>CM046878.1:528403713-529663689 GCA_025667525.1 Glebionis coronaria | reverse complement strand
TAAAATTTGCCCTGTTTTTAATTACGAATTTAATTAAACTAACCTAATTAATTACCCAATACTTAATTAATTATAAGCCCTAATTAATCTAATCATTATTATAATAAAACTCGGAATTTAATTTTTCCCTAACCCTAGATCCATCATATTTTGATGTACACATGTTTAAAAAAACCAAATTAAATGAAAAGGGATTACATGTTTTACCTTAGATTTGTGAAAACCCAAATTTTTGATGAAGAACCCTAACAGATCTCCATGAACCGTCGACCCTTTTTTTTCCCAAGGATTTATGTTGTTTCTAGTTAATAAGAATCCTTATATTCTTAAACATGAGAATCCTAGCCCAAATACAAAACCCACTTTCCTTTTTCTCCTTTTTCCCTTTTTTTTCTTTCTTGCTTTTGTTCCACCGCCCCTTTGAATTTTTTTCTTATTTTTTTCTTTTAATTTATTATTTATATTTTATTAATTTTCCTTAAATTACCTTAATTTATTTCAGCCCCTAAGACCTCCCGAACCTCAAAACCGTAAAACTAGTCAGTTTTACGCGTATACCGTAAAAGACGTAAAAATATACATTTTTTATAAAAATTCTTGAAATATGAAATAAACTATATATTTAAGTCCTGAATGACTTAAAACCATTCCAAAAAATATTCCCGTGACAAAATACCTTATCCGAGACCCCAAAATGCTAAACCAGAAATCGTAAAAATACGATTTACTATAAGACATATACGTACACATAAAATCTTAAAATAATGCCATATTATATTATAGCTACGTCCAAGTGAGCTCAAGAGCACGAACTAACCCCATCTAAGCACCATATAATGTACTATGCACTACATGTACGATATCTAGCATCCAGTCAAAGGCTCAAATATTAACATATTGCACATAAACGCACACTAAGAACAAAATTAAAGTCAAACAGTTACAAGTGACAAACTCCAAAATCTAGGGTTGTCACATCACTCCCTCCTAATAAAAATCTCGCTCTCTAGATTTACTCCTTAGTATCGTCACTATCAAATAGATGAGGATACTAAGTATCTTAACTTTGCGATCCATGATCTCCACTGGCTCTTCAACAAATCGAAGGCTTGTATCTATGCTAATATCTTCCAACGGTACTTGCAAGTCGGTTCTTGCTAAGCATTTCCTCGAGTTCGATACATGAAATAAATCATGCACACCGCTCAACTCTTTTGGTAACCTCAACCTATATGCCACTTGCCCAATCCTTTCGATGATTTCGAATGGACCCACGAACCTCGGTACTAACTTTCATTTCTTTCTGGACCGCATCACTCCTTTCTATGGCGAAACCTTCAGCATATCCTTGTCTCCAATTTTTAATTCCCAACGACTTATGCCCCTTGTCCGCATAGCTCTTCTGTCAATCTCTAACCGTCCTCAACTTCTCCTTAAGCACTATTATCACATCAGTAGTTTCCTGAACCATTTCTGTTCCAATAAGCTGACTGCTTCCAACTTTCTCTAGACGAGACTTTCCCTTACTCATGATCACTAACTTTCAGCTCCGACGCTAACCCTTCCAATATCAATCTACTATCTTGACAATCTCTTGCTTCCTCAATCCATTCCTTCCTCACTACTACTTTTTGATCGTCCCTCCATAATCTTAAGTCCATACCATCACATTTGCACGAAATCTTTCCAACTTCTAAACTTCATGACTCCTCATTATGCTAGCAATATGGGATGAATTTTTCAGTCTATCGACTATCACCCAACTCTTATCATACCTACTTCTCCACTATCTAAATCCTATATAATTCTTCTAAACCTTCAGCTCTTCCAACGTATAAGCAATTGCCTTTCTTCTCCGTCCTCGCTCGCATCATAATCCTTGCTCCACGTATCGTCATGCTTTGCGAATTTGTCCAGTCCTTTTAATAATGCCAAAATCGACTCATCACATACGCTAGTTCTTTAGCCTCCAAAAACGCTTCCTCATCTTGCTTCGCTTCAACCTTGTTGGTCCCAACTAAGTAACTTCAAACCCAACTCACAATTCTTCCCCTACTCTTGCTCTGAATTCGAGTAGATCAAAATGTCGTTAGTACACATGATGACAACTTATCCATATACGGTCATGCGCACTCGTTAATAATTACCAAAATACTTATGTAATATACATAATACTATGTACACGCCTACACATAACCATAAGCACTACCAAAATATACACTACAAGCATGTATTAACCCTCTTTCATGCAGTCATACTCAAAAGTCCATTGGTGTTGTGGCACATATATATATACGTAGGCCTCCATAATTATACATGTCCCATTTCACCAATGTACTACCTCATATGATGACACTTATAAGAATTAATACTACACATAACACATCAGTCTACCAGCTCAAATAAGCACATAGATCCTACAACTATATAAGCACATAACCACAACATAAAATAAGATCCAAAATTCCATGTATTAAAATAACGTAGCCAATGCATGAAACACATAAACTCGTAATTCAGCTGAAGACAAAATTTAAAATGTATAAAGAACATGAAAGCCTAATTAAATGAAATCCAACGATGACTAGTGTATACGACTATGGTTCAACCCGCACTAGTCAAAACTCGAAAAGAAAATAACATGTAGCTAAGTATGAACCATAGTAGTTCATAACTTAACAAACATCGCAAAAATAACATCCAAATACATCAATTATTATAAAATGCACACATACTCCTATGACGCCTATATGTAGGGACCCTTAAGCTATAGACTAGGCTACGTGACTAGGCAACCTAATTCTCTATAACCATTGGCTCTGATACCATTCTGTCACACCCCACCATGGTGGAATATGGGGCGCGACGTATGGATATCATCATAACAATAGCATGTCTATAGAGAGAACAAAATGAAATTGAAATATCATAAATAGTGATACAAATGTCATGACAATATCTCAACAATGCAGGAGTCTAGGTAAGTAGGTAAACGTCCTACCGCTTAGCCGAGACAAACAAATAACATAAATAAAGCAACATATAGGTGTCCAAGTATCACATATTCAAACAATAAAAAGAAAACTAAGAGGAAAGGGATTCATCCTAATGCAGTTCTAGAAGCCACTAAACTCTAGCCACTTCTAAAACCATCCTTCATAACTACCTCACCTGACAATGACACTAAAATCTGTCAACATAAAGTTGGTGAAAACATAGGTTTAAGTTATCTAAAACATCATAAGAACTTGACATCCGCTGTAAATAAGTTGAAGAAAAATAAGTTAAAGCAATAGACTATAAAGTGATATTCATGTTAAACACAACTACAAACATAACATACCTTAACAATTTAGTACACAAAATAAGAACAAATGCACCTACACCTATCCGGATCTTTCCCATACCTAATATGGAAGTTAAACCCATATCCCTGTCGAGATATCTCGCCTCCGAGAAGACGATGTACATGTACTCAGAACATATGTACTCAGAACGCATGCCAGAATACATAATAGAACATATAACATATCACATAAGTAGGCATATCACATAATAGCACATTAAGTCCACACATTTGAAAAACATATTATCAAAATATTTTTAAAAAGATAGTACTAAGACATTTAAAAATAGTAAAAGTGTCATCTCCATCCCATACTGGAAAAAAATTTAAAAACTTAGTAAAAATGGGACTATGAACTCACCTTATTGAGCTTCTCCAAATATTTCGCGCACTAGCAAATAGCTAAATAAATAAATGCATAACATCAAGACATGAACTAATAACTAAAATGGCTCATCAATCTATGATGGACATCTAAAATTCTCCCATATATTAACTTCATTAATATGCTATAAACATCCCATTACCCCTCTCTAATAAGTCCTTAACTTAGTCAATTTCGATACCTACCCCGTTTACATTTACCAAAAACAGTCCCGATTTTTAGTCAGAAAACTATAAGCCAAACGCCCATCTAACCAGACTCACGCTTTCTATAAAGAAAATCCTATGACCTTACATGTGTTATATAACATCTCTATTTTCCACAACCTTAAGGCTATTGTTAAGGCACCTATATACATGTATATACTTTTGTCTATCCATATTTTACTAATTTTGAACATATAAAAAGTTTGTTATGATCAGAGGGTCTTCCACTACCTCAACTGATTAGCCCTCTTTTAGATCTCTTATTTAGCAGATAAAATAACTCCCATATTCGTTTGAATGTCCAATTGTACTCCTAAGTACCCTAACTATCTTAAAACATTAATTTAAACCCGACTGATTTCAAAACTGTTTTGACCTCCGACTATGTAACCTGTTTTTGACCCACTTCCCGACCTTCAATTTAGTCCTCGTTTCTTGCATTTAAAAGCCAACTGAAATACCTTTTCATAGATACTTCGATTGCATCGTGAATGTTCCTAAAACTCTAGATATGATCAAAACAATAGACCTAAAATTCTGCCCAGTTTTTAATTACGATTTAAATTAAACTAACCTAATTAATTACCAAATACTTAATTAATTACAAGCCCTAATTAATCTAATCATTATTATAACATTAAAACTCAGAATTTAATTTTCCCTTACCCTAGATCCATCATATTTTGATGTACACATGATTAAAAAAACAAATTAAATGAAAAAGGATTACATGTTTTCATTAGATTTGTGAAAACCCAAATTTTTTATGAAGAACCTTAAAAGATCTCCATGAACCGTCGACGCATTTTTTTTCCAGGGAATTATATTGTTTTTAGATAATAAGAATCCTTATATACTTAAACATGAGAATCCTAGCCCAAACACAAAACCCACTTTCCTTTTTCTTCTTTTTTCCCCTTTTTCTTTTCTTTCTTGCGTTTGTTCCACTGCCCCTTTATATATTTTTCTTTTAATTTATTATTAATATTTTATTAATGTTTCCTTAAATTACCTTTATTTATTTCAGCCCATAAGACCTCTCGAACATCAAAACTATAAAACTAGTTAGTTTTACGCGTATACCGTAAAAGACGTAAAAATATATATTTTTATGAAAATTCTTGAAATATGAAATAAACTATATATTTAAGTCCTGAATTACTTAAAACCATCCTGAAAAATATTCCCGTGAGTAAATACCTTATCCGAGACCCCAAAATGCTAAACCCAAAATCGTAAAAATACGATTTACTATAATACATATACGTACACATAAAATCTTAATATAACGTCATATTCTATCATACGTACGTCTAAGTGAGCTAAAGAGAACGAGCAAACCCCATCTAAGCACCATATAATGTACTATCCACTACATGTACGATGTCTAGCATCCAGTCAAAGGCTCAAATATTAACATATTGCACATAAACGCACACTAACAACAAAATTAAAGTCAGACAGTCACAAGTGACAAACTCCAAAATCTAGGGTTGTCACAAGTTGGTTAATGAAGTATGTCAAGAAATGATGAAAGCGTTTCAGGGAAAAGGAATGACTTGTGGCAGTAATGAGGTTAGTACTTCCATGCCTCATGCATGTATATTCCTTCATGGCAAGGACTTTCATACTTGTCTATCTTTTCAAGAATCAATTATGTTTTTAACTGATAAAGGTGGTCTTAATATTGATATTGATTGGGTGGTAGATACCGAGGCTTTCAGATCATATGCGTCCACATTTACTCTTATTTCAATCCATTATAATACTCAAGGATCCTATCAAGATCAAGTTGTTTGATGGAACTTGAAAATAGGTCACTAAAGTGGGTAGAATAAGGATTAATGACAGTCCCGCCCTAAATGATGTTTTTATGTGTCTGACTTTAAAATCAACTTGTTGTTTATGTGTAAATTACTTCATGCACGTCAACTCATATCCATATTCTACCCTACTTAGTTTATCTTTTAGGACCCTTCAACTAGAAAAGCTCTAACTGTTGGAGAAGGGTTTCATAATCTCTACATTTGTAAGACCATGTCACCAAAATCTTCATGTGTTTCATTCTAGACTTGAACATACTTTTGTTTCGAAGTTAATTCATGTTATTGATTGAAAAACTACCAATGTGTATTATTTTTTATGTGACAATTGTAAGTTTATGGACTTATATTTAATAGTCGTGTGATAGGATCAAACTCGAGATTATTGGATTGCACACAATACATAAAGAGTTAATTTAATTAATAAATATATTTATTGTATTTATTAATTTATTTAATAAATATATATTTATTGTATTTATTAATTTATTTAATAAATATATATTTATGTATTTATTAAATTAAACCGAGCAAATAACTATATAACTTTAACGATCGTTAATTAATTAATAATTATGTATTAACGAGTGTTAAAATAATATATAGTAAGAGGATTTAAAAGGAAGAAGGACGGAAGGTACCGGAACACCCCATGGGGTGTTTGGTCGGTCAGTTAGGGCTCCAAAGGGGGGGGGGGGAAGTTTCCTTTTATTTACTTGGGCTACATTGGATTTTAGGCCTATAAATACATCTCCTTATCCCTCGTAATCTTCATAACTTGAATCCCCTCCTCTCATCTTCTCTTGGTCGATCGCAAGACACACCCACGAAGGGTTTTCGTTTGGTTTTCTTGGTTGATCGATTGCGTTAATAATCTAGTCCTAGCCCCTCTCTAGGGTTGTTGGGTAGATTATATACAAGCGTGGTATCTCGGTTTTCACGTGCTAGAATCACGGTTAGCTCGTTGTATTACGTGTGTACAAGATCGTAATATAGTCTTACTTTAGACTATATCTTGGTATATTACGGTATAAACCCGAATTCGTTCTTCTTCTTGTGGAATTGATTTAGCGTAAAGGTATGTAACCCTAATTCGATTAATTATAATTGTGTTATTATTATGATCTTGTTAAATCGCCTCCGCTATGTGTGCTTTGATCTTGTTTAAGGTTTTATATAATTGTTATGATATTAATAAACCTTCAGGGGCATCGAGAGCCGTTTTAACATGTTATAATTATCAAAAATCTAAAGTTTTTTAATTAATAATTGTTTTAAGTTAAAACTACATGTTTTTAGGTTTTCATAAAATTAGGGTTTTGTTTTTTTTCAAATTAGGGTTTTGGCCGAATTTTTAATAAAAAAAGAATTGTTTTGAAACCCTAAATTACATGTGGGATAATTTTAGATTAAATTGCATGATTAATTGTTATGTCATGTATGGTTACGATCCGTAGAGATTTAATTGTTAAGATTTGTGGGGAATCCATGATTACGTGCATGTTTTCATAGATCGTAAAATTATATGCTTTTATGATTTTATGTGCTACGTGATTATTTGATTCAATAAATCTAGAATTAGTGAAGACTTTTATATGAATACAAAGACATAGATTTGATAATTATTGAATAAATCGTATGCATGTGGCTATTTGATTCATTTATTGCATATATAAATTGTTATTATATGTTCATGATTTAGTTTTTTTACTTGTTTATATTAAAAATTGTTGAATTGTTGTAAACAAGGTTTTTTTTATGAAAAGAAATAATATGGACCAAATCATATTAAAATAATGATTTGTTAGAGATTTAAATTACATAAGATTACGTTGATTGGTGAATTGAAATAATAATCTAACGGCATACTCCTTTTAACAAACTATAAAGTGGGTTTAACGCACCGCTGGTCATGTACCCTGTTAAGGAAGGAGGTGTTATGCCATTAGTCGCTGACCAAATTCCCGGATCGTATGTGCGTCAAATTGAAATTACCTATGATTATTAATTGAATTATACCTTAAGGGTGATTTACCACAAATTCACATCTAAAACATAATGAATAAGGGTATTGGTTTGTGCGTAGCCGAGTTCTAGCAAAAGTACGTTGTGAATAGTTGTGGGTAAATTCTTTGATTGGTTTAACCAATACCGCAACATAATTTATGAAGAAATTTAATCTCGTGAAAGAGTTTACTAAATGTTTTATTAAACTTATGCTATGGAGATTGTATGCATGCTTCTCCATACATTGATTTTGACATCAAAATTTTATACCCTTAAAATTTAAGTCGAATGCTCCTAATTGACAAACACTTAAAATTACTTCGTCATCAAATGAGATTTTTGGGTGATGCTGTGATGGAGAGAAAACCATTTGTAGAATGAGAATTCGTATGATGGTTTTACGTTTCTCATATTAGACGACTTAATTAAGTTACTCAGTAAGATCTGGAAACTTAATGCATTCAGAAGGGATGAAACATGTTTACAGTGCAAAACATTTTTGGAAATGTAAATCCCTTAAATATCTAGAAATTGAAAATTGTTTGTCAATTAAATTGTTCGACAAGTCTCTATGTTGAGTACATTCATTACTAGCAGATCAACTTATGAAATGAATTTATGTCAATGTATTTCTAGAATTAAAGGAAAATAATATGGTTTTCATACCAGGGTAATTTTATCTTCTTGAAAGTATTTAGTTATCGAAAATACTAATAATTGAACTTATTTCTGTAGAAATGGCTCAACCCACCAATAACACTATAAGTTCCGCATTCAAAGCTTTCTTTGAACGTCCTGAACTTACTGGCCCAAACTTCAATGATTGATACCGCTCGCTAAGACTTGTCTTGAGAGCAGCGGGTACTATCGATATCTTGACTACTCCCTATCTGGAGGATCTTGCTGAAGTAGCATCTGATGCGCAAAGGCTTGAACACGCTGCTAATATTAAGAAGCACTCGGAGGGGGCTTGCTTAATGCTAGGAAAAATGGCTCCTCCACTTCAACAGAATTATGAGCTATTTTCACCTAAGCGAATGCTTGATGAGCTCAAGGCTATGTTCGAGAATCCGCAAGCTGTGGAGATCTACGACTTGGTAGATGCTTTGCATAGCTGCAAGCAAGCTCTAGGAAAGTTTGTACGTGCCCATTACTTGGAGATGAGGGGTTATGTGGAACAGCTCATTGCACTAGGACAACCCTATGATCATAATATGGCTATCAACTTGATCAATAGGTCCCTTAACAAGGACTTCAATGATTTCGTTAGAAACTATCATATGCATTGCACGTGGAAGACAATTAATGATTTGCATGCAATGCTCATTGACTATGAAAAGAGGTTGAAAGACAAGGCATCTACCGCTACGCCTTCTGTACTAACCATACAAAATGGTAGAATGAGTAAGCCAAAACCACAAGTGAATAAGAAGAAAGGAAAAGGCAAGGATGATAAGGGAAAACTAGTTGCGACTTATTCGAAACCTAAGCAGAACTTTGTCAAGAAGAATAGATCTTAGAAGGATGAGACTTGTCACCATTGAAAGGCAAGTGGTCATTGGAAGAGGAATTGCCCTCTTTACCTCGAAGAATTGAAAGAAATAAAGAAGAAGTCTGAGCAGAGCGCTGCAGCTTCAAGTACTTTATTTATGATTGAATTGTTCAATTTAACATACAAATTAAATTCCTGGGTATATGATACGGGATGCGGTATTAACATTTGTAATACGATGTAGGGATTTAATCTGGAAAGGAATCTTTCCTATGGGGAACAATTTCTGCAAGTGGGTAATGGCGCACAAGCAGCGGTTGAAGCCATAGGAACATTTAATCTAGTTTTACCTTCGGGTTTAGTACTGAGTTTAAATAATTGTCATTACCTACAATTTTTAGGGGTGTTATTTCCTTTTCTTGTTTGTTAAATAATGGATTCGTTCAAACGATTTATAATAATAGAATTTCTGTTTGGAAAAATGGCATTTTCTATTTTATTTCAATTTCTATGAATGGTGTGTTTGAAATAGACATGCATGATAATGAATCCAAGAATGAAAAATCTGTTTTTAGCATGATTAAGAAGAGAAAGTTTGACAAAAACTCTTTTTATCTTTGGCATTGTAGACTTTCCCATATTGGGAAGACTCGTATACAAAAGCTTCAACGTGAAGGTCTTTTGGAAAGTATCAATGATGAATCATTTGATAAATGTGAGTCTTGTATCTCTGGAAAGATGACCAAGAAACCTTTTAATAGCAATATTGAAAGAGATACTAATCTACTTGGACTTATACATACTGATGTGTGTGGACCACTTAGACATACGTCAAGGAAAGGTGCTAGCTACTTCTTAACATTTACGGATGATTATAGCCGTTATGGTTATGTTTATTTACTTAAGCATAAACATGAGGTATTTGAAACATTCAAAGTGTTTAAAGCAGAAGTAGAACTGCAATTAGGGAAAAAGATTAAAGCTCTTTGTTCTGAGAGAGGTGGTGAATATTTAAGTCAAGAGTTTATAGATTATCTAAGTGAGAATGGAATTGTTCAGCATCTTACTTATCCCTATACTCCACAACAAAATGGTGTATCCGAAAGGATAAATCGTACATTATTGGATATGGTGCAATATATGTTTAATCTTACAACTTTACCTTTATCCTTTTGGGATTATGCTTTAGAGTCTGCTGTTCGCATTTTAAATATGGTTCCCATAAAGAAGGTCGATAAGACACCATACGAACTATGGCTTGGCAAGAAGCCATATTTGTCTTATTTATAGGTCTGAGGTTACGAGGCGTATGTGAGACGTGACTCGGGTGAAAAACTCTGACTACGATCTGTGAAATGTATCTTTGTAGGATACCCTAAGGAAACTATCAGTTACTACTTTTATTATCCACCTGAGAACAAAGTGATTGTTGCTAGGTACGGAGACTTCCTTGAATCTGATCTTGTAAATCAAGAATTCAGTGGGAGAAATTACGATCTTGTAGAAAGTCATATAGATACATTACCTTCTGAAAACACTAGCGATGTAATTCCTGTAGAACCAGAAAGTCTAGCGGTTCCACCGGAATTAGTTCCTCTGCGTAAATCCAAAAGGATTAAAAACGCAAATAGCAATATATGTCTTAACATAGAGGATGATGATGAGTTAGGGGATGTTGGTGAACCCGCTAATTATAAATCCGCCATACTTGATCCTGAGAAGGATAAGTGGATGGTTGCTATGGATGAGGAAATGAAATCCATGAAAGTAAATGATGTTTGGATTCTTGTAGAACCACCACCAACTGCTAAAATAATGAGACATAAGTGGATATATAAGAAGAAAACCGACATGGACGGAAAAGTACAATCCTATAAATCTCGTTTAGTAGCTAAAGGTTTTACTCAAACTTTTGACGTAGACTACGAGGAGACATTTTCTCCTGTAGCAGACTTAAGAGCTATTAGGATTCTCATAGCAATAGCAGCATACTATGACTATGAGATATGGCAAATGGATGTTAAAACTGCCTGCTTGAACGGTCGCTTAGATGAAGACATCTATATACAACAACCAGAAGGGTATGTTGATCCTAAGAATCTAGGACATGTGTGCAAACTTTAAAGGTCCATTTATGGTTTGAAGCAAGCATCACGTCAATGGAATAAAATATTTGATGAAGAAATCAAAAAGTTTGGATTTATTCAGAATCGTGATGAGCCATGTGTATATCGCAAAGCTAGTGGGAGTGATGTAGTATTCCTAGTTCTATATGTTGATGACATATTAATCATGGGAAGTAACATTCCAAGACTTAAAGCTGTTAAGGATTATCTTGGTAAATGTTTTTCTATGAAGGATTTAGGAGAAGCTGCACACATTCTGGGAATTAAGATCTATCGAGATAGGAAAAGACGGTTAATTGGTCTATGTCAAGATGCTTATATAGATAAGATTTTGAAGAAGTATAATATGCATAATTCTAAGAAAGGTTTTCAACCTATGGAAGTTGAGCATAATCTGAGTCATGAGATGGATGCTACAACTCCTATAGAGGAGGCATACATGCAGAAGGTGCCTTATGCTTCGGATGTAGGATCTATAATGTATGATGTTAGATGCACAAGGCCTGATGTGGCGTTTGCTCAGAACTTGGTTAGTAGATACCAACATAATACAAGAAAGCTCCACTGGACTGCTTTTAAACATATTCTAAAGTATTTAAGGAGTACGAAAGATATGTTTTTGGGGTATGGAGGGAAACTAGACACAAAACTGAATGTGACAGGTTTCTATAATGCGTCCTGGCAATGTGATAAAGACGATACGAAGTCTTAGACAGGTTACGTGTTTGTTATCAATGGAGGAGCAGTTGACCGGAAGAGCAAGAAATAGACAACGATTGCAATGCATGCTACCCAGTCTGAGTACATGGCTACTTTAGAAGCTACAATGGAAGCTGTTTGGATTATGAAGTTTATTGAAGATCTTGGAGTGATGCCTTCAATAAAAGAATCTATAGATATGTATTGTGACAATTCTGCCGCAATAATATTTGCCAATGACCCTGGAGTCATGAATGGTGCCTGACACTTTATGCGTAGACATCACTACGTCCGAGAACAAGTTGAAGCTCGTGAAATCAAATTGATAAAAGTTCACACAGATGATAACGTAGCTCATCCATTAACTAAGGCTTTGCCTAGACCAAAGGTAGTTAAGCATGCCAAGGCGATTGGGCTGCAACTAGCTAGCGAACTCATGCAATAAATCTGTGATTAGTATTTGGATAAATGATGTTATGACATTATTATATAATAAAATAAAGATTGGGTTTCATTTATTCCTATTATTTAATAAGTGTATCCTATTTTACATGTTTTAATCCATGAATAAATTGTTATGCTAAATGTCCGTTGTCGATTAATAATATGGGAATATTATTAAATTAAGACAAATCAAAATAGCGATAAAGTATACTTGAAAGTATATTGATCGATTTTGGATGATATTCGATGAATCAAATATTGGACTTATCCCAACTATATGTTTTTACTTTATGGATCTTTGTCATCAAGTAAAACATAAATAGTTATCCTTAGACTTGAGATACCAGGAAACTGTTGTGAATCTAGTGCATCTCTATGGAATAATCTAACGTTAAACGTAACTGGTAGCTATAAGGATTATTTACGGAAGTGTTGCAAAATTCATAAGTTTTGCTCGTTGTCAATATGGGATTTATTTCCTCCAATTTCGTTTTGGAGTTTAATACAGTTGGGCCCCTCGTGGGATTAGTAAGATGTTTGTGTGGCCACACCCAAATTTGTTTTGATAATCTTGTTGAATCTAAGAACGAGAAATAGAATGGTTAATGAAAGGAATGACTGAATCCATATTCTTATTAACGTTGTATTAGAAATAAAAGGATAATAATAACGATGTAGAATCGTTAAAAGGTTTTGTCCAAGAGACCTTACTCGAGTTGTACTAGAGATATTGCTAGATGTAACTAGACGCTAGTCAATGTAATCACGATATTCGAAATATGTCCAAGTGGGAGCTGTAAGTTTATGGACTTATATTTAATAGTCGTGTGATAGGATTGAACTCGAGATTACGGGATTGCACACAATACGTAAAGAGTTAATTTAATTAATAAATATATTTATTGTATTTATTAATTTAGTTAATAAATATATATTTATGTATTTATTAAATTAAACCGTACAAATAACTATATAACTTTAACGATCGTTCATTAATTAATAGTTAAATATTAACGAGTGTTAAAATAATATATAGTAAGAGGAATTAAAAGGAAGAAGGATGGAAGGTTCTGGAACACCCCATTGGGGGTGTTTGGTCGGTCGGTTAGGGATCCAAGGGGGGGGGGCAAAAGTTGCCTTTTATTTACTTAGGATACATTGGATTTTAGGCCTATAAATACACCTCCTTATCCATCATAAGCTTCATAACTTGAATCCCCTCCTCTCTTCTTCTCTTGGTCGATCTCAAGACACACCTACGAAGGGTTTTCGGTTGGTTTTCTTGGTTGATCGATTGTGTTAATAATCTAGTACTAGCCCCTCTCTAGGGTTGTTGGGTAGATTATATACAAGCGTTGTAGCTCGGTTTTCACGTGCTAGAATCACGATTAGCTCGTTGTATTACGTGTGTACAAGATCGTAATATAGTCTTACTTTAGACTATATCTTGGTATATTACGGTATAAACCCAAATTGGTGATTCGTTCTTCGTCTTGTGGAATTGCTTTAGCGTAAAGGTATGTAACCCTAATTCGATTAATTATAATTGTGTTATTATTATGATCTTGTTAAATCGCTTCCGCTATGTGTGCTTTGATCTGGTTTAGGATTTTATATAATTGTTATGATATTAATAAACCTTCAATAATCTTATGCTTCTAAACATCACATACTTCATTTCCCTTTGAGTCTAATAATGTCTAAAGTACCATTTGAGCTTATCCATGTTGATCTATGGGTCCTTATAAGACCTCAACTCTTAATGGTGCTCATTATTTCCTCATAATAGTGGATGACAAAACTAGGTGTACTTAGACATATTTAGTTCACACAAAAGACCAAATAAAAGGTATTTTGTATGATTTCTTTGCCTATATTAGGAACCATTTTGATGCTAAAGTTAAATTCCTAAGGTCTGATAATGGCATTGAAATAATTAATAATGGGTGTTTGGCATTGTTTCATTCCCTTGGTATTATTTATCAGAAATCTATGGTTTATACTCCTCAACTAAATAGAGTAGTTGAGAGGAAGCATAAACATTTATTAGACACTACAATGGAACTTACCTTACTTGCTAATTTGGCAAAAAAATTTCGGGGAAACTGTGTTTCTAATGCTATATACCTTATTAAGAAAATGTCTATGAAAATATTAGATTGGAAAAGTCATTTTGAGATGTTATGGAACTGCACCTTCCTATGGTAATCTTAAAGTTATAGGTTGCTTATGTTATGCTGTTATTCTTAAGCCTCACAAGGACAATCTTGAGCTTAGAGGGAATAGTTGTGTTTTAATTGGCCATCCTCCTTGACAAAAAGACTACAAGCTATATGATTTGCAGACCAAAGTAGTTCTCAATAGTAGAGATATATTTTTCAAAAAAGCAAAGTTTCCTTTTAAAGAGTTGCCTTCAGAGTCTTCTTTTATAGCTTCTCCTTTGTCTACAAATTTGGCATGTTTATGAAGAAGATGAGGATCAAATGCCTACAACGTCACATGTTCCTACAAGTACGGCTGAACGACAAGTTGATCCTATAATATAAGAAGAGCCTATAGTTTTGGCTCAAAATGAACATGTAGTTTCTAAACCAAAGAGATCAAATAAGGCTTTTAACAAACCAACATTGATGAAGGATTTTGTTACAACAAAATCAAGAAAAATGGTTTGTTTTCTTCATAATGCCAAACAACCTGTTTGCCCAGTGTTGCATGCAAAAAAAATTGATAGTTATCCAAAGGATTATGTAGCTTCTTTGTCTCATGCTCTTAATGCTACTAAACCTACTATCTATAAACAAGTTGCTTTAGATGTTGAGTGGATAGCATATATGAACAAGGAATTACAAGTCTTAAAGGATAATGAAACTAGGGTATTGACTTCTCTTCCTCATAATCATAAAGCCATTTCTTCAAAAAGGGTGTTCAAAAACAAATAATTCCAAATGGCATTGTGGAAAGACTTAAAGCTAGCCTGGTGATACGAGCTTTTGATCAAAAGGAAGGAACTGACTACAAGCATACTTTTTTACCTGTTGCTAAAGTTACTACTATCAGATTTCTTATAGCTGTTACAAAAAAAAATATTGGCCTCAACATAAATTGAACGTGAATAATGCATTCTTACATGGTTATGTTCAGGAGGAAACCTATATGAAATCACTAGAGGGTTACTCAAAGGTATTGCTTAGTCAAGTTTGTAAGCTCAACAAGTCATTATATGGGTTAAAGTAAGCTTCAAGGCAATGTAATCAAGAATTGAATACGTTTCTTATTTTCTAGGGTTTGCTCACTCCAAATATGATTATTCACTATTTTTTACAGACATCGATTGTACATTTATTGCAACACTAGTTTATGTAGATGGCATTTTTATTGACTGGTAATTCTTAAGAAGAAATTAAGTTGGTTAAACAAGCTTTAAATCAAAAGTTCACTATTAAAGATTCGAGGCTTGCGAGATATTTTTTAGGCATTAAGATGCAAAACAAAGACTGTCATTAATCTGTAATAAAGGAAATATGTTTTGGGTTTGCTAAAAGATGTTGGTTTAACTACATGCAAACTTACTACTTTTCCTCTTCCTCAAAACATAAAATTATATCTTGAAAAAGGTACTCCATTAAAACATCCTAATTCTTATATAAGGCTTGTTAGAGACTAATGTACTTATCTATGACAAGGCCATATAATTATTATAGTGTTTAACATCTTAGTCAATTCATATCAGCCCCAAAGGAACCTTATATGATGGCTGTTTTACACCTTTTGAGATACTTAAAAGGCACAATTTCAAAAGGTTTGTTTTATCCCATCAAGCCACAACTTAAGATTGCGGATCCTTATATGTTGATTGTGCCTTTTGCCTTATGACTGGAAAATTATTCACTAACTATTGTATTTTCTTGAGGCATGCTTTAATCTCATGGAAAACAAAGAAGCAAGCTAGTATTTCAAGATCTTCAATAGAAGCAGAATATAGGAGTATGTCTACAAAAACATGTGAGTTAGTTTGGTTGTCTTGTCTACTGAAAGATTTGAAGATACTGATACAAGTTTTAATTACTTTATTTTACAATAACTTAGCATAACAAGTAGCTTCTAACTGATGCTTTCATGGAAAACTAAGCACTTAGATATAGATTTCCATTTTACACAAGCGACAAAGTTCAAGATGGCTTCTTACAAACTGCATATATCCCTACCAATGTTAGTTAGCTAATCTTATGACCAAGGATTTGGGTCAGAATCAACATACCTTTTTGAGTTCTAAGTTGGGTTTTACTAAATTTCTAACTTGAGGGGAGGATATGAATTTATTAGTTTTGTGCATATTGTAAAGGTAGATATTGTAACTTTCATGTTTTAAACTCATTTACGCGAAAAATGTTGTTAGGTGACCTTTCTTTTTTTTTCTTCTTTCTTGTATAAATAGGGGTTAACCTTTACTATCATATGTATAACACAATAATCATTTTCCATTTCCTCTCTAATTACTTTCACATTTAATCATATCAGTGTTAAATTATGTGTATAACCTTTTTCCTATATATGTGATTGAGTAAGTGTAAGTGAATAAAATAGATGGTTTTAATTGTAATCAAATACATAAATATTTGAGTTTAATATATTACATTTTTTTATTATAAGTAAAATATTATATTCAATCACATTAATATTTTTATAACCTTTTTATTTTAATCAAATGTGATTTTTCTTTATATATAATGTAGTATAGATCAACACATCCTCTTAATTACAAACATGATTTTTAAGGTAAAGTGCAAACTTTTCCCTCGAATATTCGAAAATTTTCAAAAAAAAACTTTAAGAGCAAAGTTGGTGCATGTTTGCCATCAAACTTCTCATTTTACTGCAAAAAAACCATGAAACATTATTTTCTAACTTCCCCCGGTAACCCGAGTTAGCTCCCACACGTGGCATGCATGTGAGAGAATTTTCGTCATTCCGGTCGTCCCTCTCGCGTCAGCCTATCCCCACCTTTAGTTTAGTGCAAAACTCGTCCCTGAAACCTTTTTCCCGCCAGACACTTCCACCTTCACCTTTCTATTATGAAAAAGTTGTCCCTTAATTCGTTTTCCCACGCAACACTTCCACCTTCAACTATCCATTTGACAAAAGATGTCTTTGAAACTGTTTTCCCGCAAAAAACCAATGACCGTCCAAATTCTGACACAATTTTAAGGACTTAATTTGCATGACCTTTAAAAGACTATATATATTGGTAAGATGGGAACCTCTTGTTCATCGACAGTTTAATTTAATCTAACCTTGACTCTTTCATAAAGCCTTTCAACTATTTACTTTGTCTCCATTAAAATGGCTGGAAGAACTCGAATCCTGAATGAATTGAAGGAAGTATGTGGTGATTCAAAGCTCAATGCATGTATAGGCCTCTATATTGGTCAAATAGTGCGGTTGAACAATCATATGTGGATGTGTTGCGCGGTCAATGTGAGCAGCTGAGGAAAAGAAATATTAGAATGTTGATTGACGAGATGGATACTAAGGTTGATGAAGAGGAAGATGGTTGGGTGGATTGTTTGAAAGAAATGCGTGATAGCGACACTCAGAAGTTGGTTGATTTGACCAAGTTGATTCAGAAAGCTAGAGATGCTATTAGTCATAAGCAAGCTTATGTATCTCATGGATAGTAATGATTAGGATGTGTTTTTGATGTTTTTGTTGTTTACCTAATAATTACCCTTTTTGATTGGGATGTGTTACTTTGTACCTTTTTTTAGTAATGAAACTTTAAGTTGCATCTGCCCTCTTTATATTAAGGACCAAAATTGAAGGTTGTTTCAGGATTGACATAGATTTGCTGTCACCATTTAGAAAAATTACAAATCCATGTCAACTCTACAAATCATATCAAAAGCCTATGTTAAGCTCCTATAAATTCAAGTTTGACATGGATTTGTAGTGATCCATTTGCCAAACTACAAATCGATGAAAATCATAGGTATTCGGTTCATACAATTCCACATATTTATTGAACTGTAAATCCATGTCACCATTAGAAAGTCAAACTGCATATGGTAATAGGTATTTAGGTAATAAATTTCCAATGTTAGGCTTCATTACCATAAGCTATTACATAACCAAAAGTTACATTAAAACCTAATAGCACACGGACATAATCTTTTAAAATTTAACCATAATAAAAGAGTAAACATGAAACCATTCATTTTGCATTATATTTCTCTTCCTTGTTACTCATCACTACCATGACTCTTCTACTCTTGAGATCTTCCACCAGCTCTTGTGCAACAACATCATGACCATCATTTGTCTCTTCCTTCATCTCAACAGCCTCTGCTACCACTTCTTCAGCAACCACCCATCACGAATCACTAATTTTTTAAAAACATCTTCTGGAAACTCAATAGCTTCTTCATCCATTTGTTTCTTATAAAAAGCAAAAATGTCTTCCACATCTTTAGTTTGAGTTACTTGTTGAAGCTTATTCGGTGCTTGATCAATGTTAACAAACATGTCACTTATCGTTTTAGGCTCATCAACAATATGGTATGGATCATCATTCCAATCGATATACATGCCTTTATCCAAATCTTCATCACTGTCCCATGTTGGAAAGTCCCCTGACTTTCCACTAATGCTATCACTGTTATCATATTGGTGAACATCCATCCCCACATCAAAGTCATCAAAATCAACCACATCAAAAGGGACATTATCATAAGTGACAACGTCTAAAACTTGTTGTTCTTCTTGGCTTGAATCATCAAACCCAAACTCGTTGTCAAGCTCTTCAAATATTTTCCTTAACTCAAACTTAGCACTCATTCTTCTAGTCCTATCTTCAAACATTTTTTCATAGACCATGGTGGTGAGAACTGAATGTCATGATCACAAATACGAAAATCATTAGCAAATACAGTTCTATCCCTCCCAACTTAGCAAGTATGACAAAATGTCACCATTTTCTCACTGTTGTCACTATCAGGATTTAACTCTTTCACAACAGGATCACCTACATCATAACCAACATTTTCTTCTACCACCATAGCCTTACCCTTACGTGTCTTATGCTCCATCAAGTGTTGTTGTATCAACGAAACACCTGTTTCAATATACACCTCTATTTCCTAAACCTAGAAACATGCTCCAAAAATATGTTAACGTCTTCTTTAGACGATAGTGGTATCAAACCTTCGTCAAATGATTGGCTAGGTATCCTAAAATACGAGAACAAAAGCATACCTTCTATGTACACTGAATCCTTAAACATTTCTTCCATGTGTACATACCAAACTTGTTACAGTGAACTAAGTCAAACAAATTTATAGTACCAAAACGATATATTCTTTTTGGTGATGAGATAAATTCACAATTGTGATGCATTTGCATAGTAAACAAATTTTGATTTGATTATGTGTAACACAAATAACAAAAAAAAAACATAAATAATCATTAACTAGACAATGTACATAAGAATATGGGAATATCAAAGCTAAGCTTACCATATAGAAGACCTAAAGGAGATCGAAGCTTACCATAAAGGAGACCTAAATCAGGGATGGTCGTACTATGAGAGCGATTTTGCCAAAACTTATCCATTTTTTTCTTTAGTGTTATTCTTGTGAGATACAGATTGAAGGAAGAAATTGAGATGATGTATATATAACATAAATGATGGATAGTTTATATTGCAAATTCAAACCTCAAAACGAATAATTTAGCGGGAAAGAAACAATGTCTGGTGGAAAAAAGGTTCTGGAGACGAGTTCTCACGAAATGAAAGGTGGAGGATGGGCTGACGTGAGAGGGACGACCGAAAATGACGAAAATAATCTCACGTGCATGCCACGTGAGAGAGTTAACTGAGCTTAACGAGGAAAAATTAGAAAATAATGTTTCAGAGGTTTTTCCGCAGAAAAATGAAAAGTTTGATGGCAAATATTCACTATCTTTACTTTCAGTTTTTTTTTTAATTTTTATATATTCGAGGAACAAAATTTACAATTTTCCGATTTTTTATTTACATATGCGAATTTGCTCTGATTGGATTTTTTATCTGAGTTCATAATAATAAATTCCAGCTTTACTAATTCAACATGCAACTTTATGGTAACATAATATGAGCTTCACCTCCAGCCGAATTTTAACCTGAGTTTTTACTTTTTAGCTTTTGTTCATTTCGTGAAACATACTCTGTGCATAAAACTATAAATTAAGCAAATACGTAAGAAAACTTTTTTTCTTACAAAAAGTATCCTAAGTATAAAGGAACCGTTTTGGGATTGTCGATGTTTAATCGAATAAAATAGTTTTTTGTTTTATCTAGTGTGGCTTCAGTTCCCACAGTCGTGGTAAGCTTCATTAAAATAACATGGAATTTTAGTAGTATTTTAATTATCGGGTTTGATGTCAAATGAATCATTATGTTCCACAGATGATGGTTGCGTTACTCCAAACATGACAGTTTTTATCCACTTAAAAACATAGTTGAACTCATTTGATTTTTACGATATATAGAAGAAAAAAATTGAAAACTTAGTGAACATGACAGTAAGGTTATGGGTCGAAGAGAACCATAACACACTTATTTGGAACATTTTAAATTGTTCAACTGAAAAATTAACTTATTAGGATCTTTTTTTATTCGGAGATAATCGTATTTAGTAACTTATATAGTTAAGGAATGGTTAAAAACACAGATGGTAGCAAAACCCAAAACTATTTGATGAGTTATTTTCAAGATTTTAAAAGGCACGAAAAAATTTCGTAAAGACCTCGTAAACACGTGAAGCTTGACCTTCTCGCAACGTAATAAATCAAAGTTTGAGCTTAAAACTTAACGTTAAACGATAAATGAAAAAACAAGATAAATCGCGATAAAACAGGATGCGCGATGACTTTTTAAATTCAATCTCAAAAAAATCCGTTAGTAGTATTTTTTATATAAAATTAGAAAGGATTTTATTCAAAAATAGTTTCTTAACTTTATTCTTTATATATAACACTTTTTGTGACTTTAGTATATATATATATAATAATATAATATGATATAAATATATAAATTTACATAAATTTTTATATTTTGTGATGCTTTAAAAACGTTATAATTCGTTATGACTTACAAAAGCGTGAAACTTAATTATGCCGCAAACTCATACCTTACGCTATCTAAAACCTTGCTCAATGCTCTAAGAATGAGTTACCGCTAAATAAATTCAAATTATATAAACTTACCCTTTAAACAGGTTGGAGTGTGCATTTCTCATTTATTTGCAAATGATTCAAACTTAAAACTTTTCACGTTTTAAAGAATGTTAAGCTGCAAAAACTTTTTGACCACACAAGCTTGTGGTATTGTATTTGAACTTTTATCTTACGTTTTACTTCTTATGTCCTATATTAATAATACAAGTTATTATTTTTGAACGTCTCAAATTAATAGTTTAATTTATAAATAGATAAATAAATGTAAATTAAGTTTATCATATCACCCTCACTTAAAGATATTATTACAAACAATCAAAAAATTGTAAATTAATTGGTTAAAAGTAAAATTGTCATTGTGTAAAAAATAAGAGAGAGAAAGCTAAAAAATACTAATGTTTTTATTAAATTGTGTGTTTTTTTATTGATGAACTATTATTATGAGACTCTGAGAGTAACACTGTAATATTTAATGTTGAATATAGTATAATGGAGTAAGGGGGTATAGGGGTAAGGATAGGGGATGGGTCGTGAAAGCATGCTTGATCAAGTGCTACGGGGAAGTGGAGTGGTTGCAATATTTAAAGAAAATGTTTCCTATAGATCGAACAATAGTGTCTAGTATGAGGCCTGATCATGCACATGTTCTTATGGTCATTTCAATAGTTTAAACTTTGGTATAAGATGTAAAAGTAATATTTTAGTGAGAACCAGCGAAATATTTAAGGCTGTAAACGAAATAAATGTTCAGCAAATCGTTTGACGAAAAATTCGTTTATGTTCGTTTATTTAATTAATGAACGAACATGGACAATATTTCTGGTCCGTTTAGTTAAATAAACGAACGTGAACAAATGCTTCGTTCGTTCATTTACGTTCGTGAACGTTCGATTATGTCTAGTTACGTTCGTTTATTTCTTTCGCTTACATTCGATTAGTATATGTAAAAAAAATAGTAAACTATATATCGAATATTTAAAAATGTCTAATAATAATATATAAGATGATGATATAAATCGTCTAAAGTAACAACTTTAGTTACATGATCGTTTAGCACGTTTACATTTATATATAATCATTTACGTTCATTTATATTCATTTATGTTCGTTCGATTACGTTCGCTTAAGTTATATGAACGAACATAAACGAAAAAGAAAAAGTTCAACTCTAAATAAACGGACATGAACAACAATTTTTGTTCAATTAAACGTTCGCGTTGGTTTATTTGTTCGGCTAAAACTAAATAAATGAACATGAACATACATTCGTTCACGTGCGTTTGGTTCCTTTAGAACCTTAGAAATATTCAGACGTTGTGATGACGGATACTCTGTAGTCTGTAATTAAAATGCTCAATGAGAAATTATTTAGTTTTATGTTCTTCGTTCTGGATAAGAGGAATGCTACATCCACATAATATTTACAAAAATAAATTCACATAATGATGTGTAGGTTAATTAGTGGATGCAAATATGTGAAAAGTACAAAAAGTATGAGAGAGAATGCCAATAACTTTCATGACACATTATTATGTGGATTTGTTTTTGTAAATTTTATGTGGATGTAACATTTTTCTTCGGATAATGATAATTTGAACAATAATAAATGTGTATGAGATGTATCGTGAGTACTCGGATATGTTTGGTAGCATAAATTGAATGTATTGGAAATGAAAAAAATTGCTTTTTTTATAGGGAAAAAGACCAGTTTAGTCAAAATCACCCCATAAACTATGGTCAAGTGAAAATATTTTGACAAATTTGGTCATACACAATTGCACAAATGCACAACTCCATCAAATGAACGCCACGTGTCCATCCAAGTACACATTTTAACCAAGGGACCGGACCCACATATGTTCCCATTTACTATAACAATATTTATCTTATTATGTTATCAAATGCACAACTGACGGCGTTCAACTTGCAAATGCTCAACCTTATGACAATAGTACATATTTTTTCAATTTCCAATAAAAGTGAAACGTAGAAGTTGTGCATTTGAGGGTTGAGCGCCGTCGGTTGATCATTTAAAAAGAATCTTTAATGGGACACTTGGCACATTATGTATGGTGATGACTATATTGGTCTTTTTCTTTCCACTTGACCATGATAAGGTTTCCAAGTGATCAAAATGACTAAATATGTCTTTTTCCCTTTTTATATACAAAGTGCAATTTAAAGGAGATCACAAATATCCAATAATAATGTCTGAGCATTTACATCAGAGAATCTTTTATGAGGCTACTCGCAATGGAGATACGATCAATCGGTCGTGATCGAATTCGTAGTCAGTCGTCTCTTTGCGGCGACTGATTCGCTCAAAACGGTCGAGCCAATTCAACTTCTAGAGCGACCTAGTTTGCAAAGTTGGAGAGTGTGTTTGTGTTGTGTTATTTTGTAGTATAATAAAAGAATTTTAAAAATTTTAATTTAAACCTTATACCGTTACTCGTTTTCAGAAATTCATCGCAAAATCATACCCTATTTTACTTTCATATTAAATATTTAAATTTGTAAATTAAAAACGTAAATAAAAACGTAAACATAAACAATTTTTATTCAAAAATTTAACATTTATACTATACGTAAAACATTAAAATATTGGAATAAGATTAGTCAGTTCCCGGATCCGAATCTGATAACTGACCAGTTAACTCCCAACGAATTGTCTTTTGGTAATCTTCTTCGGTCATAATTTCGGCCTTCAGCTCCCTCCGTGTCCTTTCTACTTCTTTTAGTGTTTCTCTCAATATTTTTTTATCTAGGTATAGTTGATACACCTGATTGTCCATAAGTAAGCCATTTGAGTCGTTTACAATTGGAAAGGGTGGATCGCGAGACACATTTCGGTGTCGGTGTTGTTGTGATGAAGAACCAATATGAGTTGTGAGTTTAAGATGAAAAACCGATATGAGTTTGGGATGAAGAACCCAAGTTGTTCAGCCATTCAATATTTTTTTTCAACTCGAGCTTCCAATTTTGCCGACTTTCTAAACAAAGATCTTCGGGTGCTGAACATCAGATTGATTACTTAAAAACGTGTCGATTAAATGACGTTTCTGTGGGGAAAGATCACGAGATTTCTCACATGCTGTGCGCAGTTTCGTATTAGCTTCGTGCGCGGCATCGAAATCATTAGCTAACATCGTAAGCGCATCGTAACGATGTTGTTGTTGAATTATTTGTTTCTGAATCATAGCCTTAATCTCGTCAACGGTGTGTGGAAAAGAACATGTCACTTTTTATTTCTGAAAGTATGTGTAAAAATACAGACATTTGTGTATGAAAATATTGAAAGTTGTGTGAAAATTTTGTTTGTGAAAATTGGTATTTATAAAGAGAAAAAATGATTTAAATTAATTTTTTTTAACTAAGTCATATTGTTGGGGCAAATAGGTCGCACTAGGTCGCAGGAGAAAGAATACTGACGTGTTAAGGTCGCAGAGGGTCGCTGTTGCAGGTAGTCTCATAGTTTAAGCATATATTTATAATATCATGAAGATGCTTATACTTTTGCAAACCAAAAAAGTGTACGTAATATCTTTAAAGTTTAAAAGATTTATGTATATTAGAAATAGGTTTTTAAAATATTTTTTTAAAAAAACTAATGATTTTGATAAATTATAAATCTTTGTACATGTTTAACATACATTTTTTTTTGTCGCTATACAAAGTGTAAATATTGACCTAATTGTTTTATACCCGGCAAATTCGTTTGACCACCTAATTAACAATGTTGGTCTCGAGGTATATATACACTAAGGGTGCGTTTGGTTCACAGTATCCATACTACTTATAAAGGATATAGGCCTAATTTTTTAAGTACACTTATTTAGGGAAATATAGAAAACATATATGGAAGTATAGGAATCTTTTTCCTAATTTTCCATCTTTAATCTTCTGACTTTTTTAAAAACTTTGATATAACTGAAACAACATCTCTAAAAAAACACACGCCTCTTTGGTGATTACCATCTCTGAAACCCTAAAAAAATTCAAAGCATCCACAATCTTTTTCCTCTTGATTGATCTGCTGAATCCGCCACCATCTCTAGGTGGTTTAGGTGGTTTCAGGTAGTTCGGGTTGAGGATATTGTTTGTTGGTTTGGGTGCATGCGAGCCTCTCTCTATCTTTCTTTAAAATTACAGCCGCCGTCATAGCCACCAGATCCGCTATTGCCATCATCTTCGCCATCACCGATGGTTGATTGATGTGTCTAGCCGATGGTTTGAGCTATCTAGGAGGTTTGGTGTACGATTGTTTTTTTAGAAAAAAATAAGGTTGATTGAGTTTTTAGCATGGTTTTGGTTAGTTTTTTTTATGGCGGTCTTGGTGGTTCGCTGATGGTGGTATCTAGAAGATGTTGATATTGAAGATGACAATGACGAACAAGAAGATGGTAAATCGATTCTTTTTTCTGATAAAATATTGCCATGATTGATTTAAAATATATTGATTTTAGCCTAATAGATGTTCACGTATGTGAAAAGGGCTAAAAGAGATCCATTTACCCTTTGTTCTTCACACGACTCTTTTAGTTAAAGAATTTGATTTGATTACACCAGTCCTTTCGATGCCGCCATTTACCCTTTGTTGCTGGTGAATGGTTGTGTGACGATGGTGATGGTGTCTGACCATCGTGATGGTTGTAATGTTTTTATGTTTTTTAGTCTGATTCAAAAACACCTCAAAAGTACCATTAATGGGTTTCCTTCTATTACTTTTATTTCAAATTAGTCAAACCTTATATGATATTATCCTAATTTGATGTTGGTATTTTTGTTTGGCAGGAACGATGATATTATCCTAATTTGTGAGATAAACCTAACTGGTTGAAAACCAGTATGTCCATGGTAAGATTTATATAGTAGTATACTTGAAATATTTGTTAATAGCCAAAAACCAGAATTATTTCTTTTTTATGTATTGACCCTTTTTCCATTTTGAACATATCGATCTTTTGAATCACGATGAATTTGAGTTTTTGGATACTTTTGGATATCTGTGGAACTCACTATGGTATTGCGATGCTTCTTTGATGGTGAATTCGGACACTACTTGAATTCCAGGGAAACAAAAGGGTGATTAAAGCTATTACACGTGAAAGGAGTACATCGTCCAAGCACAGTCAGAAATGCCTATATCAGCCATTTATCACGAAAAATTGGTTGAAAAAGTAAGCTTTTTTCTTGACGTTTCTATGTTCTTATGGGATGTTTATGATTGACGTGTTTTGGCTTTCTGAGCAACGTGTACTTGTCTATTGAGATCCATACGTTGACGCACACATAATATAATAAATTTCCTATATGGTTTATCTGGCATAGCCATTATATCTTATTGCTCATGATCGACTTTATCTCCAACAAATTGCAAATCTTTTAGTTGGAGCTTCTTTTCTTCAATTTTTAATTTCAAAAGTTGATCAAGCTTCCTTTTTCTTTCTAAATTCACAACTAATACCACTTATTTTAATGACTGTCAGTGACATAAGGTTCGAAAACCTTATTTGTACGTCTCATGTTTTATTAGAACAGATTGTGCAGTTTCTTAAATTATATAAATATGTTATCTATAACTTTATTTGGCCCAAAACAAACAAGCCTTGGGCTATTAGGTTATTTAGTTAATGTGAAAACGAATCTCTTTACTTTTCGTGTGCCTAGAAGTTTCTGTATTCGGAACTAAACAAGTAGCAGCGACATAAAACTTACGTGTTATACTCTTCAACTATGCTCTTCTACAAGCACTACTTATTTCATCCCAACAAGTACTGCGTATTTTTTTCCCCTGGTTACTTTGTCCCCATTGACCAGTTTTATAATACGGATGTACTCATCTCTTACAAAATGTCATGTCCCAAAACTATCCGCATTTTCTACAGTACATTTAGATTCTGACATAGGATCTCTTTTTGGATTTTGAGGCTACATAATTTATTTATTGACTCACTTTGAAGCATACGGGCTACCTTAAGTAATATTTGCACCTCGCTACACATGATGAACTCACTCCGTGGTGGTAGTATGATGTGGGTGGGAGTGATGAATGCACATTGTGTTTGTTGTGTGCTTATTCATTCTGGGTAGAAATAAGGTACGTCTTTCACATTAGCAAACCAGGCTAAGAATATGTTTCTATCTGACGCAAAACTTCAGTTTAAGGATTGAGTCTTTTTATGGGTGTTTGTAGGAACATTAATACATACTCTGACTATTTGAAGTTCTAATCAGTAACTTAAGGTAAAAAAAAGCTAATCCAAACACCCCCATATAAACTAGCTTAGGAAATACGAGTATGATTTATGGCGTTTAAGATGTTTGTATGAATTGATCTGTTGTTGTCTGATTTTCCTCATCTTTGAAGTTGGAATTATTAGCATTTGATATTAGAGGTTCTTTTTTCTCGACAAAAAATGTTGTCAAATGAGTTGAGTCCCAATGTCAGTAGTTATAGCCAATTTGTGCATAATAGTAAGATTAGCTTCGTTAATGGGTGTATGAAATTTGTTATTAAGACTGCTATTAGCAAATGGGTCGTTCGAGTGTTTCTATGCACATAAACTGTTAATATGAGGCTGAAATAAATTGCTGTTGTGATCCATACTATACACCATCAACTGTTAATATGAGCATTATACACCACAGTGATTAGTGCTATGAAAAAAAGATGCTTTCAGAAATGAATTATGCCTCAACTGTTAAGACTTTGATGGTATGCGTCTCTTCATTAATGGCTCATTTTTCTTAATGTTTCTTTTTTATATCTGATCTTTAGGTTCAGAAGCACATATATCTGATCTTTAGATAGAAAAATCAAATGTGAGTGAGTATTATTGTCACGAAAACATCTAGGAGAGAGCCTGTTGTTGGGATGGAAGACATGTTTTCAAAAAAATCGCTGGCACAGGTACTTGGTAGAGGATTTGGATGAGGGTATGCACTGCTGCACCTACGCGTTCGCAGTGAAGATCCATCAATCCGACCCCCAAAAGTGACATGGTTGCTCAAATTTTGATCACGAACATATTCCCAAGGAGTGAGTATCATCAGGCACATATGTGACGGGGGTTATTGGCATAATTTCAACGATGATGAGTAGAGGAAGTGGATTTGGGCAACGCTGCACCCAAGGTTTGTTTAGAATGAACAAGTTTTAACAACTCCTCATGACCTGGTTACGGTTCCTGATCATGGACCGTTTGCTAGCTACATCGACAATGCGGTCAATAATGCTACAAACAATGTGTCAAGACTCAGAACCAACAACAAGTAGATATTAGTCATCATGTTTTTAGTGAGTCGTGGATATAAGAACTTATAGTTGTAAGATGTTCCATCTGTTACTCGGAAAAGGAATAAAAAATGCTACTGATCCATAAAGTTTGTATGATACTTTTAGTTACGGGTTGCATAGTATAAACCGTCCTTCATTCTCATTTGATCTTGCGTAATAGAAAGCTTGATAATAAAGTTGTTTGTTTTCTTCATATTTTTGTCAACCTGCAGATTGTATTATTTTTGTTCAATATATGGTTCTGGTTTTCTGAATCATTCATTTAGATACAATTAAAAGGGCGTTGTTATTCTTATTCTTAGCTTGTATTTTGCATCTGCCCTTATTCATAGCAGTTCCTAACCCTCCCCTTTCCTGATGTTTAGTGTAGGTGCCAAAGGTATGACCAAGCCTCCTCTTCCTAACAACACAAGAGTCAAACTGTTAGTTTCGGGTACCCAAATTGATGTCCCACCCAGAAGTAAGTAATCGTTCCTTGCATATTACCTATTGACAATGGTGGCAAAATGGGCAGATCAAGACTGGTTTGTGTAAAAATTGTTATTTCGGTGCTGCTCTAATCGAGGCAGGCTGACCTGAAAAAAATTATTTTTCCGTTTAAGCTACTATTTTTATCTTTCTGTATACCAGACATAAACTCCTGAAAACATTAATCCCATCTTCTGTTTCATCCCAAAAGGGCCGACGCCCACATAATAAAATGTACGAATAAGACTGTCTATGTTATTCAGTGTTAATATTTTTCACAAATATTTTGTGTCGTTAAGTTATGAAAACGCTAATGAAGATAGATGGTATTGTTTAAGTTCAAGTACTAATTTAACGATATGCATAAATTAAAAATAATCATATGATGATTACTGCTATATCAGATGAAATGAGATATTGCTGGTTATGTTAAATTTACTTTAAAAAAGCAGGCAGATACATAACCCTACAGGTCCAACATAAAGTGTAAAAGAATACTCGTGGTATCTTACTATACACAATGAATTGATGCCTATATTTTTTGGGTACTCGTCAACTAGAATGGCGTGACTACAGAGCAGCAAGACATTGACGGTTGGCTCAGCTGGTCATGCAGTTTACGTAGCTGTTAAGCAGATGCTTTAGGGGCCATTTACAGGTATCTATTTTTCATATCTCACATTGTTTAGACAATTAATATATCACATGTTATAAAAGATAAGTCAGATATAGATTACAAGTATCCGCTGCTATTCAAACTGCAACTTGGATGTTATGGTATCATATATACAAATTATAAAGTACCCCTTAACCCGGTTCCTTTTCACAGTCCTATTAACTTCGCTAGCTATCTGCCTCAGCTACATTACGCCTATAAACAACTTACATAACACCTATAACGCTAATTACACCAAATGAAATATATTATCTCAAACAAGTGATCAAGAAAAAAATGCGATAGAGAACCAGCTGATATAAGCAAAAAGCATTGCTTAACAGTTAAGCCCACCTGCACCAAACCCAAAAAAACATTAAAAACCATTGTTTACAAATAACTGTATTATGTGGGTTGAAGTTTGCAGCTTTCTGATTTTTTTGTTGGCAGGTTCACGAAAAGTCATATTCAAACAGATTCGATATGACATAGGAAGCTGTTCAAGTGCGCCCCCCACTTACGTTGGTCTACCCAACTCTGCGCACAAAACCGGTAAATAGCACCGTTTAACTTCCTGACTAATATTATTTTGGTAGATATTTTTGGATTTACGGGATATGTTTTTAACTACAGTTTTGTAGATGCGGAATTGAAGCGAAGGCAGCGACAAGTTGGTGGTTGGTAGAAAGGGCGTGTTGGTGGATTAGTGGAGGTAGCAGTGGATAGCGATTTATAGCAACGACGGGTTGGTGGTTGGTCGCAGCGGTGGTTTGGTGGTATAGTAGAGGCAACAACAAAAGTTTACGCATCAAGTTAAAAGATCGAAGTGATGTCGCATTGCAAGGTATAGTTTCATTTTTTGTACGTTTATGCACACAAATAATTTTGCGTTCGTCGTTTTAGTGGAAAGCATTCTCATAAGTTTGTTTGGTGGGACAGATTATTGCAGTCACTAGAAAGGTAGTCGGTGTGGTGTTATATGGCCTAAGAGCTCTAAGCCGTTTATACCTATTTTTAAGCATTGTGCTCAGTCTTATAATGATTGTAATATAACTCCAGTAATGTTTCATATAAAATAAAAAAATATTGACGAGAAACAAAAGCCACCTCTCCCTAATCGAATATTAAATCAACCATACATTCGTTTCACATTTTTTATTCATGGTTATACTATTATTACATGTTTACTAATTAACAGTAAATAACTTGGCCTTAACAGATTGAATTATATGTAAACACACACGCATACACGTCTCTTTTATTGTTCTGCTCTATATTAAATTTCTATATGGATTCTTTTTTGCCTATGTTAGGGAGAAGTGACTGGTGAACTTAGAAGAAAAACACAACAATGTAATCCAGAAGAAGATGTACCAGTCTTAGTTGACGGTCCCAATACTTCGTCTTTCACTGCATTTCTCTATTCATTTTTATCCCGAGGAAGATCAGAAAAGAAGTCTGACTATGCAGAATGGAACAATAATCAATCGGCAGCTGGCAACAGAAATACCACACCACCCCCAAACTTACAAGAAAACACTGGAAAGAAAGGTCTAATATCTAGGGGAAAACAGTCAATTAGCAAGGTTTGACTGAGGCTGTTAGGTTTGGTAGTAGGTATCGGTATGTATCTGGGAAGGTAAATAATGAATCAAAAGCTGAGGGGAAAGAAATGGGGTCCACAGTTGCAAAAAATGAGTGCTGCTCTTTATGCAACATTACCGGTTCTCAGTCAAATGTGTAGTACAATGCAATGAAATTTCGTTTAGGGTCATATATATTAAAGGTTTGGAGATTATTGTTTTAATGTAACTGCTAACGTATATTCGTTAAAACATTTACACTACAACCCCGCGGCGAAGCACATGCTTTTTACCTTGTTGTATATGATGAGGAAGTAATCTGTTTAAGTTTTGGATGATGTATTTAACAATATATATGTATGCCCTCCAATATCAATTCTACGATGTTACAACACTCTTGAGTCTTGACAACCGAATTCGCACTATGTGTTATGATTCAAACATACATCAGTGTTGAAGGCAACTGTTAGTATAATAGACTTATTTGTCTATTAACTGGAATGATTTTGATTATCTTTTTTTAATATTAGCTATGTATTATAATAGACTTATAAGATCTAAAATGTAAAAGCTTTTGAAGTTCTTTGAATGAATTAAAATGTCAATTGCAGGCTTATTACTTTTGTTGCCAAAAAGAATGTCTTGATGAGAATGAATCTGTTATATATAAAATAGGAATCGACTAATTCTTCTTTAAAAGAATTATTGAGAAAGACGCGAAATACTTGTCACAATATCGCGTATCATTATATATCAACCGTTTTAAATTCCCGCCGCTTGGCGCGGGTATTCGTCTAGTATTTTTAAAAGGAATTATAATTAATGAAAACAATTGTATATAGATGAATTGTAACTAAAAGAGATATAATGTGTTTTAATTGTAATATATTGAAATTGAAATTAATATATTCTATCATTATATTTGGTTGGTTAACAACATAATGTAATTCATTTTTTTTTAAAAAGCCTCAAATAATAATAATTTAAAATAATAATAAATAAAAATATAATAATATTAATAAAATAAAAAAAATGAAAATAAAATATTAATAATAAAAATAAATAATAGAAAATATATAACAATAAATAATTGAAAATTAAATAATAATGAAATTATTATTCTAAATTATTATTATTAATACTTAATAATAAATAATAATAATAAAATTTATTATTATTTTTTAGTATTATTTATATTATTTATTTTGTTAATATTTATTATATTAATTAATATTATTTTTAGTTTTATTATTATTACTTTTATTAATTAATATGTAAATATTTAATATTAATAATAAAATAAATATAATAATATTTTTTATATTATTTTTTCTTTTTTAATAATAAATAAATAATATCGATAAAGTTAAATATTATTTTTTATTTTTAATATTATTTGTTTTGTTAATAATTATTATATTAATATATTAATAATATAAAAATATATGTTTTTATTAATATTAATAATTTAATGATAATAGTTCAATTAGTTATCTTTTCTTTTGATAATAATTATTTTATTAAAAAAATTAGTATTAATTTTTAATATAATACAAACTTTAATATTTTTTTATAGTAATTTTTTTATTTTTAATTAATCATAATAATTTTTATATTAATTAAAAAATATTTATTTATTTTATAATATATAAATTCTAACAATTATTTTATTTATATTTTTATATTAATATTTTTTAAATATGATAATACTATTTTATTATTGTTATTATATAAATATTTTATTAATATTATAATAACTATTTTATCAATAATTAATTATAATTTTAATAATAATAACTTTTTTATTAAAAATAATTTCTAATGGTAATATAATTTTATTATTTTTATTATAATTATTATTAATAAATTATTTAGGTATATAAATATTTAATTACAATGTAATTTAAAACTTTTCATCCAACTTCTTATGTAATCTAAATTTCCTTCATGATTATAATTGTAATGTCCGAATTACATTTAAAATGTGAACCAAAGAGTTTACGTAATGTAAAGTGAATTAAATTTCTTTTCATTATGTGAAGCAAACACTATATGTAATGTAATCAAATTATAATTATATCCAATTACATCGGATTACGGTGAATCAAACAGGGCCTAAAGGATAGTACCTAGTCGACGATATACACATAGATGACTTTTGTCAATTAAAATATACGGCTCCGCGAAACTAACATAATTTTAACTTTAAAATGGCTAAAAAAATGAAAAAAATACATGGAATGAGTTTTGACGTGCCAAATGGTCATCGAGGGATTATTAACCCACACGTATTTAGAAGGTGAGCAAGATATGCAGAATTATTATTTTATCATATTGATATTAAAAGATTAATTTTTTTTTTAAATCAATGAATTTATCAAGATATATGTTAGTCCTGTAACCAATATGCAATAGTACATACATGAGTCTAAAGATGCACCTAAAAAAAAGAAACAAACGAAACTACGAACAAATGTGCATATCAAACTTAGACACGATCTTATGAATCATTTTTGCCAACGATATAAAAAACGAGCCGAAATTTAGTTTCTTTTATCCAGGGACGGATGTATAGCTTAGTTTCGGGGTGGAAGCGCCCACCATGGCTAAACTATAACTACGAGAATATACTGTAATTTTTCTTTAATTTCGATTGTTTTTTTAAAATGCCCCTCACTTAAAATTGAAATTGCCTCTCACTCATACATCTAAATCTAACATTTAACACTCTAAAACTTAAAGATGTTTCATTTTTAAGTTAAAATAATCAGTTTTTTATTTGGATTTTAGTTTTTCGTCCAGTTTTTTATTTGGATTTTAGTTTTTCGTCTTATTATCGTCAAAAAATTTTTTGCCCCCCCAACTATTCAATTTCTTGCGTCCGCCACTACTTTTATCTATTTTACTTTTAGATTCACGAAATATTATATTTTATTTTATAAATTATAATTTAATTCTTATTTTAATAAAATGTGTTACTTTAAGAAGAAATTGAAAAATAAAATAAAAATTAAAACTAACTGACGCATATAGCATGTTATAACAAAAAAGTTGTGTGAAAACGATTATAACATGTTATATGCGCCAAGCTTATAACACCTATTCTTTGAACATGATGCAACTAACACAAGTTAAGAATTTTGACAATGTTCTATACTAAGCGATAACGACCATCTTAAAATATTTATTGTTCATGAGCACCAATAAGCGTCTTGAACTGCCTCTGCTTGCAGGAACGGAGTCAGGGGATGTTTCGTGAGTACCCGTGACATTTATAAATTTTTTTTATGTAGTGTTAATTAGCGAACAAAACATCGAATTTTTCCAAATGCTTTTTAAATGCACTCGGTCTAGGATCAAAATCCTCTCAAGTTCAAGACAACTTGATAGGTCATGTTGACCAATAAGAATTAAGATAAATGTATAAAAGTTTTTTTTTAGTGAAATTCAGGGGGCCCATTTGTATTTATCTTTATTGTGATTGGCTAACTTTACCTATCAAGTTAGCTCTAACTTGAGAGGATCCTCCTCCCTCGGTTTATTGAAAATGTGTTTCTAGTATTATTTAGTTAAAATAAAATTTAACTCACAAATTATGATTTAAAAAATTTTGTACCCCAATTATATATGTTTCTGGCTTCGTTTCTGTCTGATTGCCACAAGTAAATGCACACGCAAGTATATGTTCATTGTTCTTTCAAAACCTTTCATTTGGTCTTTATTTTAAGGGTAAAAACTATAAAATAGACACGTATTCTTTATTTTGTTCTAATATGACAAATGTACTATTTTATTTACTCATTTACCCATTGAACTTGTTAGTTTGTCACAATATCACCAATATGACCGGATCTATTTCCATGTCATTTTTTATAACACGAAATGACTAATTCACCCTTATCCCCTTCTCCCATTTTTTTCCCTGCGAGGTATTATCTGTCATTTTTGTGCTGATACTTGGGATAAAAATAACAGGATGAAAAGGAGTAAAGGCTGGAGGGTGCAAGCAGTAGCAAAATCGCCTGATAGCTTTGAGAGCCATAAGGCTCTTCCGGTTCAATGGAGAGGTCTAAGAGATGATGATCTATCTAAGCAATCCGAGATCCCAGATTGCATTTTTGTGCATATGAGCGGCTTCATTGGTGGTAATCATACGTATGAGGGTGCACTTGCCATGGCTAGAGGTGCCTTGAAGCTCTAAGCTCAAATGAGAACTGCAAATAAGCCTAAGTTTTTAATACATGTACCCTCACAATCACTTCCATTTTTGGTTTTTGTAATTAAGCATCCTCATTAGTCTGCGAATGATAATCTCTTGACTTGAGTGTTAGATTGTTATGTACGCTTTTTATTCAGCTTATGAAAGGATGGTTATTCTGTCTTTATATTGGTTTTACAGTATTGAAAGGATCGTAAATGAAGTTATGTCACAGGCGGTTGTGTAGCAGTCGTCGGAATCTGTTACTGTCTTGCCGGATTTTTGACAAGGATCAAGGAATGAAGGGGATTAGGGTAAATTAGTCATTTCATGACTATTTTCGTGACTAATTTACCAATAATACAAAAAAAACCGGTATAACCGGTAACAAGTGACCCATATTGGTGATATTATGACAAACTAACAAGTTCAATGACAAATGAGTACATAAGATAGTATATTTGCTACATTGGAACAAAATAAAAAGTACATGTTATTTTATATCTTTTATCCTTATTTTAAAGAAGTAAATGATGAGAATAAACGCCTAAAGCTTTTACTCTTTTAAAGCGCTACATCTTTTGAACCAAGTTATTCAATGTCTTAAACATGTTTATATTCTTTAATATACTTTTCTAAAAATATAGTTGCATTTTTGTCCTAGATGTCTCATCGCATCTCAAATATGTCCACCACATTCACAACTTTATGAAAATTGTCATAGTACAAATGTGAAATGTCCCATTTTAATTGCTTCATTTCTATCTTTCAATAGACTTGGGATTTTATAAAAGAGTACAGCTTTGCTGTACATGTCAAAACATTAATTAATGCAATTTTTTTAAATTTTTTAACTTTTTATGTGAACAATAATTTTAGAACAAAAATAGTATATATTAAATCATTTCTTAGCCAAGATCACGCTAATGTAAAATTGCAATATTTTACATTATAAGAAATGTTTAACTAAAATATTGCAACTACAATTATATGCCGTTATTAAATCTCTTTATTAGTGTGTTTTTTTTACCTTTCTATAAAAAGCATTTTAAATACTGTATGAATTTATTTAATATTAAGGCATACTTTATTAAAAATAACTTACCTTAATTATATATGTTGAAATTATGTATTTAAAGCATCTACAATGAAAAAGCAACCAAAAGCTTTTTATTATTTCATGTTTGAAGAAGGTTTTTAGCATTGCACTCAAAGCTTTTTAGAATGACTTGATAAACTTCAAGTCATTTCTAAAAGCTATAGGAGATAAAAATAACACACATTAAATGCATTAAATGGATTAAGTTATAAAAAACTTAATACATTATGAGTTAATATTTAGAAATGGTTATAATTATAGAAATGTAAAAAACAGGTGGTTAGCAAAACCCCAAAGATAATACCAATTCTTATTTTATCTTCTTTTATTCTTCATTTATTTTTAGATTTTGAAAATCGTTTTTTTAATCGACCTAATTAAGTAATTAGGTCATCGATTCAACCGATTCGATCCGAGTTAACTTAGTTTAATTTTTTTTTTAGTTTTTATATTTGTAACGGTTTGAAAAAGTTGTATATATAAAAGGAAAATATTGCATATATTGACTACTCTTTCCGTCCCACTTTAATAGTCCTCAATATTTTTTTTTATAATTTATGATAGATTCAATGAATGTAGAAATATTATACTTAAAATGACAAATTTAACTTTTGACTATATTAATAATTTCCTTATAAGAAATTAATAACATAGATAAAACTAGAATATTAATTAATTTAGACTTTTTATTTAAAAAACTGAACAATGTTTTGAAACAAACCAAATAGTAATAAAGACAATGAAAGTAGGACGGAGGGAGCATATAAACTATTTTATTACGAGTAATAAATATAATATTTTAAATTATGTCGTAAATTGTTCAATTAACTTGTTTTATTTGTAAAAATATACGGAAAATCTAAAACAAAGGATCACTATAAACTTATAGAGTATTTCCAATGAGAAAAAATATTTATAACTTTTCACTATTTTGAAAGGAGGTTTTGTTCATTGCATCAAAAGCTTTTAGTAAAAGTTTACAAAAAGTTTGCATAAAAGCATATGCAATGCTTCACCGTATAATGATTTTTTTATTTTAATTAGTATTAATTTTATCATAAATTTTATCTTTTATAAAGTCATTTTCAAAAGCAAGCTCTAATGCATAAAAGTCTTTTAAAAGTTTTTCTAGCTCATCATTAATTGACAATCACTTGTTAACAATTGTGTCAAACACTTGGTAAACTTCAAGCTATTACTTGTAAAGTCTTTCATCAAACTATTCTCACAATCTTGGTTTAAAAATACGTTTTGCGATCCATTGCATTAAAGGTCTCAAAAGTTATTGCGTGATGCGTGATGCGATTGCGAGCGCAATTTAGACGCGATGCATTTAGTATAAAAAAGTGCAAAAATTATATAAGTATAAAATAAATGCAATAAAGTTACAAAATAAGTTACTAGCATATTTAAATTAGGCTTATAGTCCCTTGTAAAACAAATAAATTAAAAGTAAAGCTTGACAATAAAAACTTAGCAAAATGCAAAATACTATATTTTTGTTATTGTGTTTCTTTAGATGTTTGTCTAACATTTCTTATCTTTAAAAAGCTATTAAAATATATAGATCACTTTTAAAAGGTTAAAATTGGACAAAAATGATCTAAGTACTAGATTCCGACAATTGCTACCGTTGCTAGCATTACGCAAATGCGACAAATTGCGGTTTAATGCGAAAACATTTTGGGATGGCATTGCATTAGGCACCTTGATGCGAAATTTTGAATGCAACGCATTGATGCGTGCAATTTGCGCAATGATGCGCGCATTTTTAAACCAAGCTCACAATGGTAAAAGTCTTTCGAATGACTAGGTGTAATACTAAAAAGTCTTTCAAAAAGTTAGCATTGCATATGCTGTAATGATTTTGCATACACAAAGTCTTTCATACAAATTTGCTTGTTAAATGTATTTTGCATTTAATTCATTAAAAGCAAAAAAACTTAAAAAGATTTATCGGTTAGAGATGCTCTTAATACGAAGTGGGTTTCAAAAATATAAGATAAGAGTTTTATTTAATCCAATTTTCTGACTGAAATCGAAACCGGTTTAATCCGTCTAGTTGAACCGGGTTCAAAACATTAATGAAAACATTACTCCATTTTCCTAAATCTGTTTTTTGAAAAAAGAATAAAAAACAATTTGTATAGAATATTACAACAAGTAGGGAACGAAAGTGGGGCAAGTCACGTGCCACAATCCTTATAAATACAACCATAGTGAGACCAATATGTAGCAAAGCAAGCACCAATAGCAAAGTTAGTGGTCAAGCCATACCACCTCACCTCACCTCAGTTCAGTTCATTTTTTGATTTGACACAAATCCATTTATCTTAACTTGTACTATTATTAATTCAAATCCCATAGTTCCCTTTTGGTCCATCATCTGTGTTACTACAATATATTTTGTTATCATAAACCATTTTCCTAAAGTGGATAAAAAAATGGAGCTTAATGGTGAAATGAAGGTGTCCAAGTTCAAAAGAATTTGTGTTTTTTGTGGGAGTAGTCAAGGCAAGAAAAGCAGCTACCAGGATGCTGCTATTGACCTTGGCAAAGAATTGGTAACCTTTTTTTTATTTATATTTTTTGAATTTTTAATATGTTTGAACGAGGAAGGACTAGCGTCGTAGCTTGTTGCTCGTTTTACGCGCAGATGTAAATAATGAGTTACTTATATGAAAAAAAAGTTATCTATAAAGAAAAAGATGAGAAAAAAATGTTTTTTCTTCAAGATTATGGTTTGTGCCTAATTTGTTTATGTGGGTTATGTTTTGTTAGTGGCAAAGAATTGGTAACTTTATTTTTCTTTGAGATTAAAAAGTATAATAACTTATTATTTACGCGAAACGAGCAACAAGTTGCGTCGTTGTATTTTGAATATGTTTATTTTTGAAGTTATGTTTTATTTGATACAAATTGGTTTACTTTTAAATGTTTAAATGAAGAAAAATATGTTTTTTTTTTCTGGTTTGGGCCTAATTTGCTTACATGGGTTATGTTTTTTGTTAGAATTATGGAATAAAAATCATAAAAAGGTTTGATTTTTATACTTTTATAAAGATTTTAAATATAGGTTTCTTGAAAATAATATGTTTTTTGCAATGTTCATAATAGGTTTAAAAATTTGTGTTTTTGCGGGTTATGTTTAGTTAAAAAAATAATGAAAAGCCATTTGAAATATCATAATAAGTTGTTAAAAAGGCGTGTGTGACACTTTATTAGTCGACCGATAAGTCATAAATAAACCATGGTTATATACTAAAGAGTTGTGATTTAGGACTGAGTTGACTCAGTAAAGATGTTACTGTACTATTTTTCAGGTCTCAAGAAACATTGATTTGGTGTATGGAGGAGGTAGCATTGGTTTAATGGGATTGGTTTCACAAGCTGTTCATGATGGTGGTAGACATGTTATTGGGTAAGTTGTGTAAAAACATGGTCTAGAAAACCTCAAAAAAATCTCAAAAAAAAAACAGTAATGTTTGTTAATGATTAAAATGGGATGATTAAGGAACAGAATAAGTGTGTTTTTATATGATTATTTTATAAAACTAATGTTTTTTTTTGTCATGTTATTGTCTTTGTGTTACAGGGTCATTCCCAAGACACTCATGCCTAGAGAGGTATGTTTTCATGTCTACACAGAAAGTCTTTGAGCTTTCTTATTTTATATAATTAACAAATCATTTGTACAGTAACATGTTAGAGCTTTTTATTTGCTTATTGGGATAGAAGCAATCTGCTTATAGGAAAAGCTTAAGCAGTATGTTCAACATTGCATCTTGTTATGATTGATTAGCTTATTTCAAAGATCATAACACATAAGCATGATTAGCTTATTACAAAGAACATATTATAAAGAGCCAAATTTGTGAAATAATTAAAAAAAAAAAAACTTTATTTCTAGTGAATGTGATTGATAATGTTTCATGGGTGAGAATAGAATAGAAAACATGTTCTTGAAGTTTGTTTCTATCTTGGTCCATGTAAATTGTAGCCTTATCCAGATAACATGTTGGGTGGCTTGTCTGTTATATGTTCTTTTCATGTTTCAAAATGGTTAGTATTTGATAGTATTTCCATTTTATGATTCAGATAATGCCAAATTTCTAGAATACACAGGCTTTAATGCATGTTGCACAAGTCATTGCAGCAAGTTTTAATTTATTGACCTGTTTGTTTGTACTAATTCTGCCAAAAATAATTAGTGTCATAACTTTGTGTGTCCAGAATTAGATTAATAATGTGTTTGTCAAAACTAGTCTGTTTTTGAGTGAATTTTGTGTTTTTGTGTCTGCTGTACAGTTAACTGGCGAAACAGTAGGTGAAGTGAAAGCAGTGGCTGATATGCATCAGAGGAAAGCAGAGATGGCTAAGCATTCTGATGCTTTTATTGCTTTACCAGGTTGGTTTGTAATTATCTCCTTCATATTCTTTCATAAATTTTACATATGCAAATTCATTATGACTTGAAAGTAAGCTTTGTTGACTACTGTTTAGAACAAGTATTCCATGTAGGATGGTTCATTTTATGTTCAAATTTTCATATTTTGTCGAAAAATGGCTCATTCATGCAGCTCGTAGTGTTTTCTTAGCGTTTTCATATTATTCGATGAATGGTTGACTAAACTGAGGTGGTTATAAAAAGTAATGGACACTAGACTTTTCAACTTTGAAATGACGCTAATGGATATTTTTAAAGGATGGTTAACTTTTCTTATCATCGTACTCTTTTCTTCGGTCACAAACAAAGTATCGTTGTTACATAAAAAGTGAAAGCCGAAATGGAATACTTTTCTTTCTAAAAGGATGAGTCGCTTTTGACTAAGCATGCTATCTGCAATGTTCTGTTAGCATTTCTTAGCATTCAAAACGTTTACTTTTACAAAACATCGTTTTTTTCTTAGTAAACATGAGTATAATGATCGAAAAGGTTGATTCACTTGGTAGTAAAAGCATGAAATGTATATGAGAAAGTTGTTTTCTTTATGTAACAAAGTGGTCTTAGTAATAAGGTAGTTATCATTAATCAAGAAAAGTAATTAGAAGGTCATTTAGAGCATGCTTATCTCACAATAAAGGATCCTTTTATCTGTTTTAGATATTTGAATTACAAAGATACAAATGTCCATGCATAAAGCTCAAGCCTTTAAAGCTACATTTGGTTTGGCAGAAAGCTAGTTGCCATTTACTTCTTAACCTTATGATTACCATATGTTGAGTGATGACCAAATTTGTTATTTGTAGTGCTCTGAAAGCAACTTGTACCAGAAGCCTTTTTTATGGTCAAAGAAAGCTTTGAACTTTTTAGCAACCCGCATCCCAAGATTCATAATTAGTAGATGATCATGCTTTCATTACCCAAAGTGTCCTCACCAATCTATCAACATCTTACAAATCCAAATCAATTAGGTTTCTGTATCACTAAAACCTTATTTATGTGTCTTATGCCATACCATGTTACACTGTATTTGTGTATCGACTAGTACATCAGCATTCAGCAATGTCTTATTTGAGTTTTTCTTGGTGAAACCTTACTTGTCTATGAAAATTTATTCTTAGGAGCATGTTATCAAATAGGGATCAACATGAAAATAGAGAAAAAACAGAACTGAAATGAATGAGTTTTTGGTTGCAAATATAAGTTTTATTTGCAATGTAGTAAAGTTTAACTGATTCTGATAATGTGATCAGTTGATCTGACCCTTTATTATACATTGAATAATTAGCTAATCTGCTGCATTATCATTTAGAGTTAGAACATAGATGATATATACCATATACTAATTTTATGGCAAGAAATTGACTTGTGTGAATTGAGTGTAGGAGGGTATGGCACTCTCGAAGAGCTGCTTGAAGTGATAACATGGGCTCAACTCGGCATTCATGACAAGCCGGTAAGACATCTAGAATACCCTTTGTTTATATATCTAAACCACTCAAAACTATTGTAAGCATCTGAGATGTTTGAATATCTTGCAGGTTGGTTTGCTAAATGTGGACGGATACTACAACTCATTGTTGTCGTTTATCGACAAAGCTGTGGAAGAAGGCTTCATTGACCCAAGTGCACGACACATCATTGTCTCGGCTCCAACAGCTAAGGTTTTGGTCCGAAAATTGGAGGTATGGTCCCAAACAGAATCCTAGTCTCTTTGACTTTTTGGTCAATTAATCACTTTCATATTTCAAAAATTGCCACAAATTTATTAGAAAATTGAACTTTAGTTTCATCCTATTTGTAGCTAAGTTGCTAGAAAATTACCATATTACTAAAGTTTCTTAATATACCTATGGTTTTCTTGTTACATATCTAAACATTTTAGTCAGTTTGACCTCTATGCAATGACAGAATAACATGTTAAAATTCCCATCCTTTGACTTTCTAGGTCAATCAAGCAACTTTTTAATTTCAGAGTCAGCTATTATTTCACTACAAATTGAACAGTAATGTCCTACTATTTGTAGCATTTATCACCAAATTTTCATGGCTACAAACATTTTCAAATAAATGGAAATGACTTTACTGTCTTTCTAAAGCTGAACTTTTAGTATGTTTGACCACTTTGTATTGACCAAATTAATCAAATCAACAGGAATATGTTCCATGCCATGAAGGAGTTGCATCAAAGTTGAGCTGGGAAATGGAGCAACAGCTTGAATTCACTGACTATGATATCGCTAGATGATCAGCTAAAAACGCGAGATTTTTGCTGCACAGAAAAAAAGTTTTTTTTTTTTAAAAGAAGGATCTGTGGCAGTTGAAAAAAGTAGCTAACTTTGAAAGGGCGTTTGTTCGATTTAGATTTTGATGTGAAGGGTATTAATCTTTTTTGATTTTGTAAATTATTGATGTTGGAAATGACCTGAAAAAACTTGTGGGAAGTCTCTCATTTGTAACCCCCCTTCACTTGCAAGATGCAACTCTGGTTTATTTCACAGGTTGTAAAGATACCCATTTTATGCATATTTATGTCATATGTTAAGTTTTTCCAAAACTTGTATCCGAGTACCATCTTTGTCTTCCTTTGTGTACGCTGCCTTGGAAGTTGTAGATTGATTACTTGACACATAAGTACTATTTTCGACGGTTTTACTATCGGTGAATGAAAAAGAATAGAATGAATAAGCTATGACTAGGTAAAACTGTCGAAAAAATGAATATTTGCGTGAAGAAAAATATTGAGAAAATACAGATCTTTCCTCATCTTACCCATACCTCCTCTCCCACCAAATCTTTCGTGTGCACGAACCACTTCTCCACCTTCATTTTCAGATGCAAAAAACCATCCAGCAATTGACGTTAGAACGCGTAGTTGCTCAAAGAAATGGAATTGAACAATGACACGAATAGGAAGCCTCTCATTACTAACTGCATGAGTGGTGGCTTCTAGTGAGAGCTTTTTAACACTCATTATTAGTCCACACACTTTTCTCAGTTTCTCTTGCTCAGGGTTTGTAAGCCAAGGATGTGCCTGTACCTATCGTTGTGACACACTTAATAACAAAAGATCACATGGATACTCAAACCAAGGAACTGTGATCTCACCAGTGGCAACTTTTGAATAAGCACTAGATTTCCGTTCAGTTTTTATGAGAAATATGCAGCACGTGTGGGCTAACTGCATATTTTGGGCTTAAATGAAGTCAGTAAACAGAAATTAAATTGGTTTCCTTAAGTAAAGATTTTTTAAGCTTTAATGTCTATTGTATTGAGGGCTTTTAGAAGTCAGTAAACCAGAAATTGGACTAAGGTTACCTTGTTTTGTTACGCAGTTAGCGCTTGTTTATTTTTCATTATTGGCCAAAGCTCTTATCAAATGAAATATACATCTAGATACAAAATACTTGGATGAATGATGATAGAACTTATAATTGATATTTGCTCAAAAAAGAAAAAAAACTTATAACCGATAACTACAGAGTTTTAAAGTAGCCGAATCAGAATAATGGTCAAAGAGTCTTCTCTGCCCAAGCTTAATACCCGAATTAAAAGAGATTAGGGGGTGTTTGGAATTAGTTATTTAAAACACATTATTCATTTTGAGAATGAATAATCAGATAATCATCATTTTGAAAACCTCATTTTGAAAAATAGTTTTTAGATTTGATTATCTAGTTTGAAATCACAATAATAAGATAATCAGTTTTTAAATGTTTGACAAATTTGATTATTTGATAATAAATTCCATTTTGAAAGCTTACTTTTCCAAAACTCTATTTTGAAAATGAAATAAATAGCTCCTTAATAACTTTTTCAAAACTCTATTTTGTAAGCTTTTAAACGCAAATAATCACTTATCTCCATTTATTATTCAAACACTAATTTTAGCTTATCTCTATTTTCAAAATGAAATAAACAAAAATCTAGTTACAAACGCAATCCCAAACACCCACTAAAAATAAACTTTTCATATAACCAACCACTAACATGATCTCCAACTATATATTATTTTTTAGGCTGGGTATCATGAAATTTAGGCCTCGCCACTCCTACGTGTACCCTCGACATGCCTCGCCACTTCTCGCCACCATACCGCAACATCTCGCCAGTCAAGTTTTTCGCCACTAAACCGAGGAACAAAACGACAACAAAATTACCTCCTCTCTCAGTCTCTCTTTTGGACCTTTGTACAATGTCTGACTTTTTTATATTTTTTTCAAAATTTTTATTTACCTTATTTTTAATATAAATATACTACAAAACCCACAAATTTATATACAAACTTTTCAGTTATATTAAAAAAAAAAATTATACCAACAAATAATATGTCTTGTTCAGCTAAACACATTTTTGATTAAATCAAAACCTTGGTTGATAAATTAATTAAATAAGAAAACGTTCGACATAAAGCGATTGCGAATTTAGCGTTAAAATATGAAGTCTTCCATTGCTAAAGATGATTTGCAGAAAGTATATGAAGCATACACTGATATTCCAAAAGATTATGAAATATATGATGCCTTTTTTGAAGAAGCGACAAAAATAGAAAAACAAATGGAATTTAAAAAAGAATGGGTGAGAGAATTTTAATTCGTATTTCCGTGTTGTAATTCGTATTTCCGAGTTATAATTTTAATTCTCGTGTTGTAATTTTAACTCCCAACGGCTATTTTTTGCTCTATAAATACTACTTTCACTTGTTTTAATTTTCTCATAGTAATAACCAACTCTCAAACATGTCTAAAAAACACTTCTAAAAATAAAAAACAAAACAACCGATCGACGCCGGAAAAAGTACCTGAATCACCCCCCCCCACCCCCCTACACACACATCCTTACCCAAACACGATGGATGGATCATCAGTTCCTACTATTGATGGTCTACTTGATGAACTAAAGAGCCCTGTTGAAGCATACGAGGTACGTGATGAGTTTCTTCTGTTGGGCCAATGAAAGTTCTAACTATGTCCCATTTAGATTTGATTTAAATTTGACTAAGTGTTATGCGTCGCTAATATAGTACAACGACAGAGACAACGACCAACTGAAGGCAAAGCTTCAGATGACACATTAGACACGTTCATGTCAAAGACAACGTCATAGAAGTCGAAGATTATCTGAAGTCATACTTACCAGCTCTTATGGATAAGCTGGAATGTAGAAGGAATGTGATGGTGTTCGAAGACCTCTAAGATGGAAATACTCAGAGGTGACTCCAGCCCCTTTAAAGATTTAGCAAGCAAAGACTTGGCTTTTCCCTTTATAGTTTAGGCGGGAGAATCTGATAAAGTGCTTTGGGCAGGACAAAGTGAAGATTCAAGTTAAAGGAGCCTAGTACGACCTAGTGGGAAAAGTGAACAGTTGGCAAAACTGTTCACAAAAAGTTAGTTAAAGGCATGTCCAAGAATAGACCTGCATTTAATGAAGTGTACTACTTGCACTTAGAAACTGACACGTATCAACTACTCCCACTAAGGAAGCAACCTCGTACCACTATAAATAGGGATAGAAAAGGAGAGAAAAACATCACTTGTATTGTTGATATTAGTTTTGTCTTTTCTCCCTATTGAACATCTGGAGTCCGAGGCTGTGTTCAGTAACTCATTAGGTTTACTTGTAAACTTGATACTAGTAACAAGTTTACTTGTTCAAAGGGTTTGATACATTGTCATTCAACAAGTGCAATCTACAACACGTTGTTTATAAGTAATAAAGCATTACACGTTTGAAAAGTATTTATCGTGTGTTATATTTTGGTTTCGGAGTTTTAGTGTTACAATTGGCTTGTATTTGGGACTTTCAATTGGTATCAGAGCGGTTTGATTTATAAAACCTTTTATAAACCAAAAATCAAAACCCTAATATGCTTGATACTATGCCTCCTATACCACTACCTTTTGGCCAATCTAGCCAAACACATGTTGTGAATAATCCTGCCATGATATTAAATACTACCACACCTACAACGGTTGTGAGTGTGAGTACTAATGATGACGATCTACCTCAACTTATTGATAGTAGAAGTGGATCTCACGTGTCTAATGTCTCTGCATTCGATGAAGAGGATTTTTCTAGTTTGAAAAGTGAAATTCTTATATACCTGGATGGTCTTGAACCTTTTTTTCTAGAAATCTTAGAAGATAGACTCATGTCCACCACCTCTACCCCTGCTCTTGAACCTTATGTTCTCATGGCCACCACCTCTACCCCTGAGATACCCCTGAAAAAACCTATAAAACAATAGTCTCCAGCTGATAGACGCGTGGCCAACCAGGACAAGAGACTAAAAAGTATTATCGTCTCATGTCTATAAAAAATATAATGAAGTTCATCATTAAGTGCGCCTCTGCTAAAGAGATGTGGACTGAATTAATTTTTAGGTATAAAGATCTAGCGTAAACTAAAGAGACAAAAAAATCCAAGCTCTTAAACTTAAGTTCAATGGCTTCAAGACTCTCTGGATAGTGAAACAATTAGTCAAAACTACACTTGACTTATGATTTTACTTAATGATCTTAGAAATAATAATATAGTTATACCACAAGCTCAAGTTAATGCCACATTATAGCTTGTAGTCTTATACAATGACTCAAAAAGAACATATTTCAAAATAGAGTGACCCTTGAATGCAATAACTTTTTTAAAATATTCACTACTACACAAACTGGTTTTACCCACGAAATTTTTCCCACGGAACAAAAACCGTAGGAAGTTTGACACGGTATTTCCACGGATTTCCCACAGAAATGGCAAAAAAAAAATTCCGTGGGAGATCCGTGGGTAATTTACCCACGGATTTCCCATAGAAGCATTGACCAAGCTTTCCGTGGGAAAGTCGTGAAAAATTACCCACAGGCTTCCCACGGATTGCAAATTACCCACGGATTTTCCACGGAGTACAAAACTATTTTTTTATTTTACACATCCGTGGGAAAACTGTGGCAAATTACCCACGGATTTCCCACGGTATACACATTATTATTATTAATTACCATCCGTGGGAAATCCGTGGGTAATTTACCCACCGATTTCCCACGGATAACGTATTATTTTATTATTTATTAATCTGTGGGAAATCCATGGGTAATTTACCCACGGATTTCCCACGGACAACATATTATTTTATTATTTATCCATCCGTGGGAAATTGTGGGTAATTTACCCACGGATTTCCCACGGACAACATATTATTTTATTATTTATCCACCCATGGGAAATCCGTGGGTAATTTACCCACGGATTTCCCACGGACAACATATTATTTTATTATTTATCCATCCGTGGGAAATCCGTGGGTAATTTACCCACGGATTACCCACAGAAAACATATTATTTTATTATTTATCTATCCGTGGGAAATCCGTGGGTAATTTACTCACGAATTACAGATTTCCCACGGTTTTCCCACGGATTTCCCACATATTACCAACATATTTCCCACGGACTACCAATATTTTGTGATTTATACATCTGTGAGAAAGTTGATAAAAGTTTATTCAATAAAAATACAATTTACATTATAAAGTCGATAAAAAGTTAAACAATAAAACCTACGAATCATATTACAAAGTTGAAAAAACATACGAATTACACTAAAAAGATGATAAAACATACGAATTACCTTACAAAGTCGATAAAACATACGAATTACATTACGCAGTAGATAAAACATACGAATTACATTACGAAGTCGAGATGCTAAATTGACTAAATGACAAACTACTGCAAACTAATGTTTCCCACGCTATTGTAAGCTCATGTAGTAGTGCATTTGAATTAATTGTGTGGTGCTCGGGATGCATTTGTGTTTCTATTGGGAATGTGCCTGTTCTTGTTTGGGGTGGGTTTATTGATTTTTTAGTTCTATTGGAGAATTAGTAGCTTTCCACTAAGTATGCGTGTCTTACTAGGTGAGACCAAGTCTATTCTGTTTATGTCTATACAGATCTGCTGCTAAAGTTGAGATGTTCTATATGTTTCGAGAGAACATTTTAGAAGTTGACTGCCTTTTTAGAATAAAGATTACACCTTTTAAGCATATGCTTAAGTTGGCACTCAAGATTTGCAGCAGAATAATAAAAAAACATTAATTCTATTTAGGCTTATGCAATTTTAAGATAGTGTAATATGCTAGTTACCAAAAGCCACTCAGTCATTATAAAGTTATTGCCAGTACTCGGTTGATTTGAATTTGTGTTTTGACTCATGAAAGTACTCATGTGACGTTGAACAATTAGAATCAAGTATTCAAATGTTATAAAACGAACAGTAGGAGATGAACATATGGTGTTTGGATGTGCCTTTACTTTTGAAAAGTTGTAAGCATGAAAGTAGCTGTTTGAGCATTTGTCCAATTCTCGTCATTCAAGATTTTTTTTACATAAAATGACCGAATATGACATTTGTATGAAAGAAGGGAGCTACATCTTGTGAAATGGAAGTAAAAGTCAACAAGAAATCAGTTTTAATACAGCTAGCATGAAACTAATGAATCCAAAACAAATTTGTTGCAGGGAACGAGATACTGACAAAGATGGGAACGTGAATATTAAAGAGCTTTTCCATGGACTATTTGACCTCGTAAGAAACTATGACGAATAAAGTCATAATTCTTCACATGTATCGAATAACTATTCATTGGAATCGCCAGCAAGGAGATTCTTCGCCGAGCTTGAAAAGGACTCTGATGGGTAAATATCGTACCTTTACGCTTACTATACAGAATACTTGTCCATAACTATTTAGTTTTGATGATGTTAACTTTCCTGTTGTAGATACTTGTCTGATGTGGAGCTACTACGTATCATTAGAAAGCTTCATGTTCATCCATGAGAGCGTTATTACGCTAAGCAACAGGCATATTATATAATATCACAGGTCAGAATGTCTAAATATAATATTCATATCGATGTGTATATATCAAAGTAGAATCCACAATACGAAAATCTTAATTTTTTTTCAGGCTGATATGGATAAAGATGGACGGCTATCGTCGACGGAAATGATCGATAGTCCATATGTATTTTATAGTGCTATCTTTAACGAGGATGATGAAGATTATGAATACCACGATGAGTTCCGTTAATCTAACAAAAAGTTAAAATAGAATACTACACGATTTATTTGATGTAGACGATGTTTCTTGTGCAGATATAGAGACCATGTTCTTTATTTGTAATAGCAATTCGATGTCATTTTTCCTAATTTTTACTAAAATTTCTTAACCATTTTTGTTGTTGGATTGAAGCAGCTCGGGACCGTCGATGTCCAAGGTCTCCCTTTCTTGGATTGAAGCAGCTCGGCGGACCGTCGATGTCCAAGGAGTAATACACTACTCAGATATATTAGTAAATTGCAATCATAGGATCTCTCGCCATGCCATATTATGATTCCTTTAGCAAAATCAGGTCTTGGCTAGTTTTATTTAGCATTATGCTTTAGTTTTTGTGTTAGATGTTAGAACTATTTTGATACGGGTGGAAACCCGTTGGAAGAACCACTTGAAGATGTTATTACAAGGCCCAACCCAACAAACAGTGGCTAGAGACCTGCTGTCTCTTTGTCCTTATCCATCCAGATTATTTTAAGTTTTGATAATAATCTTTTATCAAAATTCTAGTGTTTATCGTTTTGCTTGTTTTTCTGTTTGTTAGGTTTTCTTTTACTATTTAAACAGTTGTAATGCCTGGATGGATGATTAGGTTATAATAATAAAAGTTCTTTCAGTTTATTCTCTGTGATTTCGGTTGGCCGAACATAAGTCTTCTTCACGTTAGGATTCTAGCGTCGCCACATATACGAATCTGTATCAAGTGGTATTCAGAGACCAGGAATCTCAAGATGTCGGCCGAAGATCACCAACACCGTCGATTCGCCGCCGAAGGAAACGGTTATGACGAAAGGGATCCTCGCGATGCTGAGATTGAACGCCTCCGTCAACGGGTTCGTGAATTGGAACCTCTCTCTTATGCCAGGTATGATGATAGCATGGAAACAAACTCAGTTTTGCATGAACACGAGGACACAGATTACGGGTATGACAATCTTTTCGCCCGTCGCCACCATCGCCAACACCATACACCTCACAGACAACACCCACGACAACCACAACATCAGGTTGACCCACTTCGTACCTTAGGCATACGCACCGAGATCCCAGAATTTGAAGGCAAGTTGCAACCAGACGATTTCCTTGATTGGATACAAACAGTGGAATGCATATTCGATCTTCAGGATATTCCCGACAATCTAAAGGTAAAACTTGTTGCTATTAAATTAAAACAATATGCATCATTCTGGTGGGAACATGTGCAGACTCAACGTGCTCGGAAGGGTAAACACAAAGTGAACACATGGGACAAGATGAAACGCCTATTACGAGATAATTTTCTTCCTGTCACATACAAACAAGATGCATACTTGGATTATCATAATCTTAAACAGGCCTCTTTGCCCGTTGAAGACCTAAGTAACGACTTTGAACGAATGCGGATGCGTTGTGGTGCGGAAGAAAATGAAGAACAGATTATCGCACGCTTCTTAGGTATTCTCCGACCGGAAATTGCGGACATCGTTTCCTTACAACAATATTATTCCTTCTCTGACGTGTGCCAACTTGCTTTGCGGGTGGAACGCCAACTCACTCAAAAAAGTAAGGCGTTGTCCAAGTTCTCGGCATACCCTCGCCCGCCAGCTACGGGCCCTAATAACACCCGAATTGGCCCAATCAAAGCGGACCCACCTGTTATCCCTTCTATCCAAACTGGTACGTCTACTACTCTTAGGTGTTTCAAGTGTCAGGGATTGGGTCACATCAAACGTGATTGCCCAAATAAACAGGTAATTGCTCTAGTCGATGATTTGGGACCAACCTATGATACCGAGGTCGAGGATGACAAGGACGAACCTTTAGAAATCCTTTACCCTGACCGAGGTGAGGCCCTTGTTATTCAACGAACCTTGAAAATATCTATGGCAGATACGAGTGATGACACTCAATGGCTTCGTAACAATATATTCCGAACCAAATGCACCTCCAAAGGTAAAGTTTGTATGGTTATCATTGATGGTGGTAGCTGTGAGAATATGGTCGCTAGTACCATGGTGGAAAAACTTAACTTACCGTTCCACGCGCACCCCGGCCCCTAATCACTTACATGGTTAAAAAAAAGGTAATCTTCTTAAGGTTACAGAGCGGTGTTTGGTTCCATTTTCTATCGATAATAAATATATAGACGAACTATGGTATGAGGTTATCCCAATGGATGCATGTCATCTTTTGTTAGGACGTCCATGGCTCTATGATCTTCGGGTTAAACACGATGGATTCCGCAACACTTACACTCTAAAAAAAGATGGCCTTAATATAACTTTAGCGCCTTTGGACCCAAGGCAGGATGGTTCCACCTCCATGCTTCTCAATACATCGCAATTTACAGCCCTTACCAAGACTCTTTCTGACCCAATTATTATTGGGTTATTGATTACCGAATAAAATCCCACCATCTCCATCGTTTCACAAGAGGTGCAGCCCCTTTTAGCCGAGTTTCACGATGTTTTCCCAACTGATATTCCAGCCATTGGCCCGTGACATCCAACACTGTATAGATTTTTTTCCGGGTGCAAGCATTCCCAATAAGTCGGCTTATCGCATGAATCCAAAAGAGTTTGTAGAGTTGCATCGTCAGGTAACCGAACTTTTGGAAAAAGGTCTCATTCGGGAGAGTATGAGCCCATGCGCGGTTCCAACATTACTCGTACCAAAACCAAATGGCACTTTTCGGATGTGTATTGATAGTCGCGCATTCAATAAAATCACTGTCAAGTACCGGTTTCCTATCCCACGTTTTAACGATTTACTCGATCACTTATATGGCGCGAAGGTCTTTTCAAAAAATTGATTTACGGAGCGGGTACCATCAAATACGCATGCGGCCCGACGACGAGTGGAAAACCGCTTTCAAAACAAGAGATGGGTTATATGAGTGGATGGTCATGTGTCACACCCCACCATGGCGGAATATGGGGCACGGCGTATGGATATCATCACAACAATAGCGTGACTATAGAGTTAACTAAATGATATAAGAAATGTCATAAAATGGTGACATAAATGTCATGACAATATCTCAACAATGCAGGAGTCTAGGTAAGTAGGTAACAGTCCTACCACTTACCCAAGACAAACAATAAACAAAAACAAAACAAACATATAGGTGCCAACATGTATCACTTAACAAAAAAACATAAAGGTAAACTAAGAAGGAACGGGGATCTCCTTCTAAATGCAATCCTAAGGCATCCAAGTCTAGCCACTTCTATCCTCAAGCTTAACCACATTCACACCTAAAAGAGACACTAAAACACGTCAACATAAAGTTGGTGAGAGTCATAGGTTTAGACTCAAACGCCAAAATCATACCATAAGATGTGAGTAACAACCAAAAGTTAAAAACATATGGACAATGTGATACTAATATGCATTAACAAACTAACATTCAAGATCAATCATTCCAAACAAAATCCAAGGCTCCCAGCCTTACCAAACACCATACTCCCATAGGTACTCAAACACCTATGAACCAATCCCAAGGCCCCGCCTTGCCAATATCCCCTTGGTACCAAGTCAAAACATAAACAATCAAGAATCAATTAGCAGTTAATCACATAAGTATGCACACATAAGTCCATTACCAACGCCAACCATTCACAGCATAATTTATAAATAACATAACATTGTATCTTCCATACCATCTGGAAGTCATAAACATTAGTAAACATGGGACTATGAAACTCACCTGATTGAGCTTCTCCAAAAGTCCTCACACTAGCAAAAAGCTAACAAACCAAAAACACATAATCAAAACATGAACCAATCACTAAGATGGCTCATCAACCTATGATGGACATCTAACCTCCTCCTATATAAATACCTCATTTAAATGCTCTAAGCATCTCATTACACCCCTCTATAAAGCCCTTAACTCATTTTACTTTATAACCCGTCCCGTTAACATTTTACCCTAAACAGTCCCAGTTTTAGGTCTCCAAACTATAAGCCAAACGCCCACTTAAACATACCCATGATCTATGTAAAGGGAATATTTATGCCCTTACATATGTTAGCTAACACCTCCCATTTGCCGCAACCTTAAAGCTACTGTTAAGGCCCCGATATATATATACATATATATATATATATATATATATATATATATATATATATATATATATATATATATATATATATATATATATATATATATATATATATATATATATATATATATATATATATATATATATATATATATATATATATATATATATATATATATATATATATACTTTTGTCATTCCAGATTTACTGATTTTAAACATACAAAAAGTTTGTTATGATTAGGGGGTCTTACCCTAAACCACAACCTTAGCCCTAATGCAGATACTTACTATAATATATAAACCATCTCTCATGTTTGTTAGAAGATCCCAATGCAACCCTAAGTACCCCAAACAACCCAAAACTTAAAAAGAAAACAGGCTGACTTCAAAACTGTTTTGACCTCCGACTGTTGTAACCTGTTTTTGACCCACTTCTCTACCTCAAATTTAGTTCTCGTTTCTTTCATTGGAAAGCCACTTCAATTACCTTTTCAGAGATACTTGGATCACAATATAATTGTTTATAGAACTCCCGATATGATCAAAACAATTGACTCAAAATTCTGCCCAGTTTTTAAAAACGGGTTTAATCAAATTAACTTAATTAATTACCCATAACCCCATTAAATACAAGCCATAGTTTATGTAATCATCATGATATCATTAATATAACATTAATTTACTGTTTTTACATTAAACCCTAACCTAAATCTATCATAAGATTATTATAGAAAACATAAAAACAATTTAATTGAAAATGGTTATGAAGATTTTCCTTTGATTTATGAAAACCCCAAAAATTTTGAAGAAACCCTAACTTCTCTTATGTGACCGTCGGTTTTTACTTTCCTCCAGGGATTTATGTTTTTTTTCCTCTTTAAAATCCTTATATAATTATGTATAAAGCCCTAGCCCAAGTATAATTGCCATATATAATTCCCCACTATTTCTCCTTTTTTTTCTTCTTTTTTTTTCTAAACCGACCTAAACAACTTAAAATTCGTTTTTTTTCTTTTTATTATTAATATTTGTATTAATAACATTACGTTAATTTTCCTTAATTTATTTCAGCTCCTAAAGCCTCCAAAACCTCAAAACCGTAAAACTAGTCAGTTTTTACGCGTTTTACCGTAAAAGACGTAAAATATACACTTTTATAAAAAATCCCAAATTTTGAAATAAACTTTATATTTAAGTCCTAAATGACTTAAAACCATCCCGAAAAATATCCATATGACTAATTACCTCATCCGAGACCTCTAAATGCTAAACCGTAAATCGTAAAAATACGATTTTCTATAATACATATACGTATATTTAAAACCACCAAATAACACCATCTCACTTCATAGTCACTACCATGTGAGCTCATGAACATGAAATCATCACACATCGTTTCACTCACAAGGTACCACGTACCGGAAACGATATCCAAACCACAATATATACACACCAATAAGCACATAAACACGTAAAGACACGTAACTAGCACAAAATAAAACTAAGTGACGAACCTCAAAACCAGGGTTGTCACATCACTCCCTCCTAATAGAAATCTCGTCCCGAGATTTACCCCTTAGGATCAAACACACAAACAACAAATCACATGAGGATACTTGTTCTAAACGAACTCCCCTTATTTCCACGTGAACTTTAGTTCAAGTTTCAAAATACCACATATACAAACCAAAAATAATTAAACTCATTGCCAAACTCTTGACCTCACAGTCAATAAATCTCACAGATGACTCTTTGATAAAACAAAGACTCTTATTAACACAAGTCCCGAATAACCGTACATGCAAAATGCATTCTCAAACAACCTTTACCAATCTCAATACATGAAATGTATCATGTATACAACTCATTTCCCCCAGGTAATTCTATGCTCATAAGATATTGGTCCGATCTTTCCAAAGATCATAAATGGACCTACAAAACTCTACATCAACTTTTCCATGTTACCAAAACATACCACCCGTTACTATGGGTGAAACTTCATACATAACTTTGTCACTAAATCTAGTGGTTTACTCCTTTTCTAGATAGCATCCCTTGTTGCTCTCACCCTGTCCACAAACACCATTACCACATTAGTAGCCTCTTTTACCAATTCTAGTCCACAATGGGGAAAACTCACCCTATCCTTTCATATAGTGCCTCAAATGGCATTTATCGACTTCTAGTATGATAACTATCATTATATGAAAAACTCAACCACCGCTAAAGAGTTTCCTAACTCCCTCTAAATTAATCACTCATGCCCTCAATGTAACTCCTAAGGTTGTATAAATATCTCACTTGCCTATCCTTTTCCCAGTTAGCTGGATATACTCATATCCAATCATGTTCATCAACTCCCTTCAGTCCGTACCCCGAACTACTTAAAATTTCCAATTTCCTTACAAAGTGACCTATGACGGTCTTTCACATATCCATTAGTTATTCCAATCCAAATCATCTTATGATCTATACACATCATCAAAAGGACGGTTAACTCAGTTAGACCAAGCCTTTCGTCCCTATGGCACATCACACCTATAACTCCTCATCCATTCGATTATCGATACTAAGCCTCCCAAACAATCAGTATAGGTCAGTGCCATTTCCTTTTCCACACTACGACAGTATTAGTCTGCGTTGTGCTTTATTCTACTCATTAGGCTCTACCAAAGTTCTACCTTCGGTTCCTATCTCGACCTATTTCATTCATGCTTCGCTTCTATACACACTTCCTTCTCCTTCCTCGACTCCTACCATACATCACGATGTGATGCTTCCCATCGTTTCTTCCCTTGCCATAATCCTTCATAAGGCATTCCATACATATTAGGCTAACTTTTACGCAAAACCCTCTATTCCATCACATTCGTACGTAATCCTTCCAACTTCTCAACTACGTGACTTCTCATCCCTTCTTGAAATATGAGATGAATTAGTTAGTCTATCGACTATCACCGAACTCTCGGCGTACTTATTCCTCCACCCCATTATGTATCCCTTTCACCAATTTCGTCCTTACATCGCCCCTTTCTAAGCTACTCCTATCTATGTAGGAAGTATAGTCTACGTCCCTTTCTCCATATGATTGTCCAAGCCACGCAACATACATGTTGACGCGTTCTCTGCTTTAGACAACTCAACTCGTGCAACCTACATCCTTCATCCAAACCACCCAAATACGTCATCCATATAGTTCAAGTTCGTCTCAGCTTCACTTTATTCTTCTTATTCCATGTCTCATCAACCATGCTTGCCTTTCCCAGATGGTACTTGGCCTTGCAATTTTCTCTCATCACTTAACTCCACCCATCACCTTTTCCAAAGGTTCAATCAAGATGATTAAATATGTGTTGGAGACGTTCATGATCCGTATAGATCATTCTCTACGTCTCGTACACCAAATGCCTCTAGCATTCTAGGCAGATATAACAATCCAACTCCACTAACTAAGTCTTATCTAGTTCTTCCAAATCTTCAGTTCTTGCAACGTATAAGCAATCGCCTTTCTTTGTCGTTCTCGTACACATCCAAATCCTTGCTCCACGTATCGTCATGCTTCGTGAATTCATCCAGTCCTTCCGATAATGCCAAGATCGTCTCATTATCCAATCCACCTCTTCAGCCTCCAAAATGCTTCCTCATCCTTCTTCACTTTGCCCCTTGTTGGTTCCATGATATGCCATCATCTCTAACTACTCATCATGGTAGACTTAATACTAAAACTCACACTTGAAAATCTCACGTATAATTCCACTCCAAAACCAACACATAATTCGCCTCACTCTCCTTCTTAGACTTTGAGTAGATCAAGATGTCGTCGATACTCCTAATGACAACTCGTTTATATACGTTCATGCACAATCGGTTCATTGACTCCATGAAAACCGCTAGTGCTTTGGCGAAGCCAAATGCATAACCGTAAACCCAAGGCGTTCATACAACATCCTTAGCAGTTTCAATTACGTCCTCATTGCATCCTCTCTCAGCGGCAATACGAATGAATTTCTACCTCGTTCTACTCGCGAAAATTCTACACGCATTTTAAAAGACGAATGCTTCCTCTCATCAGACCACTCAACGGCTTTCCACATCCAATCTACTACTAAGCAACTCAACTTTTACCTTGCATCCGTTGCAATTTCCATCAACTCTTGTTCTTGAAATCATTCCATCAACAATTTCCTTGGAAAGGCACTAACTGCAACTCCTCTCACGTCTCCTACTTGCTCTATTCATGGTTCTATCTCAAAATAATAGGCAAACCTACTAAATTTCAGGAAATTTTCGGAAAACTTACATGCCCTACGAACAATCATAAATACCTTTGAGGTATTTTATCCCCTTCCAACACTCTCTATGGCGCGTTACTTGTGCTAGTATCCCACAAATCTCTATTCATCTCCTTGGTACTCCTAAGAGACCTCATGACCACATTAGTTCGTCTACGAACTTCTTTCCTCCCCACTAAGGGTATTCCGACCGTTCTCTCATGGTCACCTACTTAAGCGTGTAGGCGCGACCAAGTCTTTCATATGACTACCTCAACGCTCCCGAACAATACGAAACGAAAACTACATCCTCAATCCATCAGATACGATCAACGAATCAAACCCACGGATAACTAACGACATTTCACGTGCACCAGTTAAAACAAGTCAAAAACCATGAGACTCAAAAGAAAACTCAAACCCAAAACGTGTATCAATTCAAAATGACCCATGAAAACGAAAAATAATCCAAGAAACACCCAATGGCAACCAAACATATTACGCCCCGCGACATATTATTTAAACCGTGTAAAAGATCGACTTTTCCAAAAGAATATATATCCCTTTATTTACTTATTTATTATTACCTCCCACATCTATGTGACTCAAACAATCTACAAACAACCCTCTTGACGAACTCAAAACTCAACTCAAAAACTAGGTATCCCGTGCATCCCAAATCATAAAAATAAACTACTATTCAAACTCAACCTTTAACCCGACACTTGTACAATAATTTCGACCAAGATACTGACCTCCCATGACTATACATTCTGAATATTTGAAAAGTACGTTCCGAGTACATAATTTTGGGCTTTTGAATCACCCAAAAAGCTTTAAAAACGAACAAGTTACGACCAAAACAATTTTATACCAGTTGTTTAAAAAGAACTAAAGAATAAACTTAGTGATTAATGCAATCCTTTTAAATGAAAGATATAATTGTATGTGAAATCTTCATAAAATCAATTTAACCTTGTATTAATAATTATAAATGACGTGAATCGGTTAAACCCAATTACATAAACTATGTAAGTAGAAAGAAATTTTACTTCGCTTTATTTTAAAGAAAGTCTTTTAGAATTTGAAATAAATAAGTGTTGATTAAAAAAAAAATCTTATTTTGCACCTTTTTTCAAACACGACTCTAACACCTTACCCTTATTTTACCGAATACAACCAACTATCTAACCCTATAATTGATTTCCATGTCCCCCTTTTTCTCAATATACCGACCAAAAGAAATGTAAGACCCAACACAAAAGATTTCATTATTTCAAAAGAAATCCCAAGTTATTTCAATAGACTTAAAATCAAGAACACCATTTTAAAACGTACACGTGAAATACGAAACTCAAAGAATACGCTACAAGACACACTTCAAAAGATTCAAAACGTCGTTGAAACTCCACCAAACTCGAGCACTAATAGATTGTTTAAAGACCAGAGAGCACTAGGTACGTTCAAGTTATAATAGCTACTGAACGACCGTAAATCATAACATAACATCTATTAGTATATATACATCCGCATACGTATACCTATTGAATCTCCCAAACATACTCGTTATCATACACGTAAGTCAATAAATCGCTTTATACGCTCGTTTTTCCATACGAGTAATCACCATCTCACCGTGCCACAACAAGGCATAAGGCCCACCTCCAAAACCAAACCATATCGTGTGACCCCATAATCACACAACACAACTATAACCCAAAACATATAACACAAAAAGAATAATAGCCATATCATAGGCAGCCATTACATAAACCCGTATATTATACATATACCCAAATTCTACATCTCATCATATATAAGCATGTACTAACCCTCTTTCATGCAATCATACTTGAGAACCCATTGAAGTTGTGGTACTTGTATAACTATGTTGGCCACCATACTTATACAATTACCCTTCCCCCAATGCACTCCCTCCTATGATGACACTTATAAGAATCAATACAACATATAACACATAAATCCATCTACTCACATAAGCTCATAACCACATAAACAATAAAGTCTAAAATTCCATCTATTAAAATAACATAGTAATACTCTTGAAATACATAAATCCATAGTCTAGCTAAAACATCATAGTTAAATCCAAAACGAAAACATAATCAGTTATAAGTCATGTCGCCCGTAAGAGTGGAAACATCTTAAAACCCTTCATATCCACCTACTCCTAATAACTCGAACCACCACATGATTCTTAGGGAACATGACTTAAACATCAAAAGAAAATAATATCTCTCGGGTACATAAAATAACCCAACAAAAGATAAAAACTACCATGTACCAAATTATGTACTATAATGTACAATTTAAGCAAAATACGACAATGACTAGCGTGGATGATTATGGTTCAACCAGCACTAGTCACATCCCGAAAAGAAAAATAACATGTGGCTAAGTATGAACTTACTATGGTTCAATTCATACTAGTCAAAACATCGTAATAAATAACATCCAAACACATCAATTAATATAAAATGCACACATACTCCTATGATGCCTATATGCAGGGACCCTTAAGCTATAGACTAGGCTACGCGACTAGGCAAACTAATTCTCTATAACCATTGGCTCTGATACCATTCTGTCACACCCCACCATGGCGGAATATGGGGCACGACGTATGGATATCATCACAACAATAGCGTGACTATAGAGTTAACTAAATGATATAAAAAATGTCATAAAATGGTGACACAAATGTCATGACAATATCTCAACAATGCAGGAGTCTAGGTAAGTAGGTAACAGTCCTACCACTTACCCAAGACAAACAATAAACAAAAACCAAACAAACATATAGGTGCCAACATGTATCACTTATCAAAAAAACATAAAGGTAAACTAAGAAGGAACGGGGATCTCCTACTAAATGCAATCCTAAGGCATCCAAGTCTAGCCACTTCTATCCTCAAGCTTAACCACATTCACACCTGAAAGAGAAACTAAAACACGTCAACATAAAGTTGGTGAGAGTCATAGGTTTAGACTCAAACTTCAAAATCATACCATAAGCTGTGAGTAACAACCAAAAGTTAAAAACATATGGACAATGTGATACTGATATGCATTAACAAACTAACATTCAAGATCAATCATTACAAACAAAATCCAAGGCTCCCAGCCTTACCAAACACCATACTCCCATAGGTAATCAAACACCTATGAACTAATCCCAAGGCCCCGCCTTGCCAATATCCCCTTGGTACCAACTCAAAACATAAACAATCAAGAATCAATTAGCAGTTAATCACATAAGTATATACACATAAGTCCATTACAAACGCCAACCATTCACAACATAATTTATAAATAACATAATAGTGTCTCTTCCATCCCATCTGGAAGTCATAAACATTAGTAAACATGGGACTATGAAACTCATCTGATTGAGCTTCTCCAAAAGTCCCCGCACTAGCAAAAAGCTAACAAACCAAAAACACATAATCAAAACATGAACCAATAACTAAGATGGCTCATCAACCTATGATGGACATCTAACATTCTCCTATATAAATACCTCATTTAAATGCTCTAAGCATCTCATTACACCCCTCTATAAAGCCCTTAACTCATTTTACTTCATAACCCGTCCCGTTAACATTTTACCCAAAACAGTCCTAGTTTTAGGTCTCCAAACTATAAACCAAACGCCCACTTAATCATACCCATGATCTCTGTAAAGGGAATATTTATACCCTTACATATGTTAGCTAACACCTCCCATTTTCCCCAACCTTAAAGCTACTGTTAAGGCCCCGATATATATATATATATATATATATATATATATATATATATATATATATATATATATATATATATATATATATATATATATATATATATATATATATATATATATATATATATATATATATATATATATATATATATATATATATATATATATATATATATATATATATATATATATATATATATATATATATATATATATATATATATATATATATATATATATATATATATATATATACTTTTGTCATTCCAGATTTACTGATTTTAAACATACAAAAAGTTAGTTATGATTAGGGGGTCTTAACCTAAACCACAACCTTAGCCCCAATGCAGATACTTACTATAATATATAAAATATCTCTCATGTTCGTTAGAAGATCCCAATGCAACCCTAAGTACCCCAAACAACCCAAAACTTAAAAAGAAAACAGGCTGACTTCAAAACTGTTTTGACCTCCGAATGTTGTAACCTGTTTTCGACCCACTTCCCAACCTCCAATTTAGTTCTCGTTTCTTGCATTGAAAAGTCACTTCAATTACCTTTTCAGGGATACTTGGATCGCAAAATAAGAGTTTATAGAACTCCCGATATGATCAAAACAATTGACTCAAAATTCTGCCCAGTTTTTAAAAATGGGTTTAATCAAATTAACTTAATTAATTACCCGTAACCCCATTAAATACAAGCTCTAGTTTATGTAATCATCATGATATCATTAATATAACATTAATTTACTGTTTTTACATTAAACCCTAACCTAAATCCATCATAAGATTATTATAGAAAACATAAAAACAATTTAATTGAAAAGGGTTATGAAGATTTACCTTTGATTTATGAAAACCCCAAAATTTTTGAAGAAACCCTAACTTCTATTATGTGACCGTGGTTTTTACTTTCCTCCAGGGATTTTTGTTTTTTTCCTCTTTAAAATCCTTATATAATTATGTATAAAGTCCTAGCCCAAGTATAATTGCCATATATAATTCCCTACTATTTCTCCTTTTTTTTCTTTTTTTTTCTAAACCGACCTAAACCCCTTAAAATTCGCTTTTTTTCTTTTTATTATTAATATTTGTATTAATAACATTACCTTAATTTTCCTTAATTTATTTCAGCTCCTAAAGCCTCCAAAACCTCAAAACCGTAAAACTAGTCAGTTTTTACGCGTTTTACCGTAAAAGACGTAAAATATACACTTTTATAAAAAATCTCAAATTTTGAAATAAACTTTATATTTAAGTCCTAAATGACTTAAAACCATCCCGAAAAATATCCATATGACTAATTAACTCATCCGAGACCTCTAAATGTTAAACCATAAATCGTAAAAATACGATTTTCTATAATACATATACGTATACTTAAAACCACCAAATAACACCATCTCACTTCATAGTCACTACCATGTGAACTCATGAACATGAAATCATCACACATCGTTTCACTCACTAGGTACCCCGTATCAGAAACGATATCCAAACCACAATCTATACACACCAATAAGCACATAAACACGTAAAGACACGTAACTAGCAGACAATAAAACTAAGTGACGAACCTCAAAACCAGGGTTGTCACATCATTCCCTTTGGATTATCCAACGCACCGAGTACATTTATGCGATTGATGAAACACATTTTTAAACCGCTTATGGGTCGATGTGTTATCGTCTATTTTGATGATATCTTGATTTTTAGTGCCACTCTTGCTGCTCATTTACATCACCTGAGGGACGTCTTCATGATTCTAAGGGAACAAAAGCTATATGCCAATGCAAACAAATGCCAATTTTTTACAACTGAAACTATTTTCTTGGGTTATATGGTCTCAGGAGATGGCATACGCATGGATGAATCAAAGGTGTTAGCAATTACCACTTGGCCATCGCCAAAATCCCTTCACAAGGTTAGAAGTTTTCATGGCCTCGCTTCTTTTTACCGACGTTTCATTCGTAATTTTAGCACTATAGTCGCTCCTATTACGGAATTCTTAAAGAGTAGTAAATTTTCTTGGCCCACTGCTGCTCAACATGCGTTTAATACACTCAAAATAGCTGTTACCAACGCACCGGTTCTAGCCTTACCAAATTTTAAGCATGTTTTCCAAGTGGAGTGTGGCGCCTCGGGTGTGGGAATCGGCGGTGTTTTAAGTCAACAAAACCGGCCTATTGCTTTCTTTAGTGAAAAATTCAGCGACACACGACAACGATATAACACATATGATAAGGAATTTTATGCTATCATTCGTAGCCTTGAGTATTGGCGACACTACCTACTTCCCAGTGAGTTTATTCTATATTCAGACCATCAAGCACTCAAGTTTATCCAAGGGCAGGCAAAACTAAATCCCAGGCACGCTAAATGGGTAGAAACTCTTCAAGCTTTTACATTTGTCATTCGTCACAAAGCCGGTTCCGCTAACTCAGTTGCCGATGCTTTGAGTCGTCGACCAACCTTACTCACGTCCATCACATTTGAAGTCACAGAGTTTGATTCATTTTCTTGTTTATACCAAGATGACCCGGACTTTCATGCTATATGGGAAAAAGTACAAGTGCGCCATATCAATGTTTCGTGCAAAAAAATGGGCTTCTTTACAAAGGCTACCGTTTTAGTGTACCGGTTTCATTCTATCGGGAGGCGATCGTCCTCGAGTGCCACCAGGGCGCTTTATCGAGACATTTTGGAAGAGATAAGACGGTCTCGTTGGTCCAAGATCGTTTTTATTGGCCAAAGATTGAACGGGACGTTTCCAAGGTATTGAAGCGATGCCGAGTTTGCCACGTCGCCAAAACCCACCATACGAACCAAGGCTTATACACACCATTGCCGGTTCCTGCTAGGCCTTGGGAAGACGTTAGTATTGATTTCGTCGTAGGGTTACCCTTGACACAACGTAAGAAGGATTCGATAATGGTGGTGGTTGACCGTTATTCTAAAATGGCACATTTTATTCTGTGTGTCAAGACATTTGACGCGTCCCAGGTTGCACGACTTTATTTTGCTGAAATTGTACGTTTGCATGGGGGGACAAAAACGATTACATCAGACCGCGATGTCAAGTTCATTAGCCATTTTTTGGCATACGTTGTGGAAGCGTTTGGGTGCCAAGCTACAATTTAGTAGTTCCCACCATCCACAAGCGGATGGTCAAACTGAGGTAACTAACCGGAGTTTGGGAAATTTACTACGGAGCCTTGTCGGTGATAACCCAAAGAAGTGGGATCTTGTTTTGCCTCAGGCGGAGTTTGCTTATAACAGGTCCAATCATAGCTCGACGGGGCGTAGTCCTGTGGTTTATGGCAGGAACCCTTTTACTCCATTAGATTTGGCACCATTTCCAGATGTTGAACACTATAGTGCCGACGGGGTCGAACAAGCTGACCAAATTAAGCATTTGCATGAACAGGTCCGGGAGCAAATTGTGAAACACAATTTACAACATCTGACACGGGTTAATAAACACAGACGACGTGTGGTTTTCAACGAAGGTGATCTCGTTTGGATTTATTTGCGCCGTGACCGTTTTCCACAAGGCCGATTCGGGAAGCTTCGTCCGCAGGCAGATGGCCCGTTCCGCGTTCTGCGTCGAATCAACGATAATGCCTACAAGATCGATCTCCCAGGTCACTACAAGGTGTCTGCCACCTTTAACGTCGCTGAATTAGCCCCATATATTCCAGGTGATGAAGATGACTCGGGGTCGAGTCCTTTTTTTAGAGGGGGAGGATGATACGGGTGGAGACCCGTTGGAAGAACCACCCGAAGATGTTATTACCAGGCCCAACCCAACAAACAGTGGCTAGAGACCTGCTGTCTCTTTGTCCTTAACCATCCAGATTATTTTAAGTTTTGATAATAATCTTTTATCAAAATTCTAGTGTTTATCGTTTTGCTTGTTTTTCTGTTTGTTAGGTTTTCTTTTACTATTTAAACAATTGTAATGCCTGGATGGATGATTAGGTTATAATAATAAAAGTTATTTCAGTTTATTCTATGTGATTTCGGTTGGCCGAACACAAGTCTTCTTCACGCTAGGATTCTAGCGTCGCCACATATACGAATCTGTATCATATTTGGTTGTAGTATGTCGATAACAATTGATACACATTTACGTATTTGTATATTTTAATAATTTAATAATGGTTTTTATTGTTTTGAATACGAGTTTTGTATTTATAGATTTTGGAATCCGAAAAATGTAAAATTGTGGGAAATAATTGCGAGAAATCCGTAGGAAACGATTGCTAAAAATTGTGGGAAATCTGTGGGAATATGTCCGTGGGAAATAACCGTGGGAAATATGTGTGAAACATATGGGAAAATGGATGTTAAAACTTTGTGGGAAAATCCGTGGGAAAATGGTCGTGGGTAATTTGTGGAAAAATAGTTCGTGGGAAATCCGTGGGAAAAAAACAACTCCTTGAATGTTAAAAATCGGTGATAAAAACCGTGGGAAATCCGTGGGAAAATGGTCAACGCTATTGGGGAAATTCCATGGGAAAATATTTACCCATGTTTTTACAAACGGAACAATTCCGTGGGAAATCCGTGGGTAAGGGCCCTGTTATGTTTAGTCATAGTATTAGCCTAAATCGATGTCTAGGGTAATAAGAGTCTAGTTTCCTAATCAGCAAGAATAAAGGTCGGTTGGCAATGTCTAAGCCTAACCCGACCCGGAGTCATTGTAAGAGTCGGTTCCCCCTCATCTCTATAAAAGGAGGTGAGGGGGAACGAACCAAACACATCATTCTTTCATAATACTAATCAAGTAACGATTAGGGATAATACCTTGTGGGTTTTTCTGTGATTCGATTCTGCTTGTGTGTGTATACTTCTTGATCGTCTTTTCCGCATCTAGTAATCAGGGTCGTAGGGATAAACCCTACAAGTGGTATCAGAGCTCGGTTCTTCGAGTAACTGGTTACTAGGATCGATCGAGGAAGGGTTATTGGTGATCGGGTTTAGATCATCAAGGAGCAGCAGCAGGTATCAATCGACATTAAAGGTTTTTGGTGTTCGATTCGTCGAAGATCAAAGAGTGGTTCTTGTTTTTCTCGCTGGTGTTACAGAAGTGAGAGGTAGAAGAAGACACAAGTGTTTGGTGGCTTTTGGTTGTGTTAAAGTCAACAAAGGAAAAAAAAATATACTACGAAGGTGTTAAGATTTCCTTGGGCTATTTTTGGGCCAAGATTAATCTTGGACTAATATATTTTTCAAATATAAAGTATATTAGTTTAAGATTATTTTTGTTTTTAATAAAACAAAAAGATTTATTTTGTAGTATTTTTACACAAGGGGACTTCGTAATTCGTGATTGTGAGGTTCAACGTATCACTTGTAGGGTTTATCCCTACAACCCTGATTACTAGATGCGGAAAAGACGATCAAGAAGTATACACACACAAGCAGAATCGAATCGACAGAAAAACCCACAAGGTATTATCCCTAATCGTTACTTGATTAGTATTATGAAAGAATGACGTGTTTGGTTCGTTCCCCCTCACATCCTTTTATAGAGATGAGGGGGAACCGACTCTTACAATGACTCCGGGTCGGGTTGGGCTTAGACATTGCCAACCGACCTTTATTCTTGCTGATTAGGAAACTAGACTCTTATTACCCTAGACATCGATTTAGGCTAATACTATGACTAAACATAACAATTTCCACCTTAGGCATATATTAGCCTATCCCAACACTCAGCAATTCCAAGCAGTGTTGTAACTTGCGTCTAGGTACCACCTTCATCAAGGCATCCGCAGCATTGTGTTCAGTACCCACCTTCAGAACTTCAACCGTCTTTGCTTCCAAGACTTCTCTGATAAAGTGATAACGCACATTGATGTGCTTTGTCCTTTCATGAAAAACATGATCCCGTGATAAGTGAATCGCGCCCTGATTATCACAATTAACTGCAACAGTGTTGAGCTTCACGCCCAACTCTTCCAAGAGTCCTCTTAGCCAAATAGCTTCCTTCACAACCTCCGTAAGGGCCATATACTCTGCCTCTGTAGTTGAAAGAGCCACCACGTGTTGTAGCGTTGCCTTCCAGCTTACAACACATCCTTGTACTAAGAATGCGTAACCAGTGAGAGACCTACCCTTATCCGGATCCTTAGCATAGTCTGAATCAACAAAACCTGTTACGTCCACATGGTTGCCACGATTTGTCCCATACACCAAACCCACGTTTACAGTGCCCCGCAAATATTTCATAATCAAAATCACTGCTTTCCAATGGAGTTTACCCGGATTCGCCAAATATCTACTAACTACACTTACTGCATACACTATGTTTGGCCTCGTGCATACCCGGATTCGCCAACCGCATTTGAATATGGCACCCTACTCATTCTTTCAACATCACAATCCCTAACCGGGCAATCCTTCAACGATAGCTTGAAGTGCCCACCCAATGGCGTCTGAACCGACTTCCCATTGTCCATCTTTAAAACTTTAGAAACGTACCCGGATTGTGACACCCTCAGAATCTTGCGACTCCGATCCCTGACGATCTCCATACCAAGAATCTTCTTTGCTTCTCCGAGCTCTTTCATGTCGAACTCCCTTTTAAGCAAAGACTTGGTAGCCGCGATCTCAGCCTTGCTTTTACAAGCAATCAACATATCGTCTACATATAACAATAGATAGATATACTCCCCTGGTGCATAACTCTTGTAATATACGCAGCTGTCGTAACTGCTACGCTTAAACCCGTTTCTCAACATATACTCATCGAACCTCTTGTACCATTGCCTAGGTGACTGCTTCAAACCATAAAGAGATTTCTTTAACAAACATACCTTGTTACCTTGTTCAAATCCGGGTGGCTGCCTCATGTAGATCACTTCTTCAAGAATTCCATGTAAAAACGCCGTCTTTACATCAAGCTGCTCCAGCTCATAATCTTTACACGCAGTCAATGCAAGTATAACCCGAATAGATGTGTGTCGAACTACCAGCGAAAATACTTCATTGTAATCAATACCTGCTCTTTGTGTGAATCCACAAGCCACCAACCTTGCCTTGTACCTAGGCTTTTGAACACCTTCAATCCCTTCCTTTATTTTGTACAGCCATTTGCAGCTCACCAGCTTTTGCCCAGCTGGATGATCTACTAACACCCAGGTCTTGTTCTTCTTCAGAGAATCCATCTCTTCTTTCATAGCAGCTTTCCAATTAGAATTGTCTTCACAAGCAACTGCTTCCTGGTATGTCAATGGGTCATGAGTATCTTCTTCCTCTGCTGCAGCAAACGCGTAAGCAACCATATTACTCTCATCCCGAAACCTTGCCGGTTTCGTTCTTGTCCTTGGCTCTCTATCCCGAACCAATTGATAATCTGAGAGATCCGGTGGATGATCAATTTCTTGAACCCCTGCATCTTCATCATAGCCATCTTCCTGATCTGTCTGGTCTTCCTGATCTGTCTGATCTTCCTGCCTGTTTGATCTTCCTCACCTGGATGGTCTTCCTCAGGCGTATGATTATTTAACCTCTGCAGTTCCACCTCAACCTTCGATCTTGACTTTCCCTTTGACTGATACGAATTCCTGCGATCAGTTCTTCCCCTCACGTATAACCCTTCACCATCATCCCCCTTCGCCTTGGATCTTACTTTGATTTCCTTTGAATTTAGTGTGGCCATCACGTCCTCCAAAGTCAAATCTTCCCGTCCATAAAGCAAGGTATCCACAAAGTGTTCGTATGATGCTGGCAAAGACGTGAGTAACAATAAAGCAAGATCTTCATCTTCGAATTTTACCTCAATATTTGCTAAATCAAGAACGATTTTGTTGAACTCATCTATATGCTCAGAAATCTTTCGTCCAGTCGGCATGTAGAATGTATACAACTTCTTCTTCAGGTACAACTTGTTGGCCAATGACTTTGTCATATACAAAGACTCGAGCTTTGACCAAACCCCCGTTGCAGTCGTCTCCCCGGTAACCTCTCTCAGGACCTTGTTACCTAAACACAAAATCATGGCACTGTGAGCTTTTTTGTCAAGCTTAGATTTCTCTTCAGCTTCCATATTCGCGGGTAAAACCTCCAGAGCTGCTTCACATCCGTTCTGGATTAATAAAGCACGCATCTTGATTCTCCATAACCCGAAATCACCAGTTCCACCAAATTTCTCGATGTCAAACTTGGCTCCCGTCATTCTTTACTCCCTTTGTTGATTTGCTAAACCTTGTGATAAACCCTCACAATCACAAATCGACAAAGCCCCTTCGATAATTCGTTAAACCTTGTGATATATCTCACAATCACGAATTACGAAGTCCCCCTTGTGTAATACCCCTTCAAAGTAATATTACCCTTTTTGTTTTATAAAACAAAACAAAACAAATTTAATCCAACGTTTAAACCTTGGCCCAATATAAACTTTGGCCCAATATAACCTTGGATTAAAAATATATCCTTGAAGTACTATTCTGTTCACTTTTGATAATCAACACCAGCGGTTTTTATTTCCTTTCTTCTTTCCCTATCCAACGACAGAAACAAGAAAAACAAAGAAAACAACAATGGCAGCTGGCCCTTCGATCTTCGACGAATCAAAAACCAAAAAAACCTGATATCGATCTCTGCTACTCCGTTGATGTTCTATAACCCGAACACCAACTCCTCTTCTAAATCGATCCTAGATAACCAGAAGACTCCTACTATGACTAAACATAACAATAAAGGTCGGTTGGCAATGTCTAAGCCCAACCCGACCCGGAGTCATTGTAAGAGTCGGTTCCCCCTCATCTCTATAAAAGGAGGTGAGGGGGAACGAACCAAACACGTCATTCTTTCAATAAACTAATCGACAAAGGATTAGGGATTTACCTTGTGTGGGCGTCGATTAACTTTTCTGTCGATTCTGTTGATGTGCGTGTTCTTGATCGATATTCCGCATCTAGATAACCATGATTGTAGGGATTAAACCTACAGGCCCTTACCCACATAATTGGATCTTTGCTGTGGATAAAAGCCCATTCTCTAGTAGTGCATGGATTTTACAAGTACGAGATAGTAACCCTAAATTAGAAAACAATCATCGATCGACCAAGTAAATCCAGTTAAGCTTGAGGTATTAATTTATGCTTAGATTTTTTTCTTTTGATTTTTTTTGTTCGCCAACTGTTTATTAATGTCCTATAAATTCTGTTTGATATAAATTAACGGCAGTCATCGCTACATTTATAAGCATAACACATGCACTCTTAAGATTATATGATTATTGCGAAACCTAAACCGAAATTCAGTTTTCTACACTTCAACATCTCCAAAACGTGATTTTAGATAAGTAGTTTGCCACATGCTTTTGCTAAACGTAGGTTTGGAGTTTTAATTTTCAATAACAAGTCGTATAAACCTCATATTCTTCGTTGCAACTCCATATGCTACCTTCTATTGTTCTCCATTAATCTTGTTCTTGGCAAGCTAATAAGTAACAAGCTGCTAGATATCTTTATTCGGGCGACGTTGACCACAATTTAGTTAAGCTTTAGAAAATGCGTGATTTATGTTAGAACTTTTCTCACGATAGAGTTAAAATCCATATGACTCCTTTTTACAACCTTGCCGAAAATAAAAGCCGAGTATCCGACTATATTACAGCTTTGTTTCACATATTTTAGAGCTAATACTTTAGGCACATCTTTACTTGCATTTGATTTTCATAAGATTCAAATATATTCTTTAAGACTATTTACGGTTCCTACTAATGTATATATGTGACCAGAATATCTTAAATGGAGGAAAAACAGATTTCTGGTGGTTCAATATCTTTGGAATTACCTCCCCTATCACCAAATTATTCATGGTTGGTTACTCATAACCTCACTGCTGAAGAAGACGAAGTAGGCCAGATTTTCTACACCATAGATGACCCGAAAATTCAATATAGGTGTCGAATCCCAGAGTTGCATGGGAGACGTATCCAAGGTTGTTTCCATGGCTGGGTGATTCTCTCTGACTATCCAGAAAATGTCATGTGGTCTCTTTGGAACCCACTTACCTCTAACATTATACGTCTTCCACCTTTGATTGATAACAAAGACGAAGAAGAAAAAGAAAAAGGGGGCGGAGAAGAAGATACCAAAAAAGAAGAAGAAGAAGTCGCTGTCGAAGAAGAAAAAGAAGAAGAAGACGACAACGATGATGATGATGATGATGATGATGATGAAGGAGAAGGAGAAGGAGAAGGAGAAGGAGAAGGAGAAGGAGAAGGAGAAGGAGAAGGAGAAGGAGAAGGAGAAGGAGACACTGACGAAGAAGAAGAACAAGGATATAGGCATGAATGTTGTTTGTCGTCCTCTCCTGGTGATCCCAGTTCAATTCTCTTGTTGACAACATCTAAAAAAACGTTTCAGGTTTGTAGACTGGACTGTAAAAGAGAGAGTTTAAGATGGACGGAAATGTCGTATGATAAACAGCTCAGAAGCATAACCAATAATGAAGATTGTTTCCTCTACAGTCTGACTTACTGTAATGGTAAAGTCTATGCTTTGAATACAGGATATGATTGTGACTGTTTGGTCATACAAATTGAGATCATATTTCAGGATAGAGAAGTTGTGATAAGGCTACTGCCACTGGTGACATGCCCTTCCGGACCAGAATATTGCAGGAATGTCACTTTTCTGAAAGGATCTTGTTCAGAACTATTCGCCATTTACGTATGCTGTCGGAGTCTTAAATGTCTGTATGTGTATTGTTATAAATTGGATATGACTAGCATGCTGTGGGAGGAAATGACAGACTTAAAAGATGCTATATTTTTTATGGATCTTTATGATGATGACTCAGTGGATAACAGCCCTGCAATTGCCTCAGATTTAGGAGGTTACATACACATTATTGCCAGAAAGGAAAAAGTAATATACTCGTACAATGTCAAAGATAGAACTCTCACTCCATCTTCTATATCTCATCTAGATTTACCACAAAGGTCAGGGGAGTCACAAAACTATGTCTCAGTTTGGGCCATGCCTGAGCGCAGGTATACCTTTGAATTAGTTTTTGCTTATTGACTGTACTTTCTTTTTATCGCTAGCTAGCACTGAAACAAGAGCGTATGATTTGTGTAGGTTACAAGCTGATAATGGAAAAATAATGCATACTATCGACTGTAAACAGGAACAGAAGAAAGACAGTACAGTGGTACATGATGTAATTGAAGTAGATGACATATTGAACCATCATCAAGAGTCACCTCTGTTCGATATTCCAGTACATGTTCTGGAAAGAATTATAGAGTTTTCGGCTGGTGTCGACTACCTCAACTTTCGTGCTACATGCAAGCAGTTTAGTAATATCACTGTTAGCAAGAGAAGAGTACTAAGTACATTACTTTCACCATGGCTGATCGTCTTTGACAAAGTTAAAGGAATTTTCAATTTTACGGATCCAGTGTTTGGCGACAAGTACTTCATAAGAGCACCACTAGAATTTATTGGTGATTTCCAAATACATTGTTCCATGTGTGGTTGGTTGCTCATGTCTACTAATACCATAGAAGACTTGATACTCTTTAACCCATTCACAAGTGATATACACAAGCTTCCAGATCTAGAAATTCCTCACCCAAATTGCTTTTGTTTCTCAGAACCACCTACGTCCCCTAATTGTAAGGTTGTTGCATTAACAGGTATCGGTGAATGGCATGCTTACATCTACTTTGTAGCTCAGGAACACTCCTGGCGTAAACTTCAAATAGATTTTCATGGTAGGGATCCATATGCCTTTGTTTTCCCGACATTATATGGCCAAAATATATATGCCTTGAACGCTGGAGGACTTGACATTTTCAAAGGAACGAAGGGAAAAGATTACGAGCATGGCGTTGTTGTAGCTAAACCTCCAAAAAGTTATTCTATTTCAGACGACTATTTCCTAGTGAAATGTAATAAAAGACTTTTACTAGTCGTCGTGGATGAGCATGGTGAGTCAATTGAAATATTCAGGCTGAACTTTACTACCCGAGCATGGAAGAAAATATCTCGTTTGGGAAATTACATGATTTACATATGTGATACGACATGCTTTTGCATTAAGGCCAGAACACCTGAAATGGCCAACAAAATCTACTTCCCAAGGATTCATTCTGAAAGTGGAAAGATAGTGTTTTATTCCCTCAAAACACACAGATATCACACAGGCCATGGCAATATCATCCAAGAGAGTTTTGATGCTTTCTATGGAACCAAAGAACTTATCTGCCCTCATGCTTGGATTGAACCAAGTTGCAACTGATTTAGATATATGTGCTACATAACTGGCTTCGAGGCTCGCCCGATGGACGGGGGCTAGCTCCATGAATTCGTTTAAGATAATTGATGATGGAAAGAAATTAAAGACGGGCTATCTCTCTCTACATGTACTATTTGTATGTAATGAGCATTTAAGTTCATCCCTCTTTATCATGTACAATTTCCATGATAATTAATTTTTTTTTAACTCTGATCTCCAACCATGGTTGCTGTAATCCTTTACGAAGAATTTTTATCTTTGCTTGATGATATTCTTCCTCTAATGAACTTTTAATACTATGTATATTAATAGGGTGCCGAAAACAATACGATTTTATATGTAAAAACCTAACTAACACCCGTAATCAAATAGAAAGATTAGTACTAAAAGAATATAACACTTGAAAGAGTTGCAACATATTAAAGGCATCTAACACTTCCATGTGATATAGCATTTGTACAAAAATTGAAGATATGATCCTAGTGAAAGTCTAAACAAAAGTTTGCTCACAAACTACAAATGTTTGGATCTCGACCCGCGTAAAGTCGAATGATGCCAATTTGGATCTTGACCTTGTTTCTCATATTAGTCTACAGTATTCTTCTTTTCTTTTACTTAGCTTGGTTTGGCCTACTTGGCTTTTTGTTTTCTTGTGTGTGTATTCTCCTACTGGAGCGCCTCTTTGCTCCTGTTATATATTCCCAGCTTCTCAAAAAAACATTAAACAAACTATGGCATAAACCAAAGTATACTGCCATATCAGTAGTCACTCTAAATCAACACCTAGACACGGTTCAATCAGCATGATTCACTTTACGAATTTAGAATCCAAGCACCATTCGAGCCAATACTTGATTGACGTGTTATTAGCTCTATTCAAAACCAAAAAATAATTACACCAAGAAGTTCAGCACAAATAGTTGAGAGCTTTGAAACTTCATTCTCAAATACCTTCTTGTTTCAAGCAATCCACATAAAATACTAACATTTACCAACAAACTCCATTTCATGTACTTGGCTTTTAGTTAAAATTTTGTGATCCAGTAAATGCATCAGGACCGAATTGAAGAAATCGACTATTTGGCTTTAAGAACTCAAACGTAGTTATGATAAGTAATAGTTGGTGAATACTGAATTAGGCTATTTTTGGACACTGAAAACACTTTTTATGAATTCTTTGGAACTGCGTATATCACTGTTTAGTTTTTGGGCATGTTGGTTTTAATTATATGAGTATGCTAATACTCCAAAATTATGACTTTGAAGCCATGATATAAGTATCATATTCATATGATTGCATATGCATATCGGACACACTTGAGTCACTAATTTGTGAACAAATTCTCTTCTACATGTGTATAACTTTTCTGTATGGCCCTTAGCTCGCATCTTTTTTTTGCTAACCATGGTTTTCAAACTTTTGGCCGATTAATCTACCCACGGGGTTTGAGCCAACCACCACACCTACTCAAACCGGGTAAAGCCCTCCCGTTTTCACGAGGGCTAATGACTTAATATGCGTCTAACTTGACTTTTTTTACGTTCCGTGTACCCATCTTTTTTTCCCATTATGACATCAAACTTTCAAAAGTCGGTCATTGTGTGTATTTTATCACTATTTTACCATGTAAAACGACCATTTTACCCTTCAAAATTTCAAAAATTAAGGGTAAAATGGTCACAAAATACACAAAATGATCGATTTTGAAAGTTTGATGACCATAATAGGAAAGAAAAAAGATATCTACACAAAACACAAAAAAATATTCAGTTAAATGCATTGTTAAGTTATTTGCCCTTTTCACAAAGGTTGGCATGTTCACTTAGAGTTGTTTTAACATAATTGAACACGAGACCTCTCAACTCAACCTCCTTACCACTCATCCGTTGGAATTATAAAAATCCTTAACCATAACATGCTAATAACACGAGTACACAACGAAATAATAAAATCACGTATACACAAGTAATTAACATAAACGATAAAGAATCGCGTACCTTTTAGCAATTGATTAAATCACCTTTATTGAACAACCAATAAAACTCAATTAAAGATCAAAGTATTATCTCTCTAAGTACACGCACACAAACGTTTAACAAAAAATAAGTATGCTAGTACGTAAATGTTAAACACCAATAAAACACGCTTATTACAATCAAGAGTAATAAACCTTATTGGTTTCTTGCTAGTCGATCCCAAAACCAAACACCCTTTTTGGTTTATACCGACCGAACCAAAGAAAAGGAAAACAGGAAAATGTAATTTAGGGATTACAAGTCAATCATGAGGTATCCAAGACCTCCTTATATACTTGTAATAATTTGGTGATCAAGCAACCAAGCCCAAAAGCCTCATGGGGTTTTGTTTTCATTTTATTGACTTCCTTTTCTTTGTTTATTTGTTTAACTATAATTAATATTTAATACCATATAAATTATATATTGCTTAACGATTTAAGCCTGTGTTTCCTTAGGCTCGAGACGACTCCCGGACATATATTATTTCATGTACATAATACTTTAGCTCCCACTTGGACATGCACAATAATATAATATAATAACATTGGTTAGTGTCTAGCACCACGTCAATGCTCTCGGAAACTCTCAAGTGTAGTTTTTCATAAAATACATTTAAATGACTTAAAACATTTACCATCCCTTTATTTCTCAAGTGTCATGTTAATAATGGATATGGATCAAAGTCATTCTATTTTAATTACTTATTATGTTTCTCGTATTACATAATTGAATCAAGATTACCAATCTAATCAAGACAAATTTAGATTATCATTGGGTATGGCCGTACATACATCCGATTAATTAAACGAGGGCCCAGTAGCATTATTCTTCAAACCTAGTTGAAGGAACAAGTTCTGTCTTGACTACACGTGCCTCTCAAATGCTTCAAGATACAAATGATTATAGCCTTTAATACTACATTGTTAAGGATAGCGTTAGAACTATAGCAAAAAGTACCATCCACATATGTAAGACCTGCTTGCATCTCAAGTCAAAGGATTTAGTAATGTAAATCATTTACAAGTTTCACTTAATGATAACGATCCATAAAGTGATTGACTTGTTAGTAGAAGATGTCTAATATGCAACCTTTGAATATTGTGTGAGTTGGTGAACCATTCTTAAATATTCTACGAATATTACCATCACTCAAATATGTCTTAATTCAATTATATTCTCATATAATTGATTGACATAAACTATTTAGAATAATATATTATTCAAGGATTTAAACATGCAAAATTAGGACCAATAAATTTAAATGAAAACCGAACATATCACATACTTCAATTCATAAAATAATATTGTTATCCGAATACTAAAAGATCAATTCATGATAATCCTAGTTGAAGAATCACGCCTCAAGATATGACGATCATACTTGTTGTCTGACATAGATTTCGTGAAATTCTACTAGGCTTCATATTTGGAATTTTAAGAATACTTATTTCAAATTCACAATTTTGAAAATCTCTGAACATATATAATGATTGTTACTAAGTACGTTTGTACAATATGAGCACATAACAAAATGGAAGTATTGTGGTTGTTCATCATATAAGGTGAGTCCAACAAAACGCCTTATTGAAAACAATCATCTTTAATAGCTTCTTAACTATAAAGTATTTTTTATTCTTTTAATATATATTGAAACATTATGCTCAACTGAACATAGTTAGTCCACATGGTCATCATCAAAGATGAAATCTTATCATGATTAGTATTGAGTTTTATCTCAAGCAAACTCTCATCCATGTCTAGAAACATCACAATGATATATTATAATCCATAAACTATAAATTATTAGTATGATAATATTTGGTGTCTTTCTAAACTCTAAGTTTGTTGACAATGATAATTTCATATTGTTATCATATAGAATATTCATTACTTTGAACAATTCAAGTTAGTAATAATTTATCTATTCCAAACAAATCTTACCGTGATATTTAGACTAATCATCTAAATGATATTCTCTTTAAGCAATGTACTTATATAAGTTTTACGATTATCTATATACACAATATGATTTCCAAGATAGATTCCTTAAGTTTTCATCTTATGTCAACTCTCATCAAATGAGATATACCCATTGAGAATTTCTAAAGGATATTTCATGTTGTGCTGGATTTTATTAACCACGAATGTTTATCTTAATAAATATATATATATCAAGGTAATACGTTTAATTTTTTTAAAACCCTTTCATATAAAACTTTATTTCAAGCTTAGACGGAATACAGTTTTTCATATGTTATACATCATATGTGATTTAAATAAATAAACATAATACTCCCACTAGTTTTTAGATGTACTTACAAGTTATTTTAGTTCTAATAAAAAATTAAAAAATAGATTTAATAATTAGACTTAAGATACATTCCTTAGATGCATACATTTATCCATACATGGATTCTTGCATGATGTAGCTACATAAAGATTATTGTAATTTATAAACCATTTGATTCTAACCGTCCTCGCTAATGTAATCATTCAACAAGATTTTCAATACTCCATTTTCATATTTATAACATTATAAAAACCATCATGACAATAAATCATCTTTATTAAAGTAATCCGCATAAAACTTTCTATTCATATAGTGTTTAATAATCATGTGTACAATATGGTCCATATGAATCTTTCTCTAAAGAAACTTATATTCACCTCGCGTCCAACCCGTTTGGTTAAAGATCATAAAGTTTCCAAAACTTGATTATCTTCTTTGGACTTGCATCTGATCATTCATATTTTTATTCGGTCATGACATTCAAGATTTAATAATACATTTATGAATATCCTCGTGATCTATGAGAGTGAGTTCTATCATCACGAGGTTCAACATTTTATGTTCACCCACATTATGACATTCACTAGTATATTTCAAAGGTTGTGTATTTTGTTATTTTATCTTTTAAGGATCTACGAGTCCTTCCACTTGCTTTTAGTAATCAGAGATTGTTCTTCAAATACTTTGCATGTAGATAAACAACAAATTATTATCTTTTGGGACACGTCAAAAAAAATACTGTGATACTTCTTGACAAATTCAAAACTTTAATTTTAATACTTAATGTGATTCATCACATCCCAAGCTTGATGGTATCTTAGTTTCCTTTTAGGTCAGAGTAATATTTAAGTATACACTTTGTATACTCAATTTCCAAACCTTGAAAACTTTTGGAGATGAAGTATTTCAAGTTATCAAAACCAAATAATTCTAAAGAATTTGATTTGTCACTCAAGACATACCAAACTATGTGGCATTCTATGAGTATTGAGATTGCCCAACTATATCACAATTCCTAAATATCTTAATACTCTTTAGGTCACATACTTATCAATTATGTCAAAACAAAGCTAAAATATATAGTATTTAAAAACCTAGTGCATGTTCTAATGTATACATATTTAAATAGTTCAATAATTATATATACATTATTTATCCCTTGAATAATTCAAAGACTTGATCTCATTAAAAAGAAGACATAACAAGTTAACATCGATATGATCACAACATGTTGTAGGCTATGACGGTTATCTATCACATTGAAAATTTATCTCTGTCTTATTTTCTTACAAGATAGAACTAGTGTTGTGACATTTTAACTTCAAAGTAATTAAGGATAACTTATTTTCTAAACTGATTTAACGAATTCACTTAAGAATTATGTTATGATCTATAACATATTGTACGTATCTCGAATATATATACTTACATGGCGAAAGATATGGCATGTTAGCACATATAATAGTGTATATGTAACTAAAAATGGTTAATGGTGTCATATCTAATCTAACATGTTTACAAAGATGTCTTAATAATCTACATGGTATAGTATTGTATTCATAATTCATATTACGTTAAACCTGTATAATTTAGTTTATATGGTTAGGTATTATTCAACTGTTGACACATGACAAACGACTATACATAAAATTGTACGGTTTAATTGAACAAATTGTTACTTCGTATGCAGAAGATCGAGAAAATAACGCAAGGCTTTAAAGAAAAAGAAATGTTAAAAAGAAAGTACAATATTCCATTGACTGTATTAACTTGAGGGTATATATGTCATTATCATCTGGTTTTCTATTGTATAAACCAATCAATTTACTTGTGTTTTACAAACATAAAACAAATTGGCACACACAAATACACCATGCCGATGCGTACACTTGATGCTAATGTGTTTGTGTGCAACACATCTGGGCAACCAATGCGTGGAAATTACTACGTAGTTGTTAAATATGAAAGACAGAATACATGCAAGGTGTGTATATAGAGAATATGTGTATAATTCTTTGTGTAAAATCCATGAATATTTACAAAAATAACTCATTCAATGTACTATACTTTTTTTACTGTTAATCTGCTTGCTAAATTTTTTATTTCTTTTCATTATACATATAACTAAAATGGTTTCTTGATTGGTCAAACCAAACTCGGCATCAGAGGTAGCAAAACCATAAAACGATTTCAGATGTCTTGATCCGGTTAGGGATGTTGGAATTAGTTCTTAAGGGTTTATGCAACTCTTTTATGCTTATAAGGGCAAATGTATGTTGGATGAGGTTGTTTTGCTGTTGTTGAATTACGATTTTTTAGTGGTTGTTTTGTGAATCTACTCTCAAAGTAGAGATCAAGGAAAAAAATAATCAGTTAATTACAAAATTTTGAAATATTTGGGTTTTTATTTTTTGAAGTAGGAGAAAAATTCATTTTAAATGAGATGGATATATTTAATGAGCACAATGACAATCAAAATGCACATTGATAAGTAGAATGATAATAAAAAAAAAGCATATCATGTAAAATGAGTTATTTTTGTCAGTGTTTTAAGCATTTATAGATTTTACCCTAATTATTGTGATTCTTGGTTTATGTCATAAAAATATTTTATATATATCTCATATTTGATTAAATACTTCTTTTGCAGCCACCGCGAGCTCACTAGTGGTAATGGATCTTAGAAGACAACAGACAAATAGTTTGTGGTGTCCATATATGAACAAGGGTGAACTTAGGGGGTCCCGAGGTTTCACGGGAGCCCGATAAATATTTATCTCGTAATAAGTTTTGGATATCCGAAATGTAAAAACTTAGCTAAAATTATGGGTATCACATAAACTTAGCTATCATTTTTTCAAAATAAACCCGGTCCTAATTTTTGTGCTGCGTAAATACTTCTTAATTCTAAATTTTTTATACTCGTAAGTACAAAATTTTATTCGAAGTTTCGAATATATGTGATGTGAAAACTTAGCTAAAGTAATGGGTATAACAGAAAAACTTCATCGGAAAGTTCGTATATCTAAATACATGATATATCTTGTTATTGACAAGTCACTTAAATGATATAACTTTACAACAAAAATTATAGTAAAAAATTTTTCATTTCATATTTACATTAGCTCACAAAAACTCACGAGATTACTCTTTTAATTGTTGTATAAATTCATGCGATAATTTTTGTTAAAAAGATTTCAAACTTGTAGTAAATATAACATTCAATGAAAACATAAAACACAGCAACAAAAAACCAAGAACTGGAAAAACCAAGCAAAACTTTTTGTTTGAGGGTTGGTTTTAAAAAACATATAGCCGAACTTTTGGCTCTATACAAAAACTGCCTGAGAGCGCCTTATGTTCACCCATATCCAAAACTCTCGATACTTGTAAGAAAAACTATATTCACGTGATAACTAACTCTTTTGGGTCCGCCCCTGTATATGAAGTTTAAAAAAACTCAGGAATGAGTTAGTTACTACTATAAATTGTTACTTTAAAGTAGGGTTAAACTTTGTAAATAGAATAAAGTAGTGGCAAGTATAGGATATTAATGAAGGTTTATGATTATCATAACAATTATTAAAACCCTAAAAAGGATCAAAGAACACACATCGGAAGCAAATTAACAAGATCTTTAATTAACACGATTATAATTAGTCAAGGCTAGGGTTACATACCTTTATCCTAGCAAGATCTACAAGTTGACGGAATGGTCACCGGTAGAGATAGATCACGAACACCACCAGGATGTAATCTAAGGCAAGATTACACCACGATCTTGTACACACGTGATACGATGAGTTAACCGTGAGTCTAGCACGAACAAACCGAGCTTCCAAGTCTATGGAAGATCTACCCAACAACCCTAGAGAGGGGTGATGAGACTGTATTTATACATAGTCTCATCGTCCAAATCGGGCTTAAAATGATTAAAATATCATCAAAATACCCAAATATATGCCTGTGTTTGTTCATTGTGTATTTTAGGTACGGATATCGTGAATTCACCAAAAGATCAAAGGAATCAAGCAAAAACGAACACGGGAAACGAAGCCGCACAAGAAACCGGGCCCAAGTATGAATTTCCAAAAATACCCTTGAAGTTTGAAGAAGTTGCAAGATTGGTCCCTCAAGTTTTGCAAGTTGTCACTTTTTACCCTTGAAGAATCAAGATTGAACAACTATGGTCCTTGAAGATTCATGTTTTGTCATCTAATACCCTTGAAGTATGAAGATATTGCATTTATGGTCCTTGTAGAAAGTTTGCAATATATTGGTTCCTTAAATGACAACTTGTACAAAGTTATTAACAAAGGAAGTCAAGGTTTTGGCTGTTTAATGCAAAGTGAACACAAATGGGAAGACTAGGGGCTGTTTTTGCCCAGACAACCAAAACCCCATCCTCCACTCCCTAGCCTCCACGTCACCCCACTCAAACCATTCTACCAACCAAATCCCATCCCCACTCCACGTCAGATCCCACCACCCTAACACCTTTTTAATTTATTAAACCAATTTTTTAAACCGGTTTTTATATAATTAATTATGGTGGGAAACGGATACTGTTCATCCTCCACCCCTAATCACCCCCTAATCCCACACATAAACCCTAATCCCATATACCACTCAAACCAAAGGGGTTTTTCCCCATATCATCCAGATCCTAAATAAATCACCACCTTAACCAAACCCACCAACAAACTCCTCCAACCCGTGACCCAAATGGTCCCCACAACCCTCCCCTGCTTCACCATTTTAGGAAAAGAAAGAATCCAGCAGAGCATCAACGATTCTTATCAATTCCTTTGTCCCAAAGGACCAAATGAACGACTCAAGATCAACATATGACAGCTATCAAGCACATGGCATCATTTGACCATCTTTCAAATTCGTCCAAGGGTAGAACTGGAATACCATTGATTAGGGTTTAGCATTTTATGTATTCTAGACTTTTCTTTTCCTTAGTATAAATACAAGGTGGTTTGTACCTTGTATTCTTGTTCCATTTTTTGTATTTTTTTTAATTATTAATGAAAATGAAAGTTTTAATTATACATGACTGAGTTCCAATTTTATGGTGTTTTCTAGTCTAAGTTTATCTTTAATGCAAATTAGTTATAAGGTTTCAAGAGGTTTCAGTTTTTAAAAAAAGTTTCAAAAAGGTTTTATATATTCAGAAATTTCAAATGTTCAATGAAGTGAAAGTGGATTTGAACCCTTGTTTTTCTGAATTTGAGTTTTAGTTTGGTTTAAAAACGTTTTCAAAAGTTTGCTAAGTTGGTTTCAGCCTTTTTGTAAGGTTTCTGATTTCAAAGATTTTCAAAAACATATTTTGTCATTTTTTTTCCACTTACTGTATCAAAAGCTACAAGCTTTTAGCTTTTAGCTCTTGATACAAGAATCTGCTTCTTGTTGTTTGTGATTGTGCAGGGATAAAAAAGAAACAAGGTCTATCATCATTCCATTTCATCAAGGTTTGAAGATATTTGGGGTGTTTGGGACTGCTGTAGTCCCCACCTTGCATTTCTCTACATCAAAATCTGACCATAAGCTCACAATAAGCTCAAACAACCTCTTTTGGAAGGCATCAGCCCAAGGTGACGGCTTGAACCTCACTTGGTTTTGTTTTTAAGCTCTTTTATGTGATATTATGTGATTTTGTGAGAATTGTTGTTCATGTGCTTTGTTCATGGTTTTTTATGCTCAATTGATGATTGTATGCATGTTCAGTCAGTCATAGATAAGTTTTGTTAGGATTTAAATAGATTTGGTGTGTAAATTTTGATTTCTGAAATATAAGGGGGTGTTTGGGAATAGGGGTTAAGCCAAAATAAGCTTTAGCTTTTGGTCCAAATTCTACCTAGACTTACTTTGTATGCTTGCATTAGGATAATTTCAATTTTGGTTCTCAGTTTGGATAGGTTTAGAGAGTATTGCATGTTCACAAATTGGTAGAATATAGCTAAAACTCAGATAACCCATTTTCTGTTTATTTTAGTGTAAATTTTATCTCAAAATCTTGCTAGTAGTTAGATTATATGTTAGTTTAAGATTGTAGGCTCTTGGTTTAGACTATGGTGTGCTAAGTTGTTTGGTATTGTTGTTTGAATCTCATCCAAAAGCCAACTGCACCAGCAAAAGGACCCAAGTCCCCTTTCTGATGAACAGTGACGGAGTTGGGGGCATTTTGTGTGATTTTTGTGAAGTGCTTGTGTGTTTTATTACTCTACTAGACTCCCTACACTCCACTGAGTGTAGGTGCCTTATTGTCCCAAAATAAGCAAGCAATAAGCTTTCCTAAGCTTATTATCCACCAGACCTTAAAATTGCACTAACAGTGGGAACTAAGTTCCCCCTACTAGCACAAGTGTTGGCACTGCTATACAAGCAGACAAAACCAAGTCACATGTCATTGTCAGTAACTTAGTTTTTTGTCTTTAGTGGACAAAAATAGGTTTTAGGACCTCAAATCAGTTTCAATATTTTTCTTATTTATTTTTTGATTTTTCTGTTTAATTAAATTTTCAGTTACTATTCATTTAGTATTTTTACATTTAATTTCTATTTTAAATTACTTTTAATATTACTGTTTTTGTCTTTTAGTGTAGAAAATTTATATTTTTCAGTTTTAAAAATTTTATTAGATTTAGAAAAATATTTTAAGATTTTTAGTTAAAAATTATTTCACTGTTCACTTTTTAATTATTTTTTAGAATTAATTTAGCTTAATTAGGGTTTAATTATAAACTGTTTTTGTCTTTTAGTGGAACATTTTATATTTTTCAAACTTTTTCAATTTTCTACTGTTCATTAGTATAAACTAGGATTTTTAAAATTGTCAAATTATTTTTAGCATTATTCTATTATTTTTTATGATTATTTTAGTTTTAAAATAGTTTTTAGTGATTTAAAAATAGAAAATAGTTTTGAAAATTTAGAAAAAACACTTTTTAGTCTTTAAATAATATAAGTGAGTTATTAGTTCAATAAAATAATATTTTGGGCTTTTTATTGATTATATTTAATTTTAGGGATTTAATTAGCATTTAAAATTGAATATTTAATTAATAAAAGGTTTTAAAATATATTTGTTGGATTTTTATTCTTATTTATATTATTTTTGACTTAGTTCTAGCTTTTAATTAATTTTTAGGTTTAATTTTTAATTTAGTCACGTTTTACGTCATTACGTCGTAGTGTTATCGTAATCGTAGCTCGTCTTTATTTTTTCTCTTCTAAACCAAAAACGACACTAATCCAAACTTTGTTAATTTATTTTGGCACCTAATCCACACACCTCCTTCGAGAACGAACTTGGAATTTATTCGACTTGTCGGTTTTCCTAAATCGTCGAGTTTAATACTTGCCGCACTTCTACGCTCTTTTTCCGAAAAGACGTATTTTACTCAATATCAAATGGCGCCGCTGCCGGGGAGGTGTTTTTAGTATGCCATTATTAGTATCGTGTTAGTGTGAGTAGTGCGTTTTTGCTTTTCAATTTTTGGAAAGCGTGAATATCGTATATACTCATTTTTGTTATTTTTCTCTATTATATTATAATATCCAAATAAAAGGTGTTTAATTTTCCTAAATTAAACACACAACAATCATTTTACTATATTATAGATATATTGGTTTTCGTTTTTCTTGTGAATATATTATTACTATATTGTATCTACGTAGAACAATAAATATACAAGTACTCCAAAAGCGTGAAAACGCAACCTTGATTTGGGATTTCATCACTCGATCATTGTATTCGAATCTAAAGAAAAAGTTTAAAGGCAAAATAGATAAATACTTTCGTGAGGCTTAATTTCAATTAACACAAACTATAAGGTTGGTATAAGGCGGTTGTATTTCATGACCTAAGGGAAAAAGGCTCTTAAGTGCTTAGCGCCGCCTCGTTTCCCCCGCTTGCTTGTGCGTGTTTTGAGAAAGAAGGCTAATCGAGGGTTTGCCGCCAAAGTATTATCTACATATATTATATTTGCTTGTTTTCAAGATTAAACCCTCTTGAACGTTTTGGTGTTCCACCAACGTTCTAAAGTCATCGAAGGCGTTCACTCCACGTGATCGTTTTCATTCTTTGAGGCTCCTTTAATCGAGAAATCGATTCGAGGGGAGATTTGTAGATTTGTGTCTACGTAATACATTCAAAAATCCAAAAAAATTAAAAAACAATCAAAAACCAAAAAAATTGAAAAATCGAAAAACCGCAAAAAGAATCTTCTTTGCTACCCCCATTCTACGCTTAGTGCATGCGCACTCGATCGAAGGATTATTCTAATTCTAGCGACGCTTCGAATCGACGCAATCGTAATCGAAGGAATCGACGACGTAGACGAGATTTAGAAACCGACGTTCCTAATATCGTTGTTGAAGAAACCTTAGAGGAGATGGCCGACAATCGTTCGATGATGGAATTACTCCAAGCACCCATCGAGGGTTATGGAGACGCGATCGTAATTCCCGCTATCGAAGCAGAGAATTTTGAGATTAAGAGCGGAATGCTTTCGTTAATCCAAGCTACTAAGTTTCGAGGTCGTGAAGCCGATAATCCTCACGATCATATTCGGAATTTTGATCGTCTTTTAGCCACCAGCAAGTTTAAGAACGTCGACACCGATGTCGTCAAGCTTATGCTTTCTTCGTACTCGCTCGATGGTGCCGCCAAGGATTGGTACGAGAAAGAGCCACCTAATTCGATAGTTACATGGAAGGATCTCGTTTCCAAGTTCGTTAATTATTTTTTCCCACCGTCTAAGACAACGTTTTTCAAGAATGAAATTACGAAATTTGAGAAAAAACCGAATGAATCTTTTAGAGACGCGTGGTATCGTTTTAAGGAATTGCTAGGCAATGTCCTCACCATGGTTTTTCCGAGTTTCACCAAATCGATACGTTTTACAACGGTCTTAATTTTCAAGAACAAGACTCGTTGAATTCCGCCGCCGGTGGCAACTTTTTGTGTAAGACTCCGAAAGATGCATTGATAATTATCGAAAACCGATCCAAGGTTTACCAACTCCGCAATGCACCGATTGTTGCCAATGTCGCCAATGTTAGTCGTTCTAATCGCGACATTGAGAGAGTTGATGCGAAAGTCGACAAGTTGACGAATGTGTTTACGTCTTTTCTCGTTGAGATGCAAAAGAAAGACGCTCCCGCTACGGTGAAAGCGGTTGAGGTTTCGTGTACATTTTGTGGTGGACCTCATAATTATTACGAGTGTGCGGCTACGGATGGCCAAACGTCGAATGTGAGTGCGTTAAATGGAAACAACAATTTTCAAAATCAAAATAATGCGGGTCCATCACAACAAGGCAATTATAACCAAGGCAACAATTTTAATCAAAACCGAAACAATTTTCAAGGAAACAATCAACAAAGAAATTTTTCGAATCAAAATCAAGGTTATAATCAAGGTCGTAATTTGCATTGGCAAAATCGAGACAATAATCAAAACTCAAATTTTTCAAACAACAACAATCAAGGTAACAATTTTTCAAATGGAAATCAAGGAAATTTTCAAAGAAGTAATCAAAACCAAGGGAACTTTAATTCTAATCAAAATAGTTCATCAAACGATTTTCAAAATTACATGAAAACGAATGAGGCTAATATGAGACGATTAGAGGGAGAAATTGGTACTTTGAAAAACGACTTTTCTAATACATTGAAATTGCGAAACACGAAGATTCAGAAAGGACAAATTGACATTAAAAAGATGTTTTCGGCCATTATGAACAAGTCCTCGGGTGCGTCATCGAGTTCGTTACCTAGTGACACCGTTGCAAATCCGAAGGAACAATGTAAAGCCGCCTCGTCTCGTGAGAAAGGTCGTGTGATTACCCATAACCTTGAAGGATTTCGAGCTGTTCCTTCTTCTCAACCCTCGACTTCTAAGACGTCTTATTGTTCTAAAGTCGATAGGGTGAACGTGGCGACCAAGGAAAAGAGTGCACACCCTCGTGTACCTCAAATTCCATCCACGGTTCAAAAAGAGAGTTTTATCGACCTTATGAAAGTAACCCTTGAAGAAACTTGTGCATCGATCCTTCTTAAAAAACCCAAAAGGCGTATGCCGAGAAAGGAAGAGGATCCGGGCCAATTTCTATTACCTTGTGATTTTTCCGAGATTGAGGGATGTTTAGCCCTTGCCGATTTAGGTGCTAGCATCAATCTCATGCCTCATTCTCTTTGGAAATTGATGAGATTGCCTTCACTTACCCCCACGAACATGACAATCGAGCTTGCAAATTGTACTCCACTTATACCAATTGGAATAGCCGAGGATGTCTATGTCAAAGTTAGAAAGTTTGTTTTTCCCGCGGATTTTGTTATATCCGATTACGAGTGTGACCCTAAATGTCCCATTATTTTAGGCCAACCATTCTTATCAACGGCTCGAACCGTAATCGACGCTCACGAGGGGAGACTTACTATGAGATATGGGGATGACAAAATGAACTTTTTCGCTAGAAAATCCCAAGTGTTTAATGATAATGAAAAAACTGAGGTTTCAAAACCTAATGATTCAAATCCTAATGATTTCAAAATGTTCACTTTAGCAAAAAGAATGAGGCTTAATGCATGTTTTGAAAGAATTAAGAAAAACGGTTTTAAAGATGATGATTTTAATGATAAAGAGTACGTGTACCTAATTCAAAAGGGTATGTGTAAATTTATGGATGAAAACTCACTTTGGGATGTATTTAGCGAAACAAGTGAAACACCAATTCCGAAGGGCGACGTTAGTGCCATCACGACAATGACCAAAATGGACTCGTCTTCACCACCTTCGAAGGACCACGTCTTTGAGGCTTCAACTTCTAACTCCATCGAAGTGCCTCCTTTGCCTAGCCCAACACCCGTTGAGGCTTAAGGGTTTATCGACATCGATCCTCTCGTCTTAGAAAAGTCAACTAAGCATAGTCATTCGACTTGTAAGACCATGGTTGTGAGTGCTCACATCGACTCTTTCTTTGACGAGGACGATGGCGATTTTGCCAAGATTGATCACCTACTTCGAAATCCACATGCCATTTTTGAGGATTCTCCTAAAAAGACCTCTTATCATGTGAAGTACGATGATAACGAGTTTGATCCCGAGATTGAGGAAATCATTGAAAGAGAGCTAGCTCTTATGCCTTCACTTCCACCTACGAGTGAGGTCGATCTTTCCAAAATCGAGGATAAACTAAATGAGTTGGAACGTCTTATTTTTGATGACGAACCAACTCATGTGACCACCAAAAATCCAATTCTCGAGGAGTTACCTAATCAACACTCCTCAAATGAGAATTATGTTTATCACATTCGCGAGGATTTAACTTATCAACAATCCCTACAAAAGAATGATGGTTTCGTGCTTGACCGTGATCTTTTCGAGAGAGTTTCTAAGATACTCAAGGAGGGGAATGACAAACCATGGTTTGACAAGCCTATCTTTGATGAAGAAATCGATGAGATCGACGTTCATGAGGATGAAGAATATGTAGACCCCGAGGGGGCGGTGTTCTTCATTGATCGACGTTTTGAGAACTTATATAATCCGCCACCCCCTCTTACCAAAGACTTAAATGTGAGGATTTTTAGCGTGACTAATGTTGAGTTTGAAACGCCAAATATTTTCGACATCATCAAATCGGGTTTTCATAAAGAGTTTTTAAACGATGAAAAAGGAAAAGATTTTAAAAATGTTTTAAAAGATTTTTCTACATGTTTAACTCCGTCATCACCGCGTTTCATGAGTGCTACCACCTCGTCTACTCCTTTTGACGACGGTTGGTGTGGATTTAGTGTGGGGGAAGCCCCAAATGTTCCCTCACATTTCTCCACCGAGGACGAGATTTACGATCCCGAAATTGCTTGTAAAGGGAAATCTTGGTCTTCCACCGATGCAATAAATGGAAAACTTATCTATTTGCTTGGTGTGAGTCTACCTCGAGTAGCTCATTTTAGTGACTTACCCATTGCCCCACCTTTCTACTACTCATCTATTTTCTTCTACCCCATTGGGGTTCTAGTTGGAGTGGCGTTGTTTCGTCTTTCATCCGAAAACGAGGACGCTATCTTTGACCCCGGTATTCGTGTATCGGGTTTTTAAAGTACTCCATGTACTTTTGGGCCTTGTTTATCATGTAAGCTCCACCAAAAATGACCATACCAAGATTATCCCTAAATGATCACATTTATGGGGAATCGAGTCGAGCTTTTGACTCGGTTATCAAAAAAAGGTGCCTCGTGGGGGATTCCAATGCTTATCCTTGTAAATATTATCGCTTTCTTAGTTTAATGTAACGAGGGGACTTGTGCTCTTCCAACCTTTGTTTCGTAGTTGTTTGTGATTGTGATTCATTAGGTTCATCGTCATCATTGAAGCCTCTCGTGTTTGTTTTACGGATCACTCGAGCTTCGATCGTTGCCTTTGGAGATTCCGATATCCGATGATATCCTTTTATGTTCTAACGTTTATCTTATTAGCATAATTCATAAACGGCTTTTAGGTTATTCGTTTTACCCTTTCCATGCTCGAGATTAAGCATTCGACTTCGTCTCTAGTATGGGGGTGTTTTCACCCCTAGACTCGAAACATTGAGGACAATGTTTAGTTTTAGTATAGGGGGGTGAGTAGATACTTCACCTTGCTTACGTCACCACGCAATCCAATTTTCATCGTTTTGTTGCAAATAAGGCTAAAAATGGCCAAATTTTAAAAATTTTCGTATTTTTCATAAGTGTTTAAGACACGAATGTAGGTTTTCCGATGGTGAGAATAAGAGTAATTTTTGACTCGGCCGTGCGCGTTGAGCACTTAGCTTCGATTCCTTAACTTTTTAGGCTAAGTCTCTTAAATGAGGACGAGAAATGATAGAGTTATTTATAAGTCTCGTAATTTTCACGATCTCATGTGTAGTAATTATTAGCTTATTCTCCCCACGCTTTTGTATAATAAATTGTTAATAAATATTGACTTAGCGGTTTAGCCACTATTGTTGGGTTCTAATTTGTTTTAGTAGCTTCCATGTAATTAAATTGGGAAAACATTAAGGTATCGCCAACGTCACGGTTTTGAAGTATTGGCACCTGAATAATCGAAAGCTTCACCTAATAATAAGATTTCAAGTGCTCACTTAAATTAAGCAAAAATTTGAAGCTCACAAAGCCGAAAAATCTATGCCCAAATTGAAAGTGAATCAAGCCTTAATCTTTGAAGCTTTAAACATCCAAAATTCGCTTTAGCGTGAGGATATACGTTTTTGGCTAATAAAACCACCGATGAGGCGGATAATAAAAGGCAAGGCAAGACCGAAGTCATAATAAAAGCTTCATGGCGAAGTTGAATAAAAGATGGAGGTAAACCAAAGATAATAAGGCCCTTCCGTTAGGGGGCGTATAAAAGTCTTGGTAATAAGTCTCATGTTCAAAACCGTTATAAAACCGTGTTTATCGATCCTTCTTGTTGACTTAATATTTTGACATCGTTGTCTATTGGGATGAATTATTGATTTAATGATTTTGGTTACACCGTTAAGACTCTATTTTTAGACTTAATCTCTATTCACGCATAAGTCAATGATGTATCCTCGTTATCATTAAGACAAAATAAAATATAAGAGATACCAAGTAGGAATAAGGGAGTTTAGGTTCGTAATTAACACTCATGAGATGTGTTCGTGTTGCTAACTTATAATAACAATGATCTCGTTACACGCTTAGCATGGAATTGGGTGAAAATCAAGGACGACGAAATTATTTCTAACGAAGCATTCACGTGTTCTTGTTCTATGATCCCAAAAGTCACTTTATCGTGATGAAAACAATACATTATGTCTAAAACACGTGTAGTAGTTCATTTAAATTTATGTCTTGAATAAAAGTCATCATAAAATGAATTTTGGAAGTGCCATGATACTTAATTCTAGCATTGCGTGGGGACACGGCAATGGTTTAGTATGGGGGTGATGAGACGGTATTTATACATAGTCTCATCGTCCAAATCGGGCTTAAAACGCTTAAAATATCATCAAAATACCCAAATATATGCCTGTGTTTGTTCATTGTGTATTTTAGGTACGGATATCGTGAATTCACCAAAAGATCAAAGGAATCAAGCAAAAACGAACACGGGAAACGAAGCCGCACAAGAAACCGGGCCCAAGTATGGAATTTCCAAAAATACCCTTGAAGTTTGAAGAAGTTGCAAGATTGGTCCCTCAAGTTTTGCAAGTTGTCACTTTTTACCCTTGAAGAATCAAGATTGAACAACTATGGTCCTTGAAGATTCATGTTTTGTCATCTAATACCCTTGAAGTATGAAGATATTGCATTTATGGTCCTTGTAGAAAGTTTGCAATATATTGGTTCCTTAAATGACAACTTGTGCAAAGTTATTAACAAAGGAAGTCAAGGTTTTGGTTGTTTAATGCAAAGTGAACACAAATGGGAAGACTAGGAGCTGTTTTTGCCCAGATAACCAAAACCCCATCCTCCACTCCCTAGCCTCCACGTCACCCCACTCAAACCATTCCACCAATCAAATCCCATCCCCACTCCACGTCAGATCCCACCACCCTAACACCTTTTTAATTTATTAAACCAATTTTTTAAACCGGTTTTTATATAATTAATTATGGTGGGAAACGGATACTGTTCATCCTCCACCCTTAATCACCCCCTAATCCCACACATAAACCCTAATCCTATATACCACTCAAACCAAAAGGGTTTTTCCCCATATCATCCAGATCCTAAATAAATCATCACCTTAACCAAACCCACCAACAAACTCCTCCAACCCGTGACCCAAATGGTCCCCACAACCCTCCCCTGCTTCAACATTTTAGGAAAAGAAAGAATCCAGCAGAGCATCAACGATTCTTATCAATTCCTTTGTCCCAAAGGACCAAATGAACGACTCAAGATCAACATATGACAGCTATCAAGCACATGGCATCATTTGACCATCTTTCAAATTCATCCAAGGGTAGAACTGGAATTCCATTGATTAGGGTTTATCATTTTATGTATTCTAGACTTTTCTTTTCCTTAGTATAAATACAAGGTGGTTTGTACCTTGTATTCTTGTTCCAGTTTTTGTATTTTTTTTAATTATTAATGAAAATGAAAGTTTTAATTATACATGACTGAGTTCCAATTTTATGGTGTTTTCTAGTCTAAGTTTATCTTTAATGCAAATTAGTTATAAGGTTTCAAGAGGTTTCAGTTTTTAAAAAAGTTTCAAAAAGGTTTTATATATTCAGAAATTTCAAATGTTCAATGAAGTGAAAGTGGATTTGAACCCTTGTTTTTCTGAATTTGAGTTTTAGTTTGGTTTAAAAACGTTTTCAAAAGTTTGCTAAGTTGGTTTCAGCCTTTTTGCAAGGTTTCTGATTTCAAAGATTTTCAAAAACATATTTTGTCATTTTTTTACCACTTACTGTATCAAAAGCTACAAGCTTTTAGCTTGTAGCTCTTGATACAAAAATCTGCTTCTTGTTGTTTGTGATTGTGCAGGGATCAAAAAGAAACAAGGTCTATCATCATTCCATTTCATCAAGGTTTGAAGATATTTGGGGTGTTTGGGACTGCTGTAGTCCCCACCTTGCATTTCTCTACATCAAAATCTGACCATAAGCTCACAATAAGCTCAAACAACCTCTTTTGGAAGGCATCAGCCCAAGGTTACGGCTTGAAACCCACTTGGTTTTGTTTTAAGCTATTTTATGTGATATTATGTGATTTTGTGAGAATTGTTGTTCATATGCTTTGTTCATGGTTTGTTTATGCTCAATTGATGATTGTATGCATGTTCAGTCAGTCATAGATCAATTTTGTTAGGATTTAAATAGATTTGGTGTGTAAATTTTGATTTCTGAAATATAAGGGGGTGTTTGGGAATAGGGGTTAAGCCAAAATAAGCTTTAGCTTTTGGTCCAAATTCCACCTAGACTTACTTTGTATGCTTGCATTAGGATAATTTCAGTTTTGGTTCTCAGTTTGGATAGGTTTAGAGAGTATTGCATGTTCACAAATTGGTAGAATATAGCTAAAACTCAGATAGCCCATTTTCTGTTTATTTTAGGGTAAATTATATCTCAAAATCTTGCTAGTAGTTAGGTTATATGTTAGTTTAAGATTGTAGGCTCTTGGTTTAGACTATGGTGTGCTAAGTTGTTTGGTATTGTTGTTTGAATCTCATCCAAAAGCCAACTGCACCAGCAAAAGGACCCAAGTCTCCTTTATGATGAACAGTGACTGAGTTGGGGGCATTTTGTGTGATTTTTGTGAAGTGCTTGTGTGTTTTATTGCTCTACTAGACTCCCTACACTCCACTGAGTGTAGGGGTGCCTTATTGTCCAAAAATAAGCAAGCAATAAGCTTTCCTAAGCTTATTATCCACCAGACCTTAAAATTGCATTAACAGTGGGAACTAAGTTCCCCCTGCTAGCACAAGTGTTGGCACTGCTATACAAGCAGACAAAACCAAGTCACATGTCATTGTCAGTAACTTAGTTTTTTGTCTTTAGTGGACAAAAATAGGTTTTTGGACCTGAAATCAGTTTCAATATTTTTCTTATTTATTTTTTGATTTTTCTGTTTAATTAAATTTTCAGTTACTATTCATTTAGTATTTTTACATTTAATTGCTATTTTAAATTACTTTTAATATTATTGTTTTTGTCTTTTAGGGTAGAAAATTTATATTTTTCAGTTTTAAAATTTTTATTAGATTTAGAAAAATATTTTAAGATTTTTAGTTAAAAATTATTTCACTGTTCACTTTTTAATTATTTTTTAGAATTAATTTAGCTTAATTAGGGTTTAATTATAAAATATTTTTGTCTTTTAGTGGAAAATTTTACATTTTTCAAACTTTTTCAATTTTCTACTGTTCATTAGTATAAATTAGGATTTTTAAAATTGTCAAATTATTTTTAGCATTATTTTATTATTTTTTACACTTATTTTAGTTTTAAAATAGTTTTTAGTGATTTAAAAATAGAAAAAAAGTTTTGAAAATTTAGGAAAAATACTTTTTAGTCTTTAAATAATATAAGTGAGTTATTAGTTCAATAAAATAATACTTTTGGCTTTTTATTGATTATATTTAATTTTAGGGCTTTAGTTAGCATTTAAAATTGAATATTTAATTAATAAAAGGTTTTAAAATATATTTGTTGGATTTTTATTCTTATTTATATTATTTTAGACTTAGTTCTAGCTTTTAATTAATTTTTAGGTTTAATTTTTAATTTAGTCACGTTTTACGTATTTACGTTCGCGTTTTACGTCATTACGGCGTAGTGTAATCGTAATCGTAGCTCGTCTTTATTTTTTCTCTTCTAAACCAAAAACGACACTAATCCAAACTTTGTTAATTTATTTTGGCACCTAATCCACACACCTCCTTCGAGAACGAACTTGGAATTTATTCGACTTGTCGGTTTTCCTAAATCGTCGAGTTTAATACTTGCCGCACTTATACGCTCTTTTTCCTAAAAGACGTATTTTACTCAATATCAAGGGGCTAGGAATAGATCTAGAATAGCTTATTGAAAATCAAAGAAGAACCCTAATGGGTTTTTGTTTTGGTCGGCGGTTTGGAGCAAAGAAAGAGAGATATGGAGTGAAAAATTATGAGGCTTTAGGTTTGTTTATATACACCTTGGAAAACTTCTCTTCCAAGGTTAAACAAGATAAAGCCACAAAATCTTTTCTCCTTATCTTTGTCTCCCTATTTAGGCCGGATATACACAAGCTCCAAAAGAGGTTTCCGTAACTTTTCCGACTCCTTCTTTTAGCTTCTTTAACCTTCTATAACGGTCGTTTAATACTTAACTTTTAATTACTTAACGATCGTTAGCTACGGTTTGATTTTATAAATATAATAAATATATTTAATAAACAAATTAACCCTTCACGTAATATGTGCAATCCCGTGATCTCGAGTTTGATCCTATCACACGACACTCGATTTTTAAGTCCATAAAATTTCAGCTCCCACTTGGACAAAATTCGAATATCGTGATCACATTGATTAGCGTCTAGTTACACTAACAATGTCACTAGTACAACTCGAGTAAGGCCTCCTGGACAAGAACCTTTTAATGATTATATCATTATTATTATCCTTTCATTTCAAATACATCGTTAATAAGGATATGGATCTTAGTCATTCCTTCATTAACTATTCTGTTTCTCGTTTACGGATATAGCAAGATTACCAAAACACATTTGGGTGTGGCCACACAAACATCTTACTATTCCCCCGATGGGCCCAGTTGTATTTATACTTCAAATAATAATTTGAAGGAAACGAATCCCATTTCGACTACAAGCAAAACACATGAACTTTGCAACACTTCTGAAAATAACCCTTATGACTACCAGTTACGTTTAGCGTTAGGTTACCTTACAGAAATGCACTATATTCAATGCAGTTTTCTGGCATCTCAGGTCTAAGGATAACTATTTATGATTTACTTAATGACAAAGATCCATAAAGTAAAATCACATAGTTGGGATAAGTCCAATATTTGATCCATCAAATATCATCCAAAATTGAACAATATACTTTCAAGTATACTCTGTCACTATTTTGAATTGTCTTAGTTTAATAATACTCTCATATTATTAATCGACAACGGATATTTAGAAAGATCATAATGCTCACGGATTAAAACATGTAAAATAGGATACAAAATCAAATAACAGAAAAATAAACGAAATCCAATCTTTATTTTATCAATTCAATAATGTCTTACATCCTTTATCCAAATACTAATCAACAGATTTATTGCATGAATTCGCTAGCTAGTTGCAGCCTAATTGCCTTGGCATGCTTAACTACCTTTGGCCTAGATAAAGCCTTAGTAAAAGGATCAGCTACGTTATCATCTGTGTGAACTTTTATTAATTTTATTTCTCGAGCTTCCACTTGTTCTCGAACGTAGTGATATCTACGTTTAAAGTGTCTGGCGCCCTTCATGACTCCAGGGTCATTGGCGAATATTATTGCCGCAGAATTGTCGCAATATATATCAATAGGTTCTTTAATTGAAGGCATCACTCCAAGATCTCCAATAAACATCCTAATCCAAACAGCTTCCATTGCATCCTAATCCAAACAGCTTCCATTGCAGCTTCTGAAGCGGCCATGTACTCAGATTGAGTCGCATGCATAGCAATGGTTTTCTGCTTACTGCTCTTCCAGTCAACTGCTCCTCCATTGATGACAAACACGTAACCCGTCTGAGACTTCGTATCGTCTTTATCACATTGCCAGGACGCATCACAGAATCCTGTTACATTCAATTATGTGTCTGGTTTACCCCCGAATACCAAAAACATATCTTTCGTACTTCTCAAATACTTTAGAATATGCTTAACAACAGTCCAGTGGGACTTTCTTGGATTCTGTTGGTATCTACTGACCAAGTTCTGAGCAAATGCCACATCAGGCCTTGTGCATCTTACAACATACATAATAGATCCTACAGCCGAAGCATAAGGCACCTTCTTCATGTAAGCCACCTCTTCAGGTGATGATGCATCTTTCTCATGACTTAACTCATGCTTAACCTTCATCGGTAAGAAACCTTTCTTAGAGTTATGCATGTTATATTTCTTTAATATCTTATCAATATAAGCATCTTGGCTAAGACCAATTAACCGTCTACTCCTATCTCGATAGATCTTAATTCCCAGAATATAGGCAGCATCTCCCAAATCCTTCATAGAAAAACATTTACCAAGATAATCCTTAACTTCCTTATATCTTGGAATGTTATTTCCCATGATCAATATGTCATCGACATATAGAATTAGGAACACTACATTACTCCCACTAGCTTTGCGGTATACACATGGCTCATCACGATTTTGAATAAATCCGAACTTTTTGATTTCTTCATCAAATCGCTTATTCCATTGACGTGATGCTTGCTTCAAACCATAAATAGACCTTTGAAGTTTGCACACGCGTTTTGGATATTTAGGATCAACATACCCTTCCGGTTGTTGCATATAGATGTCTTCATCTAAGCGACCGTTCAAGAAGGCAGTTTTAACATACATTTGCCATATCTCATAGTCATAGTATGCTGCTATAGCTATGAGAATCCTAATAGCTTGTAAGTCTGCTACAGGAGAAAATGTCTCCTCGTAATCTACGCCAAAAGTTTGAGTAAAACCTTTAGCCACTAAACGTGCTTTATAGGATTGTACATCACCATCCATGTCAGTTTTCTTCTTATAGATCCACCTATTTTTCACTACTTTAGCATTTTTAGGTGCGTCTACAAGACTCCAAACATCATTGATTTCCATGGATTTCATTTCCTCATTCATCGCAACTATCCATTTTGACTTTTCTGGATCAGACATTGCGGATCGATAGTTAACAGGTTCACCAAGATCCCCTACTTCCTCCTCATCATCCTCTATGTATAGACATAGTTTATCCGGCGCACATATAGCCCTTTGAGACCTACGTGGAGGAATTAATGCCGGTGGAACACTCAGACTTTCTGGTTCTACAAGAATTTCATCGCTAGTATTTTCAGAAGGCAATGTATCTTCTTGAATTTCTTCAAGATCATAATTTCTCCCACTGAATTCTTTATTTACAAGATCATTTTCAAGGAAGTCTCCATACCGAGCCACAACTATTTTGTTCTCAGTCGGATAATAAAAGTAGTAACCCATAGTTTCCTTAGGGTAACCTACAAAGATACATTTTACTGAGCGTTGTTGGAGTTTGTCTCCAGGTCACGTTTCACATACGCCTCACAACCCCAGACTTTCAAATAAGACAAATATTGCTTCTTGCCATGCCATAGTTCATATGGTGTCTTATCAACCTTCTTTGTGGGAACCATATTCAGAATACGAACAGCAGATTCAAGAGCATAATCCCAAAAAGATAATGGTAAAGTTGTAAGATTAAACATAGATCGTACCATATCCAATAATGTACGATTTCTTCTTTCAGATACACCATTTTGTTGTGGAGTATACGGAGAAGTAAGTTTCTGAACAATTCCATTCTTACTTAAATAATCTTTAAACTCTTGACTTAATTATTCACCACCATGATCAGAACGAAGAGCTTTAATCTTCTTTCCTAGTTGTAACTCTACTTCGGCTTTAAACGTTTTGAATGTTTCAAATACCTCATGTTTATGTTTAAGTAAATAAACATAACCATAACGGTTATAATCATCCGTAAACGTCAAGAAGTAGCTAGCACCTTTACTTGACACATGTCTAAGTGGTCCACACACATCAGTGTGTATTAAACCAAGTAGTTCAGTAGCCCTTTCAATATTGCTATTAAAAGGTTTCTTGGTCATCTTCCCAGAGATACAAGATTCACATTTATCAAATGATTCATCATTGATACTTTCCAAAAGCCCATCACGTTGAAGCTTTTGTATGCGAGTCTTCCCAATATGGGCAAGCCTACAATGCCAAAGATAAAAAGAGTTCTTGTCTAACTTACTCTTCTTATTCATGCTAAAAACAGAATTATTTTTTCTCTTGCGATTTTTATCATGCATGTTAATTTCAAAAACACCATTCACGGAAATTGCATCAAAATAGAATAAACATCTTTGAAAACAGAAATTCTATTATTATCAATCGTGTTAGTAAATCCAAGATCCATCATACAAGAAAAGGAAATGACACCCCTAACAATTGTAGGTGCATAGTGACAATTATTTAAAAACAGTACTAAACGCGAAGGTAAAACTAATTTAAATATTCTTATAGCTTCAACCGCTGCTTGTGCGCCATTGCCCACTTGCAGAAATTGTTCCCCATAGGTAAGCCTCCTTTTCAACTCAAATCCCTGTAGGGTATTACAAATATTAATACCACATCCCGTATCATATACCCAGGAGTTTGATTTGTATGAAAGATTAAATAACTCTATCATAAAAAAGTTACCAGAAGATGGTGTTGCAGCAGCTTGCTCAGACTTCTTCTTATGTTCTACCATTTCATGGAGATAAAGAAAGCAATTCCTCTTCCAGTGTCCAGTCATCTTGCAGTAGTGACAAGTCTCATCTTTCAGAGATTTCTTAGCAAAGTTCTGCTTTGGTTTTCATGTAGTCGCAACTTGCTTGCTCTTATCAACCTTGCCTTTGCCTTTATGCTTCTTATTCACTTGCGGTTTTGGTTTCGACACTCTACCCTTTTGTACATAAAGTATTCGAGGAGTAGCAGTGGATTCCTTATCTTTCAAACCCTTTTCAAAGTCAATGAGCATTGCATGCAAATCATTAATTGTCTTCCCCGTGCAATGCATATTATAGTTACGAATGAAATCATTGAAGTCCTTATTAAGGGACCTATTGATCAAGTTAATAGCCATATTATTATCAAAGGGTTGTCCTAGTGATATGAGTTGTTCCATATAACCCCTCATCTCCATATAATGAGCACTTACGGACTTTCCAGGAGCTTGCTTGCAACTATGTAGAGCATCAACCAGATCATAGATCTCTACAGCTTGTGGCGTTTCATACACAGCCTTGAGTTCATCAAGCATTTGCTGAGGAGAAGCTAGCTCATACTTCCTTTGAAGTGATGGAGCCATTCTCCCTAACATTACAGCAGCCACCTCATGGTGCTTCTTAACGTTAGCAGCGTGTTGAAGCCTTTCCGCATCAGTTGCTCCTTCAGCAAGATCCTCCGGAAAAGGAGTTTCCAAGATATTGATGGTACCCGCTGCTCTCAGAACAATTCTTAGTGATAAGTTCAGGCCGTTCAAAAAAAGCTTTGAACGCCGAGCTTATTGTCAGATTGTTTTCGGGTTGAGCCGTTCCTACAGAAATAAGTTCAAACATTAGTATTTTCGATAATAAATTTCAAGAAAATAAAATTACCCCGGTAATAAAACCATAGTATTTTCCTTGAAAAAACTAGAATCCATATTGACATAGATTTATCACATCAGTTGATCTGCTAGTGACAAATGTATTCAACACAGTAACTTGTCGACCAATAATTGACAAAAAAAATTTCAATTTCTAGATATGTTACGGATTTACATTGCCAAAATCATTTGCATTGTAAACATGTTTTATCCCTATTTTATGCCTTAAGTTTCCAGTTCTCACTGAGTAACTCAATTAAGTCGACTAATCTAAAGAACGCAAAACCTTCATGTGCAATCTTATTCAGTCATGAAGTTTTTTCTCCATTACAACATCGTCCGATATCTTATATGACGACAATTGTAACTTCAAGTGTTCGTCAATTAGAGGGCATAAGACTTAAATTTTAGGGTATAGATTTTGGTGTCAAAATCATGTATGGAGAAGCATGCATACATCTCCATAACATAAGTTTAATAAAACGTTTAGTAAACTTTTTGGTGAGACTAAAAGTTCATCATATATTTGCAAGTTAAGGTATTGGTTAAACCAATCAACCTTACAGAATTATACCAATAACAACCGTAGGTAATTCCAATTTTGACGCACATGCGATCCGGGAATTTGGTCAGCGCTGAAGCATAACACCTCCTTCCTTAACCGGGTACTTGACCAACGGTGCGTTATACCCACTTTATAGTTTGTCAAAATTGAGTAGGCCGTTAAGTTGCTATTGCAATTCTAATCAACACAAATCATATGTAATTTAGATCTCAAAACAATTCATTAATCTTGATAGGATTTAGTCCTTATTATTTTTCTTAAAAAACTACCCTTGTTTACAACATACAATAAAACGCATGAAAACAAGTAGTACAAAAAAAACTAAATAAAAAAACCACATGCATAACAATTAATTCAAAGAACATTAAATCTAGGATTTTTATGAACATAAAAGTCTTCCCTAATTTTAAAATTTTGAATCAAATAAAGCAAATAGCAATCAAAATTAATTAATCCGTAAAAAAACATGCATGTTTATTACGGACCTCCCACATTCTCTTTAAAATTAAAAAAACTACGGATCGTAACCACGCATGACATAACAATTAATTCATGCAAAATATTTAAAGTTTAATTACCATGTAATTTTAGGGTTTAAAAAAAATTTATAAAATTTCGGCAGATCCAAATTTTAAAAAACAAAAACAAAAACCTAATTTTTTTTATAAAACCTAAAAAACAACATGTAATTATTAACACCAATCAATATTAGTTAAAAAAACTTTAGATCTTGATAATTAAAATCATGTTAAAACGGCTCTCGATGCCACTGAAGGTTTATGATTATCATAACAATTATAAAAACCCTAAAAAGGATCAAAGAACACACAGCGGAAGCAAATTAACAAGATCTTTAATTAACACGATTATAATTAGTCAAGGCTAGGGTTACATACCTTTATCCTAGCAAGATCTACAAGTTGACGGAATGGTCACTGGTAGAGATAGATCACGAACACCACCAGGGTGTAATCTAAGGCAAGATTACACCACGATCTTGTACACACGTGATACGGTGAGTTAACCGTGAGTCTAGCACGAACAAACCGAGCTTCCAAGTCTATGGAAGATCTACCCAACAACCCTAGAGAGGGGCTAGGACTAGATCTAGAATAGCTTATTGAAAATCAAAGAAGAACCCTAATGGGTGTTTGTTTTGGCCGGCGGTTTGGAGCAAAGAAAGAGAGATATGGAGTGAAAAATTATGAGGCTTTAGGTTTGTTTATATACACATTGGAAAACTTCTCTTCCAAGGTTAAACAAGATAAAGCCACAAAATCTTTTCTCCTTATCTTTGTCTCCCTATTTAGGACGGATATACACAAGCTCCAAAAGAGGTTTCCAGAACTTTTCTGACTCCTTCTTTTAGCTTCTTTAACCTTCTATAACGGTCGTTTAATACTTAACTTTTAATTACTTAACGATCGTTAGCTACGGTTTGATTTAATAAATATAATAAATATATTTAATAAACAAATTAACCCTTCACGTAATATGTGCAATCCCGTGATCTCGAGTTTGATCCTATCACATGACACTCGATTTTTAAGTCCATAAACTTTCAATTAATTAGGTTAAGGAATTATGTGTAGCTTAATCTAACTATTTTAGTACTATAAAAGTACTACCTCATCTATTAAGTTTCATGGAAAAGTGGCATCTATGATGCATGCATGATAACATTAATTTTCGATGGCATATGTTATTTTATAAAGGAAACTGTTTGTACGGATTAATAATATTTACAAGAAGGGGTGTTGGTTAAGGCTGTTAGACGTGGATATTTTGAGCTTAATTTTTCCCCCCTAAAGGAAGATGTCGTCATATAGTTTCCACCAAGCAACTCATGTTAACGGATTAAAAACTCTGCTTTAGCGTTTTAGTCATGTTATATGCAGGGGCGGAGCATAGTGAGGGCAGGAAGGGGCTATGCCCCCCCCCCCCCCCAAATTTCAGTACTTACTATTGTATATATGTGTACAAGCAATTTTTATGAAAGAAACAACAAAGATAGAATAGTACATGATGTACTCCTTACACATCTATGACACCATGAACTGACAAGAGGACAACTAACATAGTTAATATTTATTGTCTTTCACTTTTGGATATTAGAATGCAAAAAACCATGTGAGAAACTCAAATTGCAACAGATAATCTAGTTTAGGTTATGTAAACACATTTACTTCTGAGGTCTAAGAATAACATAGAGTTCTTTCGAAATTGATGAATGCTTAGCTTTCAAACAGTTAGTTTTAAGTTCGAATCTGATATGAAGATTCATTTTAGGCTTATGATTTTGGCCCCCCCCAACCAAAACCTTCAAGCTCCGCCACTGGTTATATGTATGCTCAGGAATGTACCGTGTTACTAGTCGATAAATCTACATCAACAAATCTCGGTGTTTAAAAACTCGGTTCGACCCAGTCGGTTCAACCGGTGACCAGTGTTAGCCATTTTTTCGACCAATTTTTATATTTTTTATTTTATGGTGATGAAGATTGTTGGAATCGACACCAACAACCCGAAGATCGATATGCGGAACCTAGATCGCTGTAAAGAAGATCGCAGAGATGCAACGAACGAAACCTAGAAGAACGACACAAAGGTAACCAAACGATTTACTTTATTATACCAATAGATTGGTATAATAAAGTAAATCGTTTGGTTACCTTTGTGTCGTTCTTCTAGGTTTCGTTCGTTGCATCTCTGCGATCTTCTTTACAGCGATCTAGGTTCCGCATATCGATCTTCGGGTTGTTGGTGTCGATTCCAACAAGTGGTATCAGAGCTGCGGGTTTCGTGGTCTCGAAGATCGGTGCTAGATCAAGAAGGTATCGTGGAATAAAAGGGTTTCGAGGTTTCATCGAATTATTTTCTTCGAGTTGCAGGTTCTTGCCAGAGGTAGAAGACGATTGATGAAGAAGCAGTTTAAAGGATAAGAACCAGTGATTGGTTGGTTGGTTTTCCTACACGTGATGGGTACTTAAAAAACTAAAATTTGTATGTTAAAGTTCACATGGGACTACAAGTGGATTTTGTAGTTATATAGTAATTGTTTCTTTAAATCAAAGGGTTTCGATATTAGTTTATATATCGACTTCGAATTATCGTCTTTCAAGGGTTTTTTAAAAGTCGACTAAATCGAAGGTTCTTGTTGCGGGTTCTTGTGGTTCAAGTTTGATCGTGGTTTGCTTGGGTTTTCAAGTTTACGATCGAGTTTGCTTGTACGTGATCGAGGTTTAGGGTTATTCTAATTAAATCGATTTGCAAGAAGGGTTTTTTACGCAACAAGGGTGAAAGAATATGTCGTCGATAGCGAAGTTTGACGTCGAAAAATTCGACGGGTCTAATGACTTCGGGTTGTGGCGTGTGAAGATGCGGTGTCTATTAATTCAACATGGTTGGGAGGCTGCGTTAGATCCATTCCCGGATACCATGACGGACGCTCAAAAGACTGCGGCGTTGAAGACGGATGTCTATAAAAAAGCACACAGTGCCTTACTCTTGTGCTTGGATAACAAGGTGTTGAGGGAAGTCAACAAAGAAAATTCTGCTGCGGGTGTTTGGTTAAAGTTAGAAACTTTGTATATGACAAAGTCTTTAGCCAACAAGTTGTACTTGAAAAAGAAGCTGTTCACTTTCTACATGCATTCAGGTAAGAAATTATCTGAACAAATAGATGAGTTTAATAAGTTGATCGGTGACTTGGCGAACATAGACGTTGAAATTGATGACGAAGATCAGGCACTCATGTTACTTACATCATTACCGTCCTCGTATGATAACTTTATGGAGACATTGCTTTATGGAAGGGAGTCGCTCTCTTTGGAAGATGTCTTGTCTACCCTCAATTCACGGGAGTTGAAGAAGAGGACAGATGCAAAGGATGATGGTGATGGGTTATTTGTAAGGGGGAGGCCGGAGCATCGAGGTAATCAAGGACGTGGTAGTTCGCGATCAAAGTCAAAGGGTAAAGGAACTTATAAACAGAAGTGTTACATATGCTATTCTGAGTTTCACCTTAAGAAAGACTGTCCAAAATGGAACAAGAAGAAATCAACTGGCTTTGTCAACAAGAATGCAAAACAGGACGCTGGGACGTATTCTAAGGGTTATGACAATGGTGATTTGTGATGGCGGTGAGTGAGGAAAGGTTCTTAGAGTGGATCATGGACTCTGGTGGTTCCTATCACATGACGCCTAGGAGGGACTTCTTGTTTGATTTTAAGGAGCTTGATGGTGGTATGGTTTTGCTCGGTGATAATAGAGCATGTGCCATCAAGGGGACAGGGAAGGTGAGAGTACAAATGAAAGATGGTTCAAGTTTTGTGCTTGAGAATGTGCGTTACATTCCCGAGTTGAAAAGAAATTTGTTATCTTTGGGCACTCTGGATCGAGAGGGCTATACCGTGAAGTTGCAGAATGGAAGAGTAAAGGTGATCAAGGGTTCTTTGATGGTTTTGTCGGGAACTTTGAAGGAAAATTGTGTGTACTCCTTGGATGGTTGGGCTGAATCAAGTGAAGCTAGTGTTGGTATAGAAGAAAAGGAAAGTCTTGCGCAGGTGTGGCATAAACGCCTGGGTCACATTAGTGAAGCAGGCTTGAATGAACTCAAAAGAAGAGAGGTGCTGGGGAAGGAAGGTCTAGGTAAGCTCGAATTCTGTGAAAATTGTGTTCTTGGAAAATCGAACAGGGTGAGTTTTGGTCGAGGTCAGCACACAACAGAGGGAGTTATAGACTATGTCTATGCGGATCTCTAGGGTCCTTCTCGGGTGGAATCGATGAGTGGTTGTCGTTACTTCTTATCGATTGTTGATGATTATTCGAGGAGGGTTTGGGTTTATTTTCTTAGACACAAGAGTGAGGCGTTCAACAAGTTCAAGGTGTGGAAGCAGTTGGTAGAAAACCAGACAGGTAGAAGACTAAAGAAACTTCGAACGGATAATGGTTTGGAGTTTTGTAATCAGGAGTTTAATAACTTGTGCAAGGAGAGCGGGGTAGCAAGACATTTGACGGTTGCTGGAACTCCGCAACAGAATGGTCTAGCTGAACGAATGAACAGGACGCTCTTGGACAAGGTTAGGTGTTTACTGATTCAGTCTGGTTTGCTAGAATCATTCTGGGCTGAAGCAACGGTGACGGCAGCATATCTGATCAATAGGTCTCCATCTAAAGCATTGGAGAAGAAGACACCTATGGATTTATGGTCTAGACATCCGGCGAATTACGAGATGTTGAGGATATTTGGTTGCGTTGCTTATTCACACGTGAATCAGGGGAAGCTCAAGCCTAGAGCTATAAAATGCATATTCCTGGGGTATCCTGAGGGTGTGAAGGGATACAGATTATGGAGGTTGGATGATGTTAAACCGAAGATAATCATAAGCAGGGATGTGGTCTTTAATGAGAGCCTTATGTATAAGGATACTCTCAAGGGTGCTGGTGCTGCAGATTCTGGGAAGGAAATTGAGTTTGAGGTGGAACTTTAAGGCAGTCGGGTCGAACCAACTGTGGATCCTCATACTGGGGTAAATCCAGGGAATGAATATGAGGATCAAGTTGAAGATGCAGTAGATGCAATGCCTCAACAACAGAATCTGGACAACTATGTTCTGGTGCGTGATAGAGCTAAGAGAACAACTACTAAACCTGCAAGGTATAGGAATGAAGGTAATGTATCATTGTCTAGATCATCAGCGTCTAGGGAAGAAGATGATATTACGGCTTATGCGTTTGCTATTGCTGAGGAAGAAGATACACATGAACCAATCACATTCCAGGAGGCAATTAATTCATCTGAAAAGGATGAGTGGGTTCGTGCTATGGAGGAAGAGATGAGTTCTTTAAAGAAGAATCATACTTGGGAGCTGGTCGATCAACCACGAGGTCAGAAGCTGGTAAGCTGCAAGTGGTTGTATAAGATTAAAGAAGGGATTGAAGGCGTTCAGAAACCAAAGTATAAAGCAAGGCTGGTAGCTCGGGGTTTCACACAACGAGCAGGGATTGACTATAATGAGGTATTCTCACCCGTGGTTCGACATACATCTGTTAGGGTGATTCTCTCATTAACTGCTTGTGAAGATTACGAGTTGGAACAACTTGATGTGAAGACGGCGTTTTTGCGTGGTAATCTTGAAGAAACCATTTATATGAGGCAGCCGCTTGGTTTTGAAGAAGGAACGGGCAACAAGGTATGTTTGTTGAAGAAATCCCTTTATGGTCTTAAGCAGTCTCCAAGGCAGTGGTACAAACGGTTTGATGTGTATATGGTCAGCAATGGGTTTAGCCGTAGCAACTATGATAGTTGTGTTTACTTCAAGGAGTTTGCACCAGGTATGTACATATATAATCTGTTGTATGTAGATGATATGTTGATTGCTTGTAAAAGCAAGTCTGAGATCGAATATACCAAGGGACTGCTGCGGAAAGAGTTTGATATGAAGGAACTTGGTCCAGCTAGGAAGATACTTGGTATGAAGATTGTCAGGGATAGGGGTAACCGAACCCTGAAGGTGTCTCAGTCGGGATATGTGCGGAAAATTCTGAATAACTACAGAGTGGATAATGGCAAGTCGGTCTCTGTGCCATTGGGAGCACACTTCAAGGTATCTTTGAAGGATTGTCTGTCGAGTGACTGGGATGTGGAAAGAATGAGTAAGGTCCCATATGCGAATGATGTAGGTAGTTTAATGTACTTGATGGTTTGCACTAGACCAGATATTGCGTATGTTGTTAGCATTGTGAGCAGGTATTTGGCGAATCCAGGTAAAAATCACTGGGAAGCGGTGAAGTGGATTTTGAAGTACTTGAAGGGGCACTGCTGATGTAGGTCTAGTGTATGGTAGAGATCAAGGGAAGCACGTAGATGTTGACGGTTTCGTGGATAGCGATTATGCTAAAGACCCTGACAAGGGTAGGTCGATAACCGGGTACGTGTTTATGGTACATGGCTGTGTTGTGAGTTGGAAAGCAACTCTGCAGCATGTTGATGCATTGTCTACTACAGAGGCGGAGTATATGGCGCTTACGGAAGCTGTTAAGGAAAGCATTTGGCTTAAAGGTCTACTAATCGAGCTGGGAATAAACCTAAGATCAGTGATTGTGAATTGTGATAATCAAGGGGCAATTCATCTCTCAAGAAATGCAATGTTTCATGAGAGGACGAAACATATCAACGTGATGTATCACTTCATCAGGGAGATCGTGGATTCTAAAGAGATTGAAGTGGCAAAGATAGGCACGGAAGATAATGCAGCTGACGCTTTCACAAAGGTGGTTCCAGGACCGAAGTTCAAGTATTGCATGGAGATACTTGGAGTCGGGGATAACTAGTCTTGTCACTAAGGTGGAAATTGTTAGTATTAGTGTCGAGTCTAGTTAACGTATACGATAAGTAGGAGGTACCTAAGTGCATTTTTCTTAATGGTATGTTTTGAGTCGGATGTGGGTTGCAGCCCAATCCTAGGTCGGTTAGGATTACCCCTCATCTCTATAAATAGAGATGAGGGGTGAAGGACTCAGTACACCGTAGCTTCTATTCTTTCTACTGTAATCAATCGATTGGTATAATAAAGTAAATCGTTTGGTTACCTTTGTGTTGTTCTTCTAGGTTTCGTTCGTTGCATCTCTGCGATCTTCTTTACAGCGATCTAAGTTCCGCATATCGATCTTCGGGTTGTTGGTGTCGATTCCAACAAAGATGATATGGAAACAATTAAGTTGTTAATTAATAGGTAATTACGCGGACAAAAGTAAGTTTAAAAGTCAAGTAAATATAACTATGGTTAGTTGCGTGGGATAGAGTAGTTGTGAGCTGCTGAAATTTAGTATACTAATACGCAGCCGTAAATACTTTATAAGCTTTGTTTTCTTTGTAAGAAAATTTTTAGACTAACTCACATGCGTATGTCTAAGTTAACATCATCCCATTATTCTCATCTAAACATCATCCGAGTTATGATTTGAGATAATTAATTTTCACTTATAAAATAAAATATATAATTAAAAATAATGGTTAGGAAAGAGAATCTAGTAATGTCAACATCTCAGGACGAAAGTCACGGAAGCCTCATGTCACTGTATGCCCACAACCAAAATTGCGTCTCTTTTATTCTTGGGAGAAAGACCAATTTGATCAAAATCACATCTCCAAAGTAAAACCATGGTCAAGTTTTTTGATGGGGACAAATTTAGTCATACACAAGTGCACAACTGCACAACTCCATCTAATTACCGCCACGTGTCCATTGACACAATATTATCAAAATAGTAAATTACTAAAATACCCTTTCTCTTTCTCTTTCTTCTTTCTTCTTTCTTCTTTCTTCTTTCTTCTTTCTTCTGGTTTTGAATACCAGATCATAACATCAAAATCTTACACCAACAAACACCAATTGATAATCAATCGGGTTTAATGCAAAGTCGCTGCGGTGGAGTTGGTAGGCGGTGTAGCTACGATTCTGACGGGGTCAAGAAATCAATCGGGTCTTAGGTAATCATTACATTCGATTTGTGAAATTTATTTTCTATTACATTTTAATGAATTTAAATGATATTGGGTAATAATTTTAGGGTTTTCAATATGATTTGGCTATTTCTTGATTTTTTTCTGGTTTTTGATATGGGTTTTTAAAATTATGAATTGGGCAAATCTATCATTGTTAAATGTTCTTTGTGCGATATGAAAGTAAACTTATTTATTGTATACACACATCATTCAGGTTCATCGAAGGAAACTTTGATGCATATGTGTCACAAATGAGGAAGACACATGTATGGGGAGGTGAACCTGAATTGCTCATGGCTTCTCATGTTCTCCAGTACGTCTCTCACTCTGTCTCATACAACAGATACCCGCCCATCAATGTCGATAGTGATGTGATAAAAGAGTTGTTTTGGTTATTGGGTCTCTACTAAGTTGTGATAATTTAATTAGGTTAAACTAATCTCGTCTCCATGAGGTTTTACTAGTGTAGCCACGTATATCATGTGACCCCTTATACCAATAAACATTAGTTCTTGAAAATTCATTAAGACAACCGAGTTTTGTGAATTTGTCACCTGTCACTTGTATAATTATGTAGAACACTAAGACCATTAGAAGTTCGGTCACAAATGCTTAATTCGTGTGCAAACTATTGGTACAATCAAATAGCATATTTTGGGGTTGCTAATGTGGCCAAGAGTAGGATCTCGATTGCGAATTTTCAAAATCAAGTATTCTTATAAGCACTCTCTAAATGGACACATATATATTATATAGGTAGGAATAAATTGCTACGAGCAGCTCTAATTGTTGCACATGTTCCTGTTCATAAGCGTTGGATTAAGATATATTCCCCATGGTTGGCATTTGTGCTTTTCAAGACATCAATATGAATGGGGCCCTAATTTGAAGTGCATGATTACCAAAGTAGTGTAGTATGGTATTGTCTTCTAAAAAGTTAGGTTGGTAAAGTTTGTGTGTAGTCTGTGACTTTTTGTGTTAGTGCTGATTGCCGAACATCTAACATGGTTACAGCTGATTGCCGAACATCTGTTAGTTGATGCATTTTAAAGCAGGAATGTAATCTTTTTTATTACTTTAAATAATACTAAAGTTGTAAAAATGGATAGTTTAATATTTGGTAACCTCATGTTCATTTTATGTAATTTTTATAATTATCTTTTGTGATATATTGTGATTACAGAAACTATCTTACAGTATGATAGTAATAGTCTTAATTTTTTAGTATAATATTTTATTAGCTTATATGCGTTAAAGTGTTAAACTACACTTTGGGCGACTTTTAACATGACTAATTCGCGTTTCCAGCTTTGGAAGCAAAGGAAATAATCCAAAACAGTAGCCATTCATACTTCATTGATCATAAAATGGATGCTGAATACTTCAATAGAATTTCTATGTTTTCGAACAGATTTCTGAGTTGTATTACTCGGGTTCTAGTCAAGGTATGTTGATGTATCGTCAGCTATGTGCTAAGCTACACAACATGTGTAAAGGCATGAATAAAATGTTATCTGATCACATGGCCCAAAGTTAAAGAACAAAATGATGTGCTGTAGAACCACTAATGACGATCAGAGGCTTATTTGGTTATTGATACTGCAGTTCAGATGGGAACGTTACACAGGAACACTGGAGCATGAAGGATGTCCCGACTTGGATCTACAAAATAAGCTATCATCAATGAAGTACATTGAGCAAGAGTTCAAGCACTCCGCTCAGAAAAAGTAGCAATAGAACAAGACACGGGGGAAGCTGAAACTGTCCAAATTTAAGGTTCAGGTGGAGTTTGGAGCTGGATAGCTGGATAGAGTGGCGAGATGAAATGGGTCAAACGTGCAAGTTTATAACCTTACGGACTATATATTTCATTTATTATAAGTCAAATATTCCGAATACACAGTTTTATGTAATTGTTTCACATTATATGAAAGAGCTTTTCCCTGTTTGTGACAACGTAATGGTAGTTAAAGGCAATGTTTATGGTTTGTATTAGTTACTTCCCTTGAAGCCCTCAGGAAGAAACTCTCATTTGAGATACTTCTTGGCATAAATGGCCGTTTTTGGGTATGATTTTTGAAACACCTTCATGCTGATGACAAACATACATATCTTTTTGGATCTTAACATTATATATAATTTTCATAAATCGGTACAAGTGAATGCGTCACAATCTTTTTTTTTCACATTTGTGTAAAGAACTAGTACTAAAACCAGGTTTATAGAAAAAAATAACTTAAAGATGCTTCAATTTTATCCCACATGAAACTAGCGCAAAGGCATTGGTGAAGATTCGGGTGTTCACGGGAGCTCTTCAAAAGTATCCGTTTCCATGATAGGCTGCAACTCTTCTTTTGGAGCCTCTTTTTCTTTAGTTTCCTGAACCTTTTCTTGACTTTTCAACCCCCCTTTTCCTAAGCTTCATGAACCTCGTCTTTAGTATTTCACCATTCTTCACCACCACTACTCCACCGCTATCTCACTGCTCAACCGTTCAACCGCCACTGATCAACTGCTCCACCATCACAGTTACTGCTCAACCGCCCAACCCACTGCTTAACTGCTCAACCGCCCAACCCACTGCTTAACTGCTCAACCACCCCGCTCAACTGCTCAACCACCCCGCTTAACTGCTCAAAAGACCATCTTCAATTGGTTCCCAAACATCAGTAACGCTTATTGAACTGATGCGAGTATCTTGATGCAATTGAGGAATGTTTCTCTGTTCAAAACCAGATACCTTAAACATCTGCACATGAAAAGTATTGAAGAGAAATGAAAATACAGACAAGGAGTACGAGTGACAAACCTTAAGGACCTCTGCAATAGCTACTGTCTTGCTGATTGCCTGTCCCATTGCTTTCAAGACAATTTCTTTGCTAAGTCTCTCCTGTTATAAATAAATACAGTTAGATTATTCAAGATCATGATATGATAATAAGGGAACACTTTATAGTTGTATTATTGCATCTTTATGTGATTTATCTGATACAATTTACTTATAAATGGGTGCATCTAGTATTATACATCTAATGGGTCAAACGCTAGACAAGATATATAGCTAGAAAGGAAACAGGTTAAAAGCAGGCCCTAGTGTAACACCCCACTTGGATAAGTGGACCGTTACGTGTATTTATGGCGTGTCATCAAAGCATAAGGTAAATGTACTAAAACATTAAATGACCATAACGGATATACCGGAATCAAACATCGGTAATCCAACCTAAGCTCAAAACATGAAAAATAAAATACTGAAAGAAAGGACTAAACAATGTCCAAATAAGCAGAACAATGTAAGTGCATAAAATAAGAAGTCTGGATAGCTTCCATCTCAAATGCACGTGCTCTTAGAATCCTAAAAGCGTCCTGGTGTACCTGCCGTTAGAACATGAAAGGAACTACGGCTGAGCATAACGCTCAGTGAACGGATGTAAAGCATGATAAGGAACTACTGAAATGAAACAGATGGTAAAATACTGGAGATGTAAGACTGATAAGTAAAGTTGCAGCGGAAATCTGTGTATAATCTGTAAAGCCTGATTTATAAAATAATAAAGCTGAACTGTTATCTATTAAAACTGAAACATGCATTTACTGTATTTTAATTGCCAGAGCTTATATAGGTCATGTGATGTAACAACGTTACATGAATAACTGGAGGGGTGACCTCGTCATGCTGTAGAGGGGTGACCTCTAAATAACTGTGATGGGTGGAGGGATCAGCTCCAATGTGAAGGATGTAGAGCACACACCACATTCACCCTGATAACTTGTAACACATATAAGCCTAGGATGCATCCATACGCCCCACTAATAATACTGATAAAATGGCCAAGCTGAGCTGAGTGGGACGATGCAGGATATCACTCTCCTGCATGTGAGTCACGACACCGGTGCCTCTAGTGTCGTGGTTACGGTACCTCCGTAACTAGTACATAAACTGGTCGTGCTTGTATATAATGCTCAGGCAATTTATTTAGTTATTAACATGATTACTGATAAGCTTAAACATATACTGGGAAAACATTTGGCTGAAGACGGGGAATCCTAATCATGCATAGAAAGGAAGTCCTTACTGAAAGGACGGAAATCCGTACCTTGTATCCAACAAGCGAGAGGGATGGATAACGGATTGAACTACTCCAACTTCACGTGATCTATATGTTAAAGGACATGTATAAGTTGCTTGTTCATGGTATGAGTTATTTGTTCGCGATTTATCGTGTCTTTCCTTTAATAGTTTTTTTTTTAATATTAGTATCCTTCCTATCTTCCATCACAATTATTTATATAACTAATGAGAAATAATGATAGTTACTAAGTATGTGACTACCCTTTTATATATGTGATTGGGACATAAGTTGTACACATTTAACAATTTCAGGGATAAAGTGTCATTGTAAAATCACGAGAGATTATTTGACAATGTTTAAGATAGTTTAGGGGTAAAATAATAAAATCTTAAATAATCACACGAAGATACCATGTCTTCAATCTCGATTCGCATAACAAATTTGCAAACATGATTTCTTTTATCTTCCCATGTTTCACCTCATACTAAAACCATTAAAGTTTGTTATTAAATGGTACTGCCATTATGATTTACGTTCCTATGTTAGAGAGCATGTTTAAGACATGCTACTAGGAATTTATTTTATACTTCTATTGTATAACGTTCTCTCCATCTAAACCATTTGTCGCGAAGTCTTATAAACTTAAGGCAAGTGTTAATATTTAAGATTACCTCACATCGAGACGAGAAACAATCGACAACGAGACAAGAATCAGATACGGATGCGAAGACCAAGTCGAACACAAATGCCAAGATTCAATGTTAGCTAAGTAATAACAAAACATAAATCTTAACTTCCCGCGGATGAAGGAGGACATTTCGCCACATCGCGAACAATGAAAACCAACACCTACGCATGAACCGAAACTCATACGTACTCAACATCTATATGTAACGCAAGAGTGTACCGTAACATGAACAATAACCCGCCATCGAATCAAAAACAGAGAACCGAAATCCATGCATGAACAAAACTGAATCGAAGCATGAATTACAACAACTCGAACAGAACTAGAGCTTGTAGCCAACAAAACCAAAACTCATATAAGTATTCACGTATAACCAGTTCAACATGAGCCCGACTATAGATGTTCTCATCGTGATCGAATCCAAAGTCGTGAATGACCGTAAAGACAATCACGACAATACATACTTGAATACAAAATCAAAATCAAGCGACTCTGAATATAGCACATCTCCATCCTCCTTTTTGTTTTGGCTTTTCTGCCAGCGGCCACAAGAACAGCCACAACCCTAATTTGTTTATTTTTTTAAAATGGGTAAAAGTGTTCCCTGTTTGCCTAGTAATTAAAATAGGCTGGGCCCAAAAGCCTAGTTTTTTCCTTTATTATGCTATAGAAGCCGCGGCCCAAAAGCCTGTTTCGTTTCTTGTTTAAAATTTGACATACGCTTAGATTCGGACATATATAAATAATATTTTTTGAATAAATAATTATTTTACGAAATAATGATAATAACTGTAACACTTGAATAAAAGATATTATTTATTGTTATGAATAAATAATAATTTACGTACTGTTTTAGATGAATCTGATTGCTTGAAGTTAATGTTCATGGATTTTAAATGCGGGTTTTACAATTTTTCCCCTCTAAAAAAAATAATTCGTCCTCGAATTAGAGACAAGATAATAATGCAGTTTTACAATTCTCCTCCTTTAAAAGGAAAATTCGTCCTCGAATTAGAGATAATAATGTTGCTGGTTATAAGAACTGAAAGAAGACGTAAACTGAAAAGACATGTAAGCTGAAAGGACTTGAACGTGACATGACTGAAGAGAACATGGAACGTGACATGGCTCGAGAGGGTATGGAACGTAAAATGTCTGTAAGAACATAACTGAATTATGGAAGGAAAAGGATGAGAAGTCCGGATGAACTCCTCCGTTCCAAGTGGCTTCCCGCTCGAAAAGATTCCTTCAAAGTCTAAACACAATGAAAATCTTGGTCCTGATGACCCTGTCCTGACGATGCTGAATAGTTTCTGGTTCTATACTTAAGATAGATTTTCTGAATCTGAGTGAATAAGCTATAACATGTAGGATACATGAAGTGGTACGTGTAAATATTCTGAATAGATAATATTTATATCTCTGAGAAAGCTGCTGAAAAATATAGGGACGAACTACGTGAACAATTGTGAACGTGCTGAGTGAGCAATTGTGAACGTGGTTCATAATTATATGAGGAGCTTTGGAATAGAATATATCATGAATGTGATACGTGAATCATACTGTGAACGTGATATTAGAACATATCATGAACGTATGCTGACTTAGGAATGAATGCCAAATGATACGGCCTGAGATGTGAAATGTCTGCCTGGTTATGGAATAGTTGTGCTAAACTTGAGTCTGATTTCCCAAGCTTTCTGTAACCGTATTCGGTAATAAACTGAGAAACGTGTATCGTGAAATGGCACACGAACTTGAACGTGAACAATGTTATGAACACAAACGTGAGCTTAAATTATGAGATAGCATAAAAATTTGAATTGAAACAGCATCATACCGCGAATGAGACGTAAACGTGTAAGTGAAAATAAACATGAACTTAAAGTGGCGTAAACATACACTTGATCGTGAACATGAATTCTATCTGATATGATGGTCAATGGAATGCCTTGAATTCGTACGGTTTACTGCTGAATTTAAAATTTTCTGCAGATCTGCTACTACGTGATCCTTTCGGATGAAAGAGACGCGCAGGCTGATTACATGGTTGATGATAACTTAGATAGTATTATACTTTCTCTGAGCCTGTGGTAGCTGATAACAATTTCATGGGATTTCGTCTCATTTCTGTTCAGAAATTTCTAAGGGTTGTAGTAGCTCACTAACATGACGGCGTTCTATCTTGAACCTGCAGTAGGTCAGGCATCTAGATATGAACATAGCTGCATTAGTGTGTGATGCGGATTCTATCAAAGTTTTGCCTGGAATTATGGAACATTCTGGTGGAATTTCGTTCCTAGGCGTCAGTTGGGACCATCAGGTGATGGCCTTCACCGTTGCAGGGTTGTCTGAAATTTCTTTCTGCTTAGGTAGAATGTTCAGAAATTCCACCTTGTTCAATTTGAATTTATATCTGGAAAGCTGTGTATAAAAATAACTCCTATCGAAGATTCTATACAGCTGTGAGAAGATGACTCTCGTATTCTTCTCTAGAATTTAGCAGACCAAAATGTGATCAATGAATACGCTGACGATTTTGTCTGAGAATCATAGGAAAAATTTATTCATAAATTCCACAATATAGCTGGAGCATTAGAGAGTTCAAAAGTATAAAATCAACATCTTTAGAGAGACTATAATATGTGCAACAGCAGTCTGGAAAAGATCATGTTCTTTCTCTCACCATTGATGGTAGCATGATCGAAAATTGTTCTGGAAAATATTTAAGATGTCGTAGCAGGTCAGATAAACCTTCTATACGTGAGATGACATCGATTATGAATGGTGATCTTGTAAAGATTTCCAGTGGTCGCTACATGATCTCATGATAGCGGCCTTATTCCTGATAGACAGACGGTGCACTAAGGCGAATAAAGCCTCATTCCGGTAATTCTTGCAGCAAATACTGCAACTCTTTTAACTTAGTTGCAGTCCTGCGATAAAGAGTTCTGAAAATAGTTTCTGTCTTTGAGGCAAGCTCGATGTTGAACTCTGTTTCGTGGTTAGGAAGGGATTTCTGTGAAGCCTTCTGGTATGACATCTGGAAACTTTAGTATAATCTGCTGATCATGTATTCGAGGAATTTTAGAAGTGAATTTATAACTGGAAGCTAAAAGTCTTCGTAGCTATAGACTGATAAGTCACGCGCTTGTAAGGCAGAAATAATTTGTACTGATTTTTCTGATAGAAAGTATTATGAATATATTTGGGATTTAGTATGACGGATCTCGTCGTTAACTGAAAAATAAGGCTTTAATAAATATGGTGATACTGTTGAGTCCTTTCTGGCTGAGAGGTAGAGGACTACCTGATTTAAGATAGAGCTGTCATAGGAATACGTGAAGTGAACATGGCGACTTTTCACTGAATGTGTTCGTCTGTAACCTCACAGAGTGAATACTGCGTGTTTAACCTGAATAATACTCCAGTGGTGGTGACTGGATTTTTCAAATGATCTAATTTATGCGTGGCATAATAGAACGGGTATACTCCTTTCTGAAAGGTACCCTGAATTTCTGAGGGCCTGGTTTAGAACATACTGGAGTTATGAGTTCTGACTCGTATTTTTATAAAAGATTCGTATGACGTGTATCGTAACTGGGGTCCTGAAATGTGTCTTCCGAATTGATATATGCGACCTATGTCTTGAGTGATGACTTGACATGTGTGTTAGTAGATAAATCTGAACAAGGCCGAAAATTTTGGGAACTGCTAGGATTGGCGGACCGATTAGACTACTGACCTCTGTATCTCTGGTCACGTCCGTACCGGAGTTCCGATGGTTACTAACTGGTTAATTATAAGCACGGTGGTTGTCATTACCCTCTTGTCTGTCAGTTTCCTGACGGTCGTTATCATGACCGTGATTCATGTAACTACTTCTGCTGAGTGGCCGGCTGGTTACCGGTTCTCACTCTTTTGACTGGAAGTTTAGCTGAGTGAATTGTGACACCTAACTGAGAAAGTATAAGCATGGAATAGAATGGTAGTGTCTGATGATTGAAATTTATTCTTGTCAGAAATTTCAAGTTATAGTTTTCGTCCTTATTCTGCAGAGTCTTCGAAGTATAAACGGCATCAGCATCTTGAGAAATCTCGAAAGTATCAGCAGCTTCAGCAATTGTGAGGTCTTCAAAATGTTAGCAGTATCAGCATCTGGTAACATCTTCAACTCACGAGCAGCATCAGCACCTGGTAGAATATCGACAAGTGGAAACGCCCGCGATGATTAAGGAACAATCAGCAATATCCATAGAGTAGGGTACCTAGAGTACACCTGGACTACTGTACATGAAGTATAAAATGAGTACTGCACATGGTGCATATCTGAGACACAGTACGTGGAGTACACATGAAGTACCGTATGTGGAGTATAACTGAGACACTGTACATGGGGTACATATGGAATACTGTACATGGAGCTGGTGAAAATTTTACGGAATGATCGATACTGGTATCGCTTGTCTGACGTGATTTAGGAAATAAATTGATTTAAACGGTAGTAAACTGATCTGAAATAAGTAACATGATAGCCTGTAATTCCTGCATAGACTTAATGCTGGTTGTTTCGAGGCTGAAAAGTATGATATAATCGAACTCCCAACAGTGGTCAGCATGAAACATGATTAATGAAGGTCAGTCATGATTTATCATGCAACGGGTTTTACTGAAGTTCTTGTGTATCTTAACATGAAAACATTATTACTTTGCTGAAAGCATAATCCTCGTAAGGAGACATGAAACTAAACCATCATGTAGATGACATCAACATGAGGGTATGAAAATTTGACTGTTACAAAGAACATAAAAAAAATTAAATCAATTGAGGTGTAATATTAACTGATGTGGACGACTATGGTTCCATCCACGGAATTCAAAGAAGAAAACCTGAGACTAAGTAGGGGCTATTCTGGTTCGATCCATACTGATCAAAATTTTCTGAGAACTGTCATGTATAGAAATTTATAATCTCGGACTAAATATGGATGGATGTAGTTCAATCCATACTTGTCAAAATTTATGAAATGTCCTGATATGACAAAGGTGAACAACTGTGGATCGGTTCACAAAACATCATTTGACTGAAAAGCACGAAATTCGACTTGAGAAATGGTGAACGTTTATGGCTGGTTCACCAAGTGATATTTGACTGAAAAAAATGAATCTGTCATGAGTAAGGGTAAACGCCTATGGTCGGTTTACCAATACAAAATCGAACGGCAAGGGTGAGCGCCTATGGTCAGCTCACCAAAACGAAAATTCGCTAAAAAGCACATGCGACTAAATATGGCTAGTGATGTACCAACCTTTTACTTAGTCAAAACTTTAAGAAAACTGACTGATAAATGAAGAAAACTGACTGAATAATCCATGAGAAACATGAATGATAACAACGCCAAAATCTGGGAAGTTCCTGGTGACTACCCACTAGTCACAGGTCAAGTTTTAGAGCCTACAGGTCGAACCTTGCGCTCTGATACCATAATTGTAACACCCCACTTGGATAAGTGGACCGTTACGTGTATTTATGGCGTGTCATCAAAGCATAAGGTAAATGTACTAAAACATTAAATGACCATAACGGATATACCGGAATCAAACATCGGTAATCCAACCTAAGCTCAAAACATGAAAAATAAAATACTGAAAGAAAGGACTAAACAATGTCCAAATAAGCAGAACAATGTAAGTGCATAAAATAAGAAGTCTAGATAGCTTCCATCTCAAATGCACGTGCTCTTAGAATCCTAAAAGCGTCCTGGTGTACCTGCCGTTAGAACATGAAAGGAACTACGGCTGAGCATAACGCTCAGTGAACGGATATAAAGCATGATAAGGAACTACTGAAATGAAACAGATGGTAAAATACTGGAGCTGTAAGACTGATAAGTAAAGTTGCAGCGGAAATCTGTGTATAATCTGTAAAGCCTGATTTATAAAATAATAAAGCTGAACTGTTATCTATTAAAACTGAAACATGCATTTACTGTATTTTAATTGCCAGAGCTTATATAGGTCATGTGCTGTAACAACGTTGCATGAATAACTGGAGGGGTGACCTCGTCATGCTGTAGAGGGGTGACCTCTAAATAACTGTGATGGGTGGAGGGATCAGCTCCAATGTGAAGGATGTAGAGCACACACCACATTCACCCTGATAACTTGTAACACATATAAGCCTAGGATGCATCCATACGCCCCACTAATAATACTGATAAAATGGCCAAGCTGAGCTGAGTAGGACGATGCAGGATATCACTCTCCTACATGTGAGTCACGACACCGGTGCCTCTAGTGTCGTGGTTACGGTACCTCCGTAACTAGTACATAAACTGGTCGTGCTTGTATATAATGCTCAGGCAATTTATTTAGTTATTAACATGATTACTGATAAGCTTAAACATATACTGGGAAAACATTTGGCTGAAGACGGGGAATCATAATCATGCATAGAAAGGAAGTCCTTACTGAAAGGACGGAAATTCGTACCTTGTATCCAACAAGCGAGAGGGATGGATAACGGATTGAACTACTCCAACTTCACGTGATCTATATGTTAAAGGACATGTATGAGTTGCTTGTTCATGGTATGAGTTATTTGTTCGTGATTTATCGTGTCTTTCCTTTAATAGTTTTTTTTTTAATATTAGTATCCTTCCTATCTTCCATCACAATTATTTATATAACTAATGAGAAATAATGATAGTTACTAAGTATGTGACTACCCTTTTATATATGTGATTGGGACATAAGTTGTACACATTTAACAATTTCAGGGATAAAGTGTCATTGTAAAATCACGAGAGATTATTTGACAATGTTTAAGATAGTTTAGGGGTAAAATCATAAAATCTTAAATAATCACACGAAGATACCATGTCTTCAATCTCGATTCGCATAACAAATTTGCAAACATGATTTCTTTTATCTTCCCATGTTTCACCTCATACTAAAACCATTAAAGTTTGTTATTAAATGGTACTGCCATTATGATTTACGTTCCTATGTTAGAGAGCATGTTTAAGACATGCTACTAGGAATTTATTTTATACTTCTATTGTATAACGTTCTCTCCATCTAAACCATTCGTCGCGAAGTCTTATAAACTTAAGGCAAGTGTTAATATTTAAGATTACCTCACATCGAGACGAGAAACGATCGACAACGAGACAAGAATCAGATACGGATGCGAAGACCAAGTCGAACACAAATGCCAAGATTCAATGTTAGCTAAGTAATAACAAAACATAAATCTTAACTTCCCGCGGATGAAGGAGGGCATTTCGCCACATCGCGAACAATGAAAACCAACACCTACGCATGAACCGAAACTCATACGTACTCAACATCTATATGTAACGCAAGAGTGTACCGTATCATGAACAATAACCCGCCATCGAATCAAAAACAGAGAACCGAAATCCATGCATGAACAAAACTGAATCGAAGCATGAATTACAACAACTCGAACAGAACTAGAGCTTGTAGCCAACAAAACCAAAACTCATATAAGTATTCACGTATAACCAGTTCAACATGAGCCGACTATAGATGTTCTCATCGTGATCGAATCCAAAGTCGTGAATGACCGTAAAGACAATCACGACAATACATACTTGAATACAAAATCAAAATCAAGCGACTCTGAATATAGCACATCTCCATCCTCCTTTTTGTTTTGGCTTTTCTGCCAGCGGCCACAAGAACAGCCACAACCCTAATTTGGTTATTTTTTTAAAATGGGTAAAAGTGTTCCTTGTTTGCCTAGTAATTAAAATAGGCTGGGCCCAAAAGCCTAGTTTTTTTTCCTTTCTTATGCTATAGAAGCCACGGCCCAAAAGCCTGTTTCGTTTCTTGTTTAAAATTTGACATACGTTTAGATTCGGACATATATAAATAATATTTTTTGAATAAATAATTATTTTACGAAATAATGATAATAACTGTAACACTTGAATAAAAAATATTATTTATTGTTATGAATAAATAATAATTTACGTACTGTTTTAGATTAATCTGATTGCTTGAAATTAATGTTCATGGATTTTAAATGCGGGTTTTACACCTAGTGTATTTTCAATGCATACTATATCCACCGCTTAATTCAAAAATTTGATTAATTATAATGAAAACACTTTTTTAATCACATGTGATTATTTATAAAAACTTAAATCAATTTATTGGACAAAAGTGTTTCGGGCCAACCCAACCTGATCCGGACCATTTCGACCAATACCAAAAATTACCCATACTGCGACCCAAACTGTTTTGACTCATTACCCAACCGCAACATAAAAGGTAAGGTGGCATAAATAAAGCACGAAGGCAAGGCCGCTGAAAGAGATATACCGCTGTTGCCCCAGCCTTCTCTAGATTGAGTCCATGATCAACATCATGAGCACGTACAAAAGTCTTCACATTGGGGAAATACTTGCTGAGAGCCCAAACTGTTCTATAATTTGCACCAGGAGTATCTAACGTTATCGCTGCAGCACAAGCTCTATCAGCTCCAATCTTATGCAGGACCTGCAAGTTCAAGGGCACACAAAAAAAATCAGACTGATTCCGCGTGCTGAGTTTTCTTGTTATGATAGAAACTAGCTTCACCTCTCGACTACCAGCATCCCCAAAATACACAGGAAGATCAAGTGCACGTCCAACTGCTACTCGATCACTGTTATCACAATAGGAATTAGATGTCAACAGGCTATTTAAATACTTCACAATAATAATTATTATTACTTTTTTGAAATGCATATTTTTACAACCTACACCCTACCTATCTCACACATAATATCTCACATATGTCTCCAGCAAGACTTGAACTCACAACCCCTTGGTTGAAAGGCCACTCACATAACGTAGGTCAAAGGGCCCTTTGGTTAATGAAAGACTAAAAAAATACATCATAAATGGTACAAACTAAAATATACTCATTGAAAGACTTTGAAAAAAACTTCATCTCTATTTGGTTATACTTTCATGTTGACCTATTATAAGTGACAGAATAAGCATATTAACAAACATCGAACTGAATGTTTGGCTTCTAATGAGGTGATCGGCGTATGTTCCTGATTCCGTTATGTAGGGACTGACAAGAGCACTGGTCAAATTGTGTCCTCTTGTTCAACTTTCAATATATCAGTAAAGGTCTAGTCACAAACGGTTAACATGCTACAACAATTCTCTTTCAAAACCGTAAGTTTCTTGCAACTTCCCACGAGGTCAGGTTTGTATTATAGAGCTGAAACAGAAAAGCTAGCACCTTATATACCCACGCCTGCCGTTGTAAGCACATTTTGTACATATTAGGCGGACGGTATTAGGTCTAAAATCGACTCTATAGCCAACGAGATCACAATCATTACAGACAAAGATGTCAATAAAAGTGAATAGTGAGATGGCACTACAATTGTTACATTAACCCCGTGTTACATATCCTGATAATTAAAAGTTTCTCAATGTAACCTAGCCTTCAATTTTGGGTGGCTTAAAATATGTTATATAGGTAATCACGGATGATGCAAGAAGACAATCACAAAATAGCATATAGATACATTTACCGGGGTAATCCCTTTACCCAAAATAAATAACATATAAATAGATAGGCTGAAGCTTATACCTCCTCACATCGAGAGCAACAAATGGAATTAGTCTTTCAGAAAGAAGCTGGGCAATGATCTGATAGAACCAGAAAGTTAGGAACAGTAGTACATAAGAGAAGAGTAGTACCTAAAGACTTCAGTAGCTTCCCAAGATTTTAAAATCCAGCTTGCGGCTACGATCACGAGACCCACCTCATCCAGCACCACTATTTTGGGTGGACATCTACTCCTGTCATGCTTCACTCCAGCATTGCCCATGCCATCATGAAAGCTCTTAGCCTGATACCCACCACCGCCTCCATCTCTGTCACTGCAATGGCCTCCAGAGCTGTAATCCATTAACACAAACATTAAACCACAGAGGGTATTTTGCATATATACAAACATTTTAACAGACCGTTATCTTTGTCTCGATTTAGACATTGTACTATTTTTTGGTAAATCTGACTCATTAAAAGATAATTTTGTGTCCCATTCAGGTCATTTGGTAACCCGCTATCAGTTTATACGCATCAGTTTTAAAAGTCAATTATAAAGACTTTTTGCTTACAAAACAACTCAGATCCGACACAAAGCAGTCCTTTGATGCGCATATGTAAAAGAAGTACAATAACTAAAACTGGACAAATGATAAACACCATACAATATTCCTGATCTAAGAGCAAGATTACAAACCTGATATCTTTGACATCCAGTCCACGAGCAGCAACATCAGTTGCTACAAGCACAGGGGACTTGCCTGAGCGAAACTGACTCAGAACCTGATCTCTTTCACTCTGATTGTTGCACCAAATTGTCGGGTCAAATTACGAGCCAGCATATCACACATCTTTTTTGTTGCACAAAAGATGATTATCTTTGATCCAGGTGTTTGAGATCTAATGATCTGCTCCAATCGCCGGTTTTTCTCAAGGTAAGTCAGAATATGCTGCAAGTGAACATCAAAACAAATCACCTGAACCTCAATATGAAAGAAGAAGAGAGAGATAAAGAAAAAGATTAAGGGTATATTAGTAATTTCAATATTTTAATAATTTAATAAATATTGTGTCAGACAGACACATGGCAATAAAGTAATAGAGTTGTGCATTTATGCAGTTGTGAATTGCTCAAAAATGACCATATTTGTCCATAGTTGAAAAGTTGACCATGATAAGGTTTTTAAATGCTTAAAATGACGATATATGTCTTTTTCCCTTTATTCTTGCATAGGAGATCTTTTATTCTTGTATAAGAGGACATGAGAGCAAATATTGTCTTTTTAGATTTTCTAACTTTTTATTCTAGTGTGTCATAAATTCAAAACACTTCACTGATCACGTGCCCCAAACTTCACTATTTATAAGATCTCTTATTTTAACATGTTTGACCAATAAATTTATTATTCTCATTTACTGGAACATTGGTATAATTTGCTCATGTAAGACCTAAGCCCATATCCCATAACCTCTCGATTTACATAGTTCAACTGCAATTAATCAATTATGCGAAATCAACTTATTATTAGGGGGATTATCAGTATGACAATATATATGCATTGCATGCATGGCGTCGAAATAGACTCGTGATCGAGTTCGATTATTAATACATTACTATAGAATATGTTCTCGAACATGTTACAACAATTCTATATAGACTCTTCACCCACCTACATTACGTGCCTCAAATTTTACCATCTATAACATCTCTTATATTAACATGTTTGACCGTTAAATATATTATATATGGAATGTAAACATAAATTTAGGCCGTGTTTGGCAAAGAGCGGTGAGGAGCGGTGAAGAACTTTTTGGGGTAATGAGCGGTGAGAAAGGAGCATTTTTATTTTTTAGTATTGTTTGGAAAAAAGAGCGGTGGGCTTTAGCTAATTTTTAGGAATGCTAATTCCCCAATGCTTCTTTCAACAAGCATTGTAAAATTCGAAGAGCTGTGAAAAACTTAAATGACCAAAATAACTCCCTTTCCCATTCCAAATAGGCTACGTGACTTTTTTGTATCATTTGTATGAATAGATCAATAGAATATAATATACACAAATGCTTCTAACATATCAATAACGCAATATACTTCCACTGGTGGTATGAATTGTCTCTCGGGCAGCAACATTTATTGGAATATACGTCGTCGGTAGTATATGTGCAATGCTTTATCAAACATGTTAAAATAACTTTATTATTTAATTTGAGAGTTTCTTATATAAATATGTACATGTTCTTGTAAGTCATTTTATACAATTGCAATTACAACTACTGCTATGTTACCAAACAATTTTTTAGAAAAAAAATAGTTACTACTCACTGTTTCTAGTTACTGCTTACTGCTACTGCTTTTTTTACCAAACACAACCTTAATATGGTTTAAGGCTATTTGGTAGTATTACCAAATTTAAGTGGTAATAGAAAGTGTAACATTATTTGTTAAAAAAAAAGAAAGTGTAACATTATGAACTTTTAAAAGGCATATATGTTGTATTTTTCTTTTTTAAAAAGCTAGAAAAAGAGCATTACAAAGAAATAAGAGGTGGACTCTTTAAATCTATCCATCTAAAGTTTTATTTACTTTTAGCCCCATCAAACAACGAATATTAGGTCCAAATGAGAATTTAGTACGGTAATTCCAAGTAGACCACCAAGTAGTTTAGAAACACCTTCCAAAATCAACTTGACTTTGGACGAAAGATGAAGACTAGAAAACCAAACCTACCACTCTTCATAGGAGAATATCTTCATCATGATAATGTCCCACCATCTAACAATATTCTTATAAAAATCTTTCATCATAAAAGAAGAAAAGAAAACGTGGCTCGTAGATTCTATCGCCAAAGAACAAGAAGGAAAAAAAAAGGATTCAATATCCAAACCTCTAAGAGAAAGGTTAAGCCGCGTTGGAAGATTATCCATCTTCTATCTCCAAGAAAGAATGTTAACCTTAATCGGAACATACTCACACCATCTAGATTTAGAACCCACCAACCCTATTGTCTATGAAGCATATTATTAGTAGGTACTATTTTTACTATTAGGTGTATTAAGATTAATAAGTTTAATGTGAGTATTACTTTGTATTTTAGAAAAAAACAACTTAAAGAGTCATTTTATAGCTTATGAAAAAGTGGTTAATTTTATATTTTTAGAAATCTTGGAGGGAAATTTTGAACATGTTATAATGCAGATGGAAAGATTTTGTAACACCGAAATTATAATCTTTCTATTCAGTATTTTCATAAGCTTTGAGTTTTGATACTTATCTATCCTCACCTTCCATGAATATATTTTGCTTGATAACTATATTTTTATTCTAACTCATGGTGTTTATAATATTTTCTAAATGTAAAAAATACCTTTCTACAACAACCTTTGTACACTTCAATCTCTTTACTATCCAAAACAATCTTCTTTCATCGTTTTAATCTACTAGTGGTTGTTCGAAAATTTATTTCTAAATCTCTTTATTATAACGATTTTACGTCACAAATTTTACCAACAGAGTCCGCCAAAAAGTAACCAACAAATTTCAAGAGCGTTTTATCGTCGTTATTTCTCACAGATTTTCGACGGATAGTAGCTACCGACAGAAATAACTGACGACATCTTTCCGTTACAAATATGTTAGAAACATCTATTACCAACGGACTTCCGATGTTGATATTGTGTTGTCTTGTAGTAGTGATCCCATATAGCGTCACACACAAATAATTAAAATATGACAACTAAGTTGGGATATATTGTAGACCGAATCAGGTGTCGAGATATAAATGAGTTTCACACCTGTAAATGTGAACATTTTTTTATTTCTTCACGTATGAAAGTGTGAATTTTTTTATACATTTAAAAGGGTGAAATATGTATTGTTTTACAACTTTTTTTCAAGCTTATGTATGTAACCTATTTTTACATGTTATTAAAAAGTTCTACATGCATTTAAAAAATGTGAAGAAAAGTGTTTAATGTTTTTAAATAGAATTTGTTAATGTTATTAACAAAATAAATACATTTTATTAGAGTTAATAAAAATTATTTTTTTCTTTGGAGTAAAATAAATAGAATAAAAGTTAGCTGTTTTTAAAGGAAAAGTTTTTAATTCATATCAAATTATTAAAGAATTCGATTGTGGGGTCTACACCACATCACTATGATATTAGGCTACCCACAACTGTTGCCACAATCGGTCGATCGCAGTCGGTCGCGACTTGGTCGCACCGTTGTGGCAAACCGGTCGGGCTACTCGATCGCACACTACTCGGTCTTATCAATGACCCTTTTCGAAATTATAACCGTTTGAATTGTTTGGATTTTTGTACATGTTTAAAAAAAAATCCATCTACTACCTTATACATACCCCATTAAATCAATATTTTTCCACACAAATTAAACACACAATTCTCTAAAATAAAATGTCTTATGAATTATTTTTTTCCGACTCTTTCGACGAGGATGAATTTACAAGTGAGTTTGAGGTTTTTACCCAAGCTTGTGAAGCGGCTTAAGAATCATCAAAAAAACGGGCGTATGTACATAGAGATTACAAGGGTGCACATAATCGTCTAGTAGGTTCTTATTTTACCGACGGGCCGTAATATGTTGCTGAGACATTTCGTGAACGATTCCGAATGGATCGCACTTTATTCTTACGAATTGTTGACGACTTGAAAAATAACTATTCTTATTTTCGAAACTCAACTGATGCTGCGCAACAAGAATGTCTTTCGCCATTGTTGAAATGCACTTCCGCTATTCGTCAATTGGCGTACGGAGCCGTGCCTGATGCTCTTGACGAATATTTGCAAATGGGTGGGACAACAGCCCGAGAGTGTCTTCAAAAGTTTTGTACCGTCATCATGGAATTATATGGTACAGAGTACTTGCCAAAGCCGACTTATACTGACATGGAGAAACTCTATGCTCATCACGAGGCAAAACATGGGTTTCCCGTGATGATAGGAAGTATCGACTGTACACATTGGCCGTGGGAGAATTGTCCCGTTGCCTACAAAGCTCAATTTAATAGGCGTGATCAAGGGTCAACTCCGTTTATTTTATTGGAAGCGGTCGCCTATCAAGACTTATGGATTTGGCATGCTTTATTTGGTGTAGCCGGTATGAATAACGACGTAAATGTATTACGTCAATCCCCTATTTTCAATGATCTTAAATCAGGGAAAGCACCTCAACTGGGATTCGTGGCTAACGAAGTGTATTATCCTCGGGGCTATTATCTTACTAATGAGATATACCCCCAATGGTCAGTTCGTATTAAGTCTATAAAAGATCCGCCGACGAATGATCATAAATGAAGATTGTATAAAACGAAGCACGAAGCAGCAAGAAAAGATGTTGAACGAGCCTTCAGTGTATTGAAAAAAAATGGAGGATGATTGATTACCCGGCCTGAGGATTGTCATAACGTTGACTATCAGACATAATGTACACCTGAATCATATTACACAATATGATAATTAAAAATAGGGGGCGATATCACCCATATATCATCATCAAGAAGAACATGTTGATAACGATCCGGTGAATACGCATGAAGAAAACTACAAATTACTCAACAGATAATTGACCTACATCTTCATCTCAACCTAAAAGCCGATCTCGTGGAACACATCTGAAACAATCTCAATCAATAAATTAGCTTTTTTAATATTACGTTTAATGTTTTTAATTTTATTGTAATGTTTTTTATATTTGAAACTTTATGTAATGTTTTTTTTAAATAAATGTAATGTTTTTTTATGAAATTTATTGTGTTTAATTTTTTTTAATTAGGTCGCACTAGGTCGTCTTGTTGTGACAAATAGATCGCACTAGGTTGCAGGAGAGATAAAGCTGACGTGTCTAGGTCGCGACCTAGACACCGTTGTGGATAGCCTTAGTTTGATGGAATCAGTTTTTTCATTTACAAGCAAGAGACTTTTATAACATAAACAAGAGTCTTTGTCATACATTATGATCTCATTCTTTTGCAATGTGATAAAACTAAATCAAAATTTTCGATAATAAACATTTTGAGGTTAATTCGTATCAGTCGAAGAGATCATTTCAGAGGTAATAGACTAGGAATTTTGTATAATATTTATGCATGGTTTTAAAAGATGCATCATATCGATCGAAACCTCAAACCGAGCGGTATGTTGTGAAAATTAAATTCAAATCGGTAATATCTCGAGATGTATGAGCGCCACCTAGTAAGTGATAATCGTTGTCTTCATAAGACAACCAATCTTACCATCGACTCTTGCTAGTTGTTACACTGTCTTATATAGAGATTTTTTTTGTTTAAGAAAATTCTTATTTCATATTTTCATTTAAACTTTTTATTTTTTTAACAATGAAGAGACTAGCTGAACGCTAGAGAGCTTACATAAAGTTTATAATTAATTTAGGATTTTGCACTCAACTAATCCAGAAACCACCTTAACAGGTTTGTTAAGTTTAATCAATGTTAGTGCAACAGCATCTAAACAAGTTCCGAGTTTGCTTGACAGCCTAACATTATTGATCCAAACGACCCACCCAAAACAGAAGACATAACATGAAGATCTAGCTCACCAACAAGTTACTAAATTCAAAAGATCCACTGCCGACTCGTAAGAGAAGAAAAGATTATTAGTCGTCTCAACACCATAACCACAAATAGTTTAAAAAACCGAGCCAACATCAATACCTCTTCTATCCAGATTGACTTTAGTAGGAATCATGTTCAGGTTCAATCTGCAAAAGAAGACACTAACTTTAGTAGGAACTAAACGATTCCATCTAGTGGCCACAACATCGACACCCAAAATAACATCATCAATGAAACTACGAGCTGAAGCAACCGTAAACCCAACCGAAACTCCAAGGGACCACATCTAACCATCCTTTTGAGATGAGAGCCTAACACTGGTTGTACAATCTATCAAGGTCGCGTACTAAAGGAGCTCGTCACCTCCTATCGGAGACGTTTTAAACACCAAGAACCAGTCCAAGATCCTGAAACACTCACCAAACGGAACATGATTTGGCATTATCAAGAGCGTACACATTGGGAATTGCAATTTTAAAGACCTATCGCCACACCTAACATCATCCTAAAAGGATATCGAAGACCCATCCCCAACCTTTCGTTTACATAAGGAAAGAAGATAAGTACCTTTCTCCTCAAGATGTTTGGTGGCCTTTAAAATCGAAATCCAAAGACAAGAGGCAGAACTAGGGAACGACACATATCCTATGCGACGAGAATTCTTATAGATATTCTTAATAACCTTGATCCAGAGTTCTTCCAAAGAGACTCTGAATCTCCAAATCCACTTGAACAAGAAAGGCCTATTAAGCAAAAAAAAAAAGCTTGAACAAAATCTTCTTTCAAATTTTAATTATATTCTTTTGATAACTTTATCAAAGTGGTATGACCAAAGTGTAAATTTTGATAATTATTACTAATATATTGCCACCGGTCGTTTTTTTTATAAGTTTGATCACAATCGTTGAAATAAGATGACTTTTAATCCTGACCATTCTAATTCACTGATTATCTCTATTAACAAACTATGAGCTAAAATTGGTCCAAAGTGACACGTGCAAACTAAAAATGATAGGATAAGTATAATTTGTAACAAACTTTCAACTTTATCTTCATATCAACCTAGCTTGAATTTTGAATCAATTGGTTTAGGTAAAAATCACTATAAATATAACATATTATGCCATTTCATTTCATCAGAAAAATGCATAGAATGCATAATACTTCATTCAATCATCCGTAGAGGAGGTATGTTTCTTTATTTTATCCATTATAGTTTGAAGTGATAATTTTAATATTTGATTTCTTACATTCATACAGATGAGAAAATCAAACAATGCGTATACTAGCATAGCAATCAAGAACGTAACAACTGGCACAACGAAAATGACACTAAAAAAATCAAAGTTATGTTCATGACTACTCATACTCTTTACTCATACTCTTACATATTGTGACTGATAAATAACTTTTTCTTCCTTTGAATACAATGTATGAGATGTCGAATTAGTTATTTAAATATGACATTTTAAGGGTATCATATATAGTTCCTAAATTGCTGAAGAGTTTGGTAATCAACACAACTGAGAATATAATACATAGTATGTAACATGACAAGCATAAATGTCTACTTTTGGCTCAAATTAAGGAATAGTAATATATAATAACAAATTTGAGCCAAAATTAGACATTTATGTTTGTCGTGTTAGATATTCCGTATTATATTCCCTGTTGTGTTGATTATCAAACTCTTCTGCAATTTCAGAACTATATATGATAAGTACCTTCTCAATGTCATATTTTTGTCTGATAAACAATAGCTAAATCACAGTAGAATCAGCTTTATTTCATTTATATATTAAGATTCACGAGCGGTAAATGTAGTTGCTCATCTATGGTGTATGAATAGAGATTACCCCTTTCATATATAAAGCTAATATAGCACATGCATACATGTCTTTCAAATAGTTTCAATTACAAGAGGCTTTGTGTGGCTTCGTGACTGAATTTATTTTATTTGGTCTTAGCTTTTTGTATTGATGTAATTTTTGGATGTGATTATAGTTTATTTTATTGTTTTATTTCCTTTTCTGGTAGATGACTGGTTTTTTTTATGCAGGTGGGATGATAATGGATAAGATGAGTTGGTGGTCCTTTTGTACTGGCATGGTTATGTTTCTTTCTTTGGTACGTGTCGTGGTGGTGTGCGCATTTGTTTGTGTTTTATTTATACCCATATGTTTTTTGTACTTCGTTTTTAGATTTTTTTTTTGCTAAGTTACTCATTCACTGTCTGGTTTATATGCCAATAAGATTTATTTATGGTGCAGAAGCTTGAAAGTTAATGGTGAAGCTTTAAAATCAACATATGTTTAAATAAGATTGATAAAGATATGAAGTGTGATGAGTTAAGTTGAAGGTAGAAAGATGAAGATGACAAACTTGGCAACAAAATCTTCAAAGAGTTCTCACTCACACTCTTTAGCAGTGGACTAATAGTTTGCATGAAATTTTACCACTATGTATATATTTGTAAACATCATCACATTTTATTGCTTAATATTCAAGCTTATTAACGCACTTCATGTATGATTTTTTTGTTTGCTTTGTTTTATTTACTTAATTATGCAAATAGATTTTATTCCACGTGAAACTTACGGCATTCCCTTTACATTATTACAGATATCAAAAAATTGTTAATTTGTTTTCATATGCGGGGAATTGTAGTTGCTTTTGATGTAATTTTTATTTTTGATATATTGTAATATCAAAATAAGACATGGCGATGAGAAAAAAAAAGGGCAAATAGCATAAAAAGTTCTCAACTTAAAGCCTATTTCCAATCAAGGTACTTAATTTACTTTCTTTTTGGCATATAAAGGAAGCCAACTTTTTTTTCTTGTCAATTTAGGTTTTTTTTGTCACCTCCGTTAAGAAACTAACGGTTGATTTAATATTTTCTTTAATTGAATCTTTTATAGAAATTGGAGGGGTCTTTTATCATTTTTTCACTAAATCAAACGAGAATCCATTAGATTGCAAAATATGATAACTCGACAACTGTACATCAATTTTGTCAAGTGCTTACGTATATGAAGAATTTTACCAGACCACCAAACTTATATTCTTAAGTTTCTAATCAGTGGCATAAACATGGTCATTTGAGGAATATTTTTGCTTCTACAAACCACCTAACTCTATATTCTTAAGTATCAAATAAGTTTATTATATTGGCATATTGCACTTCACAGTTATGAAAATATTGGGGTACTTGAGATATATCCGTAGCATCAGATATGTTATCTGAGATATATCAGGTCTTCAAATTTTGAGTTTAACAATTAGAATGATATGACAAAATGTCTCTTGGCACTACAACAAATGAATGTTACTGGATTCGGTTAAACTGCTTTTATGGATATTTTGCTTTGTTGTGACCTTATTGTGAGGATTCAACTCTTACACACCAGACAAGATAGACTTATTACAACATGGCTTAAATAGGTTGAAAGTTTGGCGAGGAACGTCAGTATGAATTATAACCGCGTATGTGTATGCATAGCAGCGTTGTAGTTACTCTATAATTAAATCAGAAACTGCGGCAGAGAACATTGGTTGCAAACGACGCTCGAAAAACCAGCAAGCCAATTAGGGGATTTAGGGAAATAACAAAAGTGGTTCAAGAATAATGAAACTAATGATAAGATACCCCTCAATTTTATAACAGGTTTATTTAAGAAAATAATATAAATGGTTGTTAGTTTTTAAAAGGAAATAAGAAAAAAAAACCCAAATGGGCTAAAAAATAAAGTTTGAATCCTTTTTGTGCAAAAATTAAAGTAAAGTACCTTTATTGGAAACACGCATCAAGTTGGATACCTTTTTATGTTATTTGCCCGAAAAAAAATGAACAAGAATGAATAGTAAGATAAGATGGTTTAAAAGTAAGGATAAAAAGGCATCGTGGTCGTTAGCTGAGCTTGTGTGAGAGAGAGCGTGGGTTGTCTTTGAGATATGGAGTATTGTTTGACCGCTATTGTGTTGATGTCTACAAAGACTACCTAAATGTTATGTAAACACAAATTGTTTAAGATAATTCCACGGGAGAACACCATCCATTATCATTATATAAACAACTAAAAACACACTAAGACAAGTAAAAGGTGTCACCATATCCTCTTTTAAAGTAGACTAATGTTGGTTAGTTTCTATGCTAACTCAATACACATGAGATTGATCACATAAGTTTACCCATTTTGACAAATTAACCCACTGTTATTTGACTAAATGTGCTTAGTCTTGAAAAATTGATCATTTGTTGTTTTCTTATGAAGTGTTTACGTGTGAATCTAATCATTTTTCACGTGATTGGTGTCAGTTGTTTACAAACTCTTTTTTACTACTACTTATTAATAATTAAAAATGATTGCGCACTTTTAGATGTGTGTGTTTTTAAGTTTTTTTAAATAAAAAAATATACAGATAACGAGTTTATAATTTTTTTTTAATTTATTGAATCGTTAGACCCGAGCAACGCACGGGTATTGTACTAGTTATCTATATATTGCCACCGGTCATTTTAGCTTTTTAAGTTATTGACGTCCGTTCAAATAAATCAACTTTTAATCTCAGCCGTCCTAATTCGTCCATTTAAAACGTAAAGTTAGTTAAACAAGATTAAGAAAACAGCCCAAGAAAAAGGCAATAGTCAACAACTAATACCTTACTTCTCGGCATCCAAAATCACGTGCATCTTGCTTCGAAACAAACTTGAGAAAAAAGTGGGAACTACCTGATCTAAAAGCAAAATCTAGAAGTCTAAATTTCAGATGAAATTTGAAGAACTGAAAAAGGTATTGTTTTTGGGCGCTAACATCTACAAGTTTACAACTAATATGTTCTTTGTCTTCTATTTGTTTTTTTCTTTGGCATAGGATGCTGCAGGAATAACGGAAGGTGTGGTTTTGGAATGACGTCTAAATTTCCCTTATCAATAGGTATCATGTACTCACATTTATCTCACTCAATCAGAATTCATACATAAGAACACTTCAATTTGTGTTCCTGGTGTATGTAGGGTTGTTGGGTCATGGTCACGGATTGTATGTTAGTCATCAATTTTTAGTGTTTTACATGTATGTTACCCATGACACCTTAGGTTCACCTTCCCCTCTTAACGTATTTGTTGCAAAAGCAGCAAGACAGAAAAACGAGTGAACAACCGTACATTATGTCTGCTGGTGAACTTGACTAGAGCTATACAGGATGCTTTCTTTTCCATCCATTATAGATTCAATACTTCATCCGATGTATTAACTTTTAAACTTTTGATGCCAAAATGACTTATCAATGAAGAAATCATGGTAAAATTATGTAAAACACCTCGCCTAAACTTTGTTTTATCAATACCTGACATTTTCTTATTTCTTTGATAAGCGAGTTGGGAACGAAATGGCGATCTTCATGTCCATGACGTAACACTCCTTTCTACACTTTTGTTTTGTTTCAGATTACTATTTATTCATATGAAGGCATAATGTTGTTTTACTTCTTGAAACAATTGCATGACATCCTCGAATTTGATACCCAACCGTTGGTTGATGAGGTGATTCACGAATTCAAGAAAAGGAAACGGGAAGCAAACTTGGCGACATGGAAATGGAATATTGTTGTTAAAATCAAAAGCTCGGACGTAGAGAGCATTTTCAATGGGATGATGATACTCTTGATGATACTTTCGATGATCTTTTGTCCATGCCTAATATTAAGAGGAAGAAAAGAGCCCATATACCGTTTGATTGACGAAGATGTTATTCCATATAGTTGCTTTTCAATGTTCTAAATAATGTCTTTGTCGCACACTTTTGTTTAGCATTCTTCATACTGGTTATTCGGGTCAACCATAGGTTGAATTCCTCATGGTAATGTTTTTTTTGTATGAATAACTCTTATTTGGGTCACTTATGAATAAATACGAGTATTGTTACATATGCTTTTGCTTGATCATGTATTGTTACTGCATCATATAAAGAAACTGGTTGAGTTTCAAATGCTAATCATTAAAGTACTAAAGGAACACAACAACTAATAACCAAAATAAGGTTCATACCCACCTGAGATGGCAAAGTGCAATTGTCACATTGGGTCCGATCTTGGAGTATTATAACTAATGTATGCAGCTAATGGCGGAGTATATCCCGATCCCAATTACCCATCTTTCTAGAGACGTAGTATAGGACAACAATTTTTTAGGTGGGAAATTCACATAATCTGCTAGGCTATCTTTATAATTTAACTGACACTCTACTCTATAGCAACAAACCTGTATGAGGCTTAACCTATAACTCCTTGGTTAAGGAGCACTTTAGTTAACACTATTGTAATGCGTCTGCACTAAGATCTTGTTACTTGAATGATGTACTGGTATTTGGGCACACTCAACCGTGAAACACACAAGAAGTATTTGAAGGTGTTATTAATAAAAAGTGTAATTAACTCAAATTTTTCAAAAGTTGTTATGTTTAGATAAAGTTGATCAAAAACTGAAACTTTATTTTTGAAGTGGTCAACAGCACAAGTTTACAAATTTTATTTTTAAATTTATTGTGTCGTTATACCCAGGCAACGCACGTGTATTATACTAGTTTGTACAATTGTACATTATAAATTGACTTGGAGGATGTTTACAAAAATAGCTGGATAATTTAAAAAAATTACATTACTTATTTTTTCATTAGGATTCACGTGTCTTACATGTCCCCTCCTATCTTCGGAGATGATTGTACCTTAAAAGAGCGTTTGGTTGGGATATTGGAGGATCTTTAGGGATATTCATGACATTTACATTTTAATTTCTTTCAAATATTACGTTTGGTATGACAAACTAAGAAATTAATAATACCCATAATTGCCAAAAAGAAAGAAATTTAAATTCCTCCAAAAGTGAAGAATTTGAATTTACTTGACATTTATTTTTTATAAACTTTTTTAGTAGTTTTTATTCAAGTTTTTACTCGTTTAAATTAAAATTTATAAAATATTAAAATGTTTTATAAAAACTATTTATTCTATTTTTATTCCTTTAAATAGAAAAAATAAATTTATATAAAAAAAGAAAAATTCAAATTTTACTCATTTAAATAGAAATGTTCAAAATTCAAAGAAAAATTCATATAAAAATATTTATTCGGTTTTTACTCGTCTAAACAAGAAAAATAAAATTTAGAAAAAATTTCATGTTTGGTCCCTATCGTTTACACCAAACATCAAGTATGGTCCATATCTCAAACTAAGTTCGCAGATCGTCCCTATCGTTTACACTTTGGATCAAAAATGGTCCCTATCTTAGATGGAAGTTAATTTTAGGCGTTAAGTGGTATAAGTGAAAGGGTATTATTGTCCTTTACTCTTTTTTTTTCTTTTAATTTTTTTCTCACATATCTCTCTCTGTCATCATCTTCACTCTTGTTTTGCTTTAAAACATACCGAAACCAATAACAACTACAGCCAACATCATCACCAACCTTATCACTCCACCACAAATCCAACACCAATCATCTATCCTAATCCCCTTCGACACCTATCCCATCTACACATCTTGAATCTAACTCCAAAAAAAAAACATCTAGATCTTAGATTGGTTCAAAAAAATATACAGATCTATAACGATCTTGAGTTTGAACATACATCATCACTGATCTTTTATGTTGGGAATAACCCATGGTTGATTTTCGAAAATAATGAAAGATTAATAACATTTATGTAAAGAAAAAAAGTGGGCGGTAAGTGGCTGCACAATGAATATAAGTGGGGTATACAAGTGCAGCCCTTACGAATTTATTAATGCATATTTTTGGTCATTTCTTGGTCTAATAACAATGCTACACGACAAAGGCTTGGTATGTACAAATGTTATTCGCATGTTGAAGGATACAGTAATACTTTAATACTGAATTTTGGTGTTCACATAGGATTTTGGGTACAACAGTAAAAGAAGTGGCTGATTGGTTTTTGATAAAGGACATCACATGTGTATGTGTTTAAAGAATGTAGGTGACCTCAAATCCAAAAACCCATTTCCCCTAACATGCCTCCCTACCCTCCCAGCTGATAGAAAAGATCTTTTGGCAGTGCGAAAATCACCACCCACCAACTGTTCGATTCTCACAAATTAAAAAAAAATCATATCTCCATTCTAAAAAACATTCAGATTCGTCTCATATCCGCGATGTGTTTTGGATATGTACATGGGGTTATCATTGATGAACTGAAAAACCCATCTTATAGTGGGTTTGAAACCGGATCTGTTGTTTCTTCTTGATGATATGGTAAAACCCCTTTTTCTAAAACCCCTTTGGATAATTGGAGCACTTGTTTGGTAAATTTAAAGATACGGATGAAGAGGAAGGGATCTGGTGGTGCCTGCGATGCTTAAAGAACCTAACAGAGGGGTTGTTTAGTTTATTATAACTGTGTGAGAGAGAGATGTGATAGTGTGTGTGTGTAAAAATGGGTGGGTGGATACATAAATGCATGGAAAACAAGTAAAGACCCCAAAATACCCTGGCCCATTTGACTTAACCGCCAAAATTAACGCCCATCCAAAATAGGGACCATTTTTGATCGAAAATGTAAACGATAGGGACGATCTGTGAACTTAGTTTGAGATAGGGACCATACTTGATGTTTGGTGTAAACGATAGGGACCAAACATGAAATTTTTTCTAACATTTATATAAAAGTTAATATAATTTTTTTTATAAAAATAGAATAAACTTTTTATAAAATTTGTATAATTATTTTTATGAAATTTATATAAGTTTTTTATAAAATTTATTATAAAATTTATATAAATTCTTTGTAAAAATTATAAATTTATATAAATTTTATATAAAGTTTATATAACTTTTATATAATATTTTTTCGTGTTAATTCGGTCGACCCAAAAATCAAAATTTTAAAATATTATGAATTTCTACCAAACATACGTATGCATTTTAAATTTCTATTTTTAAAATTTTTAGTGGTTTTTATTCAAGTTTTTACTCGTTTAAATTAAAGTTTATAAAATTTTAAAATGTTTTATAAAAATTGTTTATTCTATTTTTATTCCTTTAAACAGAAAAATAAAATCTATATAAAAAATATATAAAATTTATGTAAAAAAAGAAAATTTCAAATATTACTCATTTAAATAGAAATGTTTAAAATTCAAAGAAAATTTCATATAAAAATACTTATTCGGTTTTTACTCGTATAAACAAGAAAAATAAAATTTATATAAAAGTTTATATAAATTTTTTATAAAAATAGAATAAACTTTTAATAAAATTTATATAACTATTTTTATGAAATTTATATAAGTCTTTTATAAAATTTATATAAATTTATTATAAGATTTATAGAAATTCTTTGTAAAAAATTATAAATTTATATAAATTTTATACGAAGTTTATATAATTTTTTATAAATATTTTTTCGTGTTCATTGGGTCGACCCAAAGATCAAAATTTCAAAATATTATGAATTTCTGCCAAACATACGTATGCATTTTAAATTTTAAAATTTGAATTCTCAAGAATTTTAAATTACTAAAACTTAGAGTTCCAGAATTTTAAAAATCTATCCAAACAACACCCATGACTCTTGCTACTATATTTTATTTGCCTAAAATCGCCTTCATAAAACATTTACTCTAAGTTTGTGTATAAAGGAACCTCAAAATTTATGTATAAGGCTATATTTATGATGTAGACTAAAAAAAGTAATAAAGATAAGTAATTGGATATGTTGATTCAAAAGAATGCCAGAAACAATTCTACTAATAATCGTTGATTCTGACGAATGCTAAAAAATTAGGGTAAAACACGGTAACACAACGGCCAGTGGCTTGACTTTTATTAAACTGATAACTGTCTTGCTAGGGTTACAGCAGATCCATTAAATAATTGCAAACAAAGAAAAATCCTAAAAATTCAACGGACTGGACCGTAGCCCAAAGATAAATTCCAACTGAAAGTGAAAGAAACATAAATATATAAAAAAACTGATAGTAAAAAGGCTTTTCGGGCCTTGAAAATCCGCAACCAGCTAAAAGATAGTTACAACGTCGTCCGCCTCCTTTTTACGCACGTTTTGACAGGCCACGGGCTGAAAACGGACTTAGGATGCAAAAGTTATGCCCGTTTTACTAAACCCCTCTTGGTCACGCGATCTCGGGCCTCCAGAAACAAGTCAGCCCGTTCTTCAATACTTGGACCTTCATCAATTTATCAAGCCCGTGAGGGAGAGAGTCGTGAGCAAAAATCCAAAATGGCACGCGTGACATTGATAAACCATGGGATTCGTGTGTGAGGTGAGTCAGTCACATTTATGGTTTTGTGAAAAACATGCACCCATTATTAATACTAGGTAGGGTGCCCGCGCTTCGCCGCGGCGTATCGGTTCCGCTAGTTGCACCGTATGTATGAAAGAAACGTGAGCTGTCAACGAAAATGAGTTAACGAAGATGTAACGCATACATTTATTTAAATGATTAACACTTATAATAAGCTAATTAACACTTTGACTAAGCAATCTTAAAAACCCTTGTCAGTATGTCAAACACACTATAATAATCACAATCAAGTTTTTCTCAAACAATTTTAGATAAGCGATACCCAATTCAGGTGAACTATAATTATTCTTGTGTGAACATCATCCTGCAGATGTGAGTAACTAAGGAAAAGATTCTAGACAGAATAAGCGAAAGGCCAGCTATAGACTCAAAAAAACATTGTTATTACCAACGCCATTTACAGTAACCGCTATGTGATAAATAAATGTAAAATAGGCGCCATTTAAAAACTGAGTAAAATTGCTTATTACTTGGTTTGATCACTTGAGTCAGATTGTTTGCTAATACATACTTATTAACGCAAATCCAAACACCTTATCATATAACTGCAAAGTAAATAGGAGTGATATATACACCAACCTAGTGAGGATGACGCAAACCGTCTTTTCTTTTCTTATCATCCGACCAAACCCCGACCAAGTTAGATTCAGTATGTTAAAAGGTCATCTTTGGGTTGTCAAAACGTCTTTAAGGAATCGTCATTTGGACATCTTGAACCTGCAAATACAAAATGAATTTTAAGATGGCTTGTAAAGTGGTAAATAACATATATACATCTAAAATGCAACCTTCTAATACTACACGTTGGAATTTTTTTTCTCAGATTCGCAGCTGAAATAATAGTAGCAGCTGGGCATATACATCAAAAAATCAATATATGTGCATTCCAAGTTTGTTTTGCAGCAGGAGCGTTTGGATCATGGTTTAACAGCAGCCAAACACCCCTTTTGCAACAAAATGGGTGTTTCGTTCCTGGTTTAACAGCAGCTAGACATCCCTTTTGCAACAGAGGGGTGTTTGGCTAAGGTTTTTATATAGCAGTTGCTGTCTCAGAGACAATTAGGAAGGTTATATATCTCCTTGAAGCGATAGTTCTTGTATTGGCAGTTTTTTAGGGTTGATTTGGATTATGTTTCTCCCTAATGGTAAATGGGTAAAGTAAAAAAATAGCAACTGCTAAAAGGAAATGGGTCAAAACCTCTCTAGACAGTATCTCTACAGATAAACATGTCTAATTATCTGAATAATATAATTATCTTTTAAGCGGCATAATATAATTACCTCAATATGTCACAAAACCAATCTCCGACACCAACTCCAATGTTATTTGATGGTCGCGTTCGAGGGCACTACAAAGCACTTGTTGGTTCCTTACCATTCTCCTCAAATGCATCTGAACAAAAGTAAATATTCATTAAGATTCAATGTTACCTTTTTGTGTGAACCAATTTAAAAAAATTAAGCTGACCTTCCAATAAACGTGTCTTGAAAATCCAACGGACAGACGTGGTTTTTTTTCTTAAGACGTGAACTTGTTGGGAATCCGGTAGACTTGTAGTGCAACCCCCTGAGTCCCTGACACAAAACACCTAAATCGACAATAGAATATCATCACAACATTATTAACAAACAAAATCAAACCGAAAGGCTATAGTTCTAACCTGCGGGTACCGTTATCACATTCAATGTAAATGCAACCTCGAAAGGTCACCCCGTAAATCGGCTTTTGTTCTCGAGTTTCATTTCTGATTTTTCTGGGGTATATGATAGGCTCAGATAAGACGCTATTTGGGGAGAACAGTCATAGCCCGGCATGGCTGCAACCTTCAAAGGTCGCCCCGCCAAGATCCGGGTTGTGTTATCTTTGCCCGCGCCCGTTTAAACTCATCACGGCCCGACATTATTTATGACTTAATAAAGGAGGGAAATCACGATTATCTAAAAGTTTAATACATCATCATATCTGTAATGTGTTTTGAAACTAAAACTCACGACCAACAACCTCGTAATCCATGGCCAAAAAGTAAATGAACAACCATAATGGCCAACAACTGCATCCCTTTTAAACCGACTACATTCAAACTCATCATAGCTCGAATAATCGATTATTGCAAGAATTATATTATATTGTATACCTTATAATAGAGGGGAATCACGTTCCCCTAGGAACAGTGACCCCCTCTCATCCCTTTTGTTTATTCTTTCTTGCACTGTTGTTCCTCTCACACACTATCCCTCACATCCTGACATGGCAATAAACACCTCAGTGGTAACTCGATCCGGTATGCCCTGCTAAATGAGAAATATGGATTAGTTATCGAAAAATGTTTCCTAAAAAAAAGAACCAAGAACTCTTTAAAATTAAAGTTGTGAACATTACCGCAAGAACTAATGCACCCTTAAAAAATGGTTCCTTTCATACTCCTCTGTCCAAGAAACAACACGCACAAATATTGTTTTCCATTCACGGCCAGATACATTGACCATTCAAATAGACAATGCAAGTTTTTCACCAACAACGGCTCGCACCCTGAACGGTGGCGACAGAGCTGCAAATCGCGACAAACAGCTGTGTTAACTCGGCTGCAAACCCAAATGAGTTGCCACGCCAGTCCATGAATCATTCAGTTTTAATAATAGTTTATTGTTTTTACTTTTGAGGCTCAGATAAGTAAGTGATCAGATATATCGAATAGGATGCTACGGCCGCCATGGCTGCAAACGTTGCAAGAATGCCCCGCCAAGATGCACGTAATAATCCAAATCTTAATAGGACCCACTTGTATACGTTTTATCATCACAGCCTCGTAAAATGATTACCCTGCCAAGAGTCGGGTTGTTTGGTCTTTTAGAAGGTTACATGTTACGCAATCAACAAAAACCGTTTAGAATACTCTCAGATAAGGCGTCATACGGGAAAAAAGTTATAACCCGACATCACTGCAACTTTCAAAGGTCGCCCTGTCAAGATCCGGGTTATGTTACCTTTAACTCGAGATAGTCAGCTCCCTAAAATCGACAGGAGCCGAGGACAAATCAGGGGCCGAGCCTGCAAATTTATAAGGCTCGAGTCTAGAAGTATGGAAGGCGTACTGAAAAGTTGTCATGGCTGCAATCAAAGGTCACCCCACCAACATACGGGTTCTTAAAAGGCACGCCATCCCAAACATCCTATAAACATAGACTTCATCGGCCATAACGTTATAAATCTTAACATGCTGCTTAATTTTTTCACGATCAAAACCTTCGTTTGGTATTTAACCCTAACATTATATATTTAACCCCAACATTATGGTGTATATAAAAGCGGCGAATCGAGTACTCACTTGTGCTCGTTTCCCACGTTCCTTTCTCACAGAGTCAACAAACTTATCAAAAATGAGGTAACCCTAACATCGTAGTCTATCGAGAATGAGGTAACCCAAAATTCTGAGACACTAACAACGTTGGTGATTTAGTCTGTTTAGAGGGTACGTTACCCATGGCAGAAAGCTCACCAAGGCGTACCAGCTACATACGCTTGTATATAAGCCTCACATAAAAGGTTAGGCTCAGGTATGTACGCTTGTAGCGGGTTTAAAAGATATATGGTTGGCTCAGATTTGCAAGTTTTGAACCCGAGGAAAGGGCACCCGACCCGCCCGTGGCTGCAAGCACGATATAGTGATGCCCCGCCAAGATACGGTTGGGTGGCACCCATCACGGTCCAACAATGCATTATAATTACATAAGCATAAACGCCCAAAAGAATAGTATCATCATTGCCAACAATAAACTAAAACTTCATACCGTATGTTTAGAGACACACCTACGAATCTTATTCACACCCAAAGTTCTGACACCATAATAAGGTTAGTAATTCAGTCAGATTATATGATACGTTACCATGGCAGCAAGCTCACCAAGCCATCGCAACAATGATGCAACACGACCGGCATGGGTGACATCATTAACATCTCCAAAGAATACCTCGAAACAATGATACGATACTTAAATCAACCAACTATGAAAATCAAACAGTACACAACCCTAACTATTCAAATAAAAAAACATCAAAAAACAATGCAAAACCGTAATGTTACCTTATTTATTTAAACCCTCTTAGGGTCAAAAGCTACGCAAGAAGCACGCAAACCATCAGCATCTCTAAACACCCAAATGACCACCATCAAACATATCCCCATCACCCCTTTTTTGTTGCATCTAAATCAGAGGCCCAAAAATTAGGACTTTGAAGCATGATTCAATAACAAAAACCACTAATCAACACCTAAAGAAATAAGAACAACCCATAAGCAACCATCCACTCCAAGCAACACCACCAACCCATCTACAACGTCGCACAACACAGCCGCCGGCAACGAAGAGGTGGGGGCGATGCAGCAGAGTATTTGTGTGGACCAAACAAATCGTCAAGAATCAATCAAAACTGTAAGATCGAAAACACATATGAATCGTTAGATCGGAGAGATCTTAGATCAATGTTTTAGGTGCGAATATTGATAGTGTGTGAGAGGAACAACAGTGGAAGAAAGAATAAACAAAAGGGATGTGACGGGGTCACTGTTCCCAGGGGAACGTGATTCCCCTCTATTATAAGGTATACAATAAAAAAATTATAATATCTCATTTATTCCCTATAATTATATTTCAAACTAAAATTATTTTTACACAAAAAAATACAACTTCTACTCACTAAGGTGGTATTTGTTTTTCTTTGAAATGTCTTAAAAAAATCTTAATAAGTGAAACATCTTAACCGGTCAGATGTTTTGATCATTCAGGCTACTTGAATTTTTTTGGTTCAAACTCCGTCAGATGTATAAACATCTTAATGATATAAACTTAAAAAAAAGTATCTTAATGCCTCTAATACAAAAAAAAACACATCTTTAATTATTCTCTTTTATACATATAGAAAAGGTCACTTTTATTTTGCATTTATCCCACCGATGTTTTTATTTCTTCACGTACTAAAAACATTTTTCCACCTACGATTGCTAATGCCAACCAATTGAATTGTTTGCTTTAGTTTTCTACGAAACGAAACATTTTAATAAAAACATTTTTACGTTTGCTTTGCATATTATTTTACCAATGGTGTAACTTGTGTTCCTTTTCAATTCTACAACTTACATTTTTGTTGTGACAACTTTTGAACTTTATTTGTATTATTTTGTCACTTTGTTTCATATATAATTCGATAACTCATATCATTTGATCCTAAGTAACCCAACCTTATTACATATAAATTTCACGTTGATAGAGCATGTTGAGTTTATGACTCCAATGTTTTCTTTAGTATTCGTATATAATGAGCTTATGTTTAATAAAACTGAAACTAGTTTACATTTATAACATTCATATATTTTTTGTTTAAAAAAATCAAACATTGTTATTAGATTTAAATTCAAACATTTACCTATCACATTGATAAAAATAACTTTCAACAAAAAAATATTTCACTGATGTCAACATAATCAGCTATTGGTAGTAATAGTAATTAACTAGTGTTGCATATTGGCTTCGTGGGTGGGATGGCTTTCCTTTGATGTTACGGTCCTTACAAAACATAGGAAAAATTGAATCCCACAAGGTTAGTTTCAGTTTGGGCGGGAAAATGTTGTAGCTCGATTACCTGTCGCGTTATTTCTAACAATGAGAAAGTGACTATTTTCACCAGGTAATGGCTTTGGATCACTTAATGCGGATGATACTGCATCGAAGTCACACATTCATCACAGCCAATCGTAACGACATTGTTCTCTTATTTTTCGGTTGAAATTTCAGATTTGAATAAATCTTATGCTTTATTAGACGCTCTTCTGCTAGGAGAGGTAACATTGAAAGCTCAAAATAGATCATCTTTTAAAAAAAATAGTGATTGATGTGTGCTAACGTTGTTGTTTGTGAATTGTAGTGGCATGATTGAACAGGCTTAGGACCCTCAGATTCCGTTGAATGCAGGCGTATGTTCTGCTTGGAGGTTGTTCTTATGGTCCTTTTCTAACCTGTGCTGCACAAACTGTGCGCGTGAGATCGATCAACGTTGAGAACCAAGGTGAATAACAATTTTTTCCTAATACATTGTGAATATTTGAAAATATGCTTTTATAGGTTACCCTTATACTTAATCATCGTGTATATCATTTTTAGGCTCTAAAGAACTAGATATAAGTCGGATTGTGTAAGGGGGTGTTTTTTTCAATATAGTTTCTTTATGCTTCATAAGGTCACTTTTTCTAGCTTATTCTATAAATTCTCGGCTTCTATAAATTCATTACGTATGTTATAGTGAACCTATTGTTAGTGATTGTACAGATTAGATAGCATTTAGGTTTCATTGTGGGCACATGTCGTTAGTGATTCTACGAATTATGTTGCATTGTAATTTGGTGTAGTCACTCTGTTAAATTGAATGACCTAATTTGCTACCCATACTTAACCTAAGGGACTAAATATGTCATTGTTTAAACTTTCAGTTATTGATGTGGACTTAGAATGAAGCAAGCTATGGAATGAAGGGACTATATTTGCTATTCTTGGATACTTTGGTTGGGCTACAAAGCCTATGGACTCAAGCCCATTTGTTACAACGACTCTATAGCCATAACGTGTCTATTAGTCATCTTGGGTTTTCATTCTTTGTTATCATCGCCTCATCCACTCTGTGTGTTTTTTATAAACACACAGTTACTCTCTCTCTCCCTCTCTAGACTTGATCTCAGAAACTTGTTTTAATCTTTTCATTTGTTGTTTTTTATTGTAAAACTATTATCATGTAGATAATAGAGCTACACGTGGGTAGCACTGGTAGCTTGTGTTTTTATTTATTCTGTTTTCTCTTTAAATCATGGTTAATAAAAGTTGAAAGTGTTTTGAGGTGATTTGATACATGTTTTTCTACATGGTATCAGAGTCTGGTTGTTAAAATTGATGAAAACAATTTTAGGGTTTCAAAATTTTTTGGGGGTTTTTTACAATACATACTTTTTTGGGAAGATCTGCTATTGAGATACCTGGATCTGTTAATATTACATATAGATTCAAAGTTTTGATACCTCAATTTTTATTTTGAAAAACTCAGGTTTCTGAGATCTGGATTCTCATATCATTTGGTTACTTTTTTGAATGATTGGTGCTATTGTCTTTCGACTTAGGTGATTTTCCCTAATTTTCCTTGAGAAAAAAAATTAGGGTTTCACTCTTTATTGAGAGATTTCTTGATTGGTGGTGGTTACCGTGGTGATTTGCTGGCTTGGTGCCTGATCTATTCGATTGGGTCATTTTCCCTAATTTTTCACGAGAAGAAAAATTAGGGTTTTTGGCTAGGAGGTTCTGTTACATCCTAGACTAAGTGAATCTAGGTGTGACAGTTCGATTGAGCTTTTTTTTGGGAGCGTTGCAACACCTCTCTTCTCTCTCTTTACTTGCTATCTGTTTGTTTGTGATTCTTGCTGTTCTTTGTGTTTTATTTATTGGGTTGGTAGTCCTTTATTTTTTACCTAATTATCTGGATCCTCACTCACTGCTTGCCCTTGACCTGCCACCCTTGAGTGGTTTTGGAAGCCTGGGAACTTTGTTTGCAGTGTAGTGGGTTATTTTTTGACCCTTGTGACCCTTCACCATGTCTGCCCATGAGGAGTCTCCACATGGTGATGATGATACTCTAAGTGTGACTGATCTAGTCACACTTATTAGTAAGCTTGACATAAGTGACCCTTTGCATTTACACCCTAATGATACTGTTGTTGTGACAATCCGTCAAATTTAGGTCGTTATTTTATTCTCAAGTATTATTTATAATAATTATTTTGTTATTAGTTTATGAACTCACTCACTTTTGGGAAGAAATTAGGGTTTACATCTTAAAGTAGCATCGTCTACGTCTAAACCGGAAAGCTCTACGTTACGTGTTTATATTTACATACTCTGTTTTTATGACAGTCCGACATGTCAGGTAGTAAATTTGTTCTCGTATATTATTTTGAAATTTTATTTTTATGTTGGTACATGAACTCACATATTTACGGGATGAAATTAGGGCTTACGTGCATAATTAAACGTCTTTTACCATTGAACTGAAAACCCTAGGTTTACGTATTTACGCTTTTGTACTACGTTTTTGATGAGACAATTTTTATTAGAATCGTTTTGTGCCGTAGTTTCATAATTTGCAAAAACGTTTTTCGTAAATCGACCCGAGGGCACGTAAATCGAGGAAACTAGAATCGAGGAGTACCCGTAAAATAATGGGGATGAAAAAAGTTTACACTTGTCCCATCCCCATAATGGGCGGACACAACAAGGCTTAACACCCCTTTGGTGTCAAGTTTATAGCCTAGACATGAGACACTTGTCCCATGAATGACTAAAGCACAAAACCTCAAAATCTTCCAACACACACTTCATTTGCATGTGTTAACAAGAAAGGTTTTCTAAAAAATCTCTCCCTCTCTATTTTGGTTGTCCATAACCACCACCATCCCACCATTTCCATCAAATTTTAACCATAAACATAAGCTATAATCAACATATGTTGATGGTTACTTGAAAGGAGATTGTTTGGAGGTGATTATAACTTGTGAAAAGACGCTTTCATGGAGTCCTAGGGCTGATTTTTAAGAAGGTGTTCATACATTTGAAGATTTCAAAAAGTTCATTTGCTAAGTTAAAGATTTGGTGACAAGATCAAGCCTTGTTCATCCAAAATCTCATCATTTTCATCATTTGGTTGGTATAAGGATTGTCTTCTTTCTATCATCCTATTGTTTTTGTAAATGTAATAGTCTATTTATTTCCAAATGTATATGTAAGAGATCTATGAATGATGATTAAGTGATTGCATGGGGATTTTGTGTCACTAGATTAGGTTAAAAAGGCTAAAACTACAAGTAAAAATTGATAAAATCTTAACTAGTTATGTAGGCTGTAATAAACAGTAACTTTCAATATTTTTACTTGATTAAATAGATTAGATTATTTGATATAATGACAGATAAATGATTTTTACATAAGTGGTTAATTGGCCACACAATGGAATGCTAAAAATGAGCAAGATATGGCCAAAACACTTTTGAGGTACTAATCTGACTGATATGTTTTGGACTGATCTGACTGATCTGTTTGAGAAGGAACCTTAGAAGAGTTATTTGTAGAGCATATCATGTAGTTTTTATAGTAAAAATTTGGGGTTCCAACTTCTTGTAGAACTCAAGATATGGTAAAAATGGTGAACATGAGATTTTACATCAGATTTGACTTTAAGGTATATAATATTAAAAGGCCACTTGAAGTAAATAAATATATAAAATAAGTATATAATAGTAAATAAATGATAATAACTATTATAAAATATGTTTATATACTATAATAAATAAATATTACATTTTATAAAAATAAAACTCAAATGTTTTCTAACTACAAACTATACATATGATTTTTACGTCTTTTCGGCTAAAACCGAAAGGATGGCGTTTTCGCCAAATAAAACATAGATGGTCGGACCCGTCTAATGTAACATTTTTGTAGAACATATACTGATATGTAAACACATTTGACAAGTAAAAATCTACAAACCCGAGCTTTGTAACATATGGACCCATAATGGACCAAATTAGCCATGTTGGACCACTAGGCCCAACTAGTTTGGTTTAGCACTATTGGACTTACTCATTGGCTTAACCCACTTGGGACCAACATATGAGTATAGGCCTGGTCTTAAATGAATAAATGGACTAATAAAAAGATATTAGACTCTTAATGGGCCTATTGGGCCTTAACACACACATGGGCTAAAACTAGTATGATTAGATTAAGTAACTAAATACTTAACAACTAATAGAGTTGTGTAAAGTGATAAAATCCCACTTGATCATCATGTTTATGACATCATTACATATACATAACAACTTTTTATAAATAGTATTCGACATAGTCTAAGATCGAGTATTATTTGTTTAGGTTTCCCGTGATCAAGGCACGCACCGTACATCCTAAATGCCGATAACCCGCCTTTCCCAACTAATGTGAGTTCATAGCCTCGCACTCTTTTAAATGTTTTATGAAATGTTTTATAAACCTGTGAGGGAGATAACATGCTAGTTTTAATAAAAATAGAACACAAGTTGTCCTGATTGTATGCTTATTGATATGGATCCAATTGATATGATGACCCAATGAATGATTGAAATAGATTATTATTAGTTAGATTATGTTACTATAAGTCCCATTAGCATGAAGTATGAACTACCAGGAGTTGGTAGACGCTTATGCATATAATAGTACTATTTGGGGAAGATCACCCCAGTTCGTGTCTTGACGGCTGATCCCCGTTGTGGTACATTGACTGGCAAGTGAATTTATGTATGAGAGGGATATATTTAGCATGATTTTTGTGACGACACGCTGTTTTATGATGGGCGAATGAATTCCGGGCTAGCTACCCGATATATATATATATATATATTATAGAATGGTAACAATGTCATGCGGCTTTAATAATCCGATAATAATAATGACAATAGTAACACTGAGGCTGCGGTCTCAGGAATAGTGTATGATATATGATTTGAATTATAATATATTGCCTGACTAGCAATATGTGGTCTTATTTATTATTATACATGTGTTTTGGTTTTACATAACTGTATTATGTAACGGTTTTTATTATACTTTAAACAACGTTATAAAACGTATTGTATGATTTACGACAATGATTCGTATAAAATGTTTTAGGCCTATGTTATGATTTACGACAATGATTCGTATAAAATATTTTTGGCCTATGTTATGGTCTACGACCAAGATTTGCACAAAATTCTTTTCGGTAATGATTATATATCGGTTTTATGTTAATGGTTATTATTAAACTCTATGGACTCGCTCAGCGTTTCGCTGACTTTTAACATGTTTTATCTCAAGTACTTGAAGGCAATTCTCGGGAAGATGACAAGAGTTTATGACCCGCATTTAAATAAAAATTTCCATTCAAATGTTTTGTAAATTTGTAAGACATATTTTGACCTGAGGACCTATGTAATTTGATATTTATGAATGGAAAATGCTTTGTAGCTAAACGACGCGATTTTTAAGCGTTGTCTATGATTTGAGTAATGTGCTATCCCGTAACACCAACGACTCTTTCGCTGATTCGAAATGTGAATATTTGGGGGTGTTACAGTTTGGTATCAGAGCTCTCGTTATAGAGAACGAGAGAATTTTAAAACCAAGGTTTGAATAAAACATTTCAAAAAAATTTTAACCAGAATATTTTTAAATAAATATTTTGAGTAAAATGTTTAAAAATCTTTTGACTATAACGGTGCCGAAGAATTCCCGAGTTACCGACAAGGCCAGATTGAGAAGTGTTATTTTAATATATATATATATATATATATATATATATATATATATATATATATATATATATATATATATATATATATATATATATATATATATATATATATATATATATATATATATATATATATATATATATTATATATAGGTATAATTATGATTTGAAACCACACTTTTTAATCCAGTCATATCCCAGTCACATCTTTAAACCAATAGGATTTGATATTTTCTTATAAAATCTCAAAACTTGCCTTAATTTCTTCACTTTCAGCTCACCAACGTTTTTTGAAATCGCACTTTTTCGAAAGTTGCGTTCTGAAAACGCAGATTTCAAAATTGTAAAAATATTTTCTTTTCTTTTGATTTTTTTTAAAAATCAGCCCTTTGCAAGATTCGAACATGGGACCTTCTGTTTTGGGGTAATCAAACTTACCAGGTTGCTATGATAAGTTTTTTGTTTAACCTTTAGTAACCCAAATACTTAAACACACTAAAGTAGATACCTTAATTTTTTTAATTTTTGAAATATTTTTTTTTGTTTTTGAAATAGTTTTTTAATTTTCTTTTTAACTTTCGAATTTTTTTATTTTTTAAATTTCAAATTTTTTTATTTTTCATTTTTTTTTAATTTTTTTATCTTTAATATCGGGTTGAACTTTTAAAAACACTGCCCGTATCAAACCCTAACCCCAATACATCCTTTATTCTATCATCGTCTTAACAAGAACCTAATAATCATGTATCCTACAATCAATCTTCTTCTCAGTATCATTTGTTTCCTTTGGTTAACAATATATAACTTTCATTTATACAGGAATGAAAACGTGCAAGTTCAGGCCATGGTTTGTTTGGAGCAAGTTTCTAAAAACAGTTGACACTAATGAAGGCTCTGGAGGTTGTTTTATGAGGATTAAATTATTTTTTATACCAAGCTATATATGATTATTACCTGTATTTGTTTTGTCCCTATAGAGGATGGCTAAGTGAAAGAAAGTTGTTTACATCCTTCTGATTTGCCTAACAAGGTAAAATCTTTTGTTATACATTAACAATTAGGTAACAAGACTGATTGCATAGCTTTCCTGAGTGAGGAAGGGAAGAAAGAAAGACATAAAATCTTTTTGTTGAAATTTTTTAATGAATATGTGCAGGATCATTGGGAAGATGGGTATGCGCCCCTGATGCGAGGAAGATAGATTGAAAGGGCACTACTTAAGCCAATATGCAGTGTTTCCATGGTGAGGGTCTATGCATGACTTCACCACACAGTTAACATGCTTCACTTTTGACCTGCTACAAAATGACCAGCTGGAACAAGACCGGCTGAAATATGACCAACTGGAGGCTTCCTACAATATGATTCATGTTTAGATATACACAAATACTATATCAATCAGTATATAAGATCTACAATATGACCAATTAGAGTCTTCCTATAATATGATTCGTATTTAAGTCTTCCTACAGTGTGTTTGATATAGTATTAAAATCTGTCATCTTGGCATAAAACAAATTTAAATTTTGCCTCTACAGATTTATCAATCAGCAAGTGCTTTTGAAAAGCGGCTAAATTCCAAATCGTCAATTGTTTATATTCCCAAGTTTCTTCAGATTTTTTATTTTATTTTATTTTTAGTTTTGTGTTTGAAGTTTTTTTTGTTCACTTGACTTGTCCATTCGCTCATTTGGCCAACTCTACCAAGTTCCATTGTCTCACCTTGCTTCCTTTTATTCTGCCTATTTCTCTTTTTAAAGGTTACAAGGTCTATTGGCGATGACGATATGCGAATATGCTGTGCATGGTGAAATCGTCTCCCTGTTTCAGGTAATACAATGATCACCAACTGATTTATTGGTAGGAAATTTATATTCATGAGTGTATAGACTACTTTTAAGTGTTTTGTAGATTAGTGACAGTGGGTAAAATTGTTATTGTTGATCATAACCTTTGGATGCAGCGATGTGTACGTACAGTGCCTTACAAGTGATGCTAATGTATGTGGTGCAGCCTCGTGTATTTGGAAGTACTTTCCGTGACTTTGGTCTAACGGTCCAGCTCATTCAACTTTCATGTTGGAAATGACAGTATTTTAGTCAAAACACTTCTTATGATCACGAGTACTCACGTAAACTGTCCTTTTCTCTGTCTCTAATCTGTTTAGACCTTAGACTAACTAAACTTCTTAAAATTTTGACAAATTGTTCCTGAATGCATATTGGTACAGAATTGTAAATGTTAATTATTGGAGTATTACTTCTTACGCAGAAAATGTAGTAGTGAATAAGGTGGTCAATGGCAACATGAAATCAAAATTGGACGAGTAAGAAAGAGGAAGTGTCGTGTGAGAGTGTTGAACAACATGAACTTTAGAAAATGGTGCGTATGAAATGGAAATGTAGAATCTTGGTTATTCAGCTCTTTATCTTTTACCAGACAATGAAGCTAAATTGGTTTCTTATATCTTTAAAGAGTATAGATAAGACTGCTTATTTTTTCATCTTATTGTAAAACAAGCACTTAAAATCTGATTTGAAATAGGTAATTACTTTTAATAAGTAATCCCAAATACTCCCTTTAGGTGTATAAGCTCATAGGCCGCAAAATAAGCTGAAACATAAGTTGTGTATAAGCGCATAAACACAACTTAACTCGATCTAAATTTTCTTTCAGCTTAACTCACTTATTTTTTTAATCTTATTTGTGCCCTTTTTTTCTCCAACCCTGGTTGGTACGAACCTGCTACAGGGAGATTTGGGTGAGGAGTTACAGCAAGCGGAGATCAGCAAAGGGATACGTCACAGTTGAAAGCTAATTTGCGATATCATCTTTTTTTTTCCTCGAGCTGGCTATCTACAAAAGTGTGTTGCACACACAATACATTTCAATCACAAACAATACCGTTCTTTAGTTATTACACAAACAATACAGATCAAGCATTTGTCATAGGGCACTGTGGCACCGTGGTATAGCTTAACGGCAGAGATACGATGATTTTTCATTTACAGAAAATGGAGTTGGAAAAATAGAATGCAAAATTAGAAGTAATAAAAGATTTGTGGTTCATGTCGTTATACCTATGTGGCCAGAGGGCGACCCAAATTTCTCTCCCATGCAAGAAATGCTTTATTGGCAGGTACTTTTATGATATGAAAGCTTCTGGTTTCTTTCTGTGGTCACCAACATAATTTATTTCCCCCAAAAACTATAGTATATAGTGGTTCAAAGTGAAAGGAAATGACATAAAATGTTGTTATTTTCAGAGTCAGACAATGCAACTGATGTACAATGTTTGTTATATAGTACACAAGTTTCGAAGGGTGCTGCTTTGAGATGGCAATGGATCTGGTGAAGGAGGATATGGGTATGTTTTAAAGGTTAGATTGACGAGGTTACACATTTGGGTTCAAAACCTAGATTTGGAATGGCTATCGGTGTCAAAAAGTTGAAACCTGAAGGCTTTCAAGGACATAAGGAATGGCTGGTATGCATCTTTTCGCTCACATATTCGGTATTTTGTGCTTCATTGTTGAAGATTATTATTTGAGTTTCATCCTACTACTTTATGGTTTCTTGACTGTCACTCATGATCATAATGGTTGAACAATAAAATCAAAGGGAAATACACAGACTTAGATAAACACACGTATGCAAGTGCTTGCAATGGCAGCTTCAGCACTGTTCATGCACAATATTGAATTAAAGTAAAAAAACACCATTTTTGTTTAACACATTGTCATTTTCTATTGAACTTACTAACCTCAACAGTAACTTGGCTTTTGATGAGCAGGCTAAGCGTAGTTACGCTGCTTTTGATGACATTGTGATAGTTGACGCCAAGTTTCATTCAAACAGGTAACATGTCGTCATTTTATGTGATTGCGTAATAGTTCATACCATGAGTTATTTAATTAATATATTGCTTACTCAATTTGACTTTAAAAGCCAGTAACTGGAAATAACATAAGATAGGTTATATTGGAGAAACCAACTACTTGCTTATACACTAATTAGTAAGAAACACTCCCACTGTGTCAGTCACTCACTCCACTTGGGGGTGACGGTCACTAAATAGCATTAATTACCAACTTTTGACGCCTCAAAATAATTTCGGGCTACAAACAAAGCATGTAAAGAAGAAATGCAATGCTGGCTATGTGTCACTATAAGAGACACTCCAATTACTGTAGTAGCAGATGAATAATCTTGCTTCTCGGTCATTTCCACATCCCTGAAAAAGTATCCACTTGTAAGATATTCAATAAGGATAGATAGAAAATAAGATGTTGAGAAATAAGGTAGTATGACCATATAAGTATTATTTCGTGATTTGTGTCGCTATCACCTAAAGAAATTTTATTCATGAAGTTCAAAAAGTGGTTAAAAGGTGATATATGCCAGCCTGTTTTGACCCGTTACAGATTTACCCATTTTACCACCTGTGTAAAGAAGTGGTCTTGGATTTTTGGTTAAGGTGTTTTAATTGTTTCTAAGCGTTCTGTGGTTTAGAAACATATAACAGTTAGATTATGTGTCTCTCCCAGGACTGGCATTTGGGGATGCTTCAAATCATCTACAGCTGATGTGCACGGGATATTGGCAGATAATGTCTGGTTTGGATTGCATACTAATATGTGCTACCCTATGAACATGAGGGAGATGATAGCTAAAAGGGTCAATAATAGGATGCCACACTGAGCACCATATGTTACAGTAGCCAAAACAGTTGGCTTATTCGAACTCTTTCTAGAACCGCATATTCATAGATCAACAAGGTGATTGATGAACTCAGGTTCAGTGTGGAAATAAAATAACCGCATCATCAGTTTTACCAGAACGAGCTTGGACAAGAAACATAAACCCAGGAAGACGAATACACGTGTTTTGTAAAAGTGAATAATGTGATCCAAAGGCTCTTGCAGAACACAATCTGGTCAAAAGAGAGAACCTAAAGTGAACGGGGACTTTGTATTCTAAAGCCAAATGTTGCAGAAGTTCAAGGTCTGAGTTGGACTCATTAACCTATAAGTGAGTTAATTTTCGTTATGTTTTATCTTTAACTGGTCAAAAAGCATAACTTATAGCTCTGGTAGATAAAATATTTTTAACGCATTTATTATATAGTGAACCTAATTTAAATATAAAATATAATATACTTATTATTTCTCTTTTAAAATAAAAAATGCTAATAGACCTATTTTGACCCGTTACTTATCACCCATGTTGTGTACCCGGGTATTATAAACTTCATGTGCAGTAGCTAGGCTCAACATACTCTATATCAATTTTTGAACACATGGTCTTAGCCTCGCAGGGTCGTTTTCTCCATATGCAGTCAACTACATGGCCAGTTGTAATACCATGGTGTCCGATATTATAATGTCTACCCCATGAAACCATTGGCAGAAAGTGTCCAGTAAAGGATTTTCCACAGGAGCTGGAATTTTAGTGTCACACTATTCAAGGTGAAGATACCATGTGTAGGTCCACACGCGAAGAATGTTATTTTGTTAGAGTGTGATGCATTTGGTGTGCTTCCACCAGTGAGTGATGAAATTTCATTTTTTTATTAATTTTATGTTGCTTAAGCATAAAATGTAATTTTCTTAAATTTTACTTGATTTGGTTTATGAAATTGCAGGTCAAGACAACATCAAGCATTTTGTGGTGGACCAAACACATCAAGCATTCCCTGTGGTCTTGAAGAGTTGTGCCGTTGACCTGAGACAACTCCTGATGGTAACACAATAGTGGACACTCAAAGGCAAGATGGACTGATAAATTCCAATCAGACATTCAATAGCAAACCTAAAATCCCCTTCTGTAGCCAAACACTCTGTTCAAAAATAAGTATTTTTGTTATTGTATACATAATCTTTGTGTTTTATGTTATAGATGAGTGGTATCCTTTTAATCAAGAAATCTAGGAATACATGCTCCCTAAAGGATTCAAGGTTCCAAAATTTCAGCTTTACCTTGATGATACCACGGATCTTGTAATCAGGTCCAGATGAGCACCTCCATTCGTTTAAAGCAACACTGAATCTATACAATCTCCCTGATCCTGCTTTGTGCCAATTTTTTAGCGTGACACTCAGGGGAAGAGCTTTAAGGTGGTTCTACGAGATACCAAGCCACAACATATTATCGTTTTCTCAGTTAGTGAAAAGCTTCCAAAGCGAATTCAGCTACTTAAAAGGTGGAAAGGAATTCCACATGAGTTGTTCTCTATCAACCAAGGTCCATACGAGTCCCTCAAAGAGTTTGTTGAACGGTTTAATGAAGCAATCCTTGATATTGGAGAACATTTAAATCAACAAATGACTATCTCCGCCTTCATCCACGACGACCTGCGTTACGGAAGGACTTAAATTTTAAGGTTCCGATTACCGCTAAGAAACTCATGGTACGAGCCTACAACTTCTGTTGTGCAGAAGAAGCTATTGCAAATAAGATGAATTCAGAGTTTCAAAAGGTGCAACAAGAAAATAAAAATCATAAACGTATCAGAAGGACGTTTACTCAAGTTATAACATCATCTGTTTTCATATCACCTTTTAGCATATGACTTGTCACTTAACAGATACATCTGATGTTCGGTCTCTACAGAGTGGTGGTGGGTCAACCTGTTCATCAGATGACTTCAATGAAAAAAGTGTATGCTTGAGTTTGCTGTTGTAGGAAATAGATATCCTGGACCAGCTGGTGCTGGGGTCGTACTTCATGATGAAGATACAAGTCTGGTATATATGACTTACTATACTTAAGTGATAAATACATCGCAGCATCGGGTTTACTGATTTTGAAATTTGTAGGTTTATTGTGCCCCTGAAGGGCTGGGCAGTGTGGGTAAAGGTGTTGCTGAATATCAAGATTTAAATTTAGGATTGCGGTATGCACTTGAGAGAGGATATACACATATTCACGTGGAAGCAGAAGATAAGCATGTTTGTAAGCAGGTACACACTTTTTCCTACAAATTTGATCCCATGTAGTTTTATACACAAGAACTCCAAATTCTGAGCGACTAAGACAGTAGATTTCAAATAAGTCAATCGTACATTTATTTTTAATAGGGATTATGCACACAAGTATACAATAATTTGGGATCACTTGATGTGTCGGCTAACCTTTGCATCACCATACACAATATGATAAATGGGTATTTATGATCTATGAGTTATTATAGACGAGTAATTAGCTTTAGTTTACCACTAATCCCCATACTGAGTTATAGTCAATCACAACGATGGTGCCAAAATATTATCATTTTCTAAGTAAATGTATTAACAGCAATCCTTATTCAAAGCTTTAAAATAAACTATGAGACCCATAGTTTGAATGATTACTTATCCAATAAACATCATAAGATTTATTTATAATGGGAATATTAGCCCGTTGAAAACTTAATTATTCTTTCCTTCTAATGTTGTTAACTTCTTGCATTGGAGCTCCGCTGAAAGATAAGAAAGTATTTCTTTTTTATTGCTAAAATTTTTAACTTTTCAATGTTTGCGAACTCGGGTTGAGAGACTTGGTGCCTCGATGGCACGCAAGATACTTCGTTGCACCAAACTGTCGTTAAAAAAAATCGTATATAATCATGGATTTGTTTAAATTTTTGGATAAGCCAAATATCCAAGTACGAACTGTCGAAAATGTGTACAGAAGGATCATCAACGAGACTCTTGTACTTGGCTTTTCCTATCTGTATTCTGTATATCCACCTGTTCACAAGATGATTTTATTGCATGAATAAATGTAAGCATTCCTAATTTCTACTTGAATTTCTTAGTTTTAATGCATTATGCACTAAGGGTATCAAATGTGTAGGTTTCTTATCCATGGTAAGCGATGATTGAATACATGAAATTTAATGAAGCATGATCAATTAGTCTAAATAGAAGAGTTGATCATAATCAGAATGTATATTCATTATCTCATGTATGCTGGTGTTGTATCTTGGTACAACAAGGTTACAGTGTCGTATTTGCTGGAAAATTACAGACAGGGATGTGGAATGTTTACAGGTTTGAGACATCTCTTTACACGCAACTATAACTATTTGCTAAGTTCACCATTCATATACATTTCTCTTTGTGACAGATCTTTATTTTCACCTTTGAAGCTTGTGAGTAGATATCAAGATCATCTTGAAGTATAGCTATGTCACAAGATAACTTTGTGTAAGCCTTCATTCAATCTTTGCAAGTTGTCACTAAATTCTTATTTTTATCTTATTTTGTATTTTTGGATTGGCATATTCGACCCATTTACCTGTCGATTCAGGGTACTATTTATTTTTGGCGATCAAATGGGTAAAACAGAAATAAACTGGAACTCGACTAATTTACTTGCCAATGGGAGGCCAATGAATTAAATTGGTCGTAGATTCTATTATTCTTTTAGGCTTTGTGCAAGTGTATTTAGTGTGTTATGGTAAGAAATTAATGGTTGATTCTGTTTTTCAACCTTTTCACAGCCCTGGTACGTAAGGAGATTTAAGTTTAAACTGACAGGATCACATGGAAGACAAAACAAATATATCCAATTCCAAGCCACCTTTCAAATATCCCGAATACCATAGTAAATGTAAGGGTTACGCTTCGTCGGTTCAGTACTGTACCAGGTTTGTGAATAGCTTCTCAAGTTGACTCTCCTTAAGCCTCTTTAGACCTTCCTTAACGACACCATAATAACCCACGCTTTTCGTCTCATAAACTTCCTCAACTTGACTCTCTTTCTCATGTGCACCTTTACCAACCTTAACGACCACCATCTGCTTCTCCCCTTCAAGTAAATACTTTCTTTTTCACTGTCGCTGACTTCGTCTCTCAGCTTCTCATACGAAAATCTGGTGCAGGACATGTTGGTTGAAGTCAAACAGATAAGTAGGATTCGCTGGCGTTGATATGCAAAACTTATAGAATGATTAAACACTAACAAATGGTGAACACTCACGAATCGTAAATACTCGCCAAAAAAAATCTTCTTTTTCATACACTTCTTAAATTTTCACAGATTGTATTGTTATTTTGATAAGACATGGTTGCACGGTTGCACCAACATCATAAAAGGTTCTTCCTAAGCCACCACGAACCCGATCTCCTAGCAACCCATGGCCACAGGTTCATTTCGTTCTTCTTAAATTTTATCATAACACTAAAATTTGTTCAAGCATTCAACATTTATTAATTTTGTCTTTTTTATATGTAGTGGCTTCGTGTGTTTCGTGTAGATTATGGACACCAGGAAACTGCGACTAAATTTTGGAAAGACCTACGATCATATGAGGTTTTGACTAAGTAAAATCCGGAATGATGTATGCTTGGGACGATCCACCGTCAACAAAAGATTATGAATAGTGATAGTAACCACCTCCATTTGCACAACTTCCCATTGAAATCACCCACACCTCAGCTCAGGCATCTGATCACATACCGTGCAATAAGAAATAGATGAGTTTGGTATGTCATGAGAGTTAAAAAGGAAAATAGCAAACAAGATTACATAGTCAGAACTGGTTACTTAAGAATAAACTAATGTGCATAGACATCACCGTAAAAGGTTAGTAAATAAGAACGGGTTAAATGGACCAACAGTGGCCTAAAATGCATGTTTTATGTATTAAACCTACTCAGTTAATTCATTGTTTTAGCTTTTTTGAAGAGTCGTCCTGAGATAGCCAAATTGGTTCAGATAATAGAAATTCTGATGTCATATTCTGACGAAAATATAAAATTTCATGCTTTGGAAAGATTATGTGCTGATGTAGCAAGTATGCGCTTATTTCTCTCATATAAGTAATCTAAGCCTTTGTTATGAATAATAAATGGGTTACCCATTTTCAAAGAAATGTTACACTCTTACTAATCTAAGTTTGTATTCAAATTAAACTAAAATTGTTAAAAAAGTTATATTAAAATAAAATAAATTCACTATAAATAAAAAAAACAAAAACTTAATAAAAAAAATATCAAAATGGATGTTTAATTAAAGAACACAAAATTTTTAAAAAATATGATGAAATTAGATTATGAAAAAATAAATAGATAAAAAGATAGTAGTTCGGTACAAAAATAATAGTTTTTTAATAATTTATTACAAAAGTAGTTAGAAAAGTTTGTTAAAAAATAGACCGGTGAGATCGATTTAACAAAATATAATTTAATGGCTTAAATTTAAGCTCTTTATTTAAATATTTTGCCCATTCGGCGAGTTACGCAACTAAAGATTCACGTATGACAAAACACGTCTATTGGGTAGCCCAACACTTAAAAAAATCCCTTTTAGTTTCCTTTAAACAAAAACAAGTCCCACTGAGCACAAATATCACCGATACATAAACGTACTTTTAGAAAAATTTACAACCCAACTACGACCTAACCTTATGTAAATTTGTAAATTAACATGACATCAACACAGTCGTTCGGTTTACCAAAGCATTACACTATCGAAGTTTAGTTTACGTTTACCCAAAAAATACACAAACCGATATTTGTACAACCAAAAATTAACATGGGACAAAACACGTCCGTAGGGTGAGCCAAAACCTAAGAATATCAAATATAAGTTTAGTTTTAGTTTTGTTTCAACAAAAACAAGTCACACTACTAACATATATAAATAATACACAAATGTACTTTTAGAATAGATTTTAGTCGTGTCTACGAGACCCAAATATACACACACTATTAATAAAAGCTCCTTTTAAAACAAAGTTTCCCTTAAACAAAAAAAAGCGACCCGTTCTGATCAAGGAAAAAAGACAATCACGCCCGTTGATCACAAATAAACGTTACTCGAGCGTAAACTATAACAAAAATATATAAAGGTTAAACTAGAAATTCAAGAAACTAAAAATGCACAAACCAATAACCCTCTGGAACAATAAGAAAAGCGACCCCGCCCGTTGGGCTGGTTACGACGCTAGTATATATATATATATATATATATATATATATATATATATATATATATATATATATATATATATATATATATATATATATATATATATATATATATATATATATATATATATATATATGTTGTAATTTGACTACATGATTGTTTAATGATTATTCTAATACTTATACGAGATATTTATACGACGTAGATTGTCACAAGGAACCCTAACTCTTCTAGCAAATCAATCGAAGCTATTTCTATAGGAATTCTTGCTATTCCAGATCTAAACCAAGTTGTGGATGTTTATGATCCCAACGAAATGGTTGATATTCGTAGCAATGCTGATATTAGATGATTGTGACATTGAAGTTGAATTGTTGAGATTAAATCTGATATCGATGTCATGACGATCTTTACTTATAGAGTGGAGTTTGACAAAATCTCACCACCTAGAAATGTGTCATCTGATTCGGTATTACCTAATTCTTAAATTTGAAATCGAAAAGGTACATGTTGCACTTGAGGCTGTCATTGGAACCTTTACCCAAAAGCCTCATGCCACTTGTACCTTTCTGAGAAGTTGTGTGAGTCATATCCTACTCGTGACTCATTTGATAACTATTGTTATAAGAGCTATAGAATTGTAAATTAAGTGTTGTTCATGTCGAGCTTTTATTGCCTTCCAAAGCCAAAGAATAAGGTTGAAAGTATTGGAGAATGAGGTAGGATGTCGCATTGAGTATAATCTGGTTGAAACTTAAAAAAAGTCAAATTTAACTCGTATTGAATATGAGATTGTTAAGAGGAAGTCGTTGAGTCCTGTGGTTGAATTATGAGGTTTTAAATTATTTTTGGTTCGTGTTAAGGGTTGTTCCTAGGACATTGTCCAGTGACGAGGATGCCCAGTGTCCAAGAAATAAATTGAAGAAATCTTCTTCTGTATTAGGATCGATGGATCTTCTGGTACATGTGGAACACCTAATGACTCTTGTAGATTAGTATTCATTGTAGTATCTTTTAAAATCACTAACTTAACTGAGATATCAGTAGGTAGGACGAGTCCTTGGAATTGTATAACATTACATGATGACATGTAATGTGTGACGATACAACTTTTGACTTGTTTGTGATTAATGAAAAGACTATCTTCGATTGCTAAATTATACATGTATCGTTGTTATCTATCTTTTCTTGTTTCTTCTAACTATTCTATTATTGATGCAACCATTGAATGAATACTCATTTCGAATAGAGCTGCGTTGTAGATTCTTCTTTTCGTATTCCTGAGTGCCATCGATGTCATGAACCTCATGATTATATGGCTAAGCTCATTTTCTATCATATTGTAATTAGTTCTTGGTGAACAACTCTTCATCACTCTTTTGCAGATCACTCATTGTTTTTATAAGTAATACAATACCATCTGGGGAAAATATGAAATTCTTATTTTCATATGAGTTATTTAAATCGGTACTCTTAGTAATTACTGTCAAAATAAAGTTTTTATTAAACATCTTGTAAATGGAAATGCTTTCATAATGATGAACATTTCAGTAAAATCATTTTTATTTTTATTCCATAATTAAACATGAATATATATATTTTAAACATGATGACAAAATTTTGAAGAACTGAGTATTGCATCGTTAATCCTAAGTTGTACATAGAAGCGCGCCTACGTACAATTTGGAGGGGACCATGCAAGGCTGATTAGTAGTCACCATGAAATCGTTAATAAACACTACATTTCCTTTGTAATTGTGAAAGATTAAATTTTTATGAGATCTACAATAAGTGCAAAAATAGGGACATATTGTTAGGGACACCTACATATGTGCCCGTACCATTTTTCCGAATCGAATTTACTCATCTGTGGATATTGTCTTATTTGACAATTGACGTCCCCTTTTTGTTCAATTCTTTCATGGCAAGATTCTTTGGAAACTTTTCCAACTATCAAGTGTTGATACCCGACTGGGTGTATCGATGTTCTTATCATTTCTTTTGATTTGATTCCATTTGAATGACATGGGTAACGATCCGAGGTGCTTTCGGATGCATACACAAATCATGAAAACATGGGATATATCCATGTTCGTTAATATTTTCGTCTTTATCTGATTCGAAATTCTCTCGTGATAATCATGCGTTGACTTTACTCTTTTAATGTTAGCTGTGTCTCCAGATATCCTCGATTTGTAGAGGGCTACGAGTTATTCTTAGCCTTTTGAGAAGTTCTCGTCTTATCAACGACAATGAAACTAGAAAGTTGGTAGTGCCAGTAGGATGGATTGGTTGATTATGACATGATGTCATTGTCTAAATTGATGGGAACACGAGTAGAATTCCCCTAAAAGATAAGATGTTGATTATCAAAGGTGATCTAAATAATTCCCGATGGTTGACCGTATCCTGCATTTAGGCTTGAAATTATACCATGAATGGTTGTGAACTAGTCATAGATCTTGTAATCTAGAAAGAATCTAAGGTGGATTTATTAAAAGATGTTCCTATTATCTGAGACCTTCTGAGGTATTTGCTGAGGAATTACCTAGACTTCCGCCATTAAGGCAAGTTGAATTTGGTATTGATTATATTCCTGGTGCTGCACCTGTGTCATGTGCACTATACGTCAGCATCATCTGAATCAAAAGAGTTACCTTGCAACTAAGAGAGTTGTCGGAGAAAACTTTTATTCTACCGAGCACGTCATCATAAAGAGCTATGGTATTATCATTCCATATATTCATTGGTTACCGTGAACTGAATAAATTGACGATCAGAATTGATACCCATTACCCAAGATGAAAGATTTGTTCGATCATTTACCAGGCTCTAGCGTATATTCAAAAATTTGATCTACGGCATGGTTATCATCAAATTCACGTCCGCAAAGAAGATTATCTATTCCGATCACTACATCCAGAACTCGTAATGAACATTATGAGTTTCATGTGATTTTGTTTGGATTAAATAATGCACATGTAGCATTCATAAATTTGGTGAATCGTGTGTGTAAGCTGTATTTTGATAAGTTCATGCTTGGTTATTTCCAAGAATAAGAATGAGCTTAGTAATCATTTGTAGACTACCTTGATAAGAATGAGCTTAGTAATCATTTGTAGACTACCTTGATCTAGCTGAGGTGTGAAACATTGTGCGTTAAATATTTAAAGTGGGATGTTAGGCTTGATCCCTTACATTGTTTGACTATGTGATTAATGGTAGTGGAATCTATGTTGACTCTTCAAAGATCGGAGCCATTAAGGCTTTCTAAACGAAGGTTAGTCTAAGTAAGGAAATGGGCACTCTGCTCACATCGAAGTAACTGTTGTCTCCCTTATGATCGACGTTCTCTCCTCCCATCCTCTCCCTACCAGTCGCCAAATAGAACTCTTCTTTGCCGTTTTGGTTGGCTTAGGGCGGTTGAACTCTCCCCTCCTCTACTTAACAGTCGAGTGATTTCTCATTCTCTCTCCCTCTTTCTATGGATAAGTGGGTTCTTCGATCATTCTAATGAAATAGGTTCGTTAACGCCAATTGATCGAATTCTGTTTTAGATTCCTATTCCACTCCAACCGGTGCAAAACTCTTAACCTTTCTAGGACCCTCTTTACGGTTGGGTTATACCAAAAAGGAAGTGCGAAGATGTTTGACAAATATTTATCGAAGGAATTATTCCCTCATACCCAGATCATTTAACTAAACTCCTTAGGAGTATATGTTTGTGTATACCTCAAGACAACCTAGGAGGAATTGAGGAAACCATATAACCCATGACTTAGAATTTGGAGCGGCAGTTTTTGCTCTTCAACTAAGAAAATTTTGACCAAAGTTTAAACAAAGATTTTTCGAACATCTACGGATCTTATTAATTATTTTTGATAAATCCACGAAGATCTTGTTAAATAAATTCAAATTTATTTTGAATATTTTCCTATAATTGGACGAATTGAGAAATTTAAAATTTTTACGTTTACGTTTCATAAATTAAATATTTATTATTTAATTACTTGTAATATTTATCGACGTTTTAAACGTCGGACTGGGCAAAACTAATAAAGATAATAGTTGAGACAAAACTAAAACTTAGAAAATATGAAGAAAGAATTTCTGAGTGATTACGGTCATGATATTTATTTCATCGGGGAAGGTGAATGTAGTTGCTGCTGCATTATGTAGAAAGGATAAAGAACCAATTAGGATGTGTTCCTTAATAATGACCGTGCAGAATAATTTTCCCGAGCAATTTTAAAATAGCCGATGCTTGTAAGAAGGATAATATAGATGATGAAGGGTTTCGCGGCTAATGAGAACCATTAGAGATGGGAGCCGATGGCGTTAAGTGTTTAAAAGGTCGTTTGTGGTTGCCTAAATATGGAGGATTTCGAGATTTAGTCATGATGGAATCTCATAAGTCTAAGTATTCTAATCATTCTGTTTCTGATACAATGAATTTTGATCTGGAAGAGTTGTACTGTAGGCCGAACATGATAGCCGACATCGGCACATACGTTAGTAAATATCTAACTTGTACGAAGGTCAAGGCTGAACACCAAAATCCATCAGGATTACTTCTACAGCTTATTATTCCTGTTTGGAAGTAGGATAGAATCACCATGGATTTTATCACAAATATTCCAAGGTCATCATCTGGATTTGATTCGATTTGGGTCATCATCTACAGACTGACCAAATCTGCTCATATCATTCCAATTAATGATAGGTTCTCGATGGAGAAGTTGGCTCATTGTATTTAAAGGAGTTGTGTAAGCAGGGTGTGCCTGTATCGATCATCTCTATCAAGATCCTCGCTTCGCATCAAAATTCTGGAGATTCCTTTGGAGGTCATTGGGAACAAATCTTGATATGATTACTGCTTACCACCCTAATCGGGGGACAAGTTAAAGGAACGATACAGACACTAGAAGGCTTGTTTTATGCTTGTATGATTGACCTTTGGTAATGAACAGGATAAGCACTTTCCTTTGGATAGGTTATCATTGATAATTATTGCATTAGGATGGAGATCGAATCTTGTGAGGATCTATATAAAGAGTATCTGTAGGTAGGAGTTGGGATGAAGATACCCGACCCACAAGACCTGAAATGGTTGTGGAAATTAGGATCTGATTATTGACTGCCGGTAGTGGGCAGGAGGTTATGTGAATGTGAGATGTAGATCTTGAAGTGCGGGATGGGTAGCAAAGTTATGCCGAGAATTTTCATCATGGGAAGATGAATTGATGATCCGAAAGATCGTGGGAAGTTAAGTCCCCGTTGTATGAGACCATTGAGATAATGTGAAGATTTGGTCCGAGAGGCATATAAGCTAGACTACCCTAGGACTTAAAGAGCTGCATGAAATATGTTCCGTATATCGAACTTGATAAAATGTCTATCAAGTGAAAATCTGATAATTTCTTAATGAAGTTTGGGTCGGCGAAAAGTTGCATTCATCGAAAACCCGTGGACATCATGGAAAGAGAAAGTAAGTTAACTTAAGCACGATCGTATTCCCATAGTTATGTTTGATGAAACTCGTGTATTATAATGAATTACGCTTAAGAGAAAATACCGAATGTGGAGGAAATGCCCACATGTCTTTGGCTCTATAAGAAACGAGTAGTAAGATGAATCGATCTTTGAGGACAAAGATCCTCTTTAGGGAGAAATGTTGTGACAATCCGTTAATTTGAGGTCGTTATTTTATTCTCAAGTAGTATTTATAATCATTATTTTATTGTTAGTTTATGAACTCAGTCACTTTTGGGAAGAAATTAGGGTTTACGTCTTAAAGTAGCATCGTCTACGTCTAAACCGGAAAGCTCTACGTTACGTGTTTACGTTTACAAACTCCGTTTTTATGACAGTCCAACATGTCAGGTAGTAAATTTGTTCTCGTATATTATTTTGAAATTTTATTTTTATGTTGGTAGATGAACTCACATATTTACGGGATGAAATTAGGGCTTACGTGTATAATTTAACGTCTTTTACGATTAAACCGGTAACCCTAGGTTTACGTATTTACGCTTTTGTACTCCGTTTTTGATGAGACAATTTTTATTAGAATCGTTTTGTGCCGTAGTTTCATAATTTGCAAAAATGTTTTTCATAAATCGACCCAAGGGCACGTAAATCGAGGAAACTAGAATCGAGGAGTACCCGTAAAATAATGGGGATGAAACAAGTTTACACGTGTCCCACCCCCATAATGGGCGGACACAACAAGTCTTAACACCCCTTTGGTGTCAAGTTTATAGCCTAGACATGAGACACTTGTCCCATGAATGACTAAAGAACAAAACCTCAAAATCTTCCAACACACACTTCATTTGCATGTGTTAACAAGAAAAGTTTTCTCAAAACTCTCTCCCTCTCTCTTTTGGCCGTCCATAACCACCACCATCCCACCATTTCCATCAAATTGTAACCATAAACTTAAGCTATAATTAACATATATTGATGGCTAATTGAAAGGAGATTGTTTGGAGGTGATTATAACTTGTGAAAAGAAGTTTTCATGGAGTCCTAGGGCTGATTTTCAAGAAGGTGTTCATACATTTGAAGATTTCAAAAGTTCATTTGCTAAGTTAAAGATTTGGTGACAAGATCAAGCCTTGTTCATCCAAAATCTCATCATTTTCATCATTTGATTGGTATAAGGATTATCTTCTTTCTATCATCCGATTGTTTTTTTAAATGTACTTGTCTATTTATTTCTAAATGTATATATAAGAGATCTATGAATGATGATCAAGTGATTGCATAGGGATTTTGTGTCACTAGATTAGGTTAAAAAGGCTAAAACTACAAGTAAAAGTTGATAAAATCTTAACTAGTTATGTAGGCTGTAATAAACAGTAACTTTCAATATTTTTACTTGATTAAATGGATTAGATTATTTGATATAATGATAGATAAATTATTTTTACATAAGTGGTGAATTGGCCACACAATGGAATGTTAAAAATGAGCAAGATATGGCCAAAACACTTTTGAGGTACTAATCTGACTGATCTGTTTTGGACTGGTCTGACTGATCTGTTTGAGAAGGAGCCATAGAAGAGTTATTTGTAGAGCATATCATGTAGTTTCTACAGTAAAGATTTAGGGTTCCAACTCTTTGTAGAACTCAAGATATGGTAAAAATGGTGAACATGAGATTTTACATCAGATTTGACTTTAAGGTATATAATATTAAAAGGCCACTTGAAGTAAATAAATATATAAAATAAGTATATAAAAGTAAATAAAGGATAATAACTATTATAAAATATGTTTATATACTATAATAAATAAATATTACATTTTATAAAAATAAAACTCAAATGTTTTCTAACTACAAACTATACATATGATTTTACGTCTTTTCGGCTAAAACCAAAAGGATGTCGTTTTCGCCAAATAAAACTTAGATGGTCGGACCCGTCTAACTTAACATTTTTATAAAACATATACTGATATGTAAACACATTTGACAAGTAAAAATCGACAAACCCGAGCTTTGTAACATATGGACCCATAATGGACCAAATTAGCCATGTTGGACCACTAGGCCCAACTAGTTTGGTTTGGCACTATTGGACTTACTCATGGGCTTAACCCACTTGGGGCCAACATATGAGTATAGGCCTGGTCTTAAATTAATAAATGGACTAATAAAAATATATTGGACTCTTAATGGGCCTTAACACACACATGGGCTAAAACTAGTATGATTAGACTAAGTAACTAAATACTTAACAACTAATAGAGTTGTGTAAAGTGATAAAATCCCACTTGATCATCATGTTTATGACATCATTACATATACATATCAACTTTTTATAAATATTATTCGACATTGATGTTGAGTATTTGTACACTTTATTTTAGGAAAAACAAAGCGACAAAAGCGGGTAAGTATTAAGTATCACGTTTTGTGAAAAACGCGAATACTCGTCGTTGAGTTCGTTCTCGGTGGAGGTATGGTGTTTAGCCAACAATTATATAGACGTACTTTAATCGAGTGATTACGTTTTTGGAAAGAAAGAAAGAAAGGTAGACGGAGACGAATTACGCTCAAAACGTACGACGAAAAACGTAAAACGCAACGAAAATTCGACTAAATTAAAAATTTTGAAAACTTAATTAAAAATAAATTTATTAAACTTAAAAAGAAAAATAAAAACTAATTTAATAACAAAAAAAAGGCTAAGAAGTAAAAAGAAAAAACGAAAGCACGAAATAAATAACGAAAGTAAAAACGCGACTTTTTAAAGAAAATTATCAAATTAAAACTCTACAAAAGCAAATTTATTTTTTTCTACGTCCTAAATGACAAAAGAAAATTTTGAAAAAAGAATTACATTTTTTTTTGCCTTTTAATTTTTTATTATGAATAAAAAACGAATTAATTTAAAAATGCATAAAAAATACTAAATGATTTTTTATAAAATCTGAAAAAATTACAAAAAATACTAGATACTGTTTAAAGCATAGGAAAAATAGAATTTACAAAATTAAGCTATGAATAAGCCACGAATTAAGCTATAAGGGCTGAATAGCTAAATGTGAATAATGTATAAATAAAAGACATGGTAGATTCTAACAAGTAAGTAAAGGGAGCACAGTTGGTCTTGGATGTGATTGTTGAGGTGTTTGTTTGAGTGGGGAGGTACAGGGTTCGAGCCTTGTTGCTCCTCTTTTCTTCGTTTTCTTTTCTTTTTGTGTCAGGTGTTCAAAAACAGTAATACAAAGGAAAAGAATGGTGTTCTAACAAGACATAGCTGTAGAGCAGATGGTTTGAGGGGTGATTGTTGCGTCTGTTGTCCCTGTTTGATCAGGGGTTCAATCCCAGCCTGCTATAACTTTTTGGTAGGTTATTTTGATACAGCAATAACACATTCAATCTGGCAGATTATCACAATTACTCAGCATTTTAAACACACTGTTAAGCTTACAAAGAACAAGCAGGAACACCACTTTTGTTGTTTACTCTTTTATTTTTGGTTAAATGGATGCTCAGTTAACATACAAACACAAAACACAAGAAACCAAACACAAACTATAACAGAAACACGCTCCACTGGACAAAAATAACTGCTGATTTTCTGGACTTGTGTGTGCTTAGTTAAGCACAAAAACACAAGCCGGCCATATTTTCTAGTCTTTTGGTTATTTTGTTGTTATGGTCAGTGGCAGGCACAATCACCTTGCCCACAAATCTCAATAAGATAGGCCACAAAATTGATCAACAATTCATAGTTAAACAAGCAGGTGCCCTTTAATGGTTTTATTTCCTTTGGTCGCTTGTTCGGTATTGTTACATAAGCACCCCCACAAGCGTTTGTGCTTGTGGGGAGTCACAGTTAAGAACTACAAACAACACTATAATCAATCAGCAAGGAATAAGCCTATGATCAAAACTAGAAAACAAAAGTCATCACACCCTTAACATACCCAAACTAAACTAGGCAGGGGGCGTTTTGCTAGGGTGTCTATTTGAGTTAAGCTCGAACTAGCACAATGGAATCCCAAATAAGTAGTGCCTAATATTAGTCAATAAATAAGCACGGAAACAATCTCAAATCGACTAAAAAAATCATCAAGAAGCCAACAAACCAGAAAGTAAGTAAACAGTGGCTTTTTAGCTACAGGTTGCAAGCAGAACACTTTTTAGTGACTTATGATCAATCAGTAATCTATTGAACCGCGGCCAAATCACCAAATATTGACAAGTACCCCTGAAGTACCCTATATTATAACAGCTGGCAACATTTTAACACTTGAATCCTCAAATTAAGACAATGAAAGTCGTTGATGCATTTTTGCATAGACAGGCTGAATATGTTCAAGATGTGAGCTCAAATGAAGCCTTTGGTAAAACTAGAGCATTCAAACCTATCCTATATCTTCAGAATGATATTACAAAAAGTGAAATTCCACGAATCAACAACATAACAATCACAAACCAAGCTCCTACTATTCTATTACACCAGAAACTTAAGAATACCTACTTTATATATATATATATATATATATATATATATATATATATATATATATATATATATATATATATATATATATATATATATATATATATATATATATATATATATATATATATATATATATATATATATATTGAATATTTTGAATGAAATGAAAGCACAAACTAATTATCTCTAACCTCCTATAACTGATGCAATCACAAATTAAACTAAAATCTTATGCTAGAACAAAATTATGCAGAATCCCTTATTAGTCTCTTACTTGATGACTGATTATCCGCAAGTGAGGAAGCACGAATTTTAGCAAGCATGTAGTCTACCACTTTCAAACATCCTAAGAACTAAATTACAAAATCAAAATATCCAACTTGAGAAAGAGCCAACTATTGCCCCTTTTTTTGGACTTTTGGTGTTCAAGGTATACATAGTTGGTTCCCCTTTTAGTGTATCTCGAGACCACTTACAAGTCAACCCCAAAATGGACAGATGGTCAGCTCAAACACTTCTAATGCCGGTACTACACAGTAGAACAACTACTTAGCAAGAATAAACTATTTCTTTAAACGACAATGACTAGTTTTAAGAAAACTTGCAAGAGTAAATATTTCTATAAAACCTTCAATCCTTTTGCCTTAAATCCACTCTCCTACACCCTAAATACATGCAAAGCTAAGTCCAGCCTTATGTAGATAGCACGCACCCTAACGCCAAACTGTCCCAAACATCCATTTAGAGTCTAATTGGCAGATTTTTAACCAAGATTTAAAACTTCACAAATCACCAATATTCCAACTAACACAGATATGGCTACCAGCAAACACTGATTTCAGCAAGATTATCAAACACTTAACACAATAAAATCACTCAAACTTGCACATATCATTTATGGCAGAAAACAAGAAAATCATAAAAAAAAGTTTTAGACAAACCTCCAAGGCATACATCCATGCCTTGGATTGATCGAGCTTATGAGCTAGATATAACAAGCTCAAGCTTCTAATAAACCCCTGCTAAGATGAACAAATTCACGTATACAGTTAACACAATAATATCCAACCAACTGATTTTTCTACTTTCCTTTCTTGAAAACTTTACACAAAAAAAAACTTAAGATATCAGAACCTTTGGATATATGAAACTCAAACAACTTTGAAAACTTATGAAACCAGATTAGATTATAGGAACAAGTTTTATAAAAAAGACACCAACTTTTCAACCATATGAAAAAGGAATTATAGTTTTCTAAAAACTTGAACTTAAAATCAAACAAGTGATTTGTGGAACTCAGAATTAATCTCAAATTACACTAACTTTTAAGCTATAAAAAAGAATTTATCAAAATTACCAACTTTTATAAATAAAAAAGGAATTACAATAATTGAGAGAAAAACTGGAACAATAAAAACTGATGCCTAGGCGTCCTTATATAATGGACTACAGGAGGTTCTAGAATCAAGAAAATACTGATAAACCCTAATTTTATGACTTGCCAATAATACCCTTGAGTCAAGTTTGAAAAATCATTCTTCCTTGCCATCTTGTGACTCTGCTGCCTTCACATGGGTTGACAGCTCTTCTCAAAGAAATCTTGAACGTTTATCATGTTGTGGAGATTAAGCAAAGTCCCATAGCCATTGATTTTCTGCTGGGTTTTGGATTGTTGTGGACAGTGGGGGTAGGGGAGGGGACCATGGGTCACATGGGTGATGGTGAAAGGAATATGGGGATTGGGTTTTGGTTAGAAAGTTGTTGATTAATCATCTGGAGAAGGTGGTTAAGTATCCCCTAGATATGAACCTCAATCTAGATTAGGGTTCATATGTGTGAATAGTGATGGCTGTTGATTAGTCTAGGGATTATGGAATTATTACCCGGTTTTATGTTTTGTTTATATTAATTCAAAAAGACTTAATAATAAACAAAAAAACGTGGTGTATTGGGTATGGGTAAATGGGTTATTAATGGGTTTATGGTTAAATGGAAATGAGATATTGGCAGTTTTGACCCTCCACTTAACAACACTTCTTCACACAACATTGCACCAATGGTCCTTGTCATTTACACTGTTAATCCTTTTAGTAGTTGCACCATTAGTCCTTTTGGTTAACTTTGAAATATAAGGACTAATGGTGTGACTTTCTTCTTGAGGGTTGAACTTGTAAAGTCTTCAATCTTTAAGGACCCCTTTTTTTATTTTTGGATTTTTAGGGGTATATAGTGACAATCTCCAATTGTTGAGGGACCATTCTTGACAATTTTTAAACTTTAAGGGCATTTTTGCAAATTCAAAAACTTGGGCCCGGTTCATTGTGCGGCTTCGTTTCCCGTGTTTATTTTTGCTTCATTTTTGTGATCTTTAGTTGATTACACGATATCCGTACCTAATATACACAAGACACAAATACAAGCATATATAGGGGTATTTTCATGATATTTTTAGCGTTTTAAGCCTGATTTGGACGATGAGACTATGTATAATTGCAGTCTCATCACTCCCCCATACTAAACCATTGCCGTGTCCCCACGCAATGCTAGAATTACGTATCTTAGCACCTCCAAAATTCATTTTATGATGACATTTATTGAAAACGTAAACTTAAATAAACTACTACACGTGTTTTAGACATAATGTATTGTTTTCATCACGATTAAGTGACTTTTGGGATCATAGAACAAGAACACGTAAATGCTTCGTTAGAAATAATTTCGTCGTCCTCGATTTTCACCCAATTCCATGCTAAGCGTGTAATGAGATCATTGTTATTATAAGTTAGCAACATGATCATATCTCATGAGTGTTAATTACGAACCTAAACTCCCTTATTCCTACTTGGTATCTCTTATATTTTATTTTGTCTTAATGATCACGAGGATACATCATTGACTTATGCGTGAATAGAGATTAAGTCTAAAAATAGAGTCTTAACGGTGTAACCAAAATCATTAAATTAATAATTCACCCTAATAGACAACGATGTCAAAAAATTAAGTCAACAAGAAGGATCGATAAACACGGTTTTATAACGGTTTTGAACATGAGACTTATTACCATGACTTTTATTATCCGCCTCATCATCGGTGGTTTTATTATCATGGTTTACCTCCATCTTTTATTCAACTTCGCCATGAAGCTTTTATTATGACTTCGGTCTTGCCTTGCCTTTTATTATCCGCCTCATCGGTAGTTTTATTAGCCAAAGACGTATATCCTCACGCTAAGGCGAATTTTAGACCTTTAAAGCTTCAAAGATTAAGGCTTGATTCACTTTCAAATTTGCATAGATTTTTCGGCCTTGTGGGGCTTCAAATTGTTTGCTTGATTTAGGTGAGCACTTGAAATCTTATTATTGGGTGAAGCTTTTGATTATTCGTGTTGCCAATACTTCAAAACCGTGACGCTGGCGATACCTTAATGTCTTCCCAATTTAATTACATGGAAGCTACTAAAACAAATTAGAAACCAACAATAGTGACTAAGCCGCTAAATCACTATTTATTAACAATTTATTTATCAAAAGCGTGGGGAGAATAAGATAATAATTACTACACATGAGATCGTGATGATTACGAGACTTATAAATAACTCTATCATTTCTCGTCCTCATTTAAGAGACTTAGCATAAAAAGGTAAGGAATCGAAGCTAAGTGCTCAACACGCACGGTCGAGTCAAAAATTACTCTTATTCTCACCATCGGAAAACCTACATTCGTGTCTTAAACACTTATGAAAAACTAGAAAAATTTTAAAATTTGGCCATTTTTAGCCTTATTTGCAACAAAATGATAGCAAAAAGATGAAATTTTGGATTGCGTGTCGACGTAAGCAAGGTGAAGTATCTACTCACCCCCCATACTAAAACAAAACATTGTCCTCAATGTTTCGAGTCTAGGGGTGAAACACCCCCATACTAAAGACGTAGTCGAATGCTTAATCTCGAGCATGGAAAGGGAAAAACGAATAACCTAAAAGCCGTTTATGAATTATGCTAATAAGATAAACGTTAGAACATAAAAGGATATCATCGGATATCGGAATCTCCAAAGGCAACGATCGAAGCTCGAGTGCTACGTAAAACGAACACAAGAGGCTTCAATGATGTCGATGTACCTAATAAATCACAATCACGAACACCCACGGAACAAAGGTTGGAAGGGCACAAATCCCCTCACATTAAACCAATTAGAAAGCAATAATATGTACATGGATAAGCATGAGAATCCCCCACGAGGCACCTTGTTTTTGATAACCGAGTCAAAAGCTCGACTCGAATACCCATAAATGTGATCATTTAGGGATATCCTTGGTTCGGTCATTTTTCGTGGGACTTACATGTAATCAAGGCCCAAAAGCAACCGTGAATAAAGGCAAAGCCTTTATACCGGGATCAAAGATCGTGTCTTCATTTTCGGATGATAAATGAAACAACACGACTTTCAACATCATCTTCCCAAAGGGACACAAGAAAATAGTATGAGAAGAGAAAGGTGGGACATTGGGTGGGCATAAAAATCGAGTTACTCGAGGTAAAATCATACCATAAGTGTAGAAGGACCTTCTAGTGACTACTTCGGTAAAAGACCGAGATTTTATCTTAAACATGATACCGGGATCAAAAATCTCGTCCTCGGTGGAGAAGTGTGGGGGAACAAATGGGGCTTCCCCTATACTAGATCCACACAAAACGTCGTCAAAAGAAGTAGACGCGTTTGTAGCAAGCTCAATTAAGCGAGGTGATGACGGAGCTAACTTTGGAAAAATTTTCAAATCAATTTTAAAATCATTCCCTTTTTCATTTTTTAACTCATTGTTACGAAAACCCTAGTTGATTAAATTGAAAATATTCGGTGTTTCTAAAACAATTCTAGGCATACTTAAAATTTTCACATTTAACTTAAAGGCGGAAGGAGGATTTGAATTTTTAAAACGTGAATCGATTAATAAAGCATCCCCCTCCGGGCTAACGCAACGGTCCTCATTAAACTCGAAAATCGAAGGCGGATCGTCAAGTATACGTTTGATCTCGGAAAAATCGCCATCGGGATAAAAAACGTCTTCTCTTCCTCGTTGAAGAGGTTTGAAAATCAAATTATCGATAATCGAGTCGCTAGCTCCAACCGTCGTGAAACTAGGAAAAGAAGGCTCTTCGATTGAAGATTTTGCCTTTGTCGTTTCGACCTCGACATCGAAAAACGTATCAATGTGAGCAAGGCCATCGGCGGACTTCTCACACGATAAATCCAAAATCTCACTCGGTGTGGGATTTGGAGTAAAAGGCTCGTCTCGTGACGATTTTGCCTTGACGGTTTCAACTTTGTCCTTCGAAGGGATCGAACGTGGGTTTTCGAACATTTTAGCAAAACTACTAACACGTCCCTTCGGAATTAATTTTCGTTCATCTTGTAAAAACGAGGGTTCAACGATTTCCTTTAAAACCTTTTCACATTATTCTTTTTCAAAATCTTTTAATGGAATTTCTTCGTCAAAATTAAGTGTATATTGATTTATATAATCCTCAATAATTTCATCCTCATTAGAAAAATTAGGTTTAGAAGGTACAAGATTCAACGTTCCTAAGTATCCTACGAGTTTTTCCTTTGGTTTATTTTCAAAAACATTTTTCAAAACTTCGTTAGATGACGTTTTCGTTTCCTCTACGTTTTTGCAAGACGACGAAGGTAGCACGACTCTAAAATTCGAGAGATATGGATCAATACGAGATGTACAAGTCTTAGGAGTCGATAAGGCTTTAACCTCTCCCTCGGAATTAGGATTGGTGTCACTTGACGAAGATTTGAATCTTTCCATTAAGCCCTCGACTATTAAAAGAATTTTATCTCTCTCATTAGCATGATTTTCCCTAATGTTATCCACGTATCCCTTCCACATCTCTTGATTTTGGTCATACAAACGTTGTTGCTCTTCAAAAAGGGTATCACAATCATTTTCCATTTTTTTGAAAGTTTCCCTTTGGGTTGCCATTCGTTTATTACAAGTTTCCTTAAGGCTTGTCATTTGTTCTTCCACCATCGTTAATTTCTCATTATTTCGTCTCACAAAATCATTAAAGGAATTATGAATAGACTCATTATTGCAATTAAAAGACGGATCATACTGCGAATAAAACGAAGACGATGGGTGACCTTGGTCGTAAGATTGAAAATTGTTACCATGATCACGTGGAGCGGGGTTATAGATATAACCCCCTCGACCTCCAATAACCTCACAATAAAAACAATTGGCACCATCGGGCGTGCCTCCACAATATGGACACGAATAATATCCACCATTATTCGACATGATGCAACGAGAATGGTGTTACGAGAATTAAACGTTATAGAGGGTGAAAGAAAAGAATTATGAAAATAGAGGGAAAAATCGAAGAATCTTTTTGTGTTTTTGGTTTTTTTAATTTTTTTGGAATTTTGGTGTATTACGTAGAAATTAATCTACAAAAACTATCCACTAATCAAAGGTCTCGAATAGGAATCCAAGAGGAGTGAAGGCAATTACGTGAAGTAAAAACCCTCGTCGACTTTGAAACGTTGGCGGAACGCCAAAACGTTTCGAGGTTCAATAATTAAAACTCACAAAAATAATAATACTTGATTTGACAAACCCCTAATTAATCGTCACTTTCAAAATACGCACAAGCGAGCGGAGAAAACGAGGCGGCGCAAAGCACTTAAGAGCCTTTTTACTTAGGTCGTGAAATACAACCGCCTTATACCCACCTTATAGTTTGTATTTATCGAGATTAAATCAATTAAGAGTATTTATCTATTTTGCCTTCGATTTCGTTTGAATTCGATACAACAATAGTGACCGGAACGCTCAACTATCGAGGTGCGATTTCTCGCATATTTGGATAATTATTGTGTGTTAATTGTTCTACGTAAATACAATATATTATGCACAATAAAAACGAGAAAACGATTTTGTGTTAATTGAGTTCAATTTAACACGTATTTACTTGTATGGCTAATAGTATAGAAAAATAAAAAGAAGTATTTACGATAAAAACGTAAACACTCAAACAAACACGATAAATAATATGGCTAAACACACCTCCCCGGCAGCGGCGCCATTTTTGATGTTGAGTATTTGTACACTTTATTTTAGGAAAAACAAAGCGACAAAAGTGGGTAAGTATTAAGTATCACGTTTTGTGAAAAACGCGAATACTCGTCGTTGAGTTCGTTCTCGGTGGAGGTATGGTGTTTAGCCAACAATTATATAGACGTACTTTAATCGAGTGATTACGTTTTTGGAAAGAAAGAAAGAAAGGAAGACGGAGACGAATTACGCTCAAAACGTACGACGAAAAACGTAAAACGCAACGAAAATTTGACTAAATTAAAAATTTTGAAAACTTAATTAAAAATAAATTTATTAAACTTAAAAAGAAAAATAAAAACTAATATAATAACAAAAAAAGGCTAAGAAGTAAAAAGAAAAAAACGAAAACACGAAATAAATAACGAAAGTAAAAACGCGACTTTTTAAAGAAAATTATCAAATTAAAACTCTACAAAAAATTTTTCTACGTCCTAAATGACAAAAGAAAATTTTGAAAAAAGAATTACATTTTTTTTGGCCTTTTAATTTTTTTATTATGAATTAAAAACGAATTTAATTTAAAAATGCATAAAAATACTAAATGGTTTTTTATAAAATCTGAAAAAGTTACAAAAAATATTAGATACTGTTTAAAGCATAGGAAAAATAGAATTCACAAAATTAAGCTATGAATAAGCCACGAATTAAGCTATAAGGGCTGAATAGCTAAATGGGAATAATGTATAAATAAAAGACATGGTAGATTCTAACAAGAAAGTAAAGGGAGCACAATTGGTCTTGGATGTGATTGTTGAGGTGTTTGTTTGAGTGGGGAGGTACAGGGTTCGAGCCTTGCTGCTCCTCTTTTCTTCGTTTTCTTTTCTTTTTGTGTCAGGTGTTCAAAAACAGTAATACAAAGGAAAATAATGGTGTTCTAACAAGACATAGCTGTAGAGCAGATGGGTTGAGGGGTGATTGTTGCGTTTGTTGTCCCTGTTTGATCAGGGGTTCAATCCCAGCCTGCTGCAACTTTTTGGCAGATTATTTTGATACAGCAATAACACATTCAATCTGGCAGATTATCACAATTACTCAGTATTTTAAACACACTGTTAAGCTTACAAAGAACAAGCAGGAACACCACTTTTGTTGTTTACTCTTTCTTTTTGGTTAAATGGATGCTCAGTTAACATACAAACACAAAACACAAGAAACCAAACACAAACTATAACAGAAACACGCTCCACTGGACGAAAATAACTGGTGATTTCTGGACTTGTGTGTGCTTAGTTAAGCACAAAAACACAAGCAGGCCATATTTTCTAGTCTTTTGGTTATTTTGTTGTTATGGTCAGTAGCAGGCACAATCACCTTGCCCACAAATCTCAATAAGATAGGCCACAAAATTGATCAACAATTCACAGTTAAACAAGCAGGTGCCCTTTAATGGTTTTATTTCATTTGGTCGCTTGTTCGGTATTGTTACATAGGCACCCCCACAAGCGTTTGTGCTTGTGGGGAGTCACAGTTAAGAACTACAAACAACACTATAATCAATCAGCAAGGAATAAGCCTATGATCAAAACTAGAAAACAAAAGTCATCGCACCCTTAACATACCCAAACTAAACTAGGCAGGGGGCGTTTTGCTAGGGTGTCTATTTGAGTTAAGCTCGAACTAGCACAATGGAATCCCAAATAAGTAGTGCCTAATATTAGTCAATAAATAAGCACGGAAACAATATCAAATCGACTAAAAAAATCATCAAGAAGCCAACAAACCAGAAAGTAAGTAAACAGTGGCTTTTTAGCTACAGGTTGCAAGCAGGACCCTTTTTAGTGACTTATGATCAATTAGTAATCTATTGAACCACGGCCAAATCACCAAATATTGACAAGTACCCCTGAAGTACCCTATATTATAACAGCTGGCAACATTTTAACACTTGAATCCTCAAATTAAGACAATGAAAGTTGTTGATGCATTTTTGCATAGACAGGTCGAATATGTTCAAGATGTGAGCTCAAATGAAGCCTTTGGTAAAACTAGAACATTCAAACCTATCCTATATCTTCAGAATGATATTACAAACAGTGAAATTCCACGAATCAACAACATAACAATCACAAACCAAGCTCCTACTATTCTATTACACCAGAAACTTAAGAACACCTACTTTTTATTTATATATATATATATATATATATATATATATATATATATATATATATATATATATATATATATATATATATATATATATATATATATATATATATATATATATATATATATATATATATATATATATATATATATATATATATATTTGAATATTTTGAATGAAATGAAAGAACAAACTAATTATCACTAACCTACTATAACTGATGCAATCACAAATTAAACTAAAATCTTATGCTAGAACAAAATTATGCAGAATCCCTTATTAGTCTCTTACTTGATGACTGATTATCCGCAAGTGAGGAAGCACGAATCTTAGCAAGCATGTAGTCTACCACTTTCAAACATCCTAAGAACTAAATTACAAAATCAAAATATCCAACTTGAGAAAGAGTCAACTATTGCCCCTTTTTTGGACTTTTGGTGTTCAAGGTATACACAATTGGTTCCCCTTTTAGTGTATCTCGAGACCACTTACAAGTCAACCCCAAAATGGACAGATGGTCAGCTCAAACACCTCTAATGCCGGTACTACACAGTAGAACAACTACTTAGCAAGTATAAACTATTTCTTTAAACGACAATGACTAGTTTTAAGAAAACTTGCAAGAGTAAATCTTTCTATAAAACCTTCAATCCTTTTGCCTTAAATCCACTCTCCTACACCCTAAATACATGCAGAGCTAAGTCCAGCCTTTTGTAGATAGCACCCACCCTAACGCCAAACTGTCCCAAACATCCATTTAGAGTCTAATTGGTAGATTTTTAACCAAGATTTAAAACTTCACAAATCACCAATATTCCAACTAACATAGATATGGCTACCAGCAAACACTGATTTCAGCAATATTATCAAACACTTAACACAATAAAATCACTCAAACTTGCACATATCATTCATGGCAGAAAACAAGAAAATTATAAAAAAAGATTTAGACAAACCTCCAAGGCTTACATCCATGCCTTGGATTGATCGGGCTTATGAGCTAGCTATAACAAGCTCAAGCTTCTAATAAACCCCTGCTAAGATGAACAAATTCACGTATAAAGTTAACACAATAATATCCAACCAACTGATTTTTCTACTTTCCTTTCTTGAAAACTTTTCACAAAAAAGAAACTTAAGATATCAGAACCTTTGGATATATGAAACTCAAACAACTTTGAAAACTTATGAAACCAGATTAGATTATAGGAACAAGTTTTATAAAAAAGACACCAACTTTTCAACCATATGAAAAAGGAATTATAGTTTTCTAAAAACTTGAACTTAAAATCAAACAAGTGATTTGTGGAACTCAGAATTAATCTCAAATTACACCAACTTTTAAGCTATAAAAAAGAATTTATCAAAATTACCAACTTTTATAAATAAAAAAGGAATTACAATATTTGAGAGAAAAACTGGAACAATGAAAACTGATGCCTATGCGTCCTTATATAATAGACTACAGGAGGTTCTAGAATCAAGAAAATACTGATAAACCCTAATGCTATGACTTGCCAATAATATCCATGAGTCAAGTTTGAAAAATCAGTCTTCCTTGCCATCTTGTGACTCTGCTGCCTTCACATGGGTTGACAGCTCTTCTAAAAGCAATCTTGGACGTTTATCATGTTGTAGAGATTAAGTAAAGTCCCACAGCCATTGATTTTCTGTTGGGTTTTGGATTGTTGTGGACAGTGGGGGCAGGGGAGGGGACCATGGGTCACATGGGTGATGGTGAAAGGAATATGAGGATTGGGTTTTGGTTAGAAAGTTGTTGATTAATCATATGAAGAAGGTGGTTAAGTATCCCCTTGATATGAACCTCAATCTAGATTAGGGTTCATATGTGTGAATAGTGATGGTTGTTGATTAGTCTGGGGATTATGGAATTGTTACCCGGATTTATGTTTTGTTTATATTAATTCAAAAAGACTTAATAATAAAAAAAATGTGGTGTATTGGGTATGGGTAAATGGGTTATTAATGGGTTTATGGTTATATGGGAATGGGATATGGTAGTTTTGACCCTCCACTTAACAACACTTCTTCACACAACATTGCACCAATGGTCCTTATCATTTACACTGTTAATCCTTTTAGTAGTTGCACCATTAGTCCTTTTGGTTAACTTTGAAATATAAGGACTAATGGCGTGACTTTCTTCTTGAGGGTTGAACTTGTAAAGTCTTCAATCTTTAAGGACCCCTTTTTTATTTTTGGAATTTTAGGGGTATATAGTGACAATCTCCAATTGTTGAGGGACCATTCTTGACAATTTTTCAAACTTCAAGGGCATTTTTTCAAATTCAAAAACTTGGGCCCGCTTCATTGTGCGGCTTCATTTCCCGTGTTCGTTTTTGCTTCATTCTTGTGATCTTTAGTTGATTACACCATATCCGTACCTAAAATACACAAGACACAAATACAAGCATATATAGGGGTATTTTCATGACATTTTAAGCGTTTTAAGCCCGATTTGGATGATGAGACTATGTATAATTGCAGTCTCATCAGACATAGTCTAAGATCGAGTATTATTTGTTTAGGTTTCCCGTGATCGAGGCACGTATCGTACATCCTAATTGCCGATAACCCGCCTTTCCCAACTAATGTGAGTTCATAGCCTCACACTCTTTTAAATGTTTTATGAAATGTTTTATAAACCCGCGAGGGAGATAACATGCTAGTTTTAATAAAAATAGAACACAAGTGGTACTGATTGTATGCTTATTGATATGGACCCGATTGATATGATGACCCAATGAATGATTAAAATGGATTATTATTAGTTAGATTATGTCACTATAAGTCCCATTAGCATGAATTGTGAACTAACGGGAGTTGGTAGACGCTTATGCATATAATAGTACTATTTGGGGAAGATCACCCAGTTCGCGTCTTGACGGCTGATACCCGTTGTGTCACATTGATTGGCAAGTGAATTTATGTATGAAAAGGATATATTTAGCATGATTTTTGTGACGACACACTATTTTATGATGGGCGAATGAATTCCGGGCTAGCTACCCGATATATATATTATAGAAAGGTAACAGTGTCATGCGGCTTTAATAATCCGATAATAATAATGACAATGGTAACACTGAGGCTGTGGTCTCGGGAATAGTGTATGATATATGATTTGAATTATAATATATTGCCTGACTAGCAATATGGGGTCTTATTATTATTATACATGTGTTCTGGTTTTACATAACTGTTTTATGTAACGGTTTTTATTATACTTTAAACAACATTATAAAACGTATTGTATGATTTACGGCAATGATTCGTATAAAATGTTTTAGGTCTATGTTATGATTTACGACAATGATTCGTATAAAATGTTTTTGGTCTATGTTATGGTCTACGACCAAGATTTGCACAAAATGCTTTTCGGTAATGATTATATACCGGTTTTATGTTAATGGTTATTATTAAACTCTATGGACTCGCTCAACGTTTCGCTGACTTTTAACATGTTTTATCTCAGGTACTTGAAGGTAATTCTCGGGAAGATGACAAGAGTTTATGGCCCGCATTTAAATAAAAATTTCCATTCAAATGTTTTGTAAATTTGTAAGACATATTTTGACCTGAGGACCTATGTAATTTGATATTTATGACTGGAAAATGCTTTGTTGCTAAACGACGCGATTTTTAAGCGTTGTCTATGATTTGAGTAATGTGATATCACGTAACACCGATGACTCTTCCGCTGATTCGAAATGTGAATATTTGGGGTTGTTACAGCTGTGTTAACTTTTGTCATTGTTAAACTAAAAGGGACTGAAAATTATCAAGTTTGGGCTAATGCTATGTTTCTTGCTTTGGAAGGCAAAAAAAATAAATTTGGTTTTATTGATGGATCTTATAGAAGGTCCATAACTGATGAGATTTTGGGAAAACAAAGGGATAGGGTGAATGATGTTGTAATTGAGTGGATTTTAAATTCTATTTCTGAGGGATTGTTCCTTGGTCAAACTTTTTCTAAGAAGGCTAAACATGTTTGGAATGAGCTTAAAGAAACTTATCATAAAGTTAATGGTTCTGTGATTTTTAATCTTCATCATAAGATCAACACACTTAAGTAGAATGGGTCTAATTTGTCTGATTTCTATCATAAACTAAATGCCTATTGGAAACAGTATGATGCTATGATTGAATTGCCTAATTGTTTATGTACTGCTGCTGGTGATTTTAAGAAACATAATCAATTGTTGAAGCTTATGTAGTTTTTGATGGGTCTTGATGATTCCTATATGAGTATTAGGAGTTCTATTCTCTCTAGGGGGACTTTGCCAGATGTCAAGGGTGCCTATGCTATTATCTCTAGTGAGGATTCTCACAGAGTTGCATCTGGCGCTCTTACTGGATCCTCCTAGAGGACTCAGACATCTGCTTTTCTTTCTAATGGGCCTGCTAGAAACAATGTTCAAAGAACTCAAAATACTAATAATGGTAACTTTAGACCCACTTATGGCAACAATGGCAATTTTAGGCCCAACTCAAGCACCACTGGATTTAGACCTAACACACCAAACAATAGTGTATTTAGACCTTTGGTAATTCTAATGATGAAGTTGTCTGTGAAAACTGTGGTTATAATGGTCATACTATTGATAGATATTTTAAGATCATTGGATACCCTAATGACTTTGGGAAGAAAAGGGGGGGGGGGGGGGGGGCAGAACTTTAAGGGGAAGAATGTGTCAAACAATTCTGTGGGCACATCTAGGGGTGAAAACGAGCCGAGTCGAGCTTGAGCTCGCCAGGGCTCAAGCTCGGCTCGTTTAAGTTTTACAAAGCTCGAGCTCGAGCTTGACTCGTTTCGAGCTTTATTATATAGGCTCGGGCTCGACTCGTGGTATGGTAGACAAGCTCGGGCTCGGCTCGAGCTCGACTCGTTTATACGTTTTTGCAATGTAAACATAAAATTTAGCTTGAGCTCGGCTAGTAATATACCTAAATTAGGCTCATCAATAAGCTTGTTATTAAGCTCGTTAAGAAGCTCGTATATAAAACATTAGGCTCGTTTAGGCTCGCGAGCCCAAACGAGCTTTATACGTAAAGCTCAGGCTCGAGCTTGTTTAATAAACGAGCTACAACTTAGGCTCGAGCTCGGGCTCGAGCTCGTTTAGGATCGGCTCGTTCGAGCTTTTTACCGATCCGATCCCGAGCTTTTCACAAGCAGCTCGACTCGTTTCCACCCTAGGCACATCCTCTTCATCTGGATTTACTGATGAACAACTGACCACCTTACTCTCTCTCATAAAAGACAATAAGGGTACTGCTAGTGATTCTGGAAAGGGGATTCAAGCCAATATGACAGGTACTTACTTCAATAATAGCAAGATTTTTAATGAAAACTTTGAAATTTTTTTTGCTCTAACACTAACATCAAATCTAAACTTGCATACAATGGGAATGTTGTTGATTCTGGGGCAAATTAACATATGACCAATAATCATACTGAATTGGATAACATGTTTGACATTTCTCACTTAAATATAAGAGTGGCTCATCCCAATGGGACAGAAGCCATCATTTCTAAAATTGGCAACCTTAAACTGTCAAATGGATTAGTTTTGTTTGGTGTTCTTGTTATTATAGATTATTGTGTTACTTTGATATTTGTTCATAAACTTGCTAAGGACAATAAAGTTTTAGTTGTTTTTGATGAAAATAAATGTTTTTTTTGTGAATCAGGATTTGAATCTCAAAAATGTTTTAGGGACTGGTAGGCAATGTGGTGGTCTTTACTATTTAGATCTAGAAGGTACCAATTTTGTGAATCATTCTAATGTGCTTACTTGTTCTCTGTCTAAACATGATTGATATTTAAGATTAGGTCACCCTGCTGACCCTGCTCTGAATGTTCTTAAAAAACACTTGAACATTGATAATTCTGATCAAACTGACTTTTGTGAAATATGTCAAAGGGCTAAACAAACTAGAGAACCATTTCCTTTAAGTGAACATAAGACTAAAATGCTTGGTGAGATTGTTCATTTAGATTTGTGGGGTCCTTATAGGGTGACCAGTCACACTGGTCATAGATATTTTCTTACTGTTGTGGATGATTACACAAGAGCTGTTTGGGTGTACTTAATCAAAAGTAAAGATGAAGTTGGTTCTACCATTAATATTTTTTACAATCTTTTAAAAAATCAGTTCAAAAGTAATATCAAAATTTTCAGAAGTGACAATGGAACTGAGTTTTTAAATCATAACTTCCAAAACTTTTGTCATAAAAAGGGAATTGTACACCAAACCTCATGTGCTTACACCCCACAATAAAATGGGGTGGTTGAAAGGAAACATATGCATCTTTTTAATGTTACTAGATGCCTTATGTTTCAGGGGGAATACCATTGAGATTTTGGACTAAATGCATTCTAACTGCTACTTATCTTATCAACATATTACCTTCTTCTGTGTTAAATGGTAGATCTCCTTATGAGATGATTTACAATTCATCCCCTAGTCTCTCTCATATTAGGACTTTTGGGTGTCTTTGTTTTGCTACTATCTTAAATAGTCATGATAAATTCACCAGTAGGTCTAAAAAATATGTTATGATGGGTTTTTCCAGTTCTCAAAAAGGTTATAAACTTTACAGTCTTGACAGGCATCAACTTTTTGTTTCTAGAGATGTTAAGTTTTTTGAATCTATATTTCCCTTTAAGGATGCTGTTCTGAACAAGAGAACTAATAACAAAGAATTTGATGTTTTTCAAAGTGATAAAGTTTTGACATTTTTTTTTAACTTGGATAACCCTGAGCTTCTTAATGATGATGAGAGAGTAACAAATAAGCATAATAGTGTCTCATAGTCACCAAGTGCTAGAAGCCCACCCATTAGTCTAGGTGACAATGGAAAAACTACCTCAGGCAGTGATACCATAGATGCTAGTCTAAATAGGATAGAGGATGCCACACTTGATGATAATGAAATATCTGAAGGAACCTTAGAATTAAATCAAAGTCCTTCCTTCCTTGGATAATAATAAAAACATTTATCTTTTTACCACTTATTTCCAATAATAACGAGACCAAAACGTGTATTTTATGTCGTAAAAGTCGCGTGGTTTGTGTTTTTATTGTGTTTCAGGATAAAAATATGAAAAAGGGAGAAAACATGGGCTATCACGGGCTTTTATCGAAGAAAACGAGAAAAGACGAAGTCAAAAGATCAAGAGTGCAAAAAGAACAGAAGTCCAAGGCCTATTCTGAAGATTTATCGAAGAAAAACTCTAAAGACGGAAGTTTATTGAAGTCAAAGAACCAAGTCTAATTATAGAAGAAAATTATAAGACGGGTTCAATTTATATCGACAAATCCCAAGACGACGCTAAAAATTTGATTGACAAGTGACCAATGATTATGCTATGTGTCATTTACTAACTCTCTTATGAAATCAAATCTACTTAAACTCTCATTATCAAACTAAGATAAAATGTATGATTTAAAGAACTTTGTAACCAAAAGTTAAACAAACTGAATCATCAATGGCAGAAAAAGAAGTATGGCTTCATCCAAATAACAACCTGAACAGTAATAGTAACGATAATAGGATCGAAGAACAACAAAACTCTAGCTTGATTAGAAAGAAGGTAGATTGATAAACTTAAAACTTTCAATAATGGCAGTAATAGTAACAACTTTAACAATCTATTTAACCGAATGTAACTGATCAGATTAACTGATTACAATATGAAAGTTTAACTAACTTTACTTCTAAACTATAACTAATCTAACTAACTAACTATGTGTGACTCTACTCCTAATGCTAACCGTCGAAAAATGAAGTCTTCATCTTGTATTTATAGCCATTTGAGAAGAAAGGTGAGGTGCTGGTGAGGTGCAATCTCCAATCCCTTCGTGACACGTGGAAAATACGAGGATGAATTTACAAGGGTTCTTCCTTCTTCAAATTGGGGGTTTCTTCATCACTTCATCTTGATCTAATTAATTGCCGTCTTCTTGTAGAGGAGATGATGCTGATCATTTTTGTAGTTAGAAGCTTTGCTTGAATCTTCTTGGATCTTCCTTGAAATCGGATTGTAGGTCTGGTGGTGGAAAGTGATAAAAATCTGATATTTCGTTTCTCTCTCTTCGTTTCAAGGATGAAGGAGAAAGACGTGTAACGTTTTGTGTTTGACTGTGTCTTGGTCAATTGACCAAGTATATAAAAGTTGAATAAACTTTTATATTTCCTTTCTTTTTGTTTGGTCCTTTACTTTTCTTATTTAATCACAAGTGTATAAAAGCTTTTAAACAAATCTCCATTTCATCCTTTGTTTTGTTTGCAAGTTACACTTTGTTGATGCAAAAGTTAGGGTAGACCGAGCTTAACCCAAATTAGGCTTAATTTGGGGTCTTGTGGACTCTGGCTCTCGCACCAAGTGAAACTTGCTTTCGGACCCTACGCACTAAACAGACACCGTTAGGCTTACCGTGGGTTTGTTACCCACAATTAGACTCTGGCGTGAGAGTAAGTAATTGGTTTGAGTATATTAGTGTTTAAGGTATTGGGTATATCGTACCTTTGTGGAACCGGAGGGGTTCCTTTTATACTCAAGAGAGTCCAGGCTGGGCTCCCTGTTCTTGCGGCCTAAGAAAGAGATAATGACTGGAAATAGCTTGATATTCATTATCCAACCAAGGCAAGTGTATATCCCCTTTTCCTTAGGCGAATATAACTATAACATAAGTTATATTCTATCTGATCCTGTCGCACTGCGACGAGGCGCTGGCTAAGTAATTAACCTCTTGTACGACAGCGGCTTACCAGGCCTTATGGGCCATGTGCGCACATCGCACAAGTATTCAATCCATTCTTGATGGATGCGGGTAGTACCTGTGAGTCGGACTATCCAGCCCGACTAGGGACTATACGTCATCATGTCCCCCCAGTCTAGTGGTCGTAGGTTCCAACCGCGTCTACTAGACTATTAATCAACAAGTCCCGCTCTCATAGATGCCCAACAAAAAAGTAAAACCACACAGTCACTACATCAAATAAGCCTCCATGTCATATTCCACTACCACAGTCCTCTATTGGAAACTGTGAAAAGTATTTAATCATGTCAGAAGAAGTAATCAGCGGACACCATAGGATTAACCAAACGTCACAGACACGTGCCATAAGAACCATTACATCCACAGGGTATATAAATGCAGTCTGATAGTCATTTACTTCACTTTTCCAAAAAATCCTTTCCCTCCATTGTTAAAAACTGTAAAACCACTATCCGCAACAAAACAGACCACCTTCGCTCTCGCTCAAAACACCCACAGGAGCAAAAAATGGTAGCCCAACTATTTGACGTGACATCCCGTATATCCGAACAAGAGCTCTCTCGTTTTACCACTAAATACCACGTTCCTTCAGATCTCCATCCGACTGTGCCAGATCCACAAGCACATATTGGGAGTTTTCCTGACGGAAAAATTGGTATATACACCAGGTTCATTGAGTTTTCCAACAATCGCATACCTTTAAGCCGCTTTTTGATAGACATACTAAATTATTATAGTTTACACCTCTCCCAGCTACATTGTATAGAAGCCGCCAAAATCTCAAATTTTGAGATAAACTGCTTACTAAAAAATGTTGACCCAACCATAAACCTGTTCCGCGCCTTCTATAGACCCACATGGATGAACGGATGGATAACCTTCGCGAAACTCCCTGGTCAACTCCAATGTTATTCAGAAAAAATAGATTCCCTGAAGAAGTGGACCGACAAGTTCTTCTGGGTAGACAAGGTTGTGTTCCCATTTGACCATGATTTCATCACCCCTGAGACAATTATAAAGGATGACCACCCCATTGCCGGTTTGTATAACATGGCAGACGCATAATCAATCAATACTGACCGGATACCAATGCAAGAATATCCAGAGACACTGCTATACGCCCTAGGTTTGAGCCACACGCCAGTTCTTCCTGCCAACCACCTTCCGCAGTACTTTGATGACTTTGACCATGGTAAGAAACCTTCATTTTGTTCATTCCCCTTCTTCTTGTGGTTATGTCTTTTTATTTGGCTCCCGAAAAAACCATCCCTGCATGTACACTTACTCGTCCTTCATATGAACACAGAGTTAACTTACACACAGCTCGTGAAGCGCGGAAATCCATGCGCCGTGACCATGCGCGCCCGACCCTTCACATTAATCAAGATATCAAACTTTTGGCGCATTGGTCAACGAACGGTAGCTCTTGAGTTTCCTTCTCCCACACCTAGTGGGAATGCCGAGATGACCACCGCCATAAATGCTACTCCTATCCGAAGCTTACCATGCATCGTAGAGTCCCCGTTAGAGGAAATGAGTCAGGAGACGAAGAAGAACGTGGTGTCGCACAGGATTTGCACACCGGCCCATCCGCATAGGATATACCTGTGCCAAGTTACATAAAACTACCGTGCTCCCCTACTCAGCAAATTCTAATAATGGGGAGAACACTACATACAAGGCCACGCGCCAATGCAAAATCGTGGGGAGACTCATCAAGACCACGGGAAAACATACAACTATCAAGGTATCTTCCTGCGCCCTTCTTTAGTATTTCGTATGAATACGCAATTCGCATACCTCCAATAATCGTAAGACATCAAATTTGCAGCTCCCTTGCTGCTACGACCAAGGCGGACACAGGTACCTCGAAGTCCACCAGATTTACTCCTCCCTAGCAATGCACTCACTCTTGCGCGCTTGATGGCACAGACGTTTGTAGGGACTTCCTACAACACATAACTCCCCTTGGTCGCGCTCAACATTTACACCAGATGTCCGACGAGCTACTAATGAAGGAGCTAGACATAATTGCCGCCCAAGAAGTAACTTTAGCTGCCCACTTGAAGAAGAAGATATCCCAGCTGTCCCAGTGGTTAGCACAAGTAAACGAAGAGGTCCACCAGGCTATAGAACAGAAAGACCTCAAGCTTGTAAACGCGAAGATCGAATTTTCCCACTTGCGCACCGTGTTTAATATAAATGCCAGATCTATCCAATATTTAGAGGACGAAAAATCCTCGCTCTCCGAGTTCATAGACCGCGAGCGCCGCCTGCGAGCAAAGCAAGAGTACGAAAACCGCTGGGCTATGGCAAAACTAGAAGAAGGCATGAATTCCCTTGCCTTGAATTGTAATAATTTTGTAACTAACTGCCAGAAGGACATGGCCAAGAAGTCAGAAGTTCTGAAGTATATGAGTACGGATTTTGATGAAGAGCTATATCCGCACCTCACCGCAGTGCGCGCTGAGAATCAATGGCTGATAAAACATGGTCTTCCATTTGCTGCCAAAGGTGTTACGAATTTACCCCCTTTTGACAAAGCGATCAAGGATGTATACGATGTCGCGCTATTGCTTGGATCCAGTCTCGCCATGGAACGTGCTTCCAAAGAAAATTTACTAAGGGGTCCTTTGAAGGGAAATGAGATCTATTCCAAATACGCGTAGGAGATGTTTGACGCTGCTTTCCAAAGATTAGAGAGCCTCCCAATGCCAACCATAGATCTAATCGAGAAAGGTCCGGACCTCCCCATTAGCGTGACCATGACATGCCTTATGCTTCCCAGTGATAGTGCAGACCCAACAGAAGGAGATCCCGAAACCACTGGTGAGCCTAAACTGTCCCAACTACAAGTCCCTTTGTACATTTCTGGCACTCCAATACTGGTTCCACTAGAAGATAAATTAATGAAACACGTGCGTCGTGTCGCTAAGAAGAATCACACCTCCACCAAAGGCGATGCCATTGGCCTAGGCTTAGCACACCTAGCCGGTCTGATGGTGTACCTGTGAGTCTTCCATCCATTGACGTATACTACACTTGTGTGCTTCAATATATGAAAGAGGCATGGGCACAACATCGCACATCGCAGAACCCATAATACCGCAGGTTAAAGAGGTCGCTGTCCACGAACGACCTTCTATAAAGGCTGTCCTGCCCCACCATAGCTATTATTGTATCTGTTGCTAACTGATCTTGTAAATTAATAATTTGCTCAATGATAATAACGTCATGTGTCATACCCATGTGTAGTCACATATATATGTGTCCAGGTTCCCACACCTACACCTGAGATGGTGAAGGAGAACATCTGTTAATGAGTACACCCGTTAAGGTGCGACTCTACACTTATGGGTGAGTCTAAAAGTCATTACGTGTGGTCCTGCCACTACTACCATAAGTAATGTCATTAAAAATGACATGTTTGTTAGGCGTGCACACTGTGCGCATCCGTCATAAAGTATGAGGACTTTTATACTTACCACAACGTCTTGTGAAAAGCTGCCTAACAAAGGATACCTGATTCGGCGCCGCTGGGGGTGCATCCCTCTTACACGACAAGTCTAATTAGTAGGGTAAACTTATTCCTCTTATTCCGCCTGGAAACGTTATTGTACATGTACATCTAAAGGCCCAATATATATTAAAGAAATAATAATTGCATGCATGCATTTAAAAATGAGAAAGAAAAAACATCATTTGGACTGCGGAACTAGCTAGGAACCACAATGTTTTATTCATACCACTTTTGCAAATGTTTTGAAACAAATACCAAAAAACTTAAAAAACGATCAAAAATAAAAAATACATGGATCCTTATTGGGGCTACTAGTAGCCAAGGTATTGGTCCATGCCAACTATCCGATATCTCAAGGAGAATATCGCCCAGAACTCCAGTCGTCTCTTAAATCATTCCTTGTAGATACTGATTCTGCATAGCCATGCGCACTTATCCTAGTTTTGACCGCGCTGCTTCATGCTTCGCGCTGCTGGTAGTATGCCCACACGAAGCCGATATCGCTTAGTGAGTGAAGGTATCCTTGTTGCGGGGACAACTGCTCCCCTGCGCTGCTGTTGATGATTACCTTTAGTCGGGAGTAGCGTTAGCGCGTGTCGAGCCATATTTCCAATTGACGTTGCAAAAGAACCTAGGGCACGTCCCAACTTTGAGAATAGTCTCCTTTCTACCGCACCTTTGGTTGAGATTGGGCCAGTAACCATGTTAGAATTCGTCCGACGTCTTGAGTCTGCTTGGCATTTCTGACAACGTGCCACTCTCTTACGCGCATCTTTATGCACAAACGGCAAAAAGTACCCTGAGCGAGTGACCTCTTCCACCATAGAGACCGGGCCGCGGGGACACACTCTTCTATACGTGGCTTCTACTACTGCCCACGCCTGATCTGGTGCTAAGCATTGCAACATCCGACCCTTGCCTGTTTGCTTATACAGTGTCCCTTTGACAATTTGAAAATTCCTAGCTCGCACCTGTATCTGCTTAGCGTTCCTTTTGCTGCTTGGCAATTTGTTATGTGACAAAAACTTTCGAATGGGCGTCATCCATGTTGGTGACTCCCTGTTCTCACTCACATTTTTGTGCAAGATAAAATCGATGAGAACGTGAACAGGAGGCTTGTTCATGTTTACAATGGAAAGTCGGTCCATGTCCACTGATATTTCATCTTCATCCTCTTCAACCCTTCGTATAGCAAACTCCGCGAACCGTGCCGTCATGTCTCGTATCTTATCCGTATACTCGATTAACACCCGCCCTCGTGGCTCGCATGACCCATTGACTCTGCTTGCCACCAGAGGGTTGTAGGTGTAGGCCACCAGGCGCTTTATGTCCATTCTTAGCGCTAACTTAAGACCTGCTATGAGGGCTTCAAAGTCTGCTTCCATGCTGGTAGTGGGGAAGTCCAACAGCAATGTGTATGTTATATTTATGTCGTCCTGGTTCGTGAGGATGAATCATGCATCCGACCCCCCTTCTCCTGTGAAGCCTGTCGAGAAAAGGACCCATGAGAGTTTTGGCAGTGATTCAGCACGCACAAATATGCTTAGCGCCTGGGATTCCTCCGAGAAACGCCTCCTTCTGCTCATCTGTGGACTGGGGGCTATATTATGTTGACATTGTCCGCCCGCTTCCTTTTAGTGCTGGTGCTAGAAGTACTCTTACCTCATTCGATTGTGTCTATATTGCGGATGGTAACTACTCCATTTTGCATCGGGAATTTGAACATACCGTCTGCCGTGGAAGGTACTGTGCGCAGTGTCTTTAGTGTTGGCTGTCCGATTATCCCGTTGAACGAGGATTGAGAGCGAACAACCATGAAGTCCATCCATACCGTCGCCGAGTGTTCCGAATTCCCAATGGTCACCTGTGCGCAGAGATGCCCCAGTGGTCGAGTCTTATCCCTACTAAACCCTGTGAGAATCTGTTATGTCTCTTCTAGTTCCTTCCTTATTTCCCATGGGAACCGTGCGAAGCAATGTTCATATAATATGCTCGCTTTAGACCCCCCATCGACGCACATGTCTTCTATAATATGGTCGCCGAAGGTTATGTCAACTTTCAACGAGCCGACTCTGTAGTCCGTATCCGAAAGGATGGGGAACGCTATTTCCTTATCGTGCGAAAAATCTGCGGCCACTCTTCTTTGCATGAACTATTTTTCCCTCTCTACCATGTATATGGTTATAGGCTTATCTTTCTGTTTTTTCACTTCGACCTTCTTCGCATCCGCGCTCTTTCTCCAGTCCCTTATCAGGTGATTCATCTTTCCTGCCTTTACCAGGCTCTCAATGTGGCTTTTCAACTGAATACACTCATCAGTAGCATGCCCTTTATCATCATGGTACTCGTAGTGCTTGGTGTTATCCCGCTTATCCACTGGTCCCAACATTCGGGCTAGGCTTCAGAAAGTTTTCTCCTTCTGATAAAAATATCTCTCTAGAGGTTTTTTGCAGCGAGGTGAATTTGATGTTGTTGTTATTGTTGTTGCGCTCCTGCTTTTACACTCCTTGGAAGTCCAACGTGCGATTGATATTTTGCCCATATGTTTGTTTCTTGGGCCTATCTTGGTACCTGTAGCCCGACGCCACTTGTCGACTATCTGTTGCTGCGGTTTCCCATTGAATAAACGCTCAGACCTTTTTCATTACCCCGTCAAACATTGTCGGGGTTCTGTCGTTCAAATTTTTTATTAGGTCCAGATTTGTGATGCCTGCGAGGAATCCAGAAATCTTTAGAATTTCCGGGCAATCCTTAATTTGGTTGCACTCATATTTGAAGCGTTCCATGAAGTCTTCTAGGCTCTCGTTGTGCCTCTGCTTCACTCTTGCAAGTGAAACCGGATTTTTGTCATACTTCTTCTGCTGCACATAGTTCTTGCGGAATGCTCTTCGAAGTTCTTCAAAACCATGGATGCTCCTTCGCGGGAGACGGTCAAACCATGTCCGAGCGTTCCCGATGAGCGTCGAGTTGAACATATGGCACCATACGGCTTCCGGCCATTGCTCTATCCCTGCCTGTGATTCGAATACTTTCAGGTGATCATCCAGATCCGTCGTGCCGTCGTAGGTCTTAAAATTAGACGGCATACGTCTTTTCCTGTTATCCCTGAAAGTAGTTATGCGTTCTGAAATTGCGCTTCCTTTTTCTCGACGCCATGGCATGGTCCATTGATCTTCACCTTGTACCCTTGGCCTTTTTGGCGCCCTGTGGTGTTTTCTTTCACAGTCAGAGGAGTCAGAGTCCTCGGTGGATGAAGGAGAGGCCCTTTTGCGGCGGGGGTGACGGTCGCTATGACTAGAGTCCGAGGAACCTTTGCTTGACGAGTTCCTCTTGCGGCTCCTTCCAATGCACTTACTCCTTTCTTGAACTCGCAGATCCTGAGATTCATCTCCCTCTAAGGGGCCTAGCCTCTTTAGGGCGGTTTGTCTACTAGTAGGGTTAGGCCCTAGTCTGTCCTTCACACTTGTGCGCCGGTGGTCATTGAATAGTGTCATGAAACCATCCTTGATAGGTGTGTAAACACCCATCCTTTTTACCACTTTATTACAGTAATAACCGAGCCAAAACGTGTATTTTATGTCTTTTATGTCGGAATTATGCGTGGTTTGTGTTTTTGTTGTGATTTAGGACGAAAAGGTGAAAAGTGGAGAAAACACGGGCATTCACGGGCTTTTATTAAAGAAAAAGATGAAAGACGAAGTCAAGAAGTCAAGAGTGCAAAAAGAACGGAAGTCCAAGACCAATTCTGAAGATTTATCGAAGAAAAAGTCAAAAGACGGAAGTTTACTAAAATTCGAAGAACTCAAGTCTTATTTATTGAAGAATCAAAAGACGAGTTTAAAGAAATCCCGAGCCAAAAGTCATTAAAGTCCAAGATTAACAAAAGATTAAGAAGGGAAGGACTTAATGGTGCAATTAAGAGGAAATGAAGGAGGGGAGGAAGCTTCCTAATCCTCCCCTATATATAGTCATTAGGATAATCATTTTTACTCTTGTTGGCTAGAGTGACACTAGTTCTTCCACCTTTTAATTACATGCTCTTTAAATACATGTCAATTTAAATACTTGTCTTGCCCTTTTAATACCTTTTAATTCCAAGTAAGTGTTCTTTAATTTTCTTGCTTTTAATCTCTCATTCTACCTTTCTTTCTTGCTTGATCTTGTTGTTTACATGCTTATTGTGTTACTTATTTGATTAAAGATTATGTTTAATGCTTTTGATTGTTTTGGATCATTGATTTTTATAGCTTATTTGTGTTTATTTTAAGTTCTTAAGTTTTTATAAAAGTTATTTTTATATAAAAGTTTGTTTTTCGTAAACCTTTTTCATTTCGTGTTTTAAAAAGTCTTTAAATTTCAGCTTATTAGCGTTTTCTTATACGTGTTTGCTTAGGATTTTAGGTGTGTGCTTATTTGGCCTATAGCTTATTTTTCTAGCTTATTTTGTGTTATTTCCACTGTATTCCGACCACCAATCGGAAAAGGGTTTCATATTCCGACCAGCACTTCTTTGCTTTGTCGGAAAAGGGCTTTGGTTTTCCAATCAGGGTGATTTTTGGTATTCCGATTAGGAGTTGTGACAGCATTCCAATTTGGAGTCCATTCCCCATTCCGATCAGAGGTGTTCGTTTGGTTATTCCGATTTGGATAGGTGACAATATTCCGATTAGGGGTTCCGATCAACATTCCGACCAGGGTCCATTACACATTCTGATCTAAGGTAAATACACATTCCGATCAGGTTTTGTTTGGTTATTCCGATCTGAAAAGGTGACATATTCTGATCTGGTGTTTCCGATCATCGTTCCGATCAGGAGGTAAGTGCATTCCGATGGTAGGGTTATTTTCTTGTTTCGTCTTGTTTAATTTTTAAAGTTGTCATTTTAATACTTTGTCTAATTTTAATTTTCGTCACGCTTTAATTTCAAGTCATTTATTATTCAAAGTTTTTAAATATTGCACCCTTTCTTTTAATTAGACTTAAATTTATTTTAAACGCTATTTTACTTTTAAGTCATTTTACATTAACGTCATTTACATTTACGTCTTTGCACTTTTAATTTAAAATCAACAAAAGATATTTGTTTTACCAAAATCAACTGAGTCGTACTTTAAGCCGGAAATCAATTCGTTAAGATACCGAGAACAAGAACTTTAATTTTTATACTTGGCAAAAACCAGTGTATTAAATGGCGCCGCTACCGGCTCTTTTCGTAAAGATTAACGGTTTTCAGTGAGAGACGCGTTGCTTTTTGGGATCCGTTCACTTGTGAGCGTTTATTTTCTTGCTTAAAAAATTCATAAAACCACAAAAATTAAAAATTGATAAAAATCCATAAAATTAAAAATTTGAAAAATCCAAAACGATTTTATCTTTATTGTGTATATATATTGTCTTTGCATTTGGTATTGTTTTCTTTTGCCTTTGTAGGTGTATGCGTACTAGATCTTCTAATTATCAAGAGCCCGAGACTCGAGAAGATTTAAGTATGTCAGGTGTTAACAACAATAATAATCCACCGCACCTCAACAATAACAACAATGTTCTTCCACAGCCCGATCTTCGGACAATGGAGGAACTTTGTCAACCTACTATGTTTGGACGAGGAGGACCGATTACGCCGATGCAAATCACGGCTCCTGAGTTTTCGTTGAAGCACCACATGATTCAGCAAGTGCAAACTAATCCATTCGCCGGAATGCCTGATGATGATGCCAACAAACACCTCGACAAGTTCATTACAATCACCCAAAGCATGAAGTTGCCTGGTGCCACAATGGATGTTCTTCGCCTACAACTCTTCCCACATACTTTATCGCATCATGCCGAGAAATGGTTTGATCGTCTCCCGAAGAATTCAATTCACACTTGGGATGACATGACTCAACGCTTTTTGTCACGCTACTTTCCACCATCCATGGTCACAAGCCTTCGCAATCAAATCAGCGGTTTCATGCAAGATCCCGATGAATCTTTTTTTGATGCTTGGGAAAGATATAATGTCTTGATTGATCGTTGTCCAAACCACAACATGCTTCCAGTCACATTGATTGATACTTTCTACAACGGATTGACTTTTCGAGATCGTGATACGATTAATGCAGCCGCCGGTGGCACATTTATGAAAAGGAGACCCGAGGAGTGTAGAGAGTTATATGAGAACATGACTACTCATCATAAAAATTGGGATTCCTCTGCTTCTTCAAGGAACAACCCGAGAGTCAATGTTTCTTCTACTTCAGCAAACCCTGATATGACCGAACTCACTCGCATGATGACTGAAATGAGCAAAAGTATCTTGCTTGTCGCTTCAAACCAACAACAACAAGTTAAAGCGGTTGCACCTTCTTGTGAAACATGCGGCGGTCCTCACTCATACACCAATTGTCCTTCTACACAAGGAAATCAGGAAAATGTGTATGCAGCTTATGGTAATTATTCACCGGAAAATTACCAAGCTAGACCACAAGGGGATAGAAATTTGCTGAGTTACCGATCAAACAACTACCTTTCACCCGGTTTTTCTCCTCAAAACCAAAACCCCGCCAACAACTACACTAGAAGCAACCAAATCCCACCAAGAGCTTCTAATCCTTATCACCCACCCGCTCAACAAACCCCACCCATTAACCTCGATGTTGAAGCCATCATGAGAACCCAAGGTGAGCAAATCAAGAATCTACAGAGCCAAATTATCAATCTGAAAGGAGATATTACCAAGCAAGGGAATGCGATAAGATCCAAGCTTCAAGATAATATTCAATCCTCCTTCAGCAATCAAACGAATGATTTAAAGAATATGCTTGCTAGTTTCTTACCCGCAGCTCAACCTTCTTCTTTGAGTTCTCTACCTTCAAACACCGTCACCAATCCGCGAGCGAATGTGAGTGCTATTACTACCTGTAGTGGAATTACCATGGTCGATCCACCAATCCGCCCCCATCATCTACACCTCCTCCACCACCATTTATCCCTACTCCTCCTACACCTAGTATTAGTACACCGTTACCGTCTCCGCCTCGTCATGACAATGTACCTAGGGAGGAACCTTCAACATCTCAACCTTTACCACCTTCACCTTCACCACCCAAACCCAATATCCCATATCCTTCTCGCTTAGGCAAGACCAACGAACTTACCAAGAATGACTGTCAAGTGCAGAGCTATGTGAAGATGCTCTCTCAAATGAACATCAACATTAGCCTTGTTGAAGCACTTGTCCATATGCCGAAATTTGTGAAAGCATTCAAGGAATTGCTTAACAAGAAGGAAAAGTTGATTGAGCTCACCAACACACGCTTAAATGAAAACTGCTCTGCAGTTATTCTTAAAGAACTTCCGGAAAAGCTTGGAGATCCCGGTCACTTTGTGTTGCCGTGCATTTTTAACAAAACTGAAGAATTTACTGCCCTTGCTGATCTCGGGGCCAGTATTAATCTTATGCCTTTGAGTGTTTGGAAAACACTATCATTGCCCGACCTCACTCCAACAAAGATGACTCTTGAACTTGCAAATCGCACTCTCGCTTACCCCGTTGGTATAGCCGAAGACGTGTTCATTATAGTTGGCACATTTACTTTCCCGGTCGACTTTGTCGTTGTTGATTATGAAATGGACCCTCGTATTCCTTTAATACTTGGACGACCATTCTTGAGAACCGGACGAGCTTTAGTTGATGTGGCCAAAGGTGAGTTAATCTTAACAGTCGGGAATGATTCACAAGTATTCAAAATGGGGAAGCTCACAAACAAATCTTATGGACGAGAATCTGCGAATATGATTAATGTGCTCGATGATTTTGTCATCTACAACAATCCGCTATTAGACTCTTGCATTGATAATCCACTTTTTCAAGCTGATGTAGATGATTCTCCTTCCAATGTGGAACCTTCTCCCATTTATGATTCTCCACCGATCTTTGATGCTTATGATGATGATTCTAGCTCAGATTCAGATGATTTTGATGATTGTACTTACGAGTATCCCGACCTGCCTACATATGATGATTTTGATGAGGCCGATACTCTTTCGAGTGATTCTTCACATGATGAAGATCCTCCTCCATCACTCGATCCTACTTTGGACGATTACTCATTTGAGGAAGACTTCTCTGCATTTCTCAACACTTACTTCCCTCATGAGAGTGATGCTCCTCCTTATGATTTTGAAGATTATCGTCTTGATCTTACTTTGGATTTGAAGAACATTCTTTCAAAGGAGAAGAATCCGGTCCACACCAATATCCGCAGCACATATGATTTAACACCTCTTTGTCCCCCTTCTGAGGACGAGGTTGTGCTTCTTCGCGGATCTTCTTCACACTCTGCTGAGCCTGAGTGCTATTTTCCCTAAAGGAAAAGGTGTTCGACCCCGGTATCGATATTCTGCAGCCATCTCAGTATCCACCTGATGAAATAAAAAGAAAAATCTTTGGAACTATTGAAGACATGCTTGCACCTCACCATACTTGCTCCCACCGTGCTCCATCGCTGCTTAAGGGAACCTTGCCTATTCATCTTTGGCTTGCCTTGTTCGCCTTAAGCTTGTTCTTATTGATGGACGAAAACTATGTCTTTGATCCTGGTGGATATATTTCATGCTTCTTCCTATGATGATCAAGGTCGAGTCAGGCTCACGACTCGGTAATTAAAAATCAAGAGCTTCTTGGGAGGCAACCCATGTTTCTATCTTTCAGCTTTCTTTATCCTAAGTGTAGGGGAGACCCGTTGGTTTGCTATTTCCTCTCCTCTCTTCTTATAATCGGGGATTCGAGCACTCAATGATCCACTCTTGATGATTCTTGACGACCCGTGATTCCGTGTTTCCATCTTCCGGGTTCTATCCTAAACTCTTTTCGATTTACTATTTTATATTTTCTCAATATTAAAATAGGAATCTCTTTAGTTGTCCTTTCCTTAGCAAGATTTAAACAAAGTGCACAATGTCCTAAGTGTAGGGGAGTTTACTCCCACATGCTTAAACATTGAGGACAATGTTTATATTAAGTGTAGGGGGGACTTCTATCGATGTTAAGTGGCCTTTTCCTTGTATTTGTCCTCATTTTAACCGGAAAATCTATTTTTTGACATTTTTCAAAATTTTTGATCTATTTTGGCCTATTAGTTTTGCCCTTTTTATAGTTATTTTCTTTCCTTATTAGAATACATGCTTAATAAAGTGGTTTTAATTTTCAAAACGTTGTGAATCTTTTGACTCAACCCGAGTTTACTTATCTAAGTTTACTCTAGCTAGTATCCTTAACGTGTTTAAGTCAAGTTTTGCTAGGCTTTTATATAGGGAGCTATAAAACGCGAAAGTCTTAACTCTCACGGGTTAAGAACAAGAACTTTTCGCAAGTTCCTATAATTGATCCTAGAGAGTCGTTTATCAAGGGAACTTTAAAATGCGATTTCTAAACTTGAAAAAGTCTAAGAGTTTGCAAGATCCTATAGGCGACTCGAAAACCCAAAACTTTGATTTAATAGGCTAAGCATCCACGAGTCTCATTCCTTGAGATTTTAAACTATGGAGAACGAGAGATGATAGAGCCAATTATAAGTTTGGTATTCTTTCGTGAATTTATGTGAGTTAATTATAAGCCTATTCTCCCATCGCTTGCTAATAAATTTTATCTGCAATAAATAAGGTTGTACGATTTGAAAAGTTACTTAGCTTCTAGCCCAAGATCGTTTAAAAGTTGCTCGGTATGGATTAGAGTTCATAGCCAAGGCATAACTTATTAAAGCGGGATGCGAAGATTGGCAAGTCCAAAAAGGTCCTAACAAGGCATGAGGGCTATATTTTGTTGCTAAAGATCCAAAGTGATGTGAAGAATCATTTATCAAAATCAATATGAAGGATCGAGACACACGACGAAAAGCAAAAACTCCCCAAAAGTCATGGAGAAGTGTATTCGAAAAGACCCTAGCAAGGTATGAGGATAAATAGATCCAAGTCATAAAAGGAGGCGGATCGTTGTATATCAAAGTCCAAAATAAAGATTGGAGAAAAATGAAGAAGTCGTGGTCCAAATATGAAGAATCTCTCAAAACTTCAAGTGAAGAAATTCCTATTATGAAGAGAAGGCCATTATTTCATGAACGTCTCTCAAGATTTGAAGTATGAAGTCGCTGCCAAATATCGGTCCGAGAAAGGTCTCAAATCGCGAAGCGAGTTATGCCAAGATATGAACTTTATGAGGTCCCGAGAAGCAGTTTTAAAAGATTTTGTCCTTTAGCTAACTATTGATTAAATCGTTCACTTTATTTTCGGCCTAAATAACTATCGAAATAAGTCAAACAATGCATCCTCGTGATCATTCAAGACAACAATAAAATATAAGAGATACCCCTAGGAATAAGGGAGTCTAAGTGAATAATTGGCCCACATGAGTTCGTGTTAGTTTGCTAACTTATAATAACAATGATCTCGTTTTTAAGCTTGGTTTGGAGAAAGTGAAAACTTGAGGATGATGATTATTCATGACATTTCCAAAACCCAAGGTATGCTTTTGATTTCTTTACTTTGAATGTTTGTATTTTTCTATCTCTTTAATAAAGGCCACTATGGATTGATTATGATGAAAAGTGTAAACGTGCTTTGTAACTAATGCATTGCATGAGGACATTGCAATGGTCAAGTGTAGGGGATTTGATAGGTGTGTAAACACCCATCCTTTTTACCACTTTATTACAGTAATAACCGAGCCAAAACGTGTATTTTATGTCTTTTATGTCGAAATTATGCGTGGTTTGTGTTTTTGTTGTGATTTAGGACGAAAAGGTGAAAAGTGGAGAAAACACTGGCATTCACGGGCTTTTATTGAAGAAAAAGATGAAAGACGAAGTCAAGAAGTCAAGAGTGCAAAAAGAACGGAAGTCCAAGACCAATTCTGAAGATTTATCGAAGAAAAAGTCAAAAGACGGAAGTTTACTAAAAGCCGAAGAACTCAAGTCTTATTTATTGAAGAATCAAAAGACGAGTTTAAAGAAATCCCGAGCCAAAAGTCATTAAAGTCCAAGATTAACAAAAGATTAAGAAGGGAAGGACTTAATGGTGCAATTTAGAGGAAATAAAGGAGGGGAGGAAGCTTCCTAATCCTCCCCTATATATAGTCATTAGGATAATCATTTTTACTCTTGTTGGCTAGAGTGACACTAGTTCTTCCACCTTTTAATTACTTGCTCTTTAAATACATGTCAATTTAAATACTTGTCTTGCACTTTTAATACCTTTTAATTCCAAGTAAGTGTTCTCTAATTTTCTTGCTTTTAATCTCTCATTCTACCTTTCTTTCTTGCTTGATCTTGTTGTTTACATGCTTATTGTGTTACTTATTTGATTAAAGATTATGTTTTTATGCTTTTGATTGTTTTGGATCATTGATTTTTATAGCTTATTTGTGTTTATTTTAAGTTCTTAAGTTTTTATAAAAGTTATTTTTATATAAAAGTTTGTTTTTCGTAAACCTTTTTCATTTCGTGTTTTAAAAAGTCTTTAAAATTCAGCTTATTAGCTTTTTCTTATACGTGTTTGCTTAGGATTTTAGGTGTGTGCTTATTTGGCTTATAGCTTATTTTTCTAGCTTATTTTGTGTTATTTCCACTGTATTCCGACCACCAATCAGAAAAGGGTTTCATATTCCGACCATCACTTCTTTGCTTGGTCGGAAAAGGGCGTTGGTTTTCCGATCAAGGTGATTTTTGGTATTCCGATTAGGAGTTGTGACAGCATTCCGATTGGGAGTCCATTCCCCATTCCGATCAGAGGTGTTCGTTTGGTTATTCCGATTAGGATAGGTGACAATATTCCGATTAGGGGTTCCGATCAGCATTCCGACAAGGGTCCACTACACATTCCGATCTAAGGTAAATACACATTCCGATCAGGTTTTGTTTGGTTATTCCGATCTGAAAAGGTGACATATTCCGATCTGGTGTTTCCGATCATCGTTCCGATCAGGAGGTAAGTGCATTCCGATCGGAATGCATTCCGATGGTAGGGTTATTTTCTTGTTTCGTCTTGTTTAATTTTTAAAGTTGTCATTTTAATACTTTGTCTAATTTTAATTTTCGTCACGCTTTAATTTCAAGTCATTTATTTTTCAAAGTTTTTAAATATTGCACCCTTTCTTTTAATTAGACTTAAATTTATTTTAAACGCCATTTTACTTTTAAGTCATTTTACATCAACGTCATTTACATTTACGTCTTTGCACTTTTAATTTAAAATCAACCAAAGATATTTGTTTTACCAAAATCAACTGAGTCGTACTTTAAGCCGGAAATCAATTCGTTAAGATACCGAGAACAAGAACTTTAATTTTTATACTTGGCAAAAACCAGTGTATCAATCCTCTTCTCCTAAGTTCCTAGAGCTATCTGAGGACGATGCGTCCTCAATGAGAGGTGCATCTGAAGTAGATGTTGGGATCTCAGTCACTCTCTGCTTCCTTCTCTTTTCTTTCCTAGCTTCCTTACTGGATCTTGAGCCTCCCTTAGACCTGAATTCTTTATCGAAGTCTAAGCTGATCCGAAGGTCTCTCGTTGGATTCGCCCTCATTTGCGCCCCCATGAGTGGGATTAGCGCCTCATAGCTCTCTGCGACATAGTCGCTCATACTTTGTTTCGCCGCGGGGGAAGTTTCTGTTTCCATCTGTGGATCTGTCACTGCCCTTGCGTCCAGAGTCTCCTTGCGACCTTGATTAGGGTTTTCCTGAGAGGACGATGTGGTCCCGACCGTCTGTAGGGTCGGAGTGACCAGCGGGGAGAAAGATACTTGCAGTCCTTTCCCTCCATGATTTGGGTTATTGGGCTCAAGGCTTGAGTAAGCACCTGTTGTCTTCTTGGCCCCACCCTTGGGTAGGGGCGGGTTTGCGCCGTTTTTTGTCATTGGCTAGAGTTTAGTTTGGGTCCCACGGATGGCGCCAACTTGTTGATACGAAAGTTGGGGTAGACCGAGCGTAATCCAAATTAGGTTAATTTGGGGTCTTGTGGACTCCGGCTCTCGCACCAAGTGAAACTTGCTTTGGTACCCTGCGCACTAAACAGACACCGTTAGGCTTACCGTGGGTTTGTTACCCACGATTAGACTCCAGAGTAAGAGTAAGTAATCGGTTTGAGTATATTAGTGTTTAGGGTATTGTGTATATCGTACCTTTGTGGAACCGGAGGGGTTCCTTTTATACTCGAGAGAGTCCAGGCTGGGCTCCTTGTTCTTGTGGCCTAAGGAAGAGATAATGTCTGGAAATAGCTTGATCTTCATTATCCAACCAAGGCAAGTGTATATCCCCTTTTACTTAGGCGAGTATAACTATAACATAAGTTATATTCGATCTGATCCTGTCGCACTGCGACGAGGAGCTGGCTAAGTAATTAACCTCTTGTACGACAACGGCTTACTGGGCCTTATGGGCCATGTGCGCACATCACACAAGTATCCAATCCATTCCTGATGGATGCGGGTAGTACCCGTGAGTCGGACTATCCAGCCCGACTAGGGACTATACGTCATCACACTTTAAGTCCTCGATCTTTGAAATGATAACAAGTAATGTCCTTGAAAGCTCTTTCGTCCTTTTCTTCGTCTTTTACCATAAAAATCCCTTGAAAACGTGTGTTTGTTCCAATATGTATCTTGTTACCTGAAAACACATGAAACACAAATACCCACGTAATTCTGATATTTATCAGTTAAATATAATGTATTTGACAGTGTTTTGAGTGGTTTTTGGATCATTATTGATGAGTGTTTTCACACTTATCAACTCCCCTCCACTTGACCATTGCCATGGCCTCATGAAATGCAGCATTTCAAAGCTCTAGAGTGCACTTTTCTCATAATTAATCCACCTTGGCCATTTTATGATTTAATAAACTAGACTATACTACATGATGAATGATTTTGAATTTTAACAATGCAATTCAAAGAAAGCAATCATATTTATATATTCTTGAATTTTATTGAAATGGTTTTATTGGAAATAACTCATAAAGAAATCAATGACTTAGATTAGGGCTTTTGGTACCATGAACACTTATCAACCTCAAGTTTCACTTTCCCCATACCAAAGCTTAAAATGGGATCATTGCATTCACAAGTAAAAAGTGCATCAACTTATTCATGACAATTAAATGTGGAACCGGTTATTATTTGAGCAAATTGCTTTTGAGCAAATTTGTCATTATTTAAAGCGTGAAATATAAGAAATGTAAAATCCATAAATAAGGAAGCACGATTTTAATCCTAAGTAATCCTCTCATCCATTACCCGAAAAACCGCCCACAATTAATATAAGTCCGACTCAAGAGTAATAAGTCATTCACCTTACGTGTAAGATCCTTATGTCATGCATTAATAAGTAGCTACACACTCGCTAAGGAAAGAAAAATAAAATTCACGTAATAATTTATATCCGCCGCCTTTTTGAGACTTTGGATCTTCAATCCCGCAACCTGTGACAACCGTGGTTTTGGGTTTGTCACTTGGTCTTACTTTTAGGTTATTTTATGTGTGCTTACTTGAATTGTGTGTTTACGTGTTTATTTTGTGTGAACGAGGTTGGTGTGGTTATCGTTTATGAGTATAGAGTACTCATAAGTAAATCGAGGAACGGTTATTTCATGTTCATGAGCTCACAAGTGGTGACTGTGAAATGAAAATGGTGATATTTGGTGTTTACGTATACGTATAAGTATTATAGTAATAGTATTTTTTTAGGATTTACGGTTTAGCATTTAGAGGTCTCGGGTGAGGTAATTATCCATATGAATATTTTTCGGGATGGTTTTAAGTCATTTAGGACTTAGTTATAAAGTTTATTTCAAAATTTTAGATTTTTTATAAAAGTGTATTTTTTACGTCTTTTACGGTAAAACGCGTAAATTTGACTAGTTTTACGGTTTTGAGGTTTTGGAAACTTTAGGAGCTGAAATAAATTAAGGAAAATTAAGGTAATATTATTAACATAATATTAAATAATAAAAATAAAAAAAACGAATTTATTGGGTGTTTGGGTCGGTTTAGACGCACCAAAGAAAGAGAAAAAGGGAAAAAGGGAAAAAAGGAAAGTTGGGTGTTATACTCGGACTAGGATTTTATGTACACACTATATAAGGTTATCTAATAAATAAAAAAAAAATAAATCCCTAGAGACAAAGAAAAATTCGTGGGTTTCATAGAGGAGAATTAGGGTTCTTCAAAAAAATTAGGTTTTCTTCATCTTTCATTGATTTAAGGTAAAAATCTTCATTAACCTTTTTAATTAAATTGTTTTTATGTTTAATTAATCATTCTTATGATGGATTAAGGGTTTGGGTTTATATAAAAACAGTAGATAAATGATGTATTAATCATAATATGATGATCATATAATCTAGGGCTTGTATTAGAAGGGTTATAGGTGATTAATTAGATCAATTTGTTTAAAACCTGTTTTTAAAAACTGGGCAGAATTTTGAGTCTATTGTTTTTATCCTATCTCGAGTTCTAGGAACATTCAAGATGCGATCAAACTAGCCCCGGATAGGTAATTGAGTTGGCTTTCTAAATCAGGAAACGAGAACTTAATTGGAGGTCGGGAAGTGGGTCAAAAACAGGTTACAACAGTCGGAGGTCAAAACAGTTTTGAATTCAGCCTGTTTTCTTTTTAAGTTTTGGGTTGTTTGGGGTACTTAGGGTTGCATTGGGATCTTCTCACGAACATGAGAGATGGTTTATATATTGTAGTAAGCATCTGAACTTGGGATAAGATTGTGGTTTAGGATAAGACCCTCTAATGGTAATGAACTTTTCATACGTTTAAAATCAGTGAATTCTGGATAGGTAGCAATATATACACATATATCTGGGCCTTAACAGTAGCTTTAAGGTTAGGGTAAGTGGTAGGTTTTAGCTAACATGTATAAAAGTGTGAATATTCCTTTTACAGAAACCATGCGTATGTTTAAGTGTACGTTTAACTTAAAGTTTTGAGACCTAAAACTAGGACTGTTTTGTGTAAAATTATGAACGGGATAGCTATTAAACTTAACCAAGTTAGGGACTTTTTAAGGAAGGGTAATGGGGTGATTAGAGATTAACAATGAGGTAATTATACGGGAATAGACTAGATGTCCATCATAGGTTGATGAGCCATCTTAGTGATTGGTTCGTGTATTGATTTCGTGTTTTTGGTTTGTTAGCTTGTTGCTAGTGCGAGGACTTGTGAAGAAGCTATCAGGTGAGTTTCATAGTCCCATGTTTAATATTTATTTTGACTTCAAGATGGGATGTAAGAGACACTGTGTTGAGTTATTTTCTAAATTGATGCTGTGAATGTGTTTGTGATTTGAGATGGACTTGTGTGTACATTATGTGATTAACTGCTATGTGATTTTTGATTGTGTATGTTTTGGATCGGGGGCACGTGTCATCTCAGTTATTGTGGTTTGACAAGATAGTGGCCTTGTGGTTTGACAAGGTAGTGTCCTTGTGGTTTGACAAGGTAGTGGCCTTGTGGTTTTACAAGGTAGTGGCCTTGGGATAGGTACATAGTGTGATCATCTATGGTACCATGTTGTTTGGCAAGGTAGGAGCCTTGGATTTTGGTTTGGAATGATTGATCTTGAATGCTAGATGTTAATACATAATTATAGCACATTGTCCATATGTTATTGTGTTGATGGTTGTTATTCACAGCTTGTAATTGATTTAGCGTTGGAGTCTAAACCTATGACTCTCACCAACTTTATGTTGACGTGTTTTAGTGTCTCTTTCAGGTAATACTATGGTTAAGCATGAGAACATAAGTGGCTAGGATTGGAGAAGCTTAGGAATGCATATAGAAGGAGAATCCCCGTTTCCTTCTTAGTTTTTATTTGTTCTTTTAATAAGTGATACTGTGGCACACATATATTTGTTTGGTTATGTTATTTGTTTGTCTTGGGTAAGCGGTAGGACTGTTACCTACTTACCTAGACTCCTGAGTCTGATGAGAAATTGTCATGAATTTGTGTCTCCATTTTATGACATTTCTTATTTCATATTGTTATCTCTATAGACACGCCATGTTGTGATGATATCCATACGTCGCGCCCCATATTCCGCCATGGTGGGGTGTGACACAACCCGTCAAGGTAATATTGGATTGGAGAAACTATTAAATCCCCGCAACCCTTGTGAGAGTAATATTGGAATTCAATAGTCATTATAATTAACACTTCACTACCCCTCTTGGGAGTCTTGTACAATTATTTTTTTCTTTTTTTTTTCTTTTTCTTTTTTTCTTTTTTTTTCTAGCCACTTATTTTTTATAAGCCGCTCTTGTTTTTCTTTATTCCTCACAAAGAAAGTTGAAAAGAATAAAAGGAAAAACACCCGCTAAGTATTAAACATGACATAAGTCTAGTACACATAAAACGTTCTAACTTAGAATCTTAAGACGTACTTATACCAACTATGAATGATTAGTCAAAAATGCATAAGACAATACAAACATATAAAAACCGTTCTTGATTATTTATTAACATATATACATGCGAAGAAATTAGAGGCAAATAAAAAGAAGGGTTTAGCCACAAGTAATTGTCATGAAGTTTATCTAGCCCTTTTATACTTGCTTCAACTCTATCATCTCCCATTCTCCACAAATTTAAAATCTCAAATAATGAGAGTCGTGGATGCTTAGCCGAATAGACCAGTGAAGGACTGCATGGTTAAGGATACTAGCTAGAGTAAGCTTAGATAAGCAAACTCGGGTTGAGACAAAATATCCATGGCGGGTCTAATATGTCAAAGCGATCTAAATTTGTTAAACCATGTCCTTATTATATTTTTCTTTTTCAATTTTTCATAAAGAACAAAAGAAGAACTATATACAATGAAAATGTGTTATGAAAAATGAAAAATGATTGATGCAAAAATTATGAATGCATTATTTTGGTGGCCAAAGTAGATCAAAAATTTTGAAAAGTGTTTGAAAAATGAATTTACAAGTTATCATGAAGGCAAAGCAATGGTTTAGGTAAGGTCACTTTGATAGAAGTTTCCCCTACACTTAAGATAAACATTGTTCTCAATGTTTAAGAGTATTGGAGTAAACTCCCCTACACTTATAACATTGATTACTTTGTTTAACCCAAGTTAAGGAAGAGACAACTAAAGTGTATTCATTTTAAGCACAAGTGTTTTGAATATTACGATAGCAAAAACTAATCAAAGTGAACCAGATACACGGGCATCCTCCATGAGCTCCAAGAATGAAATAAGAGAGAGCAACCCTTGAAACAAACACGAAAAGACGAAGAAAGGCACCCCTCCACTTCAACTCTACTATAACATCCTCTTAATTAAACCTAACCTATTTAGATCTAATCTACGTTTTCTAACCTAGTTATTCAATGCTTGAGTTTTTTTAACCCTAAGTATCTAGCTCGATTCGGCCTCGAATTATGTTGTCCTTGGGGAAACCATCATGGAGAATAAAAGATATCCACTTTGAAGCACATCTCACATGATAAACTAAAACTTAGCACGTTGCCATTACCTATAAGATTTACAATATCCGCCTCGATAAATGGAACGGTCCAACGTGTCTCAAGTTTTTCCAACATACGAAAGCTCTCGTATATGAAGCACACCAGGATCAAATACATAGTTTCCATCTCGACACATGAACAACTCCAAAATAGGTAGCATCACCAAAGTAAGCTCATATAAGAATCCCATCTCAATAGAAGTAACACTCTTAAGTGAAGTAGATGAAAACCAAGGAGTCTCAAATATACGTATCCTAGGATCAAAAACCTTTTTCTTCATGGGAAAATAAGAAAATGAACTCATATCAACTATATAAGATTCGCCCTTAGATATCAAAGGATCATGAGAAAATGAAGGTGTAGGTATCAAAAAATTCATAACAAGTATATCCATATTGGGCTCCTCCTCATCATCAAAAGGTGAGTAATCTTCCATAGAAGGCATAGGAAAAGGAGGATCAAGATTAATAATGTCTTGTGAAGGAAGTGTAGGCTCTATGTTCCCAAAAAGCATGTTCTCAATAAGATGAATCTCCTCTTCCCAATTAGAATCACTATCATCAACCTCAATATCACTATTAGCAATATAATCCTCTATGGTGGCATCAATATCCATATGAGAATCCGTATTAAAGGTTTTGGGTTCTAAAGGTGCCTTAGGTGAAAAAGGATCAATCTCTAAGAGTATAGGATCTTCATCAATAACCAACTTCAAGGGTGGAAGGGTGGGAATAAAAGGCTCAAAAGAAGGTGTATTGAGAGAATCACTAAAATGGATGATATAATCATGAAAGTCAATAGGTGCAACCTCAAAAACCGGTGAAGAAATATCAATGAAAGGTTCTTCTTCTATGGAATCATCATTATGGTATTCATTCAATGCTTCAATCGAGGAGATAAGATTATAAACATTTGATAAAACCTCACGAATATGAACATATTACACTTCTTCTATATGATCAACCTCATCATCCTAATTAGGAATATCATCTTCACATGAAAAGTCATCGGATGATATATCATATGATGCCTCACTAGAATCACAATCATCATCCTCTATTTGTGGCAAGTCTTGCAAAAACTCTTTCTCAATCTCATTATCCTTTTCTTTAAACAATTCATCAAGATCGAAATCACCAAAATCACTAGTAGTAGCAAGAAGGTCAACATGTGATGAAATCTCAAAGTGATCGTGAAGAGAAGAGGTATCAATACAAAGCTCGTCAAATGGTCCATTGGAAACACTCTCAAGCTCTCTTTGGATTGGGATAAGGTTCTCAACACTAGAAGAGGTTAATTCATCCAAATCGGTGTTTGTATTAGTGCTAAGAGGCTCGTCCCCCATGGTTAAAGAGTTGTTAGGTTCCATGTGAGGTAAAGGTGATGAAGGTGTGTATGGCTCAAGTATAGTCGGTGGAGAGATGAAAGGGTCTACAATAGGAACATCACTAAGTGTATCATCCTCAACATCTACTCTCAAAGAAGGCTCATCATCAGGTAAAGCATCGTCAGGTCTTACGAGTTACAAGACGTGTGTTCGCAAGCCTAAGATGTTCGGATCAGTTGCCCCTTTCATTTGCTCAAGTGCTTGCATTATAAATTTAGAAGCGTCTTCACTCAAGAAATGATAAATTCCTTGATTTTGAAAGGTTCTTTGATTATGACTTTGAAAATTTTCTTCATTTTGAAAATCGTCTTGAATTAAAAATTCTTGATCTTGATAATCGTCATGAAACCCTTGATCATAATCGCTCGTGTATAGACGATAATTATTGTCACCATGCGGTCCTCCAAAATTCGCACAAGGCCTATACACAGCTCAGTAATACTCATCTTGTAATATCTCCAAAATAGGACGATTATCCATGTGTGGCAAAATGGTCGAATGTATATACAAGTGAAATGACGTTTAAAAGCTTCCTCGGGGAAGGAAGTAATACACCAAAGGTGGTATGGTTACACGTGTGCCAGTACACGTGTAAGGAAACTCGAGGAGTGAGAGATAAGGTCTCGGTCGACTTTTGAAGGAGAAGAGATTATCTCCCTCGAGGTTCGATAATTAATATCCACAAGAAAATATAATATATATGTAAATACTAATTTGGTGGCACACCACTCACCACTATCACCCTTGAAAGACCCACAAGGAAGCAGAGAAACGAGGCCGCGCGTAGCACTTAAGAGCCTTCTTCTTTAGAATGTGAAATACACTCGCCTTATACCCCCCACACAGTGGCCTCTTTCTCAAGGTCAAGTAGATTATGATATTTATCTATTGTGCCTTAATTAAATTTGATCGATACATGTGTCAAGGACCGGAACGCTCTCGAACACGGTGTATTGCAAAAGCAATACTTATTTAAATAGATGTATTAAGTGTTCGTATCTACGTATACTTATTTACATATAATAACATATCAAAAATATTTTTGTATTTATTTGATTGTTTAAAGAAAATACTATATGTACATAAAAACCGATGAAAACCATTAATATATATTTTTGGTTGCAATCTTTTAGGAAAAATACTGCTTTTTGAATTTTTTATTTTTTTGGTTCAATTCTTTAGGAAAAGAACTGATTTTGTGGTTTTTTATTTTCTTTATACTTTTATCTTTTTGATTTTTTTATGTTATTTATTTATAATACGTAAAAATAACGTTCACAAAGTGAACGGATCCCAAAATCCAATCGTCTCACTCGAAACCGTTAATCTTCACGAAAAGAACCGTCAGCGGCGCCATTTAATAAGTCGTTTTTCGTATTGTTTCGTCTCGGTATCTAATCCAATTGATATAACTTTCAAAGTTTGACTTTATTGTTTTTGGTTGTAAAAGCTTGATTGGTAATCTATAACTACTGGCACAAAGCATATAAAAAAGTAAAAATAGCTAATACACTACATATACGTACTAATCTAGAAACATTTAGCAATTACCACAAAAAAAATACAAAATGTAAAACTAAAAGTAAATTTTAACAAGACTAAAAGTAAGTTTTATTTTTACACTATAATTCAAATGTAAAAAAAATGACGCTAAACATATATGAACATTCTATAAACAAAACAGTTAATGAAATGGCCCAAGTAGTTCTAAAGCCCAATAAAATTCTAACAGTCCAGTAAATTTTTTAACAAAATGGATTAATAACGCAAGGACATTTAACTGATTACACTAACAGGGGAGACCTACAGCTATTCACCTCTTTAACGAAGGGATTAACTAGCTAACCACCTGGATTGTAAGCGTAACAAAACATATAACAGTGGAGGACTGAAGTGGCACTTTTACAAAACTTATTACAGACTAAAAAGTAAGTAGAATGCTAGTTGGATTCTCATTAACAACACATTTAACTACTATATTTTCTCATTAACAATTAAGCTAGAATCTAAACTAATCTTATTAAATCTGATCTAAACTATCCTAAAATTCTACAATCTATTAATCACATATCAAGAACTAATACATTGCAAGCTTCTAAAACTCACTGCCAAAAACAAGTAAAATATCATATCATATAAGCTGTCTAAAAGATTTAACTAATTCAACGAACTGCTATAATGCTGATCTATCAGAAACACAAATCAAATCATTTTAAGCCATTTAAAGCTAGAATGCAAATGTAACAGTTCAAAACAGAAGGCACAAAGACTAAAGTGAATAAAAATTCGTGCAAGTAACAACACGTTTACACTAACAAACTAACATCTGGCAGTTTACCTAAGAATTTGAAAAAAACCAAAAAAATAGTTACCACACATCCGAGGCTAGACCGTTGAGTCGAAGCGGAGCGCTGAGCTCGCTTTAACTATCGCACCTCAAACATCGTCTATAACTGGAATTGAAACAAATCTCTATTACACCATACAGCAAATCCAAATCATAAATTTAACAGGTTACTCTACGAATCTGCAACTACACTACTAATTCAAGAATCGAACACGTCTTGTAGCTCCAACTTGGTCAAATCTGAAACCTGAAAGTAATCCTACAAAATAAATCTGAAACAAACGAAGAAAAACCAAACAAGACCTTCGAACTCGAACCTACAAAAACTGATTTATATCCAATCTTACCCAACAGTAAGACTCTCAGTGATGAAACTACTAAAATACCTTTCCGCATTCTTAACCTGCAAATCTACTAGCATAACCAAATTCTAACAACCTTACTGACTAATTGAAACTGAAAATCGGGTATACTAACTCAGGAACTGAATCTAATCAGTAATGAAACTCAAGTATTTAAAACGTTTAAACAAACACTAAAACAAAACTAACTGACAATAAACTCGAACTCAATCGCTGAAACTATAACACTTATTGAGTTAAATGAGTAAAAAATGAAAACTGAAAAGCTTCTAAAACTGAAAAGCTGATTGACAAGTGACCAATGATTATGATATGTGTCATTTACTAACTCTCTTATCAAATCAAATCTACTTGAACTCTCATTATCAAACTAAGATAAACTATAGGATTTAAAGAACTTTGTAACCAAAAGTTAAACAAACTGAATCATCAATGGCAGAAAAAGAAGTATGGCTTCGTCCAAATAACAACCTGAACAGTAACAATAACGATAATAAGATCGAAGAACAATGATAGGTGTGTAAACACCCATCCTTTTTACCACTTAATTACAATAATAACCAAGCCAAAACGTGTATTTTATGTCACTTATGTCGGAATTATGCGTGGTTTGTGTTTTTGTTGTGATTTAGGACGAAAAGGTGAAAAGTGGAGAAAACACGGGCATTCACGGCCTTTTATCGAAGAAAAAGACGAAAGACGAAGTCGAAAGAGCAAGAGTGCGAAAAGAACGGAAGTCCAAGACCAATTCTGAAGATTTATCGAAGAAAAAGTCAAAAGACGGAAGTTTATTAAAAGCCGAAGAACTCAAGTCTAATTTATTGAAGAATTCAAGACGAGTTTTAAAGAAATCCCGAGACAAAGTCATTAAAGTCCAAGATTTAAAGAAGAATAAGAGGACAAGGACCTAATGACGCAATTAAGGAAAAGAAGAAAGAGGGGATGAAGCTTCCTAATCCTCCCCTATAAATAGATTAGGATTAATTCATTTTCATTTTGTTGGATAGCTTGACAAACTATTTCTTCCATTTTAATTACCTTGCACATTTAAATACATGTCATTTAATTTCTTGTCCAATTTAAATACTTGTCTTTCACCTTAAATACCTTTAATTTCAAGTAAGTTTCCTTTTAATTCTTGTCAATCTTTATTTTTATTGTTCATCTCCTATCTACCTTTCTTTAATCTTTGATTTTTATGGTTATGTTCATGTTTATGTTTTGAGTTTTTATTGATTAAAGTGGGTTTTAATTATTTTGGTTATATTTGTTATTTTGATTGTTTTGGATTGTTTGTTTATGATTAGTAGATGTTATTTGTTTAGTTTGATTTAATATTGTGGTTGATTTGATTAAGTTTTGGTTAGATTCGTGTAGCTCTTTGTATCCCTTGTTCTTCGCTGCTTTCTGTTACTGTATTCCCAGGAAAACATTCCGGATCAAGCCAGTTATTCCGAGTGAAGGAGTTTGTGCAAGTTTATTCCGTAGCAAGGGTGTTCATCCGGAATAAGTGACATATTCCGGATCAGCCTCTCATTCCGAATCAACCAAACATTCCGGATCAAAGGATTTCAGATTTGTTCATCCGGAATATTATATATTCCGGATCAGTCTAGTTTATTCGGAATAATCAAACATTCCGGATCAAACCTTTCATTCGGAATACCAAATATTCCGGATCAAGGAGTTTTATTCGGAATAATTAATTATTCCGGATCAAGGTCTTCATCCGGAATCTTAAATATTCCGGATCAAGGAAGATATTCCGGATCAAGGAGATATTCCGGATCAAGGACCAGGGATTCGAGCGCTCAATGATCCACTCTTGAAGACTTTTGACGAACCGTGATTCCATGTTCCCTTCTTCCCGGTTCTATCCTAAACTCTTTTCGATTCACTATTTTATATTTTCTCAGTATTAAAATAGGAATCTCTTTAGTTGTCTTTTCCTTAGCGAGATTTAAACAAAGTGCACAAGGTCCTAAGTGTAGGGGAGTTTATTCCCACATGCTTAAACATTGAGGACAATGTTTATATTAAGTGTAGGGGGGACTTCTATCGAAGTTAAGTGGTCTTTTCCTTGTATTTGTCCTCATTTTAACCGGAAAATCAATTTTTCGACATTTTCCAAATTTTTTTATCTATTTGGCCTATTAGTTTTTACTTTTGTATAGTTATTTTCTCTCCTTATTAGAATAAATTTTTAATAAAGTGGTTTTAATTTTCAAACGTTGTGAATCTTTTGACTCAACCCGATTTTACTTATCTAAGTTACTCTAGCTAGTATCCTTAACATGTTTAAGTCAAGTTTTGCTAGGCTTTTTTATAGGGAGCTATAAAACACGAAAGTCTTAACTCTCACGGGTTAAGAACAAGAACTTTTCACAAGTTCCTACAATTGATCCTAGAGAGTTGTTTATCAAGGTAACTTTAAAATGCGATTTCTAAACTTGAAAAAGTTTAAGAATTTGCAAGATCCTATAGGCGACTCGAAAACCCAAAACTTTGATTTAATAGGCTAAGCATCCATGAGTCTCATTCCTTGAGATTTTAAACTGTGGAGAACGAGAGATGATAGAGTCAATTATAAGTTTGGTATTCTTTCGTGAATTTATGTGAACTAATTATAAGCCTATTCTCCCATCGCTTGCTAATAAATTTATCTGCAATAAATAAGGTTGTACGATTTGAAAAGTTACTTAGCTTCTAGCCCAAGATCGTTTAAAAGTTGCTCGGTATGGATTAGAGTTCATAGCCAAGGCATAACTTATTGAAGCGGGATGCGAAGATTGGCGAGTCCAAAAAGGTCCTAACAAGACATGAGGGCTACATTTTGTTGCTAAAGATCCCAAGTGATGTGAAGAATCATTTATCAAAAATCAATATGAAGGATCGAGACACACGACGAAAAGCAAATACTCCCCAAAAGTCATGGAGAAGTCTATCCGAAAAGACCCTAGCAACGTATGAGGATAAATAAAGCCAAGTCCAAAAAGGAGGCGGATCGTTGTATATCAAAGTCCAAAATAAAGATTGGAGAAAAATGAAGAAGTCGTGTCCAAATATGAAGAATCTCTCAAAACTTCAAGTGAAGAAATTCCTATTATGAAGAGAAGGCCATTATTTCATGAACGTCTCTCAAGATTTGAAGTATGAAGTCGCTGCCAAATATCGGTCCGAGAAAGGTCTCAAATCGCGAAGCGAGTTATGCCAAGATATGAACTTTATGAGGTCCCGAGAAGCAGTTTTAAAATATTTTGTCCTTTAGCTAACTACTGATTAAATCGTTCACTTTATTTTCGGCCTAAATAACTATCAAAATAAGTCAAACAATGCATCCTCGTGATCATTCAAGACAACAATAAAATATAAGAGATACACCTAGGAATAAGGGAGTCTAAGTGGATAATTGGCCCACATGAGTTCGTGCTAGTTTGCTAACTTATAATAACAATGATCTCGTTTTTAAGCTTGGTTTGGAGAAAGTGAAAACTTGAGGATGATGATCATTCATGACATTTCCAAAACCCAAGGTATGTTTTTGATTTCTTTACTTTGAATGTTTATAGTTTTCTATCTCTTTAATAAAGGCCAAGGTGGATTGATTTTGATGAAAAATGTAAACGTGCTTTGTAATTAACGCATTGCATGAGGACATTGCAATGGTCAAGTGTAGAGGATTTGATAGGTGTGTAAACACCCATCCTTTTTACCACTTAATTACAATAATAACCGAGCCAAAACGTGTATTTTATGTCATTTATGTCAGAATTATGCGTGGTTTGTGTTTTTGTTGTGATTTAGGACGAAAAGGTAAAAAGTGGAGAAAACACGGGCATTCACTGGCTTTTATCGAAGAAAAAGACGAAAGACGAATTCGAAAGAGCAAGAGTGCGAAAAGAACGGAAGTCCAAGACCAATTCTGAAGATTTATCGAAGAAAAAGTCAAAAGACGGAAGTTTATTAAAAGCCGAAGAACTCAAGTCTAATTTATTGAAGAATTCAAGACGAGTTTTAAAGAAATCCCGAGACAAAGTCATTAAAGTCCAAGATTTAACGAAGATTAAGAGGACAAGGACCTAATGACGCAATTAAGGAAAAGAAGAAAGAGGAGAGGAAGCTTCCTAAGCTTCCTAATCCTCCCCTATAAATAGATTAGGATTAATTCATTTTCATTTTGTTGGATAGCTTGACAAACTATTTCTTCCATTTTAATTACCTTGCACATTTAAATACATGTCATTTAATTTCTTGTCCAATTTAAATACTTGTCTTGCACCTTAAATACCTTTAATTTCAAGTAAGTTTCCTTTTAATTCTTGTCAATCTTTATTTTTATTGTTCATCTCCTATCTACCTTTCTTTAATCTTTGATTTTTATGGTTATGTTCATGTTTATGTTTTGAGTTTTTATTGATTAAAGTGGGTTTTTATTATTTTGGTTATATTTGTTAGTTTGATTGTTTTGGATTGTTTGTTTGTGATTAGTAGATGTTATTTGTTTAGTTTGATTTAATCTTGTGGTTGATTTGATTAAGTTTTGGTTAGATTCGTGTAGCTCTTTGTATCCCTTGTTCTTCGCTTGTTTCTGTTACTGTATTCCCAGGAAAACATTCCGGATCAAGCCAGTTATTCCGAGTGAAGGAGTTTGTGCAAGTTTATTCCGTATCAAGGGTGTTCATCCGGAATAAGTGACATATTCCGGATCAGCCTCTCATTCCGAATCAACCAAACATTCCGGATCAAAGGATTTCAGATTTGTTCATCCGGAATATTATACATTCCAGATCAGTCTTGTTTATTCGGAATAATCAAACATTCCAGATCAAACCATTCATTCGGAATACCAAATATTCCGGATCAAGGAATTTTATTCGGAATAATTAATTATTCCGGATCAAGGTCTTCATCCGGAATCTTAAATATTCCGGATCAACGAAGATATTCCGGATCAAGGAGATATTCCGGATCAAGGACCAGTATTCCGAATCAAGACTTTATTCCGGATAAGTGACATATTCCGGATAAAGGATTTATTCCGGATCAAGGTTTTTGTTTAATATTCCGAGTGAAGAAGAACATTCCGAACGAAGGTGACATTCTGGATGAATGTTTATTCCGAATGAGGGTATTATTCCGGATGAGCTGATTTCAGGTTCTTTTTAGTTTCTGCTTTTAATTTTCTGTTTTTAATTTTCAAGCTTTACTTTTCCCGCCTTTTTCTTTAGTTGCACTTTAAGATTACTTGCCTTAGATTTATTTTAGCCTTGCCTAAGTTTGCCTTAGTTAGTTTTAAGTTTGCGTTATTTACTTTTAGTGCCTTTTAATTTTAGTCTCGCTTTTAAATTAACGTTATTTATTTTAAAGTCTTTGCACATTTTAATTACTATAACGACACAACTATTTGTTTCACCAAAGAACGACTGAGTCGCATAGTTAATCCATTTTTCAATTCGAAAAGACTGTGACGATAACTTTTTACATGCAAAATCTCTTGTATCAAATGGCGCCGCTGCCAGCTCTTTTCGTAAAGATTAACGGTTTTCTGTGAGAGACGCGTTGCTTTTTGGGATCCGTTCACTTGTGAGCGTTATTTTCTTACACAAAAATTTTCAAAAAGCCATAAAAATTAAAATTTTCAAAAATCCACAAAAATAAAAAATTTCAAAAATCCAAAAAGATTTTATTTTTATTGTGTATATATATTCTCTTTGTGTTTGGTATTGTTTTCTTTTGCCTTTGTAGGTGTATGCGTACTAGATCTTCTAATTATCAAGAGCCCGAGACTCGAGAAGATTTAGTTATGGCAGGTGTGAACAACAACAATAATCCACCGCACCTCAATAACAATAACAACAATGTTCTTCCACAGCCCGATCTTCGGACAATGGAGGAGCTTTGTCAACCTACCATGTTTGGACGAGGAGGACCGATTGCGCCGATGCAAATCACGGCTCCGGAGTTTTCGTTGAAGCACCACATGATTCAGCAAGTGCAAACAAATCCTTTTAGAGGAATTCCTGATGATGATGCCAACAAACACCTTGACAAGTTCATTACAATCACTCAAAGCATGAAGTGCACCGGTGCCACAATGGATGTTCTACGTCTTCAACTCTTTCCACATACTTTATCACACCACGCCGAGAAATGGTTTGATCGTCTCCCGAAGAATTCAATTCATACTTGGGATGACATGACTCAACGCTTTTTGTCGCGCTACTTTCCACCATCCATGGTCACGAGCCTTCGCAATCAAATCAACGGTTTCATGCAAGAACCCGATGAATCTCTTTTTGATGCTTGGGAAAGATATAATGTCTTGATTGATCGTTGTCCAAACCACAACATGCTCCCTGTCACATTGATTGATACTTTCTACAACGGTTTGACTTTTCGTGATCGTGATACGATTAATGCAGCCGTCGGTGGCACATTTATGAAAAGGAGACCCGAGGAGTGTAGAGAGCTTATTGAGAACATGAATACTCACCACAAAAACTGGGATTCCTCCGCTTCTTCAAGGAACAACCCGAGAGTCAATGTTTATTCTACTTCAGCAAACCCCGACATGACCGAATTCACCCGCATGATGACCGAAATGAACAAAAATATCTTGCTTCTCGCTACAAACCAACAACATCAAGTTAAAGCGGTTGCACCTTCTTGTGAAACATGCGGCGGTCCACACTCATACACTGATTGTCCTTCTACTCAAGGAAATCCGGAAAACGTGTATGCAGCTTATGGTAATTATTCACCGGAAAATTACCAAGCTCGACCTCAAGGGGATAGAAATTTGCTGAGTTACCGGTCCAACAACTACCTTTCACCCGATTTTTCTCCTCAAAACCAAAACCCCAACAACAACTACACTAGAAGCAACCAAATCCCACCAAGAGCTTCTAATCCTTATCACCCGCCCGCTCAACAAGCCCCACCCATCAATCAAGATGTTGAAGCCATCATGAGAACCCAAAGTGAGCAAATCAAGAATCTGCAGAGCCAAATTATCAATTTGAATGGAGATATCACCAAGCAAGGGAATGAAATTAGATCCGAGCTTCGAGATAATATACCATCCTCCTTTAGCAATCAAACGAATGATATAAAGAATATGCTGGCTAGTTTCTTGCCCACCACTCAACCCTCTACCTCGAGTTCTCTACCTTCAAACACCGTCACCAATCCGCGAGCAAATGCGAGTGCTATTAATACCCGTAGTGGAGTTACCATAGTAGGACCACCTATCCCGCCCCCATCATCTACACCTCCTCCACCCCCATTTATCCCTACTACTCCTACACCGAGTATTAGTACACCATTACCGTCTCTGCCTCGTCGTGATGAAGTACCCACCAAGAATCCTCCACCAACTCCACCTTCAACATCTCAACCTTCACCTACTACACCTTCACCACCCAACCCCTGCATTACTTATCCATCTCGTTTAGGCAAGGCCAAAATGCACACCAAGGATGACGTTCAAGTGTCAAACTATCTGAATAAAGTTTCGGAAATGACCGTCACTTTTCCCCTTGTCGAAGCTCTTGCACAAATGCCGAAATTTGTGAAGATGTTTAAGGAATTGCTTAGTAAGAAGTAGAAGATGGCCGAGTTTGTTAATACTCGATTGAATGAAAATTGTTCTGCCGTCCTTCTTAAATAACTTCCGGAGAAACTTGGAGATCCCGGTCGTTTTGTGTTGCCTTGCATTTTTAACAAAACCGAAGAATTTACTGCCCTAGCTGATCTTGGGGCCAGTATTAATCTGATGCCATTAAGTGTTTGGAAAACACTATCATTACCCGACCTTACACCAACAAAGATGACTCTGGAGCTAGCAAATCGCACTCTCGCTTACCACGTTGGTATTGCCGAAGACGTGTTCATTAAAGTTGGCACATTTACTTTCCCAGTCGACTTTGTCGTTGTTGATTATGAAATGGACCCTCATATTACTTTAATACTTGGTCGGCCATTCTTAAGAACCGGACGAGCTTTAGTTGATGTGGCCGAAGGTGAGCTCATCTTAAGAGTCGGGGATGATGCACAAGTTTTTAAAATGGGGAAGCTTACAAGCAAATCCTATGGACGAGAATCAACGAATATGATTAATGTGCTCGATGATTTTGTCATCTACAACAATCCTCTATTCGAGTCTTGCATTGATAATACACTTTTTCAAGATGATGTGGATGATTCTCTCTCCAATTTGGAACCTTCACCCATTTATGATTCTCCACCGATCTTTGATGCTTATGATGATGATTCTAGCTCAGATTCGGATGATTATGATGACCTTACCTCCGAGTATCCCGACATGCCCACATATGATGATTTTGATGAGGCCGATACTCTCTCGAGTGATTCTTCTCATGATGAAGATCCTCCGCCATCACTTGATCCTACTTTGGATTACTACTCATTTGAGGAAGACTTCTCTACATTTCTCAATACATACTTCCCTCATGAGAGTGATGCTCCTCCTTTAGACTTTGATAATTATGGTCTTGATCCTACTTTGTATTTGAAGAAAATTCTTTCAATGGAGAAGCAACCGGTCGACACCAACATCCGCAACACATATGATTTAACACCTCTTTTTCCACCTTCTGAGGACGAGGTTGTGCATCTTCTTCGCGGATCTTCTTCACATTCTGCTGAGCCTGAGTGCTATTTTCCCCTAAAGGAAAAGGTGTTCGACCCCGGTATCGATATTCTTCCGCCATCTCAGTATCTACCTGATGAAATAAAAGGAAAGATTTTTGGAACTACTGAAGATATGCTTGCACCACCTCACCCTTGCTTCCACCGTGCTCCATCTTTGCTTAAGGGAACCTTGCCTATTCTTCTTTGGCTTGCCTTGTTCGCCTTAAGCTTGTGCTACTTGATGGACAAAAACTATGTCTTTGATCCCGGTGGATATCTTTCATGCTTCTTCCTATGGTAATCAAGGTCGAGTCAGGCTCACGACTCGGTGAACAAAAATCAAGCGCTTCTTGGGAGGCAACCCATGTATCTATCTTTTAGCTTTCTTTATCCTAAGTGTAGGGGAGACCCGTTGGTGTTTGCTATTTCCTCTCTTCTCATATTCAGGGATTCGAGCACTCAATGATCCACTCTTGATGACTTTTGACGAACCGTGAGTCCGTGTTCCCTTCTTCCCGGTTCTATCCTAAACCCTTTTCGATTCACTATTTTATATTTTCTCAATATTAAAATAGGAATCTCTTTAGTTGTCTTTTCCTTAGCGAGATTTAAACAAAGTGCACAATGTCCTAAGTGTAGGGGAGTTTACTCCCACATGCTTAAACATTGAGGACAATGTTTATATTAAGTGTAGGGGGGACTTCTATCGAAGTTAAGTGGTCTTTTCCTTGTATTTGTCCTCATTTTAACCGGAAAATCAATTTTTCGACATTTTTCAATTTTTTTTTTTATCTATTTTGGCCTATTAGTTTTTACTTTTGTATAGTTATTTTCTCTCCTTATTAGAATAAATTTTTAATAAAGTGGTTTTAATTTTCAAACGTTGTGAATCTTTTGACTCAACCCGAGTTTACTTATCTAAGTTACTCTAGCTAGTATCCTTAACGTGTTTAAGTCAAGTTTTGCTAGGCTTTTATATAGGGAGCTATAAAACGCGAAAGTCTTAACTCTCACGGGTTAAGAACAAGAACTTTTCGCAAGTTCCTATAATTGATCCTAGAGAGTTGTTTATCAAGGGAACTTTAAAATGCGATTTCTAAACTTGTAAAAGTCTAAGAATTTGCAAGATCCTATAGGCGACTCGAAAACCCAAAACTTTGATTTAATAGGCTAAGCATCCACGAGTCTCATTCCTTGAGATTTTAAACTATGGAGAACGAGAGATGATAGAGTCAATTATAAGTTTGGTATTCTTTCATGAATTTATGTGAATTAATTACAAGCCTATTCTCCCATCGCTTGCTAATAAATTTATCTGTAATAAATAAGGTTGTACGATTTGAAAAGTTACTTAGCTTCTAGTCCAATATCGTTTAAAAGTTGCTCGGTATGGATTAGAGTTCATAGCCAAGGCATAACTTATTGAAGCGGGATGCGAAGATTGGCGAGTCCAAAAAGGTCCTAACAAGACATGAGGGCTACATTTTGTTGCTAAAGATCCCAAGTTATGTGAAGAATCATTTATCAAAAATCAATATGAAGGATCGAGACACACGACGAAAAGCAAATACTCCCTAAAAGTCATGGAGAAGTCTATCCGAAAAGACCCTAGCAAGGTATGAGGATAAATAAAGCCAAGTCCAAAAAGGAGTCGGATCGTTGTATATCAAAGTCCAAAATAAAGATTGGAGAAAAATGAAGAAGTCGTGGTCCAAATATGAAGAATCTCTCAAAACTTCAAGTGAAGAAATTCCTATTATGAAGAGAAGGCCATTATTTCATGAACGTCTCTCAAGATTTGAAGTATGAAGTCGCTGCCAAATATCGGTCCGAGAAAGGTCTCAAATCGCGAAGCGAGTTATGCCAAGATATGAACTTTTTGAGGTCCCGAGAAGCAGTTTTAAAAGATTTTGTCCTTTAGCTAACTATTGATTAAATCGTTCACTTTATTTTCGGCCTAAATAACTATCGAAATAAGTCAAACAATTCATCCTCGTGATCATTCAAGACAACAATAAAATATAAGAGATACACCTAGGAACAAGGGAGTGTAAGTGAATAATTGGCCCACATGAGTTCGTGTTAGTTTGCTAACTTATAATAACAATGATCTCGTTTTTAAGCTTGGTTTGGAGAAAGTGAAAACTTGAGGATGATGATCATTCATGACATTTCCAAAACCCAAGGTATGTTTTTGATTTCTTTACTTTGAATGTTTATAGTTTTCTATCTATTTAATAAAGGCCAAGGTGGATTGATTTTGATGAAAAATGTAAACGTGCTTTGTAATTAATGCATTGCATGAGGACATTGCAATGGTCAAGTGTAGGGGATTTGATAGGTGTGTAAACACCCATCCTTTTTACCACTTAATTACAATAATAACCGAGCCAAAACGTGTATTTTATGTCATTTATGTCGGAATTATGCGTGGTTTGTGTTTTTGTTGTGATTTAGGATGAAAAGGTGAAAAGTGGAGAAAACACAGGCATTCACGGGCTTTTATCAAAGAAAAAGACGAAACACGAAAGACGAAGTCAAAAAGAGCAAGAGTGCGAAAAGAACGGAAGTCCAAGACCAATTCTGAAGATTTATCGAAGAAAAAGTCAAAAGACGGAAGTTTATTAAAAGCCAAAGAACTCAAGTCTAATTTATTGAAGAATTCAAGACGAGTTTTAAAGAAATCCCGAGACAAAGTCATTAAAGTCCAAGATTTAAAGAAGATTAAGAGGACAAGGACCTAATGACGCAATTAAGGAAAAGAAGAAAGAAGGGAGGAAGCTTCCTAAGCTTCCTAATCCTCCCCTATAAATAGATTAGGATTAATTCATTTTCATTTTGTTGGATAGCTTGACAAACTATTTCTTCCATTTTAATTACCTTGCACATTTAAATACATGTCATTTAATTTCTTGTCCAATTTAAATACTTGTCTTGCACCTTAAATACCTTTAATTTCAAGTAAGTTTCCTTTTAATTCTTGTCAATCTTTATTTTTATTGCTCATCTCCTATCTACCTTTCTTTAATCTTTGATTTTTATGGTTATGTTCATGTTTATGTTTTGTGTTTTTATTGATTAAAGTGGGTTTTAATTATTTTGGTTATATTTGTTAGTTTGATTGTTTTAGATTGTTTGTTTATGATTAGTAGATGTTATATGTTTAGTTTGATTTAATCTTGTGGTTGATTTGATTAAGTTTTGGTTAGATTCGTGTAGCTCTTTGTATCCCTTGTTCTTCGCTTGTTTCTGTTACTATATTCCCAGGAAAACATTCCGGATCAAGCCAGTTATTCCGAGTGAAGGAGTTTGTGCAAGTTTATTCTGTATCAAGGGTGTTCATCCGGAATACGTGACATATTCCGGATCAGCCTCTCATTCCGAATCAACCAAACATTCCGGATCAAAGGATTTCAGATTTGTTCATCCGGAATATTATACATTCCGGATCAGTCTTGTTTATTCGGAATAATCAAACATTCCGGATCAAACCTTTCATTCGGAATACCAAATATTCCGGATCAAGGAGTTTTATTCGGAATAATTAATTATTCCGGATCAAGGTCTTCATCCGGAATCTTAAATATTCCGGATCAAGGAAGATATTCCGGATCAAGGAGATATTCTGGATCAAGGACCAGTATTCCGAATCAAGACTTTATTCCGGATAAGTGACATATTCCGGATAAAGGATTTATTCCGGATTAAGGTTTTTGGTTAATATTCCGAGTGAAGAAGAACATTCCGAACGAAGGTGACATTCTGGATGAATGTTTATTCCGAATGAGGGTATTATTCCGGATGAGCTGATTTCAGGTTCTTTTTAGTTTCTACTTTTAATTTTCTGTTTTTAATTTTCAAGCTTTACTTTTCCCGCCTTTTTCTTTAGTTGCACTTTAAGATTACTTGCCTTAGATTTATTCTAGCCTTGCCTAAGTTTGCCTTAGTTAGTTTTAAGTTTGCGTTATTTACTTTTAGTGCCTTTTAATTTTAGTCACGCTTTTAAATTAACGACATTTATTTTAAAGTCTTTGCACATTTTAATTACTACAACGACACAACTATTTGTTTCACCAAAGAACGTCTGAGTCGCATAGTTAATCCATTTTTCAATTCGAAAAGACTGTGACGATAAATTTTTACATGCAAAATCTCTTGTATCAAACAACAAAACTCTAGCTTGATTAGAAAGAAGGTAGATTAAGAAACTTAAAACTTTCATTAATGGCAGTAATGGTAACAACTTTAACAATCTATTTAACCGAATGTAACTGATCAGATTAACTGATTACAATGTGAAAGTTTAACTAAATTTACTTCTAAACTACAACTAATCTAACTAGCTATCTATGTGTGACTCTACTCCTAATGTTAACCGTTGAAAAATGAAGTCTTCATCTTGTATTTATAGCCATTTGAGAAGAAAGGTGAGGTGCTGGTGACGTGCAATCTCTAATCCCTTCGTGACAAGTGGAAAATACGAGGATGAATTTACTAGGGTTCTTCATTCTTCAAATTGGGGGTTTCTTCATCACTCCATCTTGATCTAATTAATTGTCATCTTCTTGTAGAGGAGATGGTGCTGATCATTTTTGTAGTTAGAAGCTTTGCTTGAATCTTCTTGGATCTTCCTTGAAATCGGATTGCAGGTCTGGTTGTGGAAAGTGATAAACATCTGATATTTCGTTTCTCTCTCTTCGTTTCAAGGATGAAGGAGAAAGACATGTAACGTTTTGTGTTTGATTGTGTCTTGGTCAATTGACCAAGTATATAAAAGTTGAATAAACTTTTATATTTCCTATCTTTTTGTTTGGTCCTTTACTTTTCTTATTTAATCACAAGTGTATAAAAGCTTTTAAACAAATCTCCATTTCATCCTTTGTTTTGTTTGAAATTTATACTTTAATTCCTCGATCTTTGAAATGATAACAAGTAATGTCCTTGAAAGCTCTTTCGTCCTTTTCTTCATCTTTTACCATAAAAATCCCTTCAAAACGTGTGTTTGTTCCAAAATGTATCTTGTTACCTGAAAACACATGAAACACAAATACCCACGTAATTCTGATATTTTTCAGTTAAATATAATGTATTTGACTGTGTTTTGAGTGGTTTTTGGATCATTATTGATGAGTGTTTTAACACTTATCAACCATCTTTGGAGAAAAGAATGGCGCGAAAAGCCAAGCTAGTTTGAATGTCATCTCATGTATTAAAACTCAAAAGTACATCAAAGAAGGTCGTCCAATTTTCCTTACTCAAGTTATTAGTATGAATGAAGCCGAACCTAAAGAGAAGAAAATTGAAGACGTTTCGATTGTTCGTGATTTTCCCAAAGACTTACCCGGATTACCGCCACTTCGTCAAGTAGAGTTTCACATCGAGCTAACCCCCGGAGCCGCACCCGTTGCAAGAGCACCTTATTGATTAACAACCGCCGAGATGAAAGACTTAGCCGACCAACTAAAGGAGCTTACCGACAAAGGATTCATAAGACCGAGTTCCTCACTATGGGGAGCCCCGGTTTTATTTGTGAAGAAGAAAGACGGATCTTTCCGTATGTGCATCGATTATCGTGAGTTGAACAAATTTACCATAAAGAATTGTTATCCTTTACCAAGGATTGATAACTTGTTTGATCAACTTGAAGGTTCGAGCATGTATTCAAAGATTGATCTAAGGTCAGGTTATCATCAACTTAGAGTTCGAGGAGAAGACATTTCCAAGACGGCGTTTCGAACCCGATATGGTCACTTTGAATTCTAAGTCATGCCATTTGGGTTGACTAACACACCCGCGGTATTCATGGATCTCATGAACCGCTTGTGTAAACCCTATTTGGACAAGTTTGTGATCGTGTTCATTGACGACATCCTTGTTTAATCATGTAATAAGGAAGACCACGAGGAACATTTGAAGAAAATTTTGGAGTTGTTGAAACAAGAACAATTGTATGCTAAATTTTCGAAGTGTGATTTTTTTATTCACATGGTATAATTACTCGGGCACGTGATTGATAGTAGTGGTATTCATGTGGATCCCGCCAAGATTGAAGCGGTGAAGGATTGGGCGACTCCTACTACCCCTACGGAAATTCGCCAATTCGTTGGACTTGCCCGTTATTATAGAGATTTATCGAAGGATTTCGAAGATCGCTAAATCTATGACGGAATTGACTCAAAAGAATAAGAACTTTATTTGGGGAGACGATCAATAATTGTCTTTCCAAACTCTTAAGCAAAAACTTTGTGATGCACCCATTCTTGCATTACCCGAGGGTAGTGAAGACTTTGAAGTGTATTGTGACGCTTCGATTAAAAGTCTAGGCGCGGTCCTTATGCAAAGGAAAAAGGTTATTGCTTACGCATTCCGACAACTAAAATCGAATGAAGAAAATTACACCACTCACGCTTTAGAGTTGGGCGTGGTTGTCTTTGCTCTCAAGATTTGGAGACACTACCTTTACGGTACCAAATGTGTAGTGTACGCCGACCATAAAAGTGTCCAACACATCATGGACCAAAATGAGCTTAACATGAGACAACGGTGATGGTTGGAATTACTTGGAGATTACGATCGTGACATTCGCTATACACCAGGAAAGGCTAATGTTGTAGCTGATGCTTTAAGTAGGAAACCTCATGAGAGACCCCTAAGAGTTCGAGCCTTGGTGATGACTATTGGCTTGAACATACCCTCAAAAATCTTAGAAGCTGAACGAGAAGCTATCAAAGTGGAAAAAATTGATAAAGAAGAAGCCGGTGGAATGATTACTAAGAAACTTGTTGCACGTGCCGATGGAACATTGTGTCTTGATAATAGAAGTCGGTTGCCACGTTACGGAAACATTTGAGCTTTGACCATGCACGAGTCACATAAGTCTATATATTCGATTCACCCCAAATCGGACAAAATGTATCATGACATGAAAATGTTCTATTGGTGGCCGAATATGAAAGCCGACATAGCGACTTATGTTGGTAAATGCTTAACTTGCGCTAAAGTAAGGTTGAACACCAAAAGCCTTCCGGATTACTAGTCCAACCTAGGATTCCGGAGTGGAAATGGGAGAGAATTACCATAGACTTTATCGCCAAAATCCCTAAGACGTCCGCGGGATATGACACCATTGGGGTCATTGTGGATCACCTTACAAAGTCCGCACACTTCCTCCCTATGAAAGAAAACGACAAAATGGATCAATTGGCGCAATTGTATGTGGAAGAAGTCGTTGCTAAGCACGGAGTACCAATTTCTATCATATCGGACCCAGACGGTCGATATTGTTCAAGATTTTCGCAATCACTCCAAGAAGCGTTGGAATGCAATTGGATATGAGCACGGCTTACCATCCTCAAACGGATGGCCAAAGCGAGAGAACCATCCAAACTTTCGAATACATGCTATGCGCATGTATGATCGATTTTAGAAACGGATGGGATCGACATCTACCGTAAGTAGAATTTTCATACAACAATAGTTACCACACTAGTACCAAAGCGGCACCGTTTGAAGCACTTTACGATCGAAAGTGTCGTTCATCCGTTTGTTGGGTGGAAATTGGTGATGCATAACTTACCGGCCCTGAAATTATTCATGAGACAACGAAGAAAATCATTCAAATCAAGAGTCGTATGAAAGCGGCTCGTGATCGTCAAAAATGTTACGCTGATAAAATACGAAAGCCTTTGGAATTCGAAGTCGGAGATCGAGTGATGTTGACAGCTGCACCGTGGAAAGGTGTAATCCTATTTGGTAAACGAGGAAAGCTAAACCTCGGTATATTAGACCATTTGAACTTATTCAACGCGTTGGTGACGTTGCTTATCGCTTGGAGCTACCATAAGAACTTAGTCGTGTTCATAATGTCTTTCACGTTTGCAACTTGAAGAAATATCTATCCGATGAAACGCTTGTTATACCAATGGAAGAAATTAAACTAAACGACAAACTTGTATTCGTCGAAGAACCCGTCAAAATCATGGATCGAGAAGTCAAACGACTCAAACAAAGCCGTATACCAATTGTTAAAGTGCGTTGGAACGCACGTAGAGGACTGGAATTTACTTGGGAACGCGAGGACCAATTCAAAGCGAAGTACCCTCACTTGTTCACTAATGTAGTGTCGACTTGAAATGTATTGTTTGTTTTGCTTTGCGGGCAAAGCCCTCTTTAGGGAGAGCGAATGTAAAAACTTGAATTTTCGCGTCTTATTATTATATTAAAGACGTGCTTGTTTGTAACGCTAAGACCTATGATCGGTTTGTGCCGACTATGAATGTACTTTGATTTGTTGAGAATACGTGTCCACTTTTACTTTGTCACGTCATTGATGTTTAGAGTGTCGATACCTTTATAGTACTACATCGAGTCGGTCTTTACTAGTTAAGTCATGGTATATTGGATCAATTTTATTCAAGATGTCATGTTGGGCCGAAAATTACCCAACTTACCCTACTGGGCCAAATTGGCTAGAGTGTGTACAAGATTATTCAAAACTAGAAATGAGACCAAGTCATAGTAAATTTCATTGAGTATAAGTTGATTACAAATCCTGGTCAACCAATGTCAACCTGCAAACACTAACCTTGTTTTAATCCCCCACTTACTACTACAATCCAGCACACATGCCAAAATTTCCTAAATTGTGTAGTCACAAGGTTACCAAAATCCAGAATTACTCTAACCCTAGACTAAGTTTTGCAAGTTAAATACCGTCACATTTTTCTTACAGCCTCTCATCAAACAAATAAATATGAGTTTACAAAATTAGTGTTCCTGCCTACTCAAGCAGTTTAATTACAATTTGATAAAAGCAAGCACCAAGTCTTGATCAACCGAGCCAAATCCCTCTTTCTGTCCGAATACACCAAGCCGAAAACCCCTTTTTATATTGAGTCTTCATCCACCTTTCCTCTTTCTTTTATGCATCATTTTAGTGTGCTTGTCCATGTTATTACCACCTGCGAAATCAAACCAAGCTAGTTAGTTTTTTTAAAACCTTCCTATTTAAGTAGTAAAACCTAATAATAACAGTAATGTGATGTCAAATTGGACTTTGGACCCACGACCCAAGACCCCATTTTTCTGTCGAGGCCAAGAACCCCCCCTATACGACCGATACCCCCTATTGCGTTTCTTTTAGTGTCCTTATTTTTAGGTCAAAATGTAAAACCCGCAAAAATAAGGTCATATTTTATTTTAATACATATAGTTTAATTCAAAAGTTTATTGAATTGATTTATTAGTTTTGGTTGATTTTAAATAAGAATCGTTAAACTATAACTTTCGCGAATCTTACGAATGGAATTTATCTGCTAGTGATCGTGATACCGACGGATGCCCAAATTCTATGTTTTATCGATGGTTTCGATATTTAATATTTTTGACGATATCGTTTTTAATAGCGTATTAAGTCGTGTCGGGACTATATTATATCATACTTCGTGTGCGTTTTAAATTTTGAAAAGTATTTTATGAAACCCGAGACCCGTAAATATTTTCAAAGTTGACTAATAGTCATTTCCTTCTTTTTAACTAATATTTACATTTTGGTCCAAAACTATGCAAGATTGGGAAAACTAACCCTTCCACCCACCATATAAAAACCCCCCGCCTAATTTTTTAACACATACAAAATAGGTTAGCAAAAACAATCCTCCCACCTCTTCTTTCTTTCTTCCTTACCATGACCTAAAGCAACCATCAAACCCCAATTTTTTCTTGATTACAATCTTGATCAATCAAAAAATAAACCAAGACCACACCTTAGAATTCTAAGGTGATTCTCATGGTGCAAAAATTTACAACATGCATGAAGCTTTGAGTTTTGGTTAAGAATTAGGGTTGGTAGGATAGCTAGATGATCATGCATGTGTTATTGGTGATGATCATGTGATGATCATGTTGTTTTTATGAAAAAGTTGATTTTGATTTTTGGGTTTTTATTTTTATGATTACTACAAGTGTTCGAATTAAGATATGTTGATATTAGGGGTTTAGGATGATGTGAAAAGTGGTTATAAGTGATCAAAAGTGTGATTTTATGGGAGATTTTAGAGGGTAATTTAGGGCAGTGGGTTCAAGGGTTTTTTTGGATGTCTTATATTTTGATAATTGTTAAATTAATTAGATAGTGTTAAAGAGATTTTGATTATCTTCGTTTTGGCGTAAATTAGAGCTTCTAACTCCAAACAAGTGTGAAGTTATGATAGTTTGATTATTCGTGTACCAGGAGACGAGTATCGGCACAATATGAAGTTGTTGTCGATATTTTGATCGAATCTCGGGGACTATAGAATGAGTTTCAAAATGATTCAAGGGCTGTTCTAAGTATGTTAACCTATGTTGGTGAGTCTATTTTCAAACTTAAGTGTCGGTTTCATAAATGAAGTTGATTAGCGAAGTCAAAATGGTTGTATGAGTGATGACGTAAAATTGTCCGGTTTTTGTAAGTCAAAGATGTGTCGGGCAGGGAGTGTCAGAAGTAAAATCTTTTGACAAACTTTTGCGAGGACTTTCTATAGAGAGTAAGTGAGTTCTCTGAGTAGTATCATTAATTTTTGACGTGTTTAAGTGGGGTAAATGAGCTTGTACATTTGTTATGTACCGACATATTTTTATCGAAAGAATAGACTAATAGAGTAAACATATAGAAGAGTGCAATAGTATCATTTGTATTGTTTTCTTTCGAGTTTGTCGTGATTTTATGATTTTGAGTTTGATGTTATTATGTATGATTTATTACTCGATTCTATTATTAATGAACGCGCCTTATTTGATAGGTTACGGTTCTCGTATTTGGCGGGCATCACTTATCGTCGGCGATCGTTATCTCTACTTCTACCACTCGAGGTGAGTTTATAGCCTCGCCTTTAAACTTTAAATGTTTTATTAAACCCGCAAGGGTGATACATGTTGTTTTATAAAATGAACACAAGTTGTTTTCGGTATGCTGGACCCGAATGAGATGATAAATGCATAAGTACCGTTGTCTAATGAAGTCCTTGAATTTCATGCACTGTTAATTACTCGAAGGGGTAAACGCTAATACATATGATAGATCTATTTGGTTTGACAGCCTTATCCTAGGGTTTGGATCCTTGTGAACACCTGAAAGGGATATTATGTATAAGAGGTCGTTGGTATATGAAAAAATTACCTGTTAGTAGGGGCGCCGTAAGTGACTGGTTTGACATGTTGGTTAACGTTCAGTGGCGTGAGCTTAATGCATTTATTAATATATATGAATTATCTATGTGATAAGTTTGAGATGATTAAAAATTCTTGTATTCACATATTATTCTTATAAACTCTATAAATTCACTCAGCTTTTAGTTGACTTTATAGCATGTTTATCTCAGGTAGTTAAAGATGGATGTTGGAGGTTTGGAATGGATGAGGAGGCAAGTGCTAATGTTTTGGGAAACATGTTTTCGTTCCATTCAATTATCTTTTACTTTCAAAATTTGTGTACTTTTAAAAGACTTGTGTATGAAATGTTGATAACGGTTTGTGGGACCAGTACTCTGATATTTACGAATGGAACCCTTTATCTAAAAATGTCTCTTTTAGAGTCGTTCTTTATATTCTTTTGTGATTGTGCTATTTCTTAGCACCCAAATGGTTGGTTTCCGCTGCGAGTAAATTTGGGGGTGTTAAATAAAACTATTAGCATTAATAGAGTAACAACCAAAACCCCCCATTCGAACCAAATACAATTCTGCCGAAACCATAACTGTTTTAAAAGTAGTCATAACATGAAATTAACATATATTTTACAAAACACTAATTAGACTTAATTAAACCCTCGTAAAAACCCCTAATTATTCAAAACCCTAATTTTCAAAAACTCATTTTAATTCAATAATTAACATCGAGAGATGTATGTAAACACTAGTTAATTAGAATGAAACCCAAGATTAAAGAAACCCCCAAATGTTTGAAACCCTAATTTTTATTAATTAGTTATATGTTAACATGGATTTATACCTGAAAACATTAATTAATTGTAATGAAACCATGGATTTAGAAAACCCCAATATTTCGAAAACCCCCAATATTTCGAAAACCCTAATTTATTTATAATTTATTCGAGAACCTCATGCCATATTTATTATAACACCCCCAAATCATATGCGCATCGGAACTACAACATTTGGGTGTTAAGCAGTTATCATCACACACAAGCTATTTCGAACGACTCAAAGAGACGTAGAAATTTAAACATAAATTAAAGATTGATTAAAACAACAAAGTATACTATTTTCCAAACCCCAAAAGAATTACAAAACAGAGTTGCGTTAGGTCCCCACTGAATCTCAACCCAAAAGTACATATTCGTTCTCATGACATAATATAAAACTTTTAAGTGCTAAAAGGGAGGAAAAACAAAGTAGACCGCCAAGCCACAACAACTTCCATCCTCGCATGCTCCGCTATTATCAATCTTGGTTACCTGAAACACATGCTTAAAACCGTCAACACAAAGGTTGAGCGAATCTATAGGTTTATCAAATCATAAGTTGAACATAAGTATTAAAACCATCGTACTCACAATCTATTATTCAAGGAGATTATCTTTAGCAATAGTTAATAATTGTGTTTAAGCTCGTGACACTAATCTGTTAACTCAATCATCCGCGTACAAAGACCGACATGATTTAAGTGAAACCAGTGCCCCTTCTAAAGGCATTAGTTGTAATTATACCTTATTTCTTATCACAAGTTATCCGTCCGCAGAGGGTACTCAACATACTAGCTCTCGTCTCGGATAGGGTCGTCAACCCCATAGTACTATCAATTGTATAAGCGGCTATCTCCAACCCACAAAAGGGCAAGACAATAGTTAATAGTTCACGAATTTAGGGACTTTTACAACTAGGTACTCAACACAATTCAAGGCAACATTCGGGTCCAATAATCATTCATGTCTTATGTTCATTTTCATTTAAATAGCATGTATTCCCTCGTGGGTAAAAACGTTTGAAATAAGTAAAGAGCGAGGCTATAGACTCACCTGGCGTATTAGTAGTGGTTCTATCAAAGACGTAACGAGAAATATCACCGACGATGTGGATGCCCGGGAAAATCTAACACGTGACCTAAAAATCAAAGTACGAAAACCAAATCAATACTCCGCGTACATTATTGTACTAAACACATGCAAATCGAAACACTTAATGCTTATGAAAGCTCACGCCAAAATCAAACAAGTAGTTGTTACTAGCCTTATACCATTTATCCACGTACCTAAAGTTGATTCCCATTTTATAAATTTGCCGGTACTTACCAAAAATACGGGCTGTTTGCTATGACTTAAGCACTTTTATAAATTTCAAGAAAATTTGTAAAAATACCTTGTGACCTGTAGAAAACCCATTTTAAATCCCATAAAAAGTTTCCACTTCTATGACTCGTTACTCATTACATTACTAGACGTACACATTTTGGACTGATTTTGCACTTCTAACACGTAGGACTTGTTTGACCCATTTAAATTACACCATTGACCAATAAAACACCTAAGTCCAAAAATAGACTCAAAACTGCAGGTTTGATACCAAAAATCAACTTTCAATCATTTACCAAACTCTATCTATGGTCCCCTGGATTTGACCCAAACCCAAACACAAATTCGGATTGTGTTGATTCTCATCTCCCGATACACGAACTTTCAAAATATCATAAATTTTGACTCGTTTGGAGTCGTAAGCTCTACCTTATACCAAAACTAAGCTAAGACAAATCTCTACAACTCTATCCTGTGTTTATGACCCGCTTACCAAGTTAAACCCACGAAAGACATGCTTGAACAATCTGGTCTAAAATCACCCTTCCAAAATCATTCCAAAACTTGTTTCCAATCCATTCTATCATTACCTAAGCCTATGCTAACCACTTTTAATCAATCCTAAACACCCCAAACAGCCTATACTACCAAGAACATCAAACCCTAATCAAAATCCAATCCTAAATCATACATGCAATAGGTTCTAACCATTTAATTACACTAAAACACAATCCTACATACACACCCACAACACATAAGCATCAAAATCATCAAGCCATCACCAAACCCATTTGGCCGTGGGTTTGGTGTAGCCAAAACACCCAAGAAAACAGCCCCTCCAACATGTTTTATTGAAAATTTAACATTATAAACACATGAATTAAACTTGTATACTATTTAATTAGATCAAAATCCGTTTTTGAAAAATCATAATTTTTGGAAAAATCAAGTTGTTGCATGTTTGTTTTTGTTAGTGGGATTTACTTACAAGGTGAAATGGAAGATTGGTCTTTGATTGGATTCTCCAAAAACCCAAGAAAAATAATGGTGGTGGTGGTTGTATGGTGGGTGGCCGGCGGCCATAGGAGAGAAAAGAAAGAGATGAATTTTTTTTTTGCAAAATGAAGTGTGTGTAAGCCTTTGTTCCTTTTTGTAAAAATGGAGGGACCCAAGTGGTAATTTTTGATTTATTTTGGCCTTTCTATTAAACGTCCAATTAAAGAGCGGGATTTTGGCTAAATGACGGGTTTTAAATTTTTGCGGGAGTCGGGTTTCACCAAAAATTATTTCCAAAGGTTAAAACACACGCAAAACGAATATACATATGGTTCCGACTCGACTTAACACGTAATAAAAATAAAATCTCGAAAAACTCAAATATCGATCAACGATAGTAAAAGATAAATTTTGGGCATCCGACGGGATCGTAGTCGTTATCGGTTCTTCTTAAATCGTCAAATGTTAAAATTACGACCTTAAACGTTGGTTTCAACTTAAACCGTCAAATATATAGCAAACGAAATTTCTTAAAAATTTCAAAAATATTCATAAAATAGGAGTAAATAAACGACGTTGGGCTCGGGATATCACATCCACAAGTGAGTCGCAACTTAAGATAGATGCTCATACTGAACAACTCTTGAGACAATAACTTAGCATCATACGGCACATTCACGGGTATCACATCCTCCCCTCCTTAAGGAGCGACATCCCGGCGCTCTCCGGTTCTTATACTCGCATTTCGTACTACTAGAAAGATAAGTGTACTTCTTCCTAAAGGAGTCTTCACGTTCCGTTGTGGACTTCGGTTCACGTCTCGGGTTCCATCACACCTTCACAATGAGTATTATACCTTGATTCAATCTCTTAACATCTCGATCCATGGTCTCCACTTCAATTTCCCCATTTATTCCTACGGTTATCAACACATCTCTTCTCACAGCTTCTCGCGGTCAACAAGTGATTCTTAATCTACACTGTCTCTTCCGTAGTCTCTCGAATCATTTCAGGTCCATTCAACTGACTTTTTACTACTTCATTCTATCTAACTGGCGGTCTATATTTTCATCAACATGATTTCTTCAAATGTTGCATCTTCATTGTTAACATGGTAAATGTCATTGTACAAAGGTACTACCAATGGCAAGTGTCGATCTCAACAACTATCAAAATCAGTCACTCACGTTCGGAGCATGTCTTCCAACGTTCGAATCGTCCTTTCACTTAGTCCATCATCTCATAAAAACAATTACTCACAAAATAAAATCGCACGGGTCACACATACCCCATCGAAAACGTTCAGAATATACAAGACGAAGTAATTAATACTAATCATACAAAATCACCTTAATCGCAATATTACGTACATACAAACCTATTTCGTCAAAACGAATTCATCGATACGAAATCATCCGACATATACATAACTCTCTCGAAAACATCACAATCCAATCAAACACAAAAACCATAATAAAACACACACAACCACATTACGACATGTTTGCAAAATATCCAAACCATGCCAAGTAAATAGGTTCAATCAAGTTAACTCATGTTTGCTAATCAGCTAAGCCATGATAAAATAAGAATATTTGACATGATTCTTGGATGAGTCCAGTCAAAAAGAAAATTGCAAGTTTAAGAAGGTTCACAGGCTTGCTAGCTATGGATGCATATCAAAAAAGAAATAAAATACAAACATATGCCATCGCAGGGTGCTCACACACGGATCTATACCCAAAAGTATATATATATATATATATATATATATATATATATATATATATATATATATATATATATATATATATATATATATATATATATATATATATATATATATGTATATATATATATATATATGTATATATATATATATATATATATATATATATATATATATATATATATATATATATATATATATATATATATATATATATATATATATATATATATATATATATATATATATATATATATATATATATATATATATATATATATATATATATATATATATATATAATACAAGAACACCATCTTACTTCCGTCCCAAACATGGTCAAAATCTCAATAAGCATCATCGTTCACAATTAAAAAAAAGTATTACATGGTACAGGTTCTCCATGATCGGACGTCATTGGACAATGTCGTCTCAAGTTCTCACAACTTTCGATCACTCGACTAGATCACATACAACATAAACACATAAAAGACAAGGGCTTAAAAACATCAACTATGTTTATCTATCGTTTAACCATCGATGATCAAAGAAAATCGAGTCAAGAAAAGAGGATTCCACACTTAAATAAACGAAGACGGCAATGGAATTGTCTTCCAATTACCGATGCACAGTTGGTAAACTTCAACATTTTATCGCGTGTCGTTTGACATATCAAAAGAACAAGAAAAGATAATAATTAAGGTACGATGTATTCGATGTAAGAGACGTCTACGTTATTTCCCTCGGAGTTACTTGAACTCGGATTTCCTCTACTTCGGCAGTCTTCTATTTTTGTTAAAAACTCTTCTCAGTGTCGATACGAGCCCCTTAGGTATTTAATCAACACCCTCGTGATTCCGATGAAATTCGCATGTTACATTCAACACATGAAACATTTTCCAAAATTACTCGGTCAAGGTGACTTACTAAGTCAACACAAAATGAAAGAAAAGATTTCAAGGAAACACAAGAAAATTCAGAAAATTTCTCTAGGAATCAAGGAGAATACGATTACTTGCATAAGGACCCATCATTTTTAAAAGCGTTCTCATACAACATTTATCAAAACACTACAAGTTTCAAGATGACCAATTTATTTAAAACGATAGTGCCCTTCCTAAACTATGCATAACTAGCTAGATCGTGCATACTTAAGGACCAAGCAACTATAATCAACAAAACAGGACTCTTCCCGAATTATGCCTAGTTAGCTAAGCTGTGCATAATTGAGGATCGAGTGATGACACAAACATTATTATTACATACCAAATATGACTATAAAAGTTTTCGACCTATATTTCAAAATAATTAAATCATTTGAAATGAAATTTGAAATGGGAAAATATTGTTACTATCGTTTTAAGAAACACATCAAACATTTTTTGTCCACTTTGGAAACATACCTTTGCTTTGCCTTTTTATGAGGAAAATAAATAAATAATTAAATAAATAACTCGACACTATTTGTATTTGGTTGAACGAACCATTTAACACACTCATACATATTTTCAAAATATACTATTCACCAAATAATGGTAAGGTGGTCCAGGATTTAAAGATTATTGCCAGCCCAACAAGTAATAAAAATCAAAAATCAATGAGATCAATTAAGATAAACGAGCAATATCATTGCCAACTGAAATTAACTACATACTTCAAATATATGACAAAAGTTTTGGGATAACAACAGCGATCTACGAATACATGGAGTAAAAATTGAATATCAACACAAGCGTCAAAAATAGAGAAACAATCATAATTCCTATCGTCTCGAGTTGCACACACATTCCACCAAGGGTATACGGGGAGAGGAGAAGGATCACCTGGTCGAATATAAAAAATCTCACCAGGAAGATCGAGTTCTTTCACCTCTACAATTCGAAAAGCGGCTTCGCCTCCTCGCTTTTGTTCAATATAAATAAATAACCACTTTAATGAAGGTTTATAGTATCACAAGTAGATACAAAAATTTTAGGTTCCATTAACCGAAAGAAGAAAAGTTACGGCGTCCATGAACATGACAAAAATACACCGGGTGACATACCCTTATTATCATGTAATCGTGAAGTAGCAATTCAAAATAAATAATGGTCTCATGCCATTGACAATATTAAAACGAAAAATCACATGACTATCCAAGTTTAGATACAGACCCACAAAATCAAAGAAGGGGTGTCGTACAATCGAACCATCGTGACTCCAAATATTACGTCTTTATAAAATATTATACAAGTAGGAGTTTGTTGGGTGATCCATTTGCATATTCAAATCAATGTTACTATGTACCTTGTAAAAGCGAGCATTTACACATTTTTAATTTGTGTTACACCATTAAAGAATTTATACCTTTCATTTTTCAATCATTACGAAGTTTTCATTTCTGGAAAAATTTCAATCTCTCGGAGATTATTAACATTAGTAGATGCGCACGGTTATCATAATCGACAATTCATTAGGTTTGAAAATCTCCATACTTGTGTCAAAATCTCGTTAATGTTCATAACTTAAGTACCGAAAACGTACATAGTAAAAATTTTCAAAGTTTTACATTATTGTTATTACGACTTATCTTGTCACATATATACACGTATCCACATGACTCAAACTAGTCCAATTTAACTCTTAAAAATCAATCCTTGACTTTTTATTATACACATGTCTTCCTTAAAACTGTTTTCTTAAATCATCTTCGCGCAATTCAACTCAAATGATAAAGAGGTTTCACGTGGTATTATTCCGGGTAACTTACTGATTTTAGTCGACACTTGAATCTCGATAATAATAAAAAAATAAATAATCAAAATGTGTATTTCAATAATTCTAAAATGTAGAAAATTCAACTTTTAGTCCTTAGCCCATTATCAAACGATTTTAAAATTAACACATGTCTCAGCGGAATAAAATAACGTTCCATCAACATTTAATAATTTGTTTCAAGCATTATAATTTCTTACTTAAAGTGTATATTCCGATTTGTTCCAATTTATTCACTACAACAAGTGACGAGTTCTAGTTTATACCAATGCATATAACATGACCTTATGTTTAAAATGAAACCAATTTTTCAAAGTCTCTAGCTCTAAAACACATGACCAATTTTTTTTACTCATGTTTTATATTACCAATTATGCCAAAAGTTTGCTATATTGATCCAAAAATTAATTCATACAAAGCCTAATGCTACATATACTCAATAGTCATATCGTTAATTTTATTAATAACTCCCTTTTCAAATTAAATTAAACAAATTCTACTTTGTTATAAGACACACCATAGGTCATTTTTATCCAAAAGTTTCATCCGCCAAGTAATAAATATGTAAAACACTTTATGTTTAGACCATTCAATCAACAAAGTTTAGTGCTTACTTAACTCGCACAAATGCCGGACCTCGTCATATATACTATCAAATTTAAAATAATAAGACAACAAGACGAATGCAATAAACGGAATGAGAATATGTATGTCAACTAAGTGTTGTTATCGGCCTCGGATGAGTCTCGAAATCGTACACCACAAAATTAACACAAACCAACCAAATTTCAAGTTATCGCGATTGATCACAACGCTAGTCTATTTTAAAACACATCTTTAAATTCAAGTAGGATGATAAAAACGATTAAATGACGATACACCTCAACCACGTTTCATAATATACACACATGATTCGCCGCCACGATGTACGCATCGTTTATTATACTTCGGTTATGTTATAGTTACACGAACTAATATATCAAAACCATAAGCGATAAAGGAAATACAGTAATACGATAGTAATTTACGTTCCAAAAAGAATATGTCCCAAAATGACACATCACGGTGCGATAACGACAATTGAGATCACTCTAGTCAATATACAATATGTTACGAAGAATTATTTACGTATCTAGAATATCAAACGAGGTTCATACTTGGTTATTCGAACAATAAATTAATTATCAAGATTGATAATTAGCGATAAGGCCGAATTCTCAACAAAACCGCATTTTAAATGTACGATAATCACCCAAGGACCATTGCTTCGCGTGCAATGCCTCCAAATACCATATTATATATATACCTATTCATACAATCATTCCTACATACATAGGATCACAACGCAGTGTTGCCATGTAATGCAATGTAGCCCGTATGCCAATTACATGCAACACATATGATAGTCGTATAAATGTTTGCAAATTACGATATTAAGTAATCGACGTACAAAAAAATATATCTCAATATATCATAGTATTTACTTACTAAATACTAGGGAATTCGTATCAGTTTGAGGGATACATCTAAAATATAAAGCAATGCTAAAGAAATCTTACCGGAGCCATGCAGGATAGTTGTGTGCTTGGACAATTTCTTACGACACCAAAAGTTATAGTTTAGGATTTTTTTTCAAAATGACCTAGTTCTCTATAACTCATGGCTCTGATTACCAATCTATAACACCCCAAATCATATGCGCAGCGGAACTACAACATTTGGGTGTTAAGCCGTTATCATCACACACAAGCTATTTCGAACGACTCAAAGAGACGTAGAAATTTAAACATAAATTAAAGATTGTTTGAAACAAGAAAGTCTACTATTTACCAAACCCCAAAAGAATTACAAAACAGAGTTGCGTTAGGTCCCCACTGAATCTCAACCCAAAAGTACATATTCGTTCTCATGACATAATATAAAACTTTTAAGTGCTAAAAGGGAGGAAAAACAATGTGGACCGCCAAGCCACAACAACTTCCATCCTCGCATGCTCCGCTATTATCAATCTTGGTTACCTGAAACACATGCTTGAAACCGTCAACACAAAGGTTGAGTGAATCTATAGGTTTATCAAATCATAAGTTGAACATAAGTATTAAAACCAATCATGACCATTCAATAGCATTGTCGTACTCACAATCTATTATTCAAGGAGATTATCTTTTGCAATAGATAATAATTGTGTTTAAGCTCGTGAGACTAATCCGTTAACTCAATTATCCGCGTACAAAGACCGGCATGATTTAAGGGAAACCAGTGCCCCTTCTAAAGACATTAGTTGTAATTATACCTTATTTCTTATCACAAGTTATCCGTCCGCAGAGGGTACTCAACGTACTAGATCTCGTCTCGGATAGGGTCGTCAACCCCATAGTACTATCAATTGTATAAGCGGCTATCTCCAACCCACACAAGGGCAAGACAATAGTTAATAGTTCACGAATTTAGGGACTTTTACAACTAGGTACTCAACACAATTCATAGCAACATTCGGGTCCAATAATCATTCATGTCTTATGTTCATTTTCATTTAAATAGCATGTATCCCCTCGTGGGTAAAAAGGTTTGAAATAAGTAAAGAGCGAGGCTATAGACTCACCTGGCGTATCAGTAGTGGTTCTATCAAAGACGTAACGAGAAATATCACCGACGATGTGGATGCCCGGAAAAATCTAACACGTGACCTAAAAATCAAAGTACGAAAACCAAATCAATACTCCGCGTACATTATTGTACTAAACACACGCAAATCGAAACACTTAATGCTTATGAAAGCTCACGCCAAAATCAAACAAGTAGTTGTTACTAGCCTTATACCATTTATCCACGTACCTAAAGTTGATTCCCATTTTATAAATTTGCCGGTACTTACCAAAAATACGGGCTGTTTGCTATGACTTAAGCACTTTTATAAATTTCAAGAAAATTTGTAAAAATAACTTATGACCTGTAGAAAACCCATTTTAAATCCCATAAAAAGTTTCCACTTCTATGACTCGTTACTCATTACATTACTAGACGTACACATTTTGGACTGATTTTGCACTTCTAACACGTAGGACTTGTTTGACCCATTTAAAATACACCATTGACCAATACAACACCTAAGTCCAAAAATAGACTCACAAGTGCAGGTTTGAGACCAAAAATCAAATTTCAATCATTTACCAAACTCTATCTATGGTCCCCGGGATTTGACCCAAAACCAAACACATATTCGGATTGTGTTGATTCTCATCTCCCGGTACACGAACTTTCAAAATATCATAACTTTTGACTCGTTTGGAGTTGTAAGCTCTACCTGTGACAACCCTGGTTTTGAGGTTCGTCACTTAGTTTTATTTTATGCTAGTTACGTGTCTTTACGTGTTGATGTGCTAATCGGAGTGTATAGATTGTGGTTTGGATATCGTTTCTGGTACGGGGTACCTTGTGAGTGAAACGATGTGTGATGATTTCATGTTCATGAGTTCACATGGTAGTGACTATGAAATGAGATGGTGTTATTTAGTGGTTTTACGTATATGTATAGGTATTATAGAAAATCGTATTTTTACGATTTACGGTTTAGCATTTAGAGGTCTCGGATGAGGTAATTAGTCATATGAATATTTTTTGGGATGGTTTTAAGTCATTTGGGACTTAGTTATAAAGTTTATGTCAAAATTTGAGATTTTTTATAAAAGTGTATATTTTACGTCTTTTACGGTAAAACGCGTAAATTTGACTAGTTTTACGGTTTTGAGGTTTTGAAGGCTTTAGGAGCTGAAATAAATAAAGGTAAATTAAGGTAATATTAATAAGATATTAATTAACAATAAAAAGAAAAGAAAATAAAAAAATATATATATATGAGGCGGTTTGGGACGAATCAAAAGAAAAGAAAAAGGGAAAAAAAGGAAAAAGGGAACCGGGCTTTTGTAATGGGCCAAGGACTTGTTAGGAAACTATAAAAATACTTTTTATTAACCAAAACACTTCATAAAACCCCTGGAGATCACCTTCAAGTCGGCATCAATGGTGGTGTTAGGGTTCTCAATCATATTATGATGGATTTAAGTTAGGGTTTAAATAAGAATCTGTATTTTAATGATATTATAATGATTAGATGATTTAGGGTTTGTAATTAATGGGGTTATGGGTAATAAATTAGGCTAAATTAATTAAACCCGTTTTTAAAAACTGGTTAGAAATTTGGACCATTGTTTTGATCATATAGGGAGATCTACAAACTCTTATTTTGCGATCCACATATCCCTGAAAATCTAATTGAAGTGTCTTTCCTATCCAAGAAACTAGAACTAAATTGGGGGTAGGGAAGTGGGTCAAAAACAGGTTACAACAGTCGGAGGTCAAAACAGTCTTGAAGTCAGCCTGTTTTCTTTTCAAGTTTTGGGTTGTTTGGGGTACTTAGGGTTGCATTGGGATCTTCTCACGAACATGAGAGATGGTTTATATATTATAGTAAGTATCTGCACTTGGGATAAGGTTGTGGTTTAGGGTAAGACCCCCTAATTGTAACAAACTTTTCATACGTTTAAAATCAGTGAATTCTGGTTAGGTAGCAATATATATACATATATCGGGGCCTTAACAGTAGCTTTAAGGTTAGGGCAAGTGGGAGGTTTTAGCTAACATATGTAAAAGTATGAATATTCCTTTTACAGAAACCATGGGTATGTTTAAGTGGATGTTTGACTTAAAGGTTTGAGACCTAAAAACTGGGACTGTTTTGTGTAAAATATGAACGGGGTAGTTATTAAACTTAACCAAGTTAAGGACTTGTTAAGGAAGGGTAATGGGGTGATTAGAGCTTATCAATGAGGTATTTATATGGGAGTAGGCTAGATGTCCATCATAGGTTGATGAGGCATTTTAGTGATTGGTTCATATTTTGATTGCGTGTTTTTGGTTTGTTAGCTTGTTGCTAGTGCGAGGACTTTTGGAGAAGCAATCAGGTGAGTTTTATAGTCCCATGTTTAATATGGATTTTGACTTCCAGATGGGATGGAAGAGACACTGTGTTGAGTTATTTTATAAATTGATGTTGTGAATGTTTTTAAGGTTTGTGATGGACTTATGTGCACATTATGTGATTAACTGCTATGTGATTCTTGATTGTGTATGATTTGGATCGGGGGACACGTGCCGTCTCAGTTATTGTGGTTTGACAAGGTAGTAGCCTTGGGATAGGTACATAGCGTGATCGTCTATGGGACCAATGGAAAATGACAAGGTAGTGGCCTTGGGATAGGTACATAGCGTGATCGTCTATGGGACCAATGGAAAATGAAAAGGTAGTGGCCTTGGGATAGGTACATAGCGTGATCGTCTATGGGACCAATGGAAAATGACAAGGTAGTGGCCTTGGGATAGGTACATAGGTGTATGGGCGCCTATAGTACCATGGTTGTTGGTAAGGCGTGATGCCTTGGTAATTGTGGTTGTTGGTAAGGCGTGATGCCTTGGAATTGTGTTGATTGATTGAACTTGAATGCTAGTTGTTAATACATTATTGTAGCACATTGTCCATATGTTATTGTGTTGATGTTTGATATTCACAGCTTATAACTGTTTTAGCGTTGGAGTCTAAACCTATGACTCTCACCACTTTTATGTTGACGTTTTTTAGTGTCTCTTTTAGGTGTGAATGTGTTTAAGCTTGAGGATAGAAGTGGCTAGACTTGGATGCCTTAGGATTGCATATAGAAGGAGATCCTCGTTCCTTCTTAGTTTACCTTTATGTTTTTTTGATAAGTGATACATGTTGGCAACTATATGTTTGTTTGGTTTATGTTTATTGTTTGTCTTGGGTAAGTGGTAGGACTGTTACCTACTTACCTAGACTCCTGCTTTGTTGAGATATTGTCATGACATTTGTGTCGCCATTTATGACATTATATTTTCATTTTAGTTTTCTCTATAGAGACACCGTTTGTTGTGATGATATCCATATGTCGCGCCCCATATTCCGCCATGGTGGGGTGTGACAGAATGGTATCAGAGACAATGGTTATAGAGAATTAGGTTGCCAAGTCGTGTAGCCTAGTCTATAGCTTAAGGGTCCCTGCATATAGGCGTCATAGGAGTATGTGTGCATTTTATAATAATTGATGTGTTTGGATGTTATTTATTGCGATGTTTTGACTAGTATGAATTGAACCGTAGTATGTTCATACTTAGTCACATGTTATTTTCTTTTCGGGTTTGTGACTAGTGCAGGTTGAACCATAATCATCCACGCTAGTCATTGTTGTATTTTGCTTAAATTGTACATTATAGTACATAATTTAGTACAAGGTAGTTTCTATCTTATATCGAGTTATTTTACATACCTGAGGTATGTTATTTTCTTTTGATGTTTAAGTCATGTTCCCTAAGAATCGTGTGGTGGTTCGAGTTACTAGGAGTAGGTGGATAGGAAGGGTTTTAAGCTGTTTCCACTCTTACGGGCGACATGACTTATAACTGATTATGTTTTCGTTTTGGATTTAGTCTATGCTGTTTTAGCTAGACTATGGATTTACGTATTTCAAGAGTATTACTATGTTATTTTAATAGATGGGGTTTTGGAATTTATTGTTTATGTGGTGATGAGCTTATGTGAGTAGATGGAATTATGTGTTATATGTTGTATTGATTCTTATAAGTGTCATCATAGGAGGGAGTGCATTGGGGAAAGGGTAATTGTATAAGTATGGTGGCCAACATACTTTTACAAGTACAACAACTTCAATGGGTTCTCAAGTATGATTGCATGAAAGAGGGTTAATACATGCTTGTATATGATGAGATGTAGAATTTGGGTATACGTATATATATATGGGTTTATGTAATGGCTGCCTATGATATGGCTATTGTTCTTTTTGTGTTATATGTTTTGGGATTATAGTGGTGTTGTGTGATTATGGGGTCACACGATATGGTTTGGTTTTGGAGGTGGGCTTTATGCCTTGTTGTGGCACGGTTAGATGGTGATTACTAGTATGGAAAAACGAGCGTATAAAGCGATTGATTGACTTGACATGTATGATAACGAGTATGTTTGGGAGATTCGATAGGTATATATATGCGGATGTATATATACTACTACGTGTTGGGTTATGGTATATGGTCGTTCACTAGTTATTATAACTTGAGCGTACCTCGTGTTTGTCGTGTTTTATGGTGATGGAGTTTGTTGGAGTTCCACCGACATTTTGAATCTTTTGAAGTGTGTCTTGTAGCGTATTCTTTGAGTCTCGTATTTCACGTGTACGTTTTAAAATGGTGTTTTTGGTTTCAAGTCTACTGAAATAACTTGGGATTTCTTTTGAGATAATGAAATCTTTTGTGTTGGGTCTTGCATTTCTTTTGGTCGGTATATATTGAGTTAGATGGTTGGTTGTATTGGTAAATAAGGGTAAGGTGTTGGAGTCGTGTTTGAAACAAGATGTAATATAAGATTTCTTTTAATCAACACTTATATATTTCAAATTCTAAAAGACTTTCTTTGAAATAAAGCGAAGTAAAAATTTCTTTCTACCTACATAGTTTATATAATTGAGTTTGACCGATTTATGTCATTTATAATTATTAATACAAGGTTAAATTGAGTTTATGAAGATTTCACATACAATTTTATCTCTCATTAATATAAAACTGTTTTGGTCATAACTTGTTCGTTTTTAAAGCTTTTTGGATGATTCAAAAGCCTAAAATTATGTACTCGGAACATACTTTTCAAATATTCAGAAAGTATAGTCATGGGAGGTCAGTGGACTGGTCGAAATTGTTGTACAAGTGTCGGGTTCAAGGTTGAGTTTTGAATAGTAGTTTATTTTTATTTGGGGTGCACGGGAAACCTAGTCTTTGGGTTGAGTTTTGAGATCTCCTAGAAGGTTGTTTGTAGATGGTTTGAGTCACATAGATGAGAGGAGTTCATTTAGAACAAGTATCCTCGTGTGATGTGTTGTTTGTGTGTTTGATCCTAAGGAGTAAATCTCGGGATGAGATTTATATTAGGAGGGAGTGATGTGACAACCCTGGTTTTGAGGTTCGTCACTTAGTTTTATTTTGTGCTAGTTACGTGTCTTTACGTGTTGATGTGCTAATTGGAGTGTATAGATTGTGGTTTGGATATCGTTTCTGGTACGGGGTACCTTGTGAGTGAAACGATGTGTTATGATTTCATGTTCATGAGTTCACATGGTAGTGACTATGAAATGAGATGTTGTTATTTAGTGGTTTTACGTATACGTATAGGTATTATAGAAAATCGTATTTTTACGATTTACGGTTTAGCATTTAGAGGTCTCGGATGAGGTAATTAGTCATATGAATATTTTTCGGGATGGTTTTAAGTCATTTGGGACTTAGTTATAAAGTTTATTTCAAAATTTGAGATTTTTTATAAAAGTGTATATTTTACGTCTTTTACGGTAAAACGCGTAAATTTGACTAGTTTTACGGTTTTGAGGTTTTGAAGGCTTTAGGAGCTGAAATAAATTAAGGTAAATTAAGGTAATATTAATAAGATATTAATTAACAATAAAAAGAAAAAAAATAAAAAAATATATATATGAGGCGGTTTGGGACGAATCAATAGAAAAGAAAAAGGGAAAAAAAGGAAAAAGGGAACCGGGCTTTTGTAATAGGCCAAGGACTTGTTAGGAAACTATAAAAATACTTTTTATTAACCAAAACACTTCATAAAACCCCTGGAGATCACCTTCAAGTCGGCATCAATGGTGGTGTTAGGGTTCTTCATTAATTTTTCTTCTTTCAAAAATTCTAAGGTAAAATCTTTAATACTCTTTTTAATTAAAGTGTTTTAATTCTTTCTCAATCATCTTATGATGGATTTAAGTTAGGGTTTAAATAAGAATCTGTATTTTAATGATATTATAATGATTAGATGGTTTAGGGTTTGTAATTAATAGGGTTATGGGTAATAAATTAGGTTAAATTAATTAAACCCGTTTTTAAAAACTGGGCAGAATTTTGGGCCATTGTTTTGATCATATAGGGAGATCTACAAACTCTTATTTTGCGATCCACATATCCCTGAAAAGATAATTGAAGTGGATTTCTTATGCAAGAAACTAGAACTAAATTGGAGGTAGGGAAGTGGGTCAAAAACAGGTTACAACAGTCGGAGGTCAAAACAGTTTTGAAGTCAGCCTGTTTTCTTTTTAAGTTTTGGGTTGTTTGGGGTACTTAGGGTTGCATTGGGATCTTCTCACGAAAATGAGAGATGGTTTATATATTATAGTAAGTATCTGCACTTGGGATAAGGTTGTAGTTTAGGGTAAGACCCCCTAATTGTAACAAACTTTTCATACGTTTAAAATCAGTGAATTCTGGTTAGGTAGCAATATATATACATATATCGGGGCCTTAACAGTAGCTTTAAGGTTAGGGCAAGTGGGAGGTTTTAGCTAACATATGTAAAAGTATGAATATTCCTTTTACAGAAACCATGGGTATGTTTAAGTGGACGTTTGACTTAAAGTTTTGAGACCTAAAAACTGGGACTGTTTTGTGTAAAATATGAACGAGATAGTTATTAAACTTAACCAAGTTAAGGACTTGTTAAGGAAGGGTAATGGGGTGATTAGAGCTTATCAATGAGGTATTTATATGGGAGTAGGCTAGATGTCCATCATAGGTTGATGTGCCATTTTAGTGATTGGTTCATATTTTGATTTCGTGTTTTTGGTTTGTTAGCTTGTTGCTAGTGCGAGGAATTTTGGAGAAGCAATCAGGTGAGTTTCATAGTCCCATGTTTAATATTGACTTTGACTTCCAGATGGGATGGAAGAGACACTGTGTTGAGTTATTTTATAAATTGATGCTGTGAATGTTTTTAAGGTTTGTGATGGACTTGTGTGTACATTATGTGATTAACTGCTATGTGATTCTTGATTGTGTATGATTTGGATCGGGGGACACGTGCCGTCTCAGTTATTGTGGTTTGACAAGGTAGTGGCCTTGGGATAGGTACATAGCGTGATCGTCTATGGGACCAATGGAAAATGACAAGGTATTGGCCTTGGGATAGGTACATAGCGTGATCGTCTATGGGACCAATGGAAATGGACAAGGTAGTGGCCTTGGGATAGGTACATAGCGTGATCGTCTATGGGACCAATGGAAAATGACAAGGTAGTGGCCTTGGGATAGGTACATAGGTGTATGGGTGCCTATGGTACCATGGTTGTTGGTAAGGCGTGATGCCTTGGTAATTGTGGTTGTTGGTAAGGCGTGATGACTTGGAATTGTGTTGATTGATTGAACTTTAATGCTAGTTGTTAATACATTATTGTAGCACATTGTCCATATGTTATTGTGTTGATGTTTGATATTCACAGCTTATAACTGTTTTAGCGTTGGAGTCTAAACCTATGACTCTCACCAACTTTATGTTGACGTGTTTTAGTGTCTCTTTCAGGTGTGAATGTGTTTAAGCTTGAGGATAGAAGTGGCTAGACTTGGATGCCTTAGGATTACATATAGAAGGAGATCCCCGTTCCTTCTTAGTTTACCTTTATGTTTTTTTTATAAGTGATACATGTTGGCACCTATATGTTTGTTTGGTTTATGTTTATTGTTTGTCTTGAGTAAGTGGTAGGACTGTTACCTACTTACCTAGACTCCTGCTTTGTTGAGATATTGTCATGACATTTGTGTCGCCATTTATGACATTATATTTGCATTTTAGTTTTCTCTATAGAGACACCGTTTGTTATGATGATATCCATATGTCGCGCCCCATATTCCGCCATGGTGGGGGTGTGACACTACCTTATACCAAAACGAAGCTAAGACAAAGCTATACAACTCTATCCTATGTTTATGACCTGCTTACCAAGTTAAACCCACGAAAAACATGCTTGAACAATCTGGTCTAAAATCACCCTTCCAAAATCATTCCAAAACTTGTTTCCAATCCATTCTATCATTACATAAGCCTATGCTAACCACTTGTAATCAATCCTAAACACCCCAAACAGCCTATACTACCAAGAACATCAAACCCTAATCAAAACCCAATCCTAAATCATACATGCAATAGGTTCTAACCATTTAAAAACACTAAAACACAATCCTACATACAAACCCACAACACATAAGCATCAAAATCATCAAGCCACCACCAAACCCATTTGGCCGTGGGTTTGGTGTAACCAAAAAACCCAAGAAAACAGCCCCTCCAACATGTTTTATTGAATATTTAACATTATAAACACATGAATTAAACTTGTATACTATTTAATTAGATCAAAATCCATTTTTGAAAAATCATAATTTTTGGAAAAATCAAGTTGTTGCATGTTTGTTTTTGTTTGTGGGATTTACTTACAAGGTGAAATGGAAGATTGGTCTTTGATTGGATTCTCCAAAAACCCAAGAAAAATAATGGTGGTGGTGGTTGTGTGGTGGGTGGTCGGCGGCCATAGGAGAGAAAAGAAAGAGATGAATTTTTTTTTGCAAAATGAAGTGTGTGTAAGCCTTTGTTCCTTTTTGTAAAAATGGAGGGACCCAAGTGGTAATTTTTGCTTTATTTTGGCCTTTCTAATAAACGTCCAATTAAAGAGCGGGATTTTGGCTAAATGACGGGTTTTAAATTTTTACGGGAGTCAGGTTTCACCAAAAATTATTTCCAAAGGTTAAAACGCACGCAAAACGAATATACATATGGTTCCGACTCGACTTAACACGTAATAAAAATAAAATCTCGAAAAACTCAAATATCGATCAATCGATAGTAAAAGATAAATTTTGGGCATCCGCTGGGATCGTAGTCGTTATCGGTTCTTCTTAAATCGTCAAATGTTAAAATTACGACCTTAAACGTTGGTTTCAACTTAAACCGTCAAATATATAGCAAACGAAATTTCTTAAAAATTTCAAAAATATTCATAAAATAGGAGTAAATAAACGACGTTGGGCTCGGGATATCACATCCACAAGTGAGTCGCAACTTAAGATAGATGCTCATACTGAACAACTCTTGATACAATAACTTAGCATCATACGACACATTCACGGGTATCACATCTATAATTAAATCAAATGATTTTGAAACCAATGACTCCCTTTTATTTTCGAATGTATAAAAGGAAAATCAGTTTGAACCATTTAATTAAAAGGAAAGAATATTAAAACTTATCTTTTGTGAAGAACCACCATCGAATTACCCTAGAAACACCTCGAAAATGGATTGACCTTGATGTGGGGATGAAATCCCACATCCCACGATCTAGTATTTTAGGTTTATGATAATAAAGATTCGAATTAGTATTGTTTTTGGCTATGGAGATGATGTAGATCTGAGTTTCTAGAGAGAGAGAGAGTGTGGAGCGGTTGGGAGATAGCTGGGGAAGTAAGGGAGTATTAACTGTGAGTTTTAGGGATAATAGAACTGATAGATGACCCCTCACTTGTTTGTAACGCCTGGTGGGCCGGGTTGGGTGATTAAACCAAGTGGGCCGAGCCTTTGTGGCTCATGTGTTTGGTTGGGCGGCTGGTTATTGGGCTGGTTTAAGCCCACACGAATTTTGGAGTTATAAAATGTAAACCCATCCGGATTATTATATAATGTAATATTAAGCCCAATTATTAAATAACCGAGTATAAATGTCGTGTTTTCCGTAAACAAAATATATCGTCAAGCACAACTAGGATGTCATGCATTTTATTGGTATATTTATAGGTGTCGTAACACGGTCAATATATTTATCTAGGTTGTGGATAGCGTGATCGTATTCTCGAGCTACTTTACATTTCCATCACTTTACTTATTCAACGAGATGAGTTTTTATCCCCATTTTTAATTGCTTTTAACTATTTGGGGTGAGAACATTGCTTGTTTTTACGGATGAACATTAGTGCCATGGAAACGCATACGTTACCTACATAATGTCTAAGTAGCGATATCCCTAGATGATTTAGCCCACTATCATGAACCATTAATTACTTTGTGTAAGCACGAATGTTATGGATATATATTGGGATTGACCTCCCTATCTAATGTTAGTTGTGTGGCCAAATTAGATACACCTACATTTGAGTCGTTACGAATGCTTTGGGATAGGCATTTGCTTGGGCTCTCATATTATCTTGCTAGTACTCTTAACGCTTCGGTGTCATGAGCTAATTTTTATAACGTATGCTATTTGATTATAATCTTGTATTTGTTATAAGATTATATGTCGGTTGCCTAACTAAAATCTTATGGTTCATCACACTACCTACTTATAAACTTATAAACTCACCGACCTTCGTGTTGACGTTTTAGCAATGTTTTTCTCAGGTGTCAAGGCGAAGAGTGACGTGGTTGTGCCATGGAGATAATAAAAGTTATCATGACTATCTTTTGGAGACTTGATTTAAATGTTATGTCATTTGGAAACTTTAATTTATGTTATCATGATGTACTAAACATGTTCTTGGAACAAGTTTATTTATGTTTAATGAATGTAAAACGGCTTTTAAGATTCGTTTTTTATATCTATGTCTCTTGATTTTCATGATAGTCACATCCTCGTGTATTCACATACATTGGTAGTTTGAGGGCGTGACACTAGGACGTTTATAGAATTGATTATGAAGAATGGGTAGGGGTTCATAAGAAAACAGGGTGCAAGTCTTCATGTTGTGCTATTCGGCCCTATTTATAGTATTTGCAACACTTAGGCTCCAAGCTAAGGCCATGGACGTGTAACATAGATAGAGTAATGACTAAGGATGGCTAGTGAAGCTCTACATAAGTTTATAGGGTCTAGCTTCATTCCAATATTCACTTGTAGATCAATTAGGTCACAACAACATTAGGATGAGAATGGTGATGTGTAGCACATAAGTAGGTGATGCACCTACTTGTCACCACATGGAAAATATCCTATAACATGTAAAATATCTGATTTTTAAACTTAGAATAGGAGCGAAAACATAAAACTAGGTTTAAATTCTAGGGCTTGTAACTTATACTTTGTAATTTTGTTGATTAGGGACTTAGGAAAGTTATTAGTGAATTATTAAGGCTTATTTAGGGTTTAGACATTCTATTTAGAAGATTTGGGTCCTTGGTTTGAAGTTTAACAAAGGTTTGATGTGAAAATGGGAAGTAAGCTTGTGTAGATTAGGGTTTTCTAATGATCTAGGTTTAAATCTTAGTAAAAGTCATTCTTCTCATCTTAAATACTAATGTAAACTTAATTTAGGTCCTAGAAATTATGTTTTAAGTATCGAATGAGTTCTCACCCTTGGTTTGATAGCTTAGTTTAAGTAAACATGTCTAAAGAGTGAAAATACCTATTTTGACCCAATTTACACGTCACGCATTGATATCTTGTACCTTGTGCATTAGGTTACTTGTACATTTTCTTAACATAATCTTGTAACCTTAATGCAATGCTATGAGTATCTGTAGACTTGTCCTAAAAGACTAGGTAATGATTCTCTGTAGATTTCTTAATATAAGTGTTTCCATGTCATTAAGCCTAATGACTTTCTATCTTGGGTAATTAGGGTTTATATCTTAATGTAAATTATTCTAAGTCTTATATAGTATGTTTATGACTTCTAGAGTTTCTACATTCTTAGTTTAAGGGTTTATATAGGTTGATCATATCTTAGGGTTAATTAAGTAAGCTTAAGGCCCTATGCTTTGAAAACTTGTACTTTATGCTTTAAAAATTTGTAACTTAGTTTAAGTTAAATGTAATAACTTATTATTATAATTAATTGAGTTTTATAATTAGTTGCAAAATATTAGACTTTAATTCATTATAGAACGGGTTTTATATGTTAATCTTGGTTTTAGGTCATTTTCTTGTAATTAGCTTGAGATTAGTGAATATTAGTGTTTTGTGATTATTTACCTTTTCTTTATATGATAGATTATAATTAGTATAATGTATTTGATAATAGTCTATTATGTAGTTATATTGCTTGAAACATTAGTTTACAAGGGATTTCTAGGGTTTCTAAGGCTTTCTTAGGAATTTAAGGTATCCTTGTTATATTTGAGTTGTTCTTATTCATTGTATATATATATAGTTACTTTTAGAACTCAGACTTGATATATAAAGTGTTTACAACATATAGGTTTATGTGGAAGTGATAATTGAGATAGTTAGAATAAGTATATTCAAAAATCAGCCACATACCATAATAAAATGCAAAATTTTTTTAGTAAAATCACCTCTTTATTTATAAACATAGATATTACATTAATCAAAATTACAAGATGTTATAAACCGGGTGTGTAAGCTGTATTTGGATAAATTCGTCATAGTCTTTATAGATGATATATTGATTTATTCTAAGTCAGAGGAAGAACATTGAGAACATTTGAGGATGGTGTTGGAACTACTAAGAAGGGAAAAGTTGTATGGGAAATTTTCTAAGTGCGAGTTTTGGCTGCGAGAAGTGCAATTTCTAGGTCATGTAATTAACAAGGATGGCATTCATGTCGACCCGGGCAAGATAGAAGCTGTGAAGAATTGGAAGGATCCTACTACACCATTAGAAATACGTTCATTCCTAGGTTTCACTGGGTTTTATAGAATATTCATTGAGAACTTCTCTTGGATAGCGAAACCTCTTACTATGTTGACACAAAAGAATCAGAAGTATGAGTGGAGTGAAGAGCAGGAAGGACGTTTCAAAAATTGAAAGGCATGTTGTGGGATGCTCCTATTTTATCGTTACCAGATGGAGTAGAGGACTTTTTAGTTTCTTGTGATGCCTCGAATCAAGAACTTGGTTGTGTGCTTATGTAGAGGGACAAGGTAATCGCCTATGCGTCACGACAACTGAAAAACCATAAAAAGAATTACACCACTCATGATTTGGAGTTAGGAGTTGTAGTGTTTGCTCCCAAGATCTAGAGACATTACACGTATAGGACTAAGAGTGTGATCTATACAGATCACAAAAGTCTACAGCATATATTCAAGCAAAAGGAGTTGAATATAAGACAAAGAAGATGGTTGGAATTATTTAGTGACTATGATTGTGAAATTAAGTATCACCGGGGAAAGGCTAATGTGATAGAAGATGCGTTGGGCAGGAAAGAAAGGTTGAAACCGAAGAGAGTTCGAGCTATGAGCATGACTATTCAGTTAAACTTAAAGGACACGATTCGAGGAGCTCAGGAAGAGGCTATTAATGAGGAAAATGTGGATGGTGAGAAACTGCATAGTATGGACAGATTTATGGAGAAGTGGAGTGATGGGTGTATGTACTACTTGGATTAAATATGGATTCCACTACGTGGTGAGGTAAGAACGATGATTCTGGATGAGGAACATAAAGCAAGGTATTCGATTCACCCAGGAGCTGGCAAGAAGTATTAGGATCTTAGAAACATGTATTGGTGGCCGGGAATGAAGAGAGATATAGCCACATACGTCAGTGAATGTCTGACGCGTGTTAAAGTGAAGGCTGAGCACCAAAGACCGTCAGGAATGCTCCAACAATCTGAAATACCTGAGTGGAAATGGGAAAAGATTACGATGGATTTCGTCACTAAGTTTCCATGGTCCAATAATGGAAACGACAAGATATGGGTAATTGTTGATAGGCTACTAAGTCTGATCATTTCATTGCAATGAGAGAAGAAGAAAAGATAGGGAAACTTTCCAGGAGATACATAGAGGTCATTGTGTCAAAGCATGAAGTGCCATTGTCTGTTATGTCGGATAGGGATAGCAGGTTTGCTTCAAGGTTTTAGGGAACTCTATAGACGGAATGAGAACCAGATTGGATATGAGTACTATTTATCATCCGTAGGCGGATGGACAGAGTGAAAGGACCATACAAACATTGGAGGATATGCTTAGAGCTTGTGTGATAGACTTTGGTGGTAGTTGGGAGACCCATTTGGCGTTGGCTGAGTTCTCATACAACAATAGTTATCATGCCAGCATCCGATGTGCACCATTTAAAGCATTGTATGGGAGGAAGTGTAGATCTCCTTTGTTGTGGGCTGAGGTTGGGAGTAGTCAGCTCATTGGACCAAAATTGGTGCAAGAGACTACTGACGTTCTAACGGTAATGAAGGAGAAGTTGAAAACAGCAAGGGATCGTCAAAAGAGCTATGTTGACAAAAGAAGGAAACCACTAGATTTTAACGAGAGAGATAAAGTTATGTTGAAGGTTTCACCTTGTAAAGGGGTGATGCATTTTGGAAAGAAGGAAAAGTTAGCACAAAGGTTTTGAAGGTTTATATAGTTCATAACAATTACACAAAACCCTAAACGAGATCAAAGCACACATATAGCGGAAGGATTTAACAAGATCATAATAACACAGTTATAATTAATCGAATTAGGTTACGTACCTTTTAGCTAAAGCAAACCCACAAGATAAAGAACAAATCACCAATTAGGGTTTATAATGAACACCACCAAGATATAGTCTAAAGTAAGACTATATTACGTTCTTGTATACACGTAATACAACGAGCTAACCGTAATTCTAGCACGTGTAAACCGAGCTTCAACGCTTTTGGAAAATCTACCCAACAACCCTAGAGAGGGGCTAGGACTAGATTATAAGCTAAACCGAATACCAAGAAAAAACCTCACAAAACACTTTTATGGTTTTGTGTTGCGATCGGCCAAAGAGGGAGAGAAGAGAGATTGTGTGTTGAATTATGAGGGTGAGGGGTTTTTATATAGGCCTAGGAATTCTTGTAGCCCAGGTAAAAACAAATAAAAGGAAATTTTTTCCTTCCCCCTTGTCTCCATAACCTACCGACGACCACCTCCTTGTGGGGTGTTCCGGAACCTTCTTTTCTTCTTCCTTTTAATTCCACAATGCTCGTTAATACTTAACTCTTAATTATTTAACGGTTGTTAAGTAATAGCTCGATTTAATTTAATAAATATAATAAATATATTTATTAAATAAAATAACTCTTTACGTATTGAGTGCAATCCCGTTATCTCGAGTTCGATCCTATCGCACTACTATTAAATATAAGTCCATAAACTTTCAGCTCCCACTTGGACATATTCTGAATATCGTGATTACATTGACTAGCGTCTAGTTACACTAGTAATGTCTCTAGTATATCTCGAGTAAGGTCTCCTGGAAAAAACTTTTTAATGATTCATCATTATTATAATCCTTTTATTTCTAATACAACGTAAATAAGGATATGGATCTCATTCATTCCTTTCATTAACCATTCTATTTCTCGTTTACAGATTAAGCAAGATTACCAAAACAAATTTGGATCTGGCCACACAAAGAGCTTACTAATCCGACAGGGGGGGCAACTGTATTAAAACTCCAAAACAAAATCGGAGGAAATTAATCCCATATTGACTACAAGCAAAACCAATTAATTTTGCAACACTTTTGAAAATAATCCTTATAGCTACCAGTTACGTTTAGCGTTAGATTATTCTACAAAAATGCATTGTATTCAAAACATTTTTCTGGTATCTCAGGTCTAAGGATAACTATTTATGATTTACTTGATGACAAAGATCCACAAAATAAAATCATATAGTTAGGATAAGTCCAATATTTGATTCATCGAATATCATCCAAAATCGATTAATATACTTTCAAGTATACTTTATCGCAATTTTAATTTGTCTTAATTTAGTAATATTCCTATATTATTAATTGACAACGGACATTTAGCATAACAATTTATTCACGGATTAAAACATGTAAAATAAGATACAAAATTAAGTAATAAGAATAAACGAAACCCACTCTTTATTTCATTAAATAATAATGTCTTAACATCCTTATCCAAATACTAATCACAGATTTATTGCATGATTTCGTTAGCTAGTTGTAGCCCAATAGCCTTGGCATGCTTAATTACCTTTGGTCTAGGTAAAGCCTTAGTAAAAGGATCAGCTACATTATCATATGCGTGAACTTTTATTAATTTTATTTCACGAGCTTCTACTTGTTCTCGGACGTAGTGATGTCTACGCTTAAAGTGGTTGGCGCCTTTCATGACTCCAGATTCATTGGCGAATGTTATTGCAACAGAATTGTCACAATATATATCAATAGGTTCTTTAATTGAAGGCATCACTCCAAGATCTCCAATAAACTTCCTAATCCAAACAGCTTCTATTGCAACTTCTGAAGCAGCCATGTACTCAGATTGAGTAGCAAGCATTACAATCGTTGTTTGTTTCGTTCTCTTCCAGTCAACTGCTCCTCCATTGATAACAAACACGTAACCCATCAGGAGACTTCGTATCGTCTTTATCACATTTCCAGGACGCATCACAGTATCCTGTTACATTCAGTTTTATGTCTGGTTTCCCTCCAAATACCAAAAACATATCTTTCGTACTCCTCAAATAATTTAGAATATGTTTAACAGCAGTCCAGTGGAGAATCCTTGGATTCTGTTGGTAACGACTGACCAAGTTTTGAGAAAACGCCACATCAGGCCTTGTGCATCTTACAGCATACATAATAGATCCTACAGCCAAAGTGTAAGGCACCTTCTGCATGTATGCCTCCTTTTCAGGAGTTGATGCATCCATCTCATGACTTAGATTATGCTTAACTTCCATAGGTTGAAAAACTTTCTTGGAATTATGCATATTATACTTCTTCAATATCTTATCTATATAAGCATCTTGACTAAGACCAATTAACCGTCTTTTCCTATCTTGATAGATCTTAATTCCCATAATGTATACAGCTTCTCCTAAAACCTTCATAGAAAAACATTTACCAAGATAATCCTTAACAACTTTAAGTCTTGGAATGTTACTTCCCATGATTAATATGGTATCAACATATAGGACTAGAAATACTATATCACTCCCACTAGCTTTGCGATATACACATGGCTCATCACGATTTTGAATAAATCCGAACTTTTTTATTTCTTCATCAAATCGTTTATTTCATTGACGTGATGCTTGCTTCAAACCTTAAATAGATCTTTGAAGTTTACACACGTTCTTTGGATTTTTAGGATCAACATACCCTTTTGGTTGTTGCATGTAGATGTCTTCATCTAAGCGACCGTTCAAGAAGGCAGTTTTAACATCCATTTTCCATATCTCATAGTCATAGTATGCTGCTATAGCTATATGAATCATAATAGCTCTTAAGTCTGCTACAGGAGAAAATGTCTCCTCATAGTCTACGCCAAAAGTTTGAGTAAAACCTTTCGCTACTAAACTAGGATTGTATTTTTTTCGTCCATGTCGGTTTTCTTCTTGTATATCCACTTATGTCTCACTACTTTAGCATTTGGTGGTGGATCTACAAGAATCCAAACATCATTAACTTTCATGGATTTCATTTACTCATCCATAGCAACCATCCACTTATCCTTCTCAGGATCAAGCATGGCGGATTTATAATTAGCAGGTTCTCTAAGATCCCCTAATTCATCGTCATCCTCTTTATAAGACATATATTTCTATTTGCGTTTTTAATCCTTTCAAATCTACGTAGAGGAACTACTTCCACTGGATCCGCCAGACTTTCTGGTTCTACAGGAATTATCTCACTAGTGTTTTTAGAAGGTAATGTATTATAGAAGTATGGTAATCTTTGATAAATCAAGAGGGTTGTTGTTTCTAGAGAGAGAAAGTAGAGAGAAAGATGAGAGAAAATGTAAATGTATTATGTGAGAAATGAAAAACAACCAACACCCCTTTCCATGGTCGAAATGGGTTTATATACCCAAGTCCCTTAGTGGACTTGGGCCTCCGACCCATGAACATGCTCATGGGTCGGGCTTACATAAACTATAATTAAACTTATACTACGAGCCCTTAACTATATTGTTGGAGTGACCGAGACTTTTTAAATACGAGAAACGTATTTCCAACAATCTCCCCCAAAGGGAGGTCACTCCAAATTACAAAGTCCTAATCTAGCATGTTAGATCTTCGTTCGCGTGCTCGTAGTCCACTTTCTCTTTTCATCTTTTACTTTTCTTCATTTTTGTGAATAATGCGTTGATTATCATCAGGCTTTGGCTTAGACACATGTTCTTTTGGCCTTTCACGTGCAGTCTTTGCCTTCTTGTGATGTTCGCCTCTTCGTGACTTCATGTCCCACATACCTATCCTTTGTTGAGTTCTTGAAAGTTTCAGAGTTGATACAGCGGAAAACTTTTAGGTCAGACTTTCTTGAATTTGCTGAAATATTTGATGCAGAAGGTATAAGTATGTGAGGACGACTTCAGGTGGTACACCGCAACACCACCGTCTTCAAATGCAGCAACATAATAAGACACGAATAAAATGGATTTGACATTTTATTCTGATTCGGTAGCATTTTACCTCCGGTCGGTGAAGACCGTTGGACGATAATAAATATCATACTTGTGACAAGTAGCTCTAATTAAAGATCTCCTTGACAAGATTTTGCGGGTAAACCCGTTCTCTTTATTCGACCGTCCAAAGCTGACTGCGAACATAAAGATTGAATCATTTGGATAAAAAATATCCTTATGATTGAAGCCGTCAATTCATGATCCTGGAACAAGTTAATTTCAATTAAGATATTCACCATCGTTGCTTTCCAGTTGTCACGAGCTTGATTCTGATAGAATCTTGCTTGTCACCTACCGTAGTGCTGTTTGATGTTGACACTGGAAAGATTTCCACTCTTCACTGTGAACACTAAAAAGTGTCACTCTGAGTGTTCTAGCAAGATCACTTAGATTTTATGTAGAGGCCCTGGAACAAGTTTAATCTTAATCAAGAGTTAAACCATCGTTTCTTTCCAGTTATCACAAGATTAGTTCTTAAAGAACTGCACGTGTCACCTACCATGAGCTTGTTTGATGTTGGATCAAGCAGGATTTCCATCTTCATTGTAATACTTTCGTATCACTCAGATGTTCTGGCAATATTGCAAGAATACTGCGTAGGACTCATAAAATTCTTTCTTGTTTAAAAAATTATGTCCTAATGAGACTTTTTATGATCTCGTGGCTCTAGACTCAATAGTACATTTTGTTTTTGTGATCGGAGGCTGGAGAGGATTGCCACCTTTTCAATATCAATTTATTCGGCATGAATAAACCAATAGATAACATGTTGAGCTCCGTGACATTAAAACAAATATGTTTTGATAGATATTTGAGTTGGCTGGGAGGGGTTGTGCATCGCATCACTGGTTCCATGATACTTTCGTCTTCAAGATGAGTTGACCTGGTTTCTGCCTAAGTTGTAAGGAGGGAATCTTTCTTTACACCCTTTATCTTTACATTTCTTTTTCATTCTTCAACCCCTTCAATGCTTACCAATACATCATCACTAGAACCTTGTTATGATTGTTCCAGTGCTAGCATCAGTACTTGGTCGGCATTCAGCTTCGTTCACAATCCATTCCCCATCTTTCCTAAGGACTTCTATTTTCTAACTATAGAATTATCCTTGGGAAGATTCCTCCGGTTCTGGAAGAATCATTGGACTAGTACCTAATCCTACCACCCTTTTGTCACCATATTCATCGTGAGTTAAGTGTGTTTTGGGTAAGTATTCGTCTTCATGAAAAATTCCTTAAAATCACTGAGGTACTTGTGATATAAATTTCAAAAGTTTTTGTACCTTAAGTGTTTTAGAAAACAAAAATGCTCCCCCTTAACGTATGCATAGCACATATCAAGTTGGATTTTCTATTCAGCCCTTTTTCATTTTTTGGCCACATATGTTTTACAAGTCTCCTTAATCCTATTTTCTCCCCTTATCCAAAATGTTAACCATTAATGTTTTGGATATTAGTGGATTAACCGGTCTTTGGGTTAAAAATGAAATCGTATGCTGACCATGGAACATATTAATGCTCCCCCTCAAATTAATGAGGGTTAGTTGTACTGCTTAAGTATGATATGTTTGAAAGATTTGGAATCTTGTGAGAAATTCTTGGAAAACTTCATACTCTTGCACTACACTAAGCCACAAAAGCCTATTATAATTATATTCACATATTCACAATAAAAATACATATGGAGTTGACCTGAGAGAATACGATCCATGTTAAATAGATCGTTCCGTTTTCCTGTGGTGAGCTCCACATGGTCTTCCACCTAAGGATCATTCCAAACTTCTTATCAACCGGCGCTTCCTTAACGTTTCCTCGATCTTCTTAATCGCGTACATAGCACTTTGCTTGCATTGGGTTGTCCATGTGTACGTTACTGCTGGAAGTCATTGTCCGGTATTGAGAACAAGCAGTCATTCCGATTAACACTTAAATACATGACAGTATACCACAGACATTTTATTCTAATGACATAACGACCTAGCTTTAGTTCCTTGAGGATTTGGGTTTCCTTGAATTCATTACCACTACTTCTATGGGAGAACTAGTGGAAAAATGACGATGAAATTCAACCACCACCTCAGTAGGCATGGGTATAACTTCTACCTCAGTAGGTGTTGGTGTAACCAAAACCTCAGTAGGTGTAGGCAAAACCTCAACCTCAGTAGGTGTAGGCAAAACCTCAACCTCTGTAGGTGTAGGAAAAACCTCAACCTCAGTAGGTGTTGAGATAACCAAAATCTCAATGGGTTTGAACTCAAGGTCGGACAAAGATGATGCAGTGTCTTCCATGGCCTGAATGCAAAACATAAGACATTGAATAACTAATTTTATCTCTTTTGTTTACATAAATATCAACTTATAAAATAAGATGAATTTTTGTAATAAGAAACCGTTCAAGTATTCTTATGAGAAAAAATTAATTATATCCAATAAAGCTTGGTTTTGTTTTAATGGCCCTAATAATATTAATGCCTAAAAACCCTGATTGTTATCTAAGTCGAATGCATTAGTGATGTATTTGTTATTGTAACACATTGAGAAGAAACTACACTTAGCATTTTTTATGTTTCACAACTCTTAATCTAGCAATGTGTCTATAAGTTCCACCTATCGCAATATTAAGAAACCATCGCAATCTTAAGGTCCATCGGAATACTAAGTGATGTCATCGGAATGTCATCGCCATGTGGTCATCGGAATGTCATCGTAATGAGGTCATCGAAATGTCATCGTAATGAAGTCATCGGAATGTCATCGTAATGAAGTCATCGCAATAACCCATCGCAATGGAGTCATCGCAATAAGTCATCGCAATGAAATCATCGCAATAACTCATCGCAATGAAGTCACCGCAATAACTCATCGCAATGGAGTCATCGCAATAAATCATCGCAATGGAGTCATCGCAATAACTCATCGCAATGAAGCCATCGCAATAACTCATCGCAATGAAGTCATCGCAATAACTCATCGCAATGAAGTCCTCGCAATAACTCATCGCAATAACGTCATCGCAATATCGTCATCGTAATATATGAGCGGGAAAGTCATCGCAATCTGGGAGGTAGATTACGATGTAACGTTTGATCATTCGATTACGGGACATAGACGATGTTTGAAGCAAAAATTATCAAGACCAATGTTCATAACAGCAATACAATCATTTCCCCTCTATCAATTTCACTTTTTAAGCACAAGTCAAATCGAAACCCTAAACAGGTAATCGAGACATAGGTCTTTTTTGTAATGATAAACACTGGATAGACATATAAGCAACAAATATGTGATTAATACCTAGGATTATATGGTAGCTGATTAACACAATAAACGAAGGTGAGAGCTTCAACTATGGCGGCAAAGGAGTAATATATGTTTGTGTTTGAGACGAAGTGAGTAAACAGGAAGGGGGCTTTTGACTTTGGTCAATATTACATTGCATTATTTGCATTTTTGATCCCCCTTGGTTGTAAGAGTTTGCAATTTGGCCCCCAATGTGTAAGTTTGTGCACTTAAAACTTGTATAAACAAGTTAAGGTACACACGCACAATCCCGTAAACTTATATCTTTTATACTAACACGATCACATACAACTATCGCACTTAAGGCATGTAATACCTAAGGCCAAGTCAAATCCACATGCATAGGGCACACATTGCATATAGGGCACACATAAGGCAATTAAATTGAAAATCCATTTGAAGACCAATTTGAAATCCAAAATGATTTTATATATGCTCCCCCTTAAACACTGACCCATTTTCTATTTAAAGATCTGTAGTCATTGTTTAAAGAGACACATATCCATGAAGACATTTTTCGTTAAGTGATTTTATGAAACGATTCTGGTGGCAATAAGATTTCTCTTATTTTAACAAAATAAGTGCACTGAAGCGTACACTAATTTGTGTTAGACCACGTTATAAAGTAAACTTGATCCCTTACAAGGTTTTAAAGTAAACCTTGCCCGAGAAAATTAATTCCCGTTGTGAGCCAACATTTTCAAAAGAAATACGTGATTTTAATGCGAAAAGCGGGTTGCAGTCAGAAATAACTACAAGCCATATGGGCATGTCTTAAAAATATTTACAACTTTCATACGGACTCTATTTATGGCGTCGTGTCAATATTAATCGACATTTCTAAGGCCATAAATATTACCGTACTAAAAGGCATGCCCGATTTAAATGAAAATTATTTTTGAATTTTCTTGATTTTATATTTTTATGGTTTTTGCATGTTTTATATTTTTGTATTTTTTTCTTTTTGTGGTTTATTTATATACGATAATATAAAGGATCACGATAAAAGGATACTCTAGAATAGTTTACCACCACTATTCTGCAGATTCTTGTGCCCCTGCTTAAGAGTCGCCGGTGAAAATGATTTTATGCCCAGCTTTTCGATCAAAAACTCGATACGTCGTCGATCTAAGGCCTTTGTGAATATATCCGCCAGCTGATACTCAGTGTTGACAAAATACAGCTCGATTACTCCATTTTCCACTTCCTCTTTGATAAAGTGGTAGCGAATGTCAATGTGCTTCGCCCGGGAGTGTTGAACGTAGTTGCAACAATCGGCAATGGCGCTTTTGTTGTCACAGTACATCAGGATTTTGTTGAATCCAAGACCGTAGTCAGTTAATTATGATCTCATCCATAGAACTTGAGCACAACAACCGGACATAGCAATGTATTCAGCATCTGTTGGAAATACGTTTTACGTATTTATGAAGGATCGGTCGCTCCAACGATAATTATGTAATGGGCTCGTGATCCACTTAGTATATGTATAGTCCATATAGCCCACATGTAGGGTGGGCTATATATATCCCCTCCTAGCATGTTAGGAGGGGTTGTGGTTGGTCATTTTTCATAATTAATCATTCAATCTTTTCTTTCTCTCTCTACTTTTCTCCCTTCTCTCCTTTCTCTCTCTACTCCCTCATCTCCATTCATCTCATCCTTCATATTAATCTATTAATCTACCCACTTTATCAATCCAATCAATCATCTAGAATAGGCCAAAGATCACGTAGACCTTCAATTGGTATTAAGAGCATGGTTAGTTTGGTTTATTCTTGTTTTTATTTTGTTTGATTTTGATGGGTTTTGATTTGATCAAGCTTTTATCTTAAAAAGTTTGTATTTTTATGCTTTAAATCATGTCAAATCTTTAGATTTGCTTACTTTTTAGATAAAAATCACAAATTTTTATACAAAAATCAAAAACTTTTATTATCAAATCTTAAAAAGTTTGTGTTTTTATGTTTTAAATCATAACTAAATCTTTTATTTACTTATTTTATATAAAAATCACAAATTTTTATTCAAAAATCAATTTTTTTTTTATATTATCAGTTTCCATTTTAATTTTTTTATTATCAGTTTTTCTTTTTTTTATCAGTTTTTTATAATCAGTTTTTTATATAATTTTTTTATAATTTTTGATATAACCTTTTTAATAAAAGTTTCGATGTTTATCAGTTTATCATTTCTAGTTTGATTTTCGTTTAATCAGTTTATCAGTCTTATCATATCTGGGTTTTCTTTTTTATCAACTGTCAAAAGTATCTTGGTTATCATCTTTCTGTCCAAAACTGTCATTCTTAAAGTTCAGAATCAAACTAAAAGTTCCGAATCAAACCAAAAGTTCCGGATGAACGAAATCTTCCGGATGAACGAATCTTCCGAATGAACTAAATCTTCCGAATGAACGAAACTTCAGAATGAACGAAACTTCCGAATGAATGAAATCTTCCGGATGAACCAATCTTCCGAATGAACTAAATCTTCCGAATGAACGAAACTTCCGAATGAACGAAACTTCTGAATGAATGAAATCTTCCGAATGAACGAAATCTTCCGAATGAATACAATTTAAACATAACGAGAACCTTTTTGACTCGACACCAATTTTCGACTCCATCTCGACTCTACCCAAGACTCCAACCATAACTCTCGACAGATTCTCATCTCTCTCTCGACTCGACACCACTCAAATTCACCACCCTCCCTCGAACCACAAAGACACCCTCTCGTATTACAAGACACCCTTGAATCACTCCTATCTCGACTGTCACAAACAACAGCTCTCGGTCAAATCATCGACTCTGACACCCACATACTTACTCGACCAAGACTCGGACTCCATTCACTAACACTCGCACAAAACAGAGCCTCCAAGACTCAAAAACTGTGACAACCGTGGTTTTGAGGTTCGTCACTTGGTCTTACTTTTAGGTTATTTTATGTGTGACTACTTGATTTTTGTGCTTACGTGTTTACTTTGTGTGAACGAGGTTGGTGTGATTATCATTTATGAGTATAGAGTACTCATAAGTAAATCGAGAAACGGTTAATTCATGTTCATGAGATCACAATTAGTGACTATGAAATGAAATGGTGATATTTTGGTGGTTACGTATACGTATAAGTATTATAGTAATAGTGTATTTTTTTTTAGGATTTACGGTTTAGCATTTAGAGGTCTCGGATAAGGTAATTAGCCATATGAATATTTTTTGGGATGGTTTTAAGTCATTTAGGACATAGTTATAAAGTTTATTTAAAAATTTGAGATTTTTTTTTAAAGTATATATTTTACGTCTTTTACGATAAAACGCGTAAAATTGACTAGTTTTACGGTTTTGGGGTTTTGGAAGCTTTAGGAGCTGTAATAAATTAAGGTAAATTAAGGTAATATTAATAAGGTATTAATTAACAATAAAAAGAAAAAAAAATAAAGGAAAAGACGAAATTAGGGGTGTTTGGGTCGATTTAGAAGAGAAAAAAAAGGAAAAAAAGGAAAAAAAGGAAAGTGGGCTTTGGGTTGGACTAGGATTCACCCATACCCTATATATTATTTTGTACACAACCAAAATTCATTATCTATCCCCTGGAGACAAATTAAATTCGTGGGTTTCACAAAAATTAGGGTTCTTCATATTTTTTTTTGGGGTTTTCATAAATCGAAGGTAAAGTCTTTAATCCCTTTTTAATTTAATTGTTTTAATGATTTCTTAATCATTCTTATGATGGATTAGGGTTAGGGTTTATATAAAATCAGTAAATTAATGATGTTATAATCATAATATGATGATCATATAATATAGGGCTTGTATTAGATGGAGTTATGGGTAATTAATTAGTACAATTTGTTTAAACCCGTTTTTAAAAACTGGGCAGATTTTGAGTCAATTGTTTTGATCATATCAGGAGTTCTATAAACTCTTATTTTACGATCCAAGTACCCCTGGAAAGATATTTGAAGTGGCTTTCCAATGCAAGAAACGAGAACTAAATTGGAGGTGGGGAAGTGGGTCAAAAACAGGTTACAACAGTCGGAGGTCAAAACAGTTTTGAATTCAGCCTGTTTTCTTTTTAAGTTTTAAGTTGTTTGGGGCACTTAGGGTTGCATTGGGATCTTCTCACGAACGTGATAGACGGTTTATATATTGTAGTTAATATCTGCACTTGGGCTAAGGTGGTGGTTTAGGGTAAGACCCCTTAATGGTAACAAACTTTTAGTACGTTTAAAATCAGGAAATCTGGAATGACAAAAGTAGATATATATATATATATATATATATATCGGGGCCTTAACAGTAGCTTTAAGGTTAGGGCAAGTGGGAGGTGTTAGCCAACATATGTAAGGGTATGAATATTCCTTATACAGAAACCATGGGTAGGTTTAAGTGGGCGTTTGACCTAAAGTTTTGAGACCTAAAGCTGGGACTGTTTTGGGTAAAATACGAACTGGTTAGTTATTAAACTTAACCAAGTTAAGGACTTGTTAAGGAAGGGTATTGGGGTAATTAGAGCTTATTAATGAGGTATATATGTGAGAATATGCTAGATGTCCATCATAGGTTAATGAGCCATCTTAGTGATTGGTTCGTTTATTGATTTCGTGTTTTTGGTTTGTTAGCTTGTTGCTAGTGCAAGGACGTGTGAAGGAGCTATCAGGTGAGTTTCATAGTCCCATGTTTAATATTGATTTTGACTTCCAGATGGGATGGAAGAGACACTGTGTTGAGTTATTTCTAAATTGTTGTTGTGAATGTTTTTATGGTTTGTGATGGACTTGTGTGTACATTATGTGATTAACTGCTATGTGATTTTTGATTGTGTATGATTTGGATCGGGGGACACGTGCCATCTCAGTTATTGTGGTTTGACAAGGTAGTGGCCTTGTGGTTTAACAAGGTAGTGGCCTTGTGGTTTGCCAAGGTAGTGGCCTTGGGATAGGTACATAGGGTGATCATCTAAGGTACCATGATGTTGTTTGGCAAGGTAGGAGCCTTGGATTGGTTTGGTATGATTGGTCTTGATTGATAGTTGTTAATACATAATTGTAACACATTGTCCATAGGTTCTTTTTTGATGATTGTTATTCACAGCTTGTAACTGATTTAGCGTTGGAGTCTAAACCTATGACTCTCACCAACTTTATGTTGACGTGTTTTAGTGTCTCTTTCAGGTGATACTATGGTTAAGCATGAGAAAATAAGTGGCTAGGATGGGAGAAGCATAGGATTGCATATAGAAGGAGAATCCCCGTTTCCTTCTTAGTTTTATTTGATTGTTCTTTTAATAAGTGATATTGTTGGCACCTATATGTTTGTTTTGTTTGTGATATTTGATTGTCTTGGGTAAGAGGTAGGACTGTTACCTACTTACCTAGACTCCTGCATTGTTGAGATATTGTCATGACCTTCGTGTCACCATTTTTACGACATTTCTTATTGCATATAGTTATCTCTATAGACACGCCATGTTGTGATGATATCCATACGTCGCGCCCCATGTTCCGCCATGGTGGGGTGTGACAGAATGGTATCAGAGACAATGGTTATAGAGAATTAGGTTGCCTAGTCGCGTAGCCTAGTCTATAGCTTAAGGGTCCCTGCATATAGGCGTCATAGGAGTATGTGTGCATTTTATATTAATTGATGTGTTTGGATGTTATTTATTGCGATGTTTTGACTAGTATGAATTGAACCGTAGTATGTTCATACTTAGTCACATGTTATTTTCTTTTCGGGTTTGTGACTAGTGCGGGTTGAACCATAATCGTCCACGCTAGTCACTATTGTATTTTGCTTAAATGGTACATTATAGTACATAATTTAGTACAAGGTAGTTTCTATCTTTTATCGATTTATTCTACATACCTGAGGTATGTTATTTTTCTTTTGATGTTTAAGTCATGTTCCCTAAGAATCGTGTGGTGGTTCGAGTTACTAGGAGTAGGTGGATAGGAAGGGTTTTAAGCTGTTTTCCACTCTTACGGGCGACATGACTTATAACTGATTATATTTTTGTTTTCGATTTAGTCTAGGCTGTTTTAGCTAGACTATGGATTTCGGTATTCCAAGAGTTTTATTATGTTATTTTTATAGTTGGAGTTTTGGACCTTATTGGTTATGTGGTTATGAGCTTATGTGAGTATATGGGTTTATGTGTTATATGTTGTATTGATTCTTATAAGTGTCATCATAGGAGGGAGTGCATTGGGGAAAGGGTAATTGTATAAGTATGGTGGCCAACATAGTTATACAAGTACCACAACTTCAATGGGTTCTCAAGTATGGTTGCATGAAAGAGGGTTAGTACATGCTTGTATATGATGAGATGTAGAATTTGGGTATACGTATAATATATGGGTTTATGTAATGGCTGCCTATAATATGGCTATTGTTCTTTTGTGTTATATGTTTTGGGTTATAGTTGTGTTGTGTGATTATGGGGTCACACGATATGGTTTGGTTTTCGAGGTGGGCTTATTGCCTTGTTGTGGCACGGTGAGAAGGTGATTACTCGTATGGAAAAACGAGTGTATGACGCGATTGGTTGATCTGATATGTATAGTAACGAGTATGTTTTGGGTGGTTTAATAGGTATATATATGCGAATGTATATATACTACTATGTGTTAAGTTATGGTATATGGTCGTTCACTAGTTATTATAACTTGAATGTACCTTGTGTTTGTTCGTGTTTTATGGTGCTGGAGTTGATGGAGTTTCAACAACGTTTCGAATTTTTTGAACTGTGTCTTGTAGCGTATTCTTTGAGTTCATATTTCACGTGTACGTTTTAAAATGTTGTTCTGGGTTTTAAGTCCGTTGAAATAAATGGAAATTTCTTTTGGGATAATGAAATCTTTTGGGTTGATTCTTACATTTCTTTTGGTTGGTATATGGAAAAAGGAGGGGACTTGGAAATCTACTATAGAGGTAGATAGTTGGTTGTATTCGGTAAAATAAGGGTAAGGTGTTGGAGTCATGTTTGAAACAAGATGTAACATAAGTTTTTTTTTATCAACACTTATTTATTTCAAATTCTAAAAGACTTTCTTTAAAACAAAGCGAAGTAAAGTTTCTTTCTACTTACATAGTTTATATAATTGGATTTAACCGATTCATGTCATTTATAGTTATTAATACAAGGTTAAAAGGAGTTTATGAATATTTCACATACAATTATATCTTTCCTTGAAAAGGATTGCATTGATCACTAAGTCTATTCTTTAGTTTTTAAAACAACTAGCATAAAATTGTTTTGGTCGTAACTTGTTCGTTTTTAAAGCTTTTTGGGTGATTCAAAAGCCAAAAATTATGTACTCGGAACGTACTTTTCAAATATTCAGAATGTATAGTCATGGGAGGTCAGTATCTTGGCCGAAATTATTGTACAAGTGTCGGGTTAAAGGTTGAGTTTGAATAGTAGTTTATTTTTTTTTATGATTTTGGATGCACGGGATACCTAGTCTTTGAGTTGAGTTTTGAGATCGTGTAGAAGGTTATTTGTGTATTGTTTGAGTCACATAGATGTGGGAGGTAATAATAAAAAAGAAGATATAAATTCTTTTGGAAAAGTCGATCTTTTACACGGTTTAAATAATATGTCGCGGGGCGTAATATGTTTGGTTACCATTGGGTGTTTCTTGGATTATTTTTCGTTGTCATGGGTCATTTGGAATTGATACATGTTTTGGGTTTGAGTTTTCTTTGGAGTCTCATGGTTACTGATTTGTTTTAATTGGTGCACGTGAAATGTCGTTAGTTATCCGTGGGTTTAATTCGTCGATCGTATCTGGTGTATTCAGGATGTAGTTTTGGTTTTGTATGGTTTAGGAGCGTTGAGGTAGAACCATGAATAGAGCAAGTAGGAAAAGTGAGAGGAGTTGTAGTTAGTGTCTTCCAAGGCAAATCGTTGATGGAGTGAATTAAGAACAAGAGCTGTTAGAAATTGCAAGGAGTTTATTCGTATTGCCGCTAAGAGAGGGTGTGAGGAGGACATAGTTGAAATTTCTAAGGATGTTGTATGAACGCTTGGGGTTTACGGTTATGCATTTGGCTTCGCCAAAGCACTAGCGGTTTTCATGGAGTTAATGAACCGAGTGTGCATGAACGTATATAAACGAGTTGTCATCGGGAGCATCGACGACATCTTGATCTACTCAAATCTTAGAAGGAGGATGAGGCGAATTATTTGTTGGTTTTGGAGTTGTTAGTAAAGGGAATGAAACGTGAGATTTTCAAGTGTGAGTTTTAGGATTTAGTTGGCCAGGACTAGTAGTCAGAGATGATGGCATATCGTGGAACCAGCAAGGGGCGAAGTAAAGAAGGAAGAGGAAGCATTTTGGAGGCTGAAGAGGTGGATTGGATGATGAGCAGATCTTGGCATTATCGGAAGGACTGGATGAATTCGCGAAGCATGACAATACGTGGAGCAGGGATTTGGACGCGTACGAGGACGACAAAGAAAGGCGATCGCTTATACGTTGCAGGAACTGAAGATTTGGAAGAACTGGATAGACATAGTTAGTGGAGCTAGACTGTTATATCTGCCTAGAATGCTAGAGGCATTTGGTGTACGAGACGTGGAGAATGATCTATACGGATCATAACGTCTCCAACACATATTCAGTCATCTTGATTGAACATTTGGCAAAGGTGATGGGTGGAGTTAAGTGATGAAAGAAAATTGCAAGGCCAAGTACCATCTGGGAAAGGCAAGCATGGTTGATGAGACATGGAATAAGAAGAATGAAGTGAAGCTGAGACGAACTTGAACTATATGGATGACGTATTAGGGTGGTTTGGATGAAGGATGTAGGTTGCACGAGTTGAGTTGTCTAAAGCAGAGAACGCGTCAACACGTATGTTGCGTGGCTTGGATAATCATATGGAGAAAAGGGACGTAGACTATACTTCCTACATAGATAGGAGTAGCTTAGAAAGGGCGATGTAAGGACGAAGTTGGTGAAAGGGATGCATAATTAGGTGGAGGAATAAGTACGATGAGAGTAGGGTGATAGTCGATAGACTGCCTAATTCATCACATATTTCAAGAGGGATGAGAAGTCACATAGTCGAGAAATTGTAAGGATTGCGTACAGATGCGATGGGATAGGAAGTTTTGTGTAAAAGTTAGCCTAATATGTATGGAATGCCTTATGAAGGATTATGGCAAGGGAAGAAACGATGGAAAGCAAGCGTAGTATACCGTTGATAGACTAATGGTTGGTATGAGTATCTTATAGGGGTAATTGAGAAAGACGCCTAGAGCATTGGCGTGAGGTTTGGAGATAGTTGGAGAACGTGTTACATCAGCAAGAAGTCTCCTACAAGGAGAGAGTCACCGGTGAGAGGGGCATGTTCCCTATTAATGAGGATGTAGGGAATAAAGGAGGAAACCACTAGAGTTAGTGACAGAGTTATGTATGAAGTTTCACCCATAGTAACGGGTGGTATGTTTTGGTAAAATAGAAGAGTTGATGTAGAGTTTTGTAGGTCCATATAAGATCTTTGGAAAGATCGAACCATTAGCTTATGAGCATAGAATTACCTGGGGGAAATGAGTTGTATACATGATACATTTCATGTATTGGGATTGGTAAATGTTGTTTGAGGATGCATATTTGCATGTCCGGTTATTCGGGTTTTGTGCTAATAAGAGTCTTTGTTTTATCGAAGAGTCATTTGCGAGATTTATTGACTGTGAGGTCAAGAGTTTGGCAATGGGTTTAATTATTTTTGGTTTGTACATGTGGTATCTTGAAACTTGAACTAAAGTTCACGTGGAAATGAGGGGAGTTCATTTAGAACAAGTATCCCCGTGTGATTTGTTGTTTGTGTGTTGATCCTAAGGAGTAAATCTCGGGACAAGATTTCTATTAGGAGAGAGTGATGTGACAACCGTGGTTTTGAGGTTCTTCACTTGGTCTTACTTTTAGGTTATTTTATGTGTGACTACTTGATTTTTGTGCTTACGTGTTTACTTTGTGTGAACGAGGTTGGTGTGATTATCGTTTATGAGTATAGAGTACTCATAAGTAAATCGAGAAACGGTTAATTCATGTTCATGAGATCACAATTAGTGACTATGAAATGAAATGGTGATATTTTGGTGGTTACGTATACGTATAAGTATTATAGTAATAGTGTATTTTTTTTTAGGATTTACGGTTTAGCATTTAGAGGTCTCGGATAAGGTAATTAGCCATATGAATATTTTTCGGGATGGTTTTAAGTCATTTAGGACATAGTTATAAAGTTTATTTAAAAATTTGAGATTTTTTTTAAAAGTATATATTTTACGTCTTTTACGATAAAACGCGTAAAATTGACTAGTTTTACGGTTTTGGGGTTTTGGAAGCTTTAGGAGCTGTAATAAATTAAGGTAAATTAAGGTAATATTAATAAGGTATTAATTAACAATAAAAAGAAAAAAAAATAAAGGAAAAAACGAAATTAGGGGTGTTTGGGTCGGTTTAGAAGAGAAAAAAAAAAGGAAAAAAATGAATAAAAAGGAAAGTGGGCTTTGGGTTGGACTAGGATTCACCCATACCCTATATATTATTTTGTACACAACCAAAATTCATTATCTATCCCCTGGAGACAAATTAAATTCGTGGGTTTCACAAAAATTAGGGTTCTTCATATTTTTTTTAGGGTTTTCATAAATCGAAGGTAAAGTCTTTAATCCTTTTTTAATTTAATTGTTTTAATGATTTCTTAATCATTCTTATGATGGATTAGGGTTAGGGTTTATATAAAATCAGTAAATTAATGATGTTATAATCATAATATGATGATCATATAATCTAGGGCTTGTATTAGATGGGGTTATGGGTAATTAATTAGTTCAATTTGTTTAAACCCGTTTTTAAAAACTGGGCAGATTTTGAGTCAATTGTTTTGATCATATCGGGAGTTCTATAAACTCTTATTTTACGATCCAAGTACCCCTGGAAAGATATTTGAAGTGGCTTTCCAATGCAAGAAACGAGAACTAAATTGGAGGTGGGGAAGTGGGTCAAAAACAGGTTACAACAGTCGGAGATCAAAACAGTTTTGAATTCAGCCTGTTTTCTTTTTAAGTTTTGGGTTGTTTGGGGCACTTAGGGTTGCATTGGGATCTTCTCACGAACGTGAGAGACGGTTTATATATTGTAGTTAATATCTGCACTGGGGATAAGGTGGTGGTTTAGGGTAAGACCCCTTAATGGTAACAAACTTTTAGTACGTTTAAAATCAGGAAATCTGGAATGATAAAAGTAGATATATATATATCGGGGCCTTAACAGTAGCTTTAAGGTTAGGGCAAGTGGGTGGTGTTAGCCAACATATGTATGGGTATGAATATTCCTTTTACAGAAACCATGGGTAGGTTTAAGTAGGCGTTTGACCTAAAGTTTTGAGACCTAAAACTGGGACTGTTTTGGGTAAAATACGAACGGGTTAGTTATTAAACTTAACCAAGTTAAGGACTTGTTAAGGAAGGGTATTGGGGTAATTAGAGCTTATTAATGAGTTATATATGTGAGAATATGCTAGATGTCCATCATAGGTTAATGAGCCATCTTAGTGATTGGTTCGTTTATTGATTTCGTGTTTTTGGTTTGTTAGCTTGTTGCTAGTGCAAGGACGTGTGAAGGAGCTATCAGGTGAGTTTCATAGTCCCATGTTTAATATTGATTTTGAATTCCAGATGGGATGGAAGAGACACTGTGTTGAGTTATTTCTAAATTGTTGCTGTGAATGTTTTTATGGTTTGTGATGGACTTGTGTGTACATTATGTGATTAACTGCTATGTGATTTTTGATTGTGTATGATTTGGATCGGGGGACACGTGCCGTCTCAGTTATTGTGGTTTGACAAGGTAGTGGCCTTGTGGTTTGACAAGGTAGTGGCCTTGTGGTTTGCCAAGGTAGTGGCCTTGGGATAGGTACATAGGATGATCATCTAAGGTACCATGATGTTGTTTGGCAAGGTAGGAGCCTTGGATTGGTTTGGTATGATTGGTCTTGATTGATAGTTGTTAATACATAATTGTAACACATTGTCCATAGGTTCTTTTGTTGATGATTGTTATTCACAGCTTGTAACTGATTTAGCGTTGGAGTCTAAACCTATGACTCTCACCAACTTTATGTTGACGTGTTTTAGTGTCTCTTTCAGGTGATACTATGGTTAAGCATGAGAAAATAAGTGGCTAGGATGGGAGAAGCATAGGATTGCATATAGAAGGAGAATCCCCGTTTCTTTGTTAGTTTTATTTGATTGTTCTTTTAATAAGTGATATTGTTGGCACCTATATGTTTGTTTTGTTTGTAATATTTGATTGTCTTGGGTAAGAGGTAGGACTGTTACCTACTTACCTAGACTCCTGCATTGTTGAGATATTGTCATGACCTTCGTGTCACCATTTTTACGACATTTCTTATTGCATATAGTTATCTCTATAGACACGCCATGTTGTGATGATATCCATACGTCGCGCCCCATGTTCCGCCATGGTGGGGTGTGACAAAAACCAACACCAAAACCAATTCAAAGATCTCAGATTCGTGTTGTGACATGCATGTCAAGATTTATTAAGATCTAAACACACAAAAACACTATCATCACAGATTCGTTTTCGAAATTAAATAAAGTTTTATAACACAACTTGTTATATTCTTTATTCTTTTCGATCTTTTTCTCAACTATCCTTAAATTTTCGAAAATCATGAAGGATTTATAACTATTTAGTTATAATTTACTCATTTTTTCGATTGTGACAAAAATCAAAGAAAAACCTCACACAGAAAGACTCCACAGATGTTAGAAACACACACATGCAACTACCTACCTGAGACCATCTCAAATGATCTTGAAGAAAAGAAAAAAAAATCGATTGATCATCTTTGTGGGATTATGTTCTTTGCTCGAAGGTTTTAATCATATTGGTTGTTGAGTTTGATTGTCTGCGTTTGGTTTTTGGAAGAGTTTCGAAAGATCGGGGATTTTAAGATCGCTGAGACTGGATTTGGTATTGGGTTTATTTAAATCAAAGATTGTGGTGTATTGAGGAGAGCAGATTTTGAGTGATTGAGGAGAGCAGATTTTGTGTGATTGAAGAGAGAGAGAGAGTTGCAAGGACAGGTGAAGATGCAAGTTGTGAGAGAAAGAGATTAGGTTAGAGGGTATTTTCTTGGGTGGATACAACGAGGAAAAAGAGTGGGGCGGAGTAAACAAAGTTTTTGAGAGTGTATACACGTCTCTTCAATTTTTTTTGTTACACGTGTTATGTATACACGTTTCTGCTTTTGTTATTTTTTTTCTTTTTTTCTTTTTTCTTTTTTTTGATTTTTAGTTAAGTTACCCTTTTACATATTTAAAAAGTTTATTTAGCTAAAGTTTTTAAGTTTTTAAAAGTTATAAATGTTTTAAAATAGCAAAGTTTATAAAAGTTAATTGAGGCGGGTATTTTGATAGAATTAAATTGGTAAAATATTTGACGGGTTAAAAAGTTCTTGTGGCCGGATTTGAAGACAAAAGTGATAAGTCAAAGTGACGGGCTTTATTATTCGTGGCTACGGATTTTTAATCAAGATATTCTTATTTGTACGTGAAGAAGGTTTTTATCTACAATCGAGGATTTTTCAAATTTATTTACGGATCGTTTCATTGGTTTTATCATATTCCGTGACTTTCTGTTTTTAAGTTTCTTCACGTATCCCGAAAACAACATCATCCACGTCATTTTTAATCGATATTCAATGGATTCATTCGATTCGACATGTCAAAAGGGAGAATCGCATTCAATGCAACACAAAGTTAGGAAAAGTGGCATCACTTCATTTCAAATGCTTCAGTCTCATCTTGTCACTCTTTCGAGGATTCAAGGAGGGAGCGAATTTGTGACAATCTTTGGTCAAGATCGTCATATATTCATCGACTCTATCTTTACCACTTTGACCCAACTCGCCGAGCAACTCAACCATGGAAACTTTAATCACTCTGCATCGGTACTTGCCTATAAGGCTCTTGTGACACAACTCACGCCTTTCCTCCATTTCAATATCATTAAGCCTGAAAGTTCAGTGATTTGCCAATCATTTCTTCGAGATACACATACCGAGCTTCGAGTTTTCCGTGATACAATATTGAAACTCATGACATCGGTCTCGTCTTCGATTTATCAACGATCACAACTTCAGCAAACGTATGATAATGGAGTGCAAGAATCAATGACGCAGATGCAAGAGGAGAATGGTCATACGGTTGACAACTTGGAGCATAACAATGGTAAGAGCATGGAATCAGGAGGACAACATGATACCAGTGGCACGTCAGGGGATGTTCACGAGATCTCTCTTGATGACACCTTACCCGTTTATGACGAAGAGCCGACAAACCTGGTACAATGTAATGTTGTTTATGATGTATATGCTGATGACATGCCTCATATTGAGCATTCTGAACCTAATTATGACAAACATGGGATGGAAAAGAGTGATAGCAATACCACTTCTGATTCATCCGATGTAAGTCATAATGGGGGAGAGATTGTTCAGAATGCTAAACATCATGATAATTGTCCTATAACTGCTTCATTGACTGCTTCTGATTCCAAGATTAAAGAGCTCGAAACGATCGTAGCTCGGCAATCAAAAGATCTTGAGGATGCCAAACTTGAATTTTCTAAGAAAACGGACAAATTTGAAACATACTTTGAAAAACTTGAAAAGTCAAACGTTGTTCTTGAAAGAAAATTGGATCAAACTGTTCTAGATTCTAAAGCCGAAAAGGATAATCTTTTGAAACAAATTCAACTGCTTGAATCTAAGTTGGCATCCCAAGATAACTTGCTTAAAGAGTACGAGACATTAAAGGCTCAAGTACAGGAAAATGTCTTTGCTATAGCCGCGTTGAAAAACGAGTTAAGGAAAACTAGAGGACCTAGTGTGGACACTAAGCTTGAAAAACCATCAATCTTGGGGAAACCGCCTACAATTCAGTTCGTCAGACAACCGATTGTCAGACAACCTACTGCATTTAGATCCGAGCGACCACAATCCTCGAGACCGCGGTTTGCCTCCCAAGTTGATTTGGTTCATCTTTCTAGACCTGTCACTCCAGCAACTAGGCCCTATGTGATCACTCCAGCTTTAGCAAGACCAAATCATATGATTGCCTCTAGTTTCCCTAAAAATACCAAGACCACGTCTAGAACTAGTTCACATGATGTTGGCCATAAATCTGGTCTAAGGGAAGTTATGCAAAAGACACATGTAAGAGATAGCAATGTCAATCCTAGTCACATGCCTTCTAGATTACCCAACACTGCTAACCGTAGCATGTCATCTCCTAGGAGCATCGATCAATCTTCTAGATCTTACTCGGACATTAAATATGCTACTTGTAAAACATGTAGAAAATGTGTCTTTACGGCAAATCATGATTCTTGTATCAAGAAACTACTTAATGAGGTGAACTCCCGTGCTAGACTTAAATCCCAGTGGGTCGCTAAAATCAAACCCATTGGTAAAATGTGGCGCCCCACTGGTAGAACTTTCACTCTTGTAGGAAACGAGTGCCCTTTAACTAGGATAGTCTCTGATTCTACGAAGACTACTAGGGAGGAAATTGCAAAGGATGATACATCACTTAAGCCTGAACTTAAGGTTTTCTATAAAAGGAAACGTTTGCCAACTAAGACAAGTGAATCATCCCCTCAGGCCACCTCTGACACAAGAAAAGAAAACCGTGAACCCCCACGTGCTTCTAAAATAGATATCTCTAACCCATGCAAAAGTATACAAACTCCTAATGAGAATGCAGGTACCAAAGTTGATGTTCCAAAAGAACGAAGCGGTCCAATCATTATATACCATTCAACTAAGGACACTCTCAGAGTTTGGTTGCTGAAGAAGCAGATATCAGAGAAACTAGTATCTCAGGGGATTCATGGTTAAAGCTAACAAGGACTTATAGTCACATCACAGACTATAACTCGCTCTTCAAAGAAAGGAAAGTTTATCGCCGATGGTAAACTTATCCTAACAACGAGAAATTAATTTTTCTCGGGCATGAGCTTATATCAAAAACATTCCAAGTTTTTTAAGCTCATGCACAATGGCTCCTCGTTAAATGACAGACGATGACCCAGACTTCAGAGATAGGGAAGTTTATCTACGCAACGATAACTTACCCTCTTAACAAGAAATTAAGTTTTCTTGGACACGAGCTTATCCTAAAACCATTCAAAGGTTTTAAGCTCATGTATAATGGTCTATCGTTAAATATCAGACGATAACCCGTGCTTCAAAGAAAGGAGAGTTTATCGCCGATGATAAACTTATCCTAACAACGAGAAATTAAGTTTTCTCGGGCATGAGCTAATATTAAAAACATTCGAAGTTTTTAAGCTCATGCACAATGACTTACAGTTAAATGTCAGACTGTAACTCGAACTTAAAATAAAGGAAAGTTTATCTTTTACGATAACTTATCCTCTTAACGAGAAATTCACCTTTCTCGGTCATGAGCTTGTATCAAAACATTCGAAGTTTTAAGCTCAGAAAGGAAAGTGTAACTTTTAAATAAGAGAACTTTTCCTCGTAACGAGAAATTAACCTTTCTCGGTCATGAGCTTTTCGTTAAAACAGTCAAAGTTTTCAAGCTCATGAACACGACTTCTAAGTAAATGTCAGCTTAGGACTCGTTCTTCAGATAAAAGGAAAGGTTATCGCCGATGGTAACTTATCCTTACAACGAGAAGTTTACAACTTCTCGGACTTGAGCTTTCCTAAGATATTCCAAATCTTAAGCTCAAGTAATTGGTTTTCAAAACTTTGGACACAATTTTTCAAGAATTTCTCAAAAGGTTTTTCTAAATCTTTCAAAATTGTGTGTTCAAAAATGTTTTGATAAAAAGAGCATGTCTTCTGGAATCGATAATATTTACGAACCTAGAAATGTCATTCAATAATGACACGGGGTTGTAAATAAAGTTCGAGCAGAAGTTTAAAAGATTTAAAACATGCTCCATATGGTTTGCTATTATTTCCGATAGTAACCCACTTTTCACTTTGAAGTCAAGCATTTCACCGGAAAGCTTTGACTTCAGAATCCAAAGTTATCAACTCCACAATCCGAAGTTCGTTGCAATTGATATCTACATACTAGACGATGCGACTGCTCAAACGACGACTACAACTCTTTAAGTAGAACACGGGTCAATAATTGAGGGGGAGCAATTATCCAACATTCAGAATCCTTGATGCCGAGAGTGTCAAGTTCACATATTGGTGTTAAGACAACGATATCAATCATATACATGGAGTCAAGAGATAACTTCAGAAGTTACGAGGAAGACCAACATTCGTGAACAAGAACCATGTGCTTCTTTCATATGATGTTCTCCATCATTCAGGTCCAACCTCGTAAATTGCTAATATTGTGAATTCATTATCATATATGATCTTTGCACGTGATAAATACCTTACACTTGTGTTTAAAAGGTATTTAATTTACGTTTCAAGTACACCCTCATTAATTTGAGGGGGAGCTTGTGTAATTCATGAAGATAATTGGATTTGCATTTTTCTTCCCAAATTTTCTTAAAACGCTATTAAATCAATTGATATTAAAAACATTGATTGAGTTAATATTTTTAATATGGGGGAGAAAATGTGATTTAATATGGGAAATGATTAATCACAAATGGTTTGACTTAACGTGTTAGCTCATCCCGACATGTGCGAAATGTTTTCGGATATCGTGGCATATGTTAAGGGGGAGCATAATGGATTTGCACTTCAAAATGGATTTCATGGTGACATACACTTACCCAAAACATCTCTATTCACGACGGTGAAGATTGTGGTGACATAAGGATGGTAGGATAGGTTAAAGTCCAATGATTCCTCTAGAACCGGAGGAATCTTCCCAAGGACATTCCATAGCTAGAAATAGTAGTCCTTAGGAAAGATGGAGAAAGATTGTGAACGTAGCTGAATGCCGACCAAGTACTTAAGTTAGCACTGGAACAATCACAACAAGGTGCTAGTTATGACGTATTGGTAAGCATTGAAGGGGTTGAAGAATGAAAAAGAATTGTAGAGATAAAGGGTGTAAAGAAAGAAGCCCTCCTTACAACTTAGGCAGAAACCGGGTCAATACATATGCTATTAAGATCATTGTTTAATGATTCTTAATATTGAAGACAGACATCATGGACCCAGTGATGCAATGCACAACCCATCCCAGCTAACTCAGATATCTCTCAAAAGATATTTGTTTTAATCACACGGAGACAACGCATTATCTATTGATTTATTCACTCCGAATAAATTGGTATTGAAAAGGTGGCACTCCTCTCCAGCCTCCGATCACTAAAATCCAAAATGCACGATCGAGTCTAGAGCCATTTGAGATCATCAAATATCTCATTAGGACACACTTTCATATTTCCTTGCTTCTTCACACACTATGAAAAGTAAGAAGGATCTTAAGAGTCCTACGCAAAATCTTCATGATCTTGCCTGAACATCCGAGTAATACGAAAGTATTTACAATGAAGATGGAAATCCTTCTTGAGCGAATATCAAAAAGCTCATGGTAGGTGACTTGTGCGATTCTTTATGAATCAAACTTTTGATAACTGGAAAGCAACAGTGGTTTAATTCTTAAATGAATTTAAACACGTTCCAGGCCTCTACGCAATATCTTAGTGATCTTGCCAGAACATTCAGAGTAATACTATTAAGTATTTACAGTGACGAATGGAAATCCTTCTAGTGTTAACATCAAACAGCACTTGGTAGGTAACTTGCAAGATTCTATATGAATCAAGCTAGTGACAACTGGAAAGCAACGACGGTGCGGTTCTTAATTGAACTTCACTTGTTCCAGGAACATGAATTGACGGCTTCAATTCATGCGGATAAGATTATCCAAATGATTCACTCTTTACGTTCGCAGTCAGCTTTGGACTGTCGAGTAAAGAGAACGGGTTTACCCGCGAAATCTTGTCAAGGAGGTTCTTTATTGAAACTACCTGCCACAAGTACGATATTTAATATCGTCCAACGGTCTTCACCGACCGGAGGTAAAATGCTACCGAATTAGAATGAAATGTTCAAGGCCATTTCATCCGTGTATATTGTTTGTTGCTAACTGTCTTATGCAGCGTAACAAGAACGTGGCATTGCGGTGTACAATCCAGAAGAAGTCGTCACCACATGCTTATACTACATACAATTAGTACTTCAACAAATTCAAGAAAGCCTGAAGGTCAAGTCTTCTGCTGTATCAAACTCTGAAGCTTTCAAGAATTTAAAAGTATAAGTATGTGGAACATGAAGTCATAAAGAGGCAAATATCACAAGTGAAGAATGCACAAGGTCAAGGCAAGGAAACATGCTCAAGACTAAAGTCAAAGATCACATCAAGCATATTCACAAGAACAAGATCGAAGACTCAAGCATAGATGCTAGGTTTAATATTTTGTAAAAAGATGTGACCTCCCTTAGGGGGAGATTGTTGGAAATACATTTTTCCCAATAAAGTCTCGGTCACATCTTAGTTAGCATAGATCATGAGATATAGACTATTTAGAACTTTGTCTCTTGGAGCGACCTCCCTTAGGGGGAGATTGTTGGAAATACGTTTTACGTATTTATGAAGGATCGGTCGCTCCAACGATAATTATGTAATGGGCTCGTGATCCACTTAGTATATGTATAGTCCATATAGCCCACATGTAGGGTGGGCTATATATATCCCCTCCTAGCATGTTAGGAGGGGTTGTGGTTGGTCATTTTTCATAATTAATCATTCATTCTTTTCTTTCTCTCTCTACTTTTCTCCCTTCTCTCCTTTCTCTCTCTACTCCCTCATCTCCCTCTCCTAAAAACAAATCAAACACAGATCAAGTCCCTCTCTCTCTCCTCAACCTAGAAACCTCCGTCCTAATATTCTCTCAAAAACCAAATCTGATAATCTATGTCTTGTGATCTCCGCCCCTCAAAGCATTCGAATCACCAGCCTCCTTAAATCACCAGCCTCCTTAAATCAACTCATGCGAATAAGATGGTCTTCAAGATTTCTCAAAAGAGAAGTCTCGGGTAGGTACTTTTTATTTGTTTTATGTTCGGTTTGGATCGATGAGAGTTTTGAAAATAGACTGAGATCTTTAAAAATTGGGTCTTTCTATCATCTGTCGAGTCCTTCTTGTGAGTTTGTGTTAGGGTGTGATGTCTTGGTTTGGGAGTCTGTTGTGATACGAGAGTGTGAGTTTGAGAGTTTCGAGGCTGTCGGCCTTCGGTGTAATCTGGTGTTGTGTTTGGTTTGAGCGTCTTGTCAAGGTTTTCGAGAGAGGAGTGAGGGTGTTTATTTGTCTGAGAGAAGTTGGTCGAAGGTGTGAGATGAGACGAGGGTCGAGGGTGGGTTCGAAAAGAGGGGATGTTGTGAGTGTTTAGTGATTGGAGTCCGAGTGTGACCAAAGAGGGGATGGCTTCTGAGCAACGCAGCTCTGAACCCGCGCTTCATGAGATGGGAACCGGTGCTATTAGTTCCGGATTAGTTCCCAATAATCCTACTTCTACATCATTTTTACCACCTACAAGGCCCGAGTGGGATAAACTGTTTCAACCGTTGTTTGATGAATTCTTTGATCCCCCAAATGATGAAGTTCCAGCACCTGTAGTGATAGCTCCAATCCCTGAAGTTGTTGCTCAAGCAAATGAAGCTTTATCTAATGCATCTTCAATTAACATTGAACCGGATGCACCTTTACCAAGTGATTCTGAAACTACACATGAATCATCACCCTTACTTGTGCCTAATGATGTTGAAGAGGATTCTATTGATCACGATCTGGAATATGCTCACCTACAAGAGCTTCCTTTCTTTGGTGTACCGATACCTGAAAACCCTTCAGCCGCGTCTACCTCAGAAGAAGCTCCTTCTATTGTTCACTCCAGACCACCTAGGATTGAAAATCATAGCACCAAATGGACAAAAGATCACCCAATTAGGAATGTCATTGGAGATCTAGATCGACCAGTCTCTACACGCCATCAATTACAAGAGAGTGCACTCTATTGCTATTTTGATGCATTTCTCTCCGAAGTTGAACCTAAAAATTGGCAACAGGCTATGACTCAATCATCTTGGATTGAAGCCATGCAGGAGGAACTAAATGAATTCCAAAGACTTGAAGTATGGGAATTAGTTCCTCTCCCTGACAAGGTTAACATCTTACTTTGTTATGGGTTTATAAGGTTAAACTCGATGAGATGGGTGCAGTATTGAAGAATAAGGCTAGATTGGTTGCTAGAGGATATAAACAAGCCTTGGGTATAGACTTTGAAGAATCTTTTGCTCCTGTTGCAAGATTGGAGGCTATTAGACTATTCCTTGCGTATGCTGTTCATATGAACATGATCGTCTATCAAATGGATGTGAAGACGGCATTTTTGAATGGTGAACTAAGGGAAGAAGTCTATGTTAGTCAGCCGGATGGGTTCGTTAGCACGGAGTTTCCTAATCATGTGTACAAGCTTAAGAAGGCTCTCTATGGGTTGAAACAAGCTCCACGCGCGTGGTATGATCTCCTTTCAACATATCTCATCTCGGAAGGCTTCTCCAAAGGCAAAGTGGACCCCACTCTATTCACTCTCAAGGAGAACAACGACATACTTCTGGTACAAATTTATGTTGATGATATAATATTTGCTGCCTCTAACATAGAATTGTCAAAACGCTTTGAGAAGATAATGTCCACACGCTTTCAGATGTCAATGATGGGAAAAATTTCATTTTTCTTAGGATTATAAATTTCTCAGAATCCCAGAGGCATCTTTATTAATCAATCCAAATATGCTCTAGAATCTTTAAAGAAATATAACTTTGATAATTGTGACCCCGTGGACACTCCAATGGTGGAGAAATCCAAGTTAGATGAAGATAGGAATGGGACTATTGTCGATCCAAAACTTTACCGTGGGATGATCGGCACCCTTCTCTATCTGACTGCTAGCAGGCCTGATTTGCAATTTGCCGTATGTATGTGTGCCCGGTATCAGGCTCGGCCTACCGAAAAGCACCTACATGTTGTTAAAAGGATCTTTCGGTATCTCAAAGGAACACTTCATCGTGGTCTATGGTATCCGAAAGATTCCTCCATTGCTTTAATATCATACGCAGATGCCGATCATGCTGGGTGTCAAGACACGAGGCGTAGCACTTCTGGATCTGTGCAACTCCTTGGAGACAGATTGATCAGTTGGTCTTCAAAAAGGCAGAAAAGCGCTGCAATTTCTAGCACGGAGGCTGAATACATCGCCATGTCCGGTTGTTGTGCTCAAGTCCTTTGGATGAGATCACAATTAACTGACTATGGTTTGGGATTTAACAAAATCCCGATGTATTGTGACAACAAGAGCGCCATTGCCCTTTGCTGCAACTATGTTCAACACTCCCGGGCCAAGCACATAGACATTCGCTACCATTTCATTAAAGAGCAGGTGGAGAACGGAGTGATCGAACTGTATTTTGTCACTACTGAGTATCAGCTGGCAGATATGTTCACCAAAGCCTTAGATCGAGGACGAATCGAGTTTTTGATCGACAAGCTTGGCATGAAATCATTCACTCCAGCGACTCTCAAAGAATTGGCAGAAGAATCAGCTGAATAGTGGTGGTAAACTATTCAGGCGTATCGTTTGTTCGTGATCATGTATATTATCGTATATATATAAACCACAAAAAGAAAAATACATAAATATAAAACCAAGAAAAACCATAAAAAATATAAAACCAAGAAAAACCATAAAAAAAATATATATAAAACCAAGAAAAACCATAAAAAAATATAAAACCTAGAAAAACCATAAAAATTATAAAATCAAGAAAAACTAAAATATTTTTCGTTTTTTAAAATCAGGCATGTCTTTTAGTACGGTAATATTTACGGTCTTAGAAATGTCGATCAATATTGACACGGTGCCATAAATAGAGTCCGTATAAAAGTTGTACATTTTTAAAACATGCCCATTATGGCTTGTAGTTATTTCAGACTACAACCCTGTTTTCATATTAAAGTCACGTATTTCCTTGGAAAACGTTGGCTCACAACGGGAATTAATTTTCTCGGGCATGATTTACAAGCCAAATCATGCAATGGGATCAAGTTTACTTTACAACTTGGTCTATCACGAGTTAGTGTACGTCTCAGTGCATTAATTTGTCAAAATAAGAGAAATCTTATTGCCACCACGAATCAATCTTTTTCAAGATATTAATTGGAAATGTTTTCATCAATATTTGACTCTTTAAACAATGACTACAGCTCTTTAAATAGAAAACGGGTCATCGTTTAAGGGGGAGAAAATATTAAATCATCTTCGTCATCAAAAAGATTTTCAAAAGTGTTTGTGGAAAATTAATTGGCTAAATGGTTTATGAGTGGTCTTGCTTTAGAATACAACTTGTGCTCGTTCAATGTGATAGGAATTGCTTTAAGATCTTGAGATTTGCTAATAGGTTGCGATGCTTAAGTTGTGTTGGCGAAATTTAACAATGGTTAGGAAAAAATGAAAAGATAAGGGATAAAAAGGGAAAAGGAGTGAAAACTGTAGGGACTTAAGTGACAATTTGTGAAATTTGTCAAAAATTGACCTAAGTCAAACCACCCCCCCCCCCCCCGTTTTTCATCATTCACTGTTTCTGCTTTATTATCTTTCCGCCATTAACACACACTTACAACACACTCAAGCTCCAAAACTCTCGTTTTCAATCATCTAATCTGGTTCATTCGATTTAGAAGGTACAAACATCAATCTTTTGATTCTTAAATTCGCCTAATTCATGTAAATTCACTTAATTAATTCGTTTGAATTAAGTTAATCAAGATTAGGGTTTCTGCCTTAAATTAGGGTTAATTAATTAGGGGTTTTTGATGGGTTTTGCTCGGAATATCATTAGATTGTGTTAAGTTGCCTTAGATTGCCTTAAATCTCACACACGCGCCTAGATTAATCTTTAATAGGGTGTGTTTAGAAGTTCCGGATGAACAAGGATTACAAACTTCCGAATGAAGGAAGTTCTGAACAAACTTCCAACTGAAGGAAGTTCTGAACGAACTTCCGAATGAAGGAAGTTCCGAACGAACTTCCGAATGAAGGAAGTTCCGAATGAACTTCCGAATGGAGGAAGTTCCGGATGAACTTCCGAATGAAGGAAGTTCCGAATGAACTTCCGAATGAAGAAGTTCCGAATGAACTTCCGAATGAAGAAGTTCCGAGTGAACTTCCGAATGAAGAAGTTCCGAATGAACTTCCTAATGAAGAAGTTCCGGATGAACTTCCGAATAAAGAAGTTCCGGATGAACTTCCGAATGAAGAAGTTCCGAGTGAACTTCCGAATGAAGAAGTTCCGGATGAACTTCCGAATGAAAAAGTTCCGAATGAAGGACTTCCGAATGAAGAGTTCCGAATGAAGGACTTCCAAATGAAGAGTTCCGAATGAAGGAGTTCCGAATGAAGAGTTCCGAATGAAGGAGTTCCGAATGAAGAGTTCCGAATGAAGGAAAGTTCCGGATGAAGAGTTGTTGGATTAATAGTTGTTTGCTTGTTATATTTACTTGATGAAATGTGTTATGCTTAGAAGTAATAATGATACATATCTATATATTTTTTTGCATCAACCTTTCATGTCTTATTTTAAGCAGATACGATGACTAATCCAACAGTACAAGAAATCCAAGACTCTAGAGCAGCCGCAATTGCTGAAACACGAACCCTCAAGTTCATACCAAACAATTACCGGCTGAAGCAAGTCTCAAAATCCACTCACCATGGATTTAAAGTAGCCATAGCAAACCTTGATCACTCTCATTTCAAGAATGCTTTAAGGAGTACTGCCTCGGTGCCTTATGATTACATGTATGAGTTCTAGGCTACCAAGGAAAGCACCTCAAACAAGATCACCTTCACTCTCGACAACAAGCAGCAGACACTTACTGTTTCAGACTTCCGTAAGATATTTGGCATTCGGGATACACCCAAAGGTATGGCATTTTCGAGGGATCCTACCAAAGACGAACTCATGGAGATGTTCGATGCTCTTGGATGTCCTGACATACGAGTTGTGTCTGAGTTTACCACCGCTAAAGTAGGTCAACCTTGGAGAGCAATCTTGGGTATTCTAAGTAGATGTCTTACACCGAAAACAAGTGGGAATGATGCTTTGCGTGGTCCAATTATGAACATCTTCCATGGAATGTACAAAGGCGCAAATGCAGATTATGCATTATTGTTGTGGGAAGAATTCACCATTCAACTCTTCCAAAACAAGAAGCTGAAGACTAATTTCTTTCCTTACCCTCGGTTTATCAAGCTTATCATTAATTATTGTATGAAGAATGATGTTACTATTGATAGGCGTGCACCAAGTCGTCATCACACTGAAGAGGCTGATCATACTGTGGATCTAAGGCATGAAGGACCATCTGGTGGTGTGATTCCTTGTCCTATTCCCGATTATCTTCTGACGGATAAAATTAAAGCTTCTGCTGATTACAAGCTACTGCTGCTAGAAATCAAGAAGTTAAAAGCAAGCCTTCAGACAGTAGAAGACTCGTCTACTACGGTCAAGAGTAAAGGTAAACGCAAGCAGCCAGCTGCTTTACCTGAACCCGAAACCAAGAAGAAGAAGACTGAGGCTAAGAAGGGAAAAGGCACTGCTGATGAGTTTGTTCTACGTGACGAAGAAAATGTTGATGATCCTACTCTTGACAAGGCTGAGAGAAAATTAATGAAGATAGCTATTGAAAGGAGTAGGAAAGACACGGGAGGTAGTGGTTCGGGTGCACAGATGAATGTAGAAGAAGAGTACGAGGAGCCAGAGGATGTTTATGAGTTTGGATCACCTGAACGGTATTCTACTTCGAAGGAGACATCTATCCCCGTTTCAGCAAGTGTTGAAAAGGAGTTCGGTGCTCCTACAATCATGGTACCTACTCAGCCTTTAGTAACTCAACCTCCACCAATACAGCCCTTACCAACCCGACCGGTTTCAACACCATTCCTTCCACCTCCAATAACTCCCATTCTCAGTACTGTGGTTACAACCGAGCCTCTTCAACCAACCCAGAGTAGCTCTGCATCATCTTCAATGGCTGCATTTGTAATGGCAGAAATGTTGGATAAACATACGGATAATCAAAAAAGAGAGATGAATGAACTTCGCCAAGAGCTACATAGACGAGTTCAAAGTGAAGAAGCATCTAAGAAAGCCCAAGAAGAGATGCTTGCTAAGTTCGCTGCAGAAATAGAGTTGACACGTAAAGCTCATGCAGAAGAACTAGCTCAGGTTAAGCAGGCTGAAGCTGATAAGCATGCAGCACGAATCACGAGACTTCAGGCTATGAGGGATAAATACAAGGAGCAGAAAGAAGCACTTGAAGCTTCTGTTGAAGAGAGAGTGAAAGAATCCGTTGAATCCATTATGCCAAAACTGCGTGATGATTTAAAGACACTCGCGGCTGATAACTTGATGATCAAGTCATCCAATCCTTCAGAATCCGCCTACAAAATTGCCTATGAGTTAACGGATTTTGAATTAAAGAAGATCCTCAAAGCTCGCATGAGGGAACTTGGATCTTTTGATAAATCTAAGATTCAACGGACACTCTACAAATCCCTGAATGACGCTATCATGGAGGATGACCGGTTGTTCAAGATGTTTGGAAGTGTGGTACCTTACCACATTCTGCCTGAGGAAGAAAGGGAAGAAAGTGAACAAGAAGAGGGTGACGGGGAAGAAGAAGGTGAAGAAGAAGAAGAAGAAGAGGATGATGATGGTGACGATGATGGTGGTGATGATGATGAGGATGATGATGATGATGATGCTGATGATGGTGGTGATGGAAATGAGGAGAGTGCTAAGGGAAGCAACGAGGGTGACGATGAGGATGATGATGGTACACAGCCTAAAAAGGGGGACAAGGTAGCCAGCACAAAGAAACCATCTAAGTCGGGTACCAAGTCTCAAAAAGATGCTGCGCAGAAGGAAAAATCCACCTCAACGGAATCAAGACGATCCAAGTGGCGCCACGATGTGAATGCTACTACGGCGTCATCGCTTCCCGGTACATCTATTGCTGTGTCTATACCTGTTACCACTAACCCTGTTAGTTCTGTTGTTGCTCCTGTGATTGCAGAATCGGTAACTGAACCTGAAGCTGCACAACACTCGCCTGTTCATGACACCGCCGAGATGCCTGAATCAGAACCAGTACGTGTTCATGTCTCTACTCCTCTACAACAAGAACCACAATCTACTGTTCCTGAGTCAAGCACACGGGACTGGGCAGACACATTAGAGATTGACGAGACTGCACCGCCACAAGCTTGGATCACGGCAGCGGCTCAATATGATCCAATCACAGACGCTGACAGAGATGTTCTATATCTCCGTATCCGTAGTCCGATTGACTTGTGTGCATTTCTGGCTCATGAGTATAAGACTTCGGTCACTCCGTCGTTGCTAAAGAGAGCGCTAAAGGATAAGAGAATTCGCGCCAAAACCAGGTTAACCTGAATGGAGTTCGAGTATTATGCTGACGAGGTCCTGAAAGCTCTTAACACCGTTCAAAGGCCAGGCCTCCATGAATCAGAAAGAGCTCCACCTCCACTTGATCCTTCTCAAGATAATCAAATTGCTCTCGACTTCTTCGTCACCTATGATCTTGAGTATCTTCTGAAGGGTTCATCAAAGTACGCAACCTCCCTGACCTTGCAGAAAGCTGCCAACTGGAGGACAATACCCTGGATCGAGGAAAAGGTAAACCGACTCTGGGTCCCAAGGGTAACTCGTAATTATGATATGTATGCTGTTATAGGTGCATCTCATTGGGACGAACGAGTCCGAAGGGCGTACAAGGGTTGCTGCTTAGCCAATTCAGGAAGTAACGTTAGATTCGATATCTGCATCTCCAGTATTTTAGGGCTGAAAACTGAAGCTAAGAATGGCTATTATCATGTGACGGAGATTCGTCTAAAAAGGGAGGATGACAGAGAATACAAAATCCAGCAGGGAGATTTTTCTATCATTCGCCTTGAGGATATCGAAGACATGTTACTTATGATGACCCGTGATCAACTCACCCATATTGCTTGTGAAGACATTATTGCCTTTAATACAGCACTTCGTATGTTCACACGAAGTGTTGTTATCAAGAAACGAGTTGAAGATCTTCAATTGGGAGTCGAAAGCTACCAAATGAAGCTTAACCTCACCCGTCCAATGAACCAAGTTATACCTCAACATGTCGATAGATGTCCCTATACCGGCATTACTGTTCCGAATTACGGGATTTTCTACTTGAACAGTCTAGGGATAATGAAGTTTATGAGGGTAGGTGAGCTTTACAAGTACAGTGATGGGACTCTCATTTACGTCAGAGGAAAATTGGAGCATCTTAATTCGGGTGGGTCTTTACCAGAGATGACTGAGGATTGGCATCAGGGTTATCAGCAAATGGCGAAGTATGTGATCAAGAAGATTGATCAAAAGCTCCGTGAACGTAGATTGATGAGGAGCTTAGAAAGGTTCGTTGGTGGTAGACCATATGGAGTGCACCACAAGTTACTGCAACGATCCATCTAATGGGTCGTACATTTCAGGTCCACTTTATATTGGTTTTTAATTGTGAATATGTAAATTTGTGAATATTATGCTTTTACGGCTTGATGTAGTGTTAAGGTATGATAATTTTTTCAAGAATTTCTCACGAGATTCTAAATCTTTCAAAATATATCATACTAAAGCACTACAACTATCCCTTATTAATTTAAGGGGGAGCATTAACATGTTCTATGGCCAAACATCGATTTCATTTTTACCCAAAGACCGGTTAATCCATTCAATATCCCAAATATTAATGGTTAACATTTTGGATAAGGGGAGAAAATGGGATTAAGGAGACTTAAATGATACTTGGCTAAAAGATGAAAAAGACTTAACGATAATCCAACTTAATATGTGTAAAGCACGTGTTAAGGGGGAGCGTTTTTGATGAACAAAAACACCTAAGGTACAAAACTTTTGATTTCAATATCATAAGTACCTTAGGTTGTTAGAAATACGTTTTTACGTATATTAGAAGTATCGGTCACTCCACAATATTATTAATATTGTAATAGCTCGTAGTTAATAGTTACTTATTTAGTTAAGTAAGAACCGGCCCATGGGCTTGTCATGGGCCGGGCCAAGTCCATTAGTGGCTTGGAAGTATAAATACCCCTTTCCTCCTTGGAAAGGGGTTGGTTGTTGATTTCCACTTTATTCATTTGAATGAAATAAACACATAGTTTCTCTCTCACTTTCTCTCTCTAATTTCTCTCTCTAGGAATCTTCAACCCACTTCATAGATTCATAGTTTATCAATATTCTACATTTGGTATCAGAGCCTAGGGGTGAATTAAGGTAAGGATTGTGTCGCTTTTTTAGTTTTTGAATCAATTAGTGATCTTTAGAAAAAATCAATCTTGAATCTTGTTGTTTTTGGTGTTTTTGTTATTGGGATTAATTGATAAGGATTGGGTTTAGCTTATTTTGGTAAAAATCATAAAACTTTTTGTGGTTTTTGATCAAAAAATCAGATTTAAAGCTCTATTCAAAGTCTCGAACTTAATATTCCCAGATTATTCCGAATAGACGTTCTATTCGGAATATTAGATATTCAGCATAAAGGATTTTCCGAATAGACATTCCGAATAGGAGAGTTTTCCGAATAGCAGGATTTTCCGAATAGACATTCCGCATAGAAAAATCTTTCCGAATAGCAATTTTTTCCGAATAGCAAAATCTTTCCGAATAGTAAAGTTTTCCGAATAGCCAAAACATTCCGAATAGTCAAACATTCCGAATAGCCCACCTTTCCGAATAGCCAACATTCCGAATAGACATCTTTCCGAATAGCCAACATTCCGAATTGAAGAATATTCTGAATAGCAGGAACATTCCGAATAGATAAGGTTTTGTTTTCCGTATAAGGATTATTCCGAATAGGGGTATTCAGCATAAGGATTATTCCGAATAAGGGTTTTTCAGCATAGGGTTATTCCGAATAGGGATTATTCCGAATAGCAAGTTCAAGGGGTATTTTTCTGAGTGGATTTAATCTTGATTTCAACTACACAACACAAATTCTCAACCTTTCTTCACTGCTCGATCAAACGATAATCTTTGAGTCTTTTAAGTGATCACAATGAATCCGAGTTCATTAATGCCTCAGATGACATCACTTACGGATATCTCAATTATAACGAGAACTGATAATCGTCCACCGATGCTTATTAAAGAGGTGTTTGAGGCATGGCAGGGCCGCATGATGCAATACCTGGAGGGCAAACCAACATACGGAAGGCTTATGGTCAAATAGATTTTGAATGGTCCACTCGACTATGGTACCATTGTGGTGAATAACGTGACTCGACCAAGAGAATTTGAAGAACTCACACCGGCACAACAACTCATTGTTGATGCTGATGAAAAGGCTCTACAGACTCTTCTCCAAGCTCTTCCGCATGATATTTATCGCATGGTAAGTCAGTATACGGTTGCAAAGGATTTATGGGAACGTCTAAAGGTGTTGCTACAAGGTACGTCTCTTACCAAACAGGAAAGGGAATGTCAGTTGTATGATCTGTTTGATAGATTCACGTACAGCCCAGGGGAAACGCTACACGACTACTACTTCAGATTCTCTACTCTCATGAATGATCTGAATGTATACAATCTCGTGATTTCTCCATTCCAGGTTAACACCAAGTTTTTGAATACTTTACCTCAAGCTGAATGGGGTGAGTATATTACCGATGTTAAGTTAACCAGGGATTTGCATAAGTGCAATTTGGATCAAATCTATGCTTTTCTTCAGCAGCATGAGAAACATGTGATCATGCACCGTTCGCCTCGAGGTATGTACCCTGATTCTTTAGCTTTGATGGCAAATCAACCAAGTTTGTCCTACAACAACACTCCTTATATCATGGGACACCAAGCCTATCATCCTTCACCATACATGACTCCAAGCTTCCCCAAATATTCGATTCTGCCGCAACCTCTCACCTCACATCAGCAACAATATCGGTTTAGTGTACCTTCACCTCAGAGAGAACCAGAAGCTTCACACTATACCTCACAACCTCACCCATATTCACCAGCAAGCATTGCACCTTATGGTTAGTCATCATATCCTTCTTATCAAGAAAATGCTGCATATCCATCAAGCTATTCTGACCACATGAGTATTCCTCAACAAGACCAAGCATTGTATTGTGATAATGATGAAGTTCCCATTCCTGAGTTCCAACAAGGAACTGACCCAGTTGAAATATTAGCCACTTTGTCTGCTTATCTCACTAAGACATTGAGCAAACGAGGATTTCGAGGATCAGCTCCTACTAACAATCAGCTGAGGAATTCATCCAATTCTCGCCAACAAGCTACTATTGAGAATGGAAGGGTCATGGTTCAACCTATTCAACCTTATCAGGGGAGACCTACTACATCAACCACCAATGCACGCACGGTCAATCGTGCTCCAATGGTCAACACTCCTCCACGGGCTAATTCCACAGGCAAGTTGCGAATGATTACATGCTACAACTGCAAGGAAGAAGGACACATGTCCAGGGATTGCAAGAAACCCAAGAGGAGAAGGGATGGTCAATGGTTTGCAGAGAATATTTATCTGGTGAATGCTCAGGCACAAGGAAGGGAACTTGATGAAGAGGAGCTTGCATTTCTTGCTGATCCAGGGATTGCTGAACAAGACGTTGTCACTACACAGAATGCAGCATACCAAGCAGATGATCTTGATGCTTATGATTCAGACTGCGATGAACTTCAATCTGCACAGGCAGCTCTTATGGCAACTATCTCTAGCCTAGGGCCAGAAAAGAGATCTGAGGTACTTATTAATACCACTGATAATACCACTGATGCTAGTATTCAACCACATCAAGTTGTGCAAGAGAGTGCTGATTCGAATGAGTCTTCGGTGGTGAGTCTTTCAAATGAGGAGACAATCAATGATAGTAATATCAATGTGAGTCACCAGACTTTGAGTGAAACACAACCGGGAGTTATTTCGCATACGCATACTCCTGCTCAACAAGATTTGGTTATGGTTCCTGCTACATTACTTAGCCAAATGAATGCTGCACTCTTAGAAACCTTAGCTAAGAATAAGAATTTGTCTGATGAGCTTGCCTTAAGCCACGAGAAAGTTCAAACTTTGGAATTAGTGCCTTCGTCTAGTGTTCTAACAAATCCCGAGTATGATCATTTTCGAAACAAACAAATGGGTCATTTGCAGGAAATTGAAACCTTAAGAGCAGATCTTTCTAACGAACTTAAAGAAAAAGAATTAGCGGTCACTAATTTTCAAAAACTTCAAACGGATTTTGAATTACTAGAGTCTAAGAAGAATGAAGTGGAAATTAATGCGGCTAATAAGATTAGAAGTCTAGATTATTTGCTTTTAAGACAATACGCTGCCTCTCAACTAGTGCACTTATTTGATGCTTCGTTTAGAGAATTTAACTTATCGCGTCAAGAAGGCCTTCCCCCTAATCCACGGTATGCAAAACAAGCTTTAATCCATAGCCCTAGACTTTATAATGCAACCCAATTAGGATTGGTGTTAGACCCGATTGATATTTTCGATGATCGCACCAATAAGGATCTAGTTTATGAGAATCGGTCATACAACTCTGCAAAATATCCCGATTGTGATTATTTTAAAATGAATCAGGAGCTTGCTAAAACGGATTTTAGAATTCGCTTCCATATGGACAAAGATCTCATTACGGCACCAACCTACATGTTAAATGAAGAAAACCCTAGTACATTTCCTACACTTGTCAACATGGAAGGTCCTAAGGAAATTCCAAAGGATCTTCCACCCGTTAGCACTGTATGGTTAAACTTGCAAGAGATTAATCAATACTTTACTAATTTTGACAAGGTCATTTTGGAATGTACGACTTCAAATGGCCTAAACGCCGGAGAATGGGCTTTCGAACACATGAACGAGGTGTTTAAGAATGAGATCAATCCATTTGTCGAAAGTCTAAAAGGAAGTTTTGCATCTCTTAAAGAAAATCTTGAGTTTGAAATTGGAGAAGTTCAAAAAGTGTTTTATGAAATGGACACCGCTTACGAACTACAACTAATTGAAAAGGAAAAGATATTATCTGAATATGACCGATTCTTGTCCCAAGTAATTTCGTGTGATGTGCTTACTACGGTAAATGTTAATTATTCGAATGAGCTTACATCCGCTATGATTAACTGTGATACTGTGAATATATGTGATGATGTGTGTGATCTCTCTGTAAATGTTGTTGATACTGTAAATGAGGTAGATAATCATTCTTGTCACGAATCTAACGCTGAGTTTTTAAAGCTACAAGATTCTTACAATTTACTTTCAAAACGCTTTAATCAACTAGAACAACATTGTATATCTTTAGAATTAAAACAACAAACTCAAAATGAGGATCTTTTGATAACAAATAGTTGTGAAAACGGTGTTGAGACGAGTGACAAGATGATTGCAATAGTTAAGGCATTAGAGGAAGAGATTATGAGATTGAAGAGAGATGTGTCATCAAATGAAACACTAAAATTGGAACTAGAGGCTGCAGAGTCTAAAAACCAGGACTTAGAAATTAGAATTTCGTCTATTCTAGGGGAGATGGGTCGTGCAAGACAGGGAATGTCCAAACTTTATGGTTCACTAGAAGAACGCTTCGCTTTTAATGCGGCACAGCAACAATCTTATGTTGAACAATTGAACCAAAAATGTGAGGAAATCTCTGACTTAAACATCCTGCTCATTGATAAAAACATGGTTTTGGCCGAGTTAAAGGAGACACTTCTTCTCACCCGACAAGAAGCTGTTAATAACTTAGCTACCAACTCTGCACCGTCCTCTAGTACTCCAACAACCAAGTCAGTAGTGCTTTATAAGAACCCGCTTCATAAGAGAAACCCGGTTACCTACGATGATTATATGAGGAATGCCATTAAGCATGTAGATCTTGTTAGGGATATTTTAGACGATCTTTATGCCTTAGATCCCTCAAGTAGCTACTATTATTCGGCTCATGAATATATTAAGCGAGTTCAATATTGCTTAGCATATTTGCAATACATAGGTAAACCAGGTTCTGCACTACTCACTAATAGACCCATTGCTGTAACTCCATTTAATAAGACCCCAGGAGCAAAACCGTCATTGGCACCATCAAGTAAGGCACCTTTAAAATCTGTTGCTAATATTCCCACTTTGCCTTCTATGGGAGTAAAAGAGTCTACTAAGGCTAAAGGATCGCCACTCAAGAAAGATAAGATCAAGCCCTCTACTAGTAGTACCAACAAGAAGAAAGTAGAAGCTCACCATAGGAATGTTAGTTTAGTTTTAAATAAAAAGAATCATGTTAAGACTAAAAGCTCTGCGCCTGTGCAGAAGCCTAAACCATTTGTGAATTCTGAATTGAAATGTTGGAATTGTAATGAATGTATGTTTTCCCAACGTCATGATTTGTGTCTTATTGATCATGTGAATGAAATGAATGCCATTAGGAATGATCTTGAATGGAAGCCAACGGGTAGAACTCGTGCCCAAGTTGGCTGGCAATGGCGTCCCACTGGTAGGACCTTTACATTAGATGGAAAAATGTGCCCTTTAACTAGGAATGCATCCATTGAGGTTAGGTCTGAGCGTCCTTTAGTTAGGCACACTAGCACTCAAGTATGGAAACAACGCCCTTTAATTAGGTCAGCTCCTACTATAGTGCCTATCAGTGAAGAAATACCACAGGATTTAAGCCAACTAGAATCTACACCACCAACTAGGAAAAAGAAGGCTAGGAAATCTAAGAAACCTAGAGTTAGCAAATCTAAGATTATTAAATCTGTACCTGCTAATAACAAGGAACACTCAGATTCCGATACCTCTACATTGTCCTCGTCTGGTGATATTTTCAGGTGGTCCAAATCATCCTCTGGTATTTGGACTCCGGTTGTTCAAAGCATATGACCGGAGATCGCTCGATGCTCCGAAATTTCGTCAGCAAGTTTCTTGGAACGGTTAAATTCGGTAATGATCATATAGCAAAGATAATGGGGTATGGTGAATATCAGATTGGAAACGTTACGATTTCAAGGGTATACTATGTAGAAGGTCTTGGTCATAACTTATTTTCAGTAGGACAGTTTTGTGATTCCAACCTAGAGGTTGCTTTTCGACAACATACTTGTTTCATCCGCAACTTGGAAGGAAAAGACTTGTTGAAGGGATCTCGTGGTGCAAATCTTTATACCTTGTCCCTACAAGACATGATGGCCGCCTCTCCAGTATGTCTTCTCTCTAAAGCATCTAAGACCAAGTCATGGTTATGGCATCGCAGATTATCTCATCTTAACTTTGATGTTATTAATCATATGGCTAAAAACGAATTAGTTCGTGGTCTTCCAAAGCTCAAATTTCACAAGGATCATTTATGTTCCGCGTGTTCAAGGGGGAAAAGTACCAAGAAATCATACAAGCCCAAAGCTGAAGACACCAATCAAGAAAGACTTCATCTTTTGCATATGGATCTTTGTGGGCCAATGAGAACTAAAAGTGTGAGCGGTAAGAAATTCATTCTCGTTATTGTGGATGATTTCTCCAGGTTTACATGGGTTAGATTTTTACGTACAAAGGATGAAGCACCGAAGGCTATCATCACTTTTCTGAAATTCATTCAAGTACGTTTAAATACTACTGTCCGCCGTATTCGTACAGATAATGGAACAAAGTTCGTCAACCAGACTCTTCGTGATTATTATGAAGGAGTTGGTATCTCACATGAAACATCCGCTGCACGCACTCCACAACAAAACGGTGTCTTTGAAAGACGGAATCGTACGCTTATGGAAGCTGCTAGGACTATGCTAATTTATGCGAACGCTCCATTGTTCTTGTGGGCAGAAGCTATATCTACTGCATGTTTCACCCAAAACCGTTCTATCATTCGGAAACGCCATGGAAAAACACCTTACGAGCTTCTACATGACCGTAAACCCGATGTTTCATTTTTTCATGTGTTTGGTGCTCTTTGTTATCCAAACATTAATAGTGAGAACTTGGGCAAGCTTCAACCGAAAGCCGATATAGGTATTTTCATTGGTTACTCACCCTACAAGAAAGCATACCGAATCTACAACCGTCGTCTTGGTAAGATTGTAGAAACTATGGACGCAGATTTCGATGAGCTGACAGCGATGGCTTCTGAGCAACGCAGCTCTGAACCCGCGCTTCATGAGATGGGAACCGGTGCTATTAGTTCCGGATTAGTTCCCAATAATCCTACTTCTACATCATTTTTACCACCAACAAGGCCCGAGTGGGATAAACTGTTTCAACCGTTGTTTGATGAATTCTTTGATCCCCCAAATGATGAAGTCCCAGCACCCGTAGTGATAGCTCCAATCCCTGAAGCTGTTGCTCAAGCTAATGAAGCTTTATCTAATGCATCTTCAATTAACATTGAACCGGATGCACCTTTACCAAGTGATTCTCAAACTACACCTGAATCGTCACCCCTACTTGTGCCTAATGATGTGGAAGAGGATTCTATTGATCACGATTTGGAATATGCTCACCTGCAAGAGCTTCCTTTCTTTGGTGTAGCGATACCTGAAAACCCTTCAGCCGCGTCTACCTCAGAAGAAGCTCCTTCTATTGTTCACTCCAGACCACCTAGGATTGAAAAACATAGCACCAAATGGACAAAAGATCACCCAATTAGGAATGTCATTAGTAATCTCGATCGACCAGTCTCTACACGCCATCAATTATAAGAGAGTGCACTCTATTGCTACTTTGATGCATTTCTCTCCGAAGTTGAACCTAAAAATTGGCAACAGGCTATGACTCAATCATCTTGGATTGAAGCCATGCAGGAGGAACTAAATGAATTCCAAAGACTTGAAGTATGGGAATTAGTTCCTCTTCCTGACAAGGTTAACATCCTTACCTTGTTATGGGTTTATAAGGTTAAACTTGATGAGATGGGTGCGGTATTGAAGAATAAGGCTAGATTGGTTGCTAGAGGATATAAACAAGCCTTGGGTATAGACTTTGAAGAATCTTTTGCTCCTGTGGCAAGATTGGAGGCAATTAGACTATTCCTTGCGTATGCTGCTCATATGAACATGATCGTCTATCAAATGGATGTGAAGACGGCATTTTTGAACGGTGAACTAAGGGAAGAAGTCTATGTTAGTCAGCCGGATGGGTTCGTTAGCACGGAGTTTCCTAATCATGTGTACAAGCTTAAGAAGGCTCTCTATGGGTTGAAACAAGCTCCACGCGCGTGGTTGATCTCCTCTCAACATATCTCATTTCGGAAGGCTTCTCCAAAGGCAAGGTGGACCCCACTCTATTCACTCTCAAGGAGGGCAACGACATGATACTGGTACAAATTTATGTTGATGATATAATATTTGCTGCCACTAACATAGAATTGTCAAATCGCTTTGAGAAGATAATGTCCACACGCTTTCAGATGTCAATGATGGGAAAAATTTCATTTTTCTTAGGATTACAAATTTCTCAGAATCCCAGAGGCATCTTTATTAATCAATCCAAATATGCTCTAGAATCTTTAAAGAAATATAACTTTGAAAATTGTGACCCCGTGGACACTCCAATGGTGGAGAAATCCAAGTTAGATGAAGATAGGAATGGGACTATTGTCGATCAAAAACTTTATCGTGGGATGATCGGCACCCTTCTCTATCTGACTGCTAGCAGGCCTGATTTGCAATTTGTTGTATGCATGTGTGCCCGGTATCAGGCTCGGCCTACCGAAAAGCACCTACATGTTGTTAAAAGGATCTTTCGGTATCTCAAAGGAACACTTCATCGTGGTCTATGGTATCCAAAAGATTCCTCTATTGCTTTAATATCATACGCAGATGCCGATCATGCTGGGTGTCAAGACACGAGGCGTAGCACTTCTGGATCTGTGCAACTCCTTGGAGATAGATTGATCAGTTGGTCTTCAAAAAGGCAGAAAAGCGCTGCAATTTCTAGCACGGAGGCTGAATACATCGCCATGTCCGGTTGTTGTGCTCAAGTCCTTTGGATGAGATCACAATTAACTGACTACGGTTTGGGATTTAACAAAATCTCGATGTATTGTGACAACCAGAGCGCCATTGCCCTTTGCTGCAACTATGTTCAACACTCCCGGGCCAAGCACATAGACATTCGCTACCATTTCATTAAAGAGCAGGTGGAGAACGGAGTGATCGAGCTGTATTTTGTCACTACTGAGTATCAGCTGGCAGATATGTTCACCAAAGCCTTAGATCGAGGACGAATCGAGTTTTTGATCGACAAGCTTGGCATGAAATCATTCACTCCAGCGACTCTCAAAGAGTTGGCAGAAGAATCAGCTGAATAGTGGTGGTAAACTATTCAGGCGTATCCTTTGTTCGTGATCATGTATATTATCGTATATATATAAACCACAAAAGAAAACTACAAAATTATAAAACCAAGAAAAACTATAAAAAATATAAAACCTAGAAAACCCATAAAAATTATAAAATCAAGAAAAACCAAAAATATTTTTCGTTTTTAAATCGGGCATGTCTTTTAGTACGGTAATATTTACGGCTTTAGAAATGTCGATCAATATTGACACGGCGCCATAAATAGAGTCCGTATAAAAGTTGTACATTTTTAAAACATGCCCATTATGGCTTGTAGTTATTTCAGACTACAACCCGGTTTTCATATTAAAGTCACGTATTTCCTTGGAAAACGTTGGCTCACAACGGGAATTAATTTTCTCGGGCATGATTTACAAGCCAAATCATGCAAAGGGATCAAGTTTATTTTATAACTTGGTCTAACACGAGTTAGTGTACGTCTCAGTGCATTAATTTGTCTAAATAAGAGAAATCTTATTGCCACCACAAATCAATCTTTTCAAGATATTAATTGGAAATGTTTTCATCATGTGCCTCGTTAAACAATGACTACAGCTCTTTAAATAGAAAACGGGTCATCGTTTAAGGGGGAGAAAATGTTAAATCATCTTTCACATCAAAAAGATCTTCAAAAGTTTTCAAGGAAACTCAAAAAGCTCAATGGTTAATGGTTGGATTGCTTTGGCATTTGTCTTGTTGTTGCTTGTAAGCTTGTCATGAATAGTTAAGACTTGTGTGTGTGTTACGATAGATTAATGAATTAAGGTTCGGGAAAGTTAACATAAGATAGGGTCAAAAATGACAAGAATTAAAACTTGAAAAACAAAAGTATTTTGATTGAAGAAAAAGGAAAAGGTGAGGGGTTTGTTTTGACAAAGTTTCAAACTTGTTAAAAGTTTGACCTTTTCAAACATCACCCCCCCCCCCCCCCCCACCGTTCTTCTTTCTTTCTCCTTTTTGTTTCCTTTGCCCGCCATTGATTCACTCACACAAACTCAACAAACACAAACGAAATCATCTTTTTTCTGTGAAACAAACTTCAAGATCTTCAAAAAGGTATACAAAATCGGTTTAATCATTCATGCAATTCAATTTAATTACCTCTTTTTAATTGGAATCAATCGAATTAAGTTCCTGCTTAAATTAGGGTTTAATTAATTGGGGGTTTTACCTGGGATTGATTCGGAATAGAACAAAATGAACTGATATGGCCTTTAGAACACTTGAATCAACCGAATTCGTGCTTAATTAGGAAAATCATAAGTGTTTAATCATTCCGTATAGGATGATCTTTCCGAATAAGGCATTTATTCCGCATAGAATGAACATTCCGCATAGACTAATCTTTCCGAATAAGAGTTTTTATTCCGCATAGAGTAATCTTTCTGAATAAGAGTTTTTATTCCGCATAGAGTAATCTTTCCGAATAAGAAATATTTTTCCGCATAGACAGATCTTTCCAAATAGAAATTTTATTCCGCATAGACTGATATTTCCGAATAAGAATTTTATTCCGCATAGAGTAATCTTTCCGAATAAGAGTTTTTATTCCGCATAGAGTAATCTTTCCGAATAAGAAATATTATTCCGCATAGACAGATCTTTCTGAATAGAAATCTTATTCCGCATAGACTGATCTTTCCGAATAAGAACTTTATTCCGCATAGAGATTTATTCCGAATAGGAGGTTTATTCCGGATAGAAAATTATTCCGAATTGAATGTTTATTCCGAATAGAAGATGTTTGAGTGTTTTACAAGCTTAAGGGATTAGGTCATATGTTCAATGCTTAGGTTTAAAATCATAATGATATTCATATTTGTATGTTTCAACCTTTGTGTTTTCTCTTAAGCAGAGACGATGACTAACCCAACAGTACAACAAATACAAGACGCTAGAGCCACCGCCATTGCCGAAGCCAAGACTCTAAAGTTTCTTCCAAACAACTTCCGTTTGAAGGAGGTATCTCATTCTACCCATAATGGATTTAAGGTAGGTTCAGCCATACTTGATAACTCTCATCTCAAGCATGCGCTAAGGAGAAGTGCTTTAGTGCCCTATGACTACCTTTACGAGTTCTGGGCTACCAAGGAAAGGATGTCGAACAAAATCACATTTTCCTTGGACAACAAGCAGCAGACGCTTAATGTGTCAGACTTCAGGAAGATCTTTGGATTTCGGCCGTCACTCAAAAACCTATCATTCTCAGCCAACCAGACTAAGGACCAGATCATGGAAATGTTCACTGCCATTGGATGTCCTGACATACGAACCGTGTCTGAGTTTACTACTGCCAAAGTTGGTCAACCATGGAAAGCTATTTTTGGGATTCTAAGCCGATGTCTCACACCCAAAGCAACTGGATTTGATGCTGTTCGTCCACCGATCGTCAAGCTGTTTTATGGGATATACAGAGGTATGGGTATTGACTATGCATCATTACTATGGGAGGAGTTTGTTTTCCAACTCTTTGCCAACACGAAGTCTAAGGCCAAAGCATATCAGTACCCTAGGTTTATAAAACTAATCATCCATTATTTTATGGAGAACGATGCTTCCATTGACAAGCGTGCAGGTAGTCGTCACCACACGATGGATGATGATGATTTGGTAGACTTAAGGCAGGAGACTCATTCGAATATGGTAATTCCTGGTCCCATTCCCAGTCATCTCCTGACAGATGAGATTATCGCATCTGCTGCTTACAAGAACTTGCTACAAGAAATTGAGAATCAACGAGCAAGCATTCAAGCAGGTGAAGACTCATCTACCACGGTTAAGAGCAAAGGTAAACACAAGCAAACAGCTTTACCTGAACCCAAAGCCAAAAAGACAAAGACCGTTGCTAAGAAGGGAAAGGGTTTGGCTGCTGAGTTAGTTCTCCGCGACGAAGAAGTTGTTGATGATCCTACTCTTGACAAAGCTGAGAAGAAATTAATGAAGATAGCTATTGAAAGGAGTAGGAAAGATACGGGCGGTAGTGGTTCGGGTGCACAGAAAGATATTGAAGAAGAGTACGAGGAACCAGATGATGTTGATGAGTTTGGATCACCCGAACGGTATTCTACTTCGAAGGAGACATCCATCCCTGTTTCAGCAAGTGTTGAAAAGGAGTCCGGTGCTCCTACATTCATGGTACCTACTCAACCTCCACCAACACAACCCTTACCAACCCGACCGGTACCAACACCATTCCTTCCACCACCAATAACTCCCATCCTTAGTACCGTAGTCACAACTGAGCCTCTTCAACCAACCCAAAGTAGCTCTGCATCATCTTCAATGGCTGTATTTGTAATGGCAGAAATGTTGGATAAACATACGGATAATCAAAAAAGAGAGATGGATGAACTTCGCCAAGAGCTACATAGACGAATTCAAAGTGAAGAAGCATCCAAGAAAGCCCAAGAAGAGATGCTAGCCACGTTCACTGCAGAGATGGATTTGACACGTAAAGCTCATGCAGCAGAACTTGCTCATGTCAAAAAGGCTAAAGCTGATAGGTATGAAGCACGACTTACGAGACTTCGAGCCATTAAGGATAACTACAAGGAGCAGAAAGAAACTCTTGAAGCTTCTATTGAGGACAGAGTGAAAGAATCCGTTGAATCCCTTATGCCAAAACTACGTGATGAGTTGAAGACACTCGTGGCTGATAACTTGATGATCAAGTCATCCAATCCTTCTCAATCCGCCTACAAAATTGCATATGACTTGACGGATTTTGAATTAAAGAAGATCCTTAAAGCTCGTATGAGGGAAGTTGGATCTTTTGATAAATCTAGGATTCAACGAGCTCTCTACAAATCCCTAAATGACGCTATCATGGAGGATGATCGGTTGTTCAAAACGTTTGGAAGTGTGGTACCATACCACATTCTGCCTGAGGAAGAAAGGGAAGAAAGCGAACAGGAAGAGGGTACTGGTGAAGAAGAAGAGGAAGAAGAAGATGAAGAAGAAGAAGAAGAAGAAAAGGATGATGACGATGACGATGATGGTGATGATGATGAGGATGATGATGATGATGATGGTGATGATGGTGGTGATGGTAATGAGGAGAGTGCTAAGGGGAGCAACGAGGATAACGATGAAGATGATGATGGGGGTAAACAGCCTGAAAAGGGGGATAAGGTTGCCAGCACAAAGAAACCTGCTAAGTCTGGAACCAAGTCTAAGAAAGATGCTGCGGATAAAGAAAAATCCACCTCAACGGAATCAAGACGATCCAAGTGGCGCTATAATGTGAATGCTACTACGGCGTCATCGATTCCTGGTACATCTATCGCTGTATCTATTCCTGTTACTACTAACCCTGTTAGTTATGTTGTTGTTGCCCCTGTGATTGCAGAATCGGTAACTGAACCTGAAGCTGCACAACACTCGCCCGTTCATGACACCGCTGAGATGCCTGAATCAGAACCAGCAGATGTTCACGTTTCCACTCCTCTACAACAAGAACCACAATCTACTGTTCCTGAATCAAGCACACGGGACTGGGCAGACACGTTGGAGATTGACGAGACTGCACCGCCACAGGCTTGGATCACGGCAGCGGCGCAATATGATCCAATCACAGACGCTGACAGAGATGTTTTATATCTCCGTATCCGCAGTCCGATTGACTTATGTGCATTTCTGGCTCATGAGTATAAGACTTCGGTTACTCCGTCTTTGGTGAAGAGAGCGCTGAAGGATAAGAGAATTCGCGCCAAAACCCGGTTAACCCGAATGGAGTTCGAGTATTATGCTGATGAGATCCTGAAAGCTCTGAATACCGTTCAACGGCCAGGTCTTCATGAATCAGAAAGAGCTCCACCTCCACTTGATCCTTCTCAAGATAATCAGATTGCTCTTGACTTCTTCGTCACCAATGATCTTGTTTATCTCCTCAAGGGTTCATCAAAGTACGCAACCTCCCTGACCTTGCTGAAAGCTGCCAACTGGGGAACAATACCCTTTATCGAGGAAAAGGTAAACTGACTCTGGGTCCCAAAGGTAAATCCTAATTATGATATGTATGCTGTTATAGGTGCATCTCATTGGGACGAACGAGTCCGAAGGGCTTACAGGGGTTGCTGCTTAGCCAATTCAGGAAGCAATGTTAGATCCGATATTCGCATCTCCAGTATTTTAGGGCTGAAAACTGAAGCCAAGAATAGCTATTATCATGTGACGGAGATTCGTCTGAAAAGGGAGGATGACAAAGAATACAAAATCCAGCAGGGAGATTTTTCTATCATTCGCCTTGAGGATATCGAAGATATGTTGCTTATGATGACCCGGGATCAACTCACACATATTCCTCGTGAAGACATCATTGCCTTGAATACAGCACTTCGTATGTTCACACGAAACGTTGTTATCAAGAAACGAGTTGAAGATCTTCAGTTGGGAGTCGAAAGCTACCAAAGGAAGCTTAACCTAACCCGTCCAGTGAATCAAGTGTTACCTCAACATGTAGATAGATGTCCCTATACCGGCATTTCTGTTCCGAATTGTGGCATTTTCTACTTGAACAGTCGAGGGTTAATGAAGTTTATGAGGGTGGGTGAGCTTTATAAGTACAGTGATGGGACTCTCCTATACGTCAGAGGAAAGTTGGAGCATCTTAATTCGGATGGGACTTTACCAGAGATGACCGAGGATTGGCATCAGGGTTATCGGCAGATGGCGAAGTATGTGATCAAGAAGATTGATCAAAAGCTCCGTGAACGTAGATTGATGAGGAGCTTGGAAAGATTCGTTGGTGGTAGACCATATTTAGTGCACCACAAGCTACTGCAACGATCCATCTAATGGGTCGTACAATTCAGGTCTACTTTATATTGGTTTTCAATTATGAATATGTATATTTGTGAATATTGTGCTTGTACGGCTTGATGTAGTGTTAAGGTATGATAATTTTTCAAGAATTTCTCACGAGATTCTAAATCTTTCAAAATATATCATACTAAAGCACTACAACTATCCCTTATTAACTTAAGGGGGAGCATTAACATGTTCTATGGCCAAACATCGATTTCATTTTTTACCCAAAGACCGGTTAATCCATTCAATATCCCAAATATTAATGGTTAACATTTTGGATAAGGGGAGAAAATGGGATTAAGGAGATTTAAATGATACTTGGCTAAAAGATGAAAAAGACTTAACGATTATCCAACTTAATATGTGTAAAGCACGTGTTAAGGGGGAGCGTTTTTGATGAACAAAACACCTAAGGTACAAAACTTTTGATGACAATATTACAAGTACTTTAGGTGATTTTCAATGATTTTTCATGGTGGCTATACTTTCCCAAAACACGCTTAATTCACGACGAATGTGGTGACAAAAGGGTGGTAGGAATAGGTTTAGTCCAATGATTCATCAAAGCCGATGGAATCTCCCCGAGGACAATTCCCTAGATAGAATTAGAAGTCCTAGGAAAGTTGGAGAAAGATTGTGAACGTAGCTGAATGCCGACCAAGTACTTAAGCTAGCACTGGAACAATCACAACAAGGTGCTAGTGATGACGTATTGGTAAGCATTGAAGGGGTTGAAGAATGAAAAAGAATTGTAAAGATAAAGGGTGTAAAGAAAGAAGCCCTCCTTACAACTTTAGGCAGAAACCAGGTCAATACATATGCTATTGAGGTCATTTTTGTTAATGATTCTCGATATTGAAGAAAGACATCATGGACCCAGTGATGCAATGCACAACCCTTCCCAGCTAACTCAAATATCTCTCAAAAGGTATTTGTTTTAATCACACGGAGATCAACACGTTATCTATTGGTTTATTCACTCCGAATAGACTGGTATTGAAAAGGTGGCACTCCTCTCCAGCCATCGCTCACTAAATCAAAACGCACTATCGAGTCTAGAGCCAAGAGATCATCAAAAGTCTCATTAGGACACTTTCCATTTATTCCTTGCTTTCTCACACACTGTGAAAAGTAAGAGATTTTCATGAGTCCTACGCAGTATTCCTGTAATATTGCCAGAACATCCGAGTAATACGCAAGTATTACAATGAAGATGGAAATCCTGCTTGAGCCAACATCAAACAAGCTCATGGTAGGTTACACGTGTGGTTCTTTTAGAACCAATCTTGTGAAAAACTGGAAAGAAACAGTGGTTTAATTCTTAATTGAACTTAAACTCGTTCCAGGCCTCTACGCATTATCATATGATCTTGCCAGAACACTCAGGGTGACTCTTTACTGATCACAGTGACGAGTGGAAATCCTTCTAGTGTTAACATCAAACAGCACTTGGTAGGTGACGTGCAAGATTCTTTATGAATTGAGCTCGTGATAACTGGAAAGCAACGATGGTGAAAATCTTAATTGAAATTCACTTGTTCCAGGTTTCATGAATTGACGGCTTCAAATCACAAGGATAATTTATCCAAGTGATTCACTCTTTATGTTCGCAGTCAGCTTTGGACGGTCGAATAAAGAGAACGGGTTTACCCGCGAAATCCTGTCAGGAAGTTACTTAATTGAAACTATCCGTCATGGGTACGATATCTAATATCGTCCAACGGTCTTCACCGACCGGAGGTAAAATGCTACCGAATTAGAATAAAATGTCAAAGCCATTTTATTCGTGTCGTTGCTGTGTACCTGTTAAAGGCGGTGGCGTTGCTGTGTACCTGTTGAAGACGGTGGCGTTGCTGTGTACCAGTTAAAGACGGTGGTGTTGCGGTGTACCTGTAGAAGTCGTTCCCAGATGCTTATGTTTTTCTGCATCAAAGTTCAGCAAAAATTCAAGAAAGTACAAGATGAAGTCTTCCACTGTACCAAACTCTGAAGCTTTCGAGAATTCAACAAAAAGACATAAGTGTGTGGAACATGGAGTCACGAGGAGGCAAAATTCACAAGAAGGCAAAGATCGCACGTGATTGGTCAAAAGAACAATGCTCTCAAGCCAAAGCCTAAAAGATCAAACCAACATATTCACAACAAAAAGAAAAAAGAAGAAAAGACTACAAGCTAAAGAACGAAGACTTAGTATAGTATGCTAGGTTTAGAACTTTGTAACGTGGAGTGACCTCCCTTAGGGGGAGATTGTTAGAAATACGTTTTTACGTATATTAGAAGTATCGGTCACTCCACAATATTATTAATATTGTAATAGCTCGTAGTTAATAGTTACTTATTTAGTTAAGTAAGAACCGGCCCATAGGCTTGTCATGGGCCGGGCCAAGTCTATTAGTGGCTTGGAAGTATAAATACCCCTTTCCTCCTTGGAAAGGGGTTGGTTGTTGATTTCCACTTTATTCATTTGAATGAAATAAACACATAGTTTCTCTCTCACTTTCTCTCTCTAGTTTCTCTCTCTAGGAATCTTCAACCCACTTCATAGATTCATAGTTTATCAATATTCTACATAGGTGATTTTCAAGGATTTTTCATGGTGGCTATACTTTCCCAAAACACTCTTAATTCACGACGAATGTGGTGACAAAAGGGTGGTAGGAATAGGTTTAGTCCAATGATTCATCAGAGCCGATGGAATCTTCCCAAGGACAATTCCCTAGATAGAATTAGAAGTCCTAGGAAAGTTGGAGAAAGATTGTGAACGTAGCTGAATGCCGACCAAGTACTTAAGCTAGCATTGGAACAATCACAACAAGGTGCTAGTTATGACGTATTGGTAAGCATTGAAGGGGTTGAAGAATGAAAAAGAAATGTAAAGATAAAGGGTGTAAAGAAAGAAGCCCTCCTTACAACTTTAGGCAGAAACCGGGTCAATACATATGCTATTGAGATCATTTTTGTTAATGATTCTTGATATTGAAGAAAGACATCATGGACCCAGTGATGCAATGCACAACCCTTCCCAGCTAACTCAAATATCTCTCAAAAGGTATTTGTTTTAATCACACGGAGATTAACACGTTATCTATTAGTTTATTCACTCCGAATAGACTGATATTGAAAAGGTGGCACTCCTCTCCAGCCATCGCTCACTAAATCAAAACACACTATCGAGTCTAGAGCCAAGAGATCATCAAAAGTCTCATTAGGACACTTTCCATTTATTCCTTGCTTTCTCACACACTGTGAAAAGTAAGAGATTTTTATGAGTCCTACGCAGTATTCTTGTAATATTGCCAGAACATCCGAGTAATACGCAAGTACTACAATGAAGATAGAAATCCTGCTTGAGCCAACATCAAACAAGCTCATGGTAGGTTACACGTGTGGTTCTTTTAGAACCAATCTTGTGAAAAACTGGAAAGAAACAGTGGTTTAATTCTTAATTGAACTTAAACTCGTTCTAGGCCTCTACGCATTATCATATGATCTTGCCAGAACACTCAGGGTGACTCTTTACTGATCACAGTGACGAGTGGAAATCCTTCTAGTGTTAACATCAAACAGTACTTGGTAGGTGACGTGCAAGATTCTTTATGAATTGAGCTCGTGATAACTGGAAAGCAACGATGGTGAAAATCTTAATTGAAATTCACTTGTTCTAGGTTTCATGAATTGACGGCTTCAACTCACAAGGATAATTTATCCAAGTGATTCACTCTTTATGTTCGCAGTCAGCTTTGGACGGTCGAATAAAGAGAACGGGTTTACCCGCGAAATCCTGTCAGGAAGTTACTTAATTGAAACTATCCGTCACGGGTATGATATCTAATATCGTCCAACGGTCTTCACCGACCGGAGGTAAAATGCTACCGAATTAGAATAAAATGTCAAAGCCATTTTATTCGTGTCGTTGCTGTGTACCTGTTAAAGACGGTGGCGTTGCTGTGTACCTGTTGAAGACGGTGGCGTTGCTGTGTACCAGTTGAAGACGGTGGTGTTGCGGTGTACCTTTAGAAGTCGTTCCCACATGCTTATGCTTTTCTGCATCAAAGTTCAGCAAAATTCAAGAAAGTGCAAAATGAAGTCTTCCGCTGTACCAAACTCTGAAGCTTTCGAGAATTCAACAAAAAGACATAAGTGTGTGTAACATGGAGTCACGAGGAGGCAAGTTTCACAAGAAGGCAAAGATCGCACGTGATTGGTCAAAAGAACAATGCTCTCAAGCCAAAGCCTAAAAGATCGAATCAAAATATTCACAACAAAAAGAAAGAAGAAAAGGCTACGAGCTGAAGAACAAAGACTTAGTATAGTATGCTAGGTTTAGAACTTTGTAAACGTGGAGTGACCTCCCTTAGGGGGAGATTGTTAGAAATACGTTTTTACGTATATTAGAAGAATCGGTCACTCCACAATATTATTAATGTTGTAATAGCTCGTAGTTAGTGTTACTTATTAAGTTAAGTAAGAAACCGACCCATGGGCTTGTCATGGGTCGGCCCAAGCCCAAATAAGGGCCTTGGATATAAATACCCCTTTCCACCATGGAAAGGGGTTGGTTGTTGAACATTCTAGTTTCTCATTTGAATAAAAATCACATAGTTTCTCTCTCACTTTCTCTCTCTAGTTTCTCTCTCTAGAAATCTTCAACCCACTTCATAGATTCATAGGTTATCAAGATTCAACAGCATCTGTACTTGATATCGCATCGCTTTTCTGCCTTTTGGATGCCCAACTAATCAGTCTATCTCCAAGAAGTTGCACACTGCCAGAAGTGCTACGTCTAGTATCTTGACACCCAGCATAACTTAGATCTACATATAATATTAGTGCAATAGAGGAATCCTTCGGATACCACAGACCACGATTAAGTGTTCCCTTAAGATAACAAAAGATCCTTTTCACAACATGTAAGTGCTTTTCAGTAGGCCGAGCTTGATACCGGGCACACATGCATATAGCAAATTGCAAATCAGGACTGCTAGCAGTCAGATAGAGAAGGGTTCCGATCATTCCACGGTAAAGTTTAGGATCGACAGCAATCCCATCCATATCCTCATCTAACTTGGATCTCTCCACCATAGGAGTATCCACGGGGTCACAGTTTTCAAAATGATACCTTTTTAACGATTCAAGAGCATATTTGAATTGATTAATGAAGATGCCTCTGGGATTTTGAGAAATTTGCAACCCTAAGAAAAATGAAATTTTTCCCATCATCGACATCTTAAAGCGTGTAGACATGATTTTCTCAAAATGGTCAGACAGTCTTTGAGTAGTGGCAGCAAATATTATATCGTCAACATATATTTGTAACAGTATCATGTCGTTTTCCTCCTTGAGAATGAACAATGTTGGGTCCACTTTACCTTTGGAGAAGCATTTTGAGATGAGATAAGACGATAGGAGATTGTACCACGCGCGTGGAGCTTGTTTCAACCCATAAACAGCCTTCTTGAGCTTGTACACGTGATTAGGATACTCAGAGTTGACGAATCCATTCGGCTGGATTACGTAGACATCTTCCCTTAATTCACCATTAAGAAATGCTGTCTTGACATCCATTTGGTAGAAGATCATATTCATGTGAGCAGCATAAGCAGGGAATAGTGTAATCACCTCCAATCGTGCAACATGAGCAAAGGACTCTTCAAAGTCAATACCTAAAGCTTGTTTGTAACCTCGAGCGACCAATCTAGCTTTGTTCTTTAACACTCCACCTAACTCATCGAGTTTAACCTTATATACCCACAACAACGTAAGGATGTCAACGTTCTCAGGTAGAGGAACTAATTCCCATACTTCAAGGCGTTGAAATTCATTAAGTTCCTCTTGCATGGCTTCAATCCAAGATGATTGTTTCATGGCTTGTTTCCATGATGTAGGTTCCTTCTCGTAGAGAATGCGTCAAAGAAGCAATATAATGTAACACCCCCATAAAGCGGGTATCACAGTGATGGATCGATGAGCAAATAGCCTACAAAGCACAGATCATAATTATATGATTTTTGAAATACAATTGATGTAAACATTGAATTGGTACAATCGTTTAAATCGTTGAATAACATTTGTTATGAATTTCCCAGTAAAAGATAATCCCCCGTCATTTTTATTCTCCTAAATGATGCTCAATCCATGCTCAAATAATCTTGATAAATAACCTGGGAAAAACATGCTTAAAACAGTCAACATAAAGTTGGTGAATTTACAGATTTTAACAATTAATTAGTTTGGACATACAATAATCATAGAAGTAATAATGCATAGAGCATTGTTACTAAAATGTAAATAACATTTTTTTATTATTAGAAACTGAAGCTTAACTCCATAGTCCTCAACAGATGAGGACGTAGTGTCTTACAAAAAGACACCCCTTTCTAGTTCCAACATGGTATACGTCTGTTGTCCCGACCAAGGCACAGTGAGCATGACTCACCCAGACGGGGATGGTCAATCCCTAATAGATCTATTTATAACATTTGGGCGATTTACAACCATTTAACAGTTTCAATAATAATCAATCATAATCAAGTTTATACAATCCAGTTATGTCCAATATATGTTTGCATATTTTCTTTCCCAAAAGGGAAAGTTTTATCAAAGTTTAAATGGGGCTGTAAACTCACCTGATACAATCGTCACAATAGTTAATAGAGAACGAACGTCAATCAAGAATAAATGTCAACAATCGATACATGATCATACGAGACCTAAAGATAACGAGGCGCGTCTTAGGCTTGAGACAAGAAATAAATCGTACATATATGTAATAAGTATGTTTTAATAAGTTCTTGGACATTGCATAAGTTTTATGATTCTTTATAAAACTTTTAGGTGAACACTTAGTCATTTTAAGTGAAAAATCCAAGTTGACACTTTTAGCCCATCTTATGCCCGATAGTGGTCCACTACCCAAGTATTTAACTTAAGTACATTTTAAATTCCGTATACTACTCTAAGTTGGTTATAAATCTCAGGTCCAATAATGGCTCAATAGCCATTACAAGTGTAAGTTGGGCTTTTATGGCCCAAGTCCACTTTGTATAGTTTTTGGGTTCTAAAACACATCACAACCACTTACACTTAATATTTCACGTTGGTCGGGTCTCAGGTCATCTAGTCATCAGTATATATAAATAAGTCCAAGATCCCCGACAAGTGAGTCCTACCACGTAGGTTTATATAAAAATCATCACATTTTACGTTAATGAGCTACAATCCGTTTATTATAATTTTCCCGACATGTCCCGCTAATTTGCTCATATCTCGTGAACCGTAAATCATCTAAGTGTTTTCTTTTTACCAAAACCATTATTAACTCATATACTATACTGGTTATAAGTCTAATTACCCCGAATTTATACTTACCATAGCTAATGTACAAATTTTATCACTTAGAAGAGTTGGCTGTTTTTGGGCAGCCAAACTCGTTTTCACCGTTGTGGTTGCCATTTCTAAACCATAATGAATTGGTAAATTATCCAATTGATTCTACTTGTTCATAGTTTTATATACAACCTACAGTTTTACCTTTTTTAATGATTCTGAGTTCTTATATGAGAACACAGTCCGTGAAGACAGTATGTTCATATCTGACTAGTTTTCACTATTTTGGCCACCATTTCCAAACCGTAAGGAATTGGTAAAGCATTCAATTGATCCTAGTTCTTCATGATTTTATCTACAACTTTTAGTTTTACATATTCGTAGGTCGGTATACAGATTTTACGAGAAAACAGTCCATCAAAACAGTATGTTCAGATCTGGCTAGTTTTCACTATTTTGGTCATATCTTGCTTTATATAATTCGTCACGGGACGATCCACCCGGGGAATTAATCAAAAAAAAAATATCTATCTTAAGATATAAGTTTTCAGTATCCCAAACCTACTGATTTCGACATGCAATCTGTTTTTCCTACGGTTTAAAATCGTTATAAATCAAATCGTTAATAGGGCTTGTTTAGCTTTATTTTTAGTGTTCAAAATTTCATATACAATGTCCCAATACTCATTAATCCATTTTGTACATATATATATATATATATATATATATATATATATATATATATATATATATATATATATATATATATATATATATATATATATATATATATATATATATATATATATATATATATATATATATATATATATATATATATCTTTACATTATATATAAAAGGAGGGATATACCACATAAGCACTCCTTAAATCCACGTCAGCATTTTATTCGAACAGAATCTTATAATCTTATTTAGTCTGATCTTCTACTAGAACATATCAGTTCCTAAAATACCTCAACTAGGTTTTAAAAATATATCATCTAAAATTCTCATATATTCGATTTAAACTTCTCAAATATTCGCGTGTTTATCACAAACCCTAACCCGCCATCATCATCATCAGAATTAATAATCACATTATCGAATATTTCAATCATGTTAGGTACGTTTTTTTGTTTTGTATAATAAATGATCGGTTTAATTATTTTCATCTGATCATGTATTTGATGTTCTTAACAAACATGTAGTAATTCTGTTTTCACAATTGGTATTGCGTTAGACAGAGCTCCGTGTAGTTTTGCAGCCAGGCCCCAACATGTACAAATATATCATTAAGATAATCTGTCTATAAGGTATATCCCTTATCCACCTTGCAAAGTTTGTGCACTGATAGCACACCGTTAAAATGTTATTCATAATTGTTATTCATAATTATTAGAGAGACCAAATTCGTTCTTATTCTACCAAAGACGTTGTAGCTGATGATGGCGTGATTGAGGATACAATTTTAAATTCTGATTTTGATTCTGATACTCAAACATTCTTTTCGATCAATAGCAGGTGAACGTCTCATTTCTTAGAACTCTAATGGTAATTACATTGGAAAGTAGGATATAAATGTTTATTTTGCTTGGATCTTTTATATGAAACAATCTATCTGGAATTATGTAGATTTTTATTTATTTTTTTATTTTATTGTATCTAATGGTAATTACATTGAATGTCTTAATTGTTAGAACTCTGAGTTTTTTAACCCGTAATGTGGAGAAAGTTCTTGGTGTTGCTAAAATTAACCGAAGTCACAAACACCTATCCGAACTTGCACCATTTATTGTCGAAAAGGAGAAACTGACTATGCTACGTAGCCTGGGAAGACCATCCGATTCGGCTTGTGTCATTATTATTTGTAAGGTATTCTATACTCAAGAACCCTGTTCATGAGTTTCATTGACACAATCGAGGTCTTGGATCTCTCATGGTCCGCTGATAACATGAGCCACCCTACTCATAATTTTGATACTTAAACAAGGTTTCATATTATGACATTTTTGTTATTGTTCAGCTTTTTCTGTCATCTTCGTTGATTAAACTGTTCATTTGTGGAGAGTTGTGGTGGTGAATGTCTTAAAGTCTTTTACCACAGTAACTATGGTATGTGCAGAACCTCTAATTCATCAGCTGAACTCAGACGGGGGCTTAAGAATTATGTGTTTAAAGTAAATGTAATATTGAATAATTTGAATTAGGAAAAAGTTATAATGTTTGACAAGTTTTTCGATGTGTTTTTGTTACATTGCAATAATCCTTATGAATGTTGTTAGGTGTATATTGATGATTCTACTATGTCCTTTCATAGTTAGCATAATTGCAAATAGTATCAAGTTTAGCAAATACTAATGGGAAGGTTTGGCAATTTTCTTATAAATTTGTTCTGAACTTAGAAAATAGAAAATAGTGGATACAACAAAAATAAACTAAAACAACATACATTTGATTAGCTTGGTCACTGTGCCTATAGAGTCAGATTAAGTTGAATCATTCTGTTAGTTGATGTTAGAATAAGTTTCTAATCCTGTAGACTAAAATTTACCTTCATTGCTTGAATCATCTTGTCGTCATTTTCTTAGCTTAATTTTACCCGTTACTTTGGTTTTAAATACTGACCTTAAAGATTGCACTAACCAACAATGGCTGTAAAAACGGTTTATATAGACTAATATAGGATATTACCATAAGTATATTGGAATTTCATAGCTGCACTTACCTAAATACTTACCCATGGTTTTCCTGATATTGTGAATGAGTGTATGTGTACCAAGCAGTACTACATTTGACAATTTTCTTATACATTTGTTCAGAACTTAGAAAATGATATATCAAATATACTGATCATTACTTTGGGGTTGTTTCTTTTAGTGTATTCACGATTTATGAGATATTATCTGTTCTGATTCTTGGATCTTTTTGGGGTTTTAATTCATGATAAGCTCTTAAGGTAGAAAAAAGTAGAGAAACTGGGCTTTTGAATAGTAAGTTAAAATTAAGATTTATTAGTGTACAAGAGTATCATGTAGAACAGATGGTGTTTCTTTCCGCCCCTATGTCGAATGCTATTAAGTTTGCATAATGGATTTGTCACATACCTAAACAGTCTTGTCACGTGGTGTACACTGATTTTAGACCCACAACTCTATAACATTATGTGTTTCCTGTCGGTGGAACATGATTGTATTTTGTACTTGATGAGATAGAACAATTTAGAGAGGACATATCTTGAAGCTGCAGGACACTTTCACTAAGCAGAAGTAAATGAGGGTGGAATTTAAAGCAGAAATTCAAAATCTGGTGGGAGAATTGATAAAGGATGAAATACTTCTCGGAGAAATGTTGGTATGTGCTACTTCTAGCCTTTTTTATATTTATCGTGTTTACCATGTCTACATAAGATATAAAACAAAATTCGAATGACCGAGATCTATAGGCGTTTTACGAGTATAAAAGAAGAAGAAAAGCCTTCATGAGATAAAATTTTCTTAAAAGAATAATTATAGTTTCTTTGACGCGACAAATCTAAAGAGAGTGGGATTCGAAAAATTGATCTTTGCTATTATAAACAAGTTTTTTAGGCATTCAATTAATCTTTCCTAATGATTGGGAAAAGCTTATTTTGATTCTTATCACAAAATCACTTTGAAAACGCATCTAAATATTGCTATAATTTTCTTAGAATTTGGTTATTGGAAGGTTACTGCAGACCATACAATCACAAGGTGGGTGTCTTCAGCTTTGGAATTGTCCTTTGGGAACTATTAACACGGATGGTTTGATCATCCTCTATTTTCAACCTTAATCAATAGTAAAGTGAAAATTTTATTGCGAAAACAAAGGTTTCTAAGACATTCTTTCTTACCTGTTAACATTGAAGTTTTCGAAGTTTTGTTGAATAAAAGACAAATTATAGTTGGACTGGGAGTGTAAGGTAATTATGAAAAAACATAGCCTTTTATTGATATTTGAGGTTCACTTGCTCTTGTCAGTTGAGTATATCCACATAAGTTCTTCTGCTCATCCTTGCCTATTTCCATAAAAAATTTGCGATTGTTGGATTTATAGATTTTAGTGTCACAAATATCAAACATTAATCTTTTTTAATATCGGCATATTGTTTCAAGAAAGTGTTTGTTAAACATCAGAAAACAAAAAGGAAATATCCGGTAAGGATACAGAAAATTAGAATTTTGAAATCAACAAATGGTTTTTAAGCTTGGATTTATTTAATCAACGGTTTTGTTTCAAAGATAATAAACACAAAAAAAGTTGTTTATGATTAAAAAGCAAAAACTTGGATTCAAACAATCCTATCACTTTCATGTATGCAGTTCAGGAATCTGTGGAATCATAAAAGCACTGACTGCTAAGAATAAGTATGAATTGGATGCCAATTATCAGGAGGTATGATCCTTTAACGCAAAATTGCTTTTGAGACAAGGCTTATAGCATTCAAAGTGCTGCAATCATGTCTAATGGTTGATCTTTGATCCCAACGCCTATGATACACTAACATTTAAGTTGCTTTCAAAATTTGACAATGCATAAAATGTTGTAGAAACATGTTTAGAGTAGCTTTGGTTTTGCACCCGTGTGAGATGGAGGAACAAGTTAACCAAGCTCCTTCAGATAGGGTAGCGTATCATGTTAAACAATTATGTCCACATATCCACTGCAATGGTTTTTCATGTTATACAATTATGTCTTACCTATGTAATTTTCTTTGATGCTACAAAAAAAATACAATTCAATAGGGGAGGAACTATGAATTTTAATTTGGCTATTCCTTATAAAATATACATATCAGTTCAGATATATGTGGTCTTTTTGAGCCGCTAGAATACTAACACTATGTGAAAATTTTGACTGTCTAATTGTACTATCGGATATAAATAACACTTCAAGGAGTTGATGCAGGATGACCTGTATCATATTTAACGACCACGGGACCATCACCTTTTACCGCTGCTACTGTGCGTATTTTAGAATTGTTTTTTGAGTAAGTGACTCTCAACATAGCCATTCAATTCTAGAAATATCTCATGCTAAATTATTGTGTTACATTTGTTAAAATGCCATTACCCATTTTGGTATTTTGGCGAGGTAACCATGTTGATCGAAAGATTAAGATGAGAAGAGCAAGAAAAGCTTACATTTAAGGAGAAAGAGAACAGGTACGTGGCTTTTAGGTTTTTTTACTGCATTAGAGGTTCTTATTACAAGTTTAGTTTAATGCAATAAATATTTAATATTTGCTAATTCATGTCACGCTTCTCTCACTATTTTTCTGTACAGCCGAGGGTGCCGAGAATGGTCTTGAGTTCACCAATGTAATGTCATTCAACTGCATTGGCGCTAGGATGGATTTATTCCCGGGATTGATGGTCCCAGTGAGGATGTTCCAACAGTTCTCGCATGCTTTATAAATGTAAGATCCATTCTGCTTTGACTTAACAATTTCTTTTGCACATTGGCTTAAGTTTACTTATTACATAGTTCTGAACTATTCAAGCAATCTTATCTTTCCTGAGCATGAATTTTATTCCTGTTCAGAATATCCCTGCTAAATTGTTTGCAAAGGACTTTGTTTGAGTTGCTGCATTGCTGCATTTCATATCAGCACACTTGCTGTAAATATTTAGTTCATTGATGGGAAACTGAATATTTGTTGGTATGATCTGCCAGATCTCCCTTCTAATTGGCCCGAACCCTTACCCGTCGGTGTCAGGCAGATCAGCAGATGAAAGATAACATCTTTTTTGTCAGAGGAGTTTCTTTTACTCGTGTTCTAGAAGCCGTACCTTTTGAGGGTTCTGGAGATAAGATCAAACTACCAGATTTATGTTTCAACTATTACTCTGGTGAAGGTGATTTTACAAAAGGTCCGCTTCATATCTTTATGTCATTAGCCTACCAAAATAAGTCGTTAAAGGCAAACCACGGGTCCACCCATAGAAAAGGTACCGTCAGGATTCCACTTCACATGTGGAAGGAGTTATACTCCAAACAATATATCCAATGACTCCATTAATTGAAGTGAAGTACCTCTGGTTAGCGAAGGGAACATATGCAAAGCTTCAATCAGAAGAACTCGGGTTCTCAGATATAGCAAACCTCGAAGCTGTTCTTTATAGAACCCTTTGCCAGCATGCGAAATCATCTAAAAACGAAGCTTTAACTCTCAAACATGGTGCAGACTTACCACCATCTATGTGTACTTGAGCTGATACCCTCACCAAGTGTATCTATTATTGAAACAAATATTTAAGTTGGCATTTTGGGTCCTGATAGACATCCTAAAAAACCCAACAACCAACACATCCTGAAACCACTAACTTTCAGGATTCAGAATTTGGTGTTATACATGAAGGGGAATACGTTTATTAAAAATTTTTAGTAGATGATGACACATAGGGTATAATTAGTCAAGGAGATGCTGAAATTGAAGTGAAGTTATATTCAGAAGCTAAAGCTAGAGATACTGATCTTTTTCGACATTTCCTGTTATTATTCCCAAACACGCTCCAACATGGTTGGTCTAGGAATGGCATGGGTTCAAAATGGTTAGTTACTGGGGCAAGGGACCAGAACCTGGGTGTTAGAACTTACAGTTTCGGCGTATATAGATTCAAAGGAACCACAAAATACAATATTATAGTATCTGTTGAAGATACTTCCAACTCAAAGGTGAGTCAACACCTGGTCTGCAACTTCTTCATGAACAACGGATATTGTATGATGCAGTAGTTGCAAGCATTATATTCCCTTGAGAACCATAGCACTTCACGAGGCATATTGCAGAAGACATAATATCGTTTGTCAACATAGTGGCGAGATTGATAATATGTTAGTGTTGAGGATGGTAGAGGGTTAAGAACCATGTTCATTGAGAGAAATGTTGACTGGCCTTTCATAGTGGTGAGATTGATAAACTCATGAAAGTTTTCATGATCCGCTAATTTGTCCGTGTGGGGTCAGACATAAAGACATAGCTTCATAATCAATTATAGACTTCCATGGTCTATTATGGCTTTGCCCCTGAGCTGTTACCACACATACCATACCACAACTTATTTTGTGGCTGGATTGATGAGAGAATGTATTACTAAATCTATGTTAGGTTGGTGCAACTGAAGCTGTGTTAGGTTGGTCTAAATTGTGTCTTTTCTATTCTTAGTAATGTCTTTGTTAGGTGCTTGAGTGGTGGGTTACTTGAAACATACGTTTCAATACATGCTCATGGGCAACTACTATGGAGATAGTGAGATTACATCCAGGTGAATGTTACCTCCAAGAAAGACAATCAAGGACTGTAAATTAAAGTTGATGATTATGATATTCCAAAAGATACATGTGTGATGGTTAACGTAAGGACCATGGGAAGGGATCCACATTTTTTGGATAAACACGAAGAATTTAGTCCCGAGAGATTTCTTGGAAAGGAAATAGATGCGAAAAGTGATACTACTAATTTAGAGTTATTCGTGTTTGGTTCAGGGAGAAGGACATCGAGTCAACCTTGATCCGGAGAAACTTTTTAGATGGTTGAAGCAACACAAATGAAAACAAAGAATTGTTTTTGCGGATACGTAATAAATTTTATTTTCTTTCATATCAGAATGAACAGTTTTATTTTCGTTGTTAATAACTTCAATATATATTTGATTTGTTTTTTATCTAATTTTATTCCTCATAAACGAAAACAAAAAATATGTTAATTGTTAATTAATAGAAAAAATTCAACAATACTAAAAATTTAGAAGAAAATGCTTTTCGTTGGCAGTCTACTAGCTCATTTATGCGAAAAGAAAGATATGGAAGTGCCACTACTACCACCACCTTATATTTAGCCAATCTTGTGTATCGTATTTATATGTAGAGATATAACTAAGTAGTTTATAACTTCAAGCATGGGATATAACTTAGACATGTTTTTATCATTTAGGCTACCCGCAATGTAGACCGATTTGGTCGGTCGCGACCTAGGTCGACCCGATGTGGCGATCGAATCGTCCCACTCGGTCGGCCGAATTCGGTCTCCCACACGATCTATTTAGCTAATTCGGTCTCTTCATTTTCTTCTTTTTTCCTTTTTCTATATTTTTGATAATAAAACTATATCAGTTCTAATTATATAAAATTCCAAATTTTAATATATTGAGCTTTGTTTAATAACTCACAACATGTATTAATTTGATAATTTTTGGAGTTAGTTTTAGCTAATGCATTTTACCCATTTACTTCTAATTAAGTCTTTTTTAATTATTTCTTTAATGATATTTAAATATAAATATTAGTGTAATGTTTTTTATTTTATTTAAATAATTATTTAAAAAAAATATTTATATTAAAAAATTAAATTAGTTCGCACTAGGTTGTCTTATTGAGGCAAATATATCGCACTAGGTCTCAAAAGGTCGCACCAAGTCGCTGTTGCAGATAGCTTTAGAAAAAAACAAGTTATATGATCAACAAACAAGATTTTAACAATTGATATGTACTAAAATTTAACTGTTATGTTTTCATGATATTAATTAATTTAATTTCTCACATGTTTTTTATTGTTATTAAGGTCAGTCATGAAGCTACTTCACAATTTTTTTCTATATTGCGTTGAAATACTTTAGTAGCTTTGTCATTCCTACCAATTCTCACATAACTTTTTCTAGATTGTTTTCTTGTTTGAAATATTTTTATAGCAATATGCTCTTGATAAAGTTTTGGTGGGTATGTTCCAATTATTGACATGACAATTTAATTTAGAAACAATTAAGCTAAGTTTTTTAGCCTATAAATTCTTTGTTCCTATTTATTAGAACAAACAAGTAGCCTTGCTTTTATTTTTTTTCAATTTTTTAGTCAATAAAAAAGGGCTCTCTTTGACAATTAACATGCATTCAAAACCTTGAAAAATCTTATTCTTAAAATGCATTAAAGGTATTTTCTCGCATAAAAAATTGTATTTGGTTGTTTCAAGATTAATGAACATCAAGAGATCGAAGAATCTTCATTATAATAAGGATGATTTAAATTGGCAATTAAACAACAAAAAAAGCATTATTTTGCATTTTGGGTTACGTCATATATTTTTTTTTCGCGAGACACTATGTAACTTTAAAATTTTAATGGTATTCATAATTCTTTAACAGGTACTTAATCACCAATATTTAGATAAAAAAGCACGTAAACGACAATCACAAGTCATACCCGCCCATCAGGCGGGTTTTGCAACTATTATTATATATATATATATATATATATATATATATATATATATATATATATATATATATATATATATATATATATATATATATATATATATATATATATATATATATATATATATATATATATATTCGGAATATACATAAGATCAAGGAAATAAAAGGAATGATAAATAAGAATGAGGTGTAGATCTTACGAGGCTTTATCAAGGTCGTGGTACTAGTTAGTGATGCATGCAAGCGAACATCCAAGATCTTGTCAACACTTGATGCAACCACCATGCATGTATAGATCCGGGCTAGATCTACATGTTTTACTTGATGTAACCATCATGCATGTATAGATCCGGGCTAGATCTACATGTTTTACTTGATGCCTGTATAGATCCACCATGGAAATAAAAAAAATCTTGGAAGTTGATGCATGTAGGAGATTTTCATACCAAAATGTAGATCTTGAGATTTCCAAGATGGGTCTTTGATTATATTTTGAAGATTCAAGCTTGATCATCAAATTTTTGATGATCTTAGGTGTTGGAGACTCACGGCAAAAGAAAAAGAAAGAAAGAAGGAAAGAGAGTTTTTGGGTGTGTATGTGTTTTGTGTGAGAGAAATGAAGAGTATGAGTAGACAAAGCCCTTATATAGGGTGAGAGGAAGTGTGACAAGTGTCACCCACTTAGACTTTTTCCAATGAGAAGCAAGAAGGTGGGTGGACATGATAAACATGTTTCACCAACCTAGAGTTGGCCCAATCGGGAAGTGAGGTGTGTTGGTGGCTTGTCTAGTGGACCAAAAGAGTTGTTGGGCTTTGATAGGTGTGTAAACACCCATCCTTTTACCACTTAACTACAATAATAACCAAGCCAAAACGTGTATTTTAGGTCGTAAATGTCAGAATTATGCGTGGTTTGTGTTTTTGTTGTGATTTAGGACGAAAATGTGAAAAGGGGAGAAAACACGGGCTTTCACGGGCTTTATCGAAGAAAAAAGACAAAAGACGAAGTCAAGAAATCAAGAGTGCAAAAAGAACGGAAGTCCAAGGCCTATTCTAAAGATCTATCGAAGAAAAAGTCTAAAGACGGAAGTTTAATAAAGCCGAAGAACTCAATTATAATTTATGAAGAAATTACAAGACGAGTTTAAAGTAATCCCGAGACAAAGTCTTAAAAGTCGAAGAATTTAGAAGATTAAAGACTAAAGACGAAGGATTATTTAAGAAATTAAGAAAGAAGAAAGAGAGGAGGAAGCTTCCTCTCACTCCCTCTCCTCCTCCTATTAATAGGATCATTAGGATTTCATTTGTTTTTGTTGGCTAATAGTGACAATTAGTCTTCCACAATCTTTAATTTCTTGCACTTTAATTAATTGTCAATTTTAATTACCTTGTCTTGCACTTTAATTCCTTTAATTCCTTTAATTCCAAGTAAGTTTACTTTTATTGTCATTGAATCTTTACTTTTATTTGTTAATCTCTCATCTACCTCTCTTGTTTGATCTTAATGTTTATGTTTATGTTTTTTTTAGTTTTTATTGATTTAATCGAGTGGGTTTTGATTTTCTTGATGTTTCTTTGTTAGTTTTATTGATTTGAATTGTTTGTTTATGATTAGTAGATGTTATTTAGTTAGTTTTGTTTAATCTTTTGGTTTAGCTTGGTTAGTTTTGATTAAATTCGTAGCTTTTATCTCCTTCCTTGTTCTTCGCATAGTTTGTTTTTTCCAGATTTCGAACCAGCTGTTCCCTTTCATTTTATTCCGGATCAGTTTGGTATTCCGGTTCAGCAGTTTATTCCGGATCAGTGTAGTTATTCCGAATCAACCGTTTATTCCGGATAAAGCTTTCATTCCGAATGAACAGATATTCCGGATGAACATATATTCCGAACGAAGACATTATTCCGGATGAGCACTTTTCCTTGATTATTCCGAACCAGCACCTGTTATTCCGGATCAACGTTTATTCCGAGTGAAGCCAAATATTCCGGATGAGTCTGATATTCCGAACGAATGATTTATTCCGGATGAAGCATCATTCCGGATGAACCCATTTATTCCGGATGAGTGATTATTCCGGATGAGTGTTTTGTTTTACTATTCCGAATGAAGGTTTTAGAGGTAATATTCCGGATGAGCAGGATATTCCGAATGAGTAATTTTTAGTTTACTTTTAGTTTAAATTTTTAAGCTTTAATTTTCCCGCCTTTTTAATTAGTTTCACTTTAAGTTTACTTACCTTAGATTTATTTTAAGTTTGCCTTTAGGATAGTTTTAAGTTTGCCTTTAGGATAGTTTTAAGTTTGCTTTATTTACTTTATTTGCCTTTTAATTTCTTGTCACGCTTTAATTTACCGTCATTTATTTTCAATCATTTTCAGCTTTATAATTTCCTTCTCTTTACTTTAAAGTTTTGTATTTTAATTTTACTACAACGACAAACTATTGTTTTCCATCAAAAAACGACTGAGTCGCATGGTTAACTATTATCAATTCGAAGAGGTCGGACGATAAAGTTTTATACTTGGTAAATCTATGTATTAAATGGCTCCGCTGCCGGCTCTTTTCGTAAAGATTAACGGTTTTCTGTGAGAGACACGTTGCTTTTTGGGATCCGTTCATTCGTGAGCGTTATTTTTCTTGCTTAAAAATTCATAAAAATTAAAAATTTAAAAAAATCCAAAAAGATTTTATTTTTATTTTTATAGTGTATATATATTGTCTATTGCTTTGGTATCTTTTTCTTTAGCTTTTGCAGGTGTATGCGTACTAGATCTTCAACTTATCCAGAGCCCGAGACTCGTGAAGATTTAGATATGGCAGGTGTCAGCAACAACAATAATCCACCGCACCTCAACAATAACAACAACAATGTTCCCCCACCCGATCTTCAGACAATGGAGGAGCTTTGTCAACCCACAATGTTTGGACGAGGTGGACCGATTGCGCCGATGCAAATCATGGCTCCGGAGTTTTCGTTGAAGCATCACATGATCCAACAAGTGCAAACTAATCCATTCCGCGGAATACCGGATGATGATGCCAACAAGCACCTCGACAAATTCATTACTATTACCCAAGCATGAAGTTGCCTGGTGTTACTATGGATGTCCTTCGCCTACAACTCTTTCCACATACTTTATCACACCACGCCAAAAAATGGTTTGATCGTTTCCCGAAGAATTGCATTCATACTTGGGACGACATGACTCAACGATTTTTGTCATGCTACTTTCTACCATCCATGGTCACGAGCCTTCGAAATCAAATCAGCGATTTCATGCAAGAACCCGATGAATCTCTCTTTGATGCTTCGGAAAGATATAATGTTTTGATAGATCGATGTCCAAACCACCACATGCTCCCCGTTACGTTGATTGATACCTTCTACAATGGTTTGACTTTTCGTGATCGTGATACGATTAATGCAGCCGCCGGTGGCACATTTATGAAAAGACGACCTGAGGAGTGTAGAGAGCTTATTGAGAACATGACTACTTATCACAAAAATTGGGATTCCTCCGCTTCTTCAAGGAACAACCCGAGAGTCAATATTTCTTCTACTTCAGCAAACCCCGACATGACCGAATTCACCCGCATGATGGACGAAATGAACAAAAATATCTTGCTCATCGCTACAAACCAACAACAACAAGTTAAAGCGGTAGCCAATTCTTGTGAGACATGCGGCGGTCCTCATTCAAACACTAATTGTCCTTCCACTCAAGGCAATCCGGAAAATGTGTATGCGGCTTATGGTAACTATTCACCGGAAAATTACCAAGCCCGACCTCAAGGGGATCGAAATTTGCTAAGTTACCGTAGTAACAACTATCTTTCACCCGGTTTTTCTCCTCAAAACCACAACCTCAACAACAATTACAATAGAAGCAACCAAATCCCACCTCGATCTTCTAATCCTTATCACCCACCCGCTCAACAACCACCCATGAATCAAGATGTTGAAGCCTTAATGAGAACCCAAGGACAGCAAATCAAGAATCTACAAAGCCAAATTATCAATTTGAAAGGGGATATCACCAAGCAACGCAATGACATTAGATCTAAGCTTCGAAATGATATACAATCCTCCTTCAGCACTCAAATGAATGATTTGAAGAATATGATGGCTAGTTTCTTACCAACTACTCAACCCTCTACTTCGGGCTCTCTACCTTCAAACACCATCACCAACCTGCAAGCGAATGTGAGTGCTATTACTACCCGTAGTGGAGCTACTTTAGTAGGACCATCTATCCCATTCCCCACTTACATCATCTACACCTCCTCCACCACCATTTATCCCTACTACTCCCACACTTAGTATTAGTTCACCATTACCGTCTCCGCCTCGTCATGAAGAAGTACCCAAGAAGAATCCTCCACCAACCCCACCTTCTACCTTTAACCCTTCAACATCTCAACCTTCACTTTCTACACCTCCACCACCCAACCCCAGCATTCCTTACCCTTCTCGACTCAACAAGGCTAGAATTTTGACTAAGAATGACGTTAAAGTCTCCAACTTTTTGGAAAAGATTGCCGGCATAACCGTCACCTTTACACTTGTTGAAGCTCTTGCCCAAATGCCACAATTTGTCAAGTTGTTTAAGGAATTGCTTAATAAGAAGGAGAAGATGGTCGAGTTTGTTAATACTCGCTTGAATGAAAATTGCTCTGCAATCCTTCTTAAAGAACTTCCGGAAAAACTTAGAGATCCCGGTCGTTTTGTGCTACCTTGTACTTTTAACCAAACCGACAAATTTACTGCCTTAGCCGATCTCGGGGCAAGTATAAATTTGATGGCCTTCAGTGTTTGGAAAAAGTTATCATTGCCCGACCTTACACCAACGAAGATGACTCTTGAGCTTGCAAATCGCACTCTCGCTTACCCCGTTGGTATTGCCAAAGATGTGTTCATTAAAGTTGGCACATTCACTTTTCCGGTCGACTTCGTCGTTGTTGATTATGAAATGGACCCTCGTATTCCGTTAATACTTGGACGCCCATTTTTGAGAACCGGTAGAGCTTTAATAGATGTGGGTAAGTGTGAACTCATCTTAAGAGTCGGGGATGATGCACAATTTTTTGAAATGGGGAAGCTTACAAGCAAATATAATGGAAGAGAATCGGCGAATATGATTAATGTGCTTGATGATTTTGTCGTCTACAACAATCCTCTATTTGACTCTTGCTATGATAATCCACCGTTTCAAGATGATGTGGATGATTCTCTCTTCAATTTGGAACCTCCACCCATATATGATTCTCCACCGATCTTTGATGCTTATGATGATGATTCTAGTTCTGATGGAGATGATTATGATGATTTTACTTCTGAGTATCCAGACATGCCCACTTATGATGATTTTGATGAGGCCGATACTCTTTCGAGTGATTCTTCTCATGATGAAGATCCTCCGCCTACAACACTTGATCCTACTTTGGATGACTACTAATTTGAGGAAGACTTTGTTACTTTTCTCAACACATACTTCCCAAATGAGAGTGATGTTCCTCCTTTGTACTTTGATGATTATGGTCTTCATCCTTCTACAGATTTGAAGAAAATTCTTTCAAAGGAGAAGAAACCGGACGACACCAACATCCGCAGCACTTATGTTTTGACACCTCTTTGTTCACCTTCTGAGGACGAGGTTGTGCATTTTCTTAGCGGATGTTCTTCAAATTCTGCTGAGCCTGAGTGCTATTTTCCCCTAAAGGAAAAGGTGTTCGACCCCGGTATTGAAATTTTTAAGCCATCTCAGTATCCGTCTGATGAAATAAAAGGAAAGATTTTTGCAACTACTGGAGATATGCTTGCACCCCATCATCCTTGCTACCACCATGCTCACCACTTGCTTAAGGGAACCTTGCCTACTCTTATTTGGCTTGCCTTTTTCGCCTTAAGCTTGTGTTATTTAATGGACAAAAACTATGTATTTGATCCCGGTAGATGTGTTTCATGCTTCTTCCTATGATAATCAAAGTCAAGTCAGGCTCATGACTCGGTAATCAAAAATCAAGCGCTTCTTGGGAGGCAACCCAAGTATCTATCTTTTAGATATCTTTATCCTAAGTGTAGGGGAGACCCGTTGGTGTTGGCTATTTCCTCTCTTCTCATATTCAGGGATTCGAGCGTTCAATGATCCACTCTTGATGATTTTTGACGACCCGTGATTCCGTATTTCCGTCTTCCCGGTTCTATCCTAAACTCTTTTCGATTCACTATTTTATATTTCTCAATATTAAAATAGGAATCTCGTTAGTTGTCTTTTCCTTAGCAAGATTTAATCAACGTGCACAATGTCCTAAGTGTAGGGGAGTTTACTCCCACATGCTTAAACATTGAGGACAATGTTTATATCAAGTGTATGGGGACTTCTATCGAAGTTAAGTGGACTTTTCCTTGTATTTGTCCTCATTTTAACCGGAAAATCAATTTTTCGACATTTTTCAAAATTTTTGATCTATTTTGGCCTAGTAGTATAGTTGTATTTTCCTTTATTATAGTTATTTTCTTTCCTTGCTAGAATAAATTTTAATAAAGTGGTTTTAATTTTCAACGTTGTGAATCTTTTGACTCAACCCGAGTTTACTTATCTAAGTTTACTCTAGCTAGTATCCTTAACAGGTTTAAGTCGAGTTTTGCTAGGCTTTTATATAGGGAGCTTTAAAATGCGAAAGTCTTAACTCTCGCGGGTTAAGAACAAGAACTTTTCGCAAGTTCCTATAATTGATCCTAGAGAGTCGTTTATCAAGGGAACTTTAAAATGCAATTTCTAAACTTGAAAAAGTCTAAGAATTTGCAAGATCCTATAGACGACTCGAAAACCCAAAACTTTGATTTAATTGGCTAAGCATCCACGAGTCTCATTCCTTGAGATTTTAAACTGTGGAGGACGAGAGATGATAGAGTCAATTATAAGTTCGGTATTCTTTCGTGAATTTATGTGAGTTGATTATGAGCCTATTCTCCCATCGCTTGTTAATAAATTTATCTGCATTAAGTAAGGTCGTATGATTTGAAAAGTTACTTAGCTTCTAGCCCAAGATCGTTTAAAAGTTGCTCGGTATTAATTAGAGTTCATAGCCAAGGCATAACTTATTGAAGCGGGATGCAAAGATTGGCGAGTCCGAAAAGGCCCTAACAAGGCATGAGGGCTACATTTTGTTGCTAAAGATCCAAAAGTGATGTGAAGAATCATTTATCGAAAATCAATATGAAGGATCGAGACACACGACGAAAAGCAAATACTCCCATAAAGATCATGGAGAAGTCTATCCAAAAAGGCCCTAACAAGGTATGAGGATAAATAGATCCAAGTCCTAAAAGGAGGCGGATCGTTGTATATCAAAGTCCAAAGTAATGACTGGAGAAAAATGAAGAAGTCATGGTCCAAATATGAAGAATCTCTCAAAACTTCAAAGTGAAGAAATTCCTATTATGAAGAGAAGACCATAATTTCAAGAACGTCTCTCAAGATTTGAAGTATGAAGTCGCTGCCAAATATCGGTCCGAGAAAGGTCTCAAATCGTGAAGCGATTTATGCCAAGATATGAACTTTATGAGGTCCCGAGAAGCAGTTTTAAAAGATTTTGTCCTTTAGCTAACTATTGATTAAATCGTCCTACTTTATTTTCAGCCTTAATAACTATCGAAATAAGTCAAACAATGCATCCTCGTGAGCATTCAAGACAAGAATAAAATATAAGAGATACACCTAGGAATAAGGGAGTCTAAGTGAATAATTGACCCACATGAGTTCATGTTAGTTTGCTAACTTATAATAACAATGATCTCGTTTTTAAGCTTTTTATGGGGAATGTGAAACTTGAGGATGATAATCATTCATGACATTCCAAAACCCTAAGGTAAGTATTTGATTTCTTTACTTGTTTTGTTATTTTCTATCTCTTTAATAAAGGCCAATGTGGATTAACTGTAATGAAAAGTGTAATCTTGCTTTGTAATTAATGCATTGCATGAGGACATTGCAATGGTCAAGTGTAAGGGATTTGATAGGTGTGTAAACACCCATCCTTTTACCACTTAACTACAATAATAACCAAGCCAAAACGTGTATTTTAGGTCATAAATGTCAGAATTATGCGTGGTTTGTGTTTTTGTTATGATTTAGGACGAAAATGTGAAAAGGGGAGAAAACACGGGCTTTCACGGGCTTTTATCGAATAAAAAAGACAAAAGACGAAGTCAAGAAATCAAGAGTGCAAAAAGAACGGAAGTCCAAGGCCTATTCTGAAGATTTATCGAAGAAAAAGTCTAAAGACGGAAGTTTAATAAAGCCGAAGAACTTAAGTCTAATTTATGAAGAAATTACAAGACGAGTTTAAAGTAATCCCGAGACAAAGTCTCAAAAGTCGAAAAATTTAGAAGATTAAAGACTAAAGACGAAGGATTAATTAAGAAATTAAGAAAGAAGAAAGAGAGGAGGAAGCTTCCTCCCACTCCCTCTCCTCCTCCTATAAATAGGATCATTAGGATTTCATTTGTTTTTGTTGGCTAATAGTGACAATTAGTCTTCCACCATTTTTAATTTCTTGCACTTTAATTAATTGTCAATTTTAATTACCTTGTCTTGCACTTTAATTCCTTTAATTCCAAGTAAGTTTACTTTTATTGTCATTGAATCTTTACTTTTATTTGTTAATCTCTCATCTACCTTTCTTGTTTGATCTTAATCTTTATGTTTATGTTTTTTTTAGTTTTTATTGATTTAATCAAGTGGGTTTTGATTTTGTTGATGTTTATTTGTTAGTTTTATTGATTTGGATTGTTTGTTTATGATTAGTAGATGTTATTTGGTTAGTTTTGTTTAATCGTTTGGTTTAGCTTGGTTAGTTTTGATTAAATTTGTAGCTTTTATCTCCTTCCTTGTTCTTCGCATAGTTTGTTTTTCCCAGATTCCGAACCAGCTGTTCCCTTTCATTTTATTCCGGATCAGTTTGGTATTCCAGATCAGCAGTTTATTCCAGATCAGTGTAGTTATTCTAAATCAACCGTTTATTCCGGATAAAGCTTTCATTCCGAATGAACAGATATTCCGGATGAACATATATTCCGAACGAAGACATTATTCCGGATGAGCACTTTTCCTTGATTATTCCGAACCAGCACCTGTTATTTCGGATCAACGTTTATTCTGAGTGAAGCCGAATATTCCGGATGAACCCATATTCTGGATGAGTCTGATATTCCGAACGAATGATTTATTCCGGATGAAGCATCATTCCGGATGAACCCATTTATTCCGAACCAAGCAACATTCCGAATCAACCATTTATTCCGGATGAGTGATTATTCCGAATGAGTGTTTTGTTTCACTATTTCGAATGAAGGTTTTAGAGGTAATATTCTGGATGAACAAGTTATTCCGGATGAGCAGGATATTCCGAATGAGTGATTTTTAGTTTACTTTTAGTTTAAATTTTTAAGCTTTAATTTTTTCGCCTTTTTACTTAGTTGCACTTTAAGTTTACTTGCCTTAGATTTATTTTAAGTTTGCCTTTAGGATAGTTTTAAGTTTGCGTTATTTACTTTATTTGCCTTTAAATATCTTGTCACGCTTTAATTTACCGTCATTTATTTTCAATCATTTTCAGCTTTATAATTTCCTTCTCTTTACTTTAAAGTTTTGTATTTTAATTTTACTACAACGACAAACTATTGTTTTCCACCAAAAGACGACTGATTCGCACGGGTAACTATTATCAATTCGAAGAGGTCGGACGATAAAATTTTATACTTGGTAAATCCATGTATTAGGCTTCTTAAACCTCTTATTGGGCTTATTAAGCCCATTACTATCCAAAGTTTAATAGTTGGGCTTATAAGGCCACAAGTGGGCCTAAAGTGTAACTTATATTACAACTTTCGTTAACACGGTTCGGGTCACGTTCGAGGTTTATGAATTTTTTATTCATCTTACGAGGATTTCGTAATTGATCCAAAAATCATTTTTCCAATAAAATGGAGTATTTATGTGACGTATAAATACGAAAAACGTGTTCGTTTATTTAAACTACAAGTATTTTTCATTTATCTTTTGTATAACGTAAGTATCGTTTTAGTAGAAATACTTCTCATTTAATCATTCCGTAGATAAATGTAATATTAAACAATTTAATCAAATTGTTTATCAAGTATTTCTCTACAATAATTTGTGTAGTTAAATTATTGAATTGTCGGTACGCGGTTTGTATGACTTTTGTCAAATTTTCAAATCCGATGATTTTTGTATGGTTAAAAAAGGGTTTTTAAAACATACTTCATTATTATTTAATGAACGAAAAATCTCGGGTTTTACACCATCCACATGCCACCTTGAGTTTCGTCCTCGAAACTAGATTACTATTACTAGGTTGAGAAATGATCTAGGATTATTGAGTAGACTATTATTACATTTTTCTCATGGTAAAATCATGGATTTTACAGCACTGCCCCGTTATTTTAGCTTCGTCCTCGAAGCTATTAAAAACTTTGTCATCTGTTAGGGTATAGATGTTATAGCTCTTAAGGGTTCGTCTTCGACATGCTTAGAAACGAATGGTGCCAATAATGTAAAGAGATATTTATTCGGATTGCTCTATAAGTCCGATCGGGCAGTATCTGAGTGATGCTACCATTACGGATGAACAGAAAGCAATGCAAAGAGATCTTTATCCGGGTCGTTCTTCTACATCCGATTGAGCAGTATTTGGATGCTGCTAACAATCACGGATGGACAGAATTATCCGAAATGGTGGCCGTCGTTTTGACAAAGCGGTAGATGTTCTCAGAACATATAATGACAATTTAGAGAGGACACTCTAGGAGGTTGTCAGTTAGGAAAAGTCGAGGTAGGGTTAACTGCATTTAGTTGGTTAAGCTCACGACGATTGATGTTCATCTGGAAACCTACAAGCCAGAATTTGAGGTCGGAGAGGGTTCCAAAACTAGACATGCTGATCTTGTTCAAGTTCGGATTGATGCTTTGGCCATGAGCCAGGAGCAGAACATGAGGGACGTCCACATCCTGTTGATAGCAGGCCAGGTGGAGTACACTGCCATGCATGAGCGCATAGACTCTCTTTCTCTCTCTTGGACCATATGGGTAAACACCAAGATAGCACGAGGTTATTGGGCCATGAGGCCTTGTAGTGGTTGTTGGAGGAGAACTACTACCTCCATTGGCATAATCACACCTTGGAGGGGGGGGGGGGCTTCAGCATAAGACCCACACTTCTTTTATTGCACAAGGGCAGTTCTTGTCTTCCTTCTTTGATCCTACAGCTGTTTGTCACGATGGAGTGACAGCAGAGACCGCCTACCTTCGAGGAATCGTTGGAAAACTGCGGTCCCAGTTGTTGATTGCACTCAGTTTGCTTAAGGAGTCCTGATTGGCTTATAGAGGTATTGCAGAGTACCCTGTCGGCACCTGCAGCCTTACCAGTCCTACCAGTACCATCCCTATCTAGCAGACCTGCTGGGTAGGATTTGAGTAGATGTACTAGATCTTTTGTTTACCATGATAAGCTTTCGGGTTGTATTCAAGCTATCATGCACAATTCACGAGTCACTTAGAAGTTTAAGAAATCATTCGCCAAATCACAGTAAGTCTTGTGATTATACATTGTAAAGGTAGTTTATTACAATATAGTACGATGAATGATAACGTTAATGAAATCGGTGACATGTGTAGAAACCCAAATTTTTGGGGTTTTTCACCACCCCGTTATTTTAGTTTCGTTCTCGAAGCTAAAGATGAAGTTACTTGTTTAGGGAACAAGTGAGGGCACTTTTCCTTAAACGTGTAATCTTGTGAACTTAAGTTTTAAGTTTACAAGGTTGGGTTGACTAGGACAAACTCGTCTTAAGTCTTGGTTTTTCTTAGATGTGCCTCTGGGGCTCCAATGTGTCTCGATGAGCGTAGATAACAGTTCATTAATGTTACTACTAGTTCTTCAAGAGATTTTTAAGTATATTAAGCTTTAATAGGCATATGCGATGTCAAGTTGGAAATATAGTTTTGGTTGGTACCGCTCTTGCGTCAACAATTTTCACGCGAAGGGCTTCTCGATATACTTCTAGCCTGTGGAAGGAAACATTAGCTTGACACCAAGCTTCTCTTAGTGATAAGGCTAAGATTATTATTGGTGTTACTTGGGTAGGAAGTTACAAAGAATCTGCTTCATTTGTGGCTACGGTGGAGCATAAGTTGCATAGAGAAGAAGTACTTCAAATGATGGAAATCAAAGAAGACCCCAAGAATAAAGAAGTGTGCATTTTGTATGATGCTGGAAAGGTTGTGCGTTCAATGTAAGTGGTCCAAAATTTGCACAAATTTTGACTTCTAAAAGGGGAAAGTTATTCATTTCGGCTAGTTGGACAATGGTATTGTCGAACTAATTGGATCCGAAGAGGAAAAAGATTGTCCAAAAGAGTTTTGGACATCAAATAACGCTTTTTGGGTGATGACGAACATAACCCTACAAAATACACCCACTGAGAGTTGGGCATGTCTTTTATGCTTGGGTTTGTCTTTCTCGTCGATTTGAGAAATGCGAGCTTAGAAGATTGGGCATCCTCTTACCAAGTATTTATGGTCTTCGGTACAAGAGATGACACTAAGTCTAGTGTCAAATAGTCTGTATTACCATCACCTCGAATGATCGAAGTTTCATTTCTCAATTGCAGATGAACCAGCTTTCTTTTCTGTGACACCCCAAAGGGGTCAAATGAAAAGGAAGTGGGCACTCCCGAAAAGGGTTCAAAATGCAGCGGAAAAGAACTCTCCCTGAAAGGGGTCAGATGCAGCGGAAAGTAGGCACCCTCAAAAGATTCAAATACAACGGAAAATGGACATTTCTAAAGGAATCAAATGCAACGGAAGTGGACATCCCCTAACGCGTTCGAATGCAGTGGAAATGATATTTGGGTTAAGGATAAGCCAAAAATCAAGAGCACAATGCTATGATCCAAAGAGATGAATACGAGTCTTCTTAGGTTTCTAGATGGTGATGTAATAACATCAATTATGAGTTATCTTAATGACAAGATACTACTGGAGGAAATCGCGAGTCAAAAGGGATACGTACATAGTCGGATACATAAAATAATATCAATAATGAGTCATGTCGAATACATTTAAGCCCATGTGATTATAAATTTATATTTACATCGACAAGCGCCCTTATCCATGTAAGGTGAAATTTATAACTTCATTCGGTAACATATGATTTCTTTATTCAAACGAACAAGCGTCCTTACTCGTTTCAATAATGATTTCATATCCCACCTTATCTAAATATTCCTGGCAAGGCTTATTATTTAGGATAAATATAACGTCTAAGATAATAGATATTATTAAGATACTTTACAGCCCGTTTAGTTATAACTTTCGTCTTCGGGCATCCCATTCCACCGTGATACGAATTTTATAAGTAAACTTCTGGTCCAGTGGCTCATGATTCCACCTTTAGACGTCCCATTCCGTCTAAAGACGTAATCATAATTAACTTTAGGATCAAGAGTCTTAGGTTCCATATATAAAATATAAAATCATAAGTACCTTGATTTTGGGTTCCACCGCATCATTTAAAGATGCAAATTTATCCAAATAATACCACATGATATTATTAAAAGCAAGCGTATATGAGTCGTTAATAAGTCGTGTTCCGTAGATATACGTACAAAATCATAAGCGAGAGAAAATACATGTTGACGTGCGATAACGTGCGCAAGAGTACGCATCAAACAAGGAGTTCATATGTATAATATAATATAATAATATATTACAATCATAAGCATAGGCATTATATCGTATAATTCCTTCTAATAAGGTACATATATATATACACAAAACAACAAGTTCAAACATATAATAAAATGCAGTACGCTAGGTAATGCTTCCTAGTCTGTTTTTAAATATTCTAATATGTACGTTTGTTGTAAATCTGTTTTCATTAAGTGGCTTGTCAGTTATCCTAGTAGTCAAAATAGACTAACCGGTTCTTATTCACTAAATAACTATGTAAAGATAGTATACTCAAGTTTTAATACATTAAATGAAATAAAGGTTCTAGAGTTTTCTTAAGTTTTGGTTATTGGCAAAACAAGTCCCTCTATATTCTACCAAATGTACACTCCCTGGTTCTTAACAGCTTTAGACCTTAGGGTTTCTAGTACTTTTAGGAGATGCCGAAAATAGTCCCTCTAGTTAAAATTAGGTTGTATAACTTTCATTTAATGGCGGGAATAACTCCCTAAGGTTCCTAAATGTTTCGGCTGATTACACCATTAGTCCTTAGAGTCATAAAATGACAATCTAACTTCCAAGAATTTAAATGTGATCCTTAAGGTCTAATGAGTCACGAATGGCATTTATTGATCCCTAGACTTTCAAATATTTACAAAATTAGTCCTTGTAATTTCTGTTTTACTAAGACAAGTTTCAAGTGTTACGGTTTTTAACTCATAAGTTTTATAAACTAACGTTCTTAGTCTAAAAGTTTTTATAAGTTATATCTTTGGTATAAAAACTTTACTTAAGTGTAAATTCACTAAGTGAGCTTATTAAGTGTACCAAAAGAGCTAGTGGGCTTCCCAAACCCTTATTGAGCTTACAAGATCCATTAACAATTCTTATGAGCTAAGGATTTCTTAATGGGCCTAATTACATTTTTAGATCCATTAATATTTCAAGATTTGCTAAGTGGGCTCACAAGGCGCTAAATGGGCCTATTCAAGTTTTGAGCTATTGCTACATGGTCTTAACTAGTCCATTAATAATACTTAACCATTTATCTAGGTGTGTTATTTAGGTAACCTTACAAGTTTATTACTGGTTCTTAAAGATTATGTCTAGATCTCCAAAGAAAATTTATAAAAATCTAATTTTAGATTTTTCCCCAACATTTTCTTAGATTTTTCAATATTTATAAAATCTAATTAGGTTCACTAAAGATTCATAAAAATATAGTTTAGATTTCCCCCAAGATTTTGCAAGACGCATATTATTCAGTTAGATTTTTATAAAAATCAATTTAGATTTTCCAAGATTGAGTAAAATAGATAGATCTATTTAGATTTTTAGAGACTTAAAAATCTTCTTAGATTTTCTAACGGGTTCTAAAGATTCTGTTAGATTTCCAAATGTTTTCCAAAGATTTTATTTAATTTCCATTTAAATATTTTCAATTGTTTGTTATGTATTAGATTGTTCGTGGTTACAATGCATTGTTCAGGCCATCATACTTTAGAAGCCATTCTATAAACGTTTGAGGAGAGAGGGCACTTTAAATCGTAAACCCAACCACTCAGTCAAAACGTAATATCGAGATGGAACATCTTTAGTATAAAGCTCCCTACTAACATGGCATGTTTATTTGTTTTATTAAGTAACTTGAGTATTTAATATTTCTATAATAAATATTAAACAGTTATAATACGTAAATACGTACAAGTTAGCATCTAATACAATCAACAATTACAAATGCATAGAATAAGGAATGCGCACTTAAATCATATAGTTATGCATGCTCTCTATGCTATATGCTCTCTAAGTATGTCCCAAAAAAATCCCCAAAATATTTTTATAAAGTTATAGTCCAGTTTTAAATAAAAGAAAATATTTTTATTCTTATTTTATTTAAAGATTAATCTGGTTCGCTATAACTAAAGCTCTGATACCATTCTCTGTAACACCCCCATAAAGCGGGTATCACAGTGGTGGATCGATGAGCAAATAGCTTACAAAGCACAGATCATAATTATATGATTTTTGAAATACAATTGATGTAAACATTAAATTGGTAGAATCGTTTAAATCGTTGAATAACATTTGTTATGAATATCCTAGTAAAAGATAATCCCCTGTCATTTTTATGCTCCTAAATGATGCTCAATCCATGCTCAAATAATCTTGCTAAATAACCTGGGAAAAATATGCTTAAAACAGTCAACATAAAGTTGATGAATTTACAGATTTTAACAATTAATTAGTTTGGACATACAATAATCATAGAAGTAATAATGCACAGAGCATTATTACTAAAATGTAAATAACATTTGTTTATTATTAGAAACTGAAGCTTAACTCCATATTCCTCAACAGATGACGACGTAGTGTCTTACAAAAAGACACCCCTTTCTAGTTCCAACATGGTATACGTCTGTTGTCCCGGCCAAGGCACAATGAGCATGACTCACCCAGACGGGGATAGTCAATCCCTAATAGATCTATTTATAACATTCGGGCGATTTACAAGAATTTAACAGTTTCAATAATAATCAATCATAATCAAGTTTATACAATCCAGTTATGTCCAATATATGTTTGCATATTTTCTTTCCCAAAATGGAAAGTTTTATCAAAGTTTAAATGGGGCTGTAAACTCACCTGATACAATCGTCACAATATTTAATAGAGAACGAACGTCAATCAAGAATAAATGTCAACAATCGATACATGATCATACGAGACCTAAAGATAGTGAGGCGCGTCTTAGGCTTGAGACAAGAAATAAATCGTACATATATGTAATAAATATGTTTTAATAAGTTCTTGGACATCGCATAAGTTTTATGATTCTTTATAAAACTTTTAGGTGAACACTTAGTCATTTTAAGTGAAAAATCCAAGTTGACACTTTTAGCCCATCTTAAGCCTGATAGTGGTCCACTACCCAAGTATTTGACTTAAGTCCATTTTAAATTCCGTATACTAAGCTAAGTTGGTTATAAATCTCAGGTCCAATAATGGTTCAATAGCCATTACAAGTGTAAGTTGGGCTTTTATGGCCCAAGTCCACTTTGTATAGTTTTTGGGTTCTAAAACACATCACAACCACTTACACTTAATATTTCACGTTGATCGGGTCTCGAGTCATCTAGTCATTAGTATATAAATAAGTCCAAGATCCCCGACAAGTGAGTCCTACCACGTAGGTTTATATAAAAATCATCACATTTTACGTTAATGAGCTATAATCCGTTTATTATAATTTTCCCGACATGTCCCGCTAATTTGCTCATATCTCATGAACCGTAAATTATCTAAGTGTGTTCTTTTTACCAAAACCATTATTAACTCATATATACTGGTTATAAGTCTAATTACCCCAAATTTATACTTACCATAGCTAATGCACAAATTTTATTACTTAGAATAGTTGGCTGTTTTTGGGCAGCCAAACTCGTTTTCACCGTTTTGGTCGCCATTTCTAAACCGTAAAGAATTGGTAAACTATCCTATTGATTCTACTTGTTCATGATGTTATCTAAAACCTACAGTTTTACCTTTTTCAATGACTCTGAGTTCTTATATGAGAAAACAGTCCGTGAAGACAGTATGTTCAGATCTGACTAGTTTTTACTATTTTGGCCACCATTTCCAAACCGTAAGGAATTGGTAAATCATTCAATTGATTCTAGTTCTTCATGATTTTATCTACAACTTTTAGTTTTACATATTCGTAGGTCAGTATACAAATTTTACGAGAAAACAGTCCATCAAAACAGTATGTTCAGATCTGGCTAGTTTTCACTATTTTGGTCATATCTTGCTTTCTATAATTCGTCACGGGACGAGCCACCCGGGTAATTAATCACAAAACAATTATCTATCTTAATATATAAGTTTTCAGTATCCCAAACCTACTGATTTCGACATGCAATCTGTTTTTCCTACGGTTCAAAATCGTTATAAATCAAATCGTTAATAGGGCTTGTTTAGCTTTATTTTTAGTGTTCAAAATTTCATATACAATGTCCCAATACTCATTAATCCATTTTGTACATATATACATATATATATATATATATATATATATATATATATATATATATATATATATATATATATATATTCGAAATATACATAAGATCAAGGAAATAAAAGGAATGATAAATAAGAACGAGGTGTAGATCTTACGAGGCTTTATCAAGGTCGTCGTACTAGTTAGTGATGCATGCAAGCGAACATCCAAGATCTTGTAAACACTTGATGCAACCACCATGCATGTATAGATCTAGGCTAGATCTACATGTTTTACTTGTTGTAACCATCATGCATGTATAGATCCGGGCTAGATCTACATGTTTTACTTGATGCATGTATAGATCCACCATGGAAATAAAAAAAATCTTGGAAGTTGATGCATGTAGAAGATTTTCATACCAAAATGTGGATCTTGAGATTTTCAAGATGGGTCTTTCATTAGATTTTGAAAATTCAAGCTTGATCATCAAATTTTTGATGATCTTAAGTGTTAGAGACTCACGGCAAAAGAAAAAGAAAGAAAGAAGGAAAGAGAGTTTTTGGGTGTGTATGTGTTTTGTGTGAGAGAAATGAAGGGTATGAGTAGACAAAGCCCTTATATAGGGTGAGAGGAAGTGTGACAAGTGTCACCCACTTAGATTTTGTCCAATGAGAAGCAAGAAGGTGGGTGGACATGATGGACATGTGTCACCAACCTAGAGTTGGCCCAATGGGGAAGTGAGGTGTGTTGGTGGCTTGTCTAGTGGGCCAAAAGAGTTGTTGGGCTTCTTAAACCTCTTATTGGGCTTATTAAGCCCATTACTATCCAAAGTTTAATAGTTGGGCTCATAAGGCCACAAGTGGGCCTAAAGTATAACTTATATTACAACTTTCGTTAATACACGGTTCGGGTCACGTTCGAGGTTTATGAATTTTTGATTTATCTTACGAGGATTTCGTAATTGATCCAAAAATCATTTTTCCAATAAATTGGAGTATTTATATGACGTATAAATACGAAAAACGTGTTGGTTTATTTAACCGACAAGTATTTGACATTTATCTTTTGTATAACGTAAGTATCATTTTAGTAGAAATACTTCTCATTTAATCATTCCGTAGGTAAATGTAATATTAAACAGCTTAATCAAATTGTTTATCAAGTATTTCTCGACAATAATTTTTGTAGTTAAATTATTGAATTGTCGGTACGCGGTTTGTATGACTTTTGTCAAATTTTCAAATCCGATGATTTTTGTATGGTTCAAAAAGGGTTATTGAAACATACTTCATTATTATTTAATGAACGAAAAATCTCGGGTTTTACACCATCCACATGCCACCTTGAGTTTCGTCCTTGAAACTCGATTACTATTACTAGGTTGAGAAATGATCTAGGATTATTGAGTAGACTATTATTACATTTTTCTCATGGTAAAATCATGGATTTTACATATAATACGTGCTCTTGTAGTTGATGACGTGTCAAGACTAGTCGATCGATGTCACTAATAATATTGCGGATTGGGTGATCCTTTGTCCATTTGGTATTGTGATTTTCAATCTGTGGTGGTCTGGAGTAAACGATAGCAGAAGCTTCCTCTGAGGTAGACGCACCGTTAGGGTTTTTGGGTATCTGTGAACCAAAGAATGGAAGCTCTTGTAGGTTAGCAAGTTCTAAATCGTGATCATAGTAATCCTATTCAACATCATTAGGAACGAGTGGGGGTGATGATTCAGGTGTAGTTTGAGAATTGTTGGGGGATGGTGCATCTGGTTCAATAGTGACAATAGATGCATTAGACTGATTTCCATTATCTTGAGCAACAACTTCGGGAATCGGAGCTACTGCTGAAGGTCCTGGAGAATCATCACTTGGAGGATCAAAGAATTCATCAAACATAGGTTGAAATAACTCATCCCAGAACTAATCGTATCGGTTCCCATCTCATGAAGTGCGGGTTCAGAGTTGTGTTGCTCAGAAGCCATCGCTGTCAGCTCATAAAAATAGGCATCTAAACTTTCTACTATCTTGCCAAGACGACGGTTATAAATCCGGTAAGCTTTCTTTACGGGTGAGTAACCAATGAAAATTCCAATATCAGCCTTCGGTTGAAGTTTGCCCAAATTCTCAGTATTAGTATTTAGATAGCAAAGTGCACCAAACACATGAAGAAAGGAAATATCGGGTTTGTGTCCATAAAGAAGCTCATATGGAGTTTTTCCATGGCGCTTACGAATGATGGAGCGGTTTTGGGTATAACATGTTGTTTCCACTGCTTCAGCCCATAAGAATAAAGGAGCATTCGCATAAATTAACAGAGTTCCAGCAGCTTCCATAAGTGTACGGTTACGTCTTTCTACGACACCGTTTTGTTGTGGAGTGCGAGCAACTAAAGTTTCATGTGACATACCAACCTCTTCATAATAACTCGTAGATTCTGATTAATGAACTCAGTTCCATTATCAGTACAAATGCGGCGAACAGTGGCATTAAGACGCACTTGGATCATCTTCAGAAAAGTAATAATATATGTTGGTGCTTGATCCTTGGTTGCTAAGAACTTAACCCATGTAAACCTTGAGAAATCATCCACCATGACGAGGATGTATTTTCTACCACTCACACTAGCTATACGCATTGGCCCGCAAAGATCCATGTGCAAAAGATGTAGTGGTTCTTGGATGGTGTCTTCAGCTTTAGGTTCGTATGATTTCTTGGTACTTTTCCCCAAAGAACACGCGAAACATAAACGATCCTTGTCGAACTTAAGTTTTGGAAGACCACGAACAAGCTCGTTTTTAGCCAAATGGTTAATAGCATCAAAGTTAAGATGAGATAAACGGTGATGCCACAACCATGACTTGGTCTTAGATGCTTTGGAGAGAAGGGATACATGAGAGGCGGCTATCATGTTTTGAATGGACAGTGTATAGAGATTATCCCCTCGAGAACCTTTTAACAAGTCATATCCTGCAAGATCACGAATAAAGCAAGTATGTTGTCGAAAAGCAACCTCAAGGTTTGAATCGCAAAATTGTCCCACTGAGAATAAGTTATGACCAAGTCCCTCGACGTAATACACCCTTGAAATCGTAACATTCCCAATTTGATATTCACCATAACCCATGATCTTCGCAATATGGTCGTTACCAAATTTAACCGTTCCTAGAAACTTGCTGACGAAGTTTCTGAGCATCGAGCAGTCTCTGGTCATATGCTTTGAGCATCCAGAGTCCAAGTACCAGAGCATGATTTGGACCACCTAAAAATATCACCAAATTAAGACAATGTATCGGAATCTAATTGTTCCTCTATGTTAGCAGGTACAAATATATTTATCTTAGTTTTGTTATCAGAAGAATTCTTAGGCTTCCAAATTTTCTTCCTAGATGCTGGCTTAGATTCTAGTTGTCTAATAACCTGAGGTACTTCTTCACTGGTAGGCACAATAGTTGACGCAAACCTAGTTAAAGGGCGCTTTTTCCATTTCTTAGTGCTGGAGTTCCTATTTAAAGGACGCTGAGACCTAACTTCAGTGGATGTGATCCTATTTAAAGGGCACTTAGTTCCATTTGCAGTAAAGGTCCTACCAGTGGGTTTCCATTGCCAACCAACTTAGGTGAATTTCTTCCCCATTGGAATCCATTCAAGATTGTTCCTAATGGCATACATTTCATTCACATGATCAACAAGGCATAAATCATGACGCTGAGAAAACATGCCGTCATTACAATTCCAACATCTCAAATTAGAATTCACATTTGGCTTAGGCTTCTGCATAGAGGCAGAACCTTTTGTCTTAGCTGCATGATTCTTTTTAGTTAAAACTGAAATAACATTCCTAGGGTGAACTTCTACTTTCTTCTTCGCAATCCTACTAGTGGAAGGCTTGATCCTATCTTTCTTATCTTAAGATCCTTTAGCCTTAGTAGACACAATTACTCCTGTAGAAGCGAAGGGAACATTAGTGACAGATTTTGATTTAGCCTTGATGGGTGTGTTTAAAATAGGCTTAGCTCCTGGGGTCTTATTGAATGGAGTCATGGCAATGGTGGGGGTTTGTTGTTTAGTTGGTGCAGAACCCGGTTGTCCTATGTAATTCAAATGCTCTAAACATTGTCTTACCTTCTCAATGTAAGCATGAGCAGAGTAATAGTGACTATTTGAGGGATCTAGTTCATAGAGATCATCTACAATATCCATAGCAATATCCGCGTGCTTAATTACATGTTGCATATAGAGCATATATGATAGAGGATTCTTCTTATTGTACAGGTTCTTAGTGATCATCGCCTTTTTTGGAGTACTAGAGGACGGTGCAGAAATTATAGCTGGGTTATCAACAACTTCTTATCCTTTGAGTTGAAGTGTCTCCTTTAACTCAGCCAAAACCATATTTTTGTCTATGAGTTGAATATTAAAGTCAGAAATTTCCTCACACTTTTGGATCAGTTGGTCAACAAGTGACTTTTGCTCTGCCGCATTAAAAGCTAAACGTTATTCTAATGAACCATAAATGTGTGAAAACCCTGATTTACTTTATCAAACTCCCCTAGCATAGAAGTAATTCTATTCTAGGGCATGGTTTTTAATCTCTGCGGCCTCTAGTTCCACTTTCTCTTTTAATGACTCTCTCTTAAGTCTCATGATTTCTTCCTCTAATGCCTGAACCACCTGAATCATCTTGTCACTTGTCTCAACGGTGTTTTCACAATCATTTGTTTTTGAAAGAGTTTCATTTTTTGATTGGTTTCAATTTCAAGATATACAATGTTGTTGAAGCTCACTTGTTGATACAAAAGTTGGATGATCCTTGCTTGACCCGAATTAGGCTTAATTCGGGTAGGCTGGGCTCCGGCTCTTGCACCAAGTGAATAACTTGTTGAGATCCTACACACTAAACAACACGCGTCAGACTTACCGTGGGCACGTGTCCCACGATTAGACTCCAGCGTGAGAGTAAGTAATCGGTTAGGGTTATGAATTGATTGTAGGTTGAGAGTATAGAGAGTGTAATACCTTTGTGGAACCCTTGGGGGTTCCTTATATAGGCAGTGAAACCCTAATGGGTTGTCACCGTTACTTCGGCCCCAAGCATAAGATAATCACCATAATTAGCTTGATTGTTATCTTCTAATTATGGTGAGTGTATATCCTATTCCTTGAGGCAAATCCCAATCCTGATAGGATTGTGATTCTGTCTAACCCTGTTCCGGCCGTGCCGGGTCGTTGGTCGCACACATTTTATGCTGCCACTGTTCATTCAAGCCCATAAGCTTAACTGACAATAATCCAACCCATTCGTGATGGGTCGGAGGCGGGTAGTACCCGTGGGTCGGGTTCATGACCCGGTTGGGGACTATACGTCATCATGTCCCCCCTAGTCTAGTTGTTACAGCCGTAGGTGTAATATCTAGTCTAAAAATGCCCTTTGGACTTACCAAGAAAGAACATTTTGAAATATTGAATTTTGAAAACCATATTTTGGCCGCACATGGTAACCTTGAGAGGAATTTATGATTATGTAAAAATAAATGACAACCCAGCCGCGCATGACAACCGGGACACATTAAATGAAACATTGAATATGGTCATACATATGACCATATATCCCGACACACTAGACTGTTCACCTGACATGTTTGAATGATAAAGTGCAAACAGTCAGTACCTCGAGTGACGCAATTATCTGAGTCAGAAGTGACCCATGGGTCCCGCCTGACTGTTCACTTGCCATTTAGCCCTAACCACATGATCTAAGTTATTGGAAGACACGTGGCACTAATCCAATGAATCATTAACCACAAGGCAACCCTATAAATAGGTTACCCATACGGTTGTGTGTTACACACAGTCCTTTGCTATTTTTCCGCCATTAACGCTTTCTTCCTCATTACCACTTTCTTTCGCACGGATCTTCCCCCACACAGGTTAGAAAACCACGCCTTTCATCATTTCTTAATAATTATGGCTCATAGGAACAACCCTACCATCGGATCCGTGCTCAATGTGATGACGGAAGTAAAGCTAGGAGAGTTTTGCTCCGATTTATTCATTCCTAGCAACCTTCACCCCTCTCTCCCTGGTGCCGGGGATCTTATAACCGAAGCTCCCCAAGGAAAGATTGTCCTGTATACACGTCTTTTTGATGCGGCCAACTACCGCATCCCTTTCCTAGGTTCCTTATAGATTTACTAGGGTACTATGATGTACATATCACCCAGTTACACTACATAGGTGCATGTAAGATTAGCCAATTTGAAATCCTATGTCGTGCCCGAAGCATACCCCCAACCGTAGAGTTGTTTAGGTTGTTTTATATTCCCAGCCTAGTGAATGGTTGGCTTTCCTTCAAGAAACAATCCCGAAACAGCCCTATGAGTCACAACAAAGCCACGGACTCACTGAAAAACTAGTACGACCACTACTTTTTTATTGACGCAGTAGTGTGGCCGACTTAGTTTGTATATAAGCATAGGTTACGCCCTGACTTTCCTCCCCAGGCTAGTACATATAACGCCCAACACGCTCAAGAAATAGATAGAAATAGGATAGGGTTTCATAGGAGTCTACCCGAGTCATTCTTTTGCCTTCTAGGAATTAGTCGTAACTACTTTGGCCCGTCGAACAGATACCCCGTATTTTGGAGAAGTCGAGGCGAAGGTAGGTATAGTATATGTACCCTCCAAGATATATAAGTGCGTGATCCGTATCTAACATACTTCTTGCTTTGCAGAGATGAATTTCTTTGGAGTCCTTCGACAGGGAGACCCCAAGGCCATTCCAGAGGGAATGCGCCCTAGGCGAGAAAACGAGCTACCATTGCTTGAACAGACCAGGAATGTGACAGTCGCCCTAGCAGCCGTATCAGACCCCCAATCCGACGAGGAAGATAAAACTCTTCAGAAGACTACCATAGATTTTTACAACGAAGACGGGGACATAATGATGTTGGAAAATGAGGTCGGGCACTCCTCCCCGCCGAAGACTACCACCCATGTTCATGAGGAGGAGCAGGGTGATAACATTGAGAGAACCACCTCTAGCCTCCGCCAAATGATGGGTGATGATGATGATGAGGAAGTGCAGCGAGTGGATGGATATGAGGAGGAAGAAGCTCAACCCATCCTAAAGCGCACCCGTAGAAAGAATAAGAGGGTAAGAAAAACCACCGAGGCCGTGGTAGGAGAACACAATGCCCCAGTCAAGAGACTGCGCGAAGACCACCCCCTCTATCAATCTGAGGAAAGCACAAATCAAGCTTCGGGGATGGCACAGGATGCCCACATAGCCCAGAATGTGCCCCCCCAGTTGTGGAGTCGATCTCTCAAGTTCCTCCCACTACATCAGAGATGGAAAAGGCAAACATGTAAGTCGTCCGCACATGCCTGTCATTATTTATTTTTTCCAATTAAAAGGTATGTGCCTTCGTAACAATACTTATGTTCCTGACAATGTTTTCCGCAAGGATAACCAAGCTGGTGTCGCACCTATCCAAGGGACGAGGAAGAGGGAGGAACCTGTCCTTCATGTCGCGGCGTCCAAACCTGGCCCGGCCTTCGAGGAAGGTACCCCCACGGCCCCACAGGAAATTCATGCATCCGGCCCCTCCACATACTTTAATCCTGAGTGGAAGACAACCACTACTAATAGGATGAGGGACGCGGAAGAGTGCCGGGAATACCTTAACCACTGTATTCCACATGGCCTTGTAAAGGATATAAATGCACTAAGTCATCAAGACTTGGTAGATGAGTACAATGGGGCCTTGGTGCATCAGATGGCTATGGGCACATCCATGCGGGTGAGGTTTGAGGCCGCCCTGGAACACGTCCAATCTTTGAAGAGGAAGAGCGACCGCAGAGAAAAAATGATTGAAGAAAACGAATCCATGATTGCAACCCTCCAGTCCCAACTCGCCACAGATGAGACCACCGTTGAAGAACAAGCCGTGCATGCCAATGCTCACGACAAACAAGTTGCTGAGCTTAAAGCCCATCTTGAGGCTTCAAAAGCTAAGGTTCGTACCTGTAAGGTATCATACCCACGTACATATTATGTATGATGTTATTCTAACCTTAGTATATCATACATAGGTGGCCGCAGCAAAAGCTTTGGCGAAGGCCTCAACTGATCAGGTATCTACCCTCTTGAAGGAGCTTGAAGACGTACGGACAGTGGTCAGGGCGAGGAGACTTTGAAAGATGAGCTTGCTAAAGAAAGGACCTTGTTGGAACAGGTGATGGAGGCCTCTACACAAAAGGACGCAGAGCTGGACGCCCTCACCACATACTGTGATGAGGTTTTGTGCCCCCAACTACTAGCAGCCATTGCTGGTCGTAGGTGGATGGTGGGCCATGGGGCGCATCTAGCTGTTATGAAAGTGATGGAGGCTCCTCAATTTGTGCAGCAGTTTACAAATCTTCTATCGGATGGCATCGACCATGGTCGTCACGAAGATATGGTCATGGCCGTAGAGCTGATAAGCAAGAAGAAGAATTTTACTAAGAATGCCTACTTCAACCCCGGGGTCGCAGAGAAGATGACTGCGTCCATGGCTGCTATGAGGGATTTGGAGTACCCTTTCTTGGTCGAGCTTGAGTCTACAAAGGATGCGTCTAATAGGGATATTGTCACACCCTACCATGGCGGAATATGGGACGTGACATATGGATATCATCACAACAATAGCGTGTCCATAGAGAGAACTATATGAATTAGAAATGTCATAAAAGGTGACACAAATGTCATGACAATATCTCATCAATACAGGAGTCTAGGTAAGTACGTAACAGTCTTACCTCTTACCCAAGACAAATAAATCAACATATAGGTTCATACTATCACTTATTGAAACAAACAGAAAAATAAACTAAGAAGGAACGGGGATCTCCTTCTAAATGCATTCCTACGCGACTCCAATCCTAGCCACATATGTTCTCACGCTTAACCACTTTATCACCTGAAAGAGACACTAAAACACGTCAACATAATGTTGGTGAGAGTCATAGGTTTAGACTCCAACTGAAAATAGATTATAATAAGCTGTGAACAACCATAAACCACTAAACATATGGACAATGTGCTACAAGTATGCATTAATGATATGTGTGTAAACACACATCTTTTCTACCACTTAATTACAATAATAACCGGACCAAAACGTGTATTTTATGTCTTTTATGTCGGAATTATGCGTGGTTTGTGTTTTTGTTGTGATTTAGGACGAAAAGGTGAAAAGTGGAGAAAACACGGGCATTTACGGGCTTTTATTGAAGAAAACGATGAAAGACGAAGTCGAGAAGTCAAGAGTGCAAAAAGAACGGAAGTCCAAGACCAATTCTGAAGATTTATCAAAGAAAAAGTCAAAAGACGGAAGTTTACTTAAAGCTGAAGAACTCAAGTCTATTTTATTGAAGAATTAAAAGACGAGTTCAAAAGAAATCCCGAGCCACAAGTCATTAAAGTCTAAGTTTAAAGAATATTAGAAGAACAACGGACTAATGGTGCAATTAATGAAGATTAAAGAAGGAAGGACTTAATCTTGTAATTAAGAGAAAAGGAAAGAGGGGAGGAAGCTTCCTAATCCTCCCCTATATATAGTTAGGACTAGTTAGTTTTCTTCTTTGTTGGCTAAGTGTGACAATTAGTCTTTCACCATTTACTTACCTTGCACCTTTAATTCATGTCATTTAAATACTTGTCAAATTTAAATACCTTGTCTCGCACATTAAATTCCTTTAATTTCAAGTAAGTTTTCATTTAATTCTTGTCAATCTTTATTTTATCTTGTCAATCTCCTATCTACCTTTCTTGATCTTTGATTTATATGTTTATGTTTGTGTTCATGTTCATGTTCTTATTTTGATCAAGTGGGTTTTTGATTATTGTGGTTAAATTTGTTTGTTTTGTTGATTTAAATTGTTAGTTTATGATTATTGAATGTTTTGTTATTAGTTTAGTTAAATCGTTTGTTTGATTTTGGTTAATTTGTGGTTAGATTCGTGTATATTATGATCCCTTGTTCTTCGGGGGAGTTTGTTTCTGTATCTTGTGATTCCCAGGAAAGCTTCAAAACAGGTCTTTGTTCATTCGGAAGAGTTCCGAGCCAAGACAAGAAAGGCTGCTCATTCGGAACTTTCAAAGTTCCGAACCAGTGGGTTTCATCTGGAACATTCAGAGTTCCGACTCAAGGGGCTTCATCCGGAACATTCAAACTTCCGGACGAAAACTTCCGAACGAAGAGTTCCGGACGAAAACTTCTGGATCAAGGAGAAGTTCCGGATCAGCAACTCATTCGGAACATTAGAAGTTCCGAACGAATCTTCCGAGTCAAGTTCTGGACGAAATCTTCCGAGTCAAGACTTCCGAACGAAAAGTTCCGGATCACCAAGGTTCATTCGGAACATCAAAAGTTCCGGATCAAGAAGGTTTTTTCGGAACTCAAAAAGTTCCGAGTCAAGCATTCATTCGGAAGAGTTCCGAATCAACAAGTTCCGACTCAAAACTTCCGAATCAAGGTTTCTTTCAGGTTTTTGTTAATATCTGTTTTTAAATTTATGTCTTTCATTTCAAGCTTTATTTTTCCCGCCTTTTTATTTAATTGCACTTTAAGATTACTTGTCTTAGCTTTATTTTAGCCTTGCCTTAGTTTAAGTTTTAGTTGCGTTTTAAGATTGCCTTAGATAGATTTAAGTTTGCGTCATTTACTTTTAGTTCCCTTTAATTTCAGTCACGTTTTAAATACTTGCCCATTATTTTTAATTAGACTTAAATTTAAATTAACGCACTTTTACTTTAATTGTTTTGCACCTTTATTTAAAAACAACCAAAACTATTTGTTTCACCAAGATCAACGGAGTCGTACTTTAAGCCAGAAATCAATTCATTAAGATACCGAGAAACAAAAAATTGAACCTAGCAAAATCATAGTTATCAAATGGCGCCGCTGCCGGCTCTTTTCGTAAAGATTAACGGTTTTCTGTGAAAGACGCGTTGCTTTTTGGGATCCGTTCACTTGTGAACGTTATTTTTCTTGCATAAAAAATTCAAAAAATCATAAAAATTAAAAATTGATAAAAATACATAAAAATTAAAAATTTCAAAAATCCAAAAAGATTTTATTATATATATTGTTTTTGTGTTTGGTTTTGTTTTCTTTTGCATTTTCAGGTGTATGCGTACTAGATCTTCTAATTATCAAGAGCCCGAGACTCAAGAAGATTTAGCTATGTCAGGTGTAAACAACAATAATCCACCGCACCCTAATAATAACAACAACGTTCTTCCACAGCCCGATCTTCGGACCATGGAGGAGCTTTGTCAACCTACAATGTTTGGACGAGGAGGACCGATTGCGCCGATGCAAATCAACGCTCCTGAGTTTTCGTTGAAGCACCACATGATTCAGCAAGTGCAAACAAACCCATTCCGTGGATTGCCTGATGATGATGCCAACAAACACCTCGACAAGTTCATTACAATCACCCAAAGCATGAAGTTGGCTGGTGCCACAATGGATGAACTTCGCCTACAACTCTTTCCACATACTTTATTACATCATGCCAAGAAATGGTTTGATCGTCTCCCGAAGAATTCTATTCACACTTGGGATGACATGACTCAACGCTTTTTGTCGCGCTACTTTCCACCATCCATGGTCACGAGCCTTCGCAATCAAATCAGCGGTTTCATGCAAGACCCTGATGAATCTCTTTTTGATGCTTGGGAGAAATATAATGTCTTGATCGATAGATGTCCAAACCACAACATGCTCCCTGTAACCTTAATTGATACTTTCTACAACGGTTTGACTTTTCGTGATCGTGATACGATCAATGCAGCCGTCGGTGGCACATTCATGAAAAGGAGACCCGAGGAGTGTAGAGAGTTAATTGAGAACATGACTACTCATCATAAAAACTGGGATTCCTCTGCTTCTTCAAGGAACAACCCGAGAGTCAATGTTTCCTCTACCTCAGCAAACCCTGATATGACCGAACTCACCCGTGTGCTGACTGAAATGAGCAGAAGTATGCAACTCTTGGCTTCAAACCAACAACAACAACAACAAGTTAAAGTTGTTGCTACTCCTTGTGAAACATGCGGCGGTCCTCACTCATACACCGATTGTCCTTCAACTCAAGGAAATCCGGAAAATGTGTATGCAGCTTATGGTAATTATTCACCGGAAAATTACCAAGCTCGACCTCAAGGGGATAGAAATCTGCTGAGTTACCGGTCCAACAACTACCTTTCACCCGGTTTTTCTCCTCAAAACCAAAATCCCGCCAACAACTACAATAGGAGCAACCAAATCCCACCAAGAGCTTCTAATCCTTATCACCAACCCGCCCAACAAACCCCACCCATTAACCCCGATGTTGAAGCCATAATGAGAACCCAAGGTGAGCAAATTAGGAATCTGCAGAGCCAAATTATCAATCTAAAAGGAGATATCACAAAGCAAGGAAATGAGATTAGATCCGAGCTTCGAGATAACATTCAATCCTCCTTCAGCAATCAAACGAATGATTTGAAGAATATGCTTGCTAGTTTCTTGCCCGCAACTCAACCTTCTACTTCAAGTTCTCTACCTTCAAACACCGTCACCAATCCGCGAGCTAATGTGAGTGCTATTACTACTCGTAGTGAAATTACCATTGTCGATCCACCAATCCCACCCCCATCATCTACACCTCCTCCACCACCATTTATCCCTACTCCTCCTACACCTAGTATTAGTGCACCATTACCGTCTCCGCCTCGTCATGACGATGTACATAGGAAGGAACCTTCAACATCTCAACCTTTACCTGCTACACCTGCACCTTCACCACCCAAACCCAATATCCCTTATCCCTCTCGTTTAGGCAAGAACAAAATGCTAACTAAGGAGGACTCCGACGTGACACGCTATGTGAAGATGATCTCTCAGATGAACTTCAACATTAGCTTTCTTGAAGCACTTGTCCACATGCCCAAATTTGTCAAAGCATTTAAGGAATTGCTTAACAAGAAGGAGAAGCTGATTGAACTCGCCAACACACGCTTAAATGAAAAATGCTCTGCAGTTATTCTTAAAGAACTTCCGGAAAATCTTGGAGATCCCGGTCGTTTTGTGTTGCCTTGCGTGTTCAACAAAACTGAAGAATTTACTGCCCTTGCTGATCTTGGGGCCAGTATTAATTTGATGCCACTGAGTGTTTGGAAAACACTATCATTGCCCCACCTCACTCCAACGAAGATGACTCTTGAACTTGCAAACCGCACTCTCGCTTATCCCGTTGGTATAGCCGAAGATGTGTTTATTAAAGTTGGCACATTTACTTTCCCGGTCGATTTTGTCGTAGTTGATTATGAAATGGACCCTCGTATTCCTTTAATACTTGGTCGGCCATTTTTGAGAACCGGACGAGCTTTAGTGGATGTTGCCGAAGGTGAGTTAATCTTACGAGTCGGGGATGATTCACAAATTTTTAAAATGGGGAAGCTTACAGGCAAATCCTTTGGAGGTCGAGAATCAGTGAATATGATTAATGTGCATGAGGACTTCGTCGTCTACAAAAATCCTCTATTCGAGTCTTGCAATGATAATCCACTCTTTCAAGATGATGTGGATGATTCTCGCTCCAATTTGGACGCTTCTCCCATTTATGATTCTCCACCGGTCTTTGATGCTTATGATGATGATGATTCTAGCTCAGACTCGGATGATTATGATGACCTTACTTCTGAGTATCCCGGGATGCCCACTTACGATGATTTTGATGAGGCTGATACTCTTTCGAGCGATTCTTCACATGATGAAGATCCTCCGCCATCACTCGATCCTACTTTGGACGATTACTCATTTGAGGAAGATTTCTCTACGTTTCTCAACACTTACTTCCCTCATGAGAGTGATGCTCCTCCTTATGATTTTGAAGATTATCGTCTTGATCCTACTTTGGATTTGAAGCACATTCTTTCTAAGGAGAAGAAACCGGGTCGACACCAATATCCGCAGCACGTATGAGTTAACACCTCTTTGTCCCCCTTCTAAGGACGAGGTTGTGCTTCTTCGCGGATCTTCTTCCCATTCTGCTGAGCCTGAGTGCTATTTTCCCCTAAAGGAAAAGGTGTTCGGCCCCGGTATTGAAATCTTTAAGCCATCTCAGTATCCACCTGATGAAATAAAAGGAAAAATCTTTGGAACTTATGGAAATCTGTTTGCACCACTTCACCCTTGCTTCCACCGTGCTCCATCGCTGCTTAAGGTAACCTTGCCTACTCTTCTTTGGCTTGCCTTGTTCGCCTTAAGCCTCTGCTATTTGATGGACGAAAACTATGTCTTTGATCCTGGTGGATTTGTTTCATGCTTCTTCCGTTGATAATCAAGGTCGAGTCAGGCTCACGACTCGGTTAACAAAAATCAAGCGCTTCTTGGGAGGCAACCCATGCATCTATCTTTTCGCTTTCTTTACCATAAGTGTAGGGGGGGGGGACCCTTTGGTTTGCTATTTCCTCTCCTCCCTTCTTCTTAATCAGGGATTCGAGCTTCAATGATCCACTCTTGATGATTCTTGACGACCCGGACTCCGTGTCCACTTCTTCCCGGTTCTATCCTAAACTCTTTTCGTTTCACTATTTTATATTTTCCCAATATTAAAATAGGAATCTCTTTAGTTGTCTCTTCCTTAACAAGATTTAAACAAAGTGCACAATGTCCTAAGTGTAGGGGAGTTTACTCCCACATGCTTAAACATTGAGGACAATGTTTATATTAAGTGTAGGGGGGACTTCTATCGAAGTTAAGTGGCTCTTTTCCTTGTATTTGTCCTCATTTTAACCGGAAAATCAATTTTTCGACATTTTTCAAAATTTTTGATCTATTTTGGCCTATTAGTTTTTCCCTTTGTATAGTTATTTTCTTTCTTTTCTAGAATAAATCTTTAATAAAGTGGTTTTAATTTTCAAACGTTGTGAATCTTTTGACTCAACACGAGTTTACTTATCTAAGTTACTCTAGCTAGTATCCTTAACGTGTTTAAGTCAAGTTTTGCTAGGCTATTATATAGGGAGCTATAAAACGCGAAAGTCTTAACTCTCACGGGTTAAGAACAAGAACTTTTCGCAAGTTCCTATAATTGATCCTAGAGAGTCGTTTATCAAGGGAACTTTAAAACGCGATTTCTAAACTTGAAAGAGTCTAAGAATTTGCAAGATCCTATAGGCGACTCGAAAACCCAAAACTTTGATTTAATAGGCTAAGCATCCACGAGTCTCATTACTTGAGATTTTAAATTGTGGAGAACGAGAGATGATAGAGCCAATTATAAGTTCGGTATTCTTTCGTGAATTTATGTGAGTTAATTATGAGCCTATTCTCCCATCGCTTGCTAATAATTTATCTGCTAATAAATAAGGTTGTACGATTTGAAAAGTTACTTAGCTTCTAGCCCAAGATCGTTTAAAAGTTGCTCGGTATGGATTAGAGTTCATAGCCAAGGCATAACTTATTGAAGCGGGATGCGAAGATTGGCGAGTCCAAAAAGGCCCTAACAAGGCATGAGGGCTATATTTTGTTGCTAAAGATCCAAAGTGATGTGAAGAATCATTTATCGAAAATCAATATGAAGGATCGAGACACACGACGAAAAGCAAAAACTCCCAAAAGTCATGGATAAGTGTATCCGAAAAGACCCTAACAAGGTATGAGGATAAATAGATCCAAGTCATAAAAGGAGGCGGATCGTTGTATATCAAAGTCCAAAATAAATATTGGAGAAAAATGAAGAAGTCGTGGTCCAAGTATGAATCTCTTAAAATTTCAAGTGAAGAAATTCCTATTATGAAGAGAAGGCCATTATTTCATGAACGTCTCTCAAGGTTTGAAGTATGAAGTCGCTGCCAAATATCGGTCCGAGAAAGGTCTCAAATCGCGAAGCGAGTTATGCCAAGATATGAACTTTATGAGGTCCCGAGAAGCAGTTTTAAAAGATTTTGTCCTTTAGCTAACTATTGATTAAATCGTTCACTTTATTTTCGGACTAATAAACTATCGAAATAAGTCAACAATGCATCCTCGTGATCATTCAAGACAAATAATAAAATATAAGAGATACCCATAGGAATAAGGGAGTCTAAGTGAGTAACTGGCCCACATGAGTTCGTGTTAGTCTACTAACTTATAATAACAATGATCTCGTTTTTAAGCTTGGTTTGGAGAAAGTGAAAACTTGAGGATGATGATTATTCATGACATTTCCAAAACCCAAGGTATGCTTTTGATTTCTTTACTTTGAATGTTTATAGTTTCTATCTCTTTAATAAAGGCCAACATGGATTGATTATGATAAAAAATGTAAACGTGCTTTGTAACTAATGCATTGCATGAGGACATTGCAATGGTCAAGTGTAGGGGATTTGATATGTGTGTAAACACACATCTTTTCTACCACTTAATTACAATAATAACCGGACCAAAACGTGTATTTTATGTCTTTTATGTCGGAATTATGCGTGGTTTGTGTTTTTGTTGTGATTTAGGACGAAAAGGTGAAAAGTGGAGAAAACACGGGCATTCACGGGCATTTACGGGCTTTTATTGAAGAAAACGATGAAAGACGAAGTCGAGAAGTCAAGAGTGCAAAAAGAACGGAAGTCCAAGACCAATTCTGAAGATTTATCGAAGAAAAAGTCAAAAGACGGAAGTTTACTTAAAGCTAAAGAACTCAAGTCTATTTTATTAAAGGATTAAAAGACGAGTTCAAAAGAAATCCCGAGCCACAAGTCATTAAAGTCCAAGTTTAAAGAAGATTAGAAGAACAAAGGACTAATGGTGCAATTAATGAAGATTAAAGAAGGAAGGACTTAATCTTGTAATTAAGAGAAAAGGAAAGAGGGGAGGAAGCTTCTTAATCCTCCCCTATATATAGTTAGGACTAGTTAATTTTCTTCTTTGTTGGCTAAGTGTGACAATTAGTCTTCCACCATTTACTTACCTTGCACCTTTAATTCATGTCATTTAAATACTTGTCAAATTTAAATACCTTGTCTCGCACATTAAATTCCTTTAATTTCAAGTAAGTTTTCATTTAATTCTTGTCAATCTTTATTTTATCTTGTCAATCTCCTATCTACCTTTCTTGATCTTTGATTTTTATGTTTATGTTTGTGTTCATGTTCATGTTCTTATTTTGATCAAGTGGGTTTTTGATTATTGTGGTTAAATTTGTTTGTTTTGTTGATTTAAATTGTTAGTTTATGATTATTGAATGTTTTGTTATTAGTTTAGTTAAATCGTTTGTTTGATTTTGGTTAATTTGTGGTTAGATTCGTGTATATTGTGATCCCTTGTTCTTCGGGGGAGTTTGTTTCTGTATCTTGTGATTCCCAGGAAAGCTTCTGACCAGGTCTTTGTTCATTCGGAAGAGTTCCGAGCCAAGACAAGAAAGGCTGCTCATTCGGAACTTTCAAAGTTCCGAACCAGTGGGTTTCATCCGGAACATTCAGAGTTCCGACTCAAGGGGCTTCATCCGAAACATTCAAACTTCCGGACGAAAACTTCCGAACGAAGAGTTCCGGACGAAAACTTCCGGATCAAGGAGAAGTTCCGGATCAACAACTCATTCGGATCATTAGAAGTTCCGAACGAATCTTCCGAGTCAAGTTCCGGACGAAATCTTCCGAGTCAAGACTTCCGAACGAAAAGTTCCGGATCACCAAGGTTCATTCGGAACATCAAAAGTTCCGGATCAAGAAGGTTTTTTCAGAACTCAAAAAGTTCCGAGTCAAGCATTCATTCGGAAGAGTTCCGAATCAACAAGTTCCGACTCAAAACTTCCGAATCAAGGTTTCTTTCAGGTTTTTGTTAGTATCTGTTTTTAAATTTATGTCTTTCATTTTCAAGCTTTATTTTTCCCGCCTTTTTATTTAATTGCACTTTAAGATTACTTGTCTTAGCTTTATTTTAGCCTTGCCTTAGTTTAAGTTTTAGTTGCGTTTTAAGATTGCCTTAGATAGATTTAAGTTTGCGTCATTTACTTTTAGTGCCCTTTAATTTCAGTCACGTTTTAAATACTTGCCCATTATTTTTAATTAGACTTAAATTTAAATTAACGCACTTTTACTTTAATTGTTTTGCACCTTTATTTAAAAACAACCAAAAATATTTGTTTCACCAAGATCAACTGAGTCGTACTTTAAGCCGGAAATCAATTCGTTAAGATACCGAGAAACGAACAATTGAACCTAGCAAAATCATAGTTATCAATTAACAACTAACATTCAAGATCAATCACTCCAAACCAAATCCAAGGCTCCCAGCCTTACCAAACACCATGGTACCATAGGCGCCCATACACCTATGTACCAATCCCAAGGCCCCGCCTTGTCATTATCCATTGGTCCCATAGATGCTCACACATCTATGTACCTCCCCAAGGCCCCGCCTTGTCAACATCCCCTTGGTACCAAGTCAAACCATAATAACTGAGACGGTACGTGTCCCCCGATCCAAATCATAAACACAATCAAGAATCACATAGCAGTTAATCACATAAGTGCACACACAAGTCCATCACAAACCATAAAAACATTCACAACATTAGTTACAAAACCATACAGTGTCTCTTCCATCCCATCTGGAAGTGAAAATCATTAAAAGATATGGGACTATGAAACTCACCTGATTGAGCTTCTCCAAAAATCCGCGCACTAGCAAAAAGCTAACAAACAAAAGCACACAATCAAAATATGAACCAAACACTAAGATGGCTCATCAACCCATGATGGACATCTAACCTTCTCCCATATATATACCTCATTTATATTCTCTAACCATCTCATTACACCCCTCTATAAATCCCTTAACTTAGTTTACTTCATAACCTGTCTCGCTAACATTTTACCCAAAACATTCCCGGTTTTTAGGTCTCCAAACTATAAGCCAAACGCCCACCTAACCATACCCATGATCTCTGTAAAGGAAACCTTATTCCCTTACATATGTCAGCTAACACCTCCCTTTTTTCCCCAACCTTAAAGCTACTGTTAAGGCCCCGATATATATATATATATATATATATATATATATATATATATATATATATATATATATATATATATATATATATATATATATATATATATATATATATATATATATACTTCTGCCTATCCGCATATTACCGATTTTGAACATACAAAAAGTTTATTATGATTAGGGGGTCTTACCCTAAGCAATTTGCTTAGCCCTCCTCTAGGCCTATTATATAATATATAAACCAACTCCCATGCTCATTAGAGGGTTAAAATATACATCTAAGTACCTCAATCATCTTAAAACATTAAATTAAACCCGACTAATTTCAAAACTGTTTTGACCTCTAACTGTTGTAACCTGTTTTTGACCCACCTCCCGACCTCCAACTTAGTTCTAGTTTCTTGCATTTGAAAGCCACTTCAATTACCTATTCAGGGATGCTTGGATCTCAAAATAACGGTTTGTAGAACTCTAGATATGATCAAAACAATTGACCTAAAATTCTGCCCAGTTTTTAAAAACGAATTTAACACAATTAGCTTAATTAATTACCATCACCATGTATAATTATTATCTCTAATCAATCTAATCATGTTTATACCATTATAATACAGAATTCATAATTAACTTAACCCTAGATCCATCATATATTGATTTTAAGAGAATTAAAAATAATTTAATTAAAAAGTATATTGAAGATTTTACCTTAGAATTTTTGAAAGAAGAAAAATTAATGAAGAACCCTAAATAGACTCCATTGATTTCGACTTAAGCTTGATCTCCAGGGGATTATGATATGTTTTTAGTTAATAAAAAGTCTTTATATAATTTCCTAACAAGTCCTTGACCCATTACAAAAGCCCGGTTCCCTTTCTTTTTAATCGGCCTAAACCGACTTTAACATATATTTTTTTATTTTTTTTCTTTTTATTACTTATTATTATGTTATTAATAATACTTTAATTTACCTTAATTTATTTCAGCTCCTAAAGCCTCCGAAACCTTAAAATCGTGAAACTAGTCAATGACTTAAAACCATCCTAAATGACTTAAAACCATCCCGAAAAATACTCACATGACTAAACACCTTACCCGAGACCTCTAAATGCTAAACCCCAAATCGTAAAAAAAATACGATTTACTATAATACTTATACGTATACGTAAAACACCAAAATAACACCATTTCATTTCATAGTCACTAATTTGTGAGCTCATGAACATGAAATAACCGTTCCTCGATTTACTTATGAGTACTTTATACCCATAAACGATATACACACCAACCTCGTTCATGCAAAATAACATGTAAACACGCAAATCACATAGCACACATAAATTAACCTTAAAATAAGACCAAGTGACGAACCTCAAAACCACGGTTGTCACATCACTCCCTCCTAATAGAAATCTCGTCCCGAGATTTACTCTTTAGGATCGTCATTATGAATTAGCTGAGGATACTTGCTCCTCATAAATCCTTCCCGTTCCCACGTGAACTCTAGTCCACGTTCCAAATTCCATCTACCCATAACTACGGTATATTACCCTTTTTATCCAACGTCCTAGCATCACGACCCAAAATCCCTATCGGCTCTTCGATAAAACGAAGACTCGTATCCATACTAATATCATCTAACGGTACTTGCAAGTCAGTTCTTGCTAAGCATTTCCTCAAGTTTGATACATGAAATAGGTCATGCACACTACTCAATTCCTCCGGTAATCTCAACCTATACGCCACTAGCCTAATCCTTTCAAGGATTTCAAATGGACCCACAAATCTAGGTGCTAACTTCCCTTTTCTTTCCAAACCGCATCACCCCTTTCCATGGTGAAACCTTTAGCATAGCTTTATCTCAAATCTCAACGGCTTACGCCTCTTGTCCGCATAGCTCTCTTGTCGGTTCTTTGCTATTTTCAACCTCTACTTAGTCACTGCCACCACCTCCATAGTTTTTCGATCCACCTCTGTTCCAATACGTTGTCCGCTTCTAACTTCATCCCACTGTAACGGTGATCCACCTCATCTCCTATGAATTAACTCCAACAGTTTCTACTACAATTAATATCACCATACCTAACGGCTTGTATCCTCTACGGATTTTCCATCATTCGGAAGTTCTCCCAACCTTAAACACATCCAATGGTATATGCAAGATTGCATAACCAAAAGCTTCCCATAATATTCACAAGAAACATGTCATAACCACCACCTCATCCTTGCTTTCCCATGCTCGGCGCCAAGTAACTAACCATCCTTCATACTAACATGTGTTACACCTTTTCTCTAGGTGGACGTTCCATTGTTCGTGACTACTAACCTCTTGCTCTAACGGTTTCTCTTCAATATCACCCCACTATCTTCACAACCTCTTGCTCCCTCGAATCATTCTTCCTCCATACTACTTTTCGCTTGTCTCTCCACAATCTTAATTTCCTTACCATCTTATATCTCGTCTTCAGCCTATAATTTAGGTGTTTCCTCCTTTATTCCTTACATCCTCATCAATGGGGAATATGCCCCTCTCACCGGTGACTCTCTCTTTGTAGGAGAATTCTTCCTAATATAATGCGTTCTCCAACTATCTCCAAATCTCACGCCAATGCTATAGGCGTCTTTCTCAATTACCCCTATAGTATGCTCATACCAAAGATTAGTCTATCAACGGTATACTATGCTTGCTTCCCATCGTTTCTTCCCTTGCCATAATCCTTCATAAGGCATTCCATACATATTAGGCTAACTTTTACGCAAAACCCTCTATTCCATCACATCCGTACGCAATCCTTCCAACTTCTCAACTACGTGACTTCTCATTCTTCTTGAAATATGAGATGAATTAGTCAGTCTATCGACTATCACCCAACTCTCGTCGTACTTATTCCTCCACCTCTTTATCTATCCCTTTCACCAACTTCGTCCTTACATCGCCATTTCTAAGCTACTCCTATCTATGTAGGAAGTATAGTCTACGTCCCTTTTCTCCATATGATTGTCCAAGCCACGCAACATACATGTTGATGCATTCTCTACTTTAGACAACTCAACTCGTGCAACTTACATCCTTCATCCAAACCACCCTAATACGTCATCCATATAGTTCAAGTTTGTCTCAGCTTCACTTCATTCTTCTTATTCCATGTCTCATCAACCATGCTTGCCTTTCCCAGATGGTACTTGGCCTTGCAATTTTCTTTCATCACTTAACTCCACCCATCAACTTTTCCAAATGTTCAATCAAGATGATTAAATATGTGTTGTAGACGTTCATGATCTGTATAGATCATTCTCTACGTCTCGTACCCCAAATGCCTCTAGCATTCTAAGCAGATATAACAATCCAGCTCTACTAACTAAGTCTATCTAGTTCTTCCAAATCTTTAGTTCCCACAACGTATAAACAACTGCCTTTCTTTGTCGTTCTCGTATACATCCAAATCCTTGCTCCACGTATCGTCATGCTTCGCGAATTCATCCAGTCCTTCCGATATTTCCAAGATCTACTCATTATCCATTCCACCTCTTCAGCCTCCAAAACGCTTCCTCACCCTTCTTCACTTTACCCCTTGCTGGTTCCACGATATGCCATCATCTCTGACTACTCGTCCTGGCCAACTTAATCCTAAAACTCACACTTGAAAATCTCACGTATTATTCTCTTTCCTAACAACTCCAAAACCAACTCATAATTCGCCTCACTCTCCTTCTTAGATTTGAGTAGATCAAGATGTCGTCGATCCTCCCGATGACAACTCGTTTATATATTGTCATGCACCCCCGATTCATTGACTCCATGAAAACTGCTAGCGCCTCGGCGAAGCCAAAATCATAACCGTAAACCCAAAACGTTCATACAACATCCTTAGCAGTTTCAACTACGTTCTCCTTGCACCCTCTCTTAGAAGCAATACGAATAAATTTCTATCTCGTTCTACTCGCGAAAATCTACACGTATTCTAAAAGACCAATACTTCCTCTTATCAGACCACTCAACCGCTTTTCACAGCCAATCTACTACTAAGCAACTCAAATTTTACCTTGCATCCGTTGCAATTTCTAACAACTCTTGCTCTTAAAATCATTCCATCAACAATTTCCTTGGAAAGGCACTAACTACAACTCCTCTCACTTCTCCTACTTGCTCTATTTATGGTTCTACCTCACAGTAATAGGCAAACCTACTAAATCTCAGGAAATTTTCAGAAAACTTACATGCCTTACGAACAATCATAAATACCTTTGAGGTATTATATCCCCTTCCAACACTCTCTATGGCGCGTTACTTGTGCCAATATCCATACATTATATAAATCTCTATTCATCTCCCTTGGCACTCCTAAGAGACTCATGACCACATTAGTTCGTCTACGAACTTTTAACTCTTTCATCCCCACTAAGGGCATTCCGACCATTCTCTCAGGGCCACCTACTTAATCGTGTACGCGCGACCAAGTCTTTCATATGTCTACCTCAACGCTCCCAATCAATACGAACCCAAAACTACATCCTGAATCCACTAGATATGATCAACGAATCAAACCCACGGATAACTAATGACATTTCACGTGCACGAGTTAAAACAGACCAAAACCATGAAAACTCAAAAGGAATATTCAAACATGTACCAATTCAAATGACTCATGACAACAAAAAATGATCCAAGAAACACTTAATGGCAACCAAAACATCTTATGCCCCGTGACATATTATTTAAACCGTGCACAAGATCAACTTTTCCAAAAGAATATTTTTTTTCTTTCCTCACCACATCTATGTGACTCAAACAATCTACAAACAACCTTCTAGACGATCTCAAAACTCAACTCAAAGACTAGGTATCCCGTGCATCCCAAATCATAAAAAAACTACTATTCAAAACTCAACCTTGAACCCGTCACTTGTACCAAAATTTCGATCAAGCTACTGACACCCCAAGACTATACATACCAAATATTTGAAAAATACATTCCGAGTACATAATTTTAGGCTTTTGAATCACCCAAAAAGCTTTAAAAACGAACAAGTTATGACCAAAACAATTTTATACTAGTTGTTTTTAAAAAAAACTAAAGAATCCTCTTAGCAATTAACGTAATCCTTTTTAAATGAAAAGAAATAAATGTATGTGAAATTTTCATGAACTTTGTTTATTCTTGCATAAATAATTATAAATGACGTATATTGATTCAGCTCACTTATATAAACTATTTAAGTAGAAAGAAATTTTATTTCACTTTATTTTAAAGAAAGTCTTTTAGAATTTAAAATAAATAAGTGTTCATTAAAAAAAATCTTATGTTACATCTTGTTTCAAACACGACTCCAACACCTTACCCTTATTTTACCGAATACAACCAACTATCTAACTCTATAGTAGATTTCCAAGTCCCTTTTTTTTCAATATATACCGACCAAAAGAAATGTAAGACCCAAAACAAAAGATTTCATTATCTCAAAAGATATCCCAAGTTATTTCAATAGACTTAAAACCAAGAACACCATTTTAAAACGTACACGTGAAATACGAAACTCAAAGAATACGCTACAACGGAGGTTTAATATAAAAAAAAAGCGAGCTAGCCACCCTCCTAAGGATACAATCGATAATTGTAGGGGATCATACATATATAGGCATACCGGGATACATATACTTAAATCTGTCTAACATCTACTATACAAGCATGTACTAACCCTCTTTCATGCAATCATACTTAGGAATCCATTGAAGTTGTGGTACTTGTATAACTATGTTGGCCACCATACTTATACAATTACCCTTCCCCAATGCACTCCTTCCTATGATGACACTTATAAGAATTAATACAACACATAACACATATATCCATCTACTCACATAAGCTCATAACCACATAGCCAAAAAAAGTCCAAAACTCCATCCATTAAAATAACATAGTCAAACTCTAGAAATACATAAATCCATAGTCTAGCAAAAACAGCATAGACTAAATCCAAAACGAAAACATAATCAGGTATAAGTCATGTCACCCATAAGAGTGGAAACAACTTAAAATCCTTCATATCCACCTACTCCTAATAACTCGAACCACCACATGATTCTTAGGGAACATGACTTAAACATCAAAAGAAAAATACTATAGCTCAGGTACATAAAATTGTGACAATCTAACATTTTCAGGTAGTAAATTATTTTCTCGTATAATATTTTGAAACTTATTTTTGTGTTGGTTGACGAACTCACAATTTACGGATTTAAATTTGGGCTTACGTGCATAATTTAGCGTCCTTTACGATTAAACCGGAAACCTTAGGATTACGTATTTACGTTTTTGAACTCCGTTTTTGATGAGACAATTTTTATTGGATTCGTTTTGTGTCGTTGATTCATAATTTATAAAAAGTTTTTCGTGAAACGACCCGGGGGCACGCAAATAGAGGAAACTAGAATCGAGGAGTACCCGTAAATTAGTGAGGTGGGACAAAATACATTATCCCACCCCACTACACATGGGACGGCTCACACATGACACCACATCAAAGATGTGGCATCATGTTAACTTGTTACTTACAAGTGTAAGTTAAGCTTACAACTTAAGCTAGTTTCTAGCTAAAACCATCAACATAAACACATACCACCATTCTCACATGCAAATCAACCAAAAACTCTCTCAACCACACCACCATTTTCGTCCCACTTTAAAGAACAAACACCCCTTTTGATCTTTTCTAGCCACAAAATACTTGTTATCTAGCTCTATCATGGAGTTACCTTGAAGCCTTGATCATTTGGTGGCTATTTTAACAACCAAGGAGGTGATTTGCTTGTGTCCTAGGGCTGATTTCTCAACTTATATTCTTGGTGTTTGATGATCTTGGAGTTACATTTAGTGTTCATCAAGTTCTTGTCTTCCAAAAACAAGATATACACTTGGTTGGTAAAGAAGATCATCCTCTCCATTTTCTCTTGTTATTTTTGTAAAGAACAAATGTATTTTCTTTCTTGTTGTATATGTATATGATGAATATATGATGATAAAAATGTTGTGTGGGGATCAAGTGTTGATAAATATGCTTAAAAAGATTAATAACTATAAGAAACAAGGCTAAAATCATGATTAATTTGTTGGCTGTATAAAAACAGTATGTAACCAAAACTTGAACTGATAAACTTGCATGGTATAATCCATTTACAGTAAGTACAAGATGTCATACACATGTGAGAGTTGTCCATGCAATGGAATCATTAAAATGAGTGAGATATGATCAAAACAAGATGAGTGTGCTAATCTGAATAAGCTGTTTTGTAGGGACTGTTAAGCATAGTTAAACTTAAAATGAGCAGTAGCTATAACTAAGTTAATTGTAGCACATAATATGAAGTTCATGCCACCCAAAAATTAGCTTCTAATTCATTGTAAAACTCTAGATATGATAAAAATGGTGAAGATGAAAATAAAAATCAGATTTTGAAGAATTAATGTTTATTACTATTATATAAGCACTCAAATTATATAGTATAAAATGTGAAATTAAAACCCACTAACTTATGAATTTCATTTATATAAATATGTATAAGGTTAAATAAATGGATAAATTATAAAAATGGTAGTGGAATAATATTTATAATTTATAAAAACTATAAACTTGATTTTTACGACTTTTTCGGCTATTACCGTAAAATTAACGTTTTTCGCCAATTAAAACTTAGACGATCAAACCCGTCTAATGTAAAGTTTTTAAAAGTCATATACTGATATATAAGTATCTAATACAAGTAAAAACCGATAAAACCCGAACTATGGTACATACGGACATTAACGAGCTAAGTAAACATATTGGACTAATAATTGGACTAAATAAGTTAAACACTTATAAAAAGTACTTATTGGGCTTAACCCATTTGGGCCCAACATGTAAAATGTGAATACTGATAATATAAGTATAAAATGAAATAATACAAGTTAAAGAACTTATAATAAGCTTATTGGACTTAAAACGTGTAATTAGGTAAAACTAGTAAACTAGTAAAAAGTTGCCAATACGAAAACACTAAAATGAGTAAACAAGGATATATAAACCCACTTGATCATCATCATATGTACAAAAATCATCATATGTATATTGTTATTTTGATAAAGTCATTGGACAAAAGTCTAAGACCGATTATTATTTATATAGGTTTCCGTGACCGAAGCACGCCCGTAGCCGATAATCCGCCTTTCATTATCAACGTGAGTTCATAGCCTCGCACTCTTTTAAATGTTTTATAAAATGATTTGTAAACCCGCGAGGGAGATAACATGCTAGATTTTTATAAAAATAGAACACAAGTAGTCCCGATGGTATGCTTAATGATATGGACCCGAATGATGCTATGACCCTATAAACGAGACAAAAAGGATTTAGGTTATGTCACTTAAAGTCCCATTAGCATGAATTGTGAACTACCGAGATTTGGTAGACGCTTATGCATTTGATAGTACTATTTGGGGACGATCACCCCAGTTCGCGCCTTGACGGTTGATCCCCGTCGTACCACATTGATTGGTAAGCGAATTTATGTATGAGAAGATTCCATAGCATGATTTTTGTGACGACACGCTAACTTAGATGGGCAAATTGTTTGTCGGGTTCGCGGCCCGTTCTTTTCATAGTAAGGTAACAATGTCATGCGGCTAATAATAATCCATAATGTAATCCAATAACGACGCTAATAACGATGAATAATATTACCTATAATGGTAATATTGAGGCTACAGTCTCATGGACGGTTTAAGATGTATGCTTGATTTATATATTGCCTGACTAGCAATACGAGGACTTACTTCCGATATTATACTTGTGTTCTGATTTTAACGATTGTTTTATATAACGGTTTTTATTAAACTCTATGAATTCACTCGGCATTCGCTGATATGATTTTTGAATGTTTGTATCTCAGGTGCTTGAAGGTAATCCGGATGGAGATCGACTCTGATGGCCCACATAATATTAAAAATGTTCATTCGATCTATGTTTTGTAAACTTAATGACCTGTATAATTTGGGACCTGTTGTACACTTTAAAACTTTTTATCGAATGAATGTATGTTAAACCTTGAACAACCATTTTTATGTGTTGTCTATGATTGGAGTTATTGTGCTATCCCGTAACACTCTAAAAGACCCTTCCGCTGTACCGATACGAAAATTGAGAGTGTTACAAAAATAACCCAAAAGATAGAAACTACCATGTACCAAATTATGTACTATAATGTACAATTTAAGCAAAATACGACAATGACTAGCGTGGATGATTATGGTTTCAACCAACACTAGTCACACCCCGAAAAGAAAATAACATGTGGCTAAGTATGAACTACTATGGTTCAACCCATACTAGTCAAAACTTAACAAACATCGCAAGTAAAAACCAATAACATCCGGAAAACTTTAATTAATATAAAATGCACACATACTCCTATGACGCCTATATGCAGGGACCCTTAAGGTATAGACTAGGTTACTAGACTAGGCAACCTAATTCTCTATAACCATTGTCTCTGATACCATTCTGTCACACCCCACCATGGCGGAATATGGGACGCGACGTATGGATATCATCACAACAATAGCGTGTCCATAGAGAGAACTATATGAATTAGAAATCTCATAAAAGGTGACACAAATGTCACGATAATATCTCATCAATGTAGGAGTCTAGGGAAGTAGGTAACAGTCCTACCTTTTACCCAAGACAAACAAATAACACAAACAAATCAACATATAGGTTCATAGTATCACTTATTGAAACAAACAGAAAAATAAACTAAGAAGGAACGGGGATCTCCTTCTAAATGCATTCCTACGCGACTCCAATCCTAGCCACATATGTTCTCACGCTTAACCACTTTATCTCCTGAAAGAGACACTAAAACACGTCAACATAATGTTGGTGAGAGTCATAGGTTTAGACTCCAACCGAAAATAGATTATAATAAGCTATGAACAACCATAAACCACTAAACATATGGACAATGTGCTACAAGTATGCATTAACAACTAACATTCAAGATCAATCATTCCAAACCAAATCCAAGGCTCCCAGCCTTACCAAACACCATGGTACCATAGGCGCCCATACACCTATGTACCAATCCCAAGGCCCCGCATTGTCATTATCCATTGGTCCCATAGATGCTCACAAATGTATGTACCTCCCCAATTCCCCGCCTTGTCAACATCCCCTTGGTACCAAGTCAATCCACAATAACTGAGACGGTACGTGTCCCCCGATCCAAATCATAAACACAATCAAGAGTCACACAGCAGTTAATCACATAAGTGCACACACAAGTCCATCACAAACCATACAAACATTCACAGAATTAGTTACAAAACCATACAGTGTCTCTTCTATCCCATCTGGAAGTGAAAATCATTAAAAGATATGGGACTATGAAACTCACCTGATTGAGCTTCTCCAAAAATCCACGCACTAGCAAAAAGCTAACAAACAAAAGCACACAATCAAAACATGAACCAAACACTAAGATGGCTCATCAACCCATGATGGACATCTAACCTTCTCCCATATATATACCTCATTTATATTCTCTAATCATCTCATCACACACCTCTATAAATCCCTTAACTTAGTTTACTTCATAACCCGTCTCGTTAACATTTTACCCAAAACAGTCCCGGTTTTTAGGTCTCCAAACTATAAGCCAAACACCCACCTAACCATACCATTATCTCTGTAAAGGAAACCCTATGCCCTTACATATGTCAGCTAACTCCTTCCTTTTGCCACAACCTTAAAGCTACTGTTAAGGCCCCGATATATATATATATATACTTCTGCCTATCCGCATATTCAATTTTGAACATACAAAAAGTTTGTTATGATTAGGGGGTCTTACCCTAACCCATTTGCTTAGCCCTCCTCCAGACCTCTTATTCAATATATAAACCAACTCCCATGCTCATTAGAGGGTTCAAATGTACATCTAAGTACCTCAATCATCTTAAAACATTAAATTAAACCCGACTGATTTCAAAACTGTTTTGACCTCCGACTGTTGTAACCTGTTTTTGACCCACCTCCTGACCTCCAATTTAGTTCTATTTTCTTGCATTTGAAATCCAATTCAATTACCTATTCAGGGATGCTTGGATCGCAAAATAAAGGTTTGTAGAACTCTAGATATGATCAAAACAAGTGACCTAAAATTATGCCCAGTTTTTAAAAACGAATTTAACACAATTAGCTTAATTAATTACCATCACCATGTATAATTATCATCTCTAATTAATCTAATCATGTTTATACCATTATAATACAGAATTCATAATTAACTTAACCCTAGATCCATCATGTATTGATTGTAAGAGAATTAAAAACAATTTAATTAAAAAGTGTATTGAAGATTTTACCTTAGAATTTTTGAAAGAAGAAAAATTAATGAAGAACCCTAAATAGACTCCATTGATTTTGACTTAAGCTTGATCTCCAGGGGATTATGATGTGATTTTAGTTAATAAAAAGTCTTTATATAATTTCCTAACAAGTCCTTGACCCATTACAAAAGCCCGGTTCCCTTTTTTCCTTTTTCCCTTTTCTTTCTTTTTAATCGGCCTAAACCGACTTTAACATATATTTTTTATTTTTTTTCTTTTTATTACTTATTATTATGTTATTAATAATACCTTAATTTATTTCAGCTCCTAGAGCCTCCGAAACCTTAAAACCGTAAAACTAGTCAATTTTACGCGTATACCGAAAAAAACGTAAAATATACAGTTTTAAAAAAAATCTTAAATTTTGAAATAAACTTTATAACTAAGTCCTAAATGACTTAAAACCATCCCGAAAAATACTCACATGACTAAACACCTTACCCGAGACCTCTAAATGCTAAACCCCAAATCGTAAAAAAAATACGATTTACTATAATACTTATACGTATACGTAAAACACCAAAATAACACCATTTCATTTCATTGTCACTAATTTGTGAGCTCATGAACATGAAATAACCGTTCCTCGATTTACTTATGAGTACTTTATACCCATAAACGATATACACACCAACCTTGTTTACGCAAAATAACATGTAAACACGCAAATCACATAGTCACACATAAATTAACCTTAAAATAAGACCAAGTGACGAACCTCAAAACCACGGTTGTCACAGAGATCATGGAAAAACTAAGTCTAGGTGCATGCTCGCAAGGTGAGGGAGACTCCCAGACTTATTTCACGCCTTCCCCAGCCAACTTACTCTTCCCATTTATGAAGATGTCACCAGGATCGTGGTTGGTGAGCAGACATTAAGTGAGGCGTTGGAGGCGAACGCGGCTCGAGCTCTCGATAAGAAAGATCATGGTGAAGCATCATCATCTCGGATAACTGAAGATTAGAGAGAGATAGGTAAGTTTATCCCCTCTATGTAGGGCGTTCCTTCATTGCTGCAATTTCTGAACATTATAATTTGTAACAAATATTCGTCCGTGGATGTCCACGGCACTTCTTTAGTAACACTTTATCTAAACACTTGGAATATTATGTGTATGGGTCCGTGGTAATCACGGCAATTTTGATTGTTGGAAACTTGTTTATATTCTTTAGATATTGTGTATATGTGTTACATGACGTGTCACGGCTGATTAAGAATAAAATTAAGTCTATATTTTACTAGACGTGGAGCGTGTGTCTTTATCATGTCCGGTATTATGTAAGTACGGCATGCGGAAACTTATTACAACGTCTTGTAAATAAGGTGTCTAGTAAGGATACATGATCCGTGTCACTGGGGTTGCATCCCTCTTATGTGACAAGTTGAATTATTAGGTTCACTTAATCCTCTTACCCCGACTGGGAGCGAATAGTACATGTACGTTATGAATGCATATGAATAAGAAATAACACATTATGGAAATAACAAATAAATCTAAAAGACATAAGACAATTATTTGCACAAGAATAGACCGTGGAGCTAGCTAGGCACCACGGCATTTTATTATAACGTTTACGATTTTTGACAGAATTAAAATCCTAAGACAAATAGAACCTAGAAAGCATGAAAACAAAAAATACATGGATCTTCATTGAAGCTGACCACAATGAAGTGTTCATGCGGAGGCCGTAGCCCTTTCAGAGGTAGCATCTTTTAAGGTTGCAAATATTCCACGTACGATCCAAGTCACATCCATCCATATCACGCAACTTGTACGCGCCTAGTTCTAAAGCTTCCGTGACCTCATACGGCCGTTCCCACTTTGGACCCAGCTTCCCTGTGTTCTCCGCGTGACTTGCCTTGTTAGCACGATAAACAAAATCCCCCGGTCGGAAGGAAACATCCTTGACTTTGGAATCGTAATAAGATTTCATACGTACCTTAGACTTGGCCTCATTGATGGCTGCTATCTCTCTTTTTTCTCTAATAAGTCCTGATTGATCCGGAGTTGCTCATCGTTCGTGACGAAATTAACCTCCGTCGTGCGGATGGTTGGCATCCTAATTTCTGCTGGGATAACAGCCTCGGTTCCATAGGCCAGCGTGAATGGAGTGTCCCCATTGGTTGTTTTGATCATTGTCCTATGTGCCCATAGGACATGCGGCAGTTCATCCACCCACTTAGCACTTCGTTCATCTAGGCATGCTTTGATTCATTCACCTAGGCTTCTATTTGCCCGCTCCACGAGACCGTTAGTCTGTGGGTGTTTAACTAATGCGAAACGCCGTGTGATGTTCAATGCCGCGCACCAATCCTTGAATGGATTATCCGCGAACTGCTTTCCATTATCTGAGATGATCTCACCTTGAAAACCAAAGCAGAACACACAATATTTTCCCAAACGAACTTTTTTACCTGTTTGCCCATAATGGATTTGACCGCCTTAGCCTCTATCCAGTGAGTGAAATAATCCATAGCTACAATCAAGAACTTAACGCCCCTACGGCAACAGGGAAAGGACCTGCAATATCAATCCCTCACTTGTAAAATGGCCACGGGGATGTGATGGGTGTTAGTTCTTGTTGTGGATGCCATGGTACTGGCCTATGCACTTGGCAATTGCTGCATTTAAGAATCAGGTCTCGCGCGTTCCGATGCATAGTCGGCTAATAGTAACCTGTGCGTAGAGCTCGTGCCACTACTGATCTGGGGCCTACGTGCATGTCGCACAACCCTTCATGTATCTCATTAATCACATAGCTAGCCTGGCGCGGCCCTACACATTGCAGCCACGGCTGTAGGAAGGAACGCTTGTAGAGAATACCATCTCGGAGTTCGAAATGGTGCGACTTCCTTTTGATACGCCGCGCCACTTTGTCATCTTCCGGAAGGGTCTCATCAGTTAGATAGTTGATGATTGGGGTCATCCATGTAGGTCCCTCTTCTTCAACTATGGTCGCGATTTCCCCCGCTGTAATTGACTTCTCCTTGAGTATTTCAACCAAAACTTGTTTGGATAAGTGGGCGAAGCTTGTAGACGCAATCTTGCTAAGAGCATCCGCCTTTTTGTTCTCGCCTCTTGGTACTTGCTTGATGGAAAACTTTCCAAAAACAGCGATGAGTGACTTGACTTTCTCAAAGTATTAGATCATGTTATCGTCTTTGGCTACGTACCCTCCTAGGATGTGATTCGCGACAAGCCGCGAGTCCACGTAGGCCTCGTGGTTGCGGACTCCCATTCTAGCGGCGATTTTCAAACCCGCAATTAATGCTTCATATTCTGCCTTGTTGTTCGTGGCTGTGAACTCAAAGCGCAAAGCGTAGGTAAATTCCATCCCTTCCGGATTTGTGAGAATAAGTCCGGCTCCCGATCCGTCCGTACACGAGGATCCGTCAGTAAACAAAACCCATGGTTCTATTGGAATTTCTTCTTTTTTCACCAGTGGTTCGTCCTCCTCAAGTTTCTCAATTATGAAGTCTACCAAAATTTGGCCTTTGATGGCTGTCCTTGGTATATAGGAGATGTTATGTTCTCCTAGCAGTATGCTCCACTTCTGTAGCCTCCTGGCCACATCCGGCTTACATATTATCTGCTTTATTGGCTGATCAGTGATAACCACAATTTGGGGTGCGCCTGGAAGTACCGGCGCAGCCTTTTCGCGGCGTAAACCAGTGACAAAACCAACTTCTCCATTGATGAATAGTTCAACTCCGGCCCTTGCAATGCTCTACTTATGAAGTAAACCAGAGTCTAGACTGAATCCCGATCCGTCATAAGGAATGCGCTTATTGCTCCGTACGTAGCAGAGATATACATAATGAGCTCTTCCTTAGGTAGGGGGAAACCAACATGGGGAGAGCCGCAAGATGTTGTTTAAGCTGCCCAAAGGCTTCCTCTGCCTCCTTTGTCCAGCGAAAGTCTCCTTTCTTTAAGCACTTCTTGACTATTTTAAATAAAGGTAGTGACTTCTCAGCGGACTTGGATAAGAACCTATTGAGCCCGGCCAGCTTTCCATTGAGTGATTGTACCTCCTTGTGTGTCTGAGGGGATGGTAGCTGTATCACGACGTCCGTCTTCTCCGGACAAGGTTTTATGCTGTTTGGATTAATCATGTACCCAGCGAACATCCCTTCGGTTGCCCCAAACATGCACTTTTTTAGATTCAGCTTCATGTTGATTTTCCTCAACGTATCGAACGTCTCCTGGATGTCACGGAGAAGTGCCTCTTCCGTATGGATCTTGATGACCAAATCGTCAACTTAGACCTCAAGGTTACGGCCTATCTGGGAGTCGAAGGCTTTATCAACAAGTCGTTGATATGTCGCTACGGCGTTCTCTAGTCCGAACGGCATTTTTATGTAGCAATACACGCCCTGACTAGTGTGGAATGCCGTCTTCTCCTCGTCTTCCTCCGCCATCTGAATCTGATGGTATCCTTTGTACGCGTCTAAAAAACATTTGAAAGGGTATCCGCATAAGGATTCTACCTTCCAATTGATTTCTGGTAATGGATAGCAGTCCTGTGGACAAGCTTTATTCAAGTCTGTGAAGTCCACACACATGCGCCAGCTCTGGTCATGCTTCTTAACCATGACCGGATTGGATAACCACTCATGGTAGTATACCTCGCGCATAATTCCTGCGTCCACTAGCTTCCGTACCTCGTCCAGTATTACGTGGCTGCGTTCTGGTGCTTAACTACGCTGCTTTTGCTTAACAGGGGGATATCCCGGGCGGATTTGAAGCCTATGTTCTGCTATCGAACGCGGTACGCCCGTCATGTGTTTTGGCTCCTACACGAATATATCAAGGTTTTCCTTTAGAAGAGAGCACATGGCCTTCTTCCCTTTCTCCGATAGTGTTCCCCCGATGGCTATCTCTTGCTCTGAGTAGTCGGGATGGATTACCACCTTCCAATTGGGAGGTGGTTATCCTTCCTTTATGGGAACTGGCTGGGCTGGCGCTGTCACGGCGTGGCACTCGGATGCCGGTGCGATCGAATTGTAAATAGTAACAATCCCCCCTTCAACTAGGAATTTCATCATGCCGTGGGCCGTAGACGGGACTGCCCGTATGGCCAGGATGCATGGTCTTCCGATGATACCATTGTATGGAGAGAGTGAACGTATCACCATGAAGTTCATCCACGCCATGGTGGAATGCTCTTCATCCCCAATGGTTACCAGTAGACGCAGTTGTCCTATTGGCCAGATAGTGTCTCCACTAAAGCCAATTAGTGGCGACGTCGCCGGCACTAATTAGCTTTTTATCTCAGGTCGGAGCTGCACGAAGCAATGTTCGTAGAGTACTTCCGCCGATGACCCCCCGTCCACATACATACGACGAACGTTGTGGGCTCCAATGCTTACCTCAATCGTGAGAGGTGCATCAGCCACGTTGCTCGCCGTAATAGGAGGGAACAAAATTTCTCTGACGTGCGAAATTTTTTTAGTAACCTTCTGCTTTATGCGGCGCTGACACGATTGGATCATATATATGGTTGAAGGCTTGTCCTTTTGGGAGTCCTTCTTGTCATACTTTTTGTTATCCTTCCCATCCTTCCAATCCTTGACCAGGTGTTTGAGTTTCCCTGATTTAATCAGCGACTCAGTGTGCTTTTTGAGCTGGATGCACTCCTCTGTGCTGTGACCCTTGTCGTTGTGGAATTCGCAGAAGCGATTTCCTTGACGGCAGTCGACTGGAGTTGTCATTGGGGGAGGCCTTGGGAAGTTTGCCCCTTCCGTCAACAAGATATCTCGGTAAGTCATTTTTAGAGGACTGAATTTGTCATCCGACCGCCCTCCTTTGTTCTGGCTCTTGTAGTCCGAGTTCTTCCCGTTGTCTTGGGTGCTTTGACCACCTGATTGCCTCTTGGGTTGGTCGTTCGACCGATAGTTGTGGTGTCCCTTTGTAGGATACGCCGCCGCTACCGCGGTTTCTCCTTCTACAAAGTTTCTGACCCTTTCCATGAGGTCAGCATACCTCTCTGGTCGCTTGTCATTGAGGCGCCTAATTAATTCCTTGTCCGTTATGGCATGCATGTAATCAGAAATTTTTAGGAGTTCTGGCATCGTTTTAGTGTGCGTGCACTCGTCATTGAAACGTTCCGTGAAGTCCTCCGTAGACTCCCCGGGCCTTTGCTTGACGGTTGCTAACGAGACCGGATCCCTATTATACTTTTTTCAATGGGTATAATTATTTTTGACCGCGGTACGTAGCTCCCCAAAAGTATCGATACTACTGTGAGGGAGCCTTTCAAACCAATCACGAGCATTGCCAATCGAGGTCGAATTGAACATCTGGCACCATATAGGCATCGGTCACCGTTCAATCTTTGCCTGTGTATCAAATATCTTTAGGTGATCATCCGGATCACCAGATCCATCATAGGTTTTGACGCACGCCGGCATACGGCGCTTCTTGTCCTCAGAGTAGTTTAGTATGCGGAGAGTGAAGGCATCCTCTCTGTCATCACACCATGGACGAGAGAGATCCTCCTCCTCTACATCACGATAGTAAGGATCCTCGTAGTATCCTTCATCGTCTGATGGTGGTGGAGGGGAATGCCTAGGCCGGCGGCGCTTAGGAGGATGGTCATCCGAGTCAGACCCTGAAGGGTCATGAGAGGGAGGCGGTGCCCCGCCCCTTGGTTGGCTAAGATGACCCCTTCTCAGGGAAGAGTTAGGAGTCTTCCTCCCCCCAGAGTCCACCCTATCCCACACACTGGTGCGTCGATTGTTTACGGGGGTTTCTAATACCGGGCGTCTAGTGGAGCCATCAGACCTATCCCCATCCTCATGGGCTTGTTTCAATTCCTGCATGATGCGATCCCCTATGCGCTCGAATACGTTCCGAGGTTGAGGGACGTCCTCAAGGGGAGTTTGTTCCTGGGTGCGTACCCTCCTTCTCCTCTCCTGAGTTCGAGGTGAAGTACCAGGTGCAGGACTGTCAAAGTTAAGCCTGGATTGGAGGTTCCTTCCCATGTTTAGTCTTGACGAGATGCCAGGGACGATTTTGTCAAAGTTCTGTGTGAGGACCCGCTCGAGGTCCTCGTCGTCGAGCAAACCAACCTCCAACTCTGTCTCGACCAGTGGTGGCCTCTGCGGCTCCTTAGTAGGAGCCTTTGGCGCTGCCCCCGGGTCGGGGTTATCCAAAGTGGTGGAAGGTGCTGGGGTATTATCGGACGTTCCTGCCCCACCAAGAGACTGAAAGAGGTTCCGGTTATTTGGCCCTCCTACTTGGCCGCCCTGATTTTGGGCGGAGGTGATTACCCCGTCACCTGCGGACTTCCAGTTCTCAGGATTCGTGTTCCTAGGATTCCCCTGAAAGTGTCCCTTCGTCATTGAGAGAGATTGAGATGAAAAACTTGTTTTAGCTTAGTGTTTGGGTCCCACGGAAGGCGCCAACTTGTTGATAAAAAAGTTGGATGATCCTTGCTTGACCCGAATTAGGCTTAATTCGGGTAGGCTGGGCTCCGTCTCTTGTACCAAGTGAATAACTTGTTGAGATCCTGCACACTAAACAACACGCGTCAGACTTACCGTGGGCACGTGTCCCATGATTAGACTCCGGTGTGAGAGTAAGTAATCGGTTAGGGTTATGAATTGATTGTAGGTTGAGATCATAGAGAATGTAATACCTTTTTGGAACCCTTGGGGGTTCCTTATATAGGCAGTGAAGCCCTAATGGGCTGTCATTGTTACTTCGGCCCCAAGCATAAGATAATCACCATAATTAGCTTGATTGTTATCTTCTAATTATGGTGAGTGTATATCCTATTCCTTGAGGTAAATCCTAATCCTGATAGGATTGTGATTCTATCTAACCTTGTTCCGGCCGTGCCAGGTCGTAGTCTGCACACTTTTTTTATGCGGCCACTGTTCATTCAAGCCCATAAGCTTAACTGACATTAATCCAACCCATTCGTGATGGGCCAGATGCGGGTAGTACCCGTGGGCCGGGTTCATGACCTGGTTGGGGACTATACATCATCATCATCAAAACGTTTTCAAAGTGAGTTATAAGAATCTTGAAGCTTTAAAATTCAGCGTTAGATGCGTGACAAGAATGATTATCTACATTACTCACAGGTTTAACAATATTCATAGAGAGATCATGCACATCGTCACATTTATTCATAGAAGATGTAATCTCAAAAGCACATTCAATAGTTACAACTTACATCACATCGATAGACACCACTTGTTCCAAGAATCGATCATATTCGTACAAAATCTTTTCTTTCTCAATAAAGTGTTGCTCATAAGCATCATCCATTTCATGGAAAACTTTTTGAACTTCAGCCATTTCGAAATTAAGATTGTCCCCGAGATCTAGAAAACCCTCTTTAATGTTTTTTACAAACGGAATGATCTCTTTCTCAAACACCATTTTCATGTGTTCGAAAGCCCATTCTCTAGCGGTTTGAGCCGTTGAAGTCATACATTCCTTGATGACCTTGTCAAATCCGGTAAGGTATCACCTAATCTGTTTCAATCTTAGCAATACCGTACTTACCGGTGGAAGACCCTTTGGAATTTCCTTAGGTTTATTCGAGTTGACAAGTGTAGGAAATATACTAAGGTTTTCTCTAGTTGACATGTGATTTGGTGTATGGATAAATTCCCTTTGTATATTAAAGCGAGTTCTAAAATCCATTTTTGCATTCTCTTCATTAAGTTGTTCATAATCATACTTAGGATATGTAAAAATCACTTTTGACCGATTCTCTTCAAACAGTGACATATTCTCGGATGATTCCGGAATCACAATCGGATCTAAGACCAATCCTAACTTCGTTGCATCATAAAGTCGTGGGTTGTGGTTAAAAGCTTGATTTGCATAACCCATGTTAGGTGGTAAGTCTGTTAGACGCGATAGAGTAAATTCCTTAAAAGATGAATGAAACAAGTGTACCAGATGTGAAGCGGAGTATTGTTTTAAAAGCAAAACTTCAGTCTTTTCAATTTTCTCAGACACCTTAATTTCTGTTTCAACCCTTTTAGATTCGAGAATTTCGAAATCCGTTTGCAGTTTTTGAAAATTATTAACGACTGACTCTTTTTCTTTAAGTTCTTTTGAATGATTTGCTCTTAAACTTTCAATTTCTATCAAGTTATCCATTTGGACTTTCCTAAACCTATCAAATTCTGGATTGGTTAAGGTATTGGCCAACAGAGTTAATTCCAAGGTTTTAACCTTTTCCTTATACAAAGCAAGCTCGACATATAATGTCTGATTAAAACCAAGGGTTTCAAGGACCGCATTATTCATTTGGCCAAGCATAGATGCCGACACCATAACCAAATCTTGTTGTGCAGACGAATTTGTATACGTAATAGCTCCCGGTTGTGTTTCACTCAAAGTCTGGGGACTTGCATTGATATTGCAATCATTATTTGTCTCCTCGTTTGAATTACTAACCACCGGAGGTTGTTCCGAATACTCAGACACTTGCTCAACTTGATAAGGTACAATACTAGTATCATTGGCAGTATTTGGTACCTCAGAGATTGTATCAGCCCCATAAAGTGAAAGATTTGCCATGAGAGCTGCCTTGGCGGTATTGAGGTCATCACAGTCTGAATCGTATGCATCAAGACCATCGCATTGATTTATTGCATTGTTAGTGGAAGCTACTGTGAGTCCTTCAGTGTCTGCAACTCATGGATCTGCTAGAAATGCTAACTCCTCCTCATCGAGCTCTCGACCTTGTCCTTGAGCATTAACCAAGTAAATCTTTTCCTGAAACCATGTACCATCCCTCTTCCTCTTTGGTTGCTTACACTCCCGAGCCATGTGTCCTTCCCCTTTGCTGTTATAGTAGATAATCATCTTCACTTTGCCACTGTTGGTTCCCCTTGGAGCAGTGTTAAATGGGCGTACAGCAGTATTGGATGAACTTGGTCTCCCCTGAAGTGGTTGCACAATAACTCTGCCATCTTAGATTGTAGCTTGTTGACGATAGTTAGAAGAATTTCTCAACTGATTGTTTGTTGGAGATGGTCCTCTGTAACCTCTTTTTTTCAACGTTTGAGTTATGTAAGCAGACATATTTGCAAGTATATCAGTAGGATTATCCCCTTGTCTGAACTCAGAGACTGGAACCTCATCATCACAGTAGAAAACTTGTGCTGGTTGATCTACATACACACTTGAAGGAGTAGTGACATGTTGTGAGTAATGGGGTTGAGGAACTTCATGTTGCTGGTAAGTGATGGCAGGATTTGTTGGAGGTTGATAAGGAGAGTATGGTTGTGAAGCATAAGGTAATTGATGTGAGTCACATTGTGATGATAATGCTGGTTATTGATATTGTTGATGATATGATGTAGGTGGTTGTGGTAAGATTGAATACTGTGGAAAGCTTGGAGTCTGAAACATGGGCTTGTGATAAGATTGTTGTCACATAGCATAAGGAGTGTTGTTATATGACAATGTTGGATGATTTGCCATTAATGCCAATGGTTCGGAATAAGATCCTTGAGACATGCATTTCTGAAGCACATGCTTCTCGTGTTGCTGCAAGAAAGCATAAAGTTGATCTAAATTTGATTTGTGCAAATCTGAAGAATTGTGATAATCTTATGAATCAATAAGGTGGGTTGATGGTTCTAGAGAGAGAAAGTAGTGAGAGAAAGTGAGAGAGAAAATGTGTGTTTTTATTTATGTAAAAGTGAAAACAACCAACCAACCCCCTTTCCATGGTGGAAAGGGGTATTTATATCCAAGCCACTAATGGACTTGGGCCGACCCATGACAAGCCCATGGGCCGGTTTTACTTAAAAAATTAAACAAACATTAACTACGAGCTATACAACATTCAGTAATATCGTGGAGTGACCGATACTTCTAATATACGTTAAAAACGTATTTCTAACAATCTCCCCCTAAGGGAGGTCACTCCACGTTACACAGTTCTAAACCTAGCATACTATACTAAGTCTTCGTTCTTCAGCTCGTAGTCTTTTCTTCTTATCTTATTGTTGCGAATATGTTGATTTGATCTTTTAGGCTTTGGCTTGAGAGCATTGTTCTTTTGACCAATCACGTGCGATCTTTGCCGTCTTGTGAATCTTGCCTCCTCGTGACTCCATGTTCCACACACTTATGTTTTTTGTTGAATTCTTGAAAGCTTCAGAGTTTGGTACAGTGGAAGACTTCATTTTGTACTTTCTTGAATTTTGCTGAACTTTGATGTAGAAAAACATAAGCATGTGGGAACGACTTTAGCTGGTACACCGCAATGCCACCGTCTTCGCAGCAACATAATAAGACACGAATGAAATGGCTTAGAACATTTCATTCTAAATCGGTATCATTTTACCTCCGGTCGGTGAAGACCGTTGGACGATATTAGATATCGTACATGTGACGGATTGTTTCAATTAAGTAACTACCTGACAGGATTTCGCGGGTAAACCCGTTCTCTTTATTCGACGATCACTAAGCTTGACTGCGAACATAAAGAGTGAATCACTTGGATAAATTATCCTTGTGATTGAAGCCGTCAATTCATGAAACCTGGAACAAGTGAATTTCAATTAAGATTTTCACCATCGTTGCTTTCCAGTTATCACGAGCTTGATTCATAAGGAATCTTGCACGTTACCTACCAAGTTCTGTTTGATGTTAACACTGGAAGGATTTCCACTCGTCACTGTGAACACTAAAGAGTGTCACTCTGAGTGTTCCGGCAAGATCATACGATAATGCGTAGAGGCCTGGAACGAGTTTAAGTTCAATTAAGAATTAAACTACTGTTTCTTTCCAGTTTTCACAAGATTGGTTCTTAAAGAACCGCACGTGTCACCTACCATGAGCTTGTTTGATGTTGGCTAAAGCAGGATTTCCATCTTCATTGTAATACTTGCGTATCACTTGGATGTTCTGGCAATATTACAAGAATACTGCGTAGGACTCATAAAGATCTCTTACTTTTCACAGTGTGTGAGGAATAAATGGAAAGTGTCCTAGTGAGACTTTTGATGATCTCGTGGCTCTAGACTCGATAGTGCGTTTTAATTTAGTGAGCGATGGCTAGAGAGGAGTGCCACCTATTCAATATCAGTCTATTCAGAGTGAATAAACCAATAGATAACGTGTTGATCTTCGTGTGATTAAAACAAATACCTTTTGAGAGATATTTGAGTTAGCTGGGAAGGGTTGTGCATTGCATCACTGGGTCTATGATGTCTTTCTTCAATATCGAGAATCATTAACAAATGATCTCAATAGCATATGTATTGACCCGGTTTCTGCCTAAAGTTGTAAGGAGGGCTTCTTTCTTTACACCCTTTATCTTTACAATTCTTTTTCATTCTTCAACCCCTTCAATGCTTACCAATACGTCATTACTAGCACCTTGTTGTGATTGTTCCAGTGCTAGCTTAAGTACTTGATCGGCATTCAGCTTCGTTCACAATCATTCTCCATCTTTCCTAGGACTTCTAATTCTATCTAGGAAATTGTCCTTGGGAAGATTCCATCGAACCTGATGAATCATTGGACTAATACTTATACCTACCACCCTTTTGTCACCACATCCGTCGTGAATTAAGCGTGTTTTGGGAAAGTATAGTCACCATGAAAAATCCTTGAAAATCACTTAAGGCACTTGTGATATTATAATCAAAGTTTTTGTGCCTTAAGTGTTTTGTTCATCAAAAACGCTCCCCCTTAACACATGCATACACATATTAAGTTGGATTATCTTTAAGTCCTTTTCATCATTAGCCAAATATCATTAAGTCTCCTTAATCCCATTTTCTCCCCTTATCCAAAATGTTAACCATTAATATTTGGGATATTGAATGGATTAACCGGTCGTTGGGTAAAAAATGAAATCAATGTATGGCCGTAGAACATGTTAATGCTCCCCCTCAACGTAATGAGGGTTAGTTGTAGTGTTTGAGTACGATATATTTTGAAAGATTTAGAATCTCGTAAGAAATTCTTGAAAAATTATCATACCTTCACACTACATCAAGCCGTAAAAGCACAATATTCACAAAATTTACATATTCACAAATGAAACCAATATAGAGTGGACCTGAGATGTATGACCCATTAGATGGATCGTTGCAGTAACTTATAGTGCACTCCATATGGTCTACCACCAACGAATCTTTCTAAGCTCCTCATCAATCTACATTCTCGGAGCTTTTCATCAATCTTCTGGCTGAACCTACCTTGAATCCAGTGTGAGTGGAGTTAGAGACCTCCTTCAACCGGTAGTTGTTTGGAATGAACTTGAGGGTTTTGGCTTCTTCAATGGCTACTGCTCTAGTGTCTTGTATTTGTTGCACGGTTGGGTTAGTCATTGTTTCTGCTTAAGATAAAACATAAAGGTTGATACACACAGATATAAATACCATTATGAATTTATACCTAAGCATTAAACATATGACATAAAACCTTAAGAATTTACAACACTCAAACATTTAACAAGTTATTAAGCAAAAACACCTTAATCCGGAATAAACATCTCATCCGGAATAAACACTTCATCCGGAATAAACACTTCATCCGGAATAAACCCTTCATCCGGAATAAGCACTTCATCCGGAATAAACACTTCATCCGGAATAAACACTTCATCCGGAATAAAACACTTCATCCGGAATAAACACTTCATCCGGAATAAACACTTCATCCGGAATAAACACTTCATCCGGAATAAACACTTCATCCGGAATAATTGTTTCATCCGGAATAATTGTTTCATCCGGAATAAATTGTCTATCCGGAATAAATTGTCTATCCGGAATAAATTGTCTATCCGGAATAAATTGTCTATCCAGAATAAAATGGTCTATCCGGAATAAACAGTCTATCCGGAATAAACAGTCTATCCGGAATAAACACTCTATCCGGAATAAACAGTCTATCTGGAATAAACAGTCTATCTGGAATAAACGGTTTATCCGGAATAACATGATTCATCCGGAATAATCTTAAACTTTGGTTCATCCGGAATGTTTTTGCAAAACGGTTCATCCGGAATAACTTATCACCTTGCTCATTCGGAATAGTCTTAGAAAAATGTTTCTACCCGGAATAACCTAAACATGTTCTTGAATGATTTAATCTAAGTGCATGTGAGTGTTTTAAAGCATTCTAAGGCTACACAATTCGTTCTAATCTCATTCACAAGTTTCAAAGTTGCCACTTTTAACCCTTTCATTTGAAAGTCTTTGTCACTTAATGTCCCCTATCTTTTTGTGTTTCTTTTCTTTTCCTTTTCTTTTCGTTTCTAGTGACTAACCATCGTTGAACTTCCCAATCATCGTTAGACTTGACCACCTTAAGCTATCTTAGCGATCACACAACTTAACTATTCACGACAAGTCACAAACGAATACAAGACGAATACCAAAGCAATTCCAGTCATTAACCATTTAGCCAATTAATTTTCCTCAACAACTTTTGAAGACAGTTTTGATGACGAAGATGATTTAACATTTTCTCCCCCTTAAACGATGACCCGTTTTCTATTTAAAGAGCTGTAGTCATTGTTTAACGAGGCACATGTTGATGAAAAACATTTTCCAATTGATCGTGGTGGCAATAAGATTTCTCTTATTTTGACAAATTAATGCACTGAGACGTACACTAACTCGTGTTAGACCAATTTATAAAGTAAACTTGATCCCTTTGTATGATTTGGCTTGTAAATCATACCCGAGAAAATTAATTCCCGTTGTGAGCCAACGTTTTCCAAGGAAATACGTGACTTTAATGCGAAAAGCGGGTTGCAGTCTGAAATAACTACAAGCCATAATGGGCATGTTTTAAAAATGTAGAACTTTTACACGGACTCTAATTATGGCGCCGTGTCAATTTTGATTGACATTTCTAAAGCCGTAAATATTACCGTACAAAAAGACATGCCCGATTAAAAAAAGACGAAAATATTTTTGGGTTTTCTTGGTTTTATGTTTTTTATGGTTTTTCTTGGTTTTATATTTTTTATGGTTTTTGTAGGTTTTATATTTTTATATTTTTCTTTTTGTGGTTTATATATATACGATAATATACATGATCACGATCAAAGGATACGCATGAATAGTTTACCACCACTATTCTGCTGATTCTTCTGCCAACTCTTTGAGAGTCACTGGAGAGAAGGATTTCATGCCAAGCTTGTCGATCAAAAACTCGATTCGTCCTCAATCTAAGGCTTTTGTGAACATATCTGCCAGCTGATACTCAGTGGTGATAAAATACAGCTCGAATGTCGATGTGCTTTGCCCGAGAGTGTTGATCGTAGTTGCAGCAAAGGGCAATGGCGCTCTTGTTGTCACAATACATCGGGATTTTGTTGAATCCAAGACCGTAGTCAGTTAGTTGTGATCTCATCCAAAGAACTTGAGCACAACAACCGGACATGGAAATGTATTCAGCCTTCATGCTAGAAATTGCAGCGCTTTTCTGCCTTTTTGAGGACCAACTAATCAATCTGTCTCCAAGGAGTTGCACAGACCCAGAAGTGCTACGCCTCGTGTCTTGACACCCAGCATGATCGACATCTGCATATGATATTAAAGCAATAGAGGAATCTTTCGGATACCATAGACCACGATGAAGTGTTCCTTTGAGATACCGAAATATCCTTTTAACAGCATGTAGGTGCTTTTTGGTAGGCCGAGCCTAATACCGGGCACACATGCATACGGCAAATTACAAATCAGGCATGCTAGCAGTCAGATAGAGAAGAGTGCCGATCATCCCACGGTAGAGTTTCGGATCGACAATAATCTCATTCCTATCTTCATCTAACTTTGATTTCTCCACCATTGGAGTATCCACGGGGTCACAATTTTCAAAGTTATATTTCTTTAAAGATTCTAGAGCATATTTGGATTGATTAATAAAGATGCCTCTGGGATTCTGAGAAATTTGTAATCCTAAGAAAAATGAAGTTTTTCCCATCATTGACATCTGAAAGCGTGTGGACATTATTTTCTCAAAGCGGTTTGACAATTCTATGTTAGAGGCAGCAAATATTATATCATTAACATAAATTTGTACCAGTATCATGTCGTTGTCTTCCTTGAGAGTAAATAGAGTGGGGTCCACCTTGCCTTTGGAGAAGCCTTCCGAAATGAGATATGTTGAAAGGAGATCATACCACGCGCGTGGAGCTTGTTTCAACCCATAGAGAGCCTTCTTAAGCTTGTACACATGATTAGGAAACTCCGTGCTAACGAACCCATTCGGCTGACTAACATAGACTTCTTCCCTTAGTTCACCATTCAAAAATGTCGTCTTCACATCCATTTGATAGACGATCATGTTCATATGAGCAGCATACGCAAGGAATAGTCTAATAGCCTCCAATCTTGCAACAGGAGCAAAATATTCTTCAAAGTCTATACCCAAGGCTTGTTTGTATCCTCTAGCAACCAATCAGCCTTATTCTTTAAAACTCCACCCATCTCATCGAGTTTAACCTTATAAACCCACAAAAAAGTAAGGATGTTAGCCTTGTCAGGGAGAGGAACTAATTCCCATACTTCAAGTCTTTGGAATTCATTTAGTTCCTCTTGCATGGCTTCAATCCAAGATGATTGAGTCATAGCATGTTGCCAGTTTTTAGGTTCAACTTCAGAGAGAAATGCATCAAAATAGCAATAGAGTGCACTCTCTTGTAATTGATGACGTGTCGAGACTGGTCGATTGAGGCCTCCAATAATATTCCTAATTGGGTGATCTTTTGTCCATTTGGTACTGTGATTTTCAATCCGTGGTGGTCTAGAGTGAACGATTGTAGGAGCTTCTTCTGAGGTAGACGCGGCTGAAGGATTTTCAGGTATCGGTATACCAAAGAATGGAAGCTCTTGTTGGTGAGCATATTCTAAGTCGTGATCAACAGAATCCTCTTCATCATCATTAGGCACAAGTAAGGGTGAAGATTCAGGTGTAGTTTGAGAATTACTTGGTGCATCCGGTTCAATGTTAATTGAAGATGTATTTGATGAAGCTTCATTAGCTTGAGCAACAACTTTAGGGATTGGAGCTATCACTACAGGTGCTGGAGCTTCATCATTTGGGGGATCAAAGAATTCATCAAACAAAGGTTGAAATAGTTCATCCCACTCGGGCCTTGTAGGTGGTATAAATGATGTAGAAGTAGGATTATTGGGAACTAATCCAGAACTGATAGCACCGGTTCCCATCTCATGAAGCGCGGGTTCAGAGCTGCGTTGCTCAGAAGCCATCGCTGTCAGCTCATCAAAATCTGCGTCCATAGTTTCTACTATCTTACCAAGACAACGGTTGTAAATTCGGTATGCTTTCTTGGAGGGTGAGTATCCAATGAAAATACCTATATCGGCTTTCGGTTGAAGTTTACCCAAATTCTCACTATTAATGTTTGGATAACAGAGAGCACCAAACACATGAAAGAATGAAACATCGGGTTTACGATCATGTAGAAGCTCATAAGGTGTTTTTCCATGGCGTTTCCGAATGATAGAGCGGTTATAGGTGTAACATGCAGTAGATACAGCTTCTGCCCATAAGAATAATGGAGCGTTCGCATAAATCAGCATAGTCCTAGCAGCTTCCATAGGCGTACGATTCCGTCTTTCAACGACACCGTTTTGTTGTGGAGTACGTGCAGCGGTTGTTTCGTGTGAGATACCAACTTCTTCATAGTAATCACGAAGAGTCTGGTTGACGAACTATGTTCCATTATCAGTACGAATACGACGGACAATAGTATTTAAACGTACCTGAATGAATTTCAGAAAAGTGATGATAGCCTTCGGTGCTTCATCCTTTGTACGTAGAAATTTAACCCATGTAAACCTAGAAAAATCATCCACCATAACAAGGATGAATTTCTTACCACTCACACTTTCGGTTCGCATTGGCCCACAAAGATCCATATGCAAAAGATGAAGTTTTTCTTGATTGGTGTCTTCAGCTTTGGGCTTGTATGATTTCTTGGTGCTTTTCCCCCTTGAACACGTGGAACATAAATGATCCTTGTGAAATTTGAGCTTTGGAAGACCACGAACTAATTCGTTTTTAGCCAGATAATTAATAGCATCAAAATTGAGATGAGATAATCTGCGATGACATAACCATGACTTGGTCTTAGATGCTTTGGAGAGAAGACATACTGGAGAGGCGGCGATCATGTCTTGTAGGGACAAAGTGTAAAGATTTGCACCACGAGACCCCTTCAACAAATCTTTTCCTTCCAAATTGCGGATGAAACAAGTGTGTTGTCGAAAAGAAACCTCTAGGTTGGAATCACAGAACTGTCCTACTGAAAATAAGTTATGACCAAGACCTTTTACATAGTATACCCTTGAAATCGTGACATTTCCAATCTGATATTCACCATACCCCATTATCTTTGCAATATGATCATTACCGAATTTAACCGTTCCAAGAAACTTGCTGACGAAATTTCAGAGCATCGAGCGATCTCCGGTCATATGCTTTGAGCAACCGGAGTCCAAATACCAGAGGATGATTTGGAGCACCTGAAAATATCACTAGACGAGGACAATGTATAGGTTTCGGAATCTAGATGTTCCTTGTTATTAGCAGGTACAGATTTAATGATCTTAGATTTGCTAACATTAGGTTTCTTAGATTTCCTAGCCTTCTTCCTAATTGGTGGTGTAGATTCAAGTTGGCTTAAATCCTGAGGTATTTCTTCACTGATAGGCACTATAGTGGGGGCTGACCTAACTAAAGGGCGCGGTTTCCATACTTTAGTGCTAGTGTGCCTAATTAAAGGACGCTGAGACCTAACCTCAATGGATGCATTCCTAGTTAAAGGGCACATTTTTCCATCTAATGTAAAGGTCCTACCAGTGGGACGCCATTGCCATCCAAATTGGGCACAAATTTTCCCAATTGGCTTCCATTCAAGATCATTCCTAATGGCATTCATTTCATTCACATGATCAATAAGACACAAATCATGACGCTGAGAAAACATGCATTCATTACAATTCCAACATTTCAAATTAGAATTCACAAATGGCTTAGGCTTCTACACAGGCGCAGAGCTTTTAGTCTTAGCTACATGATTCTTTTTATTTAAATCTGAAATAACATTCCTAGGGTGAGCTTCTACTTTCTTCTTGATGGTACTACTAGTGGAGGGCTTGATCTTATCTTTCTTGAGTGGCGATCCTTTAGCCTTAGTAGACTCTTTTACTCCTGTAGAAGGCAAAGCGGGAACATTAGCAACAGATTTTAAAGGTGCCTTAGTTGATGGTGCCAATGACGGTTTTGCTCCTGGGGTTTTATTGAATGGAGTTACAGCAATGGGTCGATTAGTGAGTAGTGCAGAACCCGATTTTCCTATGTATTGCAAATATGCTAAGCAATATTGAACACGCTTAATATATGCATGAGATGTATAATAGTAACTGCTTGAGGGATCTAACGCGTACAAATCATCTAAAATATCCCTAACAAGATCCACGTGCTTAATTGCATTCCTCATATAATCATCGTAAGTAACCGGATTTTGCTTATGGAGCGGGTTCTTATAGAGCACCACTGACTTGGTTGATGGAGAACTAGAGGACGGTGCAGAGTTTGTAGCTAAGTTATTAACAACTTCTTGTCGGGTGAGAAGAAGTGTCTCCTTTAACTCGGCCAAGACCATGTTTTTGTCAATGAGCTGGATATTTAAGTCAGAGATTTCCTCACACTTTTGGTTCAATTGTTCAACATAAGATTGTTGTTGTGCTGCATTAAAAGCTAAGCGGTCTTCTATTGAACCATAAAGAGTAGATAGTCCCTGTCTTGCACGATCCATCTCCCCTAGAATAGACGAAAGTCTAATTTCTAAGTCCTGGTTTTTAGACTCTGCAGCCTCTAGTTCTAATTTTAGTGTTTCGTTCAATGATACATCTCTCTTTAATCTCATAATCTCTTCCCCTAATCTCTTCCCCACTCGTCTCAACACTGTTTTCACAATTATTTGTTACCAAAATATCCTCATTTTGAGTTTGTTGTTTTAATTCTAAAGATATAAAATGTTTTTCAAGTTGATTAAAACGTTTTGTAATTAAATTGTAAGAATCTTGAAGCTTTAAAAATTCAGCATTAGACTCGTGACAAGAATGATTATCTACGACATTTACAGTCTCATCAATATTTACAGAGAGATCATGCACATCATCACATATATTCACAGCATCACATTTGTTCATGGCGTATGTAAGCTCATTCGAATAATTAACATTCAAAGTAGTAAGCACATCACACGATATTACTTGGGACAAGAATCGGTCATATTCGGATAAAATCTTTTCCTTTTCAATTAATTGTAGTTCGTAAGCGGTGTCCATTTCATAAAACACTTTTTGAACTTCTTTAATTTCAAAATCGAGATTTTCCGAAAGAGATGCAAAACTTCCTTTTAGATTTTTGACAAAAGGGTTGATCTCATTCTTAAACACCTCGTTCATGTGTTCGAAAGCCCATTCTCCGGCGTTTAGACCATTTGAAGTCGTACATTCCCGGATGACCTTGTCAAAACTAGCAAAATATTGATTAATCTCTTGCAAGTTTATCCATACAGTGCTAATAGGTGGAAGATCCTTTGGAATTTCCTTAGTTCCTTCCATTTTGACAAGTGTAGGAAGTGTACTAGGGTTTTCTTCATTTAACATGTAGGTTGGTGCTGTGATGAGATCTTTATCCATATGGAAGCGAATTCTAAAGTCCTTTTTTGCAAACTCCTTATTCATTTTAAAATAATCACACTGAGGATATTTTGCAAAGTTGTATGACCGACTCTCATCAACTAGAGCCTTATTATTGTGATCCTCGAAAATAAAAATCGGATCTAGGACCAATCCTAATTTGGTTGTATCATAAAGTCTTGGATTATGGATAAAAGCTTGTCTTGCATACCGTGGATTACGGGGGGAGGGCTTTTTGACGCGATAAGTTAAAATCTCTAAACGATGAGTCAAATAAGTGCACTAGTAATCTAGACTTTTAATCCTATTAGCCGCATTAATTTCCATTTCATTCTTTTTAGACTCGAGTAATTCAAAATCCGTTTGAAGTTTGTGAAAATTAGTGACCACTAACTCTTTTTCTTTAAGTTTGTTAGAAATATTTGCTCTTAAGGTTTCAATTTCTTGCAAATGACCCATTTGTTTGTTTCGAAAATGATCATATTCGGGATTTGTAAGAACATTGGACGAAGGAACTTATTCCAAAGTTTGAACTTTTTCGTTGGACAAAGCAAGCTCAGCCGACAGATTCTTATTCGTAGCTAGGGTTTCTAAAAGTGCAGTATTCTTTTGGCTAAGTAACTTTGCAGGAACCATGACCAAATCTTGTTGAGCAGGAATATGCGTATGCGAAATGGCTCCCGGTTGTGATTCACTCAAAGTCTGGGGACTTACATTGATATTACTGTCATTGATTGTCTCCTCATTTGAATGACTCGCCACCGAAGACTCGTTCGGATCAACACCCTCTTGCCCAACTTGATGTGGTTGAATACTAGTATCAGTGGTATTAGTAAGTACCTCAGATATTTGATCTGACCCAACGCAAGAGATAGTCGCCATAAGAGCTGCCTGAGCCGATTGAAGATCATCACAGTCTGAATCGTAAGCATCCAGATCATCTGCTTGGTATGCTGCATTCTGTGTAGTGAGAACTTCTTGTTCCGCAATCCCTGGATCAGCAAGGAATGCCAGCTCCTCTTCATCAAGTTCCTGTCCTTGTGCTTGAGCGTTTACCAAATAAATCTTTTCTGCAAATGATTGACCATCCCTTCTCCTCTTGGGTTTTGTGCAATCCCTAGACATGTGACCTTCTTCCTTACAGTTGTAGCATGTAATCATTCGCAACTTACCTGTGGAATTAGCCCGTGGAGCAGTAACCATTGGAGCAGTGTTGACCATTAGAGCAGGATTGACCATGTGTGCATTGGTGGTTGATGTAGTGGGTCTCCCCTGATAAGGTTGAATAGGTTGAACCATTACCCTTCCATTCTCAATGGTAGCTTGTTGTCGAGAATTAGATGAATTCCTCAGTTGATTGTTAGTATGAGCTGGTCCTCTAAATCCTCGTTTGCTCAATGTCCTTGTGAGGTAAGTAGACATAGTGGCTAACACTTCAGCTGGGTCAGTTCCTTGTTTGAATTCAGGAATGGGAACCTCATCATTATCATAATACATTGCTTGGTCTTGTTGATCGGCATAAGCACTAGAAGGAGTACTGATGTGGTCAGAATAACTTGGTGGATATGCTGCACTTTCTTGATATGGAGAGTATGATGACTGAGCATAGGATGCAATGCTTGCTGGTGAATATGGGTGAGGTTGTGGAGCGATTTGTGATGCTTGTGGTTCTCTCTGAGACAAAGGTGCATTAAACCGATATTGTTGCTGATGTGAGGTGGGTGGTTGAGGTAAAATCGAATATTGGGGGAAGCTTGGAGTCATGTACGGTGATGGATGATAAGCTTGGTGTCCCATGATATAAGGAGTGTTGTTATATGACAAGCTTGGTTGATTTACCATCAAAGCTAAAGATTCAGGGTACATACCTCGAGGCATACGATGCATGATCACGTGTTTTTCATGCTGCTGGAGAAAAGCATAGAGTTGATCCAAATTGCACTTATGTAAATCCCTAGTTAACTTAACATCAGTAATATACTCACCCCATTCAGCTTGAGGTAAAGTATTCAAAAACTTGGTGTTAACCTGGAATGGAGCAATCACGAGATTGTACACATTAAAATCATTCATGAGAGTAGTGAATCTGAAGTAGTAGTCGTGAAGCGTTCCCCTGGACTGTACGTGAACCTATCAAACAGATCATATAACTGACATTCGCGTTCCTGTTTAGTAAGAGACGTACCTTGTAGCAAAACCTGTAGACGTTCCCATAACTCCTTTGCAACCGTATATTGACTTACCATTCAATAGATGTCATGTGGAAGAGCTTGGAGAATGGTTTGAAGAGCCTTTTCGTCTGCATCGGCAATAAGTTGTTGAACTGGCGTAAGTTCTTCAAACTCCCGTGGTCGAGTCACATTGTTAACAACGATGGTACCATAATCAAGTGGACCATTTAGAATTGACTTGACCATAAGCCTCCCATATGTCGGTTTTCCCTTAATTTATGACATCATACGGCCTTGCCATGCTTCAAAGACTTATTTAATGAGCATTGGAGGACGATTATCCGTTCCCGTAATGACGGAAATATCCGTAAGTGATGTCATTTGAGGCATTAATGAACTTGGATTCATTTTGATCACTTTAAAGAATCAAAGATTATCGGTTGATCGAGCAGTAAAGTAAGGTTGTGACTTGTGTTGTGTTGTTGTGTAAGATACCAAGATTAAATCCTCTAAAAATCGTCGAAAAAACTCGTAAAGTATCCCTTGAGTTGGAATAATTAAGTCGATTCGGAATAAAACTACCTTTATGTGGAAAAAGACCTTGGTTCAGAAAAAAATACCTTGATTCGGAATATTTGTTGGTTCGGAATGTTGGTTCAGAATAACTTGGTTGATCCGTAATAACTTGGTTGATCCGGAATAACTTGGTTGATCCGGAATAACTTGGTTGATCCGGAATAACTTGGTTGATCCGGAATAACTTGGTTGATCCGGAATAACTTGGTTGATCCGGAATAACTTGGTTGATCCGGAATAACTTGGTTGATCCGGAATAACTTGGTTGATCTGGAATAACTTGGTTGATCCGGAATAACTGGTTGATCCGGAATAACTGGTTGATCCGGAATAACTGGTTGATCCGAAATAACTGGTTGATCCGGAATAACTGGTTGATCCGGAATAACTGGTTGATCCGGAATAACTGATTGATCCGGAATGTTTTTCTTGATTCGGAATACTCTGTTTATCCGGAATAATATGTTTATCCGGAATAACTGTTGATTCCGAATGCCTTGTTGATCCGGAATAAACTGGTAAAAAATAACTTCGAGACCAAGTAAACCAACTTTAAACGAATCTAAACCCGATTTTTGATCAAAAACCACAAAAAGTTTTGTGATTTCTACCAAAATAAGCTAAACCCAACACTTATCTACTAATCCCAACAACAAAAACACCAAAAATTACAAGATTCAAGGTAGATTTTCCTAAAAATCACTAAAACAATCAAAAACTAAAAAATAACACAAATCATTACCTTAAATCACCTCATGGCTCTTGATACCAATTGAAGAATTGTGATAATCTTATGAATCAATAAGGTGGGTTGATGGTTCTAGAGAGAGAAAGTAGTGAGAGAAATTGAGAGAGAAAATGTGTGTTTTTATTTATGTGAAAGTGAAAACAACCAACCAACCCCCTTTCCATGGTGGAAAGGGGTATTTATATCCAAGCCACTAATGGACTTGGGCCGACCCATGACAAGCCCATGGGCCGGTTTTACTTAAAAAATTAAACAAACATTAACTACGAGCTATACAACATTCAATAATATCGTGGAGTGACCGATACTTCTAATATACGTTAAAAACGTGTTTCTAACAAAATTTGATTTGTGCAAATCCCAAATCAATTTAACATCAGTGACATATTGGCTCCACTCTAGGGGTAACGTGTTCAAGAACTTGGTGTTGATTTGAAATTGAGAAATCGTGAGATTATACACATTTAAATCATTCATCAATGTAGTGAAGCGCATGTAGTAGTCATGAAGTGTTTCCCCTGGAATGTATGAGAACCTATCGAACAAGTCATAGAGTTGACACTCTCGTTCCTGCTTGGAAAGTGAAGTCCCTTGTAAAAAAATCGTTAAGCGATCCCAAAGTTCCTTTGCTGCCTTGTAATTGCTTACCATACGATAAATATCGGGTGGAAGAGCTTGCTTGATGGTCTGAACGGCCTTGTCATCCGCATCGGCAATGACTTGATTGGCAGCCGTTAGTTCATGAAATAGCCTTGGCCTAGTCACATTGTCTACAGTACTTCACCCCAATCGAGTGGTCCTTGCTTAATGGATTGAACCATGAGTCTCCCACTGGGTCTACCCATAATATAAGACATCATGCGACCTTGCCATGCTTCAAAAAGCTCTTTGATAAGCAACGGTGGACGAGCAACGGTGGACGAGTATCGGTACCTGAGATGATAGAAAGGTAAGTAAACGATGTCATTGTTGGCATGTATGAATGTGAATTCATTTTTGATCCCTTGAATAAAGATTACCGAAATGATCGAGCAATGAAATAAGGTTGTGTGTTTTAATGTTGTTTAAACAAAGATGTTGTTATCTTTAGGTTTTGTGTTTTTGTGAAAGTTGCAATGTCGAAAAATCCTCTAAGTTGTGCAAATTATATCTCAATACCCAAATTAATTCTATCTCAATTTCAAATCTCAAAGTTGTCGTATTGCTCAAACGTAGTCCTTCTCAATGCCAAAAACTTAATCCCGTCAGAATGTGATCGGAATGTGACCGGAATAAGTGATCGGAATATGATCAAAATTTGATCGGAATATAGTGATCGCAATAAGTAGTGATCGCAATAAAGTGATCGCAATATGTAGTGATCGCAATATGACCTATCGGAATAAGTGATCGCAATATATAATGATCGCATTATGCCCTTATCGGAATAAGTGATCGCAATATAGTGATCACAATATATTGATCGCAATATAGTGATCGCAATAAAGTGATCGCAATATAGTGATCGCAATATGTTGATCGCAATATAGTGATCACAATGTGTGATCATAATGTAGAAACCCATATGTTTTTGTGATCCTGATCGTAATGCAGAAATAGTCCGAGACTTGAGAACACCAAAAAGTTTAGATTTTTTACCTTGTAATCCGTGTTTCTAACCAAACCAAAGTACCCACATCGCTACTACAACTATGTAGAAGATATATGGATCAAGTGGAACAACAAAAACACGAAACAATTTTGAAACTTGGATAAAATCAATCAAAAACCATGAACACACTTAAATAAGCATTAACAACACAAAACCTACCTTTATTTCATCCCATGGCTCTGATACCGATTGTAGAAGTATGGTAATCTTTGATATATAAAGAGGGTTGTTGTTTCTAGAGAGAGAAAGTAGAGAGAGAGGAGAGAAAATGTAAATGTATTATGTGAGAAATGAAAAACAACCAACACCCCTTTCCATGGTTGAAAGGGGTTTATATACCCAAGTCCCTTACTGGACTTAGGCCTCTGGCCCATGAACATGCTCATGGGTCGGGCTTACATAAACTCTAATTAAACTTATACTACGAGCCGTTAACTATATTGTTGGAGTGACCGAGACTTTCTAAATACGTGAAGCGTATTTCCAACATGTATCTATATGACTCTCTTCAAGATCATAATTTCTCCCACTGAATTCATGATTTACAAGACCACTTTCAAAGAAGTCTCCATACCTGACAACAATCACTTTGTTCTCAGGTGGATAATAACAGTATTAACCCATAGTTTCCTTAGGGTATCCTAGAAAGATACATTTCACATATCGTTGTTGGAGTTTGTCGCCCGAGTCACGTTTCACATACGCCTCGTAACCGCAGACCTTTAAATAAGACAAATATGGCTTCTTGCCATGCCATAATTCATATGGTGTCTTATCAACCTTCTTCGTGGGAACCATATTTAAAATGCGAACCGTAGATTCTAAGGTATAATCCCAAAAGGATAATTGTAAAGTTGTAAGATTAAACATAGATCGCACCATATCTAATAGTGTACGATTTCTCCTTTCGGATACACCATTATGTTGTGGAGTATAGGGAGAAGTAATATGTTGAACAATTCCATTCTCACTTAGATAATCTTTAAACTCTTGACTTAAATATTCACCACCTCTATCAGTACGAAGAGCTTTAATCTTCTTTCCTAGTTGCAATTCTACTTCTGCTTTAAACACTTTGGATGTTTCAAATATCTTATGTTTATGCTTAAGTAAATAAACATAACCATAACGGCTATAATCATCCGTAAATGTTAAGAAGTAGCTAGCACATTTCCTTGACACATGTCTAAGTGGTCCACACACATCAGTGTGTATTAAACCAAGTAGATTAGTAGCCCTTTCAATATTGTTATTAAAGGGTCTCTTGGTCATCTTTCCAGAGATACAAGACTCACATTTATCAAATGATTCATCATTGATATTTTCCAAAAGACCTTCACGTTGAAGCTTTTGTATACAAGTCTTCCCAATATGGGCAAGACTAAAATGCCAAAGATAAGAACAGTTCTTGTCAAACTTTCTCTTTTTATTCATGCTAAAACAGAATTATTATTATACTTGGATTCATTTTCATGCATGTCTATTTCAAACACACCATTCACAGAAATTGCATTAAAATAAAAAATACCATCTTTCCAAACAGAAATTCAATTATTATCAATAGTGTGAACAAATCCAGTATTCAACAAACAAGAAAAGGAAATAACACCCCTAATAATTGTAGGTGCATAATGACAATCATTTAAAATCAGTACTAAACTCGAAGGTAAAACTAAATTAAATGTTCCTATAGCTTCAACCGCTGCTTGTGCGCAATTGCCCACTTGTAGAAATTGTTCCCCATAGGATAGCTTCCTTTCCAACTTAAATCCCTGAAGCGTATTACAAATGTTAATACCGCATCCCGTATCATATACCCAGGAATTTAATTTGTATGTCAAATTAAATAATTCAATTATAAATAAAGTACCTGAAGTTGTAGCGCTTTGCTCAGAATTCTTCTTTATTTCTCGCAACTCTGCGAGGTAAATAGGGCAATTCCTCTTCCAGTGACCACTTGCCTTGCAATGTTGACAAGTCTCATCCTTCTGAGATTGATTCTTCTTGACAAAGTTCTACTTAGGTTTCGTATAAGTCGTAACTTGCTTGCCCTTATCACCCTTGCATTTGCCTTTCTTCTTGTTCGCTTGCGGTTTTGGCTTACTCACTCTACCCTTTTGTATGGTTAGTATAGGAGGAGTAGAGGTAGATGTCTTGTCCTTTCGTAGTCAATGAGCATTGCATGCAAATCATTAACTGTCTTCCCCGTGCAATGCATATCATAGTTTCTAACAAAATCATTGAAGTCCTTGTTAAGGGACCTATTGCTCAAGTTGATAGCCATATTATGATCATAGGGTTGTCCTAGTGCAATGAGTTGTTCCATATAACCCCTCATCTCCATGTAATGTGCACTAACAGACTTTTCAGGAGTTTTCTTGCAGCAATGCAAAGCATCTACTAAGTCGTAGATCCCCACAGCTTGCGGCTTCTCGAACATAGCCTTGAGTTCATCAAGCATACACTTAGGCGAAAATAGCTCATACTTCTTTTAAATTGGAGGGGAAATTTTCCCTATCATTAAGCAAGCCACATCCGAGTGCTTCTTAATAGTAGCAGCGTGTTCAAGCCTTGCGGCTTCAGAAGCTCCTTCAACAAGATTCTCTGGATAAGGAGTGGTCAAGATATCAATAGTACCCGCTACTCTCAAGACAATTCTTAGTGAGCGGTACCAATCATTGAAGTTAGGGCCACTAAGTTCAGGACGATCAAAAAATGTTTTGAACGTAGAACTTATAGTGTTATTGTCGAGTTGAGCCATTTCTACAGAAATAAGTTAAAAGATTAGTATTTTCGATAAAATACATTCAAGAAAATAAAATTACCCCGGTATATAAACCATAGTATTTTCCTTGAATCCTAGAACATATATTGACATAGATCCATTACATCAGTTGATCTTCTATTAATGAATGTACTCAACATAGTGACTTGTCGAACAATTCAATTGACAAATGATTTTCAATATCTAAATATTTAAGGGATTTACATTGCCAAAAAACTTTTTGCATTGTAAACATGTTTCCTCCCTTCTGAATGCCTTAAGTTTCAAGATCTCACTGAGTAACTTAATTAAGTCGTTTAATCTGAATAACGTAGAACTATCATGCGAATTCTCATTCTAAGAAAATTTTCTTTCCATTACGACATCGTCCAAAAATCTCATATGACGACGTAGTAATTTCAAGTGTTCGTCAATTAGATATCATTCAACTTAAATTTTAAGGGTATAAATTTGATGTCAAAATCAATGTATGAAGAAGCATGCATACAACCCATAGCATAAGTTTAATAAAACATTTAATAAACTTTTTCACGAGACTAAATTTCTACATAAGTTATGTTGAGTTATTCGTTTAACCAGTCAAAGAATTTACCCACAACTATTCACAACGTACTTACGGCTAAAGCACAAAGCAATAACCTTATTCATTGTGACTCGGATGTGAATTTCCGGTAAATCAACCTTAAGGTATAATGCAAATAATAATCGTAGGTAATTTCAATTTGGCGCACAGGCGAGCCGGGAATTTGGTCAGCGACTAATGGCTTAACAACTCCTTCCTTAACCGGGTACATGACCAGCGGTGCGTTATACCCACCTTATAGTTTGTCAAAAGGAGTAGGCCGTTAGATTATTATTGAAATTCACCAATCAACGTAATTCTATGTAATTTATATCTCAAAAAAAATCTTAATTTTAATATGATTTAGTCCATATTTGTTTTTCTAAAAAAAACCCTTGTTTACAACAATTCGTACAATTTTAATATAAACAAGTAAAAAAACTAAATCATAAACAAATAATAACAATTTATATGTGCAATAAATAAATCAAATAGCCACATGCAAACGATTATTCAATAATCATCAAATCTAGGTTTTTATATTCATATAAAAGTCTTCCCTAATTCAAGATTTATTGAATCAAATAAACAAGTAGCACATAAAATCATATAAACATACAATTTTATAATCCATGAAAACATGCACGTTCATCATGGATCCACCCTCAAATCTTAACAATTAAATCACTACAGATCGTAATCTTTAGTTTACATGACATAACAATTAATCGTGCAATTTAATCTAAAATTTTACAACATGTAATTTAGGGTTTCAAAAACAATTCCTTTTTTTATAAAATTTGGCCAAACCCTAATTTTAAAAAACAAAACCCTAATTTTTAATAAAACCTAAAAACATGTAGTTTTAACTCAAAATAATTATTAGTTAAAAAACCTTAGATTTTCGATAATTATAACATGTTAAAATGGCTCTGATGCCACAAAAGGTTTATATAGTTCATAACAATTACACAAAACCCTAAACGAGATCAAAACACACATATAGCGGAAGCGATTTAACAAGATCATAATAACACAATTAGGGTTACGTACCTTTTAGCTAAATCAAATCCACAAGATAAAGAACGAATCACCAATTAGGGTTTATAACGAACACCACCAAGATATAGTCTAGAGTAAGACTATATTACGTTCTTGTACACACGTAATACAACGAGCTAACCGTGATTCTAGCACGTGTAAACTAAGCTTCAACGCTTGTGGAAAACCTACCCAACAACCCTAGAGAAGGTCTACGACTAGATTATAAGCTAAACTGAATACCAAGAAAAAACCACACAAAACCCTTTTGTGGTTTTGTGTTGCGATCAGCCAAAAGGGGAGAGAAGAGAGATTGTGTGTTGAATTATGAGGGTGAGAGGTTGTTTATATAGGCCTAAGAATTCTTGTAGCCAAAGTAAAAACAAATAAAAGGAAAGATTTTCCTTCCCCCATTGTCTCCATAACCGACCGACGAACACCTCCTTATGGGGTGTTCCGGAACCTTCTTTTCTTCTTCCTTTTAATTCCACAATGCTCGTTAATACTTAACTCTTAATTATTTAACGATTGTTAAGTAATCGCTTGATTTAATTTAATAAATATAATAAATATATTTATTAAATAAATTAACTCTTTACGTATTGAGTGCAATCCCGTTATCTCGAGTTCGATCCTATCACACGACTATAAAATATAAGTCTATAAACTTTCAAGTTTGTGGGGCCGTTTGAGATCCTCGAAAGGATTAGACCAGTAGCTTACAGGTTGAGGTTAACTGAGGAACTGAGTAGTGTTCATAACGTCTTGCATGTGTCGAACCTGAGGAAGTGTCTGGCGAATGCGGATTTGCATGTGCCACTAGATGATATTAGTGTTGACAATAGTCTTCATTTTATCGAGGAACCAGTAGAAATTATGGACCGGGAGGTCAAGACGTTGAAACAAAGTAAGATACCACTAGTTAAAGTTCGTTGTAATTCGAAACGTGGACCGGAGTTCACGTTGGAAAGGGAGGAGTTCATGAAGAACAAATACCCTCTTTTATTTGACAATGGTGTTACTCATCCTAAGGAGTAAATCTCGGGACGAGATTTCTATTAGGAGTGCTGTGACAACCCAGGATTTTAAGGTTTGTCACTTATGTCTGTAAGATTTTTGTTTATGTGCTAAATATGCCTTTATGTGATTTTAGATGTGTGGTGTGTGATTTGGGTTGATAGCCTACGTATGAGTATAAGTTAGTACACGTGGTGTAGTGATATGATCCACATCGTGGTCATGTTGACGATTCGTAGAAATAGTGAAATTCATGAAGGTCGAATTTATGGGTATTATAGTGTTATTTTACCTTTCGGTTGTATGTAGATAATCATTGTGTGCGTAGTATTAATATGTATTTATATATATAAGCATTTAGTGGAATAGGTTAGTAGCTCCAGGTTAGTTTAGAATTTCTCGTAAAATTATTTGGGAGTCGTAGATAGTAAAATTTTATATAAATAAAATTTTATTTTATCAAGATTTTAAATAAAGTTTGAGGTTCTTAAATTAAATAAGTGTCTTTGTTATAAATTAGGAAACATTTGTATAGATTTAATAATAACAAAAAAACAATAAATTTAGGATGATGGTTTTATTAAACCGACGAAAGAAAGAAAAAAAAGAAAAGAGGTTTTGGGCTTGTGCTTGTATTAGAGGTATAATAAATTAATTAGAAAACAAAACACACACGGAGAGAGAGAGAGAGAGAGAGAGAGAGAGAGAGAGAGAGAGAGAGAGAGAGAGAGAGAGAGAGAGAGAGAGAGAGAGAGAGAGAGAGAGAGAGAGAGAGAGAGAGAGAGAGAGAGTCTAACGCAACAGGAGAAAAAAAGGCAGAGAAGAAAAAAATTAGGGTTTTCAAAATCTTGATCTTTGATCAATTTAGGTATAATTATGTTTTAATTTTTGTTCTTATTTAATCAATTATGTTAGAATCATGTAATTAATCAGGTGATTGATTAGGGTTTTTTATTTTCTGTAATTAAAATAAATTAGGGCTTGAATTGGGTAATTAATGGGGGATTGTTAAGGTTGAAAATAGGATTTAGGGTTTATTTTCGCCAGACTGTCGCTAATCAACCAAAACTTTCTCTAAAACTATCACAGTGATGTTTGGGAAGATTTTAGACAAAATCGTTTTGATCATAACTTATTCGTTCTAAAAGCTTTTTGGGTGATTCAAAAGCCTAATATTATGTACTCTGAGTCTAATTTTCAAATGTACAGAGTTTATAGTCGTTTGAGGTCATTAGCTTGGTCGAATTCTTTGTACAAGTGTCAGGTTCAAGGTTGATTTTTGGACAACAAGGCTTAAACTCGTGTTTTGGGTATTTTGTGATAATGGACACTTAGAGGGTTAATATGGGCTGATTTAGGATAGAATTTGAGATGTATCCATTATAGGGATTGTTACATTGATGAAGGATTAGAATTCCAAAGTCAATGTTGACGTGTGTTATTGTTTATGTGTGCTTAGATAATTGTTGTTCGTGAAGATACTTTTGGAATTGCTTTTCACAAGGTGAGTTCATAGTCCCATTTTAATGATTCTTAAATGTTTTACTTCCAGTATGGGATGGAAATGATAGTTGTGTGGGTTAAGATGCTGTGAATGGTTTTAAGTCGTGTTGTGATGGACATGAATGTGCCTATTCTGTTATGATGTGACTATGGCTTTAAGTGTATGGTTTTGTACATCGTCTCTTCGGAGGCAAGATATCTCGACAGTCATATGAGACAACTTCCACATTGGTGTGGGAAAGATCCAGATAGTTGTGCATCGTCCCTTTAGATCTGGGGCAAGATACCTCTTGAATGGGGTATAGTTTGTTGTGTGAATTGTGGTCATGACTAATTGATTTGATTCTTGATTGTAGTTGCATTTCATGATAACCTCATTATAGTCCATTACTTTTGAGACGTTTTGTTTATTGATTTGTTCACAGCGGTGTGTCAAGGATTTTATGTCGTTGTGGTAGTCTAAACATATGTTCTCACCAACTTTATGTTGACAGATTGTAGTATCATTTTTAGGTGATGTTATTGTGAAGAATGAGGCTAGAAGTGGCTAGATTCTAGAGGCTTCTATGATGCATTTTGAGAAACCCACTTCCCCTTAGCTTTATGTTCTTTCATCTTTGTTTGCATGCACACTATGATACTTGTTTGTTCTGTTTGTTGTCTTGAACTTTTGAGTAAGACATTATACTCATTTGTTTAGACTCCTTTCATGTTAGATATTGTCATGACACTTTGTGTATCCTTTTATGATATGTTGCATTTAGACTTCTATATATACACACCATGTGTTTTGATGATATTCATACGTCTCGCCCCGTGTTTCTGCCAAGGCGGAGTGTGACAACATAACCGACAAAATAATATAAAAAGTAGCCCAAACGAGTGCCTAACCCGTGACACCCGTAATCAGACTCAAATGTAGGTGTACCTTATTTGACCACTCAACCACAATTGGGTAGGGATGTCAGTCCTGATAGATCTATACATAACATTCGCGCTTTTGACCAGTCATCCGGTTCGAAATTAACGGTTCATGAAAGTGGGCCAAAAGAAACTTTGGTTAATTAGGGACAAATAGTTAAACGAGCAAGTGTACTTGTGTTCCTGCGTTAAATCAAGCAATCATATAGTAGAATAATGAGTAAGTGTTAAAACAATTAACAGAGTTCACAGATGAGCACTTAACAAGTAAGACAGTTCATATAGTTTCTGACCAACCAAGTAAGCTGAAAAATTATCTTATAAAAGCAAAGTAATTTATAAACAGTTATTTTCAACCAAGCAAGTTTATAAAAAGTTCCTGACAACAAAGTAAGTTTATAACTGGTTTACGACCAAGCATGTACCTCCCCCTGATGTGTTGGGAGATGTCGGTATATTTTAATTAAATACGTTATAGAGAAAATTTAGGAAATTGCCTTTAGGAAAAGGTAATAATCCAAAAATAAGCTAAAGATGAATCAATTAAACACGAGAGTGATCCCGGTTCGTTAAAGAACTTGTGAATTTGAGACTTTTGATTTGAATTGGACAATTGATTTAAATTTGATTTTGGTTTTTATCTAATATTAATCCTACAATTTTAAACCTAAAGTGCATGAATCGTATTCCGAAAATAAATCTATAAAACAAAATAAACTATTTATTATTCAAAATTTACCTTCACTTTTTAATTGATAAAACTAATTTAAACAAAAAATATTAAAACAAATTTTTAAAACAAAATTTATTAAAACTATATTATTAAAAGACAATTTTAAAACAATTTAAAACTAAAAACTAATAAAATATATTTTTATTTATTTTTATTTTATTTTATTTTTTATATCTATTTATATTGAAACTAAATAAAATTTTGATAAATTAAATTTTTAATAATTCGTATAATAAAAATAATTATCTATTAAAACAAAACTATAACAAATGTATATATAAACAAATGACAGTTTAACTAATTTATATTAAATTCCATTTATAAACTAATAACAAAAAGAGCCCATAGCTCAGTTGGGTGAAGCGTAGGCTGCTAACCGTGAGGTCACGGGTTCAAGTCCTAGGAAGGACGTTTTTTTTTGGATAATAAATTTTTGGAATTGGAAAATTGGAATTACAGCCTACCAAACAATTTGTTTTGAAAAGCTGATTTATAGTAAAGTATCACAATTAATAACAACAATCAAAATCAAATAAAACAGTAACAATAAAAATCCTTAAATCCTAAATCAGTCAACACAAATACATCAAATCAAATCCCAAACAGTGGTGCAGACTAATACATATATTGGAAATAAATATTATAACAGTAATCAAATTCAAAATAATACAGTAAATCGAAACTTAGCAGACTACTTAATTGAAAACTCAAACAGGCAAAAATTAAACGCAACATTTAATCATAGACTTAAGCAATGATATACTAACACGCAGCAAACTCTAAACGTAAATAAGCAGCAAATGACATTTAAGCTAATAGAAAATCTATATGTAACACCCCATTTTGATGAATGGAATGTCACGCGTGATTATGGCGTGTCATCAAAGCATACAAGGATAAATGTCTTAAACATTACATGACCATAAAAGAAATACCGGAAACAAACATCGGTACCCCAAAGTAAAGCTCATCACACACACACATAAGTACTGAAATAGAAAAGGAATAAACAATGTCCATGGAAATGAGTATCAAAAGTATGAATAAATGCATAAAGTAATGAAGGCTAGGAAGATTCCAACCCATATGCACGTACACTAAAAGTCTATGAGCGTCCCTAAGTACCTGCCGTTTTGGGAACATGAAAAGAAAACGGCTAAGCATAACGCTCAGTACACGGATATACAAGCATAGAATGTATAACATAAGCATATACAACATATAGCAGCGGAATAGACTAAGTCCTGGAAAACCTGACATAACTTAGTAAAACTGGTTTTATAGTTTGAAAAGTCTTATGTTTATCTTATAAAACTGTTTAACATGTTTACCATTAGCCAATATAGGTCATGAAAATCAACGTGCATGAATACTTGGAGGGGTGACCTCGTCATGCAATTAGAGGGGCTGCCTCTAATTAATATAAGTTTGGGTAGGAGGGATCGGCTCCTTGTGAAGGATGCAAGGCACACACCACATTCACCTGAATAATCTATAAAAACAGGTAACCTAGGATGCACCCATACGCCCCACATGATAACATAATAATACGGCCAAAAGCTGAAGGGACGCCACGAGCTATCACTCCGCCATGGTGAAGTCATAACACTGGTGCCTCCAGTGTTATGGTTACCGTACCTCCATAACTAGGTGAAACTGGTCATGCATGTATATGGCTTAGGCATTTAATTAAACATAAGCAAATCAAAACATACAAAACATATACTGGGAAAACAGTTGGCTGCATACGGGGAATCCTAATAAGGAAAGAATGTCCATATTGAAAGGACGGAGAATCCGTACCTTGTATCCAGTGAACGAAGAAGACGAACGGAAGAGAGTCCTACTTCAATATCACTAATGCTACATAAATAATATACGTGTATAAGTATTCTGATCACTGAGTACGTACTGGATTTATATCATGTCTTAGCTTGTGTTATATGTTTATGTCATGTTTTACTGATTTAACGTTATGTTGTGTTTAGCATGTATTCTGTCTATTCTGATTAAGTATTACTTGTATTTCTTGTATTATTATACTTGTTGTATAATAATAAGTACCTTTCTAAAACTAGCAGGTTTCCAAAAATAGAAAGTTTCCAAAAATAAATAAGTTTCTAAAAATAGAAAGTTTCCATAAATAGACTCACTGCCAAAAATAAATAAGTTTCTAAAAATAGAAAGTTTCTATATTTAGAAATAAGCTGGATTATTAAGCTAATAATAAGCTTAAGTTTTACTGGTTAATATTCTAAGTCATGTGATTTATAGTATAGTTTATTAGTTATTACATGTAAATTAAATAAACTATAGGTTATAAGATTTAATTAAATATAACATGACTTAATTAAATAAAAGGTAAATAATACTTAGGTTAAAACATGTATTAATTTTTATTATTAATATAACCTAAGTCATGGAAATTAATTAATTATATGCCATGTTTTAATAATTAATTACTTTAGTCTAAAATTAAATCATAAAATACTTAGGTTAAAATCATGTATTATTACTAATAATAATTAACCTAAGTCATGACAAAATTAAATTAATTATATAGCATGTTAAATTAATTTAATAAATCTTGTAATTATTTATCTAGTAATAATAATTAACTGGTAAAAATAACTCATGAACTGAACCCGTGTTTCAAATCTAAACATGTCGTGAACCGGTCCGTGAAACCCCTTGAACCGGACCAAACAACCCTTAATTATGGCGAACTGGCTTCACCGGTTGCCACGGTTTATGTCAAATCGCCACCGGCTTAAGCCGGTGGTGCGTGTTGTTTTTCAGCCGAGACCCCCAAACCACAAGGCCAACCCCGACATGCGTCGGGGTCCCTTGTTGTGCTTGCTGCCGAGCCACAAAGCCACCACCGAGACCCGTAGGTCTCGGCTGTGGTCACACGAGACACACCGAGAGCTTCGGCTCTCGGTTTGTGTGCGCCGGCCGAACCAAACACCCCTTAAACCCTATGTTTTTTAACCCCATGATTAGATCTACATGTTTTAATCTTGTTTATCCATTATCATGTTTCATGTGTTCTTAGATCGAATAAAATAATTAAAAAGAAAAAGGTTTAAGGTTTACCGAATGCGTGAAACAAAAGGAATGATAACACGAACACCACACTTGAATTAAATCAACTAAGATCAACAAACACCCCTTCCTTATGTGCTTAAAACCGGCGGCCAAAGGAAAAGAAAAAGAAGGCTAGGGTTTTGTGTTTTTTCTAAAAACTCTGTATTATGAAAACATGTTTCTCTTCTTTTCTTTTTAGTTAAATTTTAAAGTGGGTTTGGCCCCCTTTCTTGTTCATGTCGCGGGTGTGGGGCCCACAAGGGGAAACCCGTTCTTTTTCCGTGTTCTAATTATTTACGTGTTCTCGTGTCGTGTTTACGTGATTTAATTATCTATTATTCGTGTTATATATATATATATTTATACGTGATCGTAATAATTATTACGTAAATACATAATAATAGGTTCGTGATTATTTACGTTCATGATTTCATGTTCGTAATTATAATTATTGTTGGTAATAATTATCGTGTCTTAATACGTATTAAATACTTATCGTGTAATAACACGTACGTAATACTTGTAATTCCTATTCGTGAAACATAAACGTGCTATAAAATGAAAGTTTTAATCATGTACGTACGATTATATATGTACTATTCATGGTAAAAGCGTACGGGTTTTACAACTCTCTCCCCCTAAGAAGAATAATTCGTCCCCGAATTATAGATAATGTAAACTGGAAAAGAGAAACATACCTGAATTCAAAACTTGAAATGAGGGTAAGAAGCCCGGATAGACTCATCTGTCTCCCAAGTGGCTTCCCGCTCGGTATGATCCCTCCAAAGGATTTTGACGAATGGAATCGTCTTCCTCCTCATGACTCGTTTTTGTCTGTCAAGAACTCGTTCGGGTTCCTCTATGAAGGTAAGATCTTCACGAATCTGTTCTAGTGGATACTGAACCATGTGAAGGGGATGATACTTGTACCCTCTGAGTAAGGACACATGGAAAACATTGTGAACATGAGAAAGCTGCGGAGGTAACGCTAAACGATAAGATACTTCATCGCTCAATGACATCAAACGGTCCGATGAATCGAGGACTGAGCTTCCCTTTGATTCCAAAATGTCTAACACCACGTGTCGGCGATACCTTAAGGAAGACGTGATCTCCTACGTTAAAATGTAAGTCCCTACGATGCTTGTCGGCATAACTCTTCTGACGTGACCGTGCTTCTTGCAATTTCTGTTTAGCTACTGCGACCTTCTCGTTGGTTAAGTCTATCATTTCTTGACTTCTAATGTCTGAATCGGCGAGTTTACGAACTGAATCTTCCTTGCAGATCGGTAAGAAATGAGCTGACTTAGTAAGTCGATCAACGATAACCCAAATCGCATCGTGCTTCCTCTTTGTCTGCGGAAGACCGGTAACAAAATCCATAGTGATCTTGCCCCACTTCCACTCTGTAATATCTAACGGTTGTAGAAGACCGCCAGATCGCTGATGCTCGATCTTAACCTGCTGGCAGGTAAAACATCTGGAGACGTAAGTCGCAACATCCTGTTTCATACCACTCCACCAAAAGTATTGCTTGATGTCATGGTACATCTTGGTCGAACCAGGATGAATAGAGAATGGGGAGCTTTGAGCCTCATCTAACAATGCTTCCCGGAGTTCGAGATCATCAGAGAACACAAAGTCTCGTGTCCTGCCATAAGATACCATCTGCGTCTACTCGAAATTCTGTCTGCGTCTCCAAATTCTAAATTATCGCCCAGATTTCACCATCATCCTTCTGAGCTTCCTTGATCTTAGAGAGTAACTCAGGTTCCACTCTAAGATTAGCCAAGTAACCTTGCTGTCCACGTATCATGATCTCCGTGTCTAGTCGTTCCAAGTCTCTAATAATTTCCTCCTTTATTTCAATGTCGTTTATCATTCCGGACTTTCTACTAAGTGCATCTGCCACTACATTCGCCTTGTCGGGATGATACTTGATTATAGTGTTTTACCACACCTTTAGGAAAAGGAGGTAAATAGGGAAAGTATTAAGTGATGATTTAGGAAAATCAAACACTAATGACCCTTATGATGTGAAAGTTCGTTTCCCAAGGAGGTATATGTGTGTGACTAAAATGTGACAAGATTTGAGATTAATATTTGAGAGAAGGGGATGAGAAAATAGAATGACGAAGACGTGAAATTAATTACTACGACGACTAAACGTAAAACCGTAAAAAGAGCTAAAATAAAAATTAATTCTAAAAATTCCCAAAAAAATTACCAAAAATCAAATAAAATAAACTAAGAGTTTACCAATGATCAAAACTTTTTCAAACCTTTTAAATAATTAAATATTAATTTTTAAATGCTAATTAAATCCCTAAAAATAAAATTGATTATCAAAAAGCCCAAATAAAATTTTTTCAATTGGTAAACCTCTAAAATGACCTAAAAAGAATAAAACTATTTTTATAAATTTTTAAACTAATAAAAACTATTTAAAATGATTTAAAAACTATTAAAACTTAAAATAATTATAAAAATTAATCTAATGATGATAAAATTAATCTAAGAGTTGCAAAAATCCTATTTTAATGTATTAAACCTAAGAAAAATATGAAAAGTGCAAAAATGTGAAATTTGAAAAATAATAATAAAATAATAGTCGGGATAGAGTTCTAGGCTGTTTCAGAAGCTCTGGTTTGTTTCAAAAGCTCACAAATAGCTTAACTAAGACTAATCAACAAAGAAAAGCCCAATAAGCCAAGTACAATAAGCTGTGTGAACCAATAAGCACTCTTTTAAAATAAGAAAAATTAATTTCTTAGTGAAAAGCTCTTAATAAGTTCTGATTTCTTCTAGTATAGCTTATAAGGTGAGATAATTGATGAAAAGTACAAAAACTAAGTTGTGGCACGTTTCAATAAGCTAAACTAACTGATAAGCACTTTTTGCCTTGGTCAACAAAAGTCAACTCACTCCAAAAATCACCAAACTTGCAGAACTTGGATATGAGGTGTGAATAAGCTTATTTGAAGCTGTTTTGGATCAAGTCTAGAGGTCTAGACCAATGAACCTAGCAAAAAAGTTGTCTTACTAAGCTTTATTTTGGCAGATTAAGCACTATAAGCCAGTGGGCTTATAAGCTTGTGAAATAAGCAGCAAACAAAAGGCACACACCAAGTAATGTACAAGGAACCAGTTAAAAGCACAAAACAACAAAAATCAATCCAAGTGCATCAAAATCACATAGCATGCATTTGCTGATCTATTTGACCAAAAGCTGAAATTCAAAAAGCTATAAGCTACTCAATTAGCAACCAAACTCTAAAACCAGATAATGCAGAGTTGTACAACCAACAAATCTATAAGCAAACCAAGTTTCACACCTTAATTCAAACAAACAAACAAATTAAACCTACTGATGTGTTTGACTGAAAAATGTGTTCAAAAACTAGCAACCTATGATTTTTAGTTATACTATGTTTTAAGCTTAACCAACACTTGATGTAACACCCCCAAATTTATACAACTTAATACAGCGGAAGACTAGTTGGTGTTACGGGATAGCACATTACTCACATCATAGACAACGCATAAAAATCGCGTCGTTTAATAATAAAAGCATTTCCATTCATTAAACATCAAAGATACATCGGTCCCAAGTCATTTTATTTCATACAAAGTTTTACAAAGTATTTGAATGGAAAATATTGTTTAAGTGCGGGCCATGAATTCTTGTTGTCTTCCCGAGAATTACCTTCAAGTACCTGAGATAAAACATGGTAAAAGAAAAGGTCAGCGATAACGCCGAGTGAATTCATAGAGTTTAATAAATTCCATCAATATAATATCAGTATAAAAGTGTTACTGAAAATCATTTTGTACAAATCGTTTTGATAGGCCATAAAATAGCCAAAGTCATTTTATACAAATCCTTATCGAAAATCATAATATAGGCATTTGCCGTAAAAATCATTATACGAGCCAATGTCGTAAAAACATCATACAACATGTCTTATGACGTTGTATAAAATCAAATAAAAACCGTTATATGAATATGGTTATGAAAACCAAAATACAAACATAATATCAATAGTATGACCCTGTATTGCTAGTCAGGCAATACATCGTAATTCGGAGCGTCTATTAGTATTTCGTTAATTCGGATTATTATAAGCCGCATGACATTGTTACCTTACTAAACCAACAAAGGGTAGCTAACCCGATACCAATTTTGCCCATCTAAAGTAGCGTGTCGTCACAAAGGTCACGCTGTGGAAATCTTCTCATACATAAATTCGCTTACCAATCAATGTGGCACGACGGGGATCAACCGTCAAGGCGCGAACTGGGGTGATCGTCCCCAAATAGTACTATTAAATGCATAAGCGTCTACCAACTTTCGGTAGTTCACAATGCATGCTAATGGGACTTTTAGTGACATAACCTAACTTTAATAATCCATTTGATTTCATCTATCGGGTCCATTAATCATTTATCGGGTCATACAATCGGGTCATTCAATCATTCGGGTCCAAAATCAATAAACAAACAATCGGGACAAATGGTGTCCAAACTTTTATAAAAACTAACATGTTATCTCCCTCGCGGGTTTATAAAGCATTTATAAAACATTTAAAAGAGTGCGAGGCTATGAACTCACGTTGATGTGGGAAGGCGGGTTATCGGCAATTCGGACGTACGGTACGTGCTTCAATCACGGAAACCTAGAGAAATAATACTCGGTCTTAGACGTTTGTCCAATGACTTTATAAAAATATCAATTATGTATACATATGATGATTATATATATGATGATCAAGTGGGTTTACATATTCTCGTTTACTCATTTTAGTGTTATATGTCGATAACGTTTATACCAGTTTACTAGTTTTACCTATTTACGTGTTTTTAAGTCCAATAAACTTATTACAAGTTCTTTAACTTTTTTTAATCCATTTCATACTTATATTATCAGTATGTATACTTTCCATGTTGGGCCCAAATGGGTTAAGCCCAATAAGTTCTTTTTACAAGTTTTTATCTTATTTAGTCCAATTATTAGTCCAATATGCTTAATTAGCTCGTAAATGTCCGTATGTCTTATAGTTCGGGTTTTATCGGTTTTTACTTGTATTAGATACTTATACATCAGTATATGACTTTTATAAACTTTACATTAGACGGGTTTGGTCGTCTAAGTTTTATTTGGCGAAAAACGTTAATTTTACGGTGATAGCCGAAAAAGTCGTAAAAATCAAGTTTATAGTTTTTATTACTTATAAATATTATTTTACCACCATTTATATAATTTACCCATTTAATTAACCTTTTATACATTTATATAAATATGTCTTATAAGTTAGTGGGTTTATATTTTTACATTTTATATATTAAAATGTGAGTGCTTATATAATAGTATTATTCTTTAATTTCCAAAAATCTGATTTTTAACTTCATCTTCACCAAAACTGCCATATCTTGAGTTCTATATGGAGATAGAAGCTCAAATTTTTATCACATAAACTACATGATATGTGCTATATTTAACTCTTTTATAGCTACTGTTGAATCATCTTCTAAATATTTTTTAAAAATCGTCCAAAACAGTAACTTCAGATTTATACCCTAAACTTGTTTTGATCATATCTCACTCATTATAATAATTACATTGTATGGCCAACTCTCACATGTGTACAAGACCCATAGCTTACTGTAAATCCATTCTACTTCATCATTTTATCAGTCCATGACCTGTTTACTTACTGTTTTATACAGCCATCAAATTTAACCAAGATTTTAACCTTGTTTCTTATGGTTTTTCACCTTTTTAATCATGTTTATCAACAACAAATCCCCACATAACATTTTTATCATCATATAATCATCATAAACATATACAATAGGAAATAAAATACATGTTTACATAATCAAAATAACAAGAAGTTGAGGAGGACAATCTTTATACCACCATGATGATGTAGGTTGATCAAAACATGGATTTTTGATGGAGAAACTTGTGGATATCCATGACCATCTTCAAGACCACCATGCTCCATGAACTCCTTGTGGAAAATCAGCCCTACTACTCCATGAAAACTCCTCCTTTGATGTTATAACTTGCACCAATCTTCATCTTTTTGAATGGAGATTAACATATGTTGATTATAACATATGTTTATGGTTAAAATTTGTATGAAAGGGGTATTTTGGTGGAGATGAGGGACGGCCAAAATGGGGAGGGTGAGAGAAGTTTGAGTGGATTTGCATGAGAGAAATGAAAACCATGGTTTGTGTTTGTGGTTTTGTGTTGTGAAAGGCTTACTAGTTAAGCTATCATGACAAGTGTTAAAAATGACACCAAGTTGGTGTGTTGGAGAGTTATAGCCGTCCCATGTAAGCTAGTGGGGTGGGACAATGTATTTTGTCCCATCTCACTAGTTTACGGGTATTCCTCGATTCTAGTTTCCTCGATTTGCGTGCCCTCGGGTCGTTTTACGAAAAACGTTTTTATAAATTATGAATCACCGTCACAAAACGAATCCAATAAAAATTGTCTCATCAAAAACGGAGTTCGAAAACGTAAATACGAAATCCTAGGGTTTCCGGTTTAGTCGTAAAAGACGTTAAAATAAAACCGTAAGTCCTAATCTCTTCTCGTAAATTTGTGAGTTTATGAACCAACACAAATTTAAAACTCCAAAATAATATTCACAAATAAATTTATTTTCTGAAATGTCAGACTGTCACCAAAGACGGTGTATGTAAACGTAAGCACGTAACGTAGAATCCTCCGGTTTAGACGTAGTCGATGCTACTCCAAGACGTAATTCCAAATTTCTCCCCAAAAATAAGTGAGTTCATATTGTAACATTAAAATAATATTTTCAAATAATATTTGAGAATAAAATATCAATCGTAAATTGACGGATTGTCACAGCATTTACCCCTAAACAGGATCTTTGTCCTCAAAGATCATCTTACCTTACTACTCGCTTCTTATAGAGTTAAAGCCATATGGGTATTTCCTCCACATTCGGTCTTTTCTCACAAGTGCAATTCGTTACAATACGCGAGTTTCATCAAACATAACTACGGGAATAAGATCAGGCTAAATGTTGACTTACTTTTTCTATCCATGATGTTCACGGGTTTCTGATGAATGCAACTTTTCGCCGATCTAAGCTTTACTAAGAACAATTAGATTTTCACTTGATAGATATTCCATCAAGTTCGATTTACGGAACATAATTCACGCGGTTCTTGAAGTCCCAGGGTAGATCCAGCTTATATGCCTTTCAATCCCAACTTTTACATCATCTCAATGGTCCCAAACAACGGGGACTTATATCCCATGATTTGTCAGATCATGAATTCATTTTTCCAAGTTTAAAAATTGTGGCATAACTTCGCTACCCATTTGGCACTTCAAGATCTACATTTCACATTCACATAACCTCTTGCCCACTATCGGCAGTTAATAATCAGATCCTAATTTCAACAATCATTTCAGATCTCGCGGGTCGGGTATTTTGCAAGGATAGGTTCGCCATCATAGGAAACCTTAAACCTAAGAGACATATCCAACTCACAGTGGGTGTATGTCGGGTGTCTTTATCTCAACTCCTGCTTACAGATGCTCTAATATAGATTCTAACAAGATTCGATTTCAATCCTAATACGATGATTATTAATGATAATCTTTCCAAAGGAAAACGATTATACGGTCTATTACCAAAGATCATTCATTCAAACATAAAACAGCACTTATATTACTCTGTATCGTTACTTTACCTCGTCCCTTTGATTTGGGATGGTACATAGTACTCTCATCAAGGTTCGTTCTCAATGATTTCTGAGCAAATCTCTAGAAATTCGATGCGAAGCGAAGATCTTGATAAAGATGTTCGATACAGGCACACTATGTTTACATAATTCTTTTGCATTTATCATTAACGGGAATGATATTAGCAGATTTGGTCAGTCTGTCGACGATGACCCAAATCGAATCAAATTTAGATGACGACCTTTGCAATAGCTAAACGTTTACTAATGTATGAGGCGATGTCTGCCTTCATAATTCGTCATCAGTACAACTTCTTTAGACAAAGATACTTTTAGTCATAAATGACATACATATAATACTTATACTTACAAATTCCAACATAACTATATCTCACAATTTTCCATATTTAGGCAACCATAAACGGCCCTTTAAAACATTTAACGCTATTGGCTTCTCAATTTTTAATGGTTCACATTAGCCACGAATCTCTTTTAGTATCTATATTACCCTTCTTACAAACATTGTTTATTTTTATATCGTTTTGTAATTTATTTTTGCACCTTCATTATTAGGGAACATGTCCTAACTGGTTCTTTATCTTTTCTACATAATGCGTCGGTATCTATATTCACTTCTCATGATGATATAATTATCATGTTCACAATTCACTCGGATATTCTTTCTATAGTATGCGTCAGAAATTACGTTCACTTTCCTCAAGAAATAAATGTCACAACCGTATTTATTCAAAACTTCTTTCTTCATATCTTCTATGTTTTAGTTTCGTCTCATCTATCATTTTTATCCGTTTTACTCAATCCGTCGTCTAAAGCGTCGATAATTATTATAATTAATTAAATAATTATTAGTTAATTTTTATGAAGTGTAAACGTAAAAGTTTTAAATTTCTTAGTTCGACCAATTATATAAAATGTTTCAAAAAAAATAAATTTGAATTAAATTAACACGATTTTTGTTGATTTATCAAAAATAATTAATAGGATTCGTAAATGTTCGAAAAATCTTTGGTTATACTGTGGTCAAAATTTTCTTAGTTTGAAAAGCAAAAATGTATCGTTTCAAATTTCAAGTCATGGTTTAAATGGTTTCCTCAATCCTTCTTAAGTTGTCTAGAAGTATACACAAACATTTACCCCTAAACAGAAGTTTAGTTAAATGGTTTGTGTATAAGGGAATAATCCCTTTAAAATCCTTTGTTAAAACATTTGTCAAAACATATTTCCATTTTCTTTTTAGTAATACTCAAAGTCTTAAAAGGGCTCTTAATCTTTAAAGAGTCAATATATTCCATCATCTATTAATCACATGGTTAAATCATATAAAGGTTCAAGTCTTTAATCACGTGTTAATTATTCAAGGTACAGGTTTTTATCGTTCGACCAATTCAGGGCAATCTATAAATAATTATTAACTCATTCTTATTCTTATAAACAGACAAATAGTCCTTAATGATCTCAAGCATGAATTTATCAAATTACAGCCTACACACGTGATTCATCATAATTATGAATACTACATGTGCATTGTCAATCCAAACGACATCACGTGAAACTCATATTGTTCATTACAAGTACCGGATGTAGTGATTAAATTAGATAATCCTTTTCGCAGATGTGAAGTTGATGATAACCATGCTGAGGATCAAAAACCTTGTAAATGATCGAACAAATCTTCCATTTCGAGTTATGGATATCGTTTTTGATTGTCAATTTACTCAGTTCACAGTAACCTATAAATATAAGGAATGATTAACACCATAGCTCTTCAGGATGACAGGCTTGGTATAATAAAATCTTTCTCCGACAACTCTCTCAGTTGTACGGTAATTCCTTAAATTCTGATGGTGCTGACGTACAGTGTACAAGCCACAGGTGCAGCACCGGGAATATAGTCAATACCAATTTCAACTTGCCTAAATGGCAAAAGTCTAGGTATTTCACCAACAAATACTTCCTAAAGTTTCAGATAACATAAACATCTTTTAATAAATTCATATTAGGTTCTTTCTAGATTATAATATCTATGACTAATTCACAACCATTCACGGTATAATTTCAAGTCTAAATACAGGATAAAATCATCCATCAAGAATTATTTAGATCACTTTGATAATCAACATCTTATCTCTTAGGGAATTCTTACCTCGAGTTCCCATCAATTAAGACAATATCGTCATGTCATAATCAATCAATCTATTCTACTGGCACTATCAACTTTCCAGTTTCATTGCCGTCGATAAGATGTGAACTTCTCAAAAGACTAATAATAACTCATAATCCTTCACAGTTCAAGGATATCTGGAGACGTAACTAACCTTAAAAGAGTAAGGTCAACGCATAATCTACGCGAGAGAATTTCAACTCAGATACAGACGAAAACATTTAATGAATATGAATATATCCCATGTTTTCATAATTTGAGTACGCATTCGAAAGCTCCTTGGATCGTTACCCAGGTCATTCAAATGAAATCAAATCAAAAGAAACGATAGGAACGTCGATACATCCAGTCGGGTATCAACACTCAGTAATCAGATACTTTCCTAAAAATCTTACTACGGGAGAATTGGACAAGAAAGAATTGTCAATTGTCAAATAAGACAATTTCCACAGATGAGTAAATTCAACTCAGAAGAATAGATGCTACAGGCACATATGTAGGTGTCTCTAACACTATGTCCCTATTTTTCACTTCTTGCAGATCTCATAAAATTTAATCTTTCACAATCTTCGAAGAAAATGTAGTGTTTATTCATCAGTTTTATGGTGACTACTAATCAGTCTTGCATGGTCCATTCCAAATTGTATGTAGGCGCGCAACTATATACAATTTCAAGATTAACGATGCAATACTCAGTTCGTCAAAATTTTATCATCATGTTTATAATAAAAACATTTTCATGCTTAATTCTTAAACAAGAATCAAGAATAAATTTACAAAGATTTTCTTTGTTATGAAAACAATTGAGTTTTCCAAGATGTTTTATAAACAACCTCATTTCGTTAACAATCACTTATAAATCTCACTTTAGATCATCCTTATTGTGATGAAAATTAAATTTTTCTCAAAGGATACCGTTTTATCTTATAAAAACAATGAGTGATCTGCAAAAGAGTGATGAAAGCTTGTTCACCAAGAATTAACTACGATATGATAGGAAATGAGCTTAGCCAAATAATCACGAGATTCATGACTTCGGTGGCACTCAGGAATACAAAGAGAATAATCCACAACGTAACTCAAATCGAGATGAGTACTTGTTCAATGGTTGCATCACTAATGCGAACATTAGGATGAAGCAATAAGAGATAGATAACATCAATACATGTAGAATTTAGCGATCAAAGGTAGTCTTTTCATTAATCACAAACAAGTCAAAATTGTACCGTAACACTTTATGTGTCACTATGTCATACAATTCTCAGAACTCAGCCTACCAACTGATATCTCAGTTAAGTTAGGGATTTTTAAAAGATACTACAATGAATACTAATCTACAAGAGTCATTAGGTGTTCCATATGTCCCGGAAGATCCATCGGTCTCAATTCAGAAGAAGATTTCTTCAATTTATTTCTTGGACACTGGGCATCCTCGTCAGTGGACAATGGCCTAGGAACAACCCTTAACACGAATCAACAATCAATTAAAACCTTATAATTCAATCACAGAACTTAATGACTTCTATTAACAATCTCATATTCCATATAAGTTAAATTTTTACTTCATTCAAGTTTCAACCAATTTTATACTCAATTCGATATCCTACCTCATTTTCCAATACTTGCAACCTTATTCTTCGGCCTTGTAAAGGCAATACAATCTCAATATAAATCAACACTTAATTTTCAATCCTATATCTCTTACAACAACAATTATCAGATGAGTCATTAGTATGAAATGACTTGATCATTCAACTAGACTTCTCGGAAAGGTATTAGTGGCATGAGGCTTTTGGGTAATGGTTCCAATGACAGCCTCAAGTGCAACATTCAACCTTTCGATTTCAATTTAAGAATTGGGTGACAACGAATCAGATGACATCTTTCTAGGTGGTAATGTTTTGTCAAACTCCACTCTATAAGGAAAGATCGTCATGACATCGATATCAGTTTTAATCTCGCCAATTCTTTTTCAATATCACAATCAACTAATATCTACATTTCTACGAATATCAACCATTTGTTGGGATCATAAATATCCACAACTTGGTTTAAATCTAGAATAGCTAGAATTCCTACGAGAAACAGCTTCGATTAATTTACTAGGGGATTTAGGGTTACTTGTGACAATCGACGTCGTATAAATACCTCGTATAAAAATCAAAATAATCATCAAACAATCATGTAATAAAATTACATCATATATATATATATAATCCAAGTTATATATATATATTAAAATAACACTTCTCAGTCTGGTCTTGTCGGTAACTCGGGAATTCTTCGGCACCGTTATAGTCAAAAGATTTTTAGACATTTTTAGAAAAATGTTTGTAGTTAAAAGATTTTGAAAAGTTTTATTCAAAACCTTAGTTTTAAAAATCTTTCGTTCTCTATAACGAGAGCTCTGATACCAAACTGTAACACCCCCAAATTTATACAACTTAATACAGCGGAAGACTAGTTGGTGTTACGGGATAGCACATTACTCACATCATAGACAACGCATAAAAATCGCGTCGTTTAATAATAAAAGCATTTCCATTCATTAAACATCAAAGATACATCGGTCCCAAGTCATTTTATTTCATACAAAGTTTTACAAAGTATTTGAATGGAAAATATTGTTTAAGTGCGGGCCATGAATTCTTGTTGTCTTCCCGAGAATTACCTTCAAGTACCTGAGATAAAACATGGTAAAAGAAAAGGTCAGCGATAACGCCGAGTGAATTCATAGAGTTTAATAAATTCCATCAATATAATATCAGTATAAAAGTGTTACTGAAAATCATTTTGTACAAATCGTTTTGATAAGCCATAAAATAGCCAAAGTCATTTTATACAAATCCTTATCGAAAATCATAATATAGGCATTTGCCGTAAAAATCATTATACGAGCCAATGTCGTAAAAACATCATACAACATGTCTTATGACGTTGTATAAAATCAAATAAAAACCGTTATATGAATATGGTTATGAAAACCAAAATACAAACATAATATCAATAGTATGACCCTGTATTGCTAGTCAGGCAATACATCGTAATTCGGAGCGTCTATTAGTATTTCGTTAATTCGGATTATTATAAGCCGCATGACATTGTTACCTTACTAAACCAACAACGGGTAGCTAACCCGATACCAATTTTGCCCATCTAAAGTAGTGTGTCGTCACAAAGGTCACGCTATGGAAATCTTCTCATACATAAATTCGCTTACCAATCAATGTGGCACGACGGGGATCAACCGTCAAGGCGCGAACTGGGGTGATCGTCCCTAAATAGTACTATTAAATGCATAAGCGTCTACCAACTCCCGGTAGTTCACAATTCATGCTAATGGGACTTTTAGTGACATAACCTAACTTTAATAATCCATTTGATTTCATCTATCGGGTCCATTAATCATTTATCGGGTCATACAATCGGGTCATTCAATCATTCGGGTCCAAAATCAATAAACAAACAATCGGGACAAATGGTGTCCAAACTTTTATAAAAACTAACATGTTATCTCCCTCGCGGGTTTATAAATCATTTATAAAACATTTAAAAGAGTGCGAGGCTATGAACTCACGTTGATGTGGGAAGGCGGGTTATCGGCAATTCGGACGTACGGTACGTGCTTCAATCACGGAAACCTAGACAAATAATACTCGGTCTTAGATGTTTGTCCAATGACTTTATAAAAATATCAATTATGTATACATATGATGATTATATATATGATGATCAAGTGGGTTTACATATTCTCGTTTACTCATTTTAGTGTTATATGTCGATAGCGTTTATACCAGTTTACTAGTTTTACCTATTTACGTGTTTTTAAGTCCAATAAACTTATTACAAGTTCTTTAACTTGTTTTAATCCATTTCATACTTATATTATCAGTATGTATACTTTCCATGTTGGGCCCAAATGGGTTAAGCCCAATAAGTTCTTTTTACAAGTTTTTATCTTATTTAGTCCAATTATTAGTCCAATATGCTTAATTAGCTCGTAAATGTCCGTATGTCTTATAGTTCGGGTTTTATCGGTTTTTACTTGTATTAGATACTTATACATCAGTATATGACTTTTACAAAACTTTACATTAGACGGGTTTGGTCGTCTAATTTTTATTTGGCGAAAAACGTTAATTTTACGGCGATAGCCGAAAAAGTCGTAAAAATCAAGTTTATAGTTTTTATTACTTATAAATATTATTTTACCACCATTTATATAATTTACCCATTTAATTAACCTTTTATACATTTATATAAATATGTCTTATAAGTTAGTGGGTTTATATTTTTACATTTTATATATTAAAATGTGAGTGCTTATATAATAGTATTATTCTTTAATTTCCAAAAATCTGATTTTTAACTTCATCTTCACCAAAACTGCCATATCTTGAGTTCTGTATGGAGATAGAAGCTCAAATTTTTATCACATAAACTACATGATATGTGCTATATTTAACTCTTTTATAGCTACTGTTGAATCATCTTCTAAGTATTTTCTAAAAATCGTCCAAAACAGTAACTTCAGATTTATACCCTGAACTTGTTTTGATCATATCTCACTCATTATAATGATTCCATTGTATGGCCAACTCTCACATGTGTACAAGACCCATAGCTTACTGTAAATCCATTTTACTTCATCATTTTATCAGTCCATGACCTGTTTACTTACTGTTTTATACAGCCATCAAATTTAACCAAGATTTTAACCTTGTTTCTTATGGTTTTTCACCTTTTTAATCATGTTTATCAACAACAAATCCCCACATAACATTTTTATCATCATATAATCATCATAAACATATACAATAGGAAATAAAATACATGTTTACATAATCAAAATAACAAGAAGTTGAGGAGGACAATCTTTATACCACCATGATGATGTAGGTTGATCAAAACATAGATTTTTGATGGAGAAACTTGTGGATATCCATGACCATCTTCAAGACCACCATGCTCCATGAACTCCTTGTGGAAAATCAGCCCTACTACTCCATGAAAACTCCTCCTTTGATGTTATAACTTGCACCAATCTTCATCTTTTTGAATGGAGATTAACATATGTTGATTATAACATATGTTTATGGTTAAAATTTGTATGAAAGGGGTATTTTGGTGGAGATGAGGGACGGCCAAAATGGGGAGGGTGAGAGAAGTTTGAGTGGATTTGCATGAGAGAAATGAAAACCATGGTTTGTGTTTGTGGTTTTGTGTTGTGAAAGGCTTACTAGTTAAGCTATCATGACAAGTGTTAAAAATGACACCAAGTTGGTGTGTTGGAGAGTTATAGCCGTCCCATGTAAGCTAGTGGGGTGGGACAATGTATTTTGTCCCATCTCACTAGTTTACGGGTATTCCTCGATTCTAGTTTCCTCGATTTGCGTGCCCTCGGGTCGTTTTACGAAAAACGTTTTTATAAATTATGAATCACCGTCACAAAACGAATCCAATAAAAATTGTCTCATCAAAAACGGACTTCGAAACGTAAATACGAAATCCTAGGGTTTTCGGTTTAGTCGTAAAAGACGTTAAAATAAAACCGTAAGTCCTAATCTCTTCTCGTAAATTTGTGAGTTTATGAACCAACACAAATTTAAAACTCCAAAATAATATTCACAAATAAATTTATTTTCTGAAATGTCAGACTGTCACCAAAGACGGTGTATGTAAACGTAAGCACGTAACGTAGAATCCTCCGGTTTAGACGTAGTCGATGCTACTCCAAGACGTAATTCCAAATTTCTCCCCAAAAATAAGTGAGTTCATATTGTAACATTAAAATAATATTTTCAAATAATATTTGAGAATAAAATATCAATCGTAAATTGACGGATTGTCACACTTGAAACAACTTTCATATCAGTAAACAAGTAACCATAAACCAAAAGGAACCAAGTTCCAAGGCCCTAAGGCCTTTGAACCAGCAGACACAAACACCCCATAATCAATACAAAATCACTCAAAACTTATTTATATCCCTACAATCAACAAGATCTAGGTGATAACAGGTCTAATATAACCTATGAAACAAATAAGAACCAAATAAATAGCAATCCAACCAACAAATCCACAAATCACATATTTATCAAATATTTGACAAAAATATAAAAAGGGATATAGAGAGCAAACCTCCAAGACTTACAATCCAAGCCTTGGATTGTTTGAGCTTAGGTGCTAGCAAAACAAGCACCAGCTTCCACTTTTGTACCTGCAAAATCACAAGAACAGAAACAAGCAAAAATAACCAATGATTTTTTTACTTTTTCACAAACATTTCACAAATCCTTTGGAAAACTTTTCCAAAGCGAACTTATAAAGAGCTAATCAATGGAACTCAGACTTGCTATGCTTTTACACCAACTTTTAACAATTAAAAAGGAATTATATTTTCAGAAAAAAAACCAACTTTTATTTGACTAAAAAGGAATTACAAAGAGTAATAGCAAGCCTGGAACAAGGGACTCTCACAAGTTGAGGTCTCCTTTTATAGGCAAATGCTTACAAACACTATTCATAAACCCTAGCAACTGAATTCCCTTAACTATCCTTGCAGAATCTTCTAGGCTTGTTGCCAGCTTGATTTGATGAATCAGGGACGTTCATTGGGTGCTTAGTGACCAAGGAATAACTTAGGACCATTGATTTTGCCATGTCATACTTTTCTGCCATGTGTCGTCATGTGAGAGGTACTTGTGGTATCTTTCTGGTAATGGAGTTTAAGGTATTTGTTGTGGGATGTGATTGAGGTGATGTGAATCACACGTGGGTATAGCTAATTCCATTTTCCCCTTTGTTTTCTTTGTTTTTAAACCTGGGTAAAAAGAGTGTTCTTGGTGGTAAAAATTGCTACAGTAAGTGTTACCCCGCTTTTTCAGGGATTTGAACTTTGGGTTTTGGCAGTTTTGGTCCTTGGTTTTTGGAAAAGAGTGAATAACATGTTTTCAGCCAACAAAACGTATTCCCTTTGTTAATAAACTTTCAAAGTTTATACTTTGGCCACTAAACTTTATGATAAGGGTTTTAAGGGTTGTTTTTGCCAATTTTGAATATTTGAAGGACTGATTTTGGACTTTCTTGATCTACAAAGGTCTTCTTTGTATCTTTGACTTCATGAGGGACCATTATTAGCAATTTAGAATAGTTGAGGGACTAAACTTGCCAATTCTTCAAAGTTGAAGGACCATTTTGTAATTTTGACAAACGTAAGGGACCAAACTTGTAATTATGAATATATAAGGGTTTTAAGTGTCATTTCTTCATATGTTGAGGATCAATCTTGTATATCTTCAAGTCTTCAAGGGTTAATCTTGGATAATTCATGAACTAGGGCCTGGTTCTTTGTACGGCTTCGTTTTTCGTGTCCGTTTTTCCTTATTTCTTGTAATCTTTTGTCTTTTTCACGATATCCATACCTAAATCACACAAGTAAACAAATACAAGCATATATATGGTATTTTATGACATTTTAATGCATTTAAAGCCCGAAAAGAACGATGAGATCATGTATAAAAGCCATCTCATCAATACTGAAGATTGATGTCATACTCCTTCAACAGCTCTAACCATCTCATCTGTCTCATGTTCAATTCACGTTGAGTGAAGATGTACTTCAAGCTCTTGTGGTCCGTGAAAATGTCACATGATTCTCCATACAAGCAATGCCTCCATATCTTCAATCCAAACACGACTGCTGCAAGTTCCAAGTCATGTGTAGGGTAATTTTCCTCGTAAGGCTTAAGCTTCCGTGAAGCGTACGCTATCACTTTCCCATGTTGCATGAGAACACAGCCAAGTCCCTTCCTCGATTCATCACTGTAGATCTGAAATCCACCTGTACCAGATGGGAGAGTAATAATCGGTGCAGATACTAACTTCTGCTTTAGGTCTTCAAAGCTCTTCTCTCGTTCTTCAGTCCAGACGAATTTCTCCCCTTTCCGCGTCAGTTTGGTCAATGGTAGTGCTAAACAGGAAAAGTTCTCCTCGAACCTACGGTAGTAACCAGCTAAGTCTAGGAAACTGCGAACTTCGGTCACTGATGTCGGTCTTGGCCACTTGGTAATAGCCTCAACCTTTGCTGGATCCATGGTGATTTCTTCTGCTGATACAATGTGACCTATGAATTCCACCTTGTCTAACCAGAACTCACACTTGGAGAATTTAGCATACAGCTGCTTCTGGCGAAGAATCTGTAACACTGTACGAAGATGGTCTTCGTGTTCCTCCTTGGACTTAGAAAATATCAGGATGTCGTCAATGAAGACAATGACGAACTTGTCTAGAAATTCATGGAAGATTATGTTCATCAAATCCATGAACACTGTTGGAGCATTGGTAAGGCCAAATGGCATGACTACAAATTCGTAGTGGCCATAGCGTGCACGAAAAGCAGTGTTGGCGATGTCCTACTCTTTAACCCGTAGCTGATGATAGCCCGACCTCAGATCAATGTTGGAGAAATGTTTGGCCCCTTGGAGTTGGTCAAAACAAATCGACAATGCGTGGTAAAGGATACCTATTCCTGATGGTGATCTTGTTGAGCTCGCGATAATCTATGTAAAGACGCATACTGTCGTCCTTCTTCTTTACGAATAATACCGGTGCGCCCCAAGGAGATGAGCTCGGTCGAATGAAGCCTCGTTCTAGAAGTTCTTGCAATTGATCCTTCAGCTCCTTTAACTCTATGGGAGCCATGCGATAAGGAGCTTTGGAAATCGTCTCAACTCTTGGGATGAGCTCGATATTAAACTCTACTTTACGTGCAGGTGGTATGCCCGGAAGTTCTTCTGGAAATACATCTTGAAATTCTGGTACTATTGGCTGATTCTGAATTGATGGAGATTCAGCATCCATGTCATGAATAGTAGCTAGATATCCCTCGCAACCATGCGAAAGTAATGCACGTGCTTGTAGGGTTGAAATGATTTGTACAGACCTTCCGGGTACGAACCCGTTGTGAATGTACTCTGGTGCATTAACATCACCGAAGATGACCCGATATGTATGGAAATCTATGGTCGCATGATGTTTAGATAGCCAATCCATGCCTAATATCATGTCAAAATCATTCATGTCCAGCCGAAGTGCGTCTACAAGACGAACCTTGTCATCAAACTCTAGGGGAAGGCTCTTGTACACATGGGTTATGCGTATAGAGTCTCTTAAAGGCATGGAAATGTTTAATATATTCTCTAATGGCATAGGGGATATCCTAACATTCTTAGCATAAGTAGTAGAAATGACCGAATGAGTAGCACCCGTGTCAAATATAACACATGCAGCTTGACCATACATGTACAAGATTCCAGTGATGGTACCTGTAGACTTGTTGGCCTGATCGCGAGATGTCGTGTAAACGCGTCCACTAGTAGGAGGCGGCTTGGTATCAGCATGTCCCGATGTGCCCTCCATCTCGCCCTTGCGGCAGTCCTTCATGCGATGACCAGTAAGGCCACACTTGTAGCATGCGTCGCTGTCGCGACGACATGGCCCTGGGTGCCTACGGTTGCAAGTAGTGCAAAGAGGATGAGTATACCCTCCAGCAGGTGTCCTTGCTGGCTGAGAGACTGATAAGAACAGTATACATGAGACATGGTTTATAGGTACAAAGGACAATGCGGAAAAATTCATAAGATGTAATACCAGTGATAGTTGGACGGTTAGGCTGCGAACCTCTTTGGTTCTGGTCCCTCCCGTTACCATGATTTCTCATAGAAGATTGCTAATGTGTTAGAATTATGAACTATAGCATGTAACATAAGAAATGAGTAAGTATAAGGACCTGCTGCTGTTGGAGTTTCCAGTGTTGTTACGGTAATTATCATTACCGCCACACCTATCTGTAGTAGAACGGTCGTGAGTCTGACCGTTTCCCTTGGGCTGAGTAGGCTGTTGCTGAGTATCCAGCTGAGACCGGTCCCTAGTCTTCTGCCTAGAAGATGCAGTTTAAGAGATATAAGTATTAAAATATACTGAAAGAACACGGTTTGGTCACCGCTGAATAACGAATGTTTATCTCTTCTCGGGTCTCTCTGCTTCCCCGAACTCTTCTTTTTCATGCAGCATCTCTAGCTTACGTGCTACATCGGCCACTTGTGCCACCGTGTTGAACGTAGCACACACCAAGTTGTTTGCGACCGATGTACGAAGAGCCCACCGGAAGTGGTATGCTTGCTCTTCGGGAGTACCTGCTGCTGTGCCAAGAAAACCAACCAAACAAAGAAAGCGCTCCATGAACTCGTTGCTGTTCTCTCCAGCTCTTTGTCTGATTCCATGGTACTCTCTCTTCAGCTTGTCTTGCTCAGCCTTGGGAAAGAACTGTCCCATCACCAAATCCCTGAACTAAGCCCAAGTCAAACCAGCCACCCATGCATCACCTCCCTTAGACTGCTTCAGTGCCTTCCACCATGATAGCACATCACCTTCGAACCGGTAACAGGCCAACCTCGACTTGAAGACGGGGTCACAGCCCATTGCATCGAAGATCTTCTTAATGTGAGCCAACCAGCTTTCAGCTTCGTTGGGGCTATCTGTTTTCTCGAGGGATCGAGGGCGTAGCTTATTGAATCTCTCCAGCCATGTGACCAATGTTGTTGGAGGAGGAGGAGGAGGATTAGGCTGTTGGTGCTGGTTGTTGGCAGCCTACACTTCAGCCGTGATTTCATTCCTCAGCTAAGGAAGCATAGCTTGCATTGCAGCTTGGACTGCTGAATTGAGTTGTTCTTGCTCGCGTGTGAGAACCATCTGACAGTATAACATAAAATACATGATTAAACTGATCTAGACATAAAATATATACATGAAAAAAATTTATACCAAATAAATCATGAGAAAAATTTTATGCAGGAAAACGGGTACATGAATGCATGATGTAGTTTTATGAAAACTTTTATATGCGCGAGAGTGAACGCCTATGGTCTGTTCACCTAAAACAAAAGACATGGCGAGGGGACGCCAATGGGTCGGTCCCAAAGTTAAAAGTTTCCATAAAACACATGCGACTAAATAGGGCCAGTCCTGTACCAACCATTACTTAGTCATAAACCTGTGACAATGACATATATATGAATGCATGAAAACAATGAAGGCATGAAAACTGATTGTCAGTTCTAGGAAGACCATAGTGACTACCCACTAATCACAGGTCGTGTTTTGAGAGCCTACAGGTTGAAGCCTTGGCTCTGATACCATAATTGTAACACCCCATTTTGATGAATGGAATGCCACGCGTGATTATGACGTGTCATCAAAGCATACAAGGATAAATGTCTAAAACATTACATGACCATAAAGGAAATACCGGAAAAAACATCGGTACCCCCAAAGTAAAGCTCATCACACACAAACATAAGTACTGAAATAGAAAAGGACTAAACAATGTCCATGGAAATGAGTATCAAAAGTATGAATAAATGCATAAAGTAATGAAGGCTAGAAAGCTTCCAATCCATATGCACGTACGCTTAGAGTCTACGAGCGTCCCTGAGTACCTGCCGTTTTGGGAACATGAAAAGAAAACGGCTGAGCATAACGCTCAGTGCACGGATATACAAGCATAGAATGTATAACATAAGCATATACAACATATAGCAGCAGAATAGACTAAGTCCTGGAAAACCTGACATAACTTAGTAAAACTGGTTTTATAGTTTGAAAAGCCTTATGTTTATCTTATAAAACTGTTTAACATGTTTACCATTAGCCAATATAGGTCATGAAAATCAACGTGCATGAATACTTGGAGGGGTGACCTCGTCATGCAATTAGAGGGGTTGCCTCAGATTAATATAAGTTTGGGTAGGAGTGATTCAGCTCCTTGTAAAGGATGCAAGGCACACACCACATTCACCTGAATAATATGTAAAAACATGTAACCTAGGATGCACCCATACGCCCCACATGATAACATAATAATATGGCCAGAAGCTGAAGGGACGCCACGAGCTATCACTCCTCCGTGGTGAAGTCATAACATTGGTGCCTATAGTGGTATGGTTATGGTACCTCCATAACTAGGTGAAACTGGTCATGCATGTATATGGCTTAGGCATTTAATTAAACATTAGCAAATCAAAACATATAAAACATATACTGGGAAAACAGTTGGCTGCATACGGGGAATCCTAATAAGGAAAGAATGTGCATACTGAAAGGACGGAGAATCTGTACCTTGTGTCCAGTGAACGAAGAAGATGAACGGAAGAGAGTCCTACTTCGATATCACTAATGCTACATAAATAATATACGTGTATAAGTATTCTGATCACTGATTATGTACTGGTTTTATATCATGTCTTAGCTTGTTTTATATGTTCATGTCATGTTTTACTGATTTAACGTTATGTTGTGTTTATCATGTATTCTGTCTATTCTGATTAAGTATTACTTGTATTTCTTGTATTATTATACTTGTTGTGTAATAATAAGTAAATTTCTAAAACTAGCAGGTTTCCAAAAATAGAAAGTTTCCAAAAATAGAAAGTTTCCAAAAATAGAAAGTTTCCAAAAATAAAAAGTTTCCAAAAATAGAAAGCTTCCAAAAATAAATAAGTTTCTAAAAATATGAAGTTTCCGTAAATAGATTCACTGCTTAAATAAGATAAGTTTCTAAAAATAGAAAGTTTCCATATTTAGAAATAAGTTGGATTATTAAGCTAATAATATAAGCTTAAGTTTTACTAGTTATAATTCTAAGTCATGTGATTTATAGTATAGTTTATTAATTATTACATGTAAATTAAATAAACTATAGGTTATAAGATTTAATTAAATATAACATGATTTAATTAAATAAAAGGTAAATAATACTTAGGTTAAAACATGTATTAATATTTATTATTAATATAACCTAAGTCATGGAAATTAATTAATTATGTGCCATGTTTTAATAATTAATTAATTACTTTAGTCTAAAATTAAATTATAAAATACTTAGGTTAAAATCATGTATTATTACTAATAATAATTAACCTAAGTCATTACTAAATTTAATTAATTATATAGCATGTTAAATTAATTTAATAAATCTTGTAATTATTTATCTTGTAAAAATAATTAACTTGTAAAAATAACTCATGAACCGAACCCGTGTTTTAAATCTAAACATGTCGTGAACTGGTCCATGAAACCCCTTGAACCGGACCAAACAACCCTTAATTGTGGCGAACCGTCTTGACCGGTTGCCACGGTTTATGTCAAACCGCCACCGGCTTAAGCCGGTGGTGCGTGTTGTTTTTCAGCCGAGACCCCCAATCCACAAGGCCAACCCCGACATGCGTCGGGGTCCCTTGTTTTGCTTGCTGCCGAGCCACAAAGCCACCACCGAGACCCGTTGGTCTCGGCTGTGGTCACACGAGACACACAGAGAGCTTCGGCTCTCGGTTTGTGTGCGCCGACCGAACCAAACACCCCTAAAACTCCATGTTTTTAACCCCCATGATTAGATCTACATGTTTTAATCTTGTTTATCCATTATCATGTTTCATGTGTTCTTAGATCTAATAAAATAATTAAAAAGAAAAGGTTTAAGGTTTACCGAATGCGTGAAACAAAAGGAATGATAACACGAACACCACACTTGAATTAAATCAACCAAGATCAAAAAACACCCCTTCCTTGTGTGCTTAAAACCGGCGGCCAAAGGAGAAGGAAAAGAAGGCTAGGGTTTTGTGTTTTTTCTAAAAACTCTGTATTATGAAAACATGTTTCCCTTCTTTTCTTTTTAGTTAAATTTTAAGGTGGGCTTGACCCCCTTTCTTGTTCATGTCGCAGGTATGTGGGGCCCACAAGGGGAAACCCGTTGTTTTTCCGTATTCTAATTATTTACGTGTTCTCGAGTCGTGTTTACGTGATTTAATTATCTATTGTTCGTGTTATATATATATTTATACATGATCGTAATAATTATTATGTAAATACATAATAATAGGTTCGTGATTATTTACGTTCGTGATTTCATGTTCGTGATTATAATTATTGTTGGTAATAGTTATTTTAACACCCCTAAATTACATTGCGCAGCGGAAATACACATTTGGGTGCTAAATACAAACAATGTTACACAAGACACTTCAAACGATCTCAAAATGATACATTTGAAATATAAAATAATTTAATTTTATTCATTGTCTAAAATTTTCGATCCCAAGTAAAACAATTTTAGAAATATCAGAGTAACATTTAGGTCCCCCAAAGATTTTAACCAATCAACAAACAATTTTCCAAAGTACAAGATCGTACATCATTATTTTTATGACAAAAGGGAAAGAAATCCGTTTTAGACCAATCACCACAAAAGCAGTCCCGCAATCCTTCTCCAGCAAGCTCCGCAATTCATCAACTTCAATCACCTGAAATAAATGCTTAAAATCATCAACACAACGGTTGATGATTTCTATATGTTTTCCAAATCATCATTTGAACACAAGAGAAAAATCAATCAAGATCATTTAATAGAATTGCAGATCATTACAATCTATTATTCAGGCAATCTGGTATATAGAAATAGCTATAGAATTGTATTAAGCTCATGACACCGACCCCTTAACTTAGTCACCCACGCCTAAAGCCGGCATGACTAGATGAATTCTAGTGCCCCTACTAGGGTATCAGTTGCAAGTATACCACATTCTCATTCTCGTAAAATTATCCTTCCCAGCGGGTTACTCAGCGTAAAGTCGTGGTCTCAGATAGGGTCGTCAGCCCAATAGTACTATTATTAGAATAAGCGGCTATTCCCAACTCATAACATCAAGTCAGGAGATAGTTAACGGCTCATGAATTTAGGGACTTTTGCAACATAGGTACTTATACAATTCAAATCAACAAAGGCAACAAAGGCAACATTCGGGTCCAAACAATCAATCATGACTTGTGTTCATTTTACTTTCAAATAGCATGTATCCCCCTCGCGGGTTTTAAAATCATTCAAAACAATTACAAAGCGAGGCTATAGACTCACCTGGAGTAATAGCAGTAGCAAGACAATCTTCGACGATAGTTGATGCCCGATAAACACAAAAACCGCAACCTATCAAATAAGGCGCGTTCATCAATAATAAACACGAGTAAAATCCATACTTAGTAACATCAAACTCAAAATAATAAAATCACAACCAACCCAAAATGAAAACAATACAAGTGAACTTTTACTTCATTCTATATGTTTATTCTATTAGTTAATTCTTTCGATAAAAATATGCCGGTACACACCAAATGTATGAGCTCATTTAGCCCACTTAAACACATCAAATACTTATGATACTAATCAGAAATGTCACTTACTATATATAAAAAGACTTGTTAAAATCCCATCAAAAGATTTTACTTTTAAAGTTCCCTGCCCGACACATCTTTGAAATACAAAAACCGGACAGTTTACATCAACAACTCATATAGTCTTTTTAATTTATTTATTTTACTCCGTTTACAAAACCGACACTCGAATTTGAAAATAGACTCATAACCCTTAGTTTAGAACCAAACATCAGAACTTGACTATTTTTACAATTCATTTTATAGTCCCCGAGATTCGATCCAAATATCGACAACAACTTCGGATTGTGTCGATACTCGTCTCCCGGTACACGAATAATCAAAACATCATAACTTCGCGCTCGTTTGGAGCTAGAAGCTCTATCTTATATCAAATCGAAGCTAAAAGAATTATCTACTACATCATCTTATTAGTTTAACCATTTTCAAAAAGTAAGTTTTCCAAAAATTACCTTTTACCTACTGATCTAAAATACATGTTTAAAATCATGTTAAATAAATTTTTCAACCAATTTTAATCATTCTCATATGCCTAATATCACCCTAATATCATTACCAACAACTTAACTAACCCATAGCACATTTAAATGATCATACAAAAATTTACCTACTCAAATTTCAAACATGCAATAATTAAAATATACATAAAACAACACTAACAACAATATACCATCATAAAAATAGATCAAACCTTCATGGATCATCATCAAAAATTTGAAGTTCTTACATGTTGAAGAAAATTATACCAAAAGATGCACCATGAAATTTCCAACATGATACTTGTCTTAGATTTCTTTGATTCAAACTAAATTTTGAAAATCAAATGGATTTTGGTGTGAGGGATGTACGGCTAGAACAAGGGGAGAGAGAAGGGTGATGTTTGCTATGTTCTGTTTGCATGTATGTGTTTAAGTTAGGTGAAAAATTACCTTTTATATGGTGATTGAGGGACTAGTTTTGCCAATTTGTGATAGTTTTGGTCCAAAATACAATTAAATAGTTGTAAGGGTGGAAAATGTAAATTGTCAATTTTGAAAATATTTACGAGGCTCAGGTTTCGTAAAAATACTTTTCAAAAGTTAAAACGCACTCAAAATATGATGATAATATGATCCCGGTTCGACTTAATACGAACTTAAAATAAAAACGTCAAAAATATAAACATCGAAACAACAAATGATAAAACATAAAATATCGGGCATCCGTCGATATCGTGGTCACTAATAATCCTCGCTATTAGTAAAAAGATAGAAATAAGACCTCCAACGTCGGTTTTAAATAAAACCATCAATCGTCATATCATTCAAACTCATCAAAAATTTCAAAATCATTCGTAAAATAATATTACATAATATTAAATAAATGACCTCGGGTTTGGGTTGTCACATCCTACCCTCCTAAAAGAGAGCGACGTCCCGGCGCTCGGCCCCTCTTATACTCACATCCCATACCTCCATAACAAAAGAAAACTCTTTTCCTTAAAGAAATCCTCATGGTTCCTTCACAATTTCAGATTCCACTCCTGGAATTCTTGTATCTTCACAATATAATCCTTACTATGTTTCGACCTCATAAGAACTCTTCACAATTCTTTATTTGAAAAGCAACTTATCTTCAAAGTTGAATTCTTTCCTAGTTGTTCTCAAAACAAATTTCACCCGTCATAACGACACCTTAAGCATAACCACGTTTCCCAATTTCAAACTCCATCGATTTCCTTCGATTTCCAAATAACCCTTCTGACAACTCCTTATTACTAATAAACGATCCTTAACCCATACAATCTTATCAATATTGCCAATATCACTTCTAGTTCAGTCATTCAATTCCACCTACATTTCTGCAATACACCGAAAACCTAATCTTATGTCCATAACCCACGATCTTTAACCTTCACAAATGGAAGTTCTTTATGTACCATCATTAGTACAGCCTCATTACTAGCATGATAATCAGCTTCATATAAAAATTTCCAACACTTTCTATGTCAATCACACACGCACAAGTATACCGTTCAATGTTCGGATCGTCCTTTCACTCTGTCCATCATTCTCTGTATAACACACATTACTCAACTCAACTTTCACCTTTACTCAAACCAAAACGTATCGATTACTTGACTTGTGAGATTCCTTCATCACTAAGTCTCACTCTCTCAACTTAGGTATGTTAGGAGTGCTTAATATACCACGTCTAACTTGGCTTTCCAACAAAATCCTTTCCATAAGTTGACAAAATGTCGAAATCACTTACTTTGACATCCTTCCCTATCAGACCACTAACTTAAAATTTCAATATCCTTTCTATCAAATCCACACTTCTTGTCATTACCAAAACTCAAACCTTAGAAGATTTTTCCTTTTTCTTCCTGATAAGTGCATCAGCTACCACATTCGCCTTCCCCGGATGGCGGCGAATCTCGTAGTCATAATCACTCACAGTCATAACCACCAACATACTCAAATACTCAAAATATATAACTGGTAATCCTCTTCTCATCTCCTTTAACATCCCATGAAATTAATTATGGAGCAACTTCTATGGTCCTTTATCACTACACACTTGATTCCATACAAGTAATATTTCTACAATCTCAAAGCAAACACCACAACTACATAACCCTTACGAAACACATCACAACAAACTATAAGTCCTTCAAATTCTTCCAACAATGACAACATCGGTGCTGAACATAACCTACCCTTTAGTGTTCAGAATACAGCTTCCCCATCTGATAAGGATCAGATCTCGAAACATACAATTGAGATGTATAAGTGGGACTCACACATCTAATTCTTCTTAGTCAGCTTAATCAATGGTTTAAAAATCAGTGAAAACCCTTCGCTAAACCTCCGATTATTCCCAGCTTAAACTAAGGAATTAACATATTTCCGTCAGCGTCGTTGGTACCGACCAATCCTTAATCGTTTCAATCTTGGCAAGATCTTCACGAATACCTTTGTTGTCAATCTACTGCCTTAAAATTGCAAATATTTCAACCAACATTTACACATAGGGAACTTTACATACAATTTCTCTTCTTCCAACCATCCCAAAAATTATCCTCATATGCTACTTATGTTCCTCCTTTCTTCTTGGAATGATATAGAATATCGTCAGTAGATACAATGACTAACTCATCCTAGCACATCTCACACACAAAATTCACCCAGTCCATGAATATGGTAGACGCGTTCGTCCATTCCATAAACATCACTTGAAACTTAAGGTACCCATATCAAGCACAAAAACAACTATAGGAACATCTTCTTCCCCTAACTCTCAGTTAATGATAACCAGGTCTCAAAGCGATCTTTGAGTACACACTGGATCCTCACTAGTTGCAAGGACCAAACGAATCATCAATCCTCAGTAATGGATACCAACTCTTGACTGACAATTTTTTAAGCTCTCGATAATCAATACTCATCCGAAACAATCCATCCTTCTTGACATACAACACGAGCGATTACCACTGCAACAAAAGTGAATCTAATACATCCCTTATCCATTACTTCTCGTAGTTGACCGAATAACTCATTCCATTCTGACGGTGCCAAATGATAAGGCATACAAATACTTCTCAACAAAACGCAGAAGCACTACACAACGAAACGCAGGAGTGCTACACAAATCGCTTACAACACTCAATCGAAACGAATCCCTCTTCACAAGACGGCAGCAACTCTACAAAACTTTAGGAAAACCTCAGAATACTCTCGAGTCATTAACAGATCTCTCTACTTCTCCTCAACTACCATATCACTAATTATCTGCGCTAGGAATACATTATATCCCTCTTCCACATATTTCCTCATCTCCAAACATGACACACTTCCCAAATGGATAGTTCACTCATCACCTTTTACAGTCAACACTCGGCTTCACAGCAAAATCTAAACCAGCAGCTATCAATTGATGGTGAAGATTGGTTCAATCTCAAGCATCAGTACTTCGCACTACTAACCAATTCATACCCAAAAAGTACATATAAAGATTCTAATTCTTTGAGTATCGAGTCAATATTAAACACTTACTTTCCTAAATTCAAGGATCACACTCTTGGTATAAAACTAACACAAGCCACCTTTCCATCGGTTAACTCCACATCATAGTTAATTGTCAATCTTACTAATTCTCCATTGATAAAATAACTGAATCTTTACATTTCTACAGTTTCTACCCGATCTGAAATCAAACAATATGTTGGCGTAAAGAATCTCAAGTAAGAATATACCATTTACAACGTTCAGACCTTAAGGTTTGTCAGCATCACTATTCAAACGTAAGCTGGAGCGGCAGCATTCCTACCTTATCAATTTCCTTTCCTTGGACAATTCCCTTGTCTGTGTCCTTTCTCGCCACGGCAAAATCATATCACTACTCCAGGGGTACTAATTCTAGAACTAATCCTCTTGTTCTGCACTTAGAAGCTTTATGACCAGGTTTTCCTAACGCTAGTAATAACTAGGTTTTCACTTAGTTATAAAAGTTCGTTATTCCAGTCTTTTCGAATTGATTACCAATTGAAAGTGCGACTCAGTCGTTCTTGGTGGAAAAATAAATGGTTTGGTTATCTATATTAAACTAAAAGTAAATATGAAAATGTCGTTGCGTAAAATAAAAGCTCTAAATATTAAACTAAAAATTACCAGAAAAACTCTCGGTAAAAACAGAGATTTCGGGAAGCGTGCAATTTTTGGAAATTAAAACGTAATGAATTTAAAACTTGAAAACATTGTAGAACTAAAAACTTAAACCATCGGACTGTAACAATGATTCTGTCGGAATGTAATGAAAACAAAACCATCGGAATGTCTCACCGTACTTTTGTTCAAAGGTCATGATTTCATTCCGCAAAGCGGTAGTACGTGAGGGTGGGAAAAAGTAGTTGATGAATTTAGTCTCTAAATCCGTCCACGTATGAATACATTGTGGCGGTTCCTTATCAAGCCAATGTCGGGCTTGTCCCTCTAAGGAGAAAGGAAAAAGTTGCAAGCGAATTACCTCTTGTGAAACCCCATTATACTTGACCGTATTAGTGAGTTGAAGAAACCTTTTGATATGTTCGTGAGGATCATCAAGTGTACGCCCCAAGGATGGTTGAGCAAAGACCATTTGAATGAAATTGGATTTGAGTTCAAAGTTATTGGCTCCAATCTCGGGTATAACAATAGCATCGGTGTTGCCCTCTACTTGCGATTGCAAAAGCTCGATCATTGGTTGATTGTCCATGGTGACAATAGGTGGAGTAATGACTTCGGCTTGAGCTACTTTCTTCTTACGAGCACGAGTACACATACACACCTACAAAAGGAAAAGAAAAATAGACAAGAAATATTTTTGGTTTTTTTTTTTATGTTTTTCTATTTTTTTGGATTTTCTGAAAATTTTATATTTTTTTAGGATTTTTGAAAACTTAAACAAGAAAAATAACGTTAAAAAATGAACGGATCCCAAAATCCAACGCGTCTCTCACTAAAAACCGTTAATCTTAACGAAAAGAGCCGGCGGCGGCGCCATTTAATAACTAGGTTTTCACTTAGTCATGAAAGTTCGTTATTCCAGTCTTTTCGAATTGATTACCAATTGAAAGTGCGACTCAGTCGTTCTTGGTGGAAAAATAAATGGTTTGGTTATCTATATTAAAATAAAAGTAAATATGAAAATTTCGTTGAGTAAAATAAAAGCTTTAAATATTAAACTAAAATTACTAGAAAAACACTTGGTAAAAACAGAGATTTCGGGAAGCGTGCAATTTTTGGAAATTAAAACGTAATGAATTTAAAACTTGAAAACTTTGTAGAACTAAAAACTTAAACCATCAGAATGTAACAAACGATTCTGTCGGAATGTAATGAAAAAAAAACCATCAGAATAATAGAAAATGAAAGCTATCGGAATAACGCTGTCTGAATAACCATCGGAATAAATGTAAATTAATTCTATCGGAATGCAGTTCTATCTGAATGTCAATTCTGTCGGAATATCAAGCAAAGTATCGGAATGTATGACATAGAGACTATCGGAATAATAGTAAAGCAAAGGTATCGGAATAACAAACAACTACCCCCGTCAGAATGTTGATCAGAATAATAGTGAACCTGTCGGAATATGGTTAATAAAAATTGGGCAGTGTTTCGTCTTAAAATAGCCTTAAGACCCGTCGCAATATACGATCGCAATGAGCGATCGCAATAACGATCGGAATAAGGGGAAAAACACTTGATCACAAAGTAAAACCCTAAGGGTTATTGCGATACAAAGAATCGTCGGAATGTAGCGTCGCAATATACAAACCCTATGATTGCGATGGAGTCCGATACAAGAGAAATAAGCCAAAACTTCAATAAGCACTTCCAATAAGCACTTCCAATAAGCACACTTAACCGAAACTTAACCAACTCAATAAGCATAAATTTGAAAACTTTTAAAATACAAAATAAGCAAACTTTATGAATCAAACCTTTTAAAAACACTAAACATTTTAAGAAAACCAAAAGGTAAAAAAAAACTAGATACTAAATAAGCCAAAAAGCATAACAAGCTTTAAGCTTAATCGTATAATAACTTATATAGGATTAAAAAGATTAACTTTTTAATCACATAAACATCAAATTTAAACAAGGTGCATTAAAATTTCAAATCAAAGATAAATCAAAATCAAGAAAGGTAGAAGAAGATTAATGATGAAAAGATTAAATTTGAACTTGTAGATTAAAAAATTCAAAAATACAAGAGAGAATTAAAGCTTAAACATGAAAGCAAAGAAAAGATGAAATTCTAGTGAGAGAAAGTTAAACACTTTCTCTCTCTAAAAATAAAACTAAGGAAAGAAAAATAAACTAGCTAACACCCTCCTAAGGTGTCATTAGGAGGGTATTTATAGGAGGAGGGGAGTGAATGTGTGCTTCCTTCTTTCTTTCTTTTCGACTCGATTTAAATTCTTTGTCTTTCTCGACGTCGTCTCGGGATTTGTGGATATAAATTGAACTTGTCTTATAATTTCCTTCTTCTATTAGACTAGAGTTCTTCGACTTCATTAAACTTCCGTCTTTAGACTTTTTCTTATATAAATCTTCAGAATAGGACTTGGACTTCCGTTCTTTTTACATTCTTGATCTTTTGACTTCGTCTTTTGTCTTTTTCTTCGATAAAAGCCCGTGATAGCCCATGTTTTCTTCCTTTTTCATATTTTTACCCTGAAACACAATAAAAACACAAACCACGCATAATTTCGACTTTTACGACATAAAATACACGTTTTGGTCATGTTATTATTGGAAATAAATGGTAAAAGGATAAGTGTTTTCACACTTATTAAATGCCCTACACTTGACCATTGCAATGCCCTCATGCAATGCATTAATTTCAAAGCTGTAGAATATTGATAACCTATGAATCTATGAAGTGGGTTGATGTTTTCTAGAGAGAGAAACTAGTGAGAGAAAGTGAGAGAAAACTATGTGATATTTTATTAAGTGAAACTTTCAAATGAACAACAACCAACCCCTTTCCAAGGAGGAAAGGGGTATTTATACTTCCAAGTCTTATGTGGACTTGGGCCGGCCCATGACAAGCCCATGGACCGGTTCTTACTTAACTTAATAAGCATACTCTAACTACGAGCTATTACAACATAAATAATATTGTGGAGTGACCGATACTTCTAATATACGTAAAAACGTATTTCTAACAATCTCCCCCTAAGGGAGGTCACTTCACGTCTACAAAGTTCTAAACCTAGCATACTATACTAAGTCTTCGTTCTTCAGCTCGTAGTCTTTTCTTCTTTCTTTTTGTTGTGAATATTTTGATTTGATCTTTTAGGCTTTGGCTTGAGAGCATTGTTCTTTGGCCTTTCACGTACGATCTTTGCCTTCTTGTGAATTTTGCCTCCTTGTGACTCCATGTTCCACACACTTATGTCTTATTGTTGAATTCTCGAAAGCTTCAGAGTTTGATACAGCGGAAGACTTCATCTTGTACTTTCTTGAATTTTTGCTGAACTTTGATGCAGAAAAACATAAGCATGTGGAAACGACTTCTACAGGTACACCGCAACACCACCGTCTTTAACTGGTACACAGCAACGCCACCGTCTTCAACAGGTACACAGCAACGCCACCGTCTTTAACAGGTACACAGCAACGACACGAATAAAATGGCTTTGAACATTTTATTCTAATTCGGTAGCATTTTACCTCCGGTCGGTGAAGACCGTTGGACAATATTAGATATCGTACCCGTGACGGATAGTTTCAATTAAGTAACTTCCTGACAGGATTTCGCGTGTAAACCCGTTCTCTTTATTCGACCGTCCAAAGCTGACTGCGAACATAAAGAGTGAATCACTTGGATAAATTATCCTTGTGATTTTTGAAGCCGTCAATTCATGAAACCTGGAACAAGTGAATTTCAATTAAGATTTTCACCATCGTTGCTTTCCAGTTGTCACGAGCTCAATTCATAAAGAATCTTGCACGTCACCTACCAAGTGCTGTTTGATGTTAACACTAGAAGGATTTCCACTCGTCACTGTGATCAATAAAGAGTCACTCTGAGTGTTCTGGCAAGATCATATGATAATGCGTAGAGGCCTGGAACGAGTTTAAGTTCAATTAAGAATTAAACCACTGTTTCTTTCCAGTTTTTCACAAGATTGGTTCTAAAAGAACCGCACGTGTAACCTACCATGAGCTTGTTTGATGTTAGCTCAAGCAGGATTTCCATCTTCATTGTAATACTTGCGTATTACTCAGATGTTCTGGCAGTATTACAGGAATACTGCGTAGGACTCATGAAAATCTCTTACTTTTTACAGTGTGTGAGAAAGCAAGGAATAAATGGAAAGTGTCCTAATGAGACTTTTGATGATCTCTTGGCTCTAGACTCGATTGTACGTTTTGATTTAGTGAGCGATGGCTGGAGAGGAGTGCCACCTTTTCAATACCAGTCTATTCGGAGTGAATAAACCAATAGATAACGTGTTGATCTCCGTGTGATTAAAACAAATACCTTTTGAGAGATATTTGAGTTAGCTGGGAAGGGTTGTGCATTGCATCACTGGGTCCATGACGTCTTTCTTCAATATCGAGAATCATTAACAAAAATGACCTCAATAGCATATGTATTGACCCGGTTTCTGCCTAAAGTTGTAAGGAGGGCTTCTTTCTTTACACCCTTTATCTTTACATTTCTTTTTCATTCTTCAACCCCTTCAGTATTTACCAATACATCATCACTAGCACCTTGTTGTGATTGTTCCAGTGCTAGCATCAGTAATTAGTCGGTACTCAGCTACGTTCATATTCTTTCTCCATCTTTCCTAGGACTTCTAATTCTATCTAGGGAATTGTCCTTGGTAAGATTCCATCGGCTCTGATGAATCATTGGACTAAACCTATTCCTACCACCCTTTTGTCACCACATTCGTCGTGAATTAAGCGTGTTTTGGGAAGGAATTGCCACCATGAAAAATCATTGAAAATCACCTAAAGTACTTGTGATATTGAAATCAAAAGTTTCGTACCTTAGGTGTTTTTGATCATCAAAAACGCTCCCCCTTAATACGTGCTTTACACATATTAAGTTGGATTATCGTTAAGTCTTTTTCATCTTTTAGCCAAGTATCACTTAAGTCTCCTTAATCCCATTTTCTCCCCTTATCCAAAATGTTAACCATTAATATTTGGGATATTGAATGGATTAACCGGTCTTTGGGTAAAAATGAAATCGATGTTTGGCCATAGAACATGTTAATGCTCCCCCTTAAGTTAATAAGGGATAGTTGTAGTGCTTTAGTATGATATATTTTGAAAGATTTAGAATCTCGTGAGAAATTCTTGAAACATTATCATACCTTAACACTACATCAAGCCATACAAGCACAATATTCACAAATATACATATTCACAATTGAAAACCAATATAAAGTGGACCTGAAATGTACGACCCATTAGATGGATCGTTGCAGTAGCTTGTGGTGCACTAAATATGGTCTACCACCAACGAACCTTTCCAAGCTCCTCATCAATCTACGTTCACGGAGCTTTTGATCAATCTTCTTGATCACATACTTCGCCATTTGCTGATAACCCGGATGCCAATCCTCAGTCATCTCTGGTAAAGTCCCACCCGAGTTAAGATGCTCCAACTTTCCTCTGACTTGTAGAAGAGTCCCATCACTGTACTTATAAAGCTCACCCACCCTCATAAACTTCATTAACCCTCGATTGTTCAAGTAGAAAATGCCGTAATTCGGAACAGAAATGCCGGTATAGGGACATCTATCTACATGTTGAGGTAGAACTTGATTCACTGGACGGGTTAAGTTGAGCTTTCTTTGGTAGCTTTCGACTCCCAACTGAAGATCTTCAACTCGTTTCTTGATAACAACGCTTCGTGTGAACATACGAAGTGCTGTATTTAAAGCAATGATGTCTTCACGAGGAATATGTGTGAGTTGATCCCGGGTCATCATATGCAACATATCTTCAATATCCTCAAGGCGAATGATAGAAAAATCTCCCTGCTGGATTTTGTATTCTCTGTCATCCTCCCTTTTCAGACGAATCTCCATCACATGATAATAGCCATTCCTGGCTTCAGTTTTCAGCCCTAAAATGCTGGAGATGCGGATATCGGATCTAACGTTGCTTCCTGAATTGGCTAAGCAGCAACCCCTGTACGCCCTTCGGGCTCGTTCGTCCAAATGAGATGCACCTATAACAGCATACATATCATAATTACGAGTTACCCTTGGGACCCAGAGTCGGTTTACCTTTTCCTCGATCCAGGGTATTGTCCCCCAGTTGGCAGCTTTCAGCAAGGTCAAGGAGGTGGCGTACTTTGATGAACCCTTCAGAAGATACTCAAGATCATAAGTGACGAAGAAGTCGAGAGCAATCTGATTATCTTGAGAAGGATCAAGTGGAGGTGGAGCTCTTTCTGATTCATGAAGACCTGGCCGTTGAACGGTATTCAGAGCTTTCAGGATCTCATCGGCATAATACTCGAACTCCATTCGGGTTAACCGGGTTTTGGCGCGAATTCTCTTATCCTTCAGTGCTCTCTTCACCAAAGATGGAGTAACCGAAGTCTTATACTCATGAGCCAGAAATGCACATAAGTCAATCGGACTGCGGATACGGAGATACAAAACATCTGTGTCAGCGTCTGTGATCGGATCATATTGCGCCGCTGCCGTGATCCAAGCCTGTGGCGGTGCAGTCTCGTCAATCTCCAACGTGTCTGCCCAGTCCCGTGTGCTTGATTCAGGAACAGTAGATTGTGGTTCTTGTTGTAGAGGAGTCGAAACGTGAACATCTGCTGGTTCTGATTCAGGCATCTCGGCAGTGTCATGAACGGGTGAGTGTTATGCAGCTTCAGGTTCAGTTACCGATTCTGCAATCACAGGAGCAACAACAACAGAACTAACAGGGCTAGTGGTAACAGGTATAGACACAGCAATAGATGTACCAGGAAGTGATGATGTTGTAGTAGCATTCACATCATGACGCCACTTGGATCGTCTTGATTCCGTGGAAGTAGATTTTTCCTTTGCTGCTGCATCTTTTGTAGACTTGGTTCCAGACTTAGCAGGTTTCTTTGAGCTGGCAACCTTATCCCCCTTTTCAGGCTGTTTACCCCTATCATCATCCTCATCCCTATCCTCGTTGCTCCCTTTAGCACTCTCCTCATTACCATCACCACCATCATCACCATCATCATCATCATCATCATCCTCATCATCATCACCATCATCGTCATCGTCGTCGTCCTTTTCTTCTTCTTCCCCTTCTTCTTCCTCTTCTTCTTCACTGGTACCCTCTTCTTCTTCACTTTCTTCCCTTTCTTCCTCAGGTAGAATGTGGTATGGTACCACACTTCCAAACGTTTTAAATAACTTATCATCCTCCATGATAGCGTCATTCAGGGATTTGTAAAGAGCCCGTTGAATCCTCGATTTATCAAACGATCCAAGTTCCCTCATACGAGCTTAGAGGATCTTCTTCAATTCAAAATCCGTCAAGTCATAGGCAATTTTGTAGGCGGATTCAGAGGGATTGGATGACTTGATCATCAAGTTCTCAGCCGCGAGTGCCTTCAACTCATCACGCAGTTTAGGCATAATGGATTCAACAGATTCTTGCACTCTCTCTTCAACAGAAGCTTCAAGTGCTTCTTTCTGCTCCTTGTATTTATCCCTCATCGCTTGAAGTCTGGTGATTCGTGCAGCATGTTTGTCAGCTTCAGCCTGCTTAACCTGAGCTAGTTCTTCTGCATGAGCTTTGCGTGTTAACTCCATCTCTGCAGCGAACTTAGCAAGCATCTCTTCTTGGGCTTTCTTAGATGCTTCTTCACTTTGAGCTCGTCTAAGTAGCTCTTGACGAAGTTCATCCATCTCTCTTTTGTGATTATCCGTATGTTTATCCAACATTTCAGCCATTACAAATACAGCCATCGAAGACGTTGCAGAGCTGCTCTGGGTTGAGTGAAGAGGCTCGGTTGTTACTATGGTACTAAGGATGGGAGTTATTGGTGGTGGAAGAAATGGTGTTGAAACCGGTCTGGTTGGTAAGGGTTGTATTGGTGGAGGTTGAGTTGCTAAAGGTTGAGTTACTAACGGTTGAGTGGACACCATGATTGTAGGAGCACCGGACTCCTTTTCAACACTTGCTGAAACGGGGGGATGGATGTCTCCTTCGAAGTAGAATACCTTTCAGGTGATCCAAACTCAAAAACATCCTCTGGCTCCTCGTACTCTTCTTCAATATTTACCCGTGCACCCGAACCACTACCTCCCGTGTCTTTCCTACTCCTTTCCATAGCTATCTTCATTGCTTTTCTCTCAGCCTTGTTAAGAGTAGGATCATCAATATCTTCTTCGTCGTGAAGAACTAACTCATCGACCGTACCCTTTCCCTTCTTAGCCTCAGTCTTCTTCTTCTTAGTGTCGGGTTCAGGTAAAGCAGTTGGTTGCTTGCGTTTACCTTTACTCTTGACCGTAGTAGACGAATCTTCTCCAGTCTGAAGGCTTGCTTTCAGCTTCTTGATTTCTAGCAGCAGTAGCTTGTAATCAGCAGAGCCTTTGATTTTATCCGTCAGAAGATAATCGGGAATTGGACCAGGAATCACACCACCAGATGGTCCTTCATGCCTTAGATCCACAGTATCATCATCTTCTTCAGTGTGATGCCGACTTGCTGCACGCCTATCAATAGTAACATCATTCTTCATAAAATAATTAATGATAAGCTTGATAAACCAAGGATAAGGAAAGAAATTTGTCTTCAGCTTCTTGTTTTGGAAGAGTTAGAAGGTGAATTCTTCCCACAACAATAATGCATAATCTGCATTTGCGCCTTTATACATTCCATGGAAGATGTTCATAATAGGACTGCGCAAAGCATCATGCCCACTTGTTTTCGGTGTAAGACCCATCTACTGAGAATACCCAACATTGCTCTCCAAGGTTGTCCTACTTTAGCAGTGGTAAACTCAGACGCAACTCGTATGTCAGGACATCCAAGAGCCTCGAACATCTCCATGAGTTCATCTTTAGTAGGATCCCTCGAAAATGACATGCCTTTGGGTGTATCCCGTATACCAAAAATCTTACGGAAGTCTGAAACTGTGAGCGTCTGCTGCTTGTTATCGATGGTGAAGGTGATCTTGTTTGAAGTACTCTCCTTGGTAGCCCAGAACTCATACATGTAATCATAAGGCACCGAGGCAGTACTCCTAAGGGCGTTCTTGAAATGAGAGTGATCAAGGATTGCGATGGCTACTTTGAATCCATGGTGAGTGGATTTTGAGACTTGCTTCAGCCGGTAATTGTTTGGTATGAACTTGAGGGTTCGTGCTTTAGCAATAGCGGCTTCTCTAGAGTCTTGGATAGCTTGTACTGTTGGATTAGTCATTGTATCTGCTTAAGATAAGACATGAAAGGTTGATGCACAAAAATATATAGATATGTATCATTATTACTTCTAAACATAACACATTTCATAACATAATTCAACAAGTACTTATAGCAGGCAAATACTATCAATCACACAACTCTTCATCCGGAACTTTCCTTCATTCGGAACTCTTCATTCGGAAGTCCTTCATTCGGAAGTTCTTCATTCGGAAGTCCTTCATTCGGAAGTCCTTCATTCGGAACTTCTTCATTCGGAACTTCTTCATTCGGAACTTCTTCATTCAGAACTTCTTCATTCGGAACTTCTTCATTCGGAACTTCTTCATTCGGAACTTCTTCATTCGGAACTTCTTCATTCGGAACTTCCTTTATTCGGAACTTCCTTCATTCGGAAGTCCTTCATTCGGAAGTCCTTCATTCGGAAGTCCTTCATTCGGAAGTCCTTCATTCGGAAGTCCTTCATTCGGAAGTCCTTCATTCGGAACTTCTTCATTCGGAACTTCCTTCATTCGGAACTTCCTTCATTCGGAACTTCCTTCATTCGGAACTTCCTTCATTCGGAAGTCCTTCATTCGGAAGTCCTTCATTCGGAAGTCCTTCATTCGGAAGTCCTTCATTCGGAAGTTTTTCAGAAAAAATTCCTTCATTCGGAAGACGATATCCATGTTCATCCGGAACTTAATAAACGCAGCTATGAAGGATTAATCTAGTCGCATTTAGTGAGTTCTAAAGCAATCTAAGGCAACCAACCATAATCTAATGATATTCCGAGTATAACCCACCTATAACCCTAATCAATTACTGCTTAATTAGACACAAACCCTAATTTGGACTTAATCTAATTAAACGAATCAATTAACATGATTTAATTGATGAATTAGACGAGTTATAAGTTAAAGATGATGTTATTACCTTTTAGAATCGAATGAACCGGTTGGATGATTAAAAACAAGAATTTTTAGAGCTTGTGTATGTGTGTTAATGGCGGAAGATGATAAATGAATAGAAACAGTGAATGAAGGGGGGGGTTTGCTTTGACTTAGGTCAACAGTTTTTTAACTTTCACACAATGTCACCTTAAGTCCCTATATTTTCTTATTCTTTACCTTTTTGTTTATTATTTATCTTTTCATTTTTTCCTAAGCATTGTTAAATTTCGCCAACACAACTTAAGCATCTCAACCTATTAGCATATCTCCAAGATCTTAAAGCAAAGCCTATCACATAGAACGAACACAAGTCGTATTCTAAAGCAAAACCACTCAATTACCAATCAGCCAATTAATTTTCCACAAACACTTTTGAAAATCGATTTAATGACGAAGATGATTTAATATTTTCTCCCCCTTAAATGATGACCCGTTTTCTATTTAAAGAGCTGTAGTCATTGTTTAAAGAGTCAAATATTGATGAAAACATTTCCAATTAATGTCTTGAAAAAGATTGATTCGTGGTGGCAATAAGATTTCTCTTATTTTGACAAATTAATGCACTGAGACGTACACAAATTCGTGTTAGACCAAGTTGTAAAGTAAACTTGATCCCCCCGAGAAAATTAATTCCCGTTCTGAGCCAACGTTTTCCAAGGAAATACGTGACTTTAATATGAAAACCGGGTTGCAGTCTAAAATAACTACAAGCCATAATGGGCATGTTTTAAAAATGTACAACTTTTATACGGACTCTATTTATGGCACCGTGTCAATATTGATCGACATTTCTAAGGCCGTAAATATTACCGTACTAAAAGACATGCCCGATTTAAAAACGAAAAATATTTTTGGTTTTTCTTGATTTTATAATTTTTATGATTTTTGTAGGTTTTATATTTTTTATGGTTTTTCTTGATTTTATATTTTTGTATTTTACTTTTTGTGGTTTTAAATATGTACGATAATATACATGATCACGAACAAAGGATACTCTGAATAGTTTACCACCACTATTCAGCTGATTCTTCTGCCAACTCTTTGAGAGTAGCTGGAGTGAATGATTTCATGCCAAGCTTGTCAATCAAAAACTCGATTCGTCCTCGATCTAAGGCTTTGGTGAACATATCCGCCAGCTGATACTCAGTAGTGACAAAATACAGCTCGATCACTCCGTTCTCCACCTGCTCTTTAATGAAATGGTAGCGAATGTCTATGTGCTTGGCCCGGGAGTGTTGAACATAGTTGCAGCAAAGGGCAATGGCGCTCTTGTTGTCACAATACATCGGGATTTTGTTGAATCCCAAACCGTAGTCAGTTAATTGTGATCTCATCCAAAGGACTTGAGCATAACAACCGGACATGGCGATGTATTCAGCCTCCGTGCTAGAAATTGCAGCGCTTTTCTGCCTTTTTGAAGACCAACTGATCAATCTATCTCCAAGGAGTTGCACAGATCCAGAAGTGCTACGCCTCGTGTCTTGACACCCAGCATGATCGGCATCTGCGTATGATATTAAAGCAATAGAGGAATCTTTCGGATACCATAGACCACGATGAAGTGTTCCTTTTAGATACCGAAAGATCCTTTTAACAACATGTAGGTGCTTTTCGGTAGGCCGAGCCTGATACCGGGCACACATGCATACGACAAATTGCAAATCAGGCCTGCTAGCAGTCAGATATAGAAGGGTGCCAATCATCCCACGATAAAGTTTTGGATCGACAATAGTCCCATTCCTATCTTCATCTAACTTGGATTTCTCCACCATTGGAGTGTCCACGGGGTCACAATTTTCAAAGTTATATTTCTTTAAAGATTCTAGAGCATATTTGGATTGATTAATAAAGATGCCTTTGGGATTCTGAGAAATTTGTAATCCTAAAAAAAATGAAATTTTTCCCATCATTGACATCTGAAAGCGTGTGGACATTATCTTCTCAAAGCGATTTGACAATTCTATGTTAGTGGCAGCAAATATTATATCATCAACATAAATTTGTACCAGAATCATGTCGTTGCCCTCCTTGAGAGTGAATAGAGTGGGGTCCACCTTGCCTTTGGAGAAGCCTTCCGAGATGAGATATGTTGAAAGGAGATCATACCACGCGCGTGGAGCTTGTTTCAACCCATAAAGAGCCTTCTTAAGCTTGTACACATGATTAGGAAACTCCGTGCTAACGAACCCATCCGGTTGACTAACATAGACCTCTTCCCTTAGTTCACCGTTCAAAAATGCCGTCTTCACATCCATTTGATAGACGATCATGTTCATATGAGCAGCATACGCAAGGAATAGTCTAATTGCCTCCAATCTTGCCACAGGAGCAAAAGATTCTTCAAAGTCTATACCCAAGGCTTGTTTATATCCTCTAGCAACCAATCTAGCCTTATTCTTCAATACCGCACCCATCTCATCAAGTTTAACCTTATAAACCCATAACAAGGTAAGGATGTTAACCTTTTCAGGGAGAGGAACTAATTCCCATACTTCAAGTCTTTGAAATTCATTTAGTTCCTCCTGCATGGCTTCAATCCAAGATGATTGAGTCATAGCCTGCTGCCAATTTTTAGGTTCAACTTCGGAGAGAAATGCATCAAAGTAGCAATAAAGTGCACTCTCTTGTAATTGATGGCGTGTAGAGACTGGTCGATCAAGATTACCAATGACATTCCTAATTGGGTGATCTTTTGTCCATTTGGTGCTATGTTTTTCAATCCTAGGTGGTCTGGAGTGAACAATAGAAGGAGCTTCTTCTAAGGTGGACGCGGCTGAAGGGTTTTCAGGTATCGCTACACCAAAGAAAGGAAGCTCTTGCAGGTGAGCATATTCCAAATCGTGATCAATAGAATCCTCTTCCACATCATTAGGCACAAGTAGGGGTGACGATTCAGGTGTAGTTTGAGAATCACTTGGTAAAGGTGCATCCGGTTCAATGTTAATTGAAGATGCATTAGATAAAGCTTCATTAGCAGGAGCAACAACTTCAGGTATTGGAGCTATCACTACAGGTGCTTGAACTTCATCATTTGGGGGATCAAAGAATTCATCAAACAACAGTTGAAACAGTTTATCCCACTCGGGCCTTGTTGGTGGTAAAAATGATATAGAAGTAGGATTATTGGGAACTAATCCGGAACTAATAGAACTGGTTCCCATCTCATGAAGCGCGGGTTCAGAGCTGCGTTGCTCAGAAGCCATCGCTGTCAGCTCATCGAAATCTGCGTCCATAGTTTCTACAATCTTGCCAAGACGACGGTTGTAAATTCGGTATGCTTTCTTGGACGGTGAGTAACCAATGAAAATACCTATATCGGCTTTCGGTTGAAGCTTGCCCAAGTTCTCACTATTAATGTTTGGATAACAAAGAGCACCAAACACATGAAAAAATGAAACATCGGGTTTACGGTCATGTAGAAGCTCATAAGGTGTTTTTCCATGGCGTTTCCGAATGATAGAACGGTTTTGGGTGAAACATGCAGTAGATATAGCTTCTTCCCACAAGAACAATGGAGCGTTCGCATAAATAAGCATAGTCCTAGCAGCTTCCATAAGCGTACGATTCCGTCTTTCAACGACACCGTTTTGTTGTGGAGTACGTGCAGCGGATGTTTCATGTAAGATACCAACTCCTTCATAGTATTCACGAAGAGTCTGGTTTACGAACTCTGTTCCGTTGTCTATACGAATACGGCGGACAGTAGTATTCAAACGTACCTGAATAAATTTCAGAAAAGTGATGATAGCCTTCGGTGCTTCATCCTTTGTACGTAGAAATCTAACCCATGTAAACCTGGAGAAATCATCCACAATAACCAGAATGAATTTCTTACCGCTCACACTTTCAGTTCTCATTGGCCCACAAAGATCCATATGCAAAAGATGAAGTTTTTCTTGATTGGTGTCTTCAGCTTTGGGCTTGTATGATTTCTTGGTACTTTTCCCCCTTGAACACGCGGAACATAAGTGGTCCTTGTGAAATTTGAGCTTTGGAAGACCACGAACTAATTCGTTTTTAGCCAGATGATTAATAGCATCAAAATTAAGATGAGATAATCTGCGATGCCATAACCATGACTTGGTCTTAGATGCTTTAGAGAGAAGACATACTGGAGAGGCGGCCATCATGTCTTGTAGGGACAACGTATAAAGATTTGCACCACGAGATCCCTTCAACAAGTCTTTTCCTTCCAAGTTGCGGATGAAACAAGTGTGTTGTCGAAAAGCAACCTCTAGGTTGGAATCACAAAACTGTCCTACTGAAAATAAGTTATGACCTAGACCTTCTACATAGTATACCCTTGAAATCGTAACGTTTCCAATCTGATATTCACCATACCCCATTATCTTTGCTATATGATCATTACCGAATTTAACCGTTCCAAGAAACTTGCTGACGAAATTTCGGAGCATCGAGCGATCTCCGGTCATATGCTTTGAACAACCGGAGTCCAAATACCACAGGATGATTTGGACCACCTGAAAATATCACCACACAAAGACAATGTAGAGGTATCGGAATCTGAGTGTTCCTTGTTATTAGCAGGTACAGATTTAATAATCTTAGATTTGCTAACTCTAGGTTTCTTAGATTTCCTAGCCTTCTTCTTCCTAGTAGGTGGTGTAGATTCTAGTTGGCTTAAATCCTGAGGTATTTCTTCACTGATAGGCACTATAGTGGGGGCTGACCTAATTAAAGGGCGTTGTTTCCATACTTTAGTGCTAGTGTGCCTAATTAAAGGACGCTCAGACCTAACCTCAATGGATGCATTCCTAGTTAAAGGGCACATGTTTCCATCTAATGTAAAGGTCCTACCAGTGGGACGCCATTGCCAGCCAACTTGGGCACGAGTTCTACCTGTTGGCTTCCATTCAAGACCATTCCTAATGGCATTCATTTCATTCACATGATCAATAAGACACAAATCATGACGTTGGGAAAACATACATTCATTACAATTCCAACAATTAAAATTAGAATTCACGAATGGTTTAGGCTTCTGCACAGGCGTAGAGCTTTTAGTCTTAACATGATTCTTTTTATTTAAAACTGAACTAACATTCCTATGGTGAGCTTCTACTTTCTTCTTTTTGGCACTACTAGTGGAGGGCTTGATCTTATCTTTCTTGAGTGGCGATCCTTTAGCCTTAGTAGTCTCTTTTAATCCTGTAGAAGGCAAAGTGGGAACATTAGCAATAGATTTTAAAGGTGCCTTACTTGATTGTGGCAATGACGGTTTTGCTCCTAGAGTTTTATTGAATGGAGTTACAGCAATGGGCCTATTAGTAAGTAGTGCAGAGCCTGGTTTACCTATGTATTGCAAATATGCTAAGCAATATTGAACTCGCTTAATATATTCATGAGCCGAATAATAGTAGCTACTTGAGGGATCTAAGGCATAAAGATCATCTAAAATATCCCTAACAAGATCTACATGCTTAATGGCATTCCTCATATAATCATCGTAGGTAACTGGGTTTCTCTTATGAAGCGGGTTCTTATAAAGCACTACTGACTTGGTTGTTGGAGCACTAGTGGACGGTGCAGAGTCGGTAGCTAAGTTATCAACAGCTTCTTGTCGGGTGAGAAGAAGTGTTTCCTTTAACTCGGCCAAAACCATGTTTTTATCAATGAGCAGGATGTTTAAGTCAGAAATTTCCTCACATTTTTGGTTCAATTGTTCAACATAAAATTGTTGCTGTGCTGCATTAAAAGCGAAGCGTTCTTCTAGTGAACCATAAAGTTTGGACATTCCCTGTCTTGCACGATCCATCTCCCCTAGAATAGACGAAAGTCTAATTTCTAAGGCCTGGTTTTTAGACTCTGCAGCCTCTAGTTCCAATTTTAGTGTTTCATTTGATGACACATCTATCTTCAATCTCATAATCTCTTCCTCTAATGCCTTAACAATTGCAATCATCTTGTCACTCGTCTCAACACCGTTTTCACAACCATTTGTTATCAAAAGATCCTCATTTTGAGTTTGTTGTTTTAATTCTAAAGATATACAATGTTGTTCTAGTTGATTAAAGCGTTTTGAAAGTAAATTGTAAGAATCTTGTAGCTTTAAAAACTCAGCGTTAGATTCGTGACAAGAATGATTATCTACCTCATTTACAGTATCAGCAACATTTACAGAGAGATCACGAACATCATCACATATATTCACATCATCACAATTAATCATAGCGGATGTAAGCTCATTAGAATAATTAACATTTACAGTAGTAAGCACATCATACGAAATCACTTGTGACAAGAATCAGTCATATTCAGATAAAATCTTTTCCTTTTCAATTAGTTGTAGTTCGTAAGCGGTGTCCATTTCATAAAACACTTTTTGAACTTCTCCAATTTCAAACTCAAGATTTTCTTTAAGAGATGCAAAACTTCCTTTTAGACTTTCGACAAATGGATTGATCTCATTCTTAAACACCTCGTTCATGTGTTCGAAAGCCCATTCTCCGGCGTTTAGGCCATTTGAAGTCGTACATTCCAAAATGACCTTGTCAAAGTTAGTAAAGTATTGATTAATCTCTTGCAAGTTTAACCATACAGTGCTAACAGGTGGAAGATCCTTTGGAATTTCCTTAGGACCTTCCATGTTGACAAGTGTAGGAAATGTACTAGGGTTTTCTTCATTCAACATGTAGGTTGGTGCTGTAATGAGATCTTTGTCCATATGGAAGCGAATTCTAAAATCCGTTTTAGCAAGCTCCTTATTCATTTTAAAATAATCACACTCGGGATATTTTGCAGAATTGTATGACCGATCCTCATCAACTAGATCCTTACTTGTTCGATCATCGAAAATAACAATCGGGTCTAAGACCAATCCTAATTGGGTTGCATTATAAAGTCTTGGACTATGTCTTAAAGCTTGTTTTGCATACCTTGGGTTAGGGGGAAGGCCTTTTTGACGTGATAAGTTAAATTCTCTAAACGAAGCATCAAATAAGTGCACTAGTTGAGAAGCAGCGTATTGTCTTAAAAGCAAATAATCTAGACTTCTAATCTTATTAGCAGCATTAATCTCCATTTCATTCTTCTTAGACTCGAGTGATTCAAAATCCGTTTGAAGTTTTTAAAAATTAGTGACCACTAACTCCTTTTCTTTAAGTTCATTAGAAAGATTTGCTCTTAAGTTTTCAATTTCTTGCAAGTGACCCATTTGTTTGTTTCGAAAGTGATCATATTCGGGATTTGTTAGAACACTAGACGAAGGCACTAATTCCAAAGTTTGAACTTTCTCGTTGCTTAAGGCAAGCTCATCAGACAAATTCTTATTCTTAGCTAGGGTTTCTAAAAGTGCAGCATTCATTTGGCTAAGTAATGTAGCAGGAACCATGACCAAATCTTGTTGAGCAGGAGTATGCGTATTCGAAATGGCTCCCGGTTGTGAATTATTCAAAGTCTGGGGACTCACATTGATATTACTATCATTGATTGTCTCCTCATTTGATAGACTCACCACCGAAGACTCATTCAAATCAGCACTCTCTTGTACAACTTGATGTGGTTGAATACTAGCATTAGTGGTATTATCAGTGGTATTAATAAGTACCTCAGATCTCTTTTCTGGCCCTAAGCTGGAGATAGTTGCCATGAGAGCAGCCTTTGCAGATTGAAATTCATCACAGTCTGAGTCATACGCATCGAGATCATCTGCTTGGTATGCTGCATTCTGTGTGGTGACAGTGTCTTGTTCAGTAATCCCTGGATCAGCAAGAAATGCAAGCTCCTCTTCATCAAGTTCCCTTCCTTGTGCCTGAGCATTCACCAGATAGATCTTCTCTGCAAACCATTGACCATCCCTTCTCCTCTTGGGTTTCTTACAATCCCTGGACATGTGACCTTCTTCCTTGCAGTTGTAGCATGTAATCATTCTCAACTTGCCTATGGAATTAGCCCGTGGAGCAGGATTGACCATTGGAGCAGGATTGACCGTGCGAGCATTGGTAGTTGATGTGGTAGGTCTCCCCTGATATGGTTGAATAGGTTGAACCATTACCCTGCTATTCTCAATAGTAGCTTGTTGGCGAGAATTGGATGAATTCCTCAACTGATTGTTGGTAGGAGCTGATCCCCTAAATCCTCGTTTGCTTAAAGTCCTTGTGAGATAAGCAGACATAGTGGTTAACACTTCAACTAGGTCAGCTCCTTGTTTGAACACAGGAATGAGGACTTCCTCATCATCACAATACATTGCTTGGTCTTGTAGAGCTGCATAATCACTAGAAGGAATACTCATTTGATCAGGGTAGCTTGTTGGATATGCTGCATTCTCTTGATAAGAAGAATATGAAGACTGAGCATAAGGTGCAATGCTTGGGTGAGGTTGTGTAGCATATTGTGATGAAGGTGCACTAAACCGATATTGTTGCTGATGTGAGGTGGGTGGTTGCGGTAAAATCGAGTATTGGGGAAAGGTTGGAGTCATGTAAGGTGATGGATGATAGGCTTGATGTCCCAAAATATAAGGAGTGTTGTTGTGAGACAAGCTTGGTTGATTCGCCATCAAAGCTAATGAATCAGGGTACATACCTCGAGGCGAACGGTGCATGATCACATGTTTCTCATGTTGCTGAAGAAAAGCATATAGTTGATCCAAATTGCACTTATGCAAATCCCTGGTTAACTTAACATCGGTAATATACTCACCCCATTCAGCTTGAGGTAAAGTATTCAAGAATTTGGTGTTAACCTGGAATGGAGCAATCACGAGATTATATACATTCAGATCATTCATGAGAGTGGTGAATCTGAAGTAATAATCGTGGAGCGTTTCCCCTGGGTTGTACGTGAATCTATCAAACAGATCATACAACTGAAATTCCCTTTCCTGTTTGATAAGAGACGTACCTTGTAGCAACACCTTTAGACGTTCCCATAAATCCTTTGCCACAGTATACTGACTTACCATACGATAGATGTCATGTGGAAGAGCTTGGAGAATGGTTTGAAGAGCCTTTTCGTCTGCATCTGCAACAAGTTGTTGAGCTGGTGTGAGTTCTTCAAATTCTCTTGGTCGAGTCACATTGTTAACCACGATGGTACCATAGTCAAGTGGACCATTTAAAATTGACTTAACCATAAGCCTCCCATAAACCGGTTTTCCCTTAAGGTAAGACATCATCCGGCCTTGCCATGCTTCAAAAACTTCTTTGATGAGCATTGGCGGGCGATTATCCGTTCCCGTAATGACTGAAATATCCGTAAGTGATGTCATCTGAGGCATTACTGAATTCGGATTCATTTTGTTAACTTCAAAGAGACAAAGATTATCGGTTGATCGAGCAGTGAAGTAAAGCTTGTGAATTGTGTTGAGTTTTTGTTGTAAGAAACCAAGATTAAATCCTCTAAAAAAATCGTCGAAAAAACAAGCAAAATAACCCTTGATTCGGAACTTTTTGTTGGTTCGGAAGTTTTATTCGGAAGATTTGGCTTGGAATACCTTGATTCGGAACTTTTGGTTCGGAAGTCTTGATCCGGAACTTTCCCTTGATCCGGAACTTTTCCCTTGATCCGGAACTTTCCTTTGATCCGGAACTTTCTCCTTGATCCGGAACTTTCCTTGATCCGAAACTTTTGGTTCGGAACTTCCTTGATCCGGACCTTTGGTTCGGAACTTCCTTGATCCGGAACTTTCCTTGATCCGGAACTTTTGGTTCGGAACTTCCTTGATCCGGAACTTTTGTTGATCCGGAACTTTTCGTTCGGAACTTTTGGTTCGGAACTTTTGTTGATCCGGAACTTTTCGTTCGGAACTTTTGATCCGGAACTTTGGTTGATCCGGAACTTTTTGGTCCGGAAATTTTTGGTTCGGAACTTTTACTGGGTAAACAGAAGGTTGTTTCGATGAACAGTCGATCAATAAAAGATGAGATAAACCCAGATTTTTTACCAAATAACCCAAAAAGTTTTGTGATTTCTACAATAATAAGTAAAAACAAATACTTATCTACTAATCCCAATCACAAAAACACCAAAAACACCAAGAATCAAGATGGATCTTCTTAAAGAACACTAATACAATCAAAAACTAAAAACCACACAAATCATTACCTTAAATCACCCCATAGCGCTCTGATACCAAATGTAGAATATTTATAACCTATGAATCTATGAAGTGGGTTGATGTTTTCTAGAGAGAGAAACTAGTGAGAGAAAGTGAGAGAAAACTATGTGATATTTTATTAAGTGTAACTTTCAAATGAACAACAACCAACCCCTTTCCAAGGAGGAAAGGGGTATTTATACTTCCAAGTCTTATGTGGACTTGGGCCGGCCCATGACAAGCCCATGGACCGGTTCTTACTTAACTTAATAAGCATACTCTAACTACGAGCTATTACAACATAAATAATATTGTGGAGTGACCGATACTTCTAATATACGTAAAAACGTATTTCTAACAAAAGCACAGTTTACATTTCTCATCATAAATAACCCACCTTGGCCTTTATTAAATACTAAACTTTAAGGAAACTAAAAAGATAGAAATATGTTCAAAACAAGTAAAGAAATCAAAGACTTACATTGGGGTTTTGGTTGTCATGAATGTTCATCATCCTCAAGTTTCACGTTCCCCATACCAAGCTTAAAAATGAGATCATTGTTATTATAAGTTAGCAAACTAACACGAACTCATGTGGCCCAATTATTTACTTAGACTCCCTTATTCCTAGGTGTATCTCTTATATTTTAATATTGTCTTGAATGATCACGAGGATGCATTTTTTGACTTATTTCGATAGTTATTAATAAGTGTGAAAACACTTATCCTTTTGCCACTAAAATCAAGGAAAAACAAGACCTAATCATGTGTTTTATATCGTAAAAATCGGAATTACGCGTGGTTTTGTGTTCTTGTGTTAAAATAGGTACAAATGAGCAAAAGGAATGAATACACGGGATTTCACAGTCAAATGACAGAAAAAAGTCAAGAAAGAATCAAAGACAAGATCAAAAGACCAAAAGTGTGCCAAGATAACGAAAACCGGCTAAGTCTACTTTAATTTGAAGAAATGATCAAGAAAGTCGGAATCGAGCTCGTCTTAGTGGATTTAATATCATTTGAGTTTAATGGGCCTTGTGGGTCCCACATTTGCTCATTGGGCCACAAGCCCATTTGGAAAATTAAATACTAAACGGGTCAAGGCCCATCAAAAGCCCACTTGGCTAATAAAAGAAAACGGATGACAAAGCCCAATATATTTGCAAATATGGGACAGTTTGAAAACATTGGGCCACAAGCCCATGTGATGGGAGTTTAAAATAAGACGGATGGGAGTTTTTGCTTTGTGAAAATCTTGGTCAACAGTCACGGTCAACTCCAACCTTAACACTTACACGTGTGTTCATCACACGTTTGTTTTTCTTTTTAAAAATCAAATTTACCCAACCCACTCACACATTTATTCTATCCTGCACCCCACATACACACGATTATACCCACTACCTTTAATAAATAAAACGTATCATATTTTAACCCAACCCCCCATTCACTCGTTACAAACAAAGAAACAAAACACCCATTTTACTGTTTTTCTCTCCCAGACACCACACCCCAAACCCTAAATTCACCATCATTAAAAAATTACCTATAGAAAAAAAGGGACTTTCACCCATATGGGTTAATTCAATTCATGAGAAATAAAACCCCCCAAGAATCGGAGGCTAACACTGGAGTGGTCCTCATTTCTCTCTCCGACGTGGCTCCTTCCCCTTTTCTTATTGGATGAAACACACCACCTCCACCAAATCCACCTATAAGAAGATGACACATCATCTTGGAAGAAGCACAATCTACGCCACGAGGGCAATCCGCGTGAATGAAAGTCAATTTCTACCGTTGATTCAAGAGAAGAGAGAGAAAGAAGAAATCAAAGATCAAGATTCAAGAACGTGGGCACCAAGATTAGGGTTTGCCTATATAACCCTCACACATCATGTAAAGGAAAAAAGCTTTTTCTTTATTTTCAGTTTTATTTAATTAATGAGGAGTAGGTTAAAAAAGATTTATTTTTCAGTAAATTAGTTATAGATTTAATCTTGTATTTCCAATTTCCAGTATTTGTAATATTATTTTATTATTAATGAAAAGTACCTTTTTAATTAAATCTTGTCTTGTTTAAATTTTCTGTCAAAGCTTTAATTTGAATCTGTTTTATTTTAAAGTTACTGTTGATTGTTATTATTCGGATAATATAAAAAAAATAATAAATAAATAAATAAATACTGTTCGAGAAGCTGATGATGATAATTGATGATTCAAAGATGGTGTTGGGGTTTCGAATTAGATCAATAAGATGGCTCAGCGCCAATCTTCGGCTCAAAGGATTCATCTCAAGGTTCTTCTCCTTTCTCTTTTATTTTTATGTTATAAATTAGTTGATTGCTTTAGCACTTGAATGGTTTAGACTGTTAGGTTAGTTTGATTTGAATTTATCATTGAGTAATACTTGTTGATTTAGATTATTTTTAGTCCTATTTGAATTTTGTTTGCCAGTCGGTTTTCTTTATTTAATCTTGAGTCTGTTTAATTTGTTATGTTTGTTTAAATCTCGTTTTAGCTGTAATGATAATTAGAGTTGCTGCGTTTTTTTTAGTATCTGTTTAATATTCAGTTAGGATTTAAGGTTGTTTAGATCTTATTTCAGTTGCTTGTTGGTTAATCTGCTTATTTTCATTGGTTTGGATTTGCTTATTTTAGATTTCAGCTTGCTTATATGGATCTGCTTAATTTTCAGCTTTTTATGTGTTCCTGTTAGGATTTTAGAGAATTTGGATCGTTTTGGTTTTATATGCTTAGGGTTCGGTTTGCTGAAATTTGCTTATCTGAATTTCTGGTTTTAAGTTTTGCCTTTTAGATTTTTATAGGATTCGCTTGTTATTCTCAGCTTATTATCAGCTTTTTGTTTCAGCTTTTTATGTATTTATTTGTTTTTATTTCAAGTTGTTTTATATGCTTATCTGCCTATTAATAAGTTTATATAACTTATTTGGTTTGCTGATATTCAGAGCTACTGTTTGTTTTGGTATCTCAAAATTCCATTTAAGCTAAAAAATATATAATCAAAAATATTAAGCAAATCTGTCTGGGGTGAGATTCGAACCCCAGACCCTTCGTATCACAACCATACGCCCCAACCATCTCCACTAGCACCTTTCTTGTGTTTTGTTTTGCTACATTAAATTAATATAGGATAATAAGTTGTGGCAGTTTTCTATTAAATTAGTTTAGTTAAATGTTTTAGTACAATTAAATTTTAACCAAAAGTATTAAATAGTTTTTAAATTTAATTCAGTTTTTATAAAAATACAAAAAGACAAAAAAATAATATTTTATTTAATTTCTTTAAATTGTAAAATTAATTTTAATTTACTTTTATTTTCAAATTATTTTTATTAAGTTTTCATTTAAAGTTTTAAAAAGTCATTTAAAAGTTTTTCATTAGATTTAATTCAAGTTTTATTTTTTTTTATAAAATAAGTTTTATTTGTGTTTAAGTTTTTAAAATAGTCTTAATTAGATTTTTAAAAAAATTTAGCTTTTAAATTTACTTTTATTTACAAATAGATTAGATTAAAAAGATTTTCATTTAAAGTAATTAGTTTTAAATTAGATTTAAATTCAAGTTAAGTTTTATATTTTCAATTAGTTTTAAAATAGTTTTATTTAAATTAGATTTTAATATTAAATAGTTTTAATTAGTTTAAAAATACCAAAAAGAGATTTTACCAAAAGCAAAGTTGAGTCAAAACGTTAATCGGAAATCAATTCGGGTGAGTCGAGGAACGATAATAGAAAGAAATAAAAAAGGGTAACAAAATCTCTTTTTCAGTTATTTAGGCTGAAAATAAAGTGGGACGATTTAATCAATAGTTAGCTAAAGGACAAAATCTTTTAAAACTGCTTCTCGGGACCTCTTAAAGTTCATATCTTGGCATAACTCGCTTCACGATTTGAGACCTTTCTCGGACCGATATTTGGCAGCGACTTCATACTTCGAATCTTGAGAGACGTTCATGAAATAATGGTCTTCTCTTCATAATAGGAATTTCTTCACTTGAAGTTTTTGAGAGATTTTTCAATTTTTGGACCACGACTTCTTCATTTTTCTCCAATCTTTATTTTGGACTTTGATATACAACGATCCGCTTCTTTTAGGACTTGGATCTATTTATCCTCATACCTTGTTAGGGCCTTTTTGGATAGACTTCTCCATGATCTTTAGGGGAGTATTTGCTTTTCATCGTGTGTCTCGATCCTTCATATTGATTTTTGATAAATGATTCTTCACATCGCTTTTGGATCTTTAGCAACAAAATGTAGCCCTCATGCCTTGTTAGGGCCTTTTCGGACACGCCAATCTTCGCATCCCGCTTCAATAAGTTATGCCTTGGCTATGAACTCTAATTAATACCGAGCAACTTTTAAACGATGTTGGGCTAGAAGCTAAGTAACTTTTCAAATCGTACAACCTTATTTATTGAAATTAAATTTATTAACAAGCGATGGGAGAAAAAGCTTATATTCAACTCACATAAATTCACGAAAGAATACCAAACTTATAATTGACTCTATCACCTCTCGTTCTCCATAATTTAAAATCTCAAGGAATGAGACTCGTGGATGCTTAGCCAATTAAATCAAAGTTTTAGGTTTTCAAGTCATCTATAGGATCTTGCAAAACTCTTAGACTTTTTCAAGTTTAGAATTCGCATTTTAAAGTTCCCTTGATAAACGACTCTCTAGGATCAATTATAGAAACTTGCGAAAAGTTCTTGTTCTTAACCCGTGAGAGTTAAGACTTTCGCGTTTTAAAGTTCCCTATATAAAAGCCTAGCAAAAGTTGACTTAAACACGTTAAGGATACTAGCTAGAGTAAACTTAGATAAGTAAACTCGGGTTGAGTCAAAAGATTCACTACTTTGAAAAATTTAAAACCACTTTATTAAACTTTATTTTTAGCAAAGAAAGTAAATAACGCTAACAAAGGAAAATACTACTATACAACTAGGCCAAAATAGATTAAAAATTTTGAAAAATGTCGAAAAATTAAATTTTTCGGTTAAAATGAGGACAAAATCATGGAAAAGACCACTTACTTCGATAGAAGTCCCCCTACACTTGATATAAACATTTTCCTCAATGTTTAAGCATGTGGGAGTAAACTCCCCTACACTTAGGACATTGTGCACTTTGTTTAAATCTTGCTAAGGAAAGGACATCTATAGTGATTTCAGTGTGAACATATAAGATATGAAATATTGAATCACGACAGTTTAGGATAAAACCAGGAGGACGGTTACACGGGATCACGGTTCGTCAAAAGTCATCGAGAATGGATCTTTGAAGCTTTAATCCATATACATCATAAGAAACAAGACAACAAACACATACGGGGCTCCCCCTACACTTACTATGAAAACGGTAAAGGATAGATCAACGGGTTGCCTCCCGAGAAGCGCTTATTTTTGTTAACCGAGTCACGAGCCTGACTCGACCCAGAACTAATTCAAGGGAAACGTGGTGAGGGATGGAATCATCTCATGAGAGATGTCCTCACCAAAGTACAGCTTCACACGCTGGCCATTCACTTTAAAATTAGGCACATTTGGCTGAGAAAGCTCAATGGTGCCATATGGGAAGACTTTGGCGACGGTTAATGGACCAGACCAACGGCTCTTCAGCTTGCCCGAGAAGATCTTCAACCGAGAGTTAAAGAGTAAAACTTGATCACCAACGTGGAACTCTCGGTTCTTAATCCTTGCATCATGGATGATCTTGGTCTTCTCCTTGTAGATCAATGAGTTCTCATAAGCTTCATTCCTCAGTTCATTTAGCTCGTTGAGTTGAATCTTCCGAAGATCACCGGCTTTGTTGATGTCAAAATTGGCCCACTTCAAGGCCCAGTACGCCTTATGTTCCAGCTCAATAGGGAGGTGGCATGCCTTCCCGTACACAAGACGATATGGAGTGCAACCAATCGGCGTCTTATATGCGGTACGGAAAGCCCACAAAGCATCATCTAACTTATCGGCCCACGAGGCACGATGCTCTCCCACAATACGCTCAAGAATTCGCTTCAATCCACTGTTAGATATCTCTGGGCTTGACCATTTGTTTGAGGATGATAAGTGGTGGAAAGATGGTGATTGACACCATACTTAGCCATGACTCGAGAAAATTGATCTCTAGAAACTAGAAGGGGGGGTTGAATAGTTTCTTATATTTACTTGTTAAAAGGTGGTTTTCAAAAATCCTTTTTCAAAAAACTTAGGCTTGAGGAAATATGTGAAATCTTCTTATGCACAATATGAACAATGATAGTGTAACTAAACTAATACTAACAAAAATATATGCACAAAGAATAAAGAATATAAAGAGTTAAGGGTAAAGAAAGATCAAACCGAACACCAAGGATTTATAGTGGTTCGGCAACGAAGCTCACTCCTCGTTCCTACTCCACTCCTCGAGTACTCCTTGCTCGAGAGTTCACTACACAACAAGCTCCTTATGGGGGAGAAAACCGTACACGTAGCTTAACCAATTTCCGACTCTAAGCTAAAAGTCGAGCCCTAATCATAGCTAGGACCAATCTACACAACTATACTTAGTACATACACAACTTTCAAATAGACACAACTACTTGGATCTTCACAACTATGACACAACAACAAATGTATAAAATTAGATCTTCAATGGATCTTTGGTGGTGGACTCAACACTTCACAAGGATAGTGTTCTTCTCTTTGCACTTGGAGAGGAATGGATGGAAGAACAAGATTCACTTCTTAAACAAGTAGTAATCAAACAAATGATCAAAGATTTGAGTGATTAAAGAAGAGTGTTTGAATCTGGAAATAGATGTGCAAAAGAGGTGAGTTGAAAAGCTGAGAATGGTCCACTATTTATAGGACAAAGGGCCAACGGCTATATCTGCCCGCGGTTCCTTATCTTATCCCGCAGTACCTTATCGATAAGGAACCACCTAGGAGCTAAGGAACCGCTAGGCTAGACTCCGCTCCCTTTTTATCCTTTAGTGGTGGAGGTCTTATCTGGATTAAAAAATATCCTGATAGAATATTCCTAATCAAATAAGAATATGCCATTTTCAAATTTTCAAATAATTAATTTAATAAAACATTTTCTTAAAAAGGAAGTTTAATAAAAACTTGTCACACTTAATAAAAAGTGAGTTTTAAGAAAAGATTAAATCACTTGATCACTTGATTAAGGTTAGTACTTGTTTATTCATACCTTAAGTGAAAATGGGTAAAATGAAAAATACTTGAACTCAAGAATTCGTTTTTTGTTGTTTTCGTAAATGCTTGTTTTTACATATTGTCGTAATCAAAACTAAGAGAGACCGAAAAATGCAAGTAACGTTTTTAGGCATTATTTCATTAACATGATCATTGCAAAAATGAGTCCCGCGGTCACTGATAATAGCACGAGGAACACTGAATCGAGCAAAAAGCTGCTTCAGAAAGTTCACAACCACCCTCGCATCGTTCGTAGGGAGAGCCTTAGCTTCAACCCATTTGGATACGTAGTCAACGGCTACGAGGATGTATTTGTTCCCTTTGGATGATGGAAACGGCCCCATAAAGTCGATACCCCATACGTCAAACATTTCACATTCTTGTATGAAATTTTGAGGCATCTCATCTTTATGTGTGATCTTGCCTTGTGTTTGGCAAGCATCACAATGTTTAACCATTTCATGAGCGTCATGATAAATGGTGGTCCAATAAAATCCCAGAGTCGAAAACTTTCTTCGCGGTGTAACTAGGACCAAAGTGACCACCGGTGGGTCCTTTATGGCAAGCTTCAAGGATTAGTAAAGCTGCCGGCCCATCAACACGTCGACGAATGACAAGATCCGCACATTGTTTGAAAAGGTAAGGGTCGTCCCAAAAATAGTGTTCAATGTCTTTAAAGAACTTTTTCTTTTGTTGGGACGTTAACCCTTCCTTGAGAATTCCACCCGCTAAGTAGTTTGCAATGTCCGGAAACCACGGGGTCTCATCAAGATTTGAATTGATAGACATTAAGGCCTCAAGAGGAAAAGAGTCATTGATCTCTTGATTAGGATGATCCCCTTGATAAGGATCCTCAAGTCTACCTAGATGATCCGCGGCTAGGTTTTCGGCTCCCTTCTTGTCACAAATTTCGATTTTAAATTCTTGAAGGAGCAAAACCCAACGAAGACGTCTTGGCTTAGAATCTTGATTAGTCAACAAGTACTTCAACGCAGAATGATCGGTATACACGATGGTGATGGAAAGGACAAGATAGGGGTGGAACTTCTCAAAAGCATACATTACAGCTAAAAGCTCTTTTTCGGTAGTGGTACAATGCAATTGAGCCCCAGTCATTGTCTTGCTAGCATAATGGATTGGTTGGAAGTGTTTGTTCACTCTTTGGCCCAAAACCGCTCCAATAGCAAAGTCGCTAGCATCGCACAACAATTCAAAAGGTAGCTCCCAATTAGGGGTAATCAAGACCGGTGCCATAGTTAGCTTATCCTTAAGAAGATTGAAAGATTCGAGACACTCTTTAGAAAAGATAAAAGGAGTATCTTTTTCCAAGAGGTGGGTCATCGGGCGAGCGATTTTAGAAAAATCTTGAATGAATCGACGGTAGAAGCCCGCATGACCAAGGAAACTTCTCACACCCTTCATGGTTGAAGGTGGAGTAATTTGGCTATGACATCAACTTTAGCACGGTCCACTTCAAGACCGGATTTTGAGATTTTATGTCCAAGCACAATGCCTTCTTTTACCATGAAATGGCATTTTTCCCAATTTAGCACACGGCGAGTGTCTTCACACCGCTTAAGCATGCATTCCAAATTGGCAAGGCAAGATGAGAAAGAATCACCATAGACCGAGAAATCATCCATGAAGACTTCCATAGTTTCTTCAACCATGTCATGGAAGATAGCCATCATACACCTTTGGAAAGTCCCAGGAGCATTGCATAAGCCAAAAGGCATTCTTTTTTAAGCAAACGTTCCATAAGGACAAGTGAATGTGGGTTTCTCTTGGTCTTTAGGATCGATGAGAATTTGAAAATACCCAGAGAAACCGTCTAAGAAGCAATAATAGTCATTACCCGCTAGACGTTCAAGCATTTGGTCCATAAAAGGAAGGGGAAAATGAAACTTTCTCGTAGCATCATTGAGTTTGCGATAGTCTATACAAACTCTCCACCCTGTAACGAGACGAGTATGAATCAACTCGTTGTTTTCATTAGGCACAACGGTGATTCCGCCTTTCTTAGGCACACAATGGACCGGACTAACCCATGGTGAATCCGAGATAGGGTAGATCATTCCTGCATCAAGAAGTTTGATAACCTCTTTTTTGATAACGTCATGGATCTTGGGATTCACCTTTCTTTGGTTTTGAATAGTGGGTTTAAAGTCGTCCTCCATGAGAATTTTATGTGTGCAAAAGTGAGGATCAATTCCACGAATATCGGAGATTTTCCAAGCAATCGATTTCTTATGATTCTTCAGCACGTCGATAAGTCGAGACTTTTCATCCTCTTTCAAGTCCTTTGTGATGATGACGGGTAGCTTCTTATTGTCGTCAAGGAACACGTATTCGAGATGAGACGGTAGATCCTCAAGCTCTAAATCCGGAGGATTTTCGATGGAAGGCGTAGTCAAATTCGGATCATCGATAGAGATTTCCTTAGGAGATGGTGGAGAAATATGGTCCTCATTGAGAAGTTTCTCAATGGTACGAATGTCTTCATCCCAATTAGAGGGAGAATCGTCATATTGTAAGTCCACATCTCCCAAAGTTGCTTCAAATTCTTTCAAAAGGAAATCACTTTCTCTAAATGGAGTCAGTGAAGGAGCAATAGAGGCAACGGTCTCAACAATGGGTAGAGAAAAAGAACCACTTTTACAAGCATCTTTGAAATGTTCTTCACAAGCCTCATCAAGAACATCAATGAAATTAACGCTCTCGTTTTTAGAAGGCTGCTTAGAAAGTTTACCCATGTTAAAGACGATTTTATCGTCACCAACTCTCATGATTAATTCGCCCGCGGCTACATCAATGAGAGTGCGAATGATCCTCAAGAATGGACGTCTAACGATTAATGGAACACGGGGATCCATCTCGTAGTCAACGACAACAAAATCCGCCGGAAAGCTGAATTTGTCGACACCGACAAAGACATCTTCGGCTATCCCTCCTGTATAATCAACCGTACGGTTAGCTAATTCCAAAGTCATTCGTGTGGGGACTAGCTCAGTTAGAGATAATTGTTTCCAAACACTTAATGGCATTAAGTTTATACTAGCACCTAGATCGGCTAGGGCCATACAATTCTCCACCTCGGGAAACTTGCAAGGAATGAGAAAACGACCCGGATCACCAAGTTTTGTTGGTAATTTCCTTAAGAGCACTGCGGAGCAATTCTCATTAAGTTGGGTCTGAGCGATATCAAGAAGTTTCTCCTTATCACTGAGAAGATCTTTAAACATTTTAGCATATTTCGGCATGTGAGCGAGAGCCTCGGCAAAGGAGATGTTGAAATTCAGTTGTTTAAACATTTTAAGAAAGTTAGAAACCTGAATATCATCCTTGTTCTTCAACTTCTCTTTCCTCAACCTTGAGGGATAAGGTATATTGGGTTGAGATGAAGGCTTTGAAATGGAATTCTCACTCACATCCTTGGGTGGTGGAGGGGTGGAAGTAGGAGGTGGAGGAATTGGTGAAGTAGAAGGTGGAGGAATTGGAGAAGGGGACTCGTTTTCCTTTGACACAATCACTGGTGTAGGTGTAGGAAGCTCGGGTTCCTTTAAACCTTTTCCACTGCGAGTGGTGATTGCTTTCATCTCCCCTCTTGGATTAGCAACGGTGTTACTCGGAAGAGAACCCGAACCAGAGGCTTGATTACTTTGGAAGAAACTAGCCATCATATCCCTTAAGTCATTCGTTTGACTGCTCAAAGAGTTTCGCATATCGGCTCGAAGATCATTCCCTTGTTTCACCATATCTCCTTTCAAATTGGCCATTTGCCGCTGAAGGTTCTGCACTATCGCATCTTTAGTCCTCATGTAAGTTTCAACCTCGTGATTAAATGCGGTGGGTTGGTTGGGAGGAAGAGCATGGTAGGCAGGTGGTTGATAAGCGGGTTGTTGGTAAACTTGGTTGTTTCCTTGAGGTGGATATGGGTTTCTTTGGGTTTGATATTGATTTGGAGCTCGAGGTTGGTTTTGATTGTTGTGATTGAGGTTGTTTGGGTTTTGAGGTGGAAAACCGGGTGGTGAAAGGAAGTTGTTTGAACGATAACTAAGCAAATTGCGGTCACCTTGAGTACGTGCTTGATAGCCTCCCATGGAATAGTTACCGTTGGCGGCATACACATTTTCCGGATTGTCATGAGTCGAAGGACAATCGATGTATGAATGAGATCCCCCGCATATTTCACATGACTGACTCAAAGCATTAACTTGCACATTGATGGCTTTGGTATTGTTAGCGGTTTGGAGAGCAAGTGTTTCAACAAGCGAAATAAGCTTATCAATTCTCTTGTCGCTCTCACTAGTGCTAGCACTAGCCACATTAGTCCGAACACTCTTGGTTTGCTTCTAGACTTATTCTCAATAATGTCCCATACGGCATTAGAAGACTTAACCAAAATATTACCCCCTGAGGCACTATTTAGTGAATCTTGGTCATTCATGCTTAAACCATTGTAAAAAGCATTAATTTGATGTACTTTTGTGAAACCATGTTGTGGACACTTTCTTAAAAGTTTCTTAAAACGGTCCTAAGATTCACTAAATTTCTCACCGTACTTTTGTTCAAAGGTAATGATTTCATTCCGCAAAGCGGTAGTACGTGAGGGTGGGAAAAAGAAGTTGATGAATTTAGTCTCTAAATCCGTCCACGTAAGAATACTTTGTGGCGGTTCCTTATCAAGCCAATGTCGGGCTTGTCCCTCTAAGGAGAAAGGAAAAAGTTGCAAGCGAATTACCTCTTGTGAAACCCCATTATACTTGACCGTATTAGTGAGTTAAAGAAACCTTTTGATATGGTCGTGAGGATCATCAAGTGTACGCCCCAAGAATGGTTGAGCAGAGACCATTTGAATGAAACCGGATTTGAGTTCAAAGTTGTTGGCTCCAATCTTGGGTATAACAATAGCATCGGTGTTGCCCTCTACTTGCGACTACAAAAGCTCTATCATTGGTTGATTGTCCATGGTGACAATAGGTGGAGTAATGACTTCGGCTTGAGCTACTTTCTTCTTACGAGCACGAGTACGCATACACACCTACAAAAGGAAAAGAAAAATAGAGAAGACATATTTTTGGTTTTTTTTTTATGTTTTTCTATTTTTTTGGATTTTTTGAAAAAAAATTATATTTTTTTAGGATTTTTGAAAATTTAAGCAAGAAAAATAACGTTAAAAAATGAACGGATCCCAAAATCTAACGCGTCTCTCACTAAAAACCGTTAATCTTAACGAAAAGAGCCGGCAGCGGCGCCATTTAATAACTAGGTTTTCACTTAGTTATGAAAGTTCGTTATTCTAGTCTTTTCGAATTGATTACCAATTGAAAGTACGACTCAGTCGTTCTTGGTGGAAAAATAAATGGTTTGGTTATCTATATTAAAATAAAAGTAAATATGAAAATGTCGTTAAGTAAAATAAAAGCTTTAAATATTAAACTAAAATTACTAGAAAAACACTTGGTAAAAACAGAGATTTGGGGAAGCGTGCAATTTTTGTAAATTAAAACGTAATGAATTTAAAACTTGAAAACTTTGTAGAACTAAAAACTTAAACCATCGGAATGTAACAAATGATTCTGTCAGAATGTAATGAAAACAAAACCATCGGAATAATAGAAAATGAAAGCTATCGGAATAATGATGTCTGAATAACCATCGGAATAAATGTAAATTAATTCTATCAGAATGCAGTTCTATCTGAATGTCAATTCTGTCGGAATATCAAGGAAAGTATCGAAATGTATGACAAGGAGACTATCGGAATAATAGTAAAGCAAAAGTATCGGAATAACAAACAACTACCCCCGTCGGAATGTTAATCGGAATAATAGTGAACTTGTCAGAATATGGTTAATAAAATTTGGGCAGTGTTTCGTCTTAAAATAGCCTTAAGACCCGTCGCAATATACGATCGCAATGAGCGATCGCAATCACGATCGGAATAAGGGGGGAAAACGCTTGATCGAAAAGTAAAACCCTAAGGGTTATTGCGATACAAAGAATCGTCAGAATGTAGCGTCGCAATATACAAACTCTATGATTGCGATGGAGCACAAGTAATCCGATACAAGAGAAATAAGCCAAAACTTCAATAAGCACTTCCAATAAGCACACTTAACCGAAACTTAACCAACTCAATAAGAATAAATTTGAAAAGTATTAAAATACAAAATAAGCAAACTTTATGAGTCAAGCCTTTTAAAAACACAAAACTTTTTAAGAAAACCAAAAGGTAAAAAAAAACTAGATACTAAATAAGCCAAAAAAACATAACAAGCTTTAAGCTTAATCGTATAAAAACTTATATAGGATTAAAAAGATTAACTTTTTAATCACATAAACATCAAATTTAAACAAGGTGCATTAAAATTTCGAATCAAAGATAAATTAAAATCAAGAAAGGTAGAAGAAGATTAATGATGAAAAGATTAAATTTGAACTTGTAGATTAAAAGATTCAAAAATACAAGAGAGAATTAAAGCTTAAACATGAAAGAAAAGAAAAGATGAAATTCTAGTGAGAGAAAGTTAAACACTTTCTCTCTCTAAAAATGAAACTAAGGAAAGAAAAATAAACTAGCTAACACCCTCCTAATGTGTCATTAGGAGGGTATTTATAGGAGGAGGGGAGTGCATGTGTGCTTCCTTCTTTCTTTCTTTTCGACTCGATTTAAATTCTTTGTTTTTCTCGACGTCGTCTCGGGATTTGTCGATATAAATTGAACTTGTCTTATAATTTCCTTCTTCTATTAGACTTGAGTTCTGCGACTTCATTAAACTTCCGTCTTTAGACTTTTTCTTCGATAAATCTTCAGAATAGGCCTTGGACTTCTGTTCTTTTTACATTCTTGATCTTTTGACTTCGTCTTTTGTCTTTTTCTTCGATAAAAGCCCGTGATAGCCCATGTTTTCTTCCTTTTTCATATTTTTACCCTGAAACACAATAAAAACACAAACCACGCATAATTCCGACTTTTACGACATAAAATACACGTTTTGGTCATGTTATTATTGGAAATAAATGGTAAGAGGATAAGTGTTTTCACACTTATTAGCTAGTCACAAATCTGGAAAAGTACCTACATGGTATAGAGTACAGCAAACACACTCGAGATTTATCTTGTCACTTCTAGACATAGTAGAAGCACGAATCCCATCATTCATTCCATGGTTTAAATACTGATTTCGGTTCTAGCTTTGATTATTGTTGTTACTGTAATCCTCACAATTCCTGACCTTGATTCTGGTTGGACTGAGCAGATTCCCATTTTCTCTTATTGTTTTCAACAATACTATCTATCCTATCTTATACTTTCACGTCCATTAAATCATGCGTCATCTGAACAGCTTCATCGAAAGATTTAGGTCTTGAAGAAATAATCTCATCCTTGATATTACTAGACAATCCTCTAATGTACTGCTTCCTTGCCTTATAGTCATTCACAAAAGTATCCGGACATAGAAAATATAACTCAGATAGTTTCCCAGTAAGAAGTAATAACATCGTTCCTCAGCACTAAGTGCCTTAACTCGGGTTCCAACTGTCCTAGTTCCTTCTTGGGACAAATTCTAGCAGTCAATAGTCCTTTCATCACGGTCCATGTCTTACCATTAACCACAAAAATCCTAAAGTAGTCACTTTTTTATTCCACCATCTTAGTGCACCATCCTAAAATGTAGCAGCAGCAGCAGATTTCACCTTATTAGTTTCTGAACACCCAATAATCTCAAAGTACTCTCTATCTTATCAATCCAACTATGCAATTCTAATGTACCACTAATACCACCAAACTGCGTAGAACCACGCTTCCAAAACCTAACATATATATATTCTTTCGAACTTTCAGAACAGCAGCAACACTATCATCTGGATCAGCAGCATCATCATTATGTTCAGCAGCATCATCACTATTTTCAGCAGCATCATCATTATTTTCAGCAGCATCATCATTATTCTCAGCAACATCATCATTATTTTCAGCACAACTAACTCCAGCATCTTGATTCCTTGCAGCACAACTAGCTTCAGGTGTTCTAGCAATAACTTGTTCAATCTTAGTGTTAATAGTAGCAATTGTTAGTTTTGGCGACATATTTCAAGAAACTTAGTCACGTAGCGATCTACTTATGACAGAAATATGCTTCCCTTACTCCTTCTTCCATCATCACAGAAGAAAGAAACATGATAAGTATACATATCAAGATAAAAGAAGAATTCTTTATCAGAACATCTCATGGATACTACATGCACAAACAACATAACTACAATGGTTCATCAACCAAAACTCAAAAGAGTTAATAAAGGCACATCAGAGATCATGAGGGTAATTCAGATTGCGTTGAGGATTCAACAAGATAGTGGCAATGTCTGTCACTTCAATCATCTACCAAACAAACTTAAGAGATAATAAGTTCCATCACAACGCCATGACACAAGATTTAAATAAGTTCGATCACAAAAAGAAAATAAGATACAAAGAAATCCATCTCGCGATTAGTTCCTTAGACACCAGCTCCTCATCCTCCTTAATATTGCTGTCAGCTTCATCGCACTCATCTATTTCCCTTTTCGCACTTCAAAGTCAAATCCATAACATGATGGAAGCTCACTCTCAAAATCCAACTACTCACTCCTACACGGCAGATTAATCACAAGGCATGTCTCGGTACGACTTTCAACACTCCTAAACTTCCAAACTCTACTCAGAATGGATCTCACATGAGACTCCCACTCACTTGTCCTTTCAAAGCTTACCTACTTCTGTTTAAATCTTTCAATTCAAGCACACAAATTCATCACAATCAAACTTAGACTAACAATCTCATCCATCTTCCAAGTCCTAACAAACCCAATTCTCCACATACCAAATTCAACCTTTAAAACAACTTTTCTTTCACAACCGCTCTCTAATCACACCAATTTCAACCACATGTCTATCATACATTAGCTAATCAAACATCCTCATACCCGATACAAGTCGCAAGAAATCAGTTGTAAAATCTTTCAACATCTGGTCTACTGTCCTAGACCCTCGGCGGTATATAAAGTCATTATTTAAAATTATATACATATGCATTACATAAATAAAATTACGATAACAAGTACTCAACGTACTTTCAACAACATCAATACATCATCATAGTATTTACTTAATAAATACTTTAAAAATCATTTCAATTTTAAGGGATACATCTAACTATAAAACAATACGAAACAAATAATCTTACCGGAGCCTTGCCGAGAAGTTGCGTTGCTTTTATAAAATATTTTCGACACCAAAGTTATAGTTTAGGACATTTTTCAAAAATCGACCTAATTTGCTATAACTAAAAATCTCTGATTACCAATATTTAACACCCCCAAATTACATTGCGCAGCGGAAATACACATTTGAGTGCTAAATACAAACAATGTTACACAAGACACTTCAAACGATCTCAAAATGATACATTTGAAATATAAAAGAATATAATTTTATTCATTGTCTAAAACTTTCGATCCCAAGTAAAACAATTTTAGAAATATCAGAGTAACATTTAGGTCCCCCAAAGATTTTAACCAATCAACAAACAATTTACCAAAGTACAAGATCGTACATCATTATTTTTATGACAAAAGGGAAAGAAATCTGTTTTAGACCAATCACCACAAAAGCAATCCCGCAATCCTTCTCCAGCAAGATCCGCAATTCATCAACTTCAATCACCTGAAATACATGCTCAAAATCATCAACACAACGGTTGAGCGAGTCTATAGGTTTTCCAAATCATCATTTGAACACAAGAGAAAAATCAATCAAGATCATTTAATAGAATTGCAGATCATTACAATCTATTATTCAGGCAATCTGGTATATAACAATAGCTATAGAATTGTATTAAGCTCATGACACCGACCCCTTAACTTAGTCACCCACGCCTAAAGCCGGCATGACTAGATGAATTCCAGTGCCCCTACTAGGGTATCAGTTGCAAGTATACCACATTCTCATTCTCGTAAAATTATCCTTCCCATCGGGTTACTCAGCATAAAGCCATGGCCTCAGATAGGGTCGTCAGCCCAATAGTACTATTATTAGAATAAGCGGCTATTCCCAACTCATGAAGTCAGAAGATAGTTAACGACTCATGAATTTAGGTACTTTTCCAACATAGGTACTTATATAATTCAAATTAACAAAGGCAACAAAGGCAACATTCGGGTCCAAACAATCAATCATGACTTGTGTTTATTTTACTTTCAAATATCATGTATCCACCTCGCGGGTTTTAAAATCATTCAAAACAATTACAAAGCGAGGCTATAGACTCACCTGGAGTAATAGCAGTAGCAAGACGATCTTCGACGATAGTTGATGCCCGATAAACACAAAAACCGCAACCTATCAAATAAAGCGCGTTCATCAATAATAAACTCGAATAAAATCCATACTTAGTAACATCAAACTCAAAATAATAAAATCACAACCAAATCAAAATGAAAACAATACAAGTGACCTTTTACTTCATTCTATATGTTTATTCTATTAGTTAATTCTTTCGATAAAAATCTGTCGGTACACACCAAATGTACGAGCTCATTTACCCCACTTAAACACATCAAATACTTATGATACTAATCAGAAATATCACTTACTATATATAGAAAGACCTGTTAAAAGCCCATCAAAAGATTTTACTTTTAAAGTTCCCTGCCCGACACATCTTTGAAATACAAAAACCGGACAGTTTTACGTCAACAACTCATATAGTCTTTTTAATTTATTTATTTTACTCCGTTTACAAAACCGACACTCGACTTTGAAAATAGACTCATAACCCTTAGTTTAGAACCAAACATCAGAACTTGACTATTTTTACAACTCATTTTATAGTCCCCGAGATTCGATCCAAATATCGACAACAACTTCGGATTGTGTCGATACTCGTCTCCCGGTACACGAATAATCAAAACATCATAACTTCGCGCTCGTTTGGAGCTAGAAGCTCTATCTTATATCAAATCGAAGCTAAAAGAATTCTATACAACATCATCTTATTAGTTTAACCATTTTCAAACAGTAAGTTTTCTAAAAGTTACCTTTTACCTACTGATCTAAAATACATGTTTAAAAATCATGTTAAATAAATTTTTCAACCGATTTTAATCATTCTCATATGCCTAATATCACCCTAATATCATTACCAATAACTTAACTAACCCACAACACATTAAATGATCATACAAAAATTTACCCACTCAAATTTCAAACATACAATAATTAAAATATATATAAAACAACACTAACAATAATATACCATCATAAAAATGGATAAAACCTTCATGGATCATCATCAAAAATTTGAAGTTCTTGCATGTTGAAGAAAATTATACCAAAAGATACACCATGAAATTTCCAACATGGGACTTGTCTTAGATTTCTTTGATTCAAACTAAATTTTGAAAATCAAATGGATTTTAGTGTGGGGGGTGTACGGCTAGAACAAGGGGAGAGAGGAGGGTGATGTTTTCTATGTTGTGTTTGCATGTATGTGTTTAAGTTAGGTGAGAAATCACCTTTTATATGGTGGTGGAGGGACTAGTTTTGCCAATTTGTGATAGTTTTGGTCCAAAATACAATTAAATAATTGTAAGGATGGAAAATGTAAATTGTCAATTTTGAAAATATTTACGAGGCTCGGGTTTCGTAAAAATACTTTTCAAAAGTTAAAACGCACTCAAAATATGATGATAATATGATCCCGGTTCGACTTAATACGAACTTAAAAAAAACGTCAAAAATATAAACATCGAAACAACAAATGATAAAACATAAAATATCGGGCATCCGTCGATATCATGCTCACTAATAATCCTCGCTATTAGTAAAAAGATAGAAATAAGACCTCCAACGTCGGTTTTAAATAAAACCATCAATCGTCATATCATTCAAACTCATCAAAAATTTCAAAATCATTCGTAAAATAATATTATATAATATTAAATAAATGACCTCGGGTTTGGGTTGTCACAGTTATCGTGTCTTAATACGTATTAAATACTTATCGTGTAATAATACGTACGTAATACTTGTAATTTCTATTCGTGAAACATAAACGTGCTATAAAAGGAAAGTTTTAATAATGTACGTACAATTATATATGTACTGTTCATGGTAAAGCGTGTGGGTTTTACACTATAAGTTCCACATATCTACTTAAATCAAGCAGATAAATCAGTTCAATTCAAACCAAAACAAGAGATCTCTTAAAATAAACAAATAAGAAAAGTAGCTAACCAGACTAAATAATCAACAATAACATAAACCGAATCTTCAATAACCCAATAATATCAATCCAACCAAGCAGGAACAACAAAAAAAATCATATCAGATCCTTATCCAATTTCTATATCAGCTAACTACAAAAGCATTATTAAACAAATAAAACTAGTTAAATCTTCACAGATTTATAACTTCATCCAAAAATTCAAAATCAATAATCCCAAACAAACTTAGTCAAGTAAGATAATCCAAACAGATATAAATCATAAACATCAACTTATGCATATAATTTAATAGAAGATTATTCAAATAAAAACATAAAATATAAATTGAGCTAAACCTTATTTGGGGATTCCTTTGATGAAGAAATCGCGCGCTGTGCGGATTTATTTAAAGTGTCACCGCATCAAGAACAAACCACCATCACTCTACAACATCTCGAATCAAGTACATCTCGAAACAAAGATCCCTCGAAACCACTGATAAAACTCGATCTAACGGCTTTCTTTTCAATTATTCATTAGGAATAATTGTTTAATCCCAAATCTTACCTCACTATTCATTAAAGCTATGATCAAGCTAAAATGTATAATTCACAGTTATATCATTCAATTGTAACTAAGAAATATGCAAGTAATTTATCTCAATAAAAATAAAAACGTGACAATTAGAGTATTAAACTGAAAATAAACTTTTATTAAATCAAACTTTCATTACATCAATAATAAAAAGTAAATTACAAAATCCTAGCTACAATTAAACATTATAACTTTACTAAGAAAAAGGGTAATTTTATAATGAAAAATAGAGGGGTTTTTATAGGAGAATCCGAGGGTAGGATGTTGATGAAGAAGTGACTTTCAACCCTTGATTTGGCTCTCCCATTCTCTCTCTTGTCAGTTTTTGATCTAAAGGATGAAATTGGCTTACCTTCACTCGGATTGCCAACGTGGCGAGTTTTTTTGCTTCTTGCGCTTCTTCTTCCCTGAGGTGGCTAGATATGATTGGACAAATGATTGATGGTGATGAAATCCACCAATCAAAAGAGAGAAGTGACAAGATGTATGCCACGTGTGATCTTTTGGTGCCATCATCTACATCCCGAAATTCTTAGGAGTTTATTTCAGCGCGTGGGCTTCAATCTCCCAAGATATGAAAACCCCCAATTTGATTTTTAGGGTTTGTGTGGGTGATAGTTCTTTGTGTTCCTTCTTTCTCTCTCTTTTTTTCTTGTTTGTAACGAGAGGATTATTTGACTAAATGGAAAGTTAACTTAAACTTAGGGGCTGTTTCTTTTCTACTTAATATAGCCTTTAGTAACAGATTCAGAGAGGCCCACTTACTTTTGGTCGTTTCTTTTTTCTTCTTTCCGGTCTACAAGTCTAATTGGAGAGAGAGTCAAAAGTTATATCCTCCTAAACCAGACGTTCATTTGGCATTTTTTGATCATCTCTTACAAAATTACCCTTCTCTCTTTCTTTTTTCTCTCTCCATTTTTATGACAGGTTTTTATCATAACTTTTACACATCAGATCTCAATCCTAAATGTTTTCTTTCATTTTCAATAGATTATGAATGTTGTTGCTCTTATGTTTTTGAAATACTTTTTGTCTTGATCATCATATTTTTCTTAATTCAATTTTATAATTAGTTGTATAATTGATCTTGAATTGTTAACAGTGGGTTATTTGATGTGGGTTTTGGCTCTTTTTTGCAATTCGTTTATGGTGTATATCAGTTTGGTATTAAAGTGTTCGGTTGATGGGTCAAATTTGGTATGGTGTTTATCATTTATATTATGTTGTTGTTATGAGATCTATGGTTTCTAGTAAATAAAGATACCAAAACATACAGCAAGTGAATGATACACAATTTTGGTCAAGGGTATAGTGGATATTTTCTTTTATGAGATCTTTGGGTAACATAAAAAAAGAAACAGGTTTTAGTCATCTCAAACCAGACACATTTGCCAAAAGGAAACCTTGTGCAAAGATCACTTAATGTAAGAAAAAAAGAAACAGCGCCTTATATTACTCACGCCGTCTCATAGTTTTGACTTGGGCTTGGGCCCAAGTTTTGAACAATACATCCCACGTCTCATAATTCTTCCACCGTCCATTTTAATTTGCATTATGGGCTTGGGCCCAAATATTACTCCTTCCGTTACATGCTTATGAAATTGGGCCTTTTGGGCTTTGCACTATAACTTAACAATTGTAACCATCTTAATGGACTTTCAGGCCTATTAACCAAATGTGGGTCCCACAAAGCCCAAATAACTTTATTAAAGTTAAATCCTTGAAAAACGAACTTGATTTTTGGCTTCTCGATCTTTTCTTCAAACTCGTGTCGTTTTTGCCGGTTTTTGTGATCTTCGGTACCTACACACATGAAACAAGAAACAACAAATACATTACCATTTTTATTCAAATTGAGCATTTTATGTTCATTTATTGATACAATTGATATGAGTAATTTCTTTCATATCACCCCCAAAGAGAAATTATAAAACATTTATAATCCGATTTAAAGCAAGAAAAGGTGGGGTGTGAACTCACCTCGACGTATAGCGCGAACAATAGTAATGCTAATAATACACTCCGCACAAACAGAAATCAAAACGGCTCGGCTGGCGTTGTGGTTTAACTAATCAGCTAAATCTTAAAAATATATATTTGAGTTCTCGATGGATATGTACATTAACGTGACCCATTGACAAAATATTTAATTTCCAAGTTATAATAGTTTGCTGGTTGGTTAGATAAAATGTAACATAGGGCACACACCAACTATTTAACGTATTACGTACACATTACGTATAACCAGACGATTATATAATTCTTATGTTGAATTATATAATAGAGACAACAATCTCACCAAATAAATCAACGTGTATATCTATTTTACAGTTACAGTATAAAGAACGTGATAAAAACAATTAGACAACATAATTCGACACATTTTAAGAAAATCACCACTTAATTAATAATTGTTACTTTTAAGTAAAAAGCATAACTTTCATCGGTTTATCAATACAATAGAATCCATTTGTTTTATCGGTTTACAAATTTAATGGTATTTATTTGTTTTATCAGTTTACAAATATAATAGTAGCTTGTAGCAAAAAATGTAAAGTATAGAGTTTTATTGAAATTTCGACATGACACATTCGTTTATACAACGTTTTCCATATTTTGCAATTCTCAACAATTTCCAAACAATCTACGTTACACGAATCGTGTTTTAACATATATCCAACTAGACTATTTAATCGTCATAAATAAATAGAACGAACACAACTTATGTGTTATATTAAAAGTCAAACGCCTGATGGGGGCTACTTACACACAATTAATCGTATAATTCTTTTTATAGTTCTCATTATATCACTAGCTTTCAACATATTTATTTAACCATTTTCATATCACCATTTAGTTCGTTTATATAATTAATAAAATTATATGTATCATTCTTGGTTCATCAGTGATGGTTTTGATGATATGATTCGACGTACTTGGAAAACTTTATCTCATAACGATTCTGATAGGCTTATTAGTTTCAAGAAAAACTTCAAGACTTGAAGAAGGTTATTCGGATTTGGATTAGAGATCTGAATTGCACTAAGGAGGGGGCTAAAAAACTTCTTATAAATCAATTGGTGGAGATCGATTTACAGATTGATAATGGGGATGTTACTAATGACCTTCTTCCTAAACGCTTAGAGGTGTCTAATAAACTTTTTGAGGCAAAAAATCTGGACAGTCAAGATGCTGCCCAAAGAGCGAAAGTGAGATGGGCTATCGAAGGTGATGAGAACTCGAAGTTCTTTCATGGAATCATTAATAAAAGGCGTTCTCAATTGGCCATTATAGGTGTTTTTGTCAACGGTGTATGGCTTACTGACCCAGGTTTAGTGAAACTTGCCTTTCATGATCATTTTATTGACAGGTTTAAACAGCCAACCAGGACTCGTTTTAAAATTAATACAGTATTTCCAAATAGTCTAAGTTCTGATCAGATTGGAGATTTGGACAAGCCTATATCAGTTGAAGAAATTAAAGCTGTGGTTTGGGATTGTGGGGAAAATAAATCGGCTGGTCCGGATGGTTATACATTCGAATTCTAAAGACACTTTTGGGACCTCATAAGTAATGACTTACTTGCGGCCATTACCTACTTTTTATCATGCCATTTTTCTGAGAGCTGGTAATTCGTCTTTTATTGCTTTAATTCCCAAAGTGATTGATGCGAAATTTGTGAACGACTTTCGGCCTATTATCCTAATCGGTAGTGTTTACAAAGTGGTTACAAGATCCTTGCATCTCGGTTATCTCATGTTATTGCATCTCTTATCTCCAATACTCAGTCCGCTTTTATCAAGAATCGGCAAATTTTGGACGACCCTTTATTCTAAATGAGGCTATAGCGTGGTGTAAATAAAAAAAGAAGCAAGCGTTAATCTTTAAAGTGGATTTTGCTAAGGCATACGATTCCGTTAGATTGGACTTTCTGCTTGATGTTCTCCAGGATTTTGGCTTTAGTTCTAAATGGTGCTCTTGGATCCAGGGTATCTTTAGTTCTAATATGGCTTCCATTTTGGTAAACAGGAGTCATACCATGGAATTTCCAATTGCTTGCGGTCTCAAACAAGGAGACCCCCTGGTGCCGTTACTTTTCATTTTGGTTATGGAATCTCTTAAACTATACCCACGTAAGACAAATATGAATGTGGTGCTTCGATCGATGAATTTGTTTTCTCACCTGAGTTTATCAACGGATTAAAGTTCTCAAGTGTCCCAAATCACATATTAAGATTAAAGGTGGGTGTGCATATAATGCTTTTGAGAAATATCGATCAACCAAATGGTTTACCTCAACGTCTATTTGTCTTTTACGATGAGGATGGTAACATATTTAGAAGAACTACAAATATGGTATACAAAGAAGTTCTACATGGTGTATAAACAAAGTTTGACAGGTAAGTACAATTTACATTTTCATATGCTTTTTACAATACTTTACAATTTTTAATACATCTTACTTATTGTTTACAATATTATTTTAATCAACTTTTTTATTCGATTAATTAAGTGTTCATGGAAGGACAAACTTGATTAGCGCTCATATACGTCATATGATATACAAGACTATCAAAGTCAAAGACCAAAATGCTTGGACCTATGTTATTATAATTCTTAAATAATTAAACGTTTGTCGAGTCATTCACGATTTGTTGTCTTACTTTTTTCATTTATTAAGGGAACCTTTTTACTATTTCTTATTTCTTTCATTCATTTGTTACTTCTTATAAAAATAACTCAATAAGATATACCCAACGTTGACGGGTCTTTAAGTTAGTGTGTATATATAACTCTCTGAATTTTGAATGGCTTTTAAACATTGTATGCATAAACTTTTTAAAAAAAAGTATTTTAGATTTAAAATTTTAAAACTATTAAATTAAAAAATAGTTTAAATATAATAAAGTATTAAGATTAAGATAGACGACGAAAAAGAGAAAAATAGAAAATTACAATTTTATAAATAAAAAAAAGTACGTAAAAGATATACTAAGGCTGGTGGGAGTGGGTTCCAACCCACCCGTGAACTCCCTTCACCCACGCGTAGCTGCCACCCCTGCCCACCCAACCCGCGCGCGAGTCATTTGCTGGGAAGCCAAAATCCTATGCAAACTCACCCAGTGAGTTTCTGACTATTGGGCCCCACCAATTTTTAATCTTACCGTTTTTCTCAAATTAAAAAAAATAAATTTTTTTTACCCAAAATTTACTTATAAATACCTCCATCATCTTCTTCATTTTTCACACACACAAAATCAAACATCTCATCTTCATCTCCATCTTTCATTACTCCAATGTCATCTATATTTTGGACCCCCGCGAAAGAAATAGCTTTGTGTCATGCTTGGTACTCGGTTGCTCAAAACACCGTGCCAAGTAACTGAACTGATACTCGGGTTTTTTGGAATTTAGTTGTGCAAATGATGGAGGGTCATTTAAAAGATCAAAGGAAAAAAAGACACCATACGCTAATCTGGAAATGGAAGGGCGTAAAGTGTGCCATGCGTAGGTTTGTTAGATGTCACAACAACGCAACGCGTGCACGGGTAATTGGAGAAAGTGGCGAGGATATAACTAACAACGTCATTCGTGAATATGAAACTGAGCATAGGTGCCCATTTCAGCTTCTTCATTGTTGGGAAGTTTTGAAAACTTATCCGATGTTTCTTTCTACTGTGTTTTAATTTTCTATGTACCCGTGTTTTAATTAAATGTATGAATAAATGTTTTAATTATATGAATAAAAAATATTTAATGAAAAAATGGGGTGATGTGGAGTGAGTCTGGGTGAGTTTGGTGAGTGCCATTACCTCCTGTGGTGAGTTTGGGTGAGTTTGATAAAAAGCTGACATGACGCTAAGAAGGAGATGATTGGGTTTCACCCCACTAGTCTAATAGGAAAGAGGAAAGAGATAAAGTATGTGTGGTCCGGTGAACGAGTACTTCGTACTAACCATGTATGTATCTATGTCGTCTTCAACCTCTTACCATACATTTACAGTTTCCAAAAACAAATAAAAATTCCACTATAAATTAAGATCATACTAATCAGCGGATTCAATTCAATCCCAAAATTGTATTGTATTTATTTAACAAATCGAAGCAGCGATATGGTGTTCAATAAGTCCAAGCCTCGAACTTCAAGTTTTGAGGTATGAATTCAATCTTTCGTTATGTTATTTGATTTGGTTGATGCTTAATTTGGATTAATTGTGCTTTTACTGATTTCAATAGGAACATTTGATTTTTTTTTATTTTTTTTTTGCTAATGAATTACTGTAAGTTTTATCTTAGATTTATAATATTGTTATCGTTAATTGATGCTTAATATGGTTTAATTATGTTTTTCTTGAACAACTTCTTGTTTTTGTGCTAATGGGTTCAGTGTAATTATTGTCATTTTACGATTGATTTGGCCACTATTAAAGCATAGCATTCCATTCTTACATGATATTGTCATTCATATTTGTTGCACCTTTTGATTAGAAACAAGTACTGTGGTTATTAGGCTTATGTGATCCAATATTATTTTGAATAATAAGATGTTATTAACTAGGTGCTAATACAGGTATGTCAAAAGAGAATGCAAATTTGGTTTAATATTTAAACCCCAGTCATCTTTAGATGGACATATACACATAAGTATTACTATGTGATTGTATGTCATGCAATATTGTTAAATAAGCCTCTTCAGGCTCATACTAATTTTCATATTATTAAATGGTAGTTGCACTAGTGAATTTTCTAATTCTGCGTTTCGTCTCAATATTGTTATCATTAACAAAAAAATTGATCACTGGATACCCGCCGCCACATTGCGCTGGTACCCTGCTAGTATTTACAAACACATGTTACAAGTTATGTTTTTGAGGTTTGTTTACTTTTCCAATTCAATAAAAAAATGTTGCCTTTATTAGTTAACGATTAACTTTCAGTTATAAGGGATGTTTTGAATTGCGTATCGGGTTATGTTTTAGATAGTAAATAACCTTTGTGACTGCATGGGTTATTTTTATTTGCCTATTAGCTTATTAGTATGATGTTAATAAACAGTCTTTTCATGCGTTATTTCTTGAAACCATTAAGCTTTCTGAGTGAATTGGATTGCTTTTTAGCTTATTTTAATATAAGCACTTCTTAAGGAATAGAGTATAGTGAAACTTCTCCTGGTCTAAGAAAATAAGAGATACAAAAGTGATATTTTAGATGAGATATTTACTTGCATAATCCAGTAAAAATCGTGGCTTTATTACTTGTATATCTTATCATGTTTATCCTTTTTCTTATCGAGATCTCTAAAAGTCTAAGAAAATCCGAGAATGAAAAGTGTTTTTTTGGAGCAATTCTTATTCCAAAATACTGGTTTTCGCTTATTTTACGGCCAAATATGCACTTTTAAATCAAGTGATAAATTGTATTTGATAATTTTATGAAGATCATATTATATTCTCTCATTTTTTAATTAAACTTCTGAATTTTGTACATTTTTAGATGGAGCAACAACACACTTTGCATAGTACACCTTGTGATCAATTGTCTCCCTTATCTGCAAAATATCCATCGTTTGTTACTGAGAACCTAGGCTCCGCAGAAGATGGTTCTATAGATCACATTTTCTATACTCTACATGACCCACTCTCTAAATATCAGTGCCAAATCCCTGAGCTCCGCGGGAGAAATATTCAAGGGTATTATTATGGTTGGGTTATTCTTTCCGACCATCCACACAATGTAACATGGTCCCTTTGGAACCCAATTACTTCTAAGACGATTAGTTTCCCCCCTTTGATCTTGAAAGATGGAGATTCAGTCGCTGTCGGACAATGTTGTTTGTCAGCCCCTCCGGATGATCCAAGTTCTATTCTCCTGCTAACGAGAACCAACAAACCCACCTTTGTTTTTTTTCGTCTAGTAAATAAAAGAAAGAAGCTAAGATGGATTGAGATGTCGTACGCTAGCCAACTCAAGCGAATTACCAGTGAAGACGGTTTAATGATTTATAAACTTGCGTGTTGCAATGGTAAAGTATTTGCATTGAACCAGGCTGGTTCTTTTGGTACTTTCTTCATACAGCTTGACATTAGGGTTAAAGAAAAAGAAGTTCTGATAAGATTATTGCTCTTAGGGATACCTCCTTTCCCTAGGTTCAGCTGTTGTACTCATTCACGTTGTTTTCTGAAAGGGTCTTGCACAAAATTGTTCTTCATTTTAGTAAGGTATATTAAGGGAACAATTGTACAAGTTTCTATCTTTAAATTGGACATGAGTAGCATGAAGTCGGGACAGATGGAAAGATTTAAAGACTTGGACATGAGTAATAAGACATGGGAGGACGGGGACGTCTACCGCGACGTCTGCGACGACTTCAAGAGGGGTCGCGAAATGTGGGATGAATTGGTAGACCTCGAAGATGCTATATTTTATGTGGATCTTACTCGTTATAACGCGGTGTATTACAGACCTGCGGTTGCCTCAGAGTTGGGAGGCTATATGCACATTCGTGACGGAAAAGGCAAAATTTTGTATTCATACCATGTGAAAAATAATACCATATCCCTATCTTTTATGCCTTCACTAGTGCTGCCAACAAGCAATGTGTCACTATGGGAATGCAGGTGGCTTTTTCTTTTTGCTTTGTATTAATTTATTGTTTATAAAATATTTTTACTGAATCATGTTTTGTGTAGGTTAGAAGATGATCACGGAATATCCACATGTATAGTCGACTCTAAGAGAAAAGATGATGAAATAGTGGTAAGATCATCAACAGTTTACAAGGCTGAATTTAATGAATCGTTGCTTCTCAGTCTTCCGTCTGATAATCTAGAGATGATTATGGGGCTTTGTGTTGGTGTGGAATATATGAACTTTCGTGCTACATGCAAACTTTGTCATTTAGCAGCACCTTTGATAACATGGAGGGATGAATCAGCATTAAAGAGAATGCAAACTTATTCATTAGTTTCACCATGGTTGATGGTGGTAGACGAAAATCAAGGCGTGCTCACTTTTACTGATCCATTGCTGGGTGACACCTACTTTATGAAAAATCTACATGTATCATCGCTTGCTAATGAAGTCATATGTTGTTCGCGATTTGGTTGGTTGCTGTTTAGAAGCGGTCACTTTCATTGCCATGTATTCTTTAACCCCTTCACCGGTGATCTCCGCAAGCTTCCAGAAGTGGATCTATTTACCAGGGGTGTTGGTTTCTCAGCACCACCAAATTCCCCTGATTGTATGGTTGTTGGATATTCAGATGAACACATTTACATCCACTTTGTGGCTCATGAACAATCCTGGCGTAGACTTAGTGTTAGTGTAGGGCCAAAATTTATTTCTTTTCCAACATTTATAGGAAGAGATCTTTACGCCTTGCGTGGCAAGGGTGACAACGGTGAGCTTTTTGGTTTCAAGGATCTGGGTGAAGATGATTCCTCTGGGACGGTTGTTGAATCTAAATTCCCAAGAAGCTGCTGTGAATCTGTGGATCATTACTTAATGACTTGTGGTCATCGTCTTTTACTAGTCATGGTGAGTAAATTTGGAGAACACGTTGAGGTATTTAAGAAAATTGATTCTGAACAAGAATGGGAGAAAATAGACAGTTTGGGGAAGCACATGATTTATATTTGTGGACAAACGTGTCTCTGTGTTGAAGCCAAAAAGCCAGAAATGGAGAACAAGATCTACTTTCCACTGTTACACATCAAAAGCAAGAAGATAGTGTTCTATTCACTCGAAACATGCATGTATCACACATTCAATGACGAAAGAATCCAGCACAATTTGAAGGATTTCTTTGGAACTACATATCAACTCTTCAAACATATATGGATTGAACCAAGTTGGTATTAGCTAGCTCTATTATTGGAACAACGACTATGACGTTTTACTTACTATCATGGCATGTTGAACGTGTTACAATTTTTAATTTCACTTGCTTGGACCTCTCTAGTAGTTTGGTTTATTGTTTATGTGATAGATGTAATCGTCGGGACACATTTAAGTCATTGAGCTATGGTTGAACTTCAGTTATCTTTTTGATTTTGTACATATGTGTACGACCTTATGTCTGTAACTTAGCTCACAACACACAAGCTAAGCTAAAGGAACAACTTCATCACCAGCAAAACCCTTCAGATACAAAATAGAAAGAGCTAATAGTTTCACTCAGATACAAAATAGTTTTTGTATGTATGTTTCTCAACTAATAGTTTTTTGGGAATGGGGAATTAAAAACAGTAGTTAACGCGTATTTAGTTTTGCGCACAGAAATGAGGGCTCATGGGCTTAAATGCTTTCTGAAAATGAATGCAAGACGGTGGATAGAGTCAATGCTCAGCAAGCGGAAACTGACCAGCCAAAATAACAAGTGTTATAAATCGGTTCACGAAATGTAGATTTGATATTTGGAAGGCAAAAAGAAATTAAGAGTTTGTTGGAGAATTGACATCTTTAGGTTCGAACATCTCTATACGTATAAAAATTCACTCATATAATGAAAGGATTTAATGAGTTTGAAGATCAAAGGAAAAAAGAAATTGGACAAGCAAATAGATTCAACCGCGATGATCGGTTCGAAAGGCCTTGACGATGGTATTGATCTATGAACCTTTTATCCGTTTTCACTTTATCTGGTCTAAAGTCAAGCTGATTTTTGACTTTCTTTAGTTGAAAGCAATGTTTTAAAACCCGGTTTTTTAATCGACCCGATTAAGTCACTGGTTTACCGGCTCATCGGTTCAAGCGGTTCCCCGGTTCTATGAACGACAAGAAAATACATATATAGTTGTTGCACAAACATCTTCGAAACATCTAACCTTTTAACGAGTCTAAAACATTAAAAATATAATACAAAACATAAGCTACATGATCAACTTCTACATTATAAATAGCCTTAAAAGTTAAAAACTACGCCTGTAACATAAATACTGCTCGTAATAAAATTAATGCATGCAAGAATTAAATGCAAACAAACCAATGGAAAGTCAGTAAGATTCTTGAAAACTGATGGCTTGAGAAAATAAATAGGTTACATCGTTACTATCATTTTATTGGAAAAAGAAAGGGATTTAAATTATTATAAAATTATTAAACACAAACCTTTGACCCAACCGGGTCTTTACAACCGGGTCATAAAAAACCCGACGATTTAATCTGGTTCGAAAACAATCAAAAAACCGTTCATATCCGGACCGATCTCCCGACCGGTTCCCGGTTCAACCGGTTAAACCGGTCAGGTAAAAAAAGTTTTTTAAAACATTGGTTGAAAGTACCTTCTTCCGTCTTTCATATGTAAACAAAGGTACACATTTGGAGCACATATGCATCAGAATCGTAAGGATTAAAGAAGGTTGCGAAAGAAAGTAGAAAATGTGGCTCCTCTTTGTAAAGTTTTAAAATTCTGTCGAAATCTTTTAAGTCCAAAATTATTGAAGGTCGTCTTTAAAGGGTTGTTTGGTTGCTGCCACATTTGTATAGAATGAATTTTAAAAGGTGTTTAGTTGCTGTAATATTTGTGCCAAAATTGACATTTATAAGGTTGTTTCGTTGTTGTTTTTTAACACCAATATTTTGTTTGTTTATAATCCGAATTATAAGAGATAGTAAAACAACTAAATGTGTTTTTTTTTTAATTTCAGGACAATGGAAAAAGAAGACAAGTAAAACGACTAATGATGATTCTAATCCACTGGAGGGTTTTGAGGTCCGACTAATGATGATTCTAATCCACATGCGGCTCGAGGCTACATGTTGGTGTATGTGATCCAAAAGACCCGATCCGGAAGGTAACCGGAAGAGGTTTAGACCGGACCAGATCCGGAAGGTAACCGGAAGAGGTTTAGATCAGACCCAATCCGGAAAGTAACCGAAAGAGGTTTAGATCTCTCCTCGAGATCTCCGGGACGCTATTTAAGTATAGCATCATTGACCGTTAGTCAATTAATACTATACTGGGTGGCATGTTGACATATGTGGTAAAATGCACTTGACCAATACTTGAAGGGACGAAAGGTAAAAGACTAATAGACAGGGTCACTAATACATAAAGGACCTATATGCAAAGGTTGGGCTATAAATACCCCCACCTTTCTCTCTCTAAACCAGGTTGTTTCTCTCTCTATCCTATTCTTCTCTCTAGCATAACATCACAACATACATATAAGCCCTTTGATATATCACTAACTTGACCGTCGGAGGGTGCCCCCCGGGCTCCGGCCCGGGTCCCCTTCTAACGGGTTTTTTATGATTGACAGCGCATTTCTAGGCTCGGGGCTACGACTTACAGCTTCGGGTCAACCCTACGGAATTTAGCTTCAACATATTGGCGCCATCCGTGGGACAGTTATTCTATCTATCACAGCTAAGAATAGCGGGTCTCGTTCTTTGTTCACCCCTATGTTGCACGGAAACGCCCCTTGGGTGCCGTGCCCGTCCCGGAAACAGGAAACAGCTAGAAACGCTCGGAAACATGGCGGAAACATTTCCGGAAAAGAGAAACATTTCATGATGATCGGAAACGTCGAGGCTTGAAAAGAAACGTCGAGGAAAACGTTTTTTAGGCTTTTGAAACGTTTCCGGTGGTGTTTCCGACGAAAAATGATATTTTCCGGTGGACTGTGTAATGAAGGAGAGGAAGAGAGTAAAAAGCGGCTGGTGAATAAATTAAACATGTAGGGTTTTTGTTTTTATTAATTTTGTATATATGGGCCAACTATTAACTTATGTGAATGAGCCATTTATTTAACTGGACTGTTTATATTTATAACTAGTGGGCTTTACTTATATGTAGTAGTATATAAATGACTTAATATTAGACACATTTTTAATATTTGTATAAACAATATAGACAATTTAAATAAATTATTAAATAAAATAACAAATTAATAAAATACGCAAACGTTTTCAGCCGTACTCGTTTCATGAATTTTTAGACATTGATGTTTCTAAGTACCCGTCCCCATATCCGTTTCTGTATCCGTCCTTGTGCAACATAGGTTCACCCCATGTAAGGTGGGTATCTGTTGTTCCATATGTGTAGCCGGAGGTGTTACACCTAGTCACCCTTCTGATGAAACAAAGGGATGAACGGCATGTATCGCCTCTGACATAGAACTGGTTTGCAATCCGGGTCCGGAGCAGTCCTTCATTGTGAAGCTCCGGTGTGTTCGTAGGGTAATTGTTCGGTCGAGACTCTCTTCGGATAAAAGAAGGGTAAGTGTGATCCGGATTGTTCATCCGACATGTGTCTTCTGGCATGCCGGTGGAGGGTAAGAGATTTGTCTACTGATGTTCGGTGTAAGCCAGCTGTATGTCGTCCAATTGAGAACTCCGGATGTATGGTACGGGTTATCCTGCGGTGAAACAAAGAGAGGTGTTGTCCGGGTGAATGGTTATTGTCTATTCGTGGTCCGAAAGTCAGAACTGATATGCTCCGGAAATGTTGTTCGATTCATCTCGTCCTAGTAAGGATTCGACAAGCAAATAGAAATTCGACAAGCAAATAGATTCAACCGCGATGATCGGTTCGAAAGGCCTTGACGCATGTATTGATCTATGAACCTTTTATCCTTTTTCACTTTATCTGGTCTGAAGTCAAGCTAATTTTTTACTTCCTTTAGTTGAAATTACCTTCAGTCCTTCAAATGTAAACAATGGTACTCATTTGGTGCACATATGCATCAGAATCGTAAGGATTAAAGAAGGTTGCGAAAGAAAGTAGAATATTTGCTCAAGATTGGGAAGAGAAACAGGTCAAGTTGGAAACCCGTTAGCACTGGACGGGAACCGACGCAATAGGAATGTAGGACGCTAGACAATACGAACCACAACAATCAAAATAGAAACACTGGAAACCAAAATGGAGGGAGGGGTTACTATGCAAATCCCGTGAAGGCGGTGCAGGACACGAATGTGGTGACGGGTATCTTTTAAATAACCAATTTGCTACCATACTCTTTGATTAATATTAATCGTATTATAATAAATACGTACGTAATTACATATTCGTGATTTAACGCTCATGATTTCATGTTCGTGATTTAACGCTCATGATTTCATGTTCGTGATTATAATTATTATGGTTAATAATTATTGTGTATTTCACGTACTTAATACTTATCGTGCAATAACACGTATGTAATTTATGTAATTAATATTCGTGACACGTGTTCGTGCTATAAAAGGAATGTTTTAGTTTGTAAATATGTTTACTAAGTGTACTGTTCATGGTAAACGCATGCGAGTTTGAAATCAGGGTAAGAAGCCCGGATAGACTCCTCTATTTCCCAAGTGGCTTCCCGCTCGGTATGATCCCTCCAAAGGATTTTGAAGAATGGAATCGTCTTCTTCCTCATGACGCGTTCTTGTCTGTCAAGAACTCGCTCGGGTTCCTCTATGAAGGTAAGATCTTCACGAATCTGTTCAAGTGGATACTGAACCGTGTGAAGGGGATGATAATTGTACCCTCTGAGTAAGGACACATGGACGTTAAAAAGCTACGAAGGTAACGCTAAACGGTAAGATACTTCACCGACTCGCTCGATGATATCAAACGGTCCGATGAACCGAGGGCTGAGTTTCCCTTTGATTCCAAAACGTCTAACACCACGTGTCAGTGATACCTTAAGAAAGACATGATCTCCCACGTTGAAATGTAAGTCCATACGATGCTTGTCGGCATACCTCTTCTAACGTGCACAAGCTTCTTGTAATTTCGCCTTAGCTACAACGACCTTCTCGTTGGTCAACTCTATCATCTCCGATCCTTCAAGTGTTCACTCACCAACCTGATCCCAACAGATTGGGACGTGACACTTTCAGCCATACAACATCTCAAACGGTGCACACTTAATGCTGGCGTGCCAACTGTTATTGTATGCAAACTCTACCAAGCAGATATAATCATCCTAATATCCTGTCCACTCCAGTGCACATTCTCGAAGCATGTCTTCTAATGTCTGAAAAGTTTGCTCTGACTGACCGTCTGTTTGAGGATAAAGGCCGTGCTAAGCTTAAGTTTTGTACCCCAAGCTTTCTGCAGACTTCTCCAAAATCGTGAAGTAAATCGAGGATCTCTGTCCGAGATGATACTGGATGGAGCACTATGAAGTCTCATGATCTCTTTTTTGTAAGTATCTGCGAGTTTGCTAACCAGATCGTCCTTGAGGATCGGTAAGAAATGAGCTGACTTAGTAAGTCGATCAACGATAACCCAAATTGCATCATGCTTCCTCTTGGTCTGCGGAAGACCGATAACAAAATCTATGGCGATCTTGTCCCACTTCTACTCTGGAATGTCTAACGGTTGTAGTAGACCACTAGACCGCTGATGCTCGTTCTTAACCTGATGGCAGGTAAGACATTTGGAGACATAAGTAGCAACATCCTGCTTCATACCACTCCACCAAAAGTACTGCTTGATGTCATGATACATCTTGGTTGAACCAGGATGAATGGAGAATAGGGAGCTATGAGCTTCAGCCAATAACGCTGCCCTGAGTGTAAGATCATCAGGAACACAAAGTCTGGTGCCCTGCCATAAGATACCTTCGTCATCAAATCGAAACTTCGTCTACTTCTCTAAGTTCTGAATGATCGCCCAAATTTCACCATCATCCTTCTGAGCTTCCTTGATGCTAGAGAGTAATTCACGTTCCACTCTAAGATTAGCCTAGTAACCGTGTTGCCCACGTACCATGATCTCAATGTCTAGTCGCTCCAAGTCTCTTATGATCTCTTCCTCTATCTTGATGTCGTTGATCATACCCGACTTTCTACTAAGAGCATCTGCTCTACATTCGCCTTGCCGGGATGATATTGCAGATTTATGTCACAATCCTTCAACAGCTCTAACCATCTTCTCTGCCTCATGTTCAGTTCACGCTGAGTGAAGATGTATTTCAGGCTCTTGTGATATGTGAAGATATCACATGATTCGCCATACAAGTAGTGCCTCCATATCTTCAATGAAAACACGACTGCTGCAAGTTCCAAGTCATACGTAGGGTAGTTCTCCTCATAAGGCTTAAGTTGTCGTGATGTGTAAGCAATCACTTTCCCATGTTGCATGAGAACACAGCCAAGTCCCTTCCCTGAAGCATCACTGTAGATTTGAAATCCACCTGTACGAGATGGGAGAGTAAGAATCGGTGCAAATACCAGCCTCTACTTTAGGTCTTCAAAGCTCTTCTCTCTTTCTTCATTCCAGACGAATTTCTCCCCTTTCCGCATCAGTTTGGTTAATGGCAGTGCTAAACGGGAAAAGTTCTCTACGAACCTACGGTAGTAACCAGCTAAGCCTAGGAAACTGCGAACTTCAGTCGCTAATGTCGGTCTTGGCCACTTGGTAATAGCCTCAACCCTTGCTGGATCCATGGTTATTCCTTCTGCTTACACAATGTGGCCTAGGAATGCCACCTTGTCTAACCAGAATTCACATTTCGAGAATTTAGCATACAGCTGCTTCTGGCTAAGTATCTATAATACCGTACGAAGATGGTCTTCGTGTTCCTCCTTTGACTTAGAGAATATCAGGATATCGTCAATGAAGACAATAACGAACTTGTCCAGAAACTTATGGAAGATACAGTTCATCAAATCCATGAAAACTGGAGCATTGGTAAGGCCAAATGGCATGACTACAAATTCGTAGTGCCCATATCGTGTATAGAAAGCAGTCTTGGCGATGTCCTGCTCTTTAACCCGTAATTGATGATAGCCCGACCTTAGATCAATCTTGGAGAAATGTTTGGCCCGTTGGAGTTGGTCAAACAAGTCATTAATGCGCGGTAATGGATATCTATTTCTGATGGTGATCTTGTTAAGCTCACGATAATCTATACAGAGACGCATACTACCGTCCTTCTTCTTTACGAATAGAACCGGTGCGCCCCATGGAGAAGCACTAGGTTGGATGAAATCGCGTTCCAACAGTTCCAGCAGTTGTTCCTTTAACTCCTTCAGCTCCATGAGAGCCATGCGAAAAGGAGCCTTAGAAATTGGCTCAACTCCTAGTATGAGCTAACTCCACTTCACGAGCAGGTGGTATGCCCGGAAGTTCTTTTGGAAACACGTCTGGGAATTCTGACACGATTGGTTGATTCTGGATAGATGGAGACTTAGCCTTCAGATCATGAACAGTAGCAAGATAGCCCTCGCAACCATGTGACAGTAGTGCACGTGCTTGTAAGGTTGAAATTATTTGTACAGACCTTCCGGGTATGAAACCGTTATGAATGTACTATGGTGCATTCACATCACCTAAGATGACGCGATATGAATGGCAGTCAATGGTGGCATGATGTTTGGGTATCCAGTCCATGCCTAATATCATGTCAAAATCGCACATGTGCAAAGGAAGTGCGACAAGTGGACGAATCTTATCGTGAAACTCCAGGGGAAGACTCTTGTACCCATGGGTTATGCGTATAGAGTCTCTTATGGGCATGGAAATGTTTAATACAATATCTAATGGCATAGGGGATATCCTAACATTCTTGGCATAAGCAGTAGAAATGACCGAATGAGTAGCGCCCGTGTCAAATAAAACGTATGCAGCTTGACCATACATATACAAGATTCCAGTGATGGTACCCGTTGACTTGTTGGCCCGATCACGAGAGGTCGTGTACACCCGTCCGGTAGTAGGAGGTGGCATGGAGTCGGCATGTACAGATGTGCCCTCTATCTCACCCTTACGGAAATCCTTCATGCGATGGCCTGGCTGGCCACACTTGAAGCAAGCATCGCTGTCGCGACAACATGGCCCTGGGTGCCTACGGTTGTAGGTAGTGCAGAGAGGGTGAGTATACCCTCCAATAGGTGCCCTTGCTGGCTGGGAGCCTGTTCAGAAAAGTATACATGAGACATGGTTTATGGGTACAAACAGAACAACGCAGAAAATCGTAAGACATAATACCAGTAATAGCTGCACGGTTGGGCTGTGAACCTCTGCGGTCCTGCTCCCTCCCGTTGTCATGATTCCTGGTAGTAGATGCTGAAGTGTCAGAATTATGAATTATAAGCATGTAACATAAGAAATGAGTAAGTTTAGGGACCTGCTGCTGTTGGAGTTACTAGCGTTGTTACGGTACTTATCATTACCGCCACGCCTATCCGAAGCAGAACTGTCTTGGGTCTGACCGTTACCCTTGTTCTGGCTAGGCTGCTGTTGAGTAGCCGGTTGAGACCGGTCCCCAGTCTTCTCCCTGAAAGATGCAATTTATAGAGAAAGATAAATATATAGATAGTACTTAATGAATTGAAATGATCACTGAAATATACCTCTTCTCGGGTCTCTCTGCCTCTCCAAACTCATCTCTCTCCTGCAGCATCTCCAACTTACGTGCTGCGTCAGCTACTTGTGCCACCGTGTTGAAAGTAACACACACCAAGTTATTAGCGACCGATGTACGAAGAGCCTAACGAAAGTGGTATGCTTGCTCTTCGGTAGTACCTGCTGCTGCACCAAGAAAACCAGCCAAACGAAGAAACCGCTGCATGAACTCGTTGATGTTCTCCCCAGCTCTCTGCCTAATCCCGTGGTACTCCCTCTTCAGCTTATCCTGCTCAGCTTTGGGGAAGAACTTTCCCATCACCAACTCCCTGAACTGAGCCCAAGTCAAGCCAGCCACCCAATTGTCACCTCCCTCAGACTGCTTCACTGACTTCCACCATCCAAGCACGTCTCCTTCAAACTTGTAACAGGCCAACCTTGCCTTGAAGACAGGGTCGCAGACCATTGCATCAAATATCTTCTCGATATGAGCTAGCCATCTCTCAGCCTCATTGGGGTTGTCAGTTTTCTCGAAGGATCGAGGATGTTGCTTGTTGAATCGCTCCAGCCATGTGATCAGTGTAGCTGGAGGAGGAGGATTCGGATGTTGGTGCTGGTGCTGATTGTTGGCAGCTTGCACCTCGGCCCTGATTACATTCCTCAGTTGAGGAAGCATGGCCTGCATCACAGCTTGAACTGTTGCATTGAGTTGTTCCTGCTCGCGTGTGAGAACCATCTGACAGTATAAAACAAAATGCATGATTAAGCTGATGAAAACATAATATATATACATGAAAAAAAATTATGCCAATAAATCATGAGAAAATTTTATGCATGAAAACAGTGTATGAATGCATGATGATGAAATAACATGGGTTTGGGTGAACGCCTTTGGGTCGGTTCACCTAAACAAAATGACATGACGAAGATGAACGCATATGGGTCAGTTCATCAAAACAACACGATAGATAAAAGCACATGCGACTAAATATGGCTAGTCCTGTACCAACCATTACTTAGTCGAAATTCATGCGACAATGACACATGATATAAATGCATGAAAACAAACTGTCAGTTCTAGGAAGACCATGGTGATTACCCACTAATCACAAGTCATGTTTTGAGAGCCTACAGGTCGAAGCCTTGGCTCTGATACCATAATTGTAACACCTCATTTTGGTAAATGGAATATCACGCGTGATTATGGCGTGTCATCAAAGCATACAAGGTAAATGTCTTAAAACATCAACTGACCATGAATGGGAATGCCGAACACAAACATCTGTAGTCCAAGTATAAGCTCATCACACACAAACATAAATACTATAAAGGAAAAGGACTAAACAATGTCCAAAAAAATAAGTAGCAAAATGTATGATGAAATGCATAAAGCAGAGAAGGCTAGATAGCTTCCAATCCATATGCACGTACGCTTAAAGTCTACGAGCGCCCTCGAGTACCTGCCGTTTGGGAACATGAAAGGAAAACGCCTGAGCATAACGCCCAGTGCACGGATATACAAGTATAGCATGGAATAACATAAGCATAAAAGACTAATAGCAGTAGAAAAGTATAAGTCCTAGATAACCTGGTAACACGTTCATAAAACTGGTTTTATAGTTTGAAAAGACTTATGTTTTTATGTAAAATCTGTATTAATTAGCCAATAGCCCATATAGGTCATGAGGTTACATCGTGCATGAATACTTGGAGGGGAGACCTCGTCATGCAATTAGAGGGGTTGCCTCTAATTAAATAGCCTGGGTAGGAGGGATCAACTCCTTGTGAAGGATGCAAGGCACACATCGCATTCACCATGAAAATCCTATAAAACATGTAACTAGGATGCACCCATACGCCCCACATGATAATAATATAACAACGTCCAAATAACTGAAAGGGACGCCACGAGCAATCACTCCGCCGTGGGGAAGTCATAACATTGGTGCCTCTAGTTTTATGGTTATGGTACCTCCGTAACTAGGTGACACTGGTCATGCATGTATATGGCTTAGGCAATTATTCTAAGATAAGTAATCAAACATATAAAACAAATACTGGGAAAACAGTTGGCTACAAACGGGGAATCTTAATAAGGAAAGAATGTCCATACTGAAGGATGGGAAATCCGTACCTTGTGTCTAGTGAATGAAGAAAGACGAAAGGATGAAAGCCTACTCCGATCTCACTAATTCTACATAGGGGACATGTATAAGTATTCTGTTTACTGAGTACGTAGCTGGTTATATCATGTTTAACTTGTTTTATATGTTCTTGTCTTGTTTTACTGATTTTAATGTTATACTGTGTTTATCATGTATTCTGGTTAAGTGTTAACTTGTATTCTTGTATTATTATACTTGTTGTGTAATAATAAGTAACTTTCTAAAAATAAAAGGTTTCCTAAAATAGAAAGTTTCCAAAAATAGAAATTTCCAAAATAGAAAGTTCCCCAAAATAGATCAATTTCTAAAAATAGATCAGTTTCTAAAAATAAAAAGTTTCCAAAAAAAGTATGTTTCGTAAAATAGAAAGTTTTCATATTTAGAAATAAGCTGGATTAATGAGCTAATAATATAAGCTTAAGTTTACTGATTAAATATCATAAGTCATGTAATTATTTGTATAGTTTATTAATAATAACATGTTATTTAAATAAACTATAGGTTATACGATTTAATTAAATATAAGCATGATTTAATTAAATTAAAGCATATAAAATATTTAGGTTAAACATGTATTAATATATGTTAATTATAGCCTAAGTTCATGTTTATTAATTATTTATAGTTCATGTTTTAAATAATTAATTAATACTATAGTTTAAATTAAATAATAAAATACTTAGGTTAAAATATGTATTATTTATTAAATAATAATAACCTAAGTCCATGTTAAATTAAATTAATTATTAGCCATGATTTAATTAATTTAATTTTTCTTGCTAAAATAATATAACTTGTAAAAATAATAACTTGTAAAAATTAGTCATGAACCGAACCCGTGTTTTTAATTTAGACCTAACGTGAACCGGACCGAATTCCCCATGAACCGGACCAAAACAAACACCCCCTTAGTAGTGGCTAACCGGCTCAGCCGGTTGCCACTGTTGGTTCATATTCACCACCGGCTGTAGCCGGTGGTTGCCCTTGGCATGCCTCGGCTAGCCACCGAACACACAAAGTTCCCACCGGCAGTTAGCCGGTGGTCCCCCTACTGCTGCGTCCGTTCCCCCTGCTTGACCAAAACAGCCACCGGTCATAGACCGGTGGTCTTACTTGCTGCTGCGCTAATATAGGAATTTTGCAATTCTTAAAAGTCTATTTTTCGTTCGTTTTTCTCGACTCGACTCGAATTGATTTCCAATTTAGCGTGGATTAATTGTTTTTTGTAACTAAAACTCTTTTTGGTATTTTAAAAATAAAACTTAAACTATTTAATATAAAAACTATTTTAAACTAAATAATATTTAACTAAAACTTTAAATAAAAATTAAATCTAATTTACTTTAATTAATTACTACTAAAAATTAAATCTAATTAAATCAATGGAAAACTTACTACTTAAATATTTAAAACTGATTTAAACTGTATTTAAAACTATTTTAAACAAAATTTGAAAACTATTTTAAAACTATTTTAAAAATAAACCCTATATTAATTGAAAACTAATTTTAAAGACTAAATTTATGAAAACAATTAAAATTTATAAAAGTAATAAAAAAATATTTTTTATCTTTTTATTTTTTTTATTTAAACTGAATAAAAGAAAACTTTTTATTAACTTTTAATTAAAATTAAATAAACTAAAACTTTTATTAAAACTATTTAATGAAACTGCAGCTACTGAATAAACCTACATTAATTAAATTTTGCATATTGAAACACAAATAAGGGACAAGAGCAAATGGTAAAGTTGTTGGAGTGTTGAGCTGGGGGTCAAGGGGTCGAATCCCAGTATTGACCCTTTTTTTTTTGCTAATAATTATTTTTTTGGAATATTTTGATTGCTCAGACCAATTGGGTCTGAGTTTTCAAACAGCAAGATCAGCAAACTCACAAAACAAATAAGCAAGCAGCAAAGGCACAAAATAAGCAGTTACAACTGAAAATAAGCAAATAAACAACTCAAACTATCAAAATAAGCAAACTTAACTAGAAATTAAACCAAATAAGCAAATCTAAGCGTAAGTACTGAAAATCAAATAAGCACAAGATAATTATCAGTAAACCAATTCCAAGTACTATCAGACTTAAAAACAAATTGACTAAACAGATTATAAAAAGTTAAAGGTATTATCACTAATTATGAACAAATCGAACCAAACGCAGATCAATTCAAACTAAAAATCAATAACCAAATCCTAAGAACAACTTAAGCAGATAAAATCAGATTTCCAACTACCAAACAGCACAAGCAGATAATATCCAAAATATTAACTAAACTTATCTAAACAAAACACTCTTGATCTAAATAAACTAAAACAGATTAATTAATATAAAACTGAAAATAACCAGACGAATAAAAACCAAATCCAAACAGTGATATAACTTTAAACAAAACTATTAAACCGAAACTTGAACTATCATAAAAATTAATCTAAAAAATTAAAAAAAAAGGAACCTGGTGATGTTAACCGTTGAGAAGTAGAGGTGCGCTGAGCACTCTAAGGAACGAAATCGAACACCTTCTTTTATCATCAAATATCAACACGAACCAAACATTAATCTTCGAACCAGATTTTTTGTAAAATTTCACAGTGGGGGAAATTTAACATCCACTTTTTTTTACTTGATAATATATTAATGAAAAAACAGATAAAAAAAATAGATTGCAGTAATAAAAACAGGAGACAAAATTTAAACGAAAGGAATATTTTATTAATAACCAAAAATCTGAGTACAAGACTTGAGAAAATAAAATTACAATTTAAACCAAAAATCTAATTTTGCATAAATTAAAATTAAAAATAAAAAGTACACCCATTGAATACATATGATGGGGGTTTTTATAGGAAAACACTAGAAAACCTTCTTGTGAACTTGGTGGGCAAGGAATTATCCCAACCGCTCTTTCTTCTCTTCTCTTCTCTTTCTTTAATCAACGGTGGAAACTACATCTCTCGTCACACGGATTGCCAGGCTGTCCATTAAGGTGTGTTAGTTGTGTTTGTTTAGGGATGACTTGGAGGATGATTATTGGATAATTGGTGGTGGTGAGGTGTGAGAGCCAATCAGGATAGGGGTTTTAAGCCACGTATGATTTGAGGAGAGGACCACCAGTGTTTGCTTCCGATAAACTTGGGGATTTAATCCCCAAGTGTGTGAATCATATGATTAAGGGAAAAAGCCCCAACTTATCTTGGTAAATTTTTGTGATATAGTGAATTAGGGTTTTTGATTGGGTAAATGAGAATGGGGTGTCTGCGTGTGTATTTGAGAGAGATGCGGGAAAGTAGGGTTAAGGCTGCATTGTTCATATTGAATGTAAATGTGAGTGGGGTAATGGGTGGGTAAATAAAATGTGGGGTGAATAAATTGTGTAAGGGTTGACTCAAGAAAAGGGTTAAAAAATAAATATATTAACCGTCTCATTGTTTCAAATGGGCAAAGTATTTAGCCAATTGGGCTTTAAAGCCCATACTTCATCCATTTTTATTGTTTTTGGGCTTAGGGCTCTTGATGGGCTTTTTGATAAAGGAAAATGGATAAATAAATCTATTATTGGGCTTTTGGGCCCAATAAGCAAATGTGGGACCCACAAGGCCCAATTTACTCCAATGAGATTAAATCCACTAAAAACGAGCTCGATTTCGGCTTTCATGATCTTTCCTCTAAAGTCGTGTCGAATTTTCCGGTTTTCGTGATCATTGGCACACTTTTGGTTTCTTGACTTTGTCTTTGTCTCTTTTTTGGACTTTTCTTCAACATTTGACTGTGAAATCACGTGTTCTCTTTCCTTTTGATCATTTGTACCTATTTCACACAAAAACACAAAACCACGCGTAATTCCGACTTTTACGATATTAAACACATGATTAGGTCTTGTTTTTCCTTGATTTTAGTGGCCAAAGGATAAGCGTTTACACACTTATTAAATCCCCTACACTTGACCATTGCAATGACCCCATGCAATGCATAGTTAAAGCATAAAGCTACATTTTTCTCATAACTAATCCATTTTGTCATTTATTAAGATATACTATTACTACTACGATGAAAAGATAAAAACTTAAAGGAAACAAAAGTTATAACAATTTATTAATTTGGAAATTATTTGATGGAAGAAACTCGTAAAGACATCTAAGACTTGAATTAGGGCTTTGGTGTCATGAATATTAATCACCCTCAAGTTTCACGTTCCCCATACCAAGCTTAAAAACGAGATCATTGTTTACCATAAGTCCTTAAGTTAAAACCACTTATATAAGACAATTATGTAATACTCTTTCTCCAATTCCTACGTTGTATCTCTAGATTTTATTGATTGTCATTAACCCGTAGGCTCATTTGACTTATTTGATAATTATTATTCCAAAAATGAAGGCCAAACGGTGCAAACCCGACACTTAAAACCTAACCTCGTCCTCAAAAACGTTGTCACTAAAGTAAGCCCACATCAAGGATGATTTAACACGATTTGGGGAATAAATTCCCGGACCCAAAATTTGGCCAATAGTACTACTTATTAGTTATTCCTCCAAAGTCATGTAGACTTTATGTGGAGTTTAGCAAGTTCACATCATATACCCTTAGGCTCTTTAAGATGTAAAAATGCTCCTCATCTATTGTCCACACCCTAAGGCTCCTTGAATGATAAACGAGGGAATTGATTTTTGATCAATTTTTATTCAACACTTACCATGCCATACACCCTAAGGCTCTAATGACAAGGTTTGTGCTACATTCCCCACACCCTAAGGATCCTTGAGGTCATGTTTTAATCTTATTCTTTCTTATTTATGATATATATAGTAGGCCAAATTTCGCGGTCCCATGGTCTGAATACCTCCTACTTAGTGGTTATGAGCCACCTTAGTCGGAAGTCCACAACGCTGGCACCCTCAATGTGTTCATGCTTTAATTACAAGGAGAATAAAGATTTGGCTAAGAGTTAAGATATCGAATCTACACCGCAAAAATCCTCATTTATTAAGCAATTAAATATACAAGCGGGAAGAAAGAGCCACAAAAACTCATATAAATAAGAATTAACCCTTAAACTTATTATCAACTCTATCATCTCTTGTTCTACACAATTTAAAATCTCAAGGAATGAGACTCGTGGATGCTTAACCTAATAAACCAATTAAGGTCCATATGGTTAAGGATACTAGCTAGAGTAAACTTGGATAAATAAACCTGGGTTGAGTCAAAATATTCACGACGGGCCTAATATATCAAAGAATATCTAAACTTGTTAAAATCATTTTTATTCATTTATTTATTATTTTGACTTTATGCTTGAAATGAAAAATATAAATAAGATGTGATGACAAAAGGAAAGAAAATAAATGGAAATACTACTAGGCCAAAATAGATCAAAAATTTAAAAAAACGTTGATTTTTTTTTTTAAAATTTTCTAGTTAAATGGGGTCAAATTCATGGAAAAGCCCACTAAAATTTCGATAGAAATCCCCCCTATATTTAATATAAACATTTTCCTCAATGTTTAAGCATGTGGGAGAATAAACTCCCCTACACTTAGGACATTGAGTACGTTGTTTAATATCGAGCTAAGGAAGAGACAACTAAAGTGATTACATTTATTCGACTTATTTATATACATGTATGAATCACAATAGCAAAAACTTATCGAAGGAACCGGGTACACGGGATCAGGGGTCGCGTCAAAAGCACCTAAAGTGGATCATTAAAGCACATGCCCCTGCACAACATCACAACACACAAACAACCTACTTGGCTCCCCCTACACGTATTGGTGGAAATGGGTGAAGGTGAAAAAGGGTGGAAAGGATGGAAAAGGTAAAAATCTAACCTAGTAATATGATTCTTGATTTATTTATCACGAGTCTCTAGCTCGACTCGAATTCCCGAATATCATCATTCAAATGGGAAAATTATGGGAAAACCGAGATTTCCAAGGGAGGAAAATCTCTCCATGAAAAAGGGTGGAACAAAGTCATATAAGGAATACCCCAAGAGAAATCCACCCGGGTCAAACACATAATTTCTATCACAAAAGGAAATAAACCCCGAGGTGGTAGAATCACACAAGGTAAAGAAAAATGGGGTACCCTTAGTCAAAAGTTTCTTACAAGGAACGGTGTTATGGTGATATGGCAATGATAGCACGAAAGTCTCTATTCCGGGATCAAACACCGATTCCTTAATGGGAAAATAGCAAGAGGTGTTGACATTTAAGCTCAAAATATCATCAAAATCCAAAGTGGGAAGGTCGTCCTCTTCCAAACTTGATGTGAAAACATAAGTATCATCGGAGTCATAGGAAAACTCATCCTCATGAGGAAAATAGGTATTTAGAAAGATATCTAAATCCTCCTCAAATGGAATAACCTCTAAAGTAGGAATGATCTCTAAGAGTGGAGGATCCTCCTCAAAAGTCATGACTTCTAAAATTGGGGTATAAAATTCAAAAGGAGTTTCCATTGAAGAATCACTCATAGAGATATGAGGTGCATTAAGATCACGGGGTGGGTCATCAAAGTTAATGAGATCACTTAAAGAAGTGTCATCATCGTAATCATCAAAGATTGGGGTATCAAAAATGGGTGAGTCAAAAGTGGGTGGGTCAAGGGATAGGTCGTCTAAACCGAAGATAGTGTGATCACTTGAAGAAAAGTCATCACTATAGGTGTCATAAATAGGAGTTTCAAAAATTTGAGGCTCTAAGGGAAGGGATGAAGTTATCACAAAATCATTTTGATTAGACATTTTATCTCCAAAAGGATTAATAAAAATCTCTTCATTATCATAATTAAGAACATCAATCATATTGACCGACTCTTTTCCATTTGATTTTGTTGTGATTTTCCCATTTTAGAAACTTTTTGTTCATCCCGAACACTAAGAATTAACTCCCCTTCGGCTACATCAACTAAGTCTCTTCCGGATCTTAAGAACGATCTACCAAGTATTAACGGAATACGAGGATCCATCTCATAGTCGACGACGACAAAGTCCACGGGAAAAGTGAATGTACCAACTCGAACAAAAACGTATTTGGCAATACCAACGGGGTATGCGAGAGTTCTATTAGCTAATTCGAGAGTCATGCGAGTCGTTACAAGGTCGGGTAATGATAATTGTTTCCATACCGAGAGTGGCATAAGATTGATGCTAGCGCCGAGATCCGCTAAAGCCATACAATCATCAATTTGGGGAAACGAGCAAGGTAACACGAATCGTCCGGGATCTCCTAGCTTTTCAGGAAGCTCTTTGAGAAGGATCGCGAAACAATTCTCATTTAAACGGGTGTTTACGAGCTCAACCATTTTTTCTTTCTTATTAAGCAAATCTTTGAACATTTTCACAAATTTTGGCATTTGAGCAAGTGCTTCAATAAGGCTAATGTTAACATTGACGTTGGAAATCATTTTCAAAAAGTTGGAGACATGAACGTCATCTTTGGTGAGCACTTTAGCCTTGTCTAACCTAGAGGGATAAGGGATATTGGGTTTAGGCTTTGAGGGTTGAGAAGGAGAAGGACTCGCTTCTTGAACAACCTTATGGTTAAGCTCTTTAGGCAATGGAGCACTAGTACTAGGAGTGGTAGTGGTAGGAATCACCGAAGGGGGAGTAGGATTACTCATTATGACCTCCGGGCCTTGTCTCTCCTTTATGGGCGAAGAGATGGAAGGTCCCACTAAAGTGGCTCCACTTCGAGTAGTGATAGCACTCACATTAGCACGAGGGTTTATCTCGGTATTTGAAGGTAAGGTTCCTTGGGGTCTAAGGGCTTGAATCATTGTCAAAAATTTCTTATCGGTCGATTCTTGCATCTCTCTCATAATTCGCTCATGGTCGGTTAATTTTTGAAGAACCAAGTCCATTTGAGGATTATGCATGTTCATTTGATTAAACGCTTGATTAGGAAAACCTTGATTAGGAAAACCTTGGTTTTGATATTGAGGTTGAAAACCGTTGTTATTATGAAAACCTTGGTTATTATTTTGAAAACCTTGATTTTGACCATTAAAATTCCCTTGATTTGCATTCCCTTGAAAATTACCCATTTGAGGACCTTGGTTCCTATTTTGGTATTGGGTATTTTGGGCGGGTGGGGTGGTCTTTGTGAAGCTACAAAACCCGGGGGAGCCAAATAGTTAGTACTCTTATAAGACAAATGGTTAACATCAACATTTGGTTTGAATTGAACCCTTTCATTGGCATTGGTGTTATAAGCACAAACTTGTTGTTGTTGATTGTAAACGTTGTCATAATTAAAATATGAATGTGGTCCACCACAAGTCTCACACGTTTCACTAGTTTCTTTCAAGGCATTAACTTGACTATTGAGGGCTTTGGTTTGTAGAGCAATTGATTCAACAAGCGACGTAAGCTTATCAATTCTCTTATCGTTCTCACTAGAACTAGCACTTGCCATAGTGGCCCTAACACTCTTTGTTTGCACTTTAGCCTTGTTTTCAATTATAGCCCAAGTCTCGTTCATAGATTTCACAAGAATATTGCCCCCCGCAACACTATTAAGTGAGTCTTGGTCATTAAGAGTTAAACCATTGTAAAACGTATTAATTTGATGCACTTTAGTGAAACCGTGTTGTGGACATTTTCTTAAAAGCTCCTTAAATCGATCCCAAGACTCACTAAAAGTTTCCCCATATTGTTGTTCAAAAGTAATGATTTCATTCCTTAAAGAGGTGGTCCGTGATGGTGGGAAAAAGTAGTTAATGAACTTGGTCTCTAACTCAATCCATGTTGTAATACTTTGGGGTGGTTCCTTATCAAGCCAAATCCGGGCTTGTCCCTCGAGGGAAAAAGGAAAAGAGTTGTAAACGAATGGCCTCTTGTGGCACCCCATTGTATTTGACGGTGTTTGCCAATTGTATGAAAAGTTTGATATGAGCGTGTGGGTCATCATTAGTACGGCCTAAAAATGGTGTAGCGGAAACCATTTGAATAAAACCCGTTTTAAGTTCAAAATGATTTGCTCCAATATCCGGCACCACAATCGCGTCATTGTTTCCTTCAACGTGAGATTGGAGAATCTCAATCATTGGTCGATTATCCGTTGCCATCGTATTGTCGAAAGCTCGATTCTCGGGATCGGCTTGAATGACGGTCTTTTTGTTTTCTTATTCTTCTTCTTTTTTGGAAGAATTGGAAGAATTTGGTACACCAATCGGTATGTATGTACGCACGCGAGTGCGCATACAATTAAAACTTTAGGAATGAGGTAGGAAACCTCGGTCGACTTTGAGAGGAAAAGGATTATCCCTCTCGAGGTGCAATATAAAAAATCTACAAAAATATATACTTAATACTAATTGAGTTGGCAAACCAATAATCGGTCGTCCCTCTCAATATACGCACAAGCAAGCGGGGAAACGAGGTAGCACAAAGCACTTAAAAACCTTTTTCCTTAGACGGCCTTTTATAGCGCGTCACCTTATACCCACCTTATAGTTTGTATATGTCGAGTTCAAACGTCTTACTAGTATTTATCTATTTTGCCTTTTTATTCTCGTTTAGGATTCAAATACAATAGTTAGGTGATGAAATCCCAACTAAGGCCTTATTTGAAAAGTAGATAAATTAATTGTGCTACGTAATATAATATAGTAAAAGAAAAATCTTTTTGTATTTTTTTAAGAAAAATATATATTCACAATAAAACGCGAAAGAAATCGAACTAAAAAAAATAACACTAATACGTAATATTTTTGGTGTAATACTTTTAGGAAAAAGTATTACTTTTGATTTTTTAATTTTTTTGGTGCAAATCTTAGGAAAGAGAATGCTTTTGTGATTTTTTAATTTTTTTGTATTTTTAAGTTTTTTTATTTTTTTTGTATTTTTGATTTTTTTTTGTATTTTTGATTTTTGCAAGAAAATTAACGTTCAAAATGAGCGGATCCCAAAATCTAAATCGTCTCACGAAATCTTCAATCGTAACGAGCGAAGCGGCAGCGGCGTCAATTTAATATAGGAATTTTGCAATTCTTAAAAGTCTATTTTTCGTGCGTTTTCCTCGACTCGACTCGAATTGATTTCCAATTTAGTGTGGATTAATTGTTTTTGGTAACTAAAACTCTTTTTGGTATTTTAAAAATAAAACTTAAACTATTTAATATAAAAACTAATTTAAACTAAATAATATTTAACTAAAACTTTAAATAAAAATTAAATCTAATTTACTTTAATTAATTTCTACTAAAAGTTAAATCTAATTAAATCTATGTAAAACTTACTACTTAAATATTTAAAACTGATTTAAACTATATTTAAAACTATTTTAAACAAAATTTGAAAACTAATTTAAACTATTTTAAAACTATTTTAAAAATAAACCCTATATTAATTGAAAACTAATTTTAAAGACTAAATTTATGAAAACAATTAAAATTTATAAAAGTAATAAAAAAATATTTTTTATCTTTTTATTTTTTTATTTAAACTGAATAAAAGAAAATTTTTTATTAACTTTTAATTAAAATTAAATAAACTAAAACTTTTATTAAAACTATTTAATGAAACTGCAGCTACTGAATAAACCTACATTAATTAAATGTTGCATATTGAAACACAAATAAGGGACAAGAGCAAATGGTAAAGTTGTTGGACTATTGAGCTGGGGGTCAAGGGGTCGAATCCTAGCAGTGACCCTTTTTTTTGCTAATAATTATTTTTTTTGGAATATTTTGATTGCTCAGACCAATTGGGTCTGAGTTTTCAAACAGCAAGATCAGCAAACTCACAAAACAAATAAGCAAGCAGCAAAGGCACGAAATAAGCAGTTACAACTGAAAATAAGCAAATCAACAGCTCAAACTATCAAAATAAGCAAACTTAACTAGAAATTAAACCAAATAAGCAAATCTAAGCGTAAGTACTGAAAATCAAATAAGCACAAGATAATTATCAGTAAACTAATTCCAAGTACTATCAGACTTAAAAACAAATTGACTAAACAGATTATAAAAAGTTAAAGATATTATCACTAATTATGAACAAATCGAACCAAACGCAGATCAATTCAAACTAAAAATCAGTAACCAAATCCTAAGAACAACTTAAGCAGATAAAATCAGATTTCTAACTACCAAACAACACAAGCAGATAATATCCAAAATATTAACTAAACTTATCTGAACAAAACACTCTTGATCTAAATAAACTAAACAGATTAATTAATATAAAACTGAAAATAACCAGACGAATAAAAACCAAATCCAAACAGTGATATAACTTTAAACAAAACTATTAAACCAAAACTTGAACTACCATAAAAATTAATCTGAAAAATTAAAAAAAAGAAAGGAACCTGGTGATGTTAACCGTTGAGAAGTAGAGGTGCCCTGAGCACTCTAAGGAACGAAATCGAACACCTTCTTTTATCATCAAATATCAACACGAACCAAACATCAATCTTCGAACCAGATTTTTTATAAAATTTCCCAGTGGGGGAAATTTAACATCCACTTTTTTTTACTTGATATATATTAATGAAAAACAGATAAAAAAATAGATTGCAGTAATAAAAACACGAGACAAAATTTAAACGAAAGGAATATTTTTTAATAACCAAAAATCTGAGTACAAGACTTGAGAAAATAAAATTACAATTTAAGCCTAAAATCTAATTTTGCATAAATTAAAATAAAAAATAAAAAGTGCACCCATCAATTACATATGATGGGGTTTTTATAGGAAAACCCTAGAAAACCTTCTTGTGAACTTGGTGGGCAAGGAATTAAATCCCAACCGCTCTTTCTTCTCTTCTCTTCTCTTTCTTGAATCAATGGTGGAAACTACATCTCTCGTCACACGGATTGCCAGGCTGTCCATTAAGGTGTGTTAGTTGTGTTTGTTTAGGGATAACTTGGAGGATGATTATTGGATAATTGGTGGTGGTGAGGTGTGAGAGCCAATCAAGATAGGGGTTTTAAGCCACGTATGATTTGAGGAGAGGACCACCAGTGTTTGCTTCCGATAAACTTAGGGATTTAATCCCCAAGTGTGTGAATCACATGATTAAGGGAAAAGCCCCAATTTATCTTGGTAAATTTTTGTGATATAGTGAATTAGGGTTTTTGATTGGGTAAATGAGAATGGGGTGTCTGCGTGTGTATTTGAGAGAGATGAGGGAAAGTAGGGTTGAGGTTGCATTGTTTATATCGAATGTAAATGTGAGTGGGGTAATGGGTGGGTAAATAAAACGTGGGGTGAATAAATTGTGTAAGGGTTGACTCAAGAAAAGGGTTATATATATATATATATATATATATTAACCGTCTCATTGTTTCAAATGGGCAAAGTATTTAGCCAATTGGGCTTTAAAGCCCATACTTCATCTGTTTTTATTGTTTTTGGGCTTAGGGCTCTTGATGGGCTTTTTGATAAAGGAAAATGGATAAATAAATCAATTATTGGGCTTTTGGGCCCAATAAGCAAATATGGGACCCACAAGGCCCAATTTACTCCAATGAGATTAAATCCACTAAAAACGAGCTTGATTTCGGCTTTCATGATCTTTCCTCTAAAGTCGTGTCGAATTTGCCGGTTTTCGTGATCATTGGCACACTTTTGGTTTCTTAACTTTGTCTTTGTCTCTTTTTTGGACTTTTCTTCAACATTTGACCGCGAAATCCCGTGTTTTCTTTCTTTTTGATCATTTGTACCTATTTTACACAAAAACACAAAACCACGCGTAATTCCGACTTTTACGATATTAAACACATGATTAGGTCTTGTTTTTCCTTGATTTTAGTGGCCAAAGGATAAGTGTTTACACACTTATTATGCGCTGAGACCAAGAAGACCACAAGGCTACCCCGACTTGCTTCGGGGTCCTTGATCCTTGCTGCCGAGACACACAGCCCACATCGAGACCATTGAAGTCTCACTTGGTGGTGATACAACGACCACCAAGAGCTTCGGCTCTCGGTTCTTGCGTCGGCCAAAACCAAACCCGAATCAAAACCATTCTTTTTAATACCCCATGATTTTTCTAACATGTTTTATTACTTGTTTTTATAGTTCCCCATGTTCATGTGTTCTTGATTTAATTAAAAATAATAAAAGAAAAGGGATTAAAGGTTTACCGAATGCGCGAATCAAACGAGAACCAAAACATGAACACTAACACTTGTTTTCCAATCACCAAGATCAAACAACCACCTCCTTGTGGTGTGTTGTAGCCGGCGGCCAAGGAAGAGAGGCAAGGAGCTAGGGTTTTATTTTTTTTAGAAAAATCTATGGAATGAGAAAGGTTTTCCCTTTTTTGTTTATTTTAGTTAAAACCAACATTGGGCCTGGGCCTCCCTTGTCTTGTGGTGTCCGCGGCTATAAGGGCCGACGAGAGGAAACCCGTACATTTTTCATGTCTAATATTTTATGTGTTCATACGTTAGCGTTTTCGTGTTATGTCGTAACTAATTGTTCGTGTTATAAATAAATACTTGTACATAACGATATTAATCATATTATAATAAATACGTACGTAATTACATGTTCATGATTTAACACTCATGATTTCATGTTCGTGATTATAATTATTATGGTTAATAATTATCATGTATTTCACGTACTTAATACTTATCGTGCAATAACACGTATGTAATTTGTGTAATTAATATTCGTAACACGTGTTCGTGCTATAAAACGAAAGTTTTAGTTTGTACATACGTTTTCTAAGTGTACCGTTCATGGTAAAAGCATGCGGGTTTTACATATGTATATGGAGAAAGGAAGGATACGGCGACGAAAACATTGATGAGTGCCAACGGTGACGAGCCACAATTGAGTGATATACGGGTAGTAAAAGAGTTTACAGATGTATTTCTAGATGATTTAGCAGGATTACCTCCGTCAAGGCAGGTCAAATTTAGGATTGACCTGGTACCTGGGGCGACACCTGTAGCTAAATCACGATATCGTCTGGCACCGCCCGAGATGCAAGAATTAGATGAACAACTCCGAGAACTTCAGGAAAAAGGTTTCATTCGGCCAAGTCATTCACCATGGGGAGCGCCAGTTCTATTTGTAAAGAAGAAAGATGGATCATTCCGAAGGTACATTGAGTATCGTGAATTGAATAAATTGACCATCAAGAATCGTTATCCACTCTCGTGGATAGACGATTTGTTTTGATCAACTACAAAGAGCTAGGTGTTTTTCAAAAATAGATCTTTGGTCGAGTTATCATCAACTGAGAGTTGGAGATGAGGATATACCTAAGACTGCCTTTAGAACGAGATATGGACATTTCGAGTTTACTGTTATGCCTTTTGTAATGACGAATGAACCTGCAGTGTTTATAGATCTAATGAACCAGGTGTGTAAGCCGTATTTGGATAAATTCGTCATAGTCTTTATAGATGATATATTGATTTATTGTAAGTCAAAGGAAGAACATGGCGAAAGTTTGAGGATGGTGTTGGAACTACTAAGAAGGGAAAATTTGTACGGGAAATTTTCTAAGTGCGAGTTTTGGCTGTGAGAAGTGAAGAATTGGAAGGCTCCTACTACACCATCAGAAATACGTTCATTCCTAGGTTTCACTTGGTATTATAGAAGATTCATTGAGAACTTCTCTAGGATAGCCAAACCTTTTACTATGTTGACACAAAAGAATCAGAAGTATGAGTGGGGTGAAGAGATGGAAGGGGCATTTAAAAATTGAAAGGCATGTTGTGTGATGCTCCTATTTTATTATTACCAGAAGGAGTGTAACACCCCATTTTGATAAATGGAATATCACAGGATAATTATGACGTGTCATCAAAGAGTGCAAGGTAAATGTCTTAAACATTAAATGACCATAAAAGGAAATACCGGAATCAACCATCAGTAATACAACATAAGCTCACACACATGAATATAAGTATTGAAAATGAAAGGACTAAACAATGTCCAAAAGAAATAAAGTAGTGTAAGGTATGAAAATGCATGAAGTAATGAAGGCTGGATAGCTTCCATCCATATGCACGTACTCTCAAGTCCTAGTTATGTCCCTGAGTACCTACCGTTTGGGAACATGAAAACGAAATGGCTGAGCATAATGCCCAGTGAACGGATATATAGCATGATATGAAATACATAAGCATAATAAAGACTAATAGTAGCGGAAATGTATAAGTCCTGGAAAACCTGGTACAAGTTGGTAAAACTGGTTTTATTGTTTGAAAAGCCTTATATTTTTATATGAAAACTGTATTTTAATTAGCCAATAGCCCATATAGGTCATGAGGTTTCAACGTGCATGAATACTTAGAGGGGTGACCTCATTATGCAATTAGAGGGGTTGCCTCTAATTATAATGGTCTAGGTAGGAGGGATCAACTCCTTGTGAAAGATGCAAGGCACACACCACATTCACCCTAAAAATTCTGTAAAACATGTAACTAGGATGCACCCATACGCCCCACATGATAATATAAATAATAAATGACCAAAACTGAAAGGGACGCCACGAGTAATCATTCCGCTGTGGGGAAGTCATAACACTAGTGCCTCCAGTGTTATGGTTATTGTACCTCCATAAATAATTGACGTAGCATGCAGACGAGGAATCCTAATAAGGAAAGAGAGTGTCCATACTGAAGGACGGAATATCCGTACCTTATGTCCAGTGAACGAGCTAAGATGAAAGGATGAAAGTCCTACGCGGACTTCACTAGTGCTACATAAATAAGAGATATGTATGAGTTGTCTGATTACAAATTGTGTTAGTTCTTGTATGTTCTTAACTTATTTAATATGTTCTTTTCATGTTTTAATGTTTTAAATGTTATACTGTATTATTCATGTTATACATGTATTCTGATTATGTATTTTCATGTATTCTTGTATTATTATACTTGTAGTGTAATAATAAGTAACTTTCTAAAAATAGCAGGTTCCCAAAATAGAAAGTTTCCAAAAATAGAAAGTTTCCAAAAATAGAAACTTTCCAAAAATAGAAAGTTTCCAAAAATAGAAACATTCCAAAAATATTAAGTTTTTAAAAATAGAAAGTTTCAAAAAATAGTAAATATCCTGAAATAGAAAGTTTCCATAAATAGAAATAAGTTGGATTAATAAGTTAAAAATATAAGCTAGTGCTTATTCATAAGTCATGATAAATTATTAATAAAGTTTATTAAATAATATTATAGGTTAAATTGATCATTAATTATTAATGATATGCATGGTTTAATAATTAATAATATGTCATGATATATTAATAAACTTTACCTTATAATATATAATTAAATTATGTCATGTTTAATTTAATTAAGTCTAATAAAATACTTAGGTTATACATGTCTTATTAATTTAAAAAAATAACCTAAGTCATGGATTATTAATTAATTATTAGTTCATGTAGTTTAAGTAAAATAATTAATTAATAAAACTATAGTCTAAATAAAATAAAATATACTTAGGTTAAAACATGTATTATTTAATTTAAATAATTTAACCTAAGTCATGTTTTTTTTTTAAATTAATTAAATAGTCATGAAAATTAATTTAATTAAATAACTTAACAAAATCATGTTTAATATAATATATCCCGAGCCCGAAACCCGAGAATCAAAACCCGAACACCGACCACCACCAACAGGCGCGGCTGTGGTGGCGGCCAGTGGCTGCACAGCCGCCGGCGGCAGCCATGGTTGCTGATGCACCGTGACTTCCCAATGCCAAGCCAAGGTTCCCACCGGCTGAAGCTGGTGGTTCCCCTGCCCTCGCCTACGTAGCCACTGTTGGACCAAGGTACCTGCTGGGGCCTTGGTCTTCTTGCTGTCCGAACAAAACCAACACCGAGCCCCTAAAGGGGGTCTCGGCTGTGGACCAAAAACAACCACTGAGAGCTTTGAGCTCTCGGTTTGGTGCGTCAAACCCCAAACCAAACCAACTGAACCCTTATTCTTGTTTTAATCATATTACTAACATGTTTTAATTTATGTTTTTAAAGATTAAATACACACATAAACATAATTAAATGGAAAGAATGAAAAAGATGAAGGTTTTTATTGTACCAAACACGTGGATGAATGTAGAATTGAGTCACGAACACAACTACGTAATAAATCAAGATCAAACACCGAATCGTCCTTGTTGGTTGTGGTGGCTGCCGCGGATCAAGACAAAACGGAGGCTAGTGTTTTCTTTTCATTTGTAAATTTCTGTATAATGAAATCCTGTAGTTTGTTTTTGCTAGTTAAATTCCAAAACGGGCCGGGCCACATTCTCTTCTTCCTTGGCCGCGGGTACACAAGCCCAGAAAGGGTAAACAAAATGTTTTCATGTTTAAAAATATTATTCGCGTATGTCGTGTTTAATGTTCGTGATTTAAATTATTATACATAATAATTATCGTGTATTAATAATATACGTAGATTTAGGTATTTAATGTTCGTGACACGTGTGTATTATATAAATAGAAAGTTTTAATTAGTTCATATATTTACGTAGTGTACTGTTCTGGTATTTATATGCGGGTTTTACAACTCTTTCCCTCTAAAAAGAATAATTCGTCCCCGAATTATAGATGACATAAACTGAAAGGAAACATACCGGAATCAAAACTGGAAATGAGGGTAAGAAGTCCGGATAGAATCCTCCGTCTCCCAAGTGGCTTCCCGCTCAGGATGGTCCCTCCAAAGGATTTTGACGAACGGAATCGTCTTCTTCCTCATGACTCGCTCTTGGCGATCAAGAACTCGTTCGGGTTCCTCGACATAAGAAAGATCCTCACGAATCTGCTCGAGTGGATAATGAACCATATGTTGGGGATGATAATTGAACCCTCTGAGTAAAGACACATGGAATATGTTGCGGACGTGAAATAGCTGCGGAGGTATGCCAAATGATACGATACCTCACCGACACGTTCGAGGATATCAAACGGTCCGATGAATTGAGGATTGAGTTTTCCTTTGATTCCAAAACGCTCAACTCCTCGTGCTATTGATACTTTGAGGAAGACATGATCACCTATGTTAAAGTATAGATCTCTATGATGCTTGTTAGCATAGCTCTTTTGACGTGCACGAGCTTCCTACAGTTTTTCCTTTGTGAAGGCAACCTTCTCGTTGGTCACCTCTATCATCTACGGCCCCTTAAGAATTCGCTCACCAACCTGATCCTAGCAGATTGGGGCGCGACACTTCCTGCCATACAACATCTCAAATGGTGTACACTTGATGCTGGCGTGCCAACTGTTTTTGTATGCAAACTCTACTAAGCTGATATAGTCGTCCCAACTTCCTGTCCATTCTAAAGCACAAGCTCGCATCATGTCCTCTAGTGTCTGAATGGTACGCTCCGACTGTCCGTCTATCTGTGGATGAAAAGTCGTGCTAAGATTAAGTCTGGTGCCCCAAGCTTTTCGCAGACTCTTCCAGAATCGTGATGTAAAATGAGGATCTCTGTCAGAGATAATACTGGAAGGAGTACCATGTAGTCTCATGATCTCATTCTGATATGTATCTGCCAATTTGCTAACCGGATCATCCTTGTGGATTGGCAGAAAATGAGCTGATTTGGTCAGTTGATCAACAATAACCTAAATGGTATCGTGCTTCCTCTTGGCCTGAGGAAGTCTGGTAAAAAGTCCATGGAGATCTTGTCCCACTTCCACTCTGAAATGTCCAATGGTTGTAGTAGACCACTAGATCGTTGATGCTCAATCGTAACCTGCTGGCAGGTAAGATATTTAGATACAAATGTAGCAACATCCTGCTTCATACCACTCCACCAGAAATACTACTTGATGTCATGGTACATCTTGGTAGAACCAGGATGAATAAAGAAGGGAGAACTGTGAGCTTCAGTCAACAAATCCCCCTTGCGCATCTATTCGGTCAAAGGCAGTGCTAGTCATGAGAAATTCTCCATAAACCTGCGGTAATAACCAGCTAGACCCAGAAAGCTGCGAACCTCTAGGGCTAAAGTTGGTCTCAGCCATTTAGTGATAGCCTCAACCTTTGCAGGATCCATGGTTATGCCTTCTGCGGAGACAATGTGGCCCAAAAACGTCACCTTGCTAAGCCAGAATTCACACTTGGAGAACTTGGCATACAACTGATTCTGACGAAGTATCTGCAGCACAGTACGAAGATGCTCTTCGTGTTCCTCCTTTGATTTAGAGAAAATCAGAATATCATCAATGAAGTTAATGACAAACTTGTCCAAAAACTCATGGAAGACACGGTTCATTAGATCCATGAAGACTACTAGAGCATTGGTAAGTCCAAATGGCATGACTACAAATTCGTGGTGTCCATAGCGTGTACGGAAAGCATTCTTGGAGATATCCTGCTCTTTCACCCGTAGCTAATGGTAGCCAGACCTTAGATCGATTTTAGAGAAGTGTTTGACGCCTTGTAGTTGGTCAAACAAAGCGTCTATGCGTGGCAGAGGATATCAGTTTCTGATGGTGATCTTATTAAGCTCATGGTAATCAATGCATAGTCGCATACTGCCATCCTTCTTCTTCACGAATAACACCAGTGCACCCCATGGAGATGCATAGGGCGGATGAAACCTCGGTCCAAAAGTTCCTGCAGCTGCTCCTTTAATTCCTTAAGCTCAATGGGAGCTATACGATAAGGAGACTTGAAGATTGGCTCAGCTCTTGGGATGAGCTCAATATTAAACTCTACGTTACGAGCAGGTGGTATGCCCAGAAGTTCTTTAGGAAACACGTCAGGGAATTCTGACACGATAGGCTGATCCTGAATGGATGGATATTCAGCCTCAATATCATAAACAACAGCTAAGAAACCCTCACAGCCATGTGACAGTAAGGCACATGCCTGCAAGGCTGAAATAATATGTACAGACTTCCCTGGTATGAAACCATTGTGAATGTACTCTGGCACGTTGACATCACCGAAAATGACCCGATATGAATGGCAATCTTGAAATTTTATGGACTTATATTTAATAGTCGCGTGATAGGATCGAACTCGAGATTACGGGATTGCACACAATACGTAAAGAGTTAATTTAATTAATAAATATATTTATTGTATTTATTGATATATTTAATAAATATATTTATGTATTTATTAATTTAAACCAAGCAAGTAAATATATAACTTTAACGATCCTTAATTAATTAATAGTTAAGTATTAACGAATGTTAAGTAAATATATAGTAAGTGTATATAAAGAAAGAAGTTTGGAAGATTCCGGAACACCCCTAAGGGGTGTTTTGGTCGGTCGGTTATAAGGGGAAAAAGGAAGGGGAAAACATTTCTTTTATTTGTTTTTGGATACAAGGTTATGCCTATATAAACAAATCCTTCCCCTCATGGATCGTAAAATTATATGTTTATATGATTTTATGTGCTACGTGATTATTTGATTCAATAAATCTTGAATTAGGAAAGACTTTTATATGAATATAAAGACCTAGATTTGATGATTATTGAATAAATTGTATGCATATGGCTATTTGATTTATTTATTACACATATAAATTGTTATTATGTGTTTTTGATTTTGTTTTTCTACTTGTTTATATATAAAATTGTTGAATTGTTGTAAACAAGGGTTTTTAAAAAAAAAGAAATAATATGGACTAAATCATATTAAATTAATGATTTGTTAGAGATTTAAATTACATAATATTATGTTGATTGGTGAATTGCAATAATAGTCTAACGGGCTACTCTATTTGACAAACTATAAAGTGGGTTTAACGCACCGCTGGTCATGTACCCGGTTAAGGAAGGAGGTGTTATGCCATTAGTTGCTGACCAAATTCCCGGCTCGCCTGTGCGTGAAATTGAAATTACCTACGATTATTAATTGAATTATACCTTAAGGGTGATTTACCACAAATTTACATCCGAAACACAATGAATAAGGGTATTGCTTTATGCGTAACCGAGTTCTAGCAAAAGTACATTGTGATTAGTTGTGGGTAAATTCTTTAATTGGTTTAACCAAATACCACAACATAATTTATGAAAAAATTTAATCTCGTGAAAAAGTTTACTAAATGTTTTATTAAACTTATGCTATGGAGATTGTATGCATGCTTCTCCATACATTGATTTTGACATCAAAATTTATACCCTTAAAATTTAAGTTGAATGCTCCTAATTGACGAACACTCGAAATTACTTCGTCATCAAATGAGATTTTTGGGTGATGTTGTGATGGAGAGAAAACCATTTGTAGAATGAGAATTCGTATGATGGTTTTACGTTACTCAGATTAGATGACTTAATTAAGTTACTCAGTGAGATCTGGAAACTTAATGCAATCAGAAGGGATGAAACATGTTTACAATGCAAAACGTTTTTTGGCAATGTAAATCCCTTAAATATCTAGAAATTGAATTTTTTATCAATTGAATTGTTCGACAAGTCGCTACGTTGAGTACATTCATTACTAGCAGATCAACTGATGTGATGGATCTATGTCAATATAGTTCTAGATTTCAAGGAAAATAATATGGTTTTTATACCAGGGTAATTTTATTTTCTTGAAAGTTTTTTGTTATCGAAAATACTAATATTTGAACGTATTTCTATAGAAATGGCTCAACCCACCAATAACACGATAAGTTCCACGTTCAAAGCTTTCTTTGAACGTCCTGAACTTACTGGCCCAAACTTCAATGATTGGTACCGCTTGCTAAGAATTATCTTGAGAGCAGCGGGTACTATCGATATATTGACTACTCCCTATCTGGAGGATCTTTCTAACGGACCATCTGATGCGTAAAGGCTTTAACACGCTGCTAATGTTAAGAAGCATGATGAGACTGTATTTATACATAGTCTCATCGTCCAAATCGGGCTTAAAATGTTTAAAATATCGTCAAAATACCCAAAAATATGCCTGTGTTTGTTCATTGTGTATTTCAGGTACGGATATCGTGAATTCACCAAAAGATCAAAGGAATCAGGCAAAAACGAACACGGGAAACGAAGCCGCACAAAGAACCGGACCCAAATCCTGAATTTCCAAAATAGTCCTTGAAGAATTGAAGATTGGCAAGTTTGGTCCCTCAACTATTGAAGACTTGTCACAAATGACCCTCCACTATTCATTTGTACAAGTTACATCCTTGAAGTTTGAAGACATGTGCAAGAAAAGCCCTTGGAAATTGTCAAAATTGCATAAATGGTCCTTGTTATAAGTTTGGAAATGCCATGTGCCATTTTTGACAAGTGCTGAAAGTTAAAAACAAAGGAAAAAGATTTTGAGCTGTTTTGAGGGATGTAGCAAGAAAATGGAATTTGGGGGGGTTATTTTGCCCAGACAACAATTCTCCCTTCCACCTCTCACAACTTGACACATCACCCACTACTCTCTCCCCACCAATCAGCAAACACTTCCCCTCCACATCACCAACACCACGTCACCCCTGCATTAAACAAATTAATTATTTTAAACGTGTTTTAATATAATTAATTTGGGTGGGAAACACTTACTGCTCACTTACCACTTCCACTAAATCCCCTAATCCGTCTTATAAACCCTAATCAATAACATCACCAAAACAAAGGGCTTTGTTGTGATACCGTCCAGATACTTGATTGAGGGTGTCAACATCATTTCCCAACCCTCAAAACCTTCACCAGCTCATCAATATGGTCCCCCCCCCCACATGTCATGCACACAAGAAAACAAGAAGACCCCAGAGAATCAACGGCTACAAAGGATTTCGTGTTCTCCAATGGTTCATGGACGTCCAGGATCAAATTACGCCAGCTAACACACCACATGGGCTTGACAAGGACCAAGACTCAAGACTTTGACCAGGGACTTTTTAGGGATTTTAGAGAATTAGGGTTTATGTTCAGTATTTTTTATTCTAGCATTCTAGATTGTTCATTTGTTTCCTATATAAAGCTATGTCAACTTGTGACAAGCTTTCTGTTCCAGTTTTTGTAAGCTTTAAAAACTATTAATGAAAATGAACCCTTTTAATCTTGCATAACTGAGTTCCTTAATTTTTTTTTCAGTAGTATAGTAATTTACTTCTTTGCAAAAATTAGTGTAGAATTCTTTCAAGAAAAAAAGTTTTTGGGCAAGAGGACACTTAAGCCTTAAAACACGTTTTTCTTATTAGCATTATAGAAGCTTCTTAACTTATTTGGATTGACAACCAAATGAGCTAAGAGAGCTTGTATAAGCTGTGGTTATTGTGGTTTCCAGGTTTCAAGATTTGGAGTTTTCAAAATATTTCTTGTGAAAAAGATCTTTTCATTTGCAAAAGATCTCTTATTCTCATAAGCTATAAGCTATAAGCTGACTTGTTCAATAAGTCATACTTATAGCTTATATTCCTTGTTTCCAGTTCACTCTTTTTGGTTTCTTTTCTTGTGCAGGTTGTAAGAAACAAGCATCATCATCACCATTTGTTTCCTTTTTAGAAGATATTGTAACCCTGGTTCTGTTGTTGAACCTCAGCAGGGTCTCTCTACTATTCCATAAGCTTCCATAAGCTCAACCATACACCTTTTGGAAGGCATCAGCCAAGGTAAAGGCTTGAACCCCATTTGGTAGTTTTGTTAAAGATTTATGTGAATCTATGTGGAATTTGTGTAAACCTGTCTAAATGTTAGTATTTCTGTTTATTTATGCTTCTTAGGTAAGTTTATGCATGTTAGGAGTGATTTAGATCAGTTAGAATAGGATTTGCGTGCAATTACTTTGTTAATTTTAGTTTCAGTCATATAAGGGGTGTTTGGGTCTGCTTGTTAAGTCAAGCAAGTGACTTATATTTGTTTTGAAAACAGCTTAAACACACTTCATTAGTTGGTTAAAGTATAAAGCAGTCAATAGTTTTAATGTTTCATAGGTTTTAAATAGATTGCATGCTCATTTTTTGTAATACAAGCTTAAAAATCAGAAAGTGCTTTAATCTGCCTGTTTTAAGCTTAATTTTGCCCACCAACTTGTAATCTGCTAGATATTAGGAGCACTTAGGGTTTGTTATTAGTTATATGTGATTTGGTTAAGATTTGTGCTAGTTGTGAAGGCTTAAAATTCGTCCTAGTGTCAAAAACACCAGCAACTGTTCATCAGTTAAGGGCTAGGTTCATCAGAAACTTTGATTGGTCATTTGTGTGTAATTTTTGTGCTAAGCTTGCTGATTTTTGTGTTATTACTGACTCCCCACAACCCAACTGGTTGTGGGGGTGCCCTATTATCCAAGAAAAGCCACAAGAAAAGCTTTCCTAAGCTTTTCATTTTTTTGTCAGCTTATTTGCACTAGCAGTGGGAACTCACTTCCCCCTGCTAGCTTGCTGGTTTCCCCTGCTTGCACAAGAAGACAGAAAGTGACCAAGTGTCACTTTTAGTTTCATTCTTTTTTGTCTTTAGTGCTTTAAAATAGGTTTTAGGATTTCATTTTTGTTTTAATATTTTTCTTATTTTATTTTGGATTTTTCAGTTTAATTTATTTTCCATTTACTGTTCATTTGATATTTTTTACATTAATTAGCTATTTTAATTAACTTTTAAACTTTCTGTTTTTGTCATTTAGTGAAAAAGTCAATATTTTTCAGTTTTAATATTTTTCATAGATTAAGAAAATTAATTTAAGATTTTTAGTTTAAAAATATTTACTGTTCATTCTTTTTAATTATTTTTTATAATAAATTTAAGTTAATTAGGGTTTAATTACTAAACTGTTTTGTCTTTTAGTGCAAATTTTTTTTTTTTTTTAAACTTTGTCATTTTTCTACTGTTCAATAGTGTAATTTAAGATTTTTAAAATTGTCAAATTAACTTTAGCTTTATTTTATTATTTTTTATGATTATTTTAGTTTAAAAATAGTTTTAAGTCATTTAAAAATAGAAAAATAGTTTTTAAAATTTAAGAAAAATAGTTTTTAGTCTTTAAATAATATAAGTTAGTTATTAGTTCAATAAATTAATATTTTGAGCATTTTGTTAATTATATTTAATTTTTGGGCTTTAATTAGCATTAAAAATTGAATATTTAATTAATAAAAGGTTTTAAAATATATTTGTTGGATTTTTATTCTTATTTATATTATTTTAGACTTAGTTTAAACTTTTAATTAATTTTTAGGTTTTGTTTTTAATTTTGTCACGTTTTACGTATTTACGTTCGCGTTTTACGTCAACGTCGTAGTTTAAATCGTAGTCGTAGCTCGTCTTTTATTTTTCTCTCTTTAAACCAAAAACGTCACTAATCCAAACATTTTTATTTTATATATTGGCACATTATTACACACACCTCCTTCGAGAACGAACTTGGAATTTATTCGTCTTCACGGTTTTCCTAAATCGTGTCGATTAATACTTACCGCATTTATACGTTGTTTTCCTAAACACGTATATTATTTTCTACATCAAAATTTTGGCGCCGCTGCCGGGGAGGTGTTTAGTGTGCCATTATTATTAGTATCGTATTTGTGTGAGTAGTGCGTTTTTGCTTTTCATTTTCTTGGAAAGCGTGAATATCGTACATACTCATTTTTGTTATTTTTCCTTATTATATTATAATATCCAAATAAATCATGTTTAATTTTCCTAAGTTAAACACACAACAATCTTTTACTATATTGTAGATATATTGGTTTTCGTTTTTCTTGTGAATATATTATTACTATATTGTACTACGTAAGAACATTAAATATACAAGTACTCCAAAAGCGTGAAAACGTAACCTTGATTCAGGATTTCATCACTCGATCATTGTATTCGAATCTAAAGCAAAAGTTTAAAGGTAAAATAGATAAATACTTTCGTGAGGCTTAATTTCAATTAACACAAACTATAAGGTGGGTATAAGGCGGTTGTATTTCACGACCTAAAGGAAAAAGGCTCTTAAGTGCTTCGCGCCGCCTCGTTTCCTCCGCTTGATTGTGCGTGTTTTGAGAAAGAAGGCTAATCGAGGGTTTGCCGCCCAAGTATTATCTACGTATATTATATTTGCTTGTGTTTTCAAGATTAAACCCTCTTGAACGTTTTGGTGTTCCACCAACGTTCTAAAGTCATCGAGAACGTTCACTCGACGTGATCGTTTTCATTCTTTGAGGCTCCTTTAATCGAGAAAGTCGATTCGAGGAGAGATTTGTAGATTTTTGTCTACGTAATACAACAAAAAATCCAAAAAAATTAAAAAACAATCAAAAGCCAAAAAAAAAATAAAAATTGAAAAATAAAAAAAAACCGCAAAAAGAATCTTCTTTGCTACCACCCATTCTACGCTTAGTGCATGCGCACTCGATCGAAGGACTATTCCAATTCTAGTGAATCTTCGAATCGACGCAATCGTAATCGACGACGTAGACGAGAATTAGAAACCGACGTTCCTAATATCGTTGTTGAAGAGACCTTAGACGAGATGGCCGACAATCGTTCTATGATGGAATTGCTCCAAGCGCCCACCGAGGGTTATGGAGACGCGATCGTAATTCCCGCTATCGAGGCGGAGAATTTTGAGATAAAGAGCGGAATGCTTTCGTTGATTCAAGCTACGAAGTTTCGAGGTCGTGAAGCCGATAATCCTCACGATCATATTCGGAATTTTGATCGTCTTTTGGCAACGAGCAAGTTTAAGAACGTCGACACCGATGTCGTCAAGCTTATGCTTTTTCCGTACTCGCTCGATGGTGCCGCCAAGGATTGGTACGAGAAAGAGCCACCTAATTCCATAACTACGTGGAAGGATCTCGTTTCCAAGTTCGTTAATTATTTTTTCCCACTGTCTAAGACAACGTTTTTCAAAAATGAAATTACGAAATTTGAGCAAAAACCGAATGAATCTTTTAGAGACGCGTGGGATCGTTTTAAGGAATTGCTTAGGCAATGTCCTCACCATGGTTTTTCCGAGTTGCACCAAATCGATACGTTTTACAACGGTCTTAATTTTCACGAACAAGACTCGTTGAATTCCGCCGCCAGTGGCAACTTTTTGTGTAAAACTCCGAAAGATGCATTGATAATTATCGAAAACCGATCCAAGGTTTACCAACTCCGCAACGCACCGAGTGTTGCCAATGTCGCCAATGTTAGTAGTTCTAATCGCGACATTGAGAGAGTTGATCCGAAAGTTGATAAGTTGACGAATGTGTTTACGTCTTTTCTCGTTGAGATGCAAAAGAAAGACGCTCCCGCTACGGTGAAAGCGGTTGAGGTTTCATGTACGTTTTGTGGTGGACCTCATAATTATTACGAGTGTGCGGCTACGGATGGCCAAACGTCGAATGTGAGTGCGTTAAACAACAATTTTTCAAATCAAAATAACGCGGGTCCATCACAACAAGGCAATTATAACCAAGGCAACAATTTTCAAAATCGAAACAATTTTCAAGGAAATAATCAACAAGGAAATTTTTCGAATCAAAATCAAGGAGGTTATAATCAAGGTCGTAACATAACTTGGCAAAATCGAGATAACAATCAAGGAAACAATTTTTCAAGTGGGAATCAAAACAATTTTCAAAGAAGTAATCAAAGCCAAGGGAACTTTAATTCAAATCAAAATAGTTCTTCAAATGATTTTCAAAATTACATGAAAACGAATGAGGCTAATATGAGACGATTGGAGGGAGAAATTGGTACTTTGAAAAATGACTTTTCTAATACTTTGAAATTGCAAAACACGAAGATTGAGCAAGGGCAAATTGATATTAAAAAGATGTTTTCGGCCATAATGAACAAAGCCTCGGGTTCGTCATCAAGTTCGTTACCTAGTGACACCGTTGCTAATCCGAAAGAACAATGTAAAGCCGCCTTGTCTCGTGAGAAAGGTCGTGTGATTACCCCTAACCTTGAAGGATTCCGTGTTGTTTATCCCTCTCAACCCTCGACTTCTAAGACGTCTTCTTGTTCTAAAGTCGATGGGGTGAACGTGGCGACCAAGGATAAGAGTGCACACCCTCGTGTACCTCAAATTCCATCCACGGTTCAAAAAGAGAGCTTTGTCGACCTTACCAAAGTAACCCTTGAAGAAACTTGTGCATCGATCCTTCTTAAAAAACCCAAAAGGCGTATGCCGAGAAAGGAAAAGGATCCGGGCCAATTTCTATTACCTTGTGATTTTTCCGAGATTGAGGGATGTTTAGCCCTTGCCGATTTAGGTGCTAGCATCAATCTCATGCCTCATTCTCTTTGGAAATTGATGAGATTGCCTTCGCTTACCCCCACGAACATGACAATCGAGCTTGCAAATTGTACACCTTTAATACCAATTGGAATAGCTGAGGATGTCTATGTTAGGATTGGAAAGTTTGTTTTTCCCGCGGAATTCGTTATATCCGATTACGAGTGTGACCCTAAATGTCCCATTATTTTAGGCCGACCATTCTTATCGACGACTCGAACCGTAATCGACGTTCACGAGGGGAGACTTACTATGAGATATGGGGATGAGAAAATAGACTTTTTTTCTAGAAAATCCCAAGGATTTAATGAGAATGAAAAAACCGAGGTTTCAAAACCTAATGATTCAAATTCTAATGATTTCAAAATGTTTACTTTAGCGGAAAGAATGAAGTTTGATGCATGTTTTGAAAGAATTAAGAAAAACGGTTTTAAAGATGATGATTTTGATGATAAAGAATACGTGTACCTAATTCAAAAGGGTATGTGTAAATTTATGGATGAAAACTCACTTTGGGATGTTTTTAGCGAAAGAAGTGAAACACCAATTCCGAAGGGCGACGTTAGTGCCATCACGACAACGACCAAAATGGGCTCGTCTTCACCACCTTCGAAGGACCACGTCTTTGAGGCTTCAACTTCTAACTCCATCGAAGTGCCTCCTTTGCCTAGCCCAACACCCGTTGAGGCTAAAGGGTTTATCGACATCGATCCTCTCGTCTTAGAAAAGTCACCTAAGCATAGTCATTTGACTTGTAAGTCCATGGTTGTGAGTGCTCACATCGACTCTTTCTTTAACGATGACGATGGCGATTTTGCCGAGATTGATCACGTACTTTGAAATCCACATGCTATTTTTGATTCCCCTAAGAAGAAACATGTGAAGTACGATGATTACGAGTTTGATCCCGAGATTGAGGAAATCATTGAACGAGAGCTAGCTCTTATGCCTTCACTTCCACCTACGAGTGAGGTCGATCTTTCCAAAATCGAGGATGAACTAAATGAGTTGGAACGTCTTATTTTCAACAACGAACCAACTCATGTGACCACTAAGAATCCAATTCTCGAGGAGTTACCTAATCAACACTCCTCAAATGAGAATAACGTTTACCACATTCGTGAGGATCTAACTTATCAACGATCCCCACAAAAGAATGATGGTTTCGTGCTTGATCGTGATCTTTTCGAGAGAGTTTCTAAGATACTCAAGGAGGGAAATGACAAACCGTGGTTTGACAAGCCTATCTTTGATGAAGAAATCGATGAGATCGACGTTCATGAGGATGACGAGTATGTAGACCCCGAGGGGGCGGTGTTCTTTATTGACAAACGTTTTGAGAACTTATATAATCCGCCACCCCCTCCCACCAATGACTTAAATGTGAGGATTTTTAGCGCGACTAAATTTCAATTTGACACGCCAAATATTTTCAACATTATTCAATCGGGTTTTCATAGAGAGTTTCAAAACGATGAAAAAGGAAAAGATTTTAAAAATGTTTTAAAAGATTTTTCTACATATTTAACTCCGTCATCACCGCGTTTTATGAGTACTACCACCTCGTCTACTCCTTTTGACGACGGTTGGTGTGGTCTTAGTATGGGGGAAGCCCCAAATGTTCCCTCACACTTTACCACCGAGGACGAGATTTACGATCCCGGAATTGCTTGTAAAGGGAAATCTCGGTCTTCCACCGATGCAATAAATGGAAAATCTTTTCGTTTGCTTGGTGTGAGTCTACCTCGAGTAGCTCATAAGTTTGACTTACCCATTGCCCCACCTTTCTACTTCTTATTTCTTTTCTTCTACCCCTTTGGGGTTTTAGCATGCGTTGGAGTGGCGTTGTTTCGTCTTTCATCCGAAAACGAAGACGCTATCTTTGACCTCGGTATACGTATATCGGGTTTTTAAAGTACTCCATGTACTTTTGGGCCTTGTTTATCATGTAAGCCCCATCAAAAATGACCAAACCAAGATTATCCCTAAATGATCACATTTATGGGGATTCGAGTCGAGCTTTTAACTCGGTTATCAAAAACAAGGTGCCTCGTGGGGGATTCTCATGCTTATCCTTGTAAATATTATTGCTTTCTTAGTTAATGTAACGAGGGGACTTGTGCTCTTCCAACCTTTGTTCCGTGGTTGTTTGTGATTGTGATTTATTAGGTTCATCGTCATCATTGAAGCCTCTCGTGTTCGATTTACGTAGCACTCGAGCTTCGATCGTTGCCTTTGGAGATTCCGATATCCGATGATATCCTTTTATGTTCTAACGTCTATCTTATTAGCATAATTCATAAACGGCTTTTAGGTTATTCGTTTTACCCTTTCCATGCTCGAGATTAAGCATTCGACTTCGTCTCTAGTATGGGGGTGTTTACACCCCTAGACTCGAAACATTGAGGAAAATGTTTAGTTTCTAGTATGGGGGGGGGGGGGGGGGGGGGTGGGTAGATACTTCACCTTGCTCACGTCAACACGCAATCCAATATTCATCTTTTTGTTATCGTTTTTATGCAAAATAAGGCTAAAAATGGCCAAATTTTAAAATTTTTCTAGTTTTTCATAAGTGTTTAAGACACGAATGTAGGTTTTCCGATGGTGAGAACGAGAGTAATTTTTGACTCGACCGTGCGTGTTGAGCACTTAGCTTCGATTCCTTAACTTTTTAGGCTAACTCTCTTAAATGAGGACGAGAAATGATAGAGTTATTTATAAGTCTCGTAATCGTCACGATCTCATGTGTAGTAATTATTAGCTTATTCTCCCCACGCTTTTGCATAATAAATTGTTAATAAATATTGATTTGGCGGTTTAGTCACTATTGTTGGTTTCTAATTTGTTTTGGTAGCTTCCATGTAATTAAATTGGGAAAACATTAAGGTATCACCAGCGTCACGGTTTTGAAGTATTGGCACCCGAATAATCAAAAGCTTCACCTAATAATAAGATTTCAAGTGCTCACCTAAATTAAGCAAAAATTTGAAGCTCACAAGGCCGAAAAATCTATGCCCAGATTGAAAGTGAATCAAGCCTTAATCTTCGAAGCTTTAAAGATCCAAAATTCGCCTTAGCGTGAGGATATACGTCTTTGGCTAATAAAACCACCGATGAGGCGGATAATAAAAGGCAAGGCAAGACCGAAGTCATAATAAAAGCTTCATGGCGAAGTTGAATAAAAGATGGAGGTAAACCAAAATTAATAAGGCCCTTCCGTTAGGGGGCGTATAAAAGTCTTGGTAATAAGTCTCATGTTCAAAACCGTTATAAAACCGTGGTTATCGATCCTTCTTGTTGACTTAACTTTTTGACATCGTTGTCTATTAGGATGAATTATTGTTTTAATGATATTGGCTACACCGTTAAGTTTCTATTTTTAGACTTAATCTCTATTCACGCATAAGTCGATGATGTATCCTCGTGATCATTAAGACAAAAATAAAATATAAGAGATACCAAGTAGGAATAAGGGAGTTTAGGTTCGTAATTAACACTCATGAGATGTGCTCGTGTTGCTAACTTATAATAACAATGATCTCGTTACACGCTTAGCATGGAATTGGGTGAAAATCGAGGACGACGAAATTATTTCTGACGAAGCATTCACGTGTTCTTGTTCTATGATCCCAAAAGTCACTTTATCGTGATGAAAACAATACATTATGTCTAAAACGCGTGTAGTAGTTTATTTAAATTTATGTCTTGAATAAAAATCATCATAAAATGAATTTTGGAAGTGCTATGATACTTATTTCTAGCATTGCGTGGGGACACGACAATGGTTTAGTATGGGGGAGTGATGAGACTGTATTTATACATAGTCTAATCGTCCAAATCGGGCTTAAAATGTTTAAAATATCGTCAAAATACCCAAAAATATGCCTGTGTTTGTTCATTGTGTATTTCAGGTACGGATATCGTGAATTCACCAAAAGATCAAAGGAATCAAGCAAAAACGAACACGGGAAACGAAGCCGCACAAAGAACCGGACCCAAATCCTGAATTTCCAAAATAGTCCTTGAAGAATTGAAGATTGGCAAGTTTGGTCCCTCAACTATTGAAGACTTGTCACAAATGACCCTCCACTATTCATTTATACAAGTTACATCCTTGAAGTTGGAAGACATGTGCAAGAAAAGCCCTTGGAAATTGTCAAAATTGCATAAATGGTCCTTGTTATAAGTTTGGAAATGCCATGTGCCATTTTTGACAAGTGTTGAAAGTTAAAAACAAAGGAAAAAGATTTTGAGCTGTTTTGAGGGATGTAGCAAGAAAATGGAATTTGGGGGGGTTATTTTGCCCAGACAACAATTCTCCCTTCCACCTCTCACAACTTGACACATCACCCACTACTCTCTCCCCACCAATCAGCAAACACTTCCCCTCCACATCACCAACACCACGTTACCCCTGCATTAAACAAATTAATTATTTTAAACGTGTTTTAATATAATTAATTTGCGTGGGAAACACTTACTGCTCACTCACCACTTCCACTAAATCCCCTAATCCGTCTTATAAACCCTAATCAATAACATCACCAAAACAAAGGGCTTTGTTGTGATACCGTCCAGATACTTGATTGAGGGTGTCAACATCATTTCCCAACCCTCAAAATCTTCACCAGCTCATCAATATGGTCCCCCCCACATGTCCTGCACACAAGAAAACAAGAAGACCCCAGAGAATCAACGGCTACAAAGGATTTCGTGTTCTCCAATGGTTCATGGACGTCCAGGATCAAATTACGCCAGCTAACACACCACATGGGCTTGACAAGGACCAAGACTCAAGACTTTGACCAGGGACTTTTTAGGGATTTTATAGAATTAGGGTTTATGCTCAGTATTTTTTATTCTAGCATTCTAGATTGTTCATTTGTTCCCTATATAAAGCTATGTCAACTTGTGACAAGCTTTCTGTTCCAGTTTTTGTAAGATTTAAAAACTATTAATGAAAATGAACCCTTTTAATCTTGCATAACTGAGTTCCTTAATTTTGTTTTCAGTAGTATAGTAATTTACTTCTTTGCAAAAATTAGTGTAGAATTCTTTCAAGAAAAAAAGTTTTTGGGCAAGAGGACACTTAAGCCTTAAAACACGTTTTTATTATTAGCATTATAGAAGCTTCTTAACTTATTTGGATTGACAACCAAATGAGCTAAGAGAGCTTGTATAAGCTGTGGTTATTGTGGTTTCCAGGTTTCAAGATTTGGAGTTTTCAAAATATTTCTTGTGAAAAAGATCTTTTCATTTGCAAAAGATCTCTTATTCTCATAAGCTATAAGCTATAAGCTGACTTGTTCAATAAGTCATACTTATAGCTTATATTCCTTGTTTCCAGTTCACTCTTTTTGGTTTCTTTTCTTGTGCAGGTTGCAAGAAACAAGCATCATCATCACCATTTGTTTCCTTTTTAGAAGATATTGTAACCCTGGTTCTGTTGTTGAACCTCAGCAGGGTCTCTCTACTATTCCATAAGCTTCCATAAGCTCAACCATACACCTTTTGGAAGGCATCAGCCAAGGTAAAGGCTTGAACCCCATTTGGTAGTTTTGTTAAAGATTTATGTAAATCTATGTGGAATTTGTGTAAACCTGTCTAAATGTTAGTATTTCTGTTTATTTATGCTTCTTAGGTAAGTTTATGCATGTTAGGAGTGATTTAGATCAGTTAGAATAGGATTTGTGTGCAATTACTTTGTTAATTTTAGTTTCAGTCATATAAGGGGTGTTTGGGTCTGCTTGTTAAGTCAAGCAAGTGACTTATATTTGTTTTGAAAACAGCTTAAACACACTTCATTAGTTGGTTAAAGTATAAAGAAGTCAATAGTTTTAATGTTTCATAATAGATTGCATGCTCATTTTTTGTAATACAAGCTTAAAAATCAGAAAGTGCTTTAATCTGCCTGTTTTAAGCTTAATTTTGCCCACCAACTTGTAATCTGCTAGATATTAGGAGCACTTAGGGTTTGTTATTAGTTATATGTGATTTGGTTAAGATTTGTGCTAGTTGTGAAGGCTTAAAATTCGTCCTAGTGTCAAAAACACCAGCAACTGTTCATCAGTTAAGGGCTAGGTTCATCAGAAACTTTGATTGGTCATTTGTGTGTAATTTTTGTGCTAAGCTTGCTGATTTTTGTGTTATTACTGACTCCCCACAACCCAACTGGTTGTGGGGGTGCCCTATTATCCAAGAAAAGCCACAAGAAAAGCTTTCCTAAGCTTTTCATTTTTTGTCAGCTTATTTGCACTAGCAGTGGGAACTCACTTCCCCCTGCTAGCTTGCTGGTTTCCCCTGCTTGCACAAGAAGACAGAAAGTGACCAAGTGTCACTTTTAGTTTCATTCTTTTTTGTCTTTAGTGCTTTAAAATAGGTTTTAGGATGTAACACCCCATTTTGATAAATGGAACGTCACGCGTAATTATGGCGTGTCATCAAAGCATGCAAGGTAATATGTAGTAAAACATACATGACCAAAGGGAAAACCGGAATCAAACATCGGTTCCCAAACATAAGCCCAAAACAAGAAAGTAAATGAACTGAATGAAAGACTAAACAAGCATAAATATATGAAGGAAACAGGAGAAGAAGTCTATGGCAGCTTCCATCCTATGCATGTCCTCCAAATGCTCGAGTCTTGGGTACCTGCCGTTTTGGGACATGGAAAGGAAAGTAACGGCTGAGCAAGACGCTCAGTGCACGGATGTACAATATAGCATGAATAGGATAAGCATGTAACATATAACAGCGGAAGACTAAATTCTGAGTAAACTGGTTAAGTATCAAGAAAACTGGTTTTATAGTTTGAAAAGCCTTATGTTTAACCTGTGAAAACTGTTTTAACATATATATACCATAGCCCATATAGGTCATGAAAAGGTCACGTGCATGAATACTTGGAGGGGTGACCTCATCATGCTGATTAGAGGGGATGCCTCTAATCAATATACTGATTTGGGTAGGAGGGATCAACTCCTTGTGAAGGGTGCAAGGCACACACCACATTCACCATGATAAACTGAATAAAACATGTAACTAGGATGCACCCATACACCCCGACTGATATAATAATATGGCCAAACTGAAAAGGGACGCCACGAGCAATCACTCCGCCGTGGGGAAGTCATAACATCGGTGCCTCCAATGCTATGGTTATGGTACCTCCATAACTAGGTGAAACTGGTCATGCTTGTATATGGCTATAGTTTATGCTAAATTAACATAAGCATTTCAAAACAATAAAACAAATGCTGGGGAAAACAGTTGGCTGCATACGGGGAAATCCTAATAAGGAAGGAATGTCCATACTGAAAGGACGGAAATCCGTACCTCAAGTCCAGTGAATGAATGGAAGAAAGACTCCTACTTCTGGATCACTAACGCTACATGAATACACACGTGTATAAGTATCGATTCACTGATTACGTACTGGGTTCTGTGTCTTGTTATAGCTGATTTGGTATGTTTTAGGTCATGGTTCACTGTTTAAAGCCTTAAACTGTGTTTATCTAGTATTCTGATTAATCTGATTAAGTATTACTGGTGTTTCATGTATTATTATACTTACTGTGTAATAATAAGCAACTTTCCAAAAATAGCAGGTTTCCAAAAATAGAAAGTTTCCAAAAATAGAAAGTTTCCAAAAATAGAAAGTTTCCAAAAATAGAAAGTTACCAAAAATAGAAAGTTTCCAAAAATAGAAAGTTTCCAAAAATAGAAAGTTTCCAAAAATAGAAAGTTTCCAAAAATAGATCAGCTGCCTTAATTAAATAAGTTTCCACATATAGAAGGTTTCCATGATTAGATTAGCTGCCTGAAATAGATAGATTTCCATATATAGAAGGTTTCCATAATTAGATTAGTTGCCTTATTTAATTAAGTTTCTATAAATAGAAGTTTCCATATTTAGAATTAAGCTGATTTCATAAGCTAACATATAAGTCTAAGTGTTATAAGCTTATTCTTAAGTCATACGATATAGTGTATAGTTTAATTATTATTTCATGTATTTTAATTAAACTATAGGTTAAGCATTTTAATTAAAGTATAACATGTTTTAATTAAAATGAAATGAAATACTTAGGTTAAAATGTGTATTATTATTATTAATAATATAACCTAAGTCATGTCTAAATTAATTAATTATAGGCATGTTTTAAATAATTAATTAATTATAACTTATAACATAAAATACTTAGGTTAAATTAATATCATGCTAAATTAATAATTAGAATAACCTAAGTCATGATTTAATTAATATCTCATGTTATTAATTGATTTATATCCTAAGTTCATGATTCATAAAAATTAACATGTAACATAGATCATGATATAACCAACGAACCGTGAACCGGGCATGATATCGACACCGTACCCCGAACCAAATCGGGGTTCCCCTTGGTTCCTTGCTGCCGTGGGACCCACACCACCAAACCGGGACCATATGGTCTCGGTGGTGGCTTAATGACTAAGCCGTGACCCCCCCTAGGGCACGGGCTAGGTGGCGGCCAAACCAAAACACCCCTAAAACAACCTTTTGATTTTACCCTTTAACCAAATACATGTTTATTTTATGTTTTTAATTAGGTTTTAAAAACATCATGTTCTTAATTAATTTTACCAAATCAAATCAAAAGAAATAATTAAAAAGAAAGGTTAAAAAGGTATACCGATTGTGTAGATGAATTTAGGATGAACAAACACTAATACTTGTACAATATCCATGATCAAAATCAACAAGAACACCTCCTTTTGATGATTATAGGTGGCGGCTACAAAAGGGAAAAGGAAGGAGAGGAGAAAACTTTTTAGGGTTTTATGTTTATTTTCTTGAAAAGTGAAAATGAATGCCTTTTTTCCCCTTAACCCTCTTGTTTAGTAAAAATGATGGGCTAGGCCCATTCTTCTTCCTAATTTCGTGGATATGGGGCCCACAAGGGGTAACCCACATGTTTTCCGTGTCTAAAATATAAGTGCGATCTCGTGTTCGTGTTTTACGTGTTCGTTCGTGGTTAAACGTGTTCGTGTCTGAAGCGTGTTCGTGTCTGAAGCGTTTTTGTTTATTTTAACGCTCGTAATTATATTATATGTATTTACGTAATTATTCTAGTTTGTATTTTAAATGGTGATCATGATTTAATTATGTTCACGTGATATATTTATTAACTGTTTATCATGAGTTCGTACGTAATCGATACTTGTCATGTCATACACGTATGCACTTGCTTGATTATTAGCACATGAATGTGATCAATACTGAATAAGGTAAGTTTTAATCTAGGACGTACGATCTTAAGGGCACTATTCATGGTAAAAGCATGCGGGTTTTACAATTCTTCCCCCCTAAAAAGAATAATTCGTCCCCGAATTATAGATAAAGTAACTGGAAGCAAAACATACCCGAATCAAACTGGAAAGGTATGCAAAATAACGGAAATGAAGGTGACATGGTAGAAGGGAACGTGGAACATGACATGTCTTGAAAAGACATGGAACGTGACGTGACTGAAAGGACATATCTAATCGATAAGAAAAAAAAAATGGATAAGAAGTCCGGATGAACTTGTCCGTTTCCAAGTGGCCTCCCTCTTGGAACGGTTCCTTCAGAAGATCCCGAGACTAATGATAAATCTTGGTCCTCCTGACCTTGACTTGGAATACGAAGAAATTCTTGGTTATCAACGGAAGGTAGATCCCCTAAATTCGATCGAGAAAAATAAGAGTTAACGTGCAAGGGTAACTGAAACGTTATGATGCAAGACCATCTGACTTAACTGGTAATTAGAAACGATGCGCGAGACATAAAGAAACGTAGTACGTGAACAATTTTGAACGTGATACGTGAAAAATTTTGAACGTGCTACGTGGAGATATGGCGAGTGTAGTATGAGAAAACATATCGTGATCCATGATACGTGTAACCTAATTTGATCATGATATGAGGAACGTGGAATGAACATGACATGTGAGACATATCGTGATCATATAATATAATGGCGGTGACGCCAAACGCTACAAGGTGAGACGTGGAATATGACGTGAAACGTCTATCTGATGATGGAGAGTTATACTAAACTTGGGTCTGGTCTCACAAGTTCTTGCAACTTCCAGAACGAGAAAAGAAATGAACGTAGAATCGTAAGCCAAAATACGATCATGAACGTGAATAGTGTCATGTACGTGAGCGCGAAAGCAAGTCGTGGAATTAGAATGAAGACATGAAGTAAGTTAGGAGCACAATTACGAATCTTTGTCTGATCCGATAGCTGAGGGATTGCCAAGTGATCGGATGAGCCTTGGCTGGAACATGTTTGTTCAATCTGTTGGTTCTGAAATCCGTACGGATGTAAGGATTCTGCAGACTTGATCAAACTGTTGATAATAACCTAGATAGCATCCTGCTTCTTCTGAGTTTGATGAAATCTGGTAACTAAAATCCATGGAGATCTTGTCCCTTTTCGATTCACAATTTCATATGATGAAAACATACCAGTCTGTTGGTGTCCTATCTTAGCCTGTTTGTATAACAGGTACGAAGATATGAACGTAACTGTATCCTGCTTCGTAGAAACTTGATACATGGAAGGTTGCGAAACTCTGAGTCTCTGAATCTAGACTTCTCCTAGCGTAGGATTTTATAGAACACCTAATGTAGTGTCGGGTTCTCTTCTTTACTCATAAGCTGAGTCATGGTAAGATTAACCGTAGAATGCCATGTGATTCCGCGTGTCACTGAAATCAAACAGAATTGATATCGGAAAGAATTCCATGGTAAAATTTCTCTTGTCATAGAATTTGCAACATAGTGCAGATATGGTCTTCCTGTTCTTCTCTAGGCTTAGAGGAAATCAGGTTATCCTCAATGAAAACGCTGATGAATTTGTTTAGGAGTTCATGGAAACTCAATTTATTAAGTCCATAATTCGGTTGGAGCATTGATGAGACTAATTCAAAATCATAAATCTAGCATGACCGAGTCGTGTACGAATAGCAGTCATGGACATGTCCTGCTTTTTCACTCGTCACTGTTGGCAGCATGATCGTGAGTTCGATCTTGGAAAAGTGATTAACACCATACGGTTGATTGGACATGTTGTCAATATGTGGAGGAGAATAACTGTCATGAATGGTGATTTGTTTAAGTTGACGGTAGTCGACACATAATATCATGGTACTATCCTTCTCCTTGAAGGTTCTTCTGGAGTGTAAGGAACAATTTTGGAATAATCCGTTGGTTATGCGTAAAAGGACCTTAGTAGTCGTGTGTTACTGACAGCTAGAAATTTTAGCAATATGGCTAACAAAGCACGTGCTTGAAAAGCATAGATAACTTGTACAGATTTTCTTGATGGAAAATCAAGCTGAAAGTGTTCAGGAGCCTGAACATTACTGTACATAATTATGAATCATAGCATGGTGTGGTGTTCATAGTACATAATTAGGATAAAATTTATCTCGTGTCTGTCCGAGGAAAATGCGTTAGCAGCTTGGATCTCATCATTAAGCTGAAGGAAAACCGTCGTATACGTGGGAATACGAAAGGCGTCCTTCATGGTCATGAATATATGAACTATGGTGAAAGAAATGAAAGTGACGTCGGCAACGTGACAGTTCTCACTGATGCGCCGATAACGGTATTGAAATTCTTGTGGCCTGATTAATACATGGCACAACAACATAGATATACCCTTGGAGGGTACCCTGAATTTCTTAGAAATGTTCCATAATTAGACGTGAGTCATGTGTCTTGACTCGTGTCTTGAGAAATGTGAGCGTGACATATGCCTTGACTGGTATCTTGACATGTGTCCTCAGAAGGTATACGTGAGACATGTGTCTTGACTGATGTCTTGACATGTGTCTCGAGATGTGAAACAATTAGAACTACAAATATTAGGTTAAAATGCCAGAATTGGCGGATCGGTTGGGTTACTGATCATTTGTATGTCTGATCACGTCCGTGGCCGGAGCCTCGGTTGCGATTTCTAGGATATTTTCTGTCATGGTAGTGGTTACTATCGTCTTGTCTGTAGGTTCCATGACGGTCATTCTCATGACCGTGACTCATGTAACTATTTAGCTGAGTGGCTGGCTGGTACTGGTTTGCACTCATATGGCTGAAATGACAGCCGAACGACGTGTGACATGTAACTATGAATTTGGGACAATGATTGATGGGAATTATCTGATGGTGAAGCATCTTCTCGTCCAATTGCTTTGCTCCGACGCCTTTGTCTTCGTCTTTTAGGATCTCCAGGTTGTGAACAGCATCAGCATCAGCATCTCGTAGCGTCTCCCAACATCAGCAGCATCAACCTTCAGTGACATCTCCAAGCTATGAGCGGCATCGACAATCTTGTAGAATATCAGTAAGTGAACATACGCCTGAGATGATTTAGAATCGACTAGCGAATACTCGTGAAGTATTGCAAGTGGAATACACATGGATTAAGGTACATGTAATACACATGAAATACGGTACGTGGAGTACACATGAAATACACATGAAATGATCGGTATGGGCTCGATCATTTGTCCTGATTTAAGGAAAGTAAACCGGTTAAACGGTTAGGAAAACCATCATGATAACCTGGCAGTATTAGCATAGACATCATTCTGGTTGCATAGAGAAACGCTAAAGTGTGGTTACACAAAATTCAACGATGATTTGTCTGACAGCATGATCAATGAAAACCAACCATGACTATCATGAAAGCATGATTAGAGAAATCTAACAATGTCTTGCAGGACAACGTAAATAACAAAAGAGGCATGAAACATAATCAACATGAAGACGGAATTATCATGAGGAAACATGAAACCATCTATTACGAAGAAGTGTATAACATAATCAGCATGAAACTGAAGTTAACCATGACAGTATGAAGGCATACTTGACATAAAAACATAATAACTTATGATGGGACATGAAAAAATTTTTTATGCCAATTTAAATCATGAGAAAAAATTTATGCAAGAAAAACAGTGCATGAATGCGTAATGTAGTTTATAAAACCTTTATATGTGCGAGGGAACGCCTATGGGTCGGTTCCAAAATAAAAGACATGGCGAGGGGACGCCTATGGGTCGGTCCCAAAGTTAAAAGTTTCGATAAAAGCACATGCGACTAAATAGGGCCAGTCCTGTACCAACCATTACTTAGTCAAAATTCCTGTAACAGATGACATATGATATAAATGCATGAATGCATGAAACATAATAATTAAAAGTCATTGTCAAAACTTAACAGAAAAATTTTTTTATGTGAAAATTATGAACTACTGGGTTCAGTTCACATAATCACAGTTCACTAGGAACATCATGCATAGACACTGACACATAACTAAGTATGGATGACGGTTGTTCATTCCATATTAGTAAGACGATACTGGTGAAAACATCATGGTGAAAACAACAAGGTGCTGAAAACGTCATGGCTAAAACAAAAAGGTGCTGAAAGCGTAATGGTTGAAACAACAACGCGCTGAAACATCAATACGTGGAATAACAAACGTTGGCTTAGGAAGCTCCTGGTGACTACCCACTAGTCACAGGTCGAGTTTTAGAGCCTACAGGTCGAAGCCTTGGCTCTGATACCATAATTGTAACACCCCATTTTGATAAATGGAACGTCACGCGTAATTATGGCGTGTCATCAAAGCATGCAAGGTAATATGTAGTAAAACATACATGACCAAAGGGAAAACCGGAATCAAACATCGGTTCCCAAACATAAGCCCAAAACAAGAAAGTAAATGAACTGAATGAAAGACTAAACAAGCATAAATATATGAAGGAAACAGGAGAAGAAGTCTATGGCAGCTTCCATCCTATGCATGTCCTCCAAATGCTCGAGTCTTGGGTACCTGCCGTTTTGGGACATGGAAAGGAAAGTAACGGCTGAGCAAGACGCTCAGTGCACGGATGTACAATATAGCATGAATAGGATAAGCATGTAACATATAACAGCGGAAGACTAAATTCTGAGTAAACTGGTTAAGTATCAAGAAAACTGGTTTTATAGTTTGAAAAGCCTTATGTTTAACCTGTGAAAACTGTTTTAACATATATATACCATAGCCCATATAGGTCATGAAAAGGTCATGTGCATGAATACTTGGAGGGGTGACCTCATCATGCTGATTAGAGGGGATGCCTCTAATCAATATACTGATTTGGGTAGGAGGGATCAACTCCTTGTGAAGGGTGCACGACACACACCACATTCACCATGATAAACTGAATAAAACATGTAACTAGGATGCACCCATACGCCCCGACTAATATAATAATATGGCCAAACTGAAAAGGGACGCCACGAGCAATCACTCCGCCGTGGGGAAGTCATAACATCGGTGCCTCCAATGCTATGGTTATGGTACCTCCATAACTAGGTGAAACTGGTCATGCTTGTATATGGCTATAGTTTATGCTAAATTAACATAAGCAGTTCAAAACAATAAAACAAATGCTGGGGAAAACAGTTGGCTGCATACGGGGAAATCCTAATAAGGAAGGAATGTCCATACTGAAAGGACGGAAATCCGTACCTCAAGTCCAGTGAATGAACGGAAGAAAGACTCCTACTTCTGGATCACTAACGCTACATGAATACACACGTGTATAAGTATCGATTCACTGATTACGTACTGGGTTCTGTGTCTTGTTATAGCTGATTTGGTATGTTTTAGGTCATGGTTCACTGTTTAAAGCCTTAAACTGTGTTTATCTAGTATTCTGATTAATCTGATTAAGTATTACTGGTGTTTCATGTATTATTATACTTACTGTGTAATAATAAGCAACTTTCCAAAAATAGCAGGTTTCCAAAAATAGAAAGTTTCCAAAAATAGAAAGTTTCCAAAAATAGAAAGTTTCCAAAAATAGAAAGTTACCAAAAATAGAAAGTTTCCAAAAATAGAAAGTTTCCAAAAATAGAAAGTTTCCAAAAATAGAAAGTTTCCAAAAATAGATCAGCTGCCTTAATTAAATAAGTTTCCACATATAGAAGGTTTCCATGATTAGATTAGCTGCCTGAAATAGATAGATTTCCATATATAGAAGGTTTCCATAATTAGAGTAGTTGCCTTATTTAATTAAGTTTCTATAAATAGAAGTTTCCATATTTAGAATTAAGCTGATTTCATAAGCTAACATATAAGTCTAAGTGTTATAAGCTTATTCTTAAGTCATACGATATAGTGTATAGTTTAATTATTATTTCATGTATTTTAATTAAACTATAGGTTAAGCATTTTAATTAAAGTATAACATGTTTTAATTAAAATGAAATGAAATACTTAGGTTAAAATGTGTATTATTATTATTAATAATATAACCTAAGTCATGTCTAAATTAATTAATTATAGGCATGTTTTAAATAATTAATTAATTATAACTTATAACATAAAATACTTAGGTTAAATTAATATCATGCTAAATTAATAATTAGAATAACCTAAGTCATGATTTAATTAATATCTCATGTTATTAATTGATTTATATCCTAAGTTCATGATTCATAAAAATTAACATGTAACATAGATCATGATATAACCAACGAACCGTGAACCGGGCATGATATCGACACCGTACCCCGAACCAAATCGGGGTTCCCCTTGGTTCCTTGCTGCCGTGGGACCCACACCACCAAACCGGGACCATATGGTCTCGGTGGTGGCTTAATGACTAAGCCGTGACCCCCCCTAGGGCACGGGCTAGGTGGCGGCCAAACCAAAACACCCCTAAAACAACCTTTTGATTTTACCCTTTAACCAAATACATGTTTATTTTATGTTTTTAATTAGGTTTTAAAAACATCATGTTCTTAATTAATTTTACCAAATCAAATCAAAAGAAATAATTAAAAAGAAAGGTTAAAAAGGTATACCGATTGTGTAGATGAATTAAGGATGAACAAACACTAATACTTGTACAATATCCATGATCAAAATCAACAAGAACACCTCCTTTTGATGATTATAGGTGGCGGCTACAAAAGGGAAAAGGAAGGAGAGGAGAAAACTTTTTAGGGTTTTATGTTTATTTTCTTGAAAAGTGAAAATGAATGCCTTTTTTCCCCTTAACCCTCTTGTTTAGTAAAAATGATGGGCTAGGCCCATTCTTCTTCCTAATTTCGTGGATATGGGGCCCACAAGGGGTAACCCACATGTTTTCCGTGTCTAAAATATAAGTGCGATCTCGTGTTCGTGTTTTACGTGTTCGTTCGTGGTTAAACGTGTTCGTGTCTGAAGCGTGTTCGTGTCTGAAGCGTTTTTGTTTATTTTAACGCTCGTAATTATATTATATGTATTTACGTAATTATTCTAGTTTGTATTTTAAATGGTGATCATGATTTAATTATGTTCACGTGATATATTTATTAACTGTTTATCATGAGTTCGTACGTAATCGATACTTGTCATGTCATACACGTATGCACTTGCTTGATTATTAGCACATGAATGTGATCAATACTGAATAAGGTAAGTTTTAATCTAGGACGTACGATCTTAAGGGCACTATTCATGGTAAAAGCATGCGGGTTTTACATAGGATTTCATTTTTGTTTTAATATTTTTCTTATTTTATTTTGGATTTTTCAGTTTAATTTATTTTCCATTTACTGTTCATTTGATATTTTTTACATTAATTAGCTATTTTAATTAACTTTTAAACTTTCTGTTTTTGTCATTTAGTGAAAAAGTCAATATTTTTCAGTTTTAATATTTTTCATAGATTAAGAAAATTAATTTAAGATTTTTAGTTTAAAAATATTTACTGTTCATTCTTTTTAATTATTTTTTATAATAAATTTAAGTTAATTAGGGTTTAATTACTAAACTGTTTTGTCTTTTAGTGCAAATTTTTATTTTTTTTTAAACTTTGTCATTTTTCTACTGTTCAATAGTGTAATTTAAGATTTTTAAAATTGTCAAATTAATTTTGGCTTTATTTTATTATTTTTATGATTATTTTAGTTTAAAAATAGTTTTAAGTCATTTAAAAATAGAAAAATAGTTTTTAAAATTTAAGAAAAATAGTTTTTAGTCTTTAAATAATATAAGTTAGTTATTAGTTCAATAAATTAATATTTTGAGCATTTTGTTAATTATATTTAATTTTTGGGCTTTAATTAGCATTAAAAATTGAATATTTAATTAATAAAAGTTTTTAAAATATATTTGTTGGATTTTTATTCTTATTTATATTATTTTAGACTTAGTTTAAACTTTTAATTAATTTTTAGGTTTTGTTTTTAATTTCGTCACGTTTTACGTATTTACGTTCGCGTTTTACGTCAACGTCGTAGTTTAAATCGTAGTCGTAGCTCGTCTTTTATTTTTCTCTCTTTAAACCAAAAACGTCACTAATCCAAACATTGTTATTTTATATATTGGCACATTAATACACACACCTCCTTCGAGAACGAACTTGGAATTTATTCGTCTTCACGGTTTTCCTAAATCGTGTCGATTAATACTTACCGCATTTATACGTTGTTTTCCTAAACACGTATATTATTTTCTACATCAAAGCACTAAGAGGTGGCTTGCTTAATGCTAGGGAAAATGGCTCCTGCACTTCAACAGAAGTATGAGCTCTTTTCACCAAAGCGAATGCTTGATGAGCTCAAGGCTATGTTCGAAAAGCCACAAGGTGTAGAGATCTACGACTTGGTAGATGCTTTGCATAGCTGCAAGCAAGCTCCAGGAAAGTCTGTAAGTGCCCATTATTTGGAGATGAGGGGTTATATGGAACAAATCATTGCACTAGGACAACCCTATGATCATAATATGGCTATAAACTTGATCAATAGGTCCCTTAACAAGGACTTCAATCATTTTGTTAGAAACTATAATATGCATTGCACGGGGAAGACAGTTAATGATTTGCATGCAATGCTCATTGACTATGAAAAGGGGTTGAAAGATAAGGCATCTACTGCTACGCCTTCTGTACTAACTATGCAAAAGGGTAGAGTGAGTAAGCCAAAACCACAAACGAATAAGAAGAAAGGCAAAGGCAAGGGTAATAAGGGCAAACAAGTTGCAACTTATTCGAAACCTAAGCAGAACTTTGTCAAGAAGAGTCAATCTCAAAAGGATGAGACTTGTCACCATTGCAAGGCTAGTGGTCACTGGAAGAGGAATTGTCCTCTTTACCTCGAAGAATTGCGAGAAATAAAGAAGAAGTCTGAGCAGAGCGCTGCAGCTTCAGGTACTTTATTTATGTTGAATTGTTCAATTTAACATACAAATTAAAGTCCTGAGTATATGATACGGGATGCGGTATTAACATTTGTAATACGGTAGAGATTTAATCTGGAAAGGATTCTTTCCTATGGGGAACATTATCTACAAGTGGGCAATGGCGCACAAGCAGCGGTTGAAGCTATAGGAACTTTTGATCTAGTTTTACCTTCGGGTTTAGTACTGAGATTAAATGATTGTCATTATGCACCTACAATTGTTAGGGGTGTTATTTCCTTTTCTTGTTTGTTAAATAATGGATTTGTTCACACGATTGATAATAATGGAATTTCTGTTTGGAAAAATGGTATTTTCTATTTTAGTGCAACTTCTGTGAATGGTGTGTTTGAAATAGACATGCATGATAAAGAATCCAAGAACAATAAAAAATGTATTTAGCTTGAGTATGAAGAGAAAGTTTGACAAGAACTCTTGTTATCTTTGGCATTGTAGACTTGCCCATATTGGGAAGACTCGTATAAAAAAGCTTCAACGTGAAGGTCTTTTGGAAAGTATCAATGATGAATCATTTGATAAATGTGAGTCTTGTATCTCTGGAAAGATGACCAAGAAACCTTTTAATAGCAATATTGAAAGGGCTACTGATCTACTTGGACTTATACATACTGATATGTGTGGACCACTTAGACATACGTCAAGGAAAGGTGCTAGCTACTTCTTAACATTTACGGATGATTATAGTCGTTATGGTTATGTTTATTTACTTAAGCATAAACATGAGGTATTTGAAACATTCAAAGTGTTTAAAGCAGAAGTAGAACTGCAATTAGAGAAGAAGATTAAAGCTCTTCGTTCTGATAGAGGTGGTGAATATTTAAGTCAAGACTTTATAGATTATCTAAGTGAGAATGGAATTGTTCAACATCTTACTTCTCCCTATACTCCACAATGAAATGGTGTATCTAAAATGAGAAATCGTACATTATTGGATATGGTGCGATCTATGTTTAATCTTACAACTTTACCTTTATCCTTTTAGGATTATGCTTTAGAATCTGTTGTTCGCATTTTAAATATGGTTCCCACAAAGAAGGTCGATAAGACACCATATGAACTATGGCATGGTAAGAAGCCATAATTTTCTTATTTAAAGGTCTGGGGTTGCGAGGCGTATGTGAAATGTGACTCGGGTGACAAACTCCAACAACGACCTGTAAAATGTATTTTTGTAGGATACCCTAAGGAAACTATGGGTTACTAATTTTATTATCCACCTGAGAACAAAGTGATTGTTGCTAGGTATGGAGACTTCCTCGAATCTGATCTTGTAAATCAAGAATTTAGTGGGAGAATTTATGATCTAGAAGAGAATCATATAGATACATTACCTTCTGAAAACACTAGCGATGGAATTTCTGTAAAACCAGAAAGTCTGGCGGTTCCACCGGAATTAGTTCGTCTGCGTAGATCCGCAAGGATTAAAAACACAAATAGCAATATGTGTCTTAACATAGAGGATGATGATGAGTTAGGGGATCTTGGTGAACCCGCTATTATAAATCCGCCATACTTGATCCTGAGAAGGATAATTGGATGGTTGCTATGGATGAGGAAATGAAATCTATGAAAGTAAATGATGTTTGGATTCTTGTAGAACCACCACCGAATGCTAAAGTAGTGAGACATAAGTGGATATACAAGAAGAAAACCGACATGGATGGAAAAGTACAATCCTATAAAGCTCGTTTAGTAGCTAAAGGTTTTACTCAAACTTTTGGCGTAGACTACGAGGAGACTTTTTCTCCTGTAGCAAACTTAAGAGCTATTAGGATTCTCATAGCTATAGCAGCATACTATGACTTTGAGATATGGCAAATAGATGTTAAAACTGCTGATAGTTGTGTAAATACGTCTTTTAGGAAAAAGAACGTAATTAGGGCAAGTATTAACAAGTGGTTTAGGAAAACCACAAGTAAATGACCCAAAGCGGGGATCGTTCTCAAGGAGGCTAGTGTGTTGTGTAGAGATAAGATTAAGTGTTTGTGATTATATTGATGAGAAAAGAAAAATAGAAAAGAGATTAGAAAAGAAAGACGGTTACGATTATGAATTAAACTAAAACGAAGTCGTGTACGTAAAACCGTAAAAAGTGACTAATTTTAAAAATTAAATTCCTAGAAAATTGCAATAAATTCTAAACAATGTAATTAGAGTTTACAAAAAATTAAAAATCACCCAAACCTTTTATTTAATTAAATATTAATTTTTTAGTGCTAATTAAAGCATAAAAAATCAATTTAATTAACAAAAAGCCCAAAATGAGATTTTTTAACTTGTAAACCTCTAAAATGACTTAACTAAATTTTAAACTATTTTTGAAAATTTTAGAATTAGTTAAAACTATTTAAAAACAATTAAAAACTGTTAAACTTAAAACAATTCTAAAAATTAATCTAATGACAATAAAATTAATCTAAAAAATCTAAAATTCCTATCTTAATGTATGTAAACTAGGAAAAATGAAAAACTTGCAAAAATCTAAATTTTAATTTTTCATAATAAAATAATATTAAAAATCCAAAATTTATAAAAAATTCTAAAAAGTTGCAAACTAGTTTATTTTAACCTAAATAATACAGAAATGAACTTGAAATTACAAAATTACCCCTATTAGGCCTTCAAATGGGCCAAAAGTCCAAACAGGCCCTTAATGGGCTTAGAATTGGGCCCAATAAAAAAAGTCCACATAATTGGCCCAAAAGTTCCAGTCAAGCTTAAAATCTGATTTTAAACCCAATTTTTCAAAGGCCCAAAAGCTGAAAATGAGCTTAAGTTAGCTTATTTCAAAACAGCTTATTCTTAATGGGCTTTTTGGCCCATTAAGCTATAAGCTGATGCCATAAGCTAAAATTTTACCCACGTCCTTCTCTTGACCTAAATAAGCTATTTGCAAAAAGAAACTTGAAATAAGCCCAAGGAATAAGCCTGAAATAAGCCAAAGCTCTCTACACAAAACGACAAAATAGTCGTTTTCGAGTTCTGGGCTATTTCAAGAGCTGATTCAAGTTGCAATAAGTCACAAATTTGACTTTTTGTCTGATAAATTACACTAGCAGTGGCTAGTAGTAGGGGAAAGGAGTTCCCACTGCTTGACCAATTTGACTTTTTGTCTTTAATGACTTTTTGTTGGATTCAGGTTACAAACAAGGCACCCAAGTGATCAGTGGATCACAAGGTGTTGGATTGATACACACGACTATTATAGAACAAGAAATAGAGAAGATGGAGAACAAGATTAAACCAAAAAGAAAGATTAGATTAAGAAGAATAAAAGAGAAAAGAAAAAAGTTATGATTTCCTAGTGAGAGAAAGATATGAGGTTTCTCTCTCTACTAACAATAAAATGGAAAACATACACCACAAATGAGGTGTCTTGGGCCTTTTATACTACACGTCTAATGTATGGAAGGCCTTCCTCATTTGTGAGTTCGGGACTAATCCTGTTACACACATAACATTATGCTAGAACTCTCAACACCGTTAATTAGCATTTTGCACGAGCTTCGTAATGGTATATTATATGACCATCACTTTAAATACGGCTAACAATCTCCCCCTAAGGGGTGGTCATGTAATATGTGACTTCACTTCTTTGATGTTGCAGACTTTGTAGCTCGTTGTCTTGAGAGTTCTTTCATAGTTCCTTTCATGACTTGTGATCTTGGATCTTTGATCTTTGCCTTGCCTTGATCTTGAAACTTTGCCAACTTGTGTTCTTGTGTCTTTCCCCACATACTCATATTTGGTGTTGTCTTGAAAGCTTGTTAACAATCTCCCTTGATCATCAGAGTACCAGAAGTCTTTGTCTTTAGATGTTCTTGAGCTTTCTTCTTTTACATGAGCATGTGGTCTTGAATTACGACTCTTGAGGTTACTCCACCGTTTGCATTCCTCCGGTTTCCCGTTATACAATACGAATACTGTACCTGTGATTAGTTAAGTTCAAAGAACTTCCTTGACAGGGTTTCCGGCTGTGGTAGCCGTTCTTAATACTTGAATATATCGAAAGATACTTCATAGTAAGGAGTGAATCATGCAGTTCCATTCTGCTGATTAAGTCGTCAATTCAATTTCCCGGAACAAGTTTGAATCAATTAAGAATCAAACCATTGTTTCTTTCCAGTTGACACAAGTTAGATTCGTATGGAATCTCACAAGTCACCTACCGCAGTGCTGTTTGATGATGACACTAGAAGGATTTCCATTTGTCACTGTAAATACTGAGGAGTATTACTCTGAATGTTCTGGCAAGATCATAAAGATATTTCTTCGAGACCTAGAACGAGTTTGAATCACAAAAGAATCAAACCACAGTTGCTTTCCAGTTAACATATGTTCAATTCAAGTGGAGCTTACATATGACCTACCGCAGTGCTGTTTGATGTTAACACTGGAAGGATTTCCATTCATCACTGTGAATACTAAAGAGTATCACTCTGAATGTTCTATCAATATCACAAGGATAGAGCGTAGGACTCTGTAAATAATCGCTTGTGTTCTAATGATGAAAAACAATTGATATATGTAATAAGTGTCCTAATGATATTTTTTGATGAATCTCGTTGGCTCTAGACTCTACAAGTGCACGTTTATTTGGTGATCGGAGGCTGGAGCAGACTGCCACCTTTTCAATATCTACTATTTTGGAGTGAAAAAGTTGATAGAAATGAGTTGAACTCCGTGACAATAAAACAAACTTCTTTTGAGAGAAGCTTGAGTAGGCTGGGAAGGGTTGTGCATTGCATCACTGGGTCCATGATGCTTTGTCTTCAGTATCAGAAATCATCAAAGTGATTCTGATAATAGATGTATTGACCCGGTTTCTGTCTAAGTTGTATGGAGGGCTTCTTTCTTTACACCCTTTATCATTACATTTCTTTTTCATTCTTCAACCCCTTCAATGCTTACCAAGACGTCATAACTAGCACCTTGTTGTGATTGTTCCAGTACTGGCTTAAGTCATTAGTCGGCATTTTTCCCGTACACTCAACTACTCCATCTTTCCTAAGAACATCTAAATTCTAATGGATTGTCCCTGGGAAGATACCTCCGGTTCTGGTTGGATCACGACGAATACCTAACCACCTTTTGACACCAATAACGTCGTGAATTAATGTGTTGAAGGGTATAGATATCGTAACCAGAAAAACCTGTTGAAAAAGCAATCAAGGTGTTGATGAAATCAATGTTTACACCTTGAAAGTTTTCTATATCACCAAAACGCTCCCCTACATATGTGCATCATAAAATGAAAGGTTTTTGCACATATTAGGAAGAGAAAGCCCTTATGTCAAAGATCTTATCCAAGATGACACATTTTAATCACTATTCTACCCCTCAAAAATTGCAAGTGATTGAAATTTTTGTAAAACTATTGATGTAACATGGAGAGAATAATGTTGCATGAAAGTTTGTACTCCCCCTCGAAAAGGAATTCTAATTAAAATAGGCGAGTATATGAGCACACAGTTTTGAAATACCTTGAAAAGTTGTGCTCAAACCCGAGAAAACCGAATTTCCCGTTGTTGAGGAAAAATGTACATAAATGAACATTTTCCTTGATTTCATGAGCTTAAAACTTTGAATGTTTAATATAATCCCATGACCGAGAAAAACTAATTTCCTGTTGATGAGGATAAGTCATAGACTTTCCTTTCTTTGGGGACCGGGTTATAGTCTGACATGTGACTATAAGCCATTATGAAAAGAAAAATAGAAAAGACATGTTTTGAAAATATTTGAACTCTCATTCGAACTTTATGTACGTACCCGTGTCGTTATTGAACAACATTTCTAAGTACGTCCATATTATCGATGCTGAGAGACATGTCAGAGAAGAATATTTTTGGTATTTTTGAAAGATTTTCTCATTTTTTATTTTGTTTTTATAGATTTTATATTTTTGTATTTTGATTTTCTGATAGATATATACAAGATTACTACGAATGTGCAAGACGTTTAAGTTCATCTGGAGTGAAACTATGCATACCAAGTCGACGAACCAGGAATTCAAATCTGTCTTGAGAAAGAGCTTTGGTGAAGATGTCGGCTAGTTGGTAGTCCGTCTTGACAAAATACAGTTCGATCGTTCCTCTTTCCACATGCTCCTTTATGAAATGGAATCGGACAACAATGTGCTTGGTCTGGGAGTGTTGGACCGGGTTGCAGGATATGGATATGGTTGATTGTGAATCACAATAAATAGGAACCTTGTTAAAGTGAAAGCCATAATCCTTGAGTTGTGTTCGCATCCAAAGGACTTGAGCACTACACACAGATAGAGACACATATTCTGCTTCCGCGGTGGACAACGCCGTGCAATCTTGTTTTCTTGAGGACCAGCTCACTAGCTTCTCGCCTAAGAATTGTGCTCCACCGGAAGTGCTCTTGAATGTATCATGACACCCTGCATGGTCGGCATCTGAAAAACTAGTGAGATTAAAACCAGAATCCTTCGTATACCAGAGGCCCATGTTAATGGTTCCCCGGAGATAATGAAAGATCCTTTTAACCTCCTTGAAGTGCTTCTCGGTTGGCTTCGCCTGGTACCGAGCACATAAACAAGTAGCATGCACAATGTCCGGTCTGCTTGAGGTTAAGTACATAAGGGACCCAATCATGCTTCGGTATTTTGTAGCATCTACAAATGTCCCTTTCTTATCCAAATCAAGCTTGTGTTTAGTGTCCATTGGAGTACCAACATGATCACAGTTTTCCATGCCAAATTTCGTTAGAATCTCAAGCACATACTTGGACTAATTTATGAAAATACCACGGGGGGATTGGTGAACTTGGAGACCAAGAAAGAACATCATTTCCCCCATCATGGACATTTCGAATCGACTTTTCATAAGGTCAGCAAATAATATGGAATATTTTAGGTTAGTAGAACCAAATATAATATCATCTACATAGACCTGAGCCACCAAGATGTCGTTGCCGTAGTGCTTGATATACAACGTTGGATCAATGGTTCCTTTACTGAAGTGATTTTGTAGAAGAAATGATGATAATTCGTCGTACCATGCCCTCGGTGCTTGTTTCAAACCATAAATTGCCTTTTTCAACTTGTAGACATGGCTTGGATGTTCGGTATTGATGAAACCTTCAGGTTGACATACATACACATCTTCTTTTAACGGCCCATGCAAGAAAGCCGTCTTCACGTCCATTTGATACATAGTGAATGATCTGTGTGCCGCGTATGCCAAGAAAATCCTAATAGCTTCCATTCGAGCAACCGGGGCGAAGGATTCTGCGAACTCAATTCCCTCCCGTTGTTTATAATCTCTCACGAATAACTGAGTCTTATTCCTAATGACCGTTTGCTCCTCATCCATCTTGTTTTTGAATAACCATTTCAGAGTAAGGGGATCGATATTGTCCGGTCGAGGTACTAGCTCCCATACATCAAGCCTGATGAACTGATTGAGTTCTTCTTGCATAGACTCAATCCATGAGGCATCGGCCATTGCTTCTTTCACACTTACTGGTTTCATTGTGCTGACTGATAGTGCATAGATACACATATCACCGTCGATACGCAGCTGATTTCGTGTTGAGACTGGTCGTGAGAGATTGCCAATCACTTGAACCATAGGATGATACTTAGTCCATTTGTGTTCATGTGGAAGTGTATGAGAAACTTGATGCAAGCTCGACGGATCCACATATGGTGTTGAAGGTTGAGTAGAACTTGTGGAAGCCGCAAATGGATTAACAAACTCGTGTTCGTTGAGCATCGCATTATTTGCATTTTCAGCAACTATTTCATTCTGAAGATGAATATGAGTAGGAATTTGCTGAGAATGTTGTTGAGTTGCGTCAGCAGTCGGAGAAGTGGTTGGAATGTTTGGAGTCAATATGGTTGAGGTTGACGTAGATGGTGCAGAAGTAGATGTCGTTGGTGTAGATGCAGTCGGAGGTTCTTGAACTACCGTAGCAGGTGCAGCCGTGGCATTTTGAGGAACACCAAATGACGAAGGACCCTTCATATATTCATCATAAATTGGACCAAATAAAACTTTCAAGTCATGTTACGAGGGTTGTAACGATGAGATTGCTGACTGTGCAAATTGAAGTGCGAGTCCTAAACTTACGTGTCCAGAAGTCTGACCTTGAAGCTCGGGATGTGAAATTATATGTTGAGAGGCCATACCCGAGAGTTCATCAAAAGTAACATTCATAGTCTCCATTACCTTTCTTGTCCTTCGATTATAAACCCTGTAAGCACAAGCAGTTGAAGAATAACCAATGAAAAAGCCAATACCACCTTTAGGTTCAAGTTTACCGATATCTTCACTATCATTCTTTGGATAACATAGAGCGCCAAATACATGTAGAAACGATATATCCGATTTTCGTCCATTAATGATCTCAATAAGGTGTTTTGTTGAATCGGGTGTGAATAATACAGCGGTTTGAGTATAACATGCAGTTGCAATGGCATCAACCCAAAGGAATAACGGTGCACTGGAAGAGAGAAGCATCGTCCGAGCAGCTTCAACTAATGTACGATTCCTCCGTTCCACAACTCCATTCTGCTCTGGAGTTCTTACAGCCGAAGTTTGATGAGAAATCCCAACTTCGTCAAAATAAGCTTTCAATTTTTGATTGGTGAATTCTATGCCGTTATCCGTTCTCACAATAATGGCAGGGGCTTGCAGTAGCACTGATGTTTTCTTCAAGAAGTTAATAATTATATCAGGGGCTTCATCTTTTGATATAAGAAAATGAACCCATGTGTAACGAGAATAATCATCCACAATTACTAGGACATACCGCTTTACATTAATGCTTTTGATTCTCAATGGGCCACATAAATCCATATAAAAGAGATGCAACCTATTCGTCAAATTTGGAACAGGTTTGGGTTTGTGAGGCTTCTTCTTACTTTTTCCTTGCTCACAAGAAGGACAAAGATGGTCTTTTGTATATTTGAACTTTGGAAGACCGGTAACGAGATCATCTTTCGCGAGTTGGGTGATGGCATCGAAATTGAGATGAGATAACCTTTGATGCCATAACCATGACTTTGTTGATGTGGCTCGGCCATGAGACAAATTAGAGAAGCAGCAGACATTTGAAAAAGATAAATGGTGTAAAGGTTGGTGGTACGATTTCCTTTCAACAAATCAATTCCTTCAAGATCTCTTACAAAACATGTATGACTTCTGAAAGCAACCTCCAAGTCTGAATCACAAAATTGCCCAACCGAGAACAAATTGTGTCCCAAGCCATCAACAAAAGAGACTCTAGTGATGATTATATTTCCCCAATGAACATCACCATAGCCTAGAATCGCCGCAACATGATCATTTCCAAATCGAACAGTTCCCTTGAAACGCCATATAAAGTTCTTGAGAAGGCTTCGATTCCCAGTCATATGTTTTGAACAGCCCGAGTCCACGCACCAGAGACAAATTTCAACAGCCTACCAATGATAAGAGAAGAAAATATTTTGGCAACCGATGAAAGAGGTTCCTGTAGGGTTAGATGATAATTAAGTCGTATCACATACTGACGTTTCACTGTCAGTATGAGATCTACTGGTGTCAATAATTTTGCCACTACAGTCAAAATTTCTACCAATAGGCAACCATTTAGAGGTGAATCTGGGGCTACTAGGCTTAGCAAGACTTTCTGTAGACCATATGTGCGTACTTTTTGGAACATACACCTTAGCCTTAGGAGTGCGTTGTTGTTCACTGACTGACAGCTTGTCAATTCGAGTGTAACCACCATAATTCAAACCATTCATATCAAACCACAAGCATCATGACTAAAAGTAAAGAAACATTTATTACATTTAGCACAAATAACTTCAGTTTTTCATTTTGAATAGCAAGCTGAAAGTCATTACATTTAGATTAATTAAGTTTCTGATTATGATTAAAAAACGGTAAATTCATAGGGTGTTCTTCTACTTCCACATTATTGATCTTGGGGCGACTACTTCTAGAGGCAAAAGGGACCCTATCATTCCTTGTATTGCTCGTAGGCTGTGGCCTTCTACTCTTAGTGTAGTTGTTTATTCCTGTAGAAGAAGACACGCGTCTATTAGAATTAGCACTTTTTAGATCAATAGCTTGTGGTTGAGTTATAGTGATCGGTTTTGTCCTAACGCTTGCTTTACGTTGTTTGCTAGGCACAGAGGGAGAACTAACACGAAACATTCCTAGGGCAATCACAACAATTTTCGTTCCAGCAACCTTGGGTAAAGGTGTCACAGCAATACGAGTGGGTCCCGAGGTTGCTGGTTTCTGGATCATCGTATCCACAATCGAGCTAGGTTCAGAAGTCTTATCTTTTAACAAGGCCTTTAACTTACAGTTCTCACAGATTTTATCAATAAGTTTCTGATAGACAGACTTACTTTGTTCAACAGCCCGCTTATATGAAACAACAACAGATTCTAAATCTACAATCTTAGCCTTAAGCTTCTGAACATTACCATCACTAGCACTCTCTAACCCTGAAGAGGCCAAATTCGTTTCCATAACCCCTCCTAACTGAGCCTGCAACCGTGCGATAGTTTGTTGCATTTCCTTGTAAGTTTTTTCATACGAAATCTTGTCATATTTGCATTCATCACATTTTTTTGACAAATTTATTCCAAAGATTGGTGAATTCTTTATCCTTTTTAATGACATAAGATTCCATTTTCGCTTTCATAAGATCAAGCTCAGTTTGAAAGTTTTCATTATGCAACACAGAGGTACTTAACTCAACAGGTCTACTATCAATACCATCACGTGCTTTAGAGAGGCGTTCAAGATTGTTTTCCAAAACTTTGATTTTATCAAGAGATTTATCAGCTTCCTTCGCCAAAGATTTAAAGTCTTCAACAAAGTTGGCAAATTCTTTTAGAATAGCGTTTTCCAAATTGCCTAACCGAGCATCAACTTGATTAATAATCAGATTAATATCGTTTTGAAGAATTTTCTAGACCTCTATCTGAACAGGTGATGTAAAATTTCCTCCAGTGATTTTAGAATTAACAACACGTTTAAGGATGACAAAGTTATCTTTATGCTCGTTTAGAAATCGGCGTGGGATACTCGGTTTAGGAGGGTCATCACACAATTCCTCACTTGGCAGCAAAAGCATTTCAGTACTCGTTTTAGACCGAACAAAAACAGTTGGAGGATGAACTTTTGGATAATAAACGGGTGTCACTTATCTATCAAGATTTTTCATTCTTAAACGAGTCTCTATTGCAAGATCAGTAGTTTCCTCGGAATCATGCACACTAGGAGGATCATGCTCATCAGATAAGAGCACACTACCGTTATATAAGGTTTCATTAGTGGCCTGAACTTGCTTAAGATATCCAGGGTTAGGGGGAAGAGAACAACCTAAAGCCAATTTGTATCGAGTGTAATTTATCTCATTCACTTTTGGTGCGAGCATATTTATTGTCTGCATAGTTTGGCCATGTTTTACTAAGAGGTTGTCTAATTCTCTAATCCTATCCTGAGCTTTGCAAAAATCCTCAAGAAGCCCATCTTCTCGAATTTTGAAATCATGTTTCAGCTTCTTTCGTTCTTCTTTTAAATCCAAAATAGTAGATTTTTAAGTCGAAAGCTGTTTATTAAGAGAAGTGATTTCATCATTCAATTCCCTTATCTTTTTAGCACTACTTAAGTGTAAGGCATTTAATTTCTTAGTTGTGCATTTTTCTTGATAAACCGAAGTAGCATGAGCTTGTTCAAGTTCTTTAATTTTAGCCTGATGAATTTCGGAACATTTCTCTCGTTCCCTATATCCCGCAAGCTCAGTGGTCAATTTGGCATTAGATTCTCTAAACTTATTATTAACCACCGTAGCATGGTCAACATCCTTAGCAAGATTATCAAATAAAGATTTATAATACGCATGTGTCGCATCAGGAAGGATTGTAGACTGAGCAACTTGATCCACACTAAGGTCCACACTGGGCTCATTCAAAATAATATTACTATTATTTGTGTGATCCCCGTGTGTCTCAATGTAAGGCTCAAGCATCTCAGTATACTCCTCCTCCTGATTAGACGTACTATATATCATTATCATCGAAATGTGGATGTACCTCAAATGGACCGTCTGAGTCATAAACGGGAGCTCTGTCAACATGCATTCCTGAGGTAGATGCTTGTTGTAAGTTTGCCATCAAGATGTAGTTGACATTTACCTCTTCTTCCTCGTCATATTCCGCAGCAGAAGCCATAAGATCAAATTCCTCAGCTTGAAGTGGAATCCCTGCCTCTTCTTTTTGTGCTATAAGAAGCGGAGTCTGAAGATAAGCAGCATCCCTGTTCTTTTTGGCTGTGCAATCTCGAGCATAATGACCAAATCCCCTGCAGTTGTAGCATTAAACCTGACAATTGTTGTTTCCACTTCCCGTACCAATATTCTCCGCTCTTGTAGCCACAATATTTCCCATCTGATTACCAACCGCTGGCACAACTATTAACCCATTCTGATTACCCGCATTTGGAACACCCAGATTTTGACCATGGTTTTGACCATACTGATTTCCTACATTGCCAACGGTCTGCCCAGCATTCTGACCATATTGTTGAAACTGACTCCCCGTGTTTCCAGCAACTACGAATTGGCGATCTTGATTCGCATTCATGAAAGGTTGAGCAATCTGCCTATTTCTAGTTTTCGAGGAGATTCTCTGATTGTTGTTGGTGGGGTTAATGGTGAATTTGAATGCCTTTACAAGTAGGGCAAGACCAGTATTAATCGCATGAGTAAGATCGGTGATGTCATCAAAACAGGCAATGGGTTGTTGTAAGTAGTTCACAGCAGCAGGAGGTTGATATCCATAAGGGGTGAGTTGTTGTTGTTGTGGCATGAAGTTACTTGAAGAGGGTTGATGGTAGGGTACCATGGGATATGACATAGATGATGGAGAGTTCGCCATAAAAGCCAATGGGTCTTGAGTCTTGGCCCGTCTTTCTGCCCTAACTTCGTTAGCTTCATCATGATTCATCTTCAAATAGTCATATACTTGAGTGTAGTCCACGACATGAAGATCCTTGGTTTGATTGACAAGAGTGACATATCGTGACCATTCAGAAGGAAGATTATCAAGAAATTTGATGTTGGCGGCAATTTGTGCAGGTTCATGTTTGTTTCTTCTAAGATGATTCATGAGGGTTGAAAACCCGATGATAATAAGGTTCAATTTGTTCCCCTTCAGTAGACGTAAATTTCTCCCATTCACGAAGCAACTTAGTTTCCTTTTCTTGTAAACCAATTTCACTGCCCTTCATCATTTTCTGAATCCTAAGCCACATCTCGTGTGCGGTTTCACAACTATCGACAACAGCATAAACATCTACAGGAAGTCCCATAAGAATGACTTGAATTGCTTGATCATCAGCATCGAGTTGTTTGGATTCAACTTCAGTTAATTCTTCATCCGTTTGCTCATGACTAGAGTCAGCCACTGGGTTATCATTCGTAGGGTCCCCAGGCACAATAATTGTTCTTCTAACGTACGAACCCTTTTGAATCGAGTTGACAATCAACTTTCCCAAAGGTTTACATTTTTCATAACCGAAGGAGACGACTAGCCCATGTAGTGTAGTTCTCCTTGGTAAGCATGGGTGGACGATTCTCAGTACCCGTAGCATAAATATCTTGTTGAGACGTCATCGTAGAAGTCGTGTGAAAAACAGGATCTCAATTCGTAGAAAGCGTGTGATGTTGTTGAAATTCCGAAATTTCTGATTTTTTTCTCAGTCCGACAATAAATTCCTCAGTCCGACAAAACGGTAAGCTGAAAAAATTGTGTATCGCCAAATTTTGATTTTACTAGACCTAAAAATTTTTAACTCTTTTTTTTAATCTTCGTGTAAACTATGCTCCGAGACAAGTCTAGATGGTGGCTAAGACTAAAAATTACTCGAACAAAAATTTAATTAAACAGATCGCAATGTTATCACCCATCACAATGTCGGAACATCCATCGCAATGTAGTATCCCTATCGCAATGTACGTCCTATCGCAATAGCCCTGTATCGCAATATCCCTTTATCACAATATCTTGACTATCGCAATATCACACTTATCGCGATATCACTTATCTCAATGTCTTCTGTCGGAATGTCTATCGCAATACACTTCTATCGCAATATGGCAATTGAAATTTTGGCAGAGTAACGACGCAATGTGCCTTGATTCCGTCGCAATCCATGATCGCAATGAGTGATCGCAATCCTCGATCAAAATAAGGGGTATCGCAATAATTTGATCGCAAAGTAGAAACCCTAGGTTTATTGCGATCACAATGTACTTACCGGTACTTTCCGATGGGTAGCTGTCACAATGTAGGAAAAAAAATTCACAACTTTAGGCAACAAGTTCGTGTTTTTGACAAAACCAAAATACCCAAATCGCTACTACAATGATGTAGAAGAGATAGTAATCACTTGGAACAACAACACACAAAATCTTTTGATCAAAAGGACACGAATTTCAAGAAAAACACGGACAACACCAAAGAGCTATCCATGAATCCCTTGATGATCTCTGATACCACTTGTTGGATTGATACACACGACTATTATAGAACAAGAAATAGAGAAGATGAAGAACAAGATTAAACCAAAAAGAAAGATTAGATTAAGAAGAATAAAAGAGAAAACAGAAAGTTGTGATTTCCTAGTGAGAGAAAGATATGAGGTTTCTCTCTCTACTAACAATAAAATGGAAAACACACACCACAAATGAGGTGTCTTGGGCCTTTTATACTACATGTCTAATGTATGGAAGGCCTTCCTCATCTGTGAGTTCGGGACTAATTCCCGTTACATACATAACATTATGCTAGAACTCTCAACACCGTTAATTAGCATTTTCCACGAGCTTCGCAACGGTATATTATATGACCATCACTTTAAATACGGCTAACACAAGGAGTCAATAACAACAATAATATCACAAATTCACCAAGCCAATTAGTGCAGTTAATTCAAAACATCACCAGACTTTGCCCATATATGAACAATAAGTAGTTTTCACCAAATAAGCACTTTTAGCAAGATTAAGCCAGCCAAACTTCACCAAATGCATACACAAGCTATAAATAATTCAAATGAACATAAATAAACAGGTTTCATGCAATGGTTTAAGGTCTAGATCAAGATTCAAGCTCAAAAATGTTACCGATGAACAAAGAACAAGCAGATTTTATACTTTGCTGATATACTTGACCACAAATCCAATTTCAAACACTCAAATATTCTTAACAGGTTATAATAAGTATGTTTAGTCACTTGTTATCCCTAAGCATGCATACAAACTAAGTGTTTCCAAAATCTTAGGTCAAAACAAGCAGATTTCCAACTTTTATAGCACAATCAAGAATTTGATGATTTAAAGCCAATAACTTGCAGCAATTAGCACTCAACCAAGCATATATCAGATACCAACAAAAATAAACAACAAACAACAACTCAAATCCAATTTGTGAACTTAAACAGGTTAACCTAAACACCCCTTAACTTTTTTAAATCAAATTTTAACAAAGCAAGTGTGTGATTCAGTGTTACCCAAGCCTAATCTAACACAATAACATCATCATCATGCAGTATCAAGCAAATTTAAACCACAAAATCAACAAGAACAATAGCAGAGCACAAAATCACAAAAATCAAGTATTTTGATAGATTTTGGGTTCAAGGACTCAAACCTCATGAATGTACATCCACACTCACGAATTTTTGAGCTGTTGTACCTAGCAAAACAAGGCACAAGCTTCCACAACAAGGCTGCTAAGATTCAACAAGGTTAGAGCACAAAATATGAAAAACAGAAAAGTGAAAAAGCTTGATTAATGCAACCTTTGTACCCACTCTTTGATTATCCCCAAACCACAAGCTCCCAACACCTTGATAAGCTCCTTATCAAGGTGTTTAGATCACTTGTAATCCAAAAATTTCAAAGATGTACCAAAGACTTAGCAAAATATCAAGATTTTGAACTTTGAGCAATTTCTTGCACAAGGTTTGAAAACAGGTTTTAAGATTCAAGATTCATAAACATTAAACATAAACAAGCAAGTAATAAGTTGGCACTTGGAATTCGTCACACAATTTCTAACACTTCTCATTAAACTTGAACAAGGATTTACAGAAATGTTGACCAAAGGAAAACCAAGAGCAGGGCTCAACGTTAAACCCTACTGCCTTTATATAAGATACAAACTAAGCTAAGGAAGCATAAAAACGTAACCCTAATGCTGGTGAAGTCCCTGAATTGCCCTTGAGGGTTTTGAATAATTTGAGCTCATGTGAACTCTTTTGGTAGTTTGTTGAGGTGTATAGCTATTGGAATATGATCAAGGGCTCTCAATGAAGCTTAGAATCAAAGCTGGATACAATTCGTTGGATGGCTGGCATGTTTTGGCAGTTTCCTTAACCTTTGTAGCAGGGGACCATTCATGTGACTTGGGTAGCAATGTGGCACCAAGTTTAAAAGTTGGGATGTGATTGAAAGGCCATTAATCAATAATATGGAAAAGATGGTGGCTTAATTCATAGTAATTAGTGAATGCCTAATTGTGTTCATCATTTGAATAGTAGAGGTTTTAATCCAGATCTATTTTTGAAAAAGTGTTTAGCACGTAATTAATAAACTAATCAGATTAGTTTACTAAACGGTTGTGAGTGGAGGGGTGACATGGCATGAGGGTGGGTTGTGATTGGTGGAAAGTGTGTAGTAGGGCACGTGGCATCCTATGACTGGTTAAGGTAAGTTTGATGTCGCCCATGTTTAACCCTCCATCTCTCTTTCTCTTTTCATTTCAGTTCAAACTTGTATCAACGCCAATTCCTTTGTTATCAACTTTTGTTTTTCACACTTTTGCCACAAAATTTTTCCAAAAGTTTAACAAGGGTATTTCTTGTAATTTCTTGATACTTGAAGGGCTGTTTTGGCATTTTGTTCAAACTTCATGTTCTTGACTTGTTTTGTTGAATTCTTGGAGGACTAATATTGATAAGTCTTCATTTATGAGGGACCATTCTTGCCAATTCTTCAAAGTGGAGGGTCCTTTTTGTAATTTGACAAACTTTAAGGACCAAACTTGTAATTATGAATAAACAAGAGTTTAAAGTGTCAATTCTTCAATATTGGAGGACCCTTCTTGCATAATCTTCATTTCTTCAAGGGTTATTCTTGGAAAATCACCATTAGGGCTTGGTTCATTGTGCGGCTTCGTTTCCCGTGTTTGTTTTTGCTTGTTTCTTGTGATCTTTTGTCATTTTCTCAATATCCGTACCTAAAATACACATGTAACAAACACAAGCATATATTTGGCCTTTTTGATGATAGTTAAGGCATTTTAAGCCCGTTTTGGACGATGAGACTATGTATAAAAGCAGTCTCATCACTCCCCCATACTAAACCATTGCCGTGCCCTCACGCAATGCTAGAATGAAGTATCGTAGCATCTCCAAAATTCATTTTATGCACTTTTATTGAATGAGAAACTAGCTACACTACTACTATTAATACTACTTGCATTTTAGACATAATGTATGATTTTCATCGCAAAATTGAACGTTTAGGTTCATAGAATAAGAACACGTGAATGCTTCGTTAGAAATAATTTCATCGTCCTCGATTTTAACCCCAATTCCATGCAAAGCGTGCAACGAGATCATTGTCATTATAAGTTAGTAATGCTAACACTACTCATATGCCCTAATCACGTACTTATCCTCCCATTTTCCTAAGTTGTATCTCTTATATTTTATTTTGTCTTGAATGTTTCACGAGGATACATTTTTTAATTATGTGATAATAGAGATTTAGGTCTAAAAATAGAGTCATAACAGTGTAACCAAGACCATCGATTTAATAACCCCCCCTAATAGACAACGATGTCAAAAAAATAAGTCAACAAGATGGATCGATAAACACGGTTTTATAACGGCTTTGAACATGAGACTTATTACCAAGACTTTTATACGCCCCCTACCGGATGGGCCTTATTATCATAGGTTTACCTCCATCTTTTATTCAACCTCGCCATGAATCTTTTATTATGACTTAGGTCTTACCTTGCCTTTTATTATCCTCCTCATCGGTGGTTTTATTATGGCCAAAGACGTATATCCTCACGCTAAACGCGAATTTTGAATCTTTAAAGCTTCAAAGATTAAGGCATAATTCACTTTCAATTGCGCATAGATTTTTCGGCCTTGTAAGCATCAAATTGTTTGCTTGATTTAGGTGAGCACTTGAAATCTTATTACTGGGTGAAGCTTTCGATTATTCGGGTTGCCAATACTTCAAAACCGTGACGCTGGCGATACCTCAATGTTTTCCCAATTTAATTACATGGAAGCTACTAGAAAATACTAGAAACCAACAATCAAGACTAAACTGCTAAGTCAATACTTATTAAGCAAAATATATTTACAAGCGAAGGAAGAATAAGCAAATAACAAGAACACATGAGTTTTTGAAAGAATACGAGTACTCTACGTTTAGCATAGTAACTTATAATTAACTCTATCATTTCTCGTCCTCATTTAAGAGACTTAGCCTAATATAAAGTTAAGGAATCGAAGCTAAGTGCTCAACACTCACGGTTGAGTAAAAAGTTACTCTTATTCTCGCCATCGGAAAACCTACATTCGTGTCTTCAAACACTTATAAAACATGAGAAAATTTAAAATTTGGCCATTTTTAGCCTTATTTTGCAACAAAATGATAAACAAAAAGATAAACTTTGGAAAGCGTGAAGGTTTGTCAAGGCAAGTATCTATTCACCCCCATACTAAAGTTAAACATTGTCCTCAATGTTTCGAGTCTAAGGGTTGGAAACCCCCATACTAGACACGTAGTCGAATGCTTAATGTTGATGCAAAAGTTGGGTGATCCTTGCTAGACCCGAATTAGGCTTAATTCGGGTTGGCTGGGCTCCGGCTCCTGCACCAAGTGAATTGTATGGTTGGGATCCTGCACACTAAACAACACGCTTTAGACTTACCGTGGGAATGTTTCCTACGATTGGACTCCGGCGTGAGAGTAAGTATCGGTTTAGGGTTTATGAGAATTGAGTGAGTTGAGAGTATATAACGTCATACCTTTGTGGAACCCTTGGGTGTTCCTTTTATAGGCAGAGAAACCCTAATGGGCTGTCACTGATGCTTCGGCCCCAAGGAAAGGATACGCACCAGAATTAGATTGATTGTTATCTTCTAATTATGGTGAGTGAATATCCTTTTCTTTGGGGTGAAACCTATTCAGAGATAGAATATGATTCTGTCTAACCCTGTACCGGTCATGCCGGGCCGTGGGCCGCACACATGTGTGCGGTCACTGTTCATCCAATCCCATAAGCTCAAATGACATTATTCCCACCCATCTGTGATGGGCCGGATACGGGTAGTACCCGTGGGCCGGGTTCATGACCCGGCTGGGGTCTATACGTCATCACTTAATCTAGCATGAAAAGGGTGTAACCGTTAAATTTAAAGCCGTTTATGAAGTGTGCTATAAACCTAAGGTTAGAACATAAAAGGATATATCAAGGATGGAACTTCCCCGCCAAACTAGTGCTTCAACCTATGTCCATTCACCTTGAAATTGGGGCCATCATTTTGAGCTAGCTCGATGGTCCTATAAGGAGAAACTTGGGTCACGGTGAATGGACCGGACCAACGGGATTTCAACTTACCGGAAAAGATTTTCAATCGTGAGTTAAAAAGCACTTAATCCCCAATGTTAAAAACCCGGTTTTTAATTTTTGAATCATGAAACTTTTTAGTTTTTTCCTTGTAAATCAATGAATTTTCATAAGCAATATCCCTCAATTCATTTAATTCATTAAGTTTGTTAGCCTCAAAATATTGAGTCAAACAAGAATGCTCGGTCATATGTTTATTATGTATCGTAAAATAGAACGTTGTAATAGGTAGTAGATTAGTCGTGTATAACGGGCTTAACTTTAAGCTAAGGTTCATTAATAAGTAACTAAAGCCCAAAAGGAAAGCCCGGCCCAAACCATATAGTCCATAAAGAAGCCCGCATGTGGGTGGACTATATATACCCTTCCTAGCATGTTAGGAAGGGTGTTGGTCATTTCATTTTTCTCCTAATCTAATATTTCACAAGTTCACACACTTCTCTCTTTTTTCTATCTCTAGTTTCTCTCTCTAAAATTCATCTCATATCTACCTTTCTTTCTTCATTAATCGTATAGAATCATCAAATATTAGGGACAACAATTGGTATCAATCGCCATGGGGTAGTTTTTGTGATTCGTTGTTGCTATTATATTGGGTTCGTGTGATTTACACCTTACATCATTCTGAATTCAAGTTTTTCTTGTGTTTTTCATGATCTATATCATCCTCTATTCATCTCTACATCTTTAATACGTGCGGTAAGATTTTGGTTACATTCGTTTGGTTAGAATCACGAATTCAAAGGTAAAAATCCATTCTTTCTTGTTGCTTCCAAGTCTCGGATTGTTTTTGTGCTACGATCTGATTTTTGTGATTGCATAAACCCTGGGGGTTTCTACTTGCGATCCAAAGTCACGATCACATCCTACGATCATAAGTGCGATCACTGCCTACAATCCCCAATACGATCAGGGAGTACGATCGAAGAGTACGATCTTCGAGTACGATAGGTGAGTACGATCGCTGAGTACGATCGTTGAGTACGATATGTGAGTAAGATCGTTGAGTACGATCAGGGGAGTACGATCAAGTGAGTACGATCCAAAAGTATGATCACTCGTTGCGATCCAAGACTACGATCCGACTGCGATCTAAGAGTACGATCACAGTGCGATCCAACTACGATCTAGGAGTACGATCAGAGTGCGATCAGACTACGATCATAGAGTACGATCAGAGTGCGATCAGAGTGCGATCATAGTGCGATCAGAGTGTGATCTAAGAGTGCGATGGGTGACATTGCGATGGATATCTAAATTTTGTTCGAGTATTTTTTAGACTTAGCCACTATCTAGACTAGTCTCGGAACGTAGTTTACACGAAGATTAAAAAAAAATGAGTTAAAATTTTTAGGTCAAGTAAAATCAAATTTTTTCCATACTAGTTTTAGGCCATTTCTAGCTCGATTTCAAAATTTGGTGATTATAAATTTTTTAGGTCTACCGTTTTGTCGGACTGAGGAATTTATTGTCGGACTGAGAAAAAAATCGCATTTTTCGGAATTTCAACAACAACTCAATCACAATACAACTACTTAAGATCCACAATCAATTCATCACTTAAGAGTATATTGAGATGGATTCTACTGCAGAATATCGTGTGACAAACAATAACATCATGGTGGCGGGTAACAAAGAGAGACCACCAATGCTTGTGGCCGGTCGATATGCTCAATGGCAATCACGTTTTCTTCGTTATCTTGATACAAGACCTAATGGTGATGCATTGAGGCAATGTATTAACAATGGACCATATCTTTTCTCCGATATCACTGTTCCTCATACACCAGCCACTGACACTACCACAGAAGTACCCGCAACCACATGAAAAGAAACTTTATCTGATCTTACACCAAAGAAGCGTGCTTGGTATGACGCAGAAAAAGAAGCGATCTATATGATTCTAAGTGGAATTGGAGATGATATTTATTCCACGGTCGATGCATGTCCTACGGCACAAGAAATGTGGACGGCTATTGAACGCTTGTAACAAGGAGAATCACTCAACAAGCAAGATGTTAAAACAAACTTGTTTTGGAATTTTGGTAAGTTTACCGCATTGGATGGAGAATCAATTGAGTCTTATTATTCACGATTCTACAAGATGATGAACGATATGACTAGAAACAACTTGGAGGTCTCCACCATGCAAGTCAATGTGCAATTTCTTCAGCAACTTCAACCAGAGTGGACACGTTTTGTTACTTTGGTGAAACAACAGAAGCAGTTAGACAAGGTAAACTATCACACCCTCTTTGATATCTTGAAACAATTTCAGCATGAGGCAAATGAAATTCGAGCTGAACGAGTTGTAAAGACGGCTAATCCACTTGCTCTAGTCTCTACCACTCAAGATCATCGATCTCGTACTTCAAGGTCATACTCCATTCAATCATCCTCACCACGATATTCCACTTCATCCAAGTCCTCATCCTCCACAAGATCACGCGGCAAAGAACCAAGAGCACCATCACCACCATCAGAGTCATCATCTGAAGAGGATAGTGATGAAGATCAAGCTCAGAAGAATAAGGAAATGAAACAACAAATTGCTTTCATTATGAAGACCTACAAGAAAATCTTCAAACCCACAAACAACAATCTTCAAACATCATCCAACACAAAGAACCAATATGTTGAGAACCCTTCAAGGTATGACACACGTCGACGTGGTGAAAGTCCTTCTAGGTATGATCGACATAATCCAACACATGTTGAGGGTTCTGCAAGGTATGATCGACAAACTGCCAAGTATGATACTCAGAGGATTGCTGCTGCTACTGGGAATAGGGAAACTGTTGGAACGCAAGTGGTTCAACAAAGTGGGATTCAGTGTTATAATTGCCAAGGTTATGGGCATATGGCAAAGGAATGCAGAAAGCCGAAACGGGTTAGGGACTCTAGCTATCATAAAGAGAAGATGTTGTTATGCAAGAAGATGGAAGCAGGGGTCAAATTGTCGGCTGAGGAAGGAGCAATGCTTGATGATACTGATGATGAAGCCTCCGACCAAAAATTAGAAGCACATTACTCGTACATGGCAAAGGTTGACGAAGTTCTCAACGTCACTGAAGATGACAATGGACCTATATTTGACACTGAGCCACTCGATAAGGTACACACCACTGATGAATATAATGTGTTTGGTGATACTCATGAGCATAGTGAGCTACCCAATGCCATTAATGACACATGTATGACAGAAAAGGTTGATAGCAATACCACACCCGATTCATCAGACATGTGCAATAATGAGTTTGAGGATGATCAACATGCAAATGAGTATGATGATGAGGAGCGTGTCGCGCTTGCTAATTTAATTGCCAGTTTACAAAAAGATGTCAATGAAACTAGAAAAAGTCAAAAGCAATTAAAGAAGGCAAACGCAGCGCTCACTCAAAATTTTGAAGAATGCAAAGACGCACTAATTACATCTAGTGAGACCATTGAACACTATAAAGATGAGCTTCTTCAGAAAACCAAATAACTTGAGGGGTACAAGGGTAGTGCGTTAAAAAGTCAAAAGGACGATCTTGAAAAGAAATACAACGAAACTCTTGAGTTATTAACCAAAGAGAAACGTCAATTTAATGTTTTGTTAATGGATGAACGTCAAAAAACGTACCTTGCTACCACCAAAGTTAACGAACTTGAACAACAACTTTTGATGGATAACACCGAGTCTGCTAAAATTCTTGATGTTAAGAAACAAGAGGTTGAAACGTTAAAACAAGATTTCAAAAGTCGACATGAAAAAGATACTGAAAAAGTAACGGAACTAGAAAAACAAGTCGAATTTTTGAAGAAAGTTGTTTATAAAACGCATGACTCTATTCAAACCGTAAGAATGTTAGCACCTCTGATAGGTGTGTAAACACCCATCCTTTTTACCACTTAATTACAATAATAACCGAGCCAAAACGTGTGTTTTGTGTCTTTTATGTCGGAATTATGCGTAGTTTGTATTTTTGTTGTGATTTAGGACGAAAAGGTGAAAAGTGGAGAAAACACGGGAATTCACGGGCATTTACGGACTTTTATTGAAGAAAAAGATGAAAGACGAAGTCAAGAAGTCAAGAGTGCAAAAATAACGGAAGTCCGAGACCAATTCTGAAGATTTATCGAAGAAAAAGTCAAAAGACGGAAGTTTATCAAAAGCCGAGAAACTCAAGTCTAATTTATTGAAGAATTTAAAGACGAGTTCAAAGAAATCCCGAGCCAAAAGTCATTTAAGTCCAAGTTTAAAGAAGATTAGAAGAATAAAGGACTAATGGTGAAATTAATGAAGATTAAAGAAGGAAGGACTTAATCTTGTAATTAAGAGAAAAGGAAAAAGGGGAGGAAGCTTCCTAATCCTCCCCTATATATAGATTAGGACTAGTTAATTTTCTTCTTTGTTGGCTAAGTGTGACAATTAGTCTTCCATTTTCTTTACCTTGCACCTTTAATTTTATGCACATTTAAATACTTGTCCAATTTAAATACCTTGTCTTGCACCTTAAATTCCTTTAATTTCAAGTAAGTTTCCATTTAATTATTGTCAATCTTTATTTTATCTTGTTAATCTCCTATCTACTTTTCTTGATCTTTGATTTTTATGTTTATGTTTGTGTTCATGTTCATGTCTTTATTTTGATCAAGTGGGTTTTTGATTGTTGTGATTAAATTTGTTAGTTTAATTGATATAGATTGTTTGTTTATGATTGTTTGTTGTTTCGTTATTAATTTGGTTAAATGTTTTGTTTTGATTTTGATTAATCTGTGTTAGATCTGTTATTACTGTGATCCCTTGTTCTTCGGGATTGTTTGTTTCTGTTTCTGTGTTCCCAGATAAGTTCCGAGCCAAAGAGAAGGAAGTCTTTCATTCGGAACTTTAAAAGTTCCGAATCAAGCTTCATCCGGAAGAGCTCCGAGTAAAGTTCATCCGGAAAACTTCCGAATCAATACTTCCGACTCAAGGGGGCTTCATCTGGAACATTAAAAGTTCCGGATCAACACTTCAGAACCAAAGTTCCGACTCAAGCTAGTTATATCCGGAAGTCTAAAAGTTCCGGATCAGCAAGGTTTCATTCGGAAGTCTCAAAAGTTCCGGATCAACTCAAAAGTTCCGAACCAAGGGCAAAGTTCCGGATCAAGAAGGCTTCATCCGGAAGTCTTCCGAATCAAGGAGTTCCGACTCAGTTGTGCTCATTCGGAACCTTGAAAGTTCCGGATCAAGCCAGTTCATTCGGAAGTTTTAAACTTCCGAATCAAGGTTTCTGTCAGGTTCTTTTTGGTTTTCTCTTTTTAAGTTCTGTCTTTTATTTTCAAGCTTTATTCTTCCCGCCTTTTATTTAGTTGCACTTTAAATTTGCCTTAGCTTTATTTTAGACTTGCCTTAGTTTAAGTTTTAGTTGCGTTTTAATTTTGCCTTAGTTAGATTTAAATTTGCGTCATTTACTTTAGTGCCCTTTAATTCTAGTCTCGCTTTTAAATACTTGCCCTTACTTTAATTAGTTTTAGATTTACTTTAATTGCACTTTTACCTTAAAGTCACGCACTTTTACTTTAAAGTTTCGCACTTTTACTTTAAATACTACAACGACACATTTTTGTTTCACCAAAATAAAACTGAGTCACACATTAAACACAAGTTTTTCAATTCGAAGAGATTGGTACAACGAATCTTTTTAACCTGAGTAAAATCGAGTTATCAACCTCCATCTATGTTTAAGGGTCAAGCTAGCTTTGCAAGTACTGATTATCTTGCCCAAGCTCAAGCTGTGAACCCGCGCATTTATATGGATGAGTCCGAATGGACCGATCCTGAATATCCTCTTGGTTATGATGAGACATCCCTTTGGGAAGAGGAGAGTAGATCACCGGTCAATAAAGATTTTGTGAAACCATACAATTATGCTTATGAGAATAGTCTATATGGTCTTTTCACTACACAAAAACAAAAGTCTCGTGAGGAATTGTTTTTAGAATGCAAACAAAGAAGAACTCAATGGAAGAAAGCTTTTGCTACTAAGAAAACAAACGTTTCTAAGTTCATCAACTACTTGCCTCTTGATGCTTCAAAAAGCAAGAGTAGGCAGACATTTGGTTTTCTACAACATTATATTGATAATATTAAATCCATTGTTGACAATGAATGGAAACAACGAGAAAATGACGAGTGGAAAAAACCAATTCCTCAAGATATAACTGTGCTTATCAAACAAATCTTAATACCGAACACGACCACATTAAAAGAAAATATGCTTGAATTTGAAAGATTAATTCGGGCTGAAATGTTTGATGATTTAAAATATGTTGAGTCTATTGAGAAAGAAATTGACGATCTTCAAATGGACAAGTCCGTTTTTTCAGATGAATATGATTTAATCTTAGAAGAATGTCTCTCCAAAGATATTTTGTGTGTTACTCTTCAATCTTGTGCTGGTATCGATGAATATTATGATGTTTCATGCAAATATCTTGATAAAATCAAAGAATGTGAGCGTCTTGAACTTGAGCTTTCAAAACATAAAGAAAATGTTGATAAAAAGGCTTTTGAGTTACTTCAACACAAAACCGATTTCCTTCAAAAACATTGTTATTCTCTTGAACTTGCTTTGCAAAAAGACGTTAGTCGTTTTCCACATGATAATAACTTGCAAGAAAAACTCTCCACAACGTTTCGAGAAATTAATGAGTTGAATTTGGAAATTAAAGGGTTGAAAGCTCAGTTACAAGACAGGAAAACAACGATAGCAGAGTTCCAGAAACTCGTTGCTAAGATGGGTGGGAAAGTTGTGGAACCTATCGTTAAGAAACCTGTTGTTAGACAACCCAATGCCTCTAAAGTACATATATCCTCTATCTTGGGAAAACCATCTGCTTTATCAAATTCTTCGTTTGCAAAACCTGTGTTTGCCCCCAAGATGGATGGAAAGGAAAGGTTACCACAGACTCAACCCATAAGAAATGTCATAGCACCAAGCGTTAAGCACAATAATGTGATTAAACCAGTGATGTATAGATTGGCCACTAAACCTACACAAAACAAAGAAAGTCAATCACCTCAGACTTCTAGAAGCACTAATAGACGTGTGTCTTTTACTACAGGAGTAATCCCCACTGATAGTGTTAGCCGGCCTCCGCTTAAGAGCACTCGCATGAATGAAATGGTTTGGCAAAACAAAAGTCAAGGGAAGATGAAGACAGTAGAAGACCACCCTAGGATTTTCAATGTTTCTCAGAATAAAACGTCTGTAATCGCATGTAATGACGATTTGAATGATTCGACTATGAATGCTTTGAATGTTAAGTTTGTTTGTGTGAAATGTGGAAAGTGTGCTAATGCTAATCATTCTATGTGTGCTATGAATAAAGACAAAGGCGTAGATACTAGAACTAAGAAGCAAGTTGCAATGCCTATTAGAGCTAGTAAACCCAAATGCAAAGTGAACCATTCTGGTGCAACCCCCACTAAGAAAAGTAATGCATCAGACTCCACCACTAAGAAGCCTAGAAGCAAAATTAAGGAATTATATGAGTCTGCTAGCAAGTCTTGGAAATGGTAGTTTGCTAATCAATGTCCTCCAGGATAAAAATGGATGCCTAAAGCTAGGACTGAAAATGTGACAACGAGTGTTAGTATGCCTTTAAATGTTGCTAAGGACACTAATGATTCTACTATCACAACTACTGTGGTATCCAATTTAGCAAATGCTCCATCGTGTTCTAACTCTTCTGCAGGTGATACAAATAATTCTCTTCATAATGGACTCCGGATGCACGAAGCACATGACGGGGAATCTCAAGCTTCTAATTAACATCGTGGAGAAGTTTCTGGGTACGGTCCGATTCGGAAATGATCAATTTGCACCGATCCTAGGATATGGAGATTTGGTTCAGGGGAATATTACAATCAAAAGGGTATACTACGTCGAAGGGCTCAATCACAATCCTTTCTGGTTGGTCAATTCTGTGATGCGGATTTGGAGGTTGCTTTCAGAAAGAAGACATGTTTTGTTCGTGATTATGATGGGAATGACTTACTTACCGGTACACGGGGTACTGATCTTTACACAATTTCACTTCAAGACACAACTTCATCAACTCTAATTTGCTTCATGGCTAAAGCTTCAACGACTCAGGCATGGCTATGGCATCAATGTTTATCTCATCTTAACTTTGATACCATCAACTTGCTTTCCAAGAAAGATATTGTGAGAGGCCTTCCAAGTTTGAAATTCATCAAAGATCATCTTTGTTCTTCTTGTGAGCTTTGTAAAGCTAAGCGAAGTAGCTTCAAAACAAAGACCACACCAAGCTCTAAAGGACGGTTAAATCTTCTCCATATGGATCTGTGTGGTCCCATGCGTGTTCAAAGTATCAATGGTAAGAAATATATTCTGGTAATTGTCGATGATTACTCAAGGTACACATGGACTCACTTCTTGAGGTCCAAGGATGAAACACCCGATGTTCTCATCAGCTTTCTTAAACTGATACAACGTGGTCTTCAAGCTCAAGTTAAAGTGGTTCGTACTGACAAAGGTACATAATTTTTGAATTCAAAACTGAGAAACTATTTTGAAGCCGAAGGGATTGAACACGAAACATCTATTGCTCGAACACCCGAACAAAACGGCGTTGTTGAAAGACGAAACCGTACTTTAGTTGAGGCTGCTCGAACATTATTATCTGCTTCAAAACTTCCACTATACTTTTGGGCCGAAGCCGTGTCAACCGCATGCTACACACAAAACCGTTCCTTAATTATCCCAAGACACTAAAAGACTCCATATCACATAATTCATGATCGAAAACCTTCACTCAAACACCTTCACGTTTTTGGATGTACGTGCTACATTATTCGAGATGGTGAAAATCTAGACAAGATGAAAGAGAAAGGTGATGCATGCATTCTAGTGGGATATGCAACTCAGTCTAAGGGATATAGAGTGTACAACAAGAGAACAAAATTGATAGTCGAAACTATTCATGTCAGATTTAATGAATTACAAGAAATGGCACTTGAACAAAACAGTTTAAGTCCCGATCCACAAAGACAAACGACTTCCGTTCATAACCGCACGGAACTCAGAACTCAAGACCACAGCAATGAACCGTCATGTTCAACGCTGGTTCCGGAAAATGTTCCTAGAGCTGATATGACAGTCGACACGACAATTGAAGAGTTGGAAATGTTATATGGACCAATGTATGATGAATATTTCACGGGGGAGAAACAAGTTGTATCAAAGTCTTCCGCTGTCACTCATGATAAGAATGATGATACCGATAATCGTCAACAAAAGGATACAACTTCATCTACTTCAACACGGGTTGCTGTAGATTTACCTCCTCTGAATATCACATCAATAACCGCTCCTACAACATCCACAACTACTGTCATGGCTCCAGAGAACACAAATCAAGCAGACGATGCATTATCTGATGAAGATGAATTTATCAACCCATTTGGTACACCGGTACACGAAACTGGAGAGTCTTCTACTCGCCATGTTGATCCGTCAAATATGCATATGTTCTATCAACGACATCCTTCAACACATCATTGGACCCGAGATCATCCTTTGGTTCACGTAATTGGAAACCCTTCACAGCCCGTTCGTACAAGACGACAACTAGCCACCGATGGCGATGTTTGTATGTTCGCACTCGCCGTGAGTATAGCTGAACCGAAAAACATCAAAGAAGTCATGGCTGATCATGCTTGGATTGAATCGATGACGGATGAACTTCAACAATTTGAAAGACTTAAAGTCTGGGAACTTGTTGACAGACCATACGATGTAATTCCATTAAATCTTCGATGGACCTGGATAAACAAGATGGATGAAGAGAATACGATCATCAAGAACAAAGCTAGGCTAGTGGCTAAGGGGTATGGACAAAAAGAGGGTATTGATTTTGAAGAATCATTTGCACCAATTGCTCGTATGGAAGCGGTTAGGATTTTCCTTGCTTATGCTGCACATAAGGGATTCACTGTCTATCAAATGGACGTAAAGACATCATTTCTTAACGGTCCTTTGAAGGAAGAAGTCTATGTCACACAGCCGGAAGGATTCGTCAATCCTCATTATCCTGACAAGGTGTATCGTCTACACAAAGCACTATATGGACTAAAGCAAGCTCCAAGGGCGTGGTACGACGAGCTCTCGAAATTTCTGGTATCCAAAGGTTTCTCAAAAGGTTCCATTGATTTAACTTTGTTCACTTATACATATGGGGACGACATTTTGCTTGTGCAGATTTATGTTGATGACATTATTTTCGGGTCTACAAACCCAAAACTTTCAAAATGGTTTGAAAAAGTAATGCACAACAGATTTGAAATGTCAATGATGGGCGAACTAAAATTCTTTTTAGGAATTCAAGTTCACCAATCCCCAAGTGGTATCTTTATAAACCAAGCTAAGTATTGTCAAGAGATAATCAAAAAGCATGGTATGACTTCATGTGACCCCGTTGGGACACCATTATTAACCACATCCCTAGATGCTGATTTGGAGGGATTACCCATAGATCAAACGAAATATCGTTCCATGATCGGGTCCCTCATGTACTTGACAGCAAGCAGACCTGATATTCATCATGCTACATGTTATTGTGCACGATATCAAGCATGACCCACTGAAAAACACCTCAAGGAGGTTAAACGGATCTTTCGGTACCTAAAGAATACCATTCATTTGGGACTCTGGTATCCGAGGGAAACCGGTTTCTTTCTAACGGGCTATTCAGATTCCGATCATGCAGGGTGTCTTGATACACGAAAAAGTACTTCTGGTGGTGCACAATTTCTAGGACAAGATAAGCTTGTGGGATGGTCTTCCAAGAAGCAGGATTGCACGTCACTTTCATCAGCCGAAGCGGAGTATGTGTCTCTATCTGCGTGCTGTGCTCAAGTTCTTTAGATGAGAACACAACTCACGGATTATGGCTTCCACTTTGATAAAGTACCTATGTACTGTGACTCAAAGTCTGCCATAGCCATCTCCTGCAATCCGGTACAGCATTCCCGCACGAAGCACATTGATGTCAGATATCACTTCATTAAGGAACAAGTTGAAAAGGGTATTGTTGAATTATACTTTGTTGGAACTGATTACCAATTAGCTAACTTGTTTACAAAAGCTCTTTCGAAAGAGAGGTTTGCGTATCTTGTTAGGCAAATTGGTATGAGATGTTTGACTCCAGCAGAACTGGAGGTTCTGGCAAAGAAGCCTGCTTGATTCATCTATCGAACATCTACTTGTAAATATTAATGAAAAAACAAAATACAAAATATAAAACATATAAAAACAAAACACAAAATTAAAAATCGTTCAAAATCCAAAAATATTCTTCTCGACATGTCTTTCAGTATCGATAATATGGACGTGCCTAGAAATGTCGCTCAATAACGACACGGGTGTGTACATAAAGCTCGAATGAAAGTTGTAAATATTTTTCAAAACATGTCATTTCTTCTTTTAATAAAGGAAATTGTCTATTTTGGACAATACTTCCAAACAACGGGTAGAGCAATCTATCACGGGTTGAGCTAGTCACAAAACATTCAACGTTTTGAGCTCAACACAATGGCTTGTAATCACTTTCAGATTGCAACCCGGACCGATATTCACGGGGGAGTGTACGATTTAGTGCCCTTACCCTCAACAAAAGAAGAGAAATCTTCTTACACTTGAGTGGATTCGTCAAGACATTCAAAGTCTATGAACTCAAGTTTATGCTTTAGAAAAACCTCTTCGACAAAAAGAAATAGGATTTTTCAAAAAGCGTTGAACACAATTCTTTCAAGAATTTCTCAATGATTATTCAAAATCTTTCAAAAATTGTGTGTTCAACAACTCCCATCCTCAAAAAGCGAAATGTGGATCATATCCTCACAATGACAATTCAATTGGATCAATTTTTGAGGGGGAGCATTTTAACTTCATGCAAAAGATTAACACATCTTTCTCCCAGAGTTTTTCACGACTATTTTTCAAAATGTATTTTAATCAAATTTGGTATCTCTAATATCAAAAGATTTTATATATTAGAGATAGGGGAGAAAATGTTATTAAAATGTGATCTTATATAAGACTCAAGCACTTTAAATCTTACCTACATATGCGAAACACTTTCGATTATCGATGCACATGTGAAGGGGGAGCATTTCTGAAACGACAAAACTAGCAAGGTGTTAAATGTTTTTCAAACACTTTGTTAGAATTTAAAGTGGTTTTCATGGTTACGATCAAATACCCACAACATCTTTAATTCATGACGTTATTGGTGTCAAAAGGGTGGTTAGGTTTAAGTCCTATGATCCAACCAGAACCGGAGGGATCTTCCCAGGGACAATCCAATAGATTATTAGAAGTCCTTAGGAAAGATGGAGTAGAATGTGAACGAAGCTGAATGCCGACTAGGTACTGATGATAGCACTGGAACAATCACAACAAGGTGCTATTAATGATGTCTTGGTAAGCATTGAAGGGGTTGAAGAATGAAAAAGAAATGTAAGGATAAAGGGTCTAAAGAAAGAAGCCCTCCATACAACTTAGGCAGAAACTGGGTCAACTCATCATGAAGACAAACTCATCATGGACCCAGTGAAGTTAAACCCTTTCCTATCTACTCAGGCTTCTCTCAAAAGAAGTTTGTTTTATTGTCACGGAGATCAACACGATTTCTATTGACTTTCTCACTCCGAGATAGTTGATATTGAATAGGTGGCATCTGCTCTAGCCTCCGACCACTAAAAGTGCACAAATCGAGTCTAGAGCCAAGAGATCAATCAAATCTCGTTAGGACACACGGATGAAGATCAAGAGAGTCCTACGCTATATCCTTGTGATATTGCTAGAACACTCAGAGTGATACTACTTAGTATTCACAATGATGAGTGGAAATCCTTCCAGTGTTAACATCAAACAGCACTGCGGTAGGTCATATGTAAGATTCTTTATGAATTGAACATGTGTAAAAACTGAAAAGCAACAGTGGTTTGATTCTGAACTGATTCAAACTCGTTTCAGGTTTCTACGCAATATCTTTATGGTCTTGCCAGAACATTCAGAGTGATATTCATTAATATTCACAGTGACGAATGGAAATCCTTCTAGCGTCAACCTCAAACAGCGTTACGGTAGGTGACTTGTGAGATTCTTATGAATCAAGCTTGTGTCAACTGGAAAGCAACAATGGTAAGATTCTTTACGAATCACACTTGTTCCAGGAATTTGAATTGACGACTTTAATCAAGCGGATATTTATCCAATTGATTCACTCTTTATGTTCGCAGTCTTTCTTTGAGACGGTCGAGTAAAGAGAACGGCTAGTACAACCGCGAAACCCTGTCAAGGAGATTCTTAATTGAATCTACCTATCACAGGTACGGTATTTAATATCGTATAATGGTCTACACCGACCGGAGGTAAAACGCTACCGATTTAGGACGAATGTCAAAGCCATTCAGTCCGTGTCTATGTTTTGTCTCGAGAAGGTGGCGTCACGGTGTACACAGCAAAGTCAATGATTCAGAAACCACATACTCATGCCTAAAGACATATTCAACAATTAATAGTGTGAGCATGTGGATGAAGACACAAGATCGCAAGATGGCAAAGACAAGACAAGGATGATTTGAAGATCTCAAGCTTAAAGACAAAGTCGAAAGACAACGACAAAGGCTCAAAGATCACAACATGAAGGAACAAGACTACGATTACACGTTCAAGGCTCATTTATGGCGAGATTAGTAATCTCTACAAATTTTCTAAATGACCAAGGTTTATGACCTCTCATTGGGGGAGATTGTTAGCCTCAAAATATTGAGTCAAACAAGAATGCTCGGTCATATGTTTATTATGTATCGTAAAATAGAACGTTGTAATAGGTAGTAGATTAGTCGTGTATAACGGGCTTAACTTTAAGCTAAGGTTCATTAATAATGTGACATCCGTCAATTTTTCATCTTTATTTTTCCATGTATTTATTTAATGTGAGCTTTGAACCTTGTGGATTTAACAAATTGAGAAGTTATCTCATATTTATGAAGTATCCTCATTTGTTTACTAATGTAGTGTCGACTTAAACTATATTGTTTGTTTTGCTTTGCGGACAAAGCCCTCTTTAGGGAGAGCGAATGTAACAACTCGAATTTTTCGATTATTAAATGGACGTGCTCGTTGCACTACGTTTCACTTGTTAACGGTTTGTGCCGTACGAATGCACTACGATGTTTTGAGAACACGAACGCTTATTATTATCAATTCTAGGACGTGTAAACTCCCACGCTATTATGTGACTTGGATGTGTCACGTGGGATATAACAACAAACATAAACGAGGATCGAATGGTATTATATTGTCAAAACTAAACAACGACAATCCTACTAATTTACTTGTCGCGTGGTTATAAAACTTGTCTGAGTCTACGAATACTAGAAAGGGTCGTCGGACCTAATCGAATTGAACATTTCACCAAAATCAAACAAGTAAACACTTTATTATTTACTTGGGCCAAAGCCTAAGTGTGATGTTACAAGCTAAACCACCATCTGGGAACCAAAACACAAACCTGGACACCACTTTAGACCACCATTCGGTCAACAAAAGTCAAGATCACAGGATAAACTACTTAGCCTCACTAGCAGCCAACACACAGGCCAAGATTACCCCATTTGGGTATGTCACAAGCATACCAATTCCAGATTTAGACTAACCCTAAGAAAATTATTACAAGTTAAATACTATCACAATTTTCACAATCTCAACACAATCCTTAAACACAAAACAATATTACAACACAAACAAATCTGGGTTGATCAAAGCTACTGAGTTTCCAGCCAAGCCATTCCTTTCCTGTCCAAATACACCAAGCCGGAAATCCTTTCCTCATTGTGAGTCTTTTACCCACCTTTCTTTTATTTTCTGCATACATTTAGTTGTGCTTGTCATTTTAAAAACAACCTGCGAAAACAAACCAAACCAAACTAGTTAGTCTTGTAAGACCATTTGGATTAAGTATAATAATAATAGTATTGTGCTGTCAATTTGTACTATTGAACCCATGACCCAAACCCCCCATTTTTCTGTCGAGACCAGACCTTTTTCTTTTTACCATTTTATGTGTTTTTCTTTACTAACCATATTTTGTTTAAAAATAATATTAATGGTAACAGTAACAATCAAAACCCCTCTAACCGAACCCTATGCCCGAATCTGACGAAACCCTAATCACCCTAGAAACATGTCAAGACATAAAGTAAACCGATTCATGTCACAAAAATGCTAGTTATTTACATTTAAACATTCGGGTATGAAAACCCCCAATTATTCCGAAACCCTAATTTTTGTAACTTGATTTTATTATATAATTAATACAAACTGATACTTAGAAACACTAATTAATTAGAATAAAACACAAGATTAAGAAAACCCCCATTAATTCGAAACCCTAATTTTTTAAAATGATTTTATTAAGTAATTAATACCAATTAGTACTCATAAACACTAATTAATTGTAATAAAATACTAGATTTTGAAAACCCCCAAATATTTCGAAAACCCTAATTCGTGTATAAATCATTCGAGACTCTCTTTGAAATGTTTTTATAAATCAAATGATTTAAAATCAGTAAACCCCCTTTATTTTCGAAAATATAATCAAAAACTATTTAAACCAATTTCTTTTCTTAATAGAGATTGAAAACTTATCTTTTGTGAAGAACCACTACCGAATCTCCCTGGAAACACCTCGAGGATGGATTAAATTTGATGTGGGGATGAAATCCCACACCCCTCGCATGATATTCGAGCTAGGACTTTCATGTTTATTGATAATAATGAATCTGAAGTATTGATTTTGGCCATGGATGTGTTAGATCCGAGTTTTTAGAGAGAGAAGATAATATGGGACGGTTGGGAGTTATATTCGAGAGAGAGAGAGTGTTGACTATGTGTTTTGGGAATAAATGAAACAGATGGACACAATTTAACCTTGTTAATTCATTGTTTGTATCGCCTGGTTTGGGACCGGGTTGGGTAAATCAATAATGGGCCGAGCCCATGTATTATCTTGTAGTGATGGATAGTCCAATTTTGGGCCGAGTTTTTAAAGGCCAAAAACTAAATTGTGTTTGTACATTGTTAAGCTAAAGCCCGTTTGATATCCGGGTAGTATTTTCGTGTTTTCCCTTAAACAAAATTTATCGTCCAGCACAACTAGGATGTCATGCATGCTTTCAGTATTACTTGTCATTTTCGTGACACAAACTTTATACTTAACTAGGTCACGGATAACGTGACCGTATTCTCGCGCTACATTTACATTTCCATCACTTTGCTGATTTAACGAGGTGAGTTTATAGCCCCACTTTTTAACTGCTTTTACTACTTTTTGGGGTGAGACATTGCTTGATTTAACGTATGAACACAAGTGCATTTACTGATTTATATACTAGTCTAAGTCCCACTAAAAACCCAGTTGCTTTGGCCCGTGAATCGTGAACCGTTAATTACTTTTTGTAAGCGCGAATGTTATGGATAGATCTATCGGGGTTGACGCCCCTGTCCGTCTGGGTCCAACAGGGGACAAGCGGGCACAGTTTCATTTGAGTCTGAGATAGGATGTCGTGGGTTTAGGCATCCAGTTGGGCTACATTTATATGATTATACTGCCGGTGTTGTTAACGCTTCGGTGTCACGAGCTTAGACTGTAATAAATGCTTTTATGATAACTTTGTATTTGTTATATTGTCATCATGTTTGGGAAAAATCTTGTGGTTCATTAAACACTTCAAATTAACTAAACCTATGAACGCACCAACTTTATGTTGACGCTTTAGCAATGTTTTTCTCAGGTATTAAGAACGAAGATGCTATGTGAGGTCTCATCCACTGCCGTCATTTCTATTGAAAATAAAGATCATTTGTACTACTTGGAAACTATGTTTTTGTATCTGTGACCAGTTTTATGCTTCCGCACTATGTTAAAACTATTTATTTTATCAAATGCAAGTGATCAATTTTCTGAACATCTCATTTAGAGGTCGTTCTTTGTAACTGTGTGTATGATAATCATGACGTCACCACTCCCTTGTTGCCATTATACTCTGATATTTTTGGAGTGTGACAGATTGGTATCAGAGCCATGGTTATAGAGAACTAGGTTGCATTTAGTAACTCTAGACTATAACTGTTATGTGTTTAGTTGATTTTCATACGGATTATAAGTATCAAGTATATATATATACATGGATATATATATGTAATGAACAATTATTATTGGAGTCGAGTGATTCAACATTATATAATATATGATAAATGGGATACATGTGATTTAACAATTACGAGATATAATTGCATGGGGTACATGTGCAACAACAAAATCTTAGTTATGTTACATGGGATACATGTGGTTTGAACATTGATTGCTATATGTCATGTCGATGTCCCTTTCACGGACTAATTATATGAGATATTTACACACATCTATTCTGTTTATGTTACAGCGATGTCTTCTTCTGATGATTCAGCGTCTTCAGGGGCATACCACAACCACAGTTCACAATCGACTGTCAGTTCATCGATGGGATTACCTAGAGGATCACCATCAGGATATCCGTGGTACCGGATGACTTCAGATGATGAGACTGAGAGAGAGATTGAGGAGGTTTACCATTCACCGATCCATATCCCTGATGCACCAGCGGATGACGTACTTAGCCTAGAAGGCGGAGGAGAGGACGACCTATCCGCTGATGTGGTGCAGTCACCAGGGCAGGCATCGGTCACTAGAGGTGAATCAATGGAAGATACTAAGAATGATGATGCGGAGTTCACCGATGGAGAAGGTGAACCCATGGAGGTCACAGACACTGAGGACCCACCTGCTACGTATGCTGCTACTCCTGAGGCTTCCATCGCACTCATCTCCTCGTCTTCGTCTGAAGACGAAGGGGAAAGGGCAGACACCTCTACCCCAGCACCTGGCACTCTGCCTTTCTACTATGTTAGGCGACGTCTCCAGGGGAGAGCCGCTCGACCACCACCTTCACCTTACCGACCCCTCATACCTTTCTCTGCCACTGACAGGCGTGCAGCCCGCACATCTGCCAGTCCTGCCCCAGAGGCGTCACTACCACCACCACCACCAGAGACTGTACCTGCTGTGTATCAGGAGATGCTTGCCGATGTTGGTATCTCTACTGGACCGAGAGCTGCGACCCCTATTCCTAGGAGAGCTACATCAACAGTTGTGATGCTTAGAGCAGCGGATGGATGTGTGACGACCCGTTTGAATAGGTTGGAGGATGATGTGGAGACTTTGGGTGAGGAGTATGAAGAGATGCAGGATAAGTTGGAGGCATTGACAAAGAAGAGTCCAGTTGAGGATGAGACGACATTGACGGTTTGTGTGACCCGTCTTCGAGGACAGCTCCATACTGTTCTCGACCAGATGGACACAATGCCGAATGCTCGCCTCAAGGAGATCGAGAGCCTGATGACCCGTTGGGGAGTGGAGCCACAGGTTGAGGTGGGTGGACTAGAGGCACCTGTTGAGGACCCTATTGCTGACTTAGAGGGCAGGTTTAGGGCCGCTTGCCATGATACCGAGGTCAGACTTAGGGATGCCCAGGCTCGCGAGGACTTGGTTGAAAGGAGGCTGACAGAGATTGAGAGAGCACTTCACCAGCGTCATAAGGGTACTAGTTAGACTTACCATGTACTGTTGACTCATTGTTGTACGACCACTAAGCTATGAGGTTTATCTCAGCTAGTTGGCATTTTCCATTTTTTTTTCCTTATTATGTATGTCGAATTGTGATGTATTTCAAAACATTTCTATGGATGTTAGGTTATGACATTATCTTATTTGGGTTACAAAATTTGTGCGATCATCATATATTGTTTATTATACCGTTGAGCATTTCATAATTGTATTGTGCGTGCCATGAATGTTATGTCTGGCAAAACTCATTGTCTTGTTTACCTTTTAGATTATGGCACCAGTTAGAAGATCTGAGACACAGAATCCACCAGCTGCTACCGGTGGGATTGACCCAGTCATGCTCAGTGAAATTATCGCGGAACGGGTGGCTGAGGCACTCGCAGCAGCTGAAGCGATCCGTACAGCGAGCACGCAAGAGGAGACAAACCAAGGGGCCACTGTTGCCAATGCGCGGACCTGCACCTACAAGGAATTCCGTGCGGTTACACAAGTGAGTTTCCGTGGTACTGAAGGTGCAGTAGGTTTGACTAGATGGTTTGAGAAGTTGGAATCTCAATTTGGGATTAGTAATGTTGCTGAAGCTGATAAGGTGAAGTTTGCAAAAAAGCACATTGGTGGATAGTGCTTTGACTTGGTGGAATATCTATGCTCGTGCAGTGACCATTGATGTTGCCCAAGCAACACCTTGGAGTGAGTTCAAAGCTATGTTGTTAGGAAGTATTGCCCACGAAATGAAGTCAAGCAAATGGAGGTTGAGCTATGGAACTTGAAAGTCAAGGGTACCGCCCTTACTGCTTACAATCAGCGCTTTCAAGAGCTAGTCTTGTTGTGTCCCGAAATGGTGCCCAACGATGACCGATTGTTGGAGCGATACATTGAGGGCTTACCTTTGAGCATCAAGGGGAATGTGACTTCATCAAATCCAAATGACTTGCATGAGGCAATCGATATGGCTCAGAGTTTGATGTACCAAGTGGTGCAAGAGTTGGGGGAGAATACTGGAGACAAGAGGAAGTGGTCTGGCAATCACTACAACAACAATAACAACAACAACAACAACAACACTAATAACTACAGTCAAATAAAGTGTCAAGAGGTGGCTAGAGTGTTTACTGCTGGGCAAAGTAATGCTGGAAACTATGTTGGAAGATTTCCTTTCTGTGGAAAGTGTGGCCGACACCACGAGGGAACATGTCCCCCTACATGCTACAACTGTGGAAAGGCTGGACATAAGGCAAAGGAGTGTCGAGCACCACCCCGTACTGCTAACCAAAGAGGACCGGGAACTCAAGGTGGTCAAGGAGCGAATGTTACTTGTTTTGGGTGTGGAGAGAAAGGGCGTTACAAGAATAAGTGTCCAAGCAGTGGGAACCAAGGTCGTGGTAATCAAATTCGAGGCAACCAAAACCACAACCAAGTGAACCAGAAGCAGAACCAGGGAATCGGGGAGGAAATAACCGAGCCACAACCAGTGCTCCAAGTGGATTCACGACACCTAGCAAGGTGTATCATTTGTGTGCTGAGGCTGCGGTGCAAGACAACAATGTTGTGACTGGTACGTTCCTAGTCAATAACAACTATGCTTCAATACTATTTGATTCTGGTGCGGATAGGAGTTTTGTGTCATCTGCATTTAGTGAACGCCTAAATATCACCCCTACTGCGTTAGATATTAAGTATAATGTAGAACTAGCCGATGGGAAGTCAGTGACCACCGATGCTATTCTGAAAGGATGTAGTCTAAGGTTACAAGATCGTTCGTTCAGTATCGACTTACTCCCCATAGAATTGGGAAGTTTTGATGTCATCATTGGAATGGATTGGATATCGAAGCATCACGCGGAAATTGTATGTCATGAGAAGTGCGTCCGTGTTCCTTATGGAAACGATGTACTAATCATATAAGGCGAAAGAAGTGGAGTGAAGAATAGATCGAGACTGGAAGTCATCTCATGTATTAGAACCCAAAGATACATTGAGAAGGGATGTCCAGTGTTCTTGGTTCAAGTAACGCGAAAGGAGGAAGAAGAAGATCATGAGAAGAAGGTTGAAGATGTACCGATCGTTAGAGATTTTCCAGACGTATTCCCAGAAGACTTACCGGGGTTACCACCAACACGACAAGTGGAGTTTCACATAGAGCTTACACCAGGAGCCGCACCTGTTGCTAGAGCCCCATACCGCTTAGCACCAGCAGAGATGAAAGAGCTAGATGAACAACTAAAGGAACTTTCTGGCAAGGGTTTCATTAGGCCGAGTTCCTCACCTTGGGGAGCACCGGTCCTATTCGTCAAAAAGAAAGATGGATCCTTTAGGATGTGTATTGATTACCGAGAGTTGAATAAGCTGACGATAAAGAACCGCTACCCATTGCCAAGAATTGATGATCTTTTCGACCAACTGCAAGGATCTAGCATATACTCGAAGATTGATTTAAGGTCGGGATATCATCAGCTAAGGGTTAGAGAAGAAGACGTCCACAAGACGGCTTTTAGAACCCGGTACGGACACTACGAGTTCCAAGTTATGCCTTTTGGTTTGACAAACGCACCCGCGGTATTCATGGATCTCATGAACCGAGTTTACAAACCATACTTGGACAAGTTTGTGATTGTATTCATCGATGATATTCTCATATACTCTCGGAATGAAGAAGAACACAAAGAGCATTTGAAGACCATACTAGAGCTGCTGAGGAAGGAGAAGTTATATGCAAAGTTTTCCAAATGTGAGTTTTGGATAAACACGGTGCAATTCCTTGGGCATGTAATCGATAGCAGTGGTATTCACGTTGATCCTGCTAAGATCGAGGCTGTGAAAGATTAGGAGACTCCTACAACACCTACGCAGATCCGCCAATTTTTAGGTCTTGCTGGTTACTATAGGAGATTCATTGAGGGTTTCTCCAAGATAGCTAAACCAATGACGGAGTTAACTCAAAAGGACAAGAAGTTTGAGTGGAAAGAGGATCAAGATTTGGCATTCCAAACATTGAAGCAGATGTTGTGTGAAGCACCTATACTAGCCCTACCCGAGAGTAATGAAGACTTTATAGTATATTGTGATGCATCCATAAAAGGGTTGGGTGCGGCGTTGATGCAAAGGACTAAGGTCATTGCTTATGCGTCAAGACAACTAAAAGTGCACGAGAAGAACTACACAACTCATGATCTAGAGTTAGGAGCAGTGGTGTTTGCCCTGAATATTTGGAGACACTACCTTTATGGTACAAAGTGTGTTACAAAGCTACCTAAAACCTCAGCTGGATTTGACACTATTTGGGTCATCATCGATCGACTCACCAAATCGGCTCACTTCATACCAATCAAGGAGACAGATGGAATGGATAAGTTAGCAAGAACATACTTGGAGGAAGTAGTCACGAGGCATGGTGTGCCTGTGTCTATAATCTCTGACCGAGATAGCCGATTTACTTCACAGTTTTGGAAGTCGGTGCAGAAAGCATTGGGAACGCAGTTGGATATGAGCACTGCGTATCATCCCCAAACTGACGGTCAAAGTGAAAGGACCATTCAAACCCTAGAAGATATGCTGAGAGCTTGTGTGATCGACTTTGGAAATAGATGGGATAGGCACCTGCCACTGGTGGAGTTCTCATACAACAATAGTTATCACACTAGCATTAAGGCAGCACCGTTCGAAGCATTGTATGGTAGAAAGTGTCGTTCACCCGTGTGTTGGGCAGAGGTTGGTGAGGCCCAACTCACTGGACCCGAGATCATACATGAGACTACTGAGAAGATCTTTAAGATCAAGAGCCGTATGCAAGCCGCAAGAGATCGACAAAAGAGTTATGCTGACATGAGAAGCAAACCCCTTGAGTTTGAGGTTGGCAATAGAGTCATGTTGAAGGTCTCACCTTGGAAGGGTGTGATTCGCTTTGGAAAGCGTGGAAAGTTGAATCCTCGTTACATTGGACCATTCAAGATTATAGAGAGGATTGGCCCCGTGGCCTATCGTTTGGAGTTACCTCAAGAACTTAGCCGAGTGTATAATGTGTTCCACATTTGCAATCTGAAGAAATGCTTATCTGACGAGACACTCGTTATTCCTTTAGAAGAGATCCAACTCGACGACAAACTCAACTTCGTAGAAGAACCGGTGGAGGTCATGGACCGTCAGGTCAAACAGCTCAAGCAAAGTCGTATACCTATCGTGAAAATCCGTTGGAATGCACGTAGAGGTCCAGAATACACGTGGGAACGTGAAGACCAATTCAAGAGCAAGTATCCTCATCTTTTCGCTAATCACCCTACTACAACGACGTCTTGATTTCGTGACGAAATCTCTAAAACATGGGGATACTGTGACATCCGTCAATTTTTCATCTTTATTTTTCCATGTATTTATTTAATGTGAGCTTTGAACCTTGTGGATTTAACAAATTGAGAAGTTATCTCATATTTATGAAGTATCCTCATTTGTTTACTAATGTAGTGTCGACTTAAACTATATTGTTTGTTTTGCTTTGCGGACAAAGCCCTCTTTAGGGAGAGCGAATGTAACAACTCGAATTTTTCGATTATTAAATGGACGTGCTCGTTGCACTACGTTTCACTTGTTAACGGTTTGTGTCGTACGAATACACTACGATGTTTTGAGAACACGAACGCTTATTATTATCTATTCTACGACGTGTAAACTCCCACGCTATTATGTGACTTGGATGTTTCACGTGGGATATAACAACAAACATAAACGAGGATCGAATGGTATTATATTGTCAAAACTAAACAACGACAATCCTACTAATTTAATTGTCGCGTGGTTATGAAACTTGTCCGAGTCTACGAATACTAGAAAGGGTCGTCGGACCTAATCGAATTGAACATTTCACCAAAATCAAACAAGTAAACACTTTATTATTTACTTGGGCCAAAGCCCAAGTGTGATGTTACAAGCTAAACCACCATCTGGGAACCAAAACAAAAACCTGGACACCACTTTAGACCACCATTCGGTCAACAAAAGTCAACATCATAGGATAAACTACTTAGCCTCACTAGCAGCCAACACACAGGCCAAGATTACCCCATTTGGGTATGTCACAAGCATACCAATTCCATATTTATACTAACCCTAAGCAAATTATTACAAGTTAAATACTATCACAATTTTTCACAATCTCAACACAATCCTTAAACACAAAACAATATTACAACACAAACAAATCTGGGTTGATCAAAGCTACTTAGTTTCCAGCCAAGCCATTCCTTTCCTGTCCAAATACACCAAGCCGAAAATCCTTTCCTCATTGTGAGTCTTTTACCCACCTTTTTTTTTATTTTCTGCATACATTTAGTTGTGCTTGTCATTTTAAAAACAACCTGCGAAAACAAACCAAACTAGTTAGTCTTGTAAGACCATTCGGATTAAGTATAATAATAATAGTATTGTGCTGTCAATTTGGACTATTGAACCCATGACCCAAACCCCCCATTTTTCTGTCGAGACCAGACGTTTTTCTTTTTACCATTTTATGTGTTTTTCTTTACTAACCATATTTTGTTTAAAAATAATATTAATGGTAACAGAAACTATCAAAACCCCTCTAACCGAACCCTATGCCCGAATCTGACGAAACCCTAATCACCCTAGAAACATGTCAAGACATAAAGTAAACCCGATTCATGTCACAAAAATGCTAGTTATTTACATTTAAACATTCGGGTATGAAAACCCCCAATTATTCCGAAACCCTAATTTTTGTAACTTGATTTTATTATATAATTAATACAAACTGATACTTAGAAACACTATTTAATTAGAATAAAACGCAAGATTAAGAAAACCCCCATTAATTCGAAACCCTAATTTTTTAAAATGATTTTATTAAGTATTTAATACCAATTAGTACTCATAAACACTAATTAATTGTAATAAAATACTAGATTTAGAAAACCTCCAAATATTTCGAAAACCCTAATTCGTGTATAAATCATTCGAGACTCTCTTTGAAATGTTTTTATAAATCAAATGATTTAAAATCAGTAAACCCCCTTTATTTTCGAAAATATAATCAAAAACTATTTAAACCAATTTCTTTTCTTAATAGAGATTGAAAACTTATCTTTTCTGAAGAACCACTACCGAATCTCCCTGGAAACACCTCGAGGATGGATTAAATTTGATGTGGGGATGAAATCCCACACCCCTCGCATGATATTCGAGCTAGGACTTTCATGTTTATTGATAATAATGAATCTGAAGTATTGATTTTGGCCATGGATGTGTTAGATCCGAGTTTTTAGAGAGAGAAGATAATATGGGACGGTTGGGAGTTATATTCGAGAGAGAGAGTGTTGACTATGTGTTTTGGGAATAAATGAAACAGATGGACACAATTTAACCTTCTCAATTCATTGTTTGTATCGCCTGGTTTGGGACCGGGTTGGGTAAATCAATAATGGGCCGAGCCCATGTATTATCTTGTAGTGATGGATAGTCCAATTTTGGGCCGAGTTTTTAAATGCCAAAAACTAAATTGTGTTTGTACATTGTTAAGCTAAAGCCCGTTTGATATCCGGGTAGTATTTTCGTGTTTTCCCGTAAACAAAATTTATCGTCAAGCACAACTAGGATGTCATGCATGCTTTCAGTATTACTTGTCATTTTCGTGACACAAACTTTATACTTAACTAGGTCGCGGATAACGTGACCGTATTCTCGAGCTACATTTACATTTCCATCACTTTGCTGATTTAACGAGGTGAGTTTATAGCCCCACTTTTTAACTGCTTTTACTACTTTTTAGGGTGAGAGATTGCTTGATTTAACGTATGAACACAAGTGCATTTACTGATTTATATACTAGTCTAAGTCCCACTAAAAGCCCAGTTGCTTTGGCCCGTGAATCGTGAACCGTTAATTACTTTGTGTAAGCGCGAATGTTATGGATAGATATATCGGGGTTGACGCCCCTTTCCGTCTTGGTCCAACAGGGGACAAGTGGGCACAGTTTCATTTGAGTCTGAGATAGGATGTCGTGGGTTTAGGCATCCAGTTGGGCTACATTTATATGATTATACTGCCGGTGTTGTTAACGCTTCGGTGTCACGAGCTTAGACTGTAATAAATTCTTTTATGATGACTTTGTATTTGTTATATTGTCATCATGTTTGGGAAAAATCTTGTGGTTCATTAAACACTTCAAATTAACTAAACCTATGAACTCACCAACTTTATGTTGACGCTTTAGCAATGTTTTTCTCAGGTATTAAGAACGAAGATGCTATGTGAGGTCTCATGCACTGCCGTCATTTCTATTGAAAATAAAGATCATTTGTACTATTTGGAAACTATGTTTTTGTATCTGTGACCAGTTTTATGCTTCCGCACTATGTTAAAACTATTTATTTTATCAAATGCAAGTGATCAATTTTCCGAACGTCTCATTTAGAGGTCGTTCTTTGTAACTGTGTGTATGATAATCATGACGTCACCACTCCCTTGTTGCCATTATACTCTGATATTTTGGGAGTGTGACAAATAAGTAACTAAAGCCCAAAAGGAAAGCCCGACCCAAACCATATAGTCCATAAAGAAGCCCGCATGTGGGTGGACTATATATACCCTTCCTAGCATGTTAGGAAGGGTGTTGGTCAATTCATTTTTCTCCTAATCTAATATTTCACAAGTTCACACACTTCTCTCTTTTTTCTCTCTCTAGTTTCTCTCTCTAAAATTCATCTCATATCTACCTTTCTTTCTTCATTAATCGTATAGAATCATCATATATTAGGGACAACAAAGTTGCATTTTCCGGTGTTTTCCTGCGGTCTCAATATCATCATTACAATGCTTAAGGGCCCAATAAGCTGTGTGTTAGAGTTCAATAGGTAGATGGCAATTCTTCCCATACACAAGCTTATAAGGAGTGCACCCGATGGGCGTCTTATGAGCGGTCCTAAAGGCCCATCAAGCATCGTCCAACTTATCCGACCAAGACTGTCGGTTCTCCCCTATCGATCTCTCCAAGATCCTATTTAAAGCTCGGTTTAAAACCTCGACTTGCCCACACGTTTGTGGGTGATAAGCCGTAGAAAACCGATGTGTAACTCCATATTTCCTTAAGACCCTTTCGAATTGGTCATTACAAAAGTGGGTTCCATGATCGCTTATGATCGCACGAGGGGTTCCAAACCGAGAAAACAAGCTTTTCAAAAACTTGACTACCACACGAGCATCGTTCGTGGGCAAAGCCTTAGCTTCCACCCACTTGGATAGGTAGTCAACGGCGACAAGGATGTACTTATTACCACGAGATGATGGGAACGACCCCATAAAGTCAATACCCCAAACGTCAAAGATCTCACACACTTGGATGATGTTTTGTGGCATTTCATCGTTTTGTGAGGCTTTTCCTTATCGTTGGCATGAGTCACATGACTTTACAAGTGCATGTGCATCTCGGTAAATAGTATGCCAAAAGAATACCGCATCAAAAACCTTCTTAGCCGTGAGACTAGCACCGTGGTGACCACCCGTGGGTCCCTCATGACAAGCTCTATGGATGTTAGAAGCTTTGGTGCCAAAAACACAACGTCGAACGATTTGATCCGCACAAGTCCGAAAAAGATAAGGGTCATTCCAAAAGTAGAACTTGACGTCACGAAAGAATTTTCGTTTTTGTTGAGTCGTCATACCCTTAATGATGAAATTCCCCGCATGGTAATTTGCGATGTCCGCAAACCATAGGGTAGATGAATCAAACTTAGAATTCACTACACTAAGTGTCTCGAGAGGAAATGTTTCGGTGATTTCCTTTGGCTCGTAAACACTTTGGTGAGGATCTTCTAAACGAGAAAGATGATCGGCCGCTAGATTCTCGGCTTCTTTTTTGTCAAGGATTTCGACATTAAATTCTTGAAGGAGGAGCATCCAACGAAGCAATCTTGGCTTTGCATCTTGCTTAGCCATGAGATACTTGATAGCCGAGTGATCCGTATACACTATGCACTTAGTCAAGACGAGATAAGGTCAAAATTTCTCAAATGCATACACCACGACAAGGAATTCCTTCTCCGTTGTAGTGTATTTTAGTTGAACCTCGATAATCGTCTTGCTTGCATAGTGGATAGGTAAGAAATGCTTATCATGACATTGCCCCAAAACGGCCCCAATAGCGTAGTCCCTAGCATCACACATGAGATTTCAAATGGGAGGTTCCAATTGGGAGCAACAAGAATGGGAGCTTCGGTAAGTTTCCTCTTAAGGATTTCAAAGGCTCGTACACAATCTTCGTTAAAGATAAAAGGTGCATCTTTCTCGAGGAGATGTGTAATAGGTCGAGAAATCTTTGAAAAATCCTTGATGAATCATCGATAAAAGCCCGCGTGGCCTAGGAAAATCCTAACTCCCTTGACGATTTTGGCGATCACATCTACCTTAGCTTTGTCTACCTCAATCCCCACTTTCGAAACTTTGTGCCCTATGACGATTCCACTTTTAACCATAAAATGACATTTTTCCCAATTAAGCACAAGGTTGGTTTCCTCACAACGTCTTAACATTTGTCTTAAAATTCCTAGACACGAGGTGAACGAACTACCAAACACGGAAAAGTCATCCATGAAGACTTCCATCGTCTTCTCGATCATATCATGAAAAATAGCCATCATGCACCTTTGAAAGGTTCCCGGTGCATTACAAAGTCCGAATGGCATTCTACGATAAGCAAACGTTCCATATGGACACATAAACGTAGTTTTTTCTTGATCACGAGGATCGATGGGGATTTGGAAGTAACCGGAAAAACCATCTAAAAAGAAATAGAAATCGTTTCCCGTAAGACGCTCCAACATTTGATCCATGAAGGGCAAGGGAAAATGGTGTTTTCGAGTGGCGTCATTCAACTTACGATAGTCAATGCACACTCTCCATCCGGTCACGAGTCTAGTGGGAATTACTCGTTGGCATCGTTTGGCACAACGGTCATTCCTCCCTTCTTAGGGACACAATGAATAGGACTCACCGAAGGGCTATCAGAAATAGGGTAAATCATTCCCGCGTCAAGAAGTTTTAGGACCTCCTTTTTGATGACATCGTGAATTTTTGGGTTCACCCTCCTTTGACATTGGATTACGGGTTTGTAGTCCTCCTCCATTAAGATTTTGTAGGTACAAAATTTGGGATCGATCCCCTTAATGTCGGATAATTTTCACGCAATTGCCCCTTTGTGATCCTTTAGAACATCGACAAGTGCGGTTTTTTCATCATTCGAAAGATCTTTCGCAATAATAACCGGCAACTTGTCGTCCTCCTCCAAAAATACATATTCAAGATAAGGAGGTAAATCTTTCAACTCGAGGATTGGTGGTTCCTCAATTGAAGATTTGGGCTCGATACTCATAACCTCCTCGGGTGGAGGAAATGGGAAATCGTTAAGAAAATCCTTGATAATCGAGAAGTCCTCATCATTGTCGAGGTCTTCGTCACAAGTACGTGGAACATCGAATTCTTCCAACGTAAAACCACCACCTTCAAATGGAGTGAAGGTTGGTGTTGAATTATCAATAATGGGATCAAGCATAGTGGGGTTGCCACTATTTTCATCATCACCAAAACCTAAAACTTCTTGTGAAAATTCCTCGCAAACAACGTCGATCATATCAACGGAGTTTATGGTTGCAACGGAATAAACATTAGAAATTGGAGAATTTTGAGTTGCTTTATAACAAGTTCCTCGTCGTTGAAACGTAAGGTGATCTTTCTAGCATGCACATCAATTAAAGCCATAGACGTATCTAAAACGAACGACCTAAAATAAGAGGAACTTGAGGATCCGTGGGAATATCGGCAAGGATAAAGTCTACCGGATAATAGAACTTTCCCACTTTCACAAAAACATCTTCGGCCAATCCACATGCGGGAATTGTGGAATGATCGGCCAACTCGATAGACATTAGTGAAGGAGTAAGATTAGGAAGATTGAGCGACTTGAAGATTGCAAGTGGCATCAAGTTAATACTAGCACCAAGATCGGCCAAGGCATAGCATTCTTCCATATATTGGATTGCACATGGAATCAAGAATTTCCCGGGATCACCGACTTTTTGAGATATACCGTTAAGATAAAACGATGAACAACTAGACAATTGTTGCAATTTCTCCTTGTTGTTTAACATACTCTTAAAGTTAGCGGCAAATCGAGGCATCATGACCAAATATAACACCCCCAAATCATATGCGCAGCGGAACTACAACATTTGGGTGTTAGGCAGTTATCATCACACATAAGCTATTTCGAACGACTCAAAGAGACGTAGAAATTTAAACATAAATTAAAGATTGTTTAAAACAACAAAGTCTACTGTTTTCCAAACCCCAAAAATAATACAAAACAGAGTCGCGTTTTGGTCCCCATTGAATCTCAACCCAAAAGTACATTTTCGTTCACATGACATAATATAAAATATTTAAGTGCTAAAAGGGAGGAAAAACAAAGTAGACCGCCAAGCCACAACAACTTCCATCCTCGCATGCTCCGCTGCTATCAATCTTGGTTACCTGAAACACATGCTTAGAACCGTCAACACAAAGGTTGAGCGAATCTATAGGTTTATCAAATCATAAGTTGAACATAAGTATTAAAACCAATCATGACCATTCAATAGCATTGTCGTATACACAATCTATTATTCAAGGATATTATCTTTAGCAATAACTAATAATTGTGTTTAAGCTCGTGACACTAATCTGTTAACTCAATCACCCGCGTACATTTACTGGCATGATTTAAGTGAAACCAGTGCCCCTTCTAAAGGCATTAGTTGTAATTATACCTTATTTCTTATCACAAGTTATCCGTCCGCAGAGGGTACTCAACGTACTAGCTCTCGTCTCGGATAGGGTTGTCAACCCCATAGTACTATCAATTGTATAAGCGGCTATCTCCAACCCACACAAGGGCAAGACAATAGTTAATAGTTCACGAATTTAGGGACTTTTACAACTAGGGAGTTAACAGAATTCAAGGCAACATTCGGGTCCAACAATCATTCATGACTTATGTTCTTTTCATTTAAATAGCATGCGTCCCCCTCACGGGTAAAAACGTTTGAAATAATTAAAGAGCGAGGCTATAGACTCACCTGGCATAGTAGTAGTGGTTCTAGCGAAGACGTAACGAGAAATATCATCGACGACGTGGATGCCCAGGAAAATCTAACACTTGACCTAAAATCAAGGTAAGAAAACCAAATCAACACTCCATGTACATTATTGTACTAAACACACGCATATGCAAACACACTTAATGTTTATGAAAACTCACGCCAAAATCCAACAAGTAGTTGTTACTAGACTTATACCATTTATCTACGTATTTAAAGTTGATTTTCATTTTATAAATTTGCCGGTACTTACCAAAAGTACGGGCTGTTTGCTATGACTTAAGCACCTATATAAATTTAAAAAAAAATCACAAAAATACCTCATGACCTGTAGAAAACCCATATTTAATCCCATGTAATTTTTTCACTTCTATGATTCGTTACACATCACATTACTAGACGTACACATTTAGGACTGATTTTGCACTTTAACCATGTTGGACTTGTTTGACCCATTGAAAATACACCATTGACCAATCCAACACCTAAGTCTAAAAATAGACTCACAAATGCAGGTTTAAAACCAAAAATTAACTTTTAATCATTTACCAAACTCTATCTATGGTCCTCGGGATTTGACCCAAAACCAAACACAAATTCGGATTGTGTTGGTTCTCATCTCCCGGTACACGTATTTTCAAAATTACATAACTTTTGACTCGTTTAGAGTCGTAAGCTCTACTTTATACCGAAACGAAGATAAGAAAAAGCTCTATAATTACATCCTATGTTTATGACCTGTTTACAAAGTTAAACCCACGAAAAATATGCTTGAACAATCTGCCTAAATTTTACTACCTCAAAATCAATTCAAAACTTGTTTCCAATCCATTATATCATTACCTAAGCCTATACTAACCACTTGTAATCATTAATAATCTCCCCAAACAGCCTATATTACCAAGAACATCAAATCTTAATCAAAACCCAATCCTAAATCATACATGCAATTAGTTTATCCTATTTAAAAACATCAAAAACAACCTTATAAACACAAACCCATAACACTTTTCATCAACCACCATGAACCCACCAAACACCCCCACATTTCGTGGGTTTTGGGGGCTGTAGAACACCAAGAACATAAACCCCATCTTGTATTATGGATTAATTAACATTACCAACACACTAATTAAACATCCCACTAGTTTAATTAGACTAAAGCATGTTTTTGAAAAATCATTGATTTTTGGAAAAATTAAGTCGTTGCATGTTTGATTTTAATTGATACAAATACTTACAATGATAAATTAGAAGGTGGTCTTTGATTGGATTTGTCAAAAATCAAGTTTTGGTGGTGGTTTAGGGTGGTGGTGGTGATGCCGTATGTTAGAGAGAGAGGGGGAGAGATGTGTGAAAAATTTTGAGGTGAAAATGATTTGTGTGTGTGTCTAAGTTCCCTTTTGTAAAAATAGAGGGACCAAAATTGACAACTTAGCTATATTTTGGCCTTTTTAGCAAACAACTATTTAAAGAGCGGGATTATGTCTAGTAGTCGGTTTTAAATTTTTGCGAGAGTCGGGGTTCGTCCCGGCTATCTCAAAATACTTTTAAATGGTTCAAACGCACACAAAACGAATATACGCATGGTTCTGACTCGACTTAACACGTAATAAAAATAAAATCTCGAAAAAACTCAAATATCAATCAATCGATAACAAAAGATAAATTTTGGGCATCCGTCGGTATCGTAGTCGTCATCGGTTCTTCTTAAATCGTCAATCGTTAAAAGTTAGGCCTCGATCATTGGTTTCAAATTAAACCGTCAAATATAAAGTAAACGAAATTTCTTAAAAATTATCACATCCCCAAGTGAGTCGCAACTTAAGAGAGATGCTCATACTGAACAACTCTTGAGACAATAACTTAGCATCATACGGCACATTCACGGGTATTACATCCTCCCCTCCTTAAAAGAGCGACGTCCCGGCGCTCTCCCGTTCTTATGCTCGCATTCCGTACTACTAGAAAGATGAGGGTGCTACTTCCTAAAGAGGTCTTCACATTCCGATATGGACTTCGGTTCACGTCTCGGATTTCATCACACCTTCACGATGAGTATTATACCTTGCTTCAATATCTTAACCTCGCGATCCATGGTTTCTACTTCAATTTCCCAATTTCTTCCTACGGTTATCAACACATCTCTTCTCACAGCTTCTCGCGGTTAACGAGTGATTCTTGATCTACACCATCTCTTTCATAGCCTCTCGAATCATTTTAAGCCCATTCAACTGGCTTTTTCTTACTTCATTCCACTCAACTGGTAATCTACATTTTCATCAATATAATTCTTCAAATGCTACAACTTCAACGCTAACAAGGTAAATGTCGTTGTTCAAAGATACTACCAACGACAAGTGTCGATCTCAATAACTAACAAAATTAATCACGCACACTCGGAGCATGTCTTCCAACGTTCGAATCGTCCTTTCGCTTGGTTCATCATCTCCTAAAAATAATTAATCATACAGAAAATCACACGGATCGCACATAACCCCATCGAAAACGTTCAGAATATACAAAGCGAAGTAATTAATACTAGTCGTACAAATCTAATTATTGCAATATTACGTACATACAAACCTATTTCGTCAAAAACGAATTCATCGATACGAAATCATCCGACGTATACATAACTCTCTCGAAAACATCACAATCCAATCAAACACAAGAGCCATAATAAAACACATACAACCTCATTACGGCATGTTCGTAACATAGCCAAAGCATGCCAAGTAAATGAGTTCAATCAAGTTAATCCCATGCTTGCTAATCGGCCAAGCCATGATAAAATAAAAATATTTGACATGATTCTCAGATGAGTCTAGTCAAAAGAAAATTGCAAGTTAAAGAAGGTTCACGGCTTGCCAGCTATGGATGCATATCCAAAAGAAATAAAATACAAACATATGCCATCGCAGGGTGCTCACACACGGATCCATACCCAATATATATATATATATATATATATATATATATATATATATATATATATATATATATATATATATATATATATATATATATATATATATATATATATATATATATATATATATATATATATATATATATATATATATATATATATATATATATATATATATATATATATATATATATATATATATATATATATATATATATATATATATATATATATATATATATATATATATATATATATATATATATATATATATATATATATATATATATATATATATATATATATATATATATATATATATATATATATATATATATATATATATATATATATATATATATATATATATATATATATATATATATATATATATATATATATAATACAAGGACACCATCTCATTTCCGTCCCAAACGTGGTCAAAATCTTAATAAGAAGCATCGTACACAGTTAAAAAAAATATATTACATGGCACGTGCTCTCCATGATCGGATGTCATTGGACAATTTCGTCTCAAGTTCTCACAACTTTCGATCACTCGACTAGATCACATACAACATAAACACATAAAAGACAGGGGTTCACCATAAAAACATCGACTATGTTTATCCATCGTTTAACCATCGATAATCAAGTATGGTTGAGTCAAGCAAAGAGGATTCCTCACTTAAATAAACGAAGACGGAAATGGAATTGTCTTCCAACTACCGATGCACAGTTGGTAAACTTCAACAGTTTATCGCGTGTCGTTAAACATATCGAAAGAACGAGAAAAGAAAATAAATAAGGTACGATACGTTTGATGTAGGAGAAGTCGTCGTCATTCCCCTTAGAGTCACTCGAACTCTGATTTCCTCTACTTTGGCAGTCTTCTATTTTTGTTTAAAATTCCTTCTCAGTGTCGGTACGAGTCCTTTTGGTATTTCATCAACACCCTCGTGATTCCGATGAAATTCGCATGTTACATTCAACACATAAAAACATTTTCCAAAATTACTCGGTCAAGGTGACTTGCCAAGTCAATGCCAAACGAAAGAAGAGATTTCAGGGAACACAAGAAAATTCAAAATTTTCTCTAGGAATCAAAGAGAATACGATTACTTGTATAAGGATCCACCATTTTTAAAACGTTCTCATCCAAACATTTATCAAAAACACTACCGGTTTTAAAGATGACCAATTGATTTGAAACTACATTAACTATGCATAATTAGCTAGATCATGCATACTTGAGGACCATGCAACGACAACCAACAAAAATAGGGCTCTTCCCGAATTATGCATAGTTAGCTAAGTTGTGCATAATTGAGGATCGAGTGACGACACAAACATTATTATTACATACCAAATATGACTACGAAAGTTTTCGACCTATACTTCAAAATAATTAAATCGTTTGAAATAAAATTTGAAATGGGAAAATATTGCTACCATCGTTTTAAGGAAACAAATCAAACATTTTTCATCTACTTTGGAAACATACTTTTGCTTTGCCATTTTTATGAGGAAAATAAATAAATAATTAAATAAGGAAATCGACGCCATATACATTTGGTTGAACGAAACATTTGACACACTCATACATATTCTCAAAATAGACTATTCACCAAATAATGGTAAGGTGGTCCAAGATTAAAGATCATTGCAAGCACAACAAGTAATAAAAATCGAAAATCAATGAGATCAATTAAGATAAACGAGCAATATATTTGCTAACGGAAATTAACTACGTTAGAAATGAAAATACTTCGAATATATGACAAGAGTTTCAGAATAACAACAGCAATCTTAGGTACATAGAGGGGATATCGAACATCATCACAAGCGCCAAAAATAGAACAACGATCATGATTCCCACCGTCTCGAGTCGCACACACATTCCACCAAGGGTATACGGGGAGAGGAGAAGAATCACCCGGTCGAATAGAAACAATTTCACCATGAAGATCGAGTTCTTTCACCTTTACAATTTGGTAAAGCGGCTTCGCCTCCTCGCTTTTGTTCAATATAAATAAAAACCAATTTAATGAAGATTTATAGCATCATTCAAGTAAATACAGAATTTTAGGTTCCATTAACCGAAAGAAGAAAAGTCACAACATCCATGAAGATGACAAAAATACACCGGGTGACATACTCTCATTATCAAGTACTAGCGAAGTAGCAATTCAAAAAATAAATATAATATTAATCGTTTCATATCATAGCCAATATTAGAATGAAAAATCCCATTACTACCCAAGTTCAGATATAGACTCGCAAAATCAAAGAAGGGATGTCGTACGATCGAACCATCGTGACTCAACACAGTAGATATATATCTTTATAAAATAATATACAAGTATGCGTTTCTTGGGTAATCCACTTGCGTATTCTAATTAATGTTACCTTGTATATTGTAAAAGCAAACATTGCACATTTTTAATTTGCGTTACACCGTTTAAGAATTTATACTTTTCATTTTTTTTCAACTTACAAAGTTTTTATTTCTGGAAAAAAAAATTTCAATCTCTAGGAAATTATTAACATTAGTAGGTGCGGTGACTTCGGTTATCATAATCGACAAAATCATTAGGTTTGAAAATCTCCATACTTGTGTCAAAATCTCATTAATGTTCATATCTTAAGTACCAAAAACGTATATAGTAAGAATTTTTAAAGTTTTACGTTATTATTATTACGACTTATCTTATCACATTTATATAAGTAACCAACACAACTCAAATTAGTCCAATTGACTCTTAAAATTAACCTTGACTTTTTATTATACACATGTATTCCTTAAAACTGATTTTTTAAATCATATTCACGTGATTCGACTCAAATGCTAAAGAAGTTTCACGTAGTATCATTTCGGATAAATTACTGATTTTAGCCAACACTTGAATCTCAATAATAATAATAAATAATCAAAATGCTTATTTTAATAATTCGAAAATGTAGAAAATTCAACCTTTAATCCTTAGCCCATTATCAAACGATTTTAAAATTAACTCACCTCGTAGCAGAATAAAATAACGTTCCATCAACTTTTAATAATTTATTTCAAGCATTATAATTTCTCACTTTAAAGTGTACATTCTGATTTTTATCCCAGTTTATTCACTACAACAAGTAACGTGTTCTAGTTTATACGAATGCATACGTAAACATAACCTTATGTTTAAAATAAAACCAATTTTACAAGGTTTTTAGCTCCAAAATACATGACCAATTCTTCTACTCATGTTTTATATTACAAGATACGCCAAAAGTTTGCTACATTGACCCGAAAATTAATTCATACTAAATCCAAAGTTACATATACTCAACAGTCATATCGTAAATTTTATTATAACTCCTTTTTCAAATTATATTAAACAAATTCTTGACAAATCCATCACAAGCTTCTAGTATCAAATTATTAATATATGAAAACAAGGATTTTACGAGTAATAATAATTACATATTATGATCTACCAACCAAAGTTAAAAGAAAAATAATTTCACTTTGTCCATTTACTCTCTACACATATTTTATTGGTTACAAGACACGTCATAAGTCATTTTTATCCAAAAGTTTCATCCACCAAATATTAAATATGTAAAACACTTTATGTTTAAATCATTCGATCAACAAAGTTTAATGCTTATTTAACTCGCAAATTCCGGACCTCGTCATGTATAATATCGAATTCAAAATAATGAAACAACAAAAACAAAATGAAATAAACGAAGCGAGAATACGTATGTCAACTAAGTGTTGTTATCGGCCTCGGATGAGTCTCGAAATCGTACACCATAAAATTAACACAAACCAACCAAATTTCAAGTTATCGCGATTGATCACAACGCTGGTCTATTTTTAAAATGCATATTTAAATTCAAGTAGGGTGATAAAAACGATTAAATGGCGATACACCTCAACCACGTTTCATAATATACACACATGATTCGTCGCTACGATGCACACATCGTTGATTATACTTCGTCTATATTATAGTTGCGCCAACTAACATATCAAACCCATTAGGAATAAAGGAAATAAAGTAATACGTAAGTAAATTACGTTTCAAAAGAAAATGTCCAAAATGACACATCCCGGTGCGATAACGACAATCGAGATCAATCTAATCAATATACAATATGTTACGAGGCGTTAGTTACGTATCTAGAGTATCAAAATAGGTTCACACTCGGTTATTCGATTAATTAATAAATTATCAAGATTGATAATTGGCGGTAAGGCCGAATTCTCAACAAAACCGCATTTTAAATGTATGATAACCACGCAAGGACCATTGCTTCACATGCAATGCCTTTAAATACCATAGTATATATACATACTTATACATACCATCATTCCTACATACACGTAGGATTGTTGCCATGTAATGCAATGTAGCCCGTATGCCAATTACATGCAACATATAAGATAATCTTACAAGAATTTGCAAATTACGATGATAAGTACTCACGTCCACAACAATATATCTCAATATATATCATAGTAACTACTTACTAAATACTAGGAATCATATTAGTTTGAGGGATACATCTAATGCTAAAGAAATCTTACCGGAGCCATGCAGGATAGTTGTGTGCTTGGACAATTTCTTACGACACCAAAAGTTATAGTTTAGGGTTTTTCAAAATGACCTAGTTCTCTATTGACCTAGTTCTCTATAACTCATGGCTCTTATTACCAATCTATAACACCCCCAAATCATATGCGCAGCGGAACTACAACATTTGGGTGTTAGGCAGTTATCATCACACATAAAATATTTCAAACGACTCAAAGAGACATAGAAATTTAAACATAAATTAAAGATTTTTTAAAACAACAAAGTCTACTGTTTTCCAAACCCCAAAAATAATACAAAACAGAGTCGCGTTTTGGTCCCCATTGAATCTCAACCCAAAAGTACATTTTCGTTCACATGACATAATATAAAATATTTAAGTGCTAAAAGGGAGGAAAAACAAAGTAGACCGCCAAGCCACAACAACTTCCATCCTCGCATGCTCCGCTGCTATCAATCTTGGTTACCTGAAACACATGCTTAAAACCGTCAACACAAAGGTTGAGCGAATCTATAGGTTTATCAAATCATAAGTTGAACATAAGTATTAAAACCAATCATGACCATTCAATAGCATTGTCGTATACACAATATATTATTCAAGGATATTATCTTTAGCAATAGCTAATAATTGTGTTTAAGCTCGTGACACTAATCCGTTAACTCAATCACCCGCGTTCATTTACCAGCATGATTTAAGTGAAACCAGTGCCCCTTCTAAAGGCATCAGTTGTAATTATACCTTATTTCTTATCACAAGTTATTCGTCCGTAGAGGGTACTCAATGTACTAGCTCTCGTCTCGGATAGGGTTGTCAACCCCATAGTACTATCAATTGTATAAGCGGCTATCTCCAACCCACACAAGGGCAAGACAATAGTTAATAGTTCACGAATTTAGGGACCTTTACAACTAGGGACTTAACACAATTCAAGGCAACATTCGGGTCCAACAATCATTCATGACTTATGTTCTTTTCATTTAAATAGCATGCATCCCCCTCGCGGGTAAAAACGTTTAAAATAAGTAAAGAGAGAGGCTATAGACTCACCTGGCGTAGTAGTAGTGGTTCTAGCGAAGACGTAACGAGAAATATCACCGACGACGTGGATGCCCGGGAAAATCTAACACTTGACCTAAAATCAAGGTAAGAAAACCAAATCAACACTCCGTGTACATTATTGTACTAAACACACGCATATGCAAACACACTTAATGTTTATGAAAACTCACGCCAAAATCCAACAAGTAGTTGTTACTAGACTTATACCATTTATCTACGTAATTAAAGTTGATTTTCATTTTATAAATTTGCCGGTACTTACCAAAAGTACAGGCTGTTTACTATGACTTAAGCACCTATATAAATTTCAAAAAAAATTCACAAAAATACCTCATGACCTGTAGAAAACCCATATTTAATCCTATGAAAAGTTTTCACTTCTATGATTCGTTACACATCACATTACTAGACGTACACATTTAGGACTGATTTTGCACTTTGACCATGTTGGACTTGTTTGACCCATTGAAAATACACCATTGACCAATCCAACACCTAAGTGTAAAAATATACTCACAAATACAGGTTTGAAACCAAAAATTAACTTTTAATCATTTACCAAACTCTATCTATGGTACCCAAAACCAAACACAAATTCGGATTGTGTTGGTTCTCATCTCCCGGTACACGTATTTTCAAAATTACATAACTTTTGACTCGTTTGGAGTCGTAAGCTCTACTTTATACCGAAACGAAGCTAAGACAAAGCTCTATAATTACATCCTATGTTTATGACCTGTTTACAAAGTTAAACCCACGAAAAATATGCTTGAACAATCTGCCTAAATTTTACTACCTCAAAATCAATTCAAAACTTGTTTCCAATCCATTCTATCATTACCTAAGCCTATACTAACCATTTGTAATCATTACTAATCTCCCCAAACAGCCTATATTACCAAGAACATCAAATCTTAATCAAAACCCAATCCTAAATCATACATGCAATTAGTTTATCCTATTTAAAAACATCAAAAACAACCTTATAAACACAAACCCATAACACTTTTCATCAACCACCATGAACCCACCAAACACCCCTACATTTCGTGGGTTTTGGGGGCTGTAGAACACCAAGAACATAAACCCCATCTTGTTTTATGGATTAATTAACATTACCAATACACTAATTAAACATCCCACTAGTTTAATTAGATTAAAACATGTTTTTGAAAAATCATTGATTTTTGGAAAAGTTAAGTCGTTGCATGTTTGATTTTAATTGATACAAATACTTACAATGATGAATTAGAAGGTGGTCTTTGATTAGATTTGTCAAAAATCAAGTTTTGGTGGTGGTTTAGGGTGGTGGTGGTGATGCCGTATGTTAGAGAGAGAGGGGGAGAGATGTGTGAAAAATTTTGAGGTGAAAATGATTTGTGTGTGTGTCTAAGTTCCCTTTTGTAAAAATAGAGGGACCAAAATTAACAACTTAGCTATATTTTGGCCTTTTTAGCAAACAACTATTTAAAGAGCGGGATTATGTCTAGTAGTTGGTTATAAATTTTTGCGGGAGTCAGGGTTCGTCCCGGCTATCTCAAAATACTTTTAAGTGGTTCAAACGCACACAAAAAGAATATACACATGGTTCCGACTCGACTTAACACGTAATAAAAATAAAATCTCGAAAAAACTCAAATATCAATCAATCAATAATGAAAGATAAATTTTGGGCATCCGTCGGTATCATAGTCGTCATCGGTTCTTCTTAAATCGTCAATCGTTAAAAGTTAGGCCTCGATCATTGGTTTCAAATTAAACTGTCAAATATAAAGTAAACGAAATTTCCTAAAAATTTCAAAAATATTCGTAAAATAGGATTAAATAAACGACGTTGGGCTCGGGATATCACATCCCCAAGTGAGTCGCAACTTAAGAGAGATGCACATACTGAACAACTCTTGAGACAATAACTTAGCATCATACGACACATTCACGGGTATTACACCAAAGCATCGACAAAACTCGCATTGAAATGCACGTCACGAAAAATTTTCATAAAAAGCTCAAATTGGTAATTGTGGCGCTCTTGACGTTTCTCCTTTCTAAGTCTCGATGGATAGAGCAAAGGTGGTGTGGGTTGAGGCATAGGCATAGCCTTTGGAATCTCGGGTTCCAAATGTGGTAATGGGTCAACCGTAGGTGTGGCATGAGCGGTACTTCGTGGGATTGGGACATGCTCCTTTTCGACCACAACCTCGGGTTCTTCCTCAATTGCTTCCTCCGTAGGAGCAATTGGTTAAGGAGTCGGTTCCATAAGTGTCTTACCACTTCGTGTAGTAATCACTTTCATCTCTCCCTTAGGGTTTAATATGGTATTGCTAGGAAGACTACTCGAAGACGGTTTACACATTATAGCCTCAAACATGGATGATATTTTATCCTCAAACATAGATTGCCTCTTATCGGCCTTAATCATCTCTTGTTTTATTTTATGTTGCCCTAGTTCCATTTTTTGTTAGTTTTGTTGTAACCTAGTTACATTTCCCTCCATTTTGTTTGTATGCATCTTAAGATCATTTGCTAACTCATTTTTCAACTCCTTCTTCAAATCATTCTTAAACTGGATCTCAGGCCAATGATCACTCTTTGAATATTATCAAACCTAGCATCGTTTCCATTTGCGTATTCAACAAATTCATTTGGAAGATCTTTTAAGTTTACAAACCCTTGTTGTTGTTTTGAAAATCATTGTTTTGATTTTTGTTTGAAACTTGATTGTTATTAGCCCCTTGATTACCATAATTGTTCCCTTTGTAATTGTTTTTGAAACCAACTTGATTGTTTCGATAGTTTTTGTTAGCATTTTGATTGGGAGCAAAACCCGGTGGAGTCATTTGATTAGAGCGGGTAACTTGACCGTTTTGGTTGTAAGTTCCCGTGGCCGCGTAGGCACTCAAAGTGTTACCACCGTTGGTAATGCACTCGGAGAAATCATGACCTCCACCACAATACATACATGAAACATCAACCGCTTTAGCCGTAGAGGGAGCACTTTGTTCACCAACTTTGAATTCAATTAAAAGACCTTTAAGCTTATCAAAGATTTTGTTTTCCAAATTTGCCTCAATTTGGCAAGCATCGATGGTATTTGACAATGAGGGTGAAGCCGAAGACGAAGCCTTATGAACACTCGATGTGTTACGAGGACTATACACCTTAGATCTATTCTCAATAATCAACAACGTTTCCTCAACCGTTTTACACAAAAAAATTACCACCCGCGGTGGCATTTAGATAATCCCTCTCATGATCATTTAAACCATTGTAAAACGTGTCAATTTGATGCAAGTCGGAAAACCCGTGACGAGGACACTCATGTAACATTTCCTTAAACCTATTCCAAGCCGTTGAAAAACTCTTATTAAATTCTTGTGAAAATTTTGAAATCTTGTTTTTCAAATGCGTAGTCTTAGAGGGCGGGAAAAATTGGTTCACAAACTTTGAAACGAGATCCTTCCACGTCAATATAGAATTGGATGGCTCTTTCTCTAACCAAATTTTAGCGGGCCCCGCTAAGGAATACGGAAATAACATCATCTTAATCGAATCATTAGCAACGTCCTTAAATTTACAAGTGGCGGTGAGACGATTGAATTGGCGGATATGGTTGTGAGGATTGTCCTTTTCATCACCATGGAATTTGTTGTTTTGGATCATCGACAACAAACCCGTTTTCACTTCAAAATTCTCCGCAAGGATGGCGGGAATCACGATAGCCTCTCCATAACCCTCGGTGGGTGCTTGAAGTAACTCCATCATAATTCGATTCACCATGGTTGGTTCTTCTTCTACGATAGGTTCGTCAATAGGAGACTCCTCACTAGAAAGATTAGGACTAGGTGTGGACTCCTTTCGGTTTTTCGTTCACGTGCACGTCTTGCTTGATTACGAGTAAGCATAAACGTCACGCACAACGTGGGGATGAGCAAAGAAGATTCTTTTTGGTATTTTTAATTTTTCCAATTTTTTTGTGGTTTTTGATTGTTTTTACTTTTTTGGATTTTGGTGAATGTATTAAGTAGACAAAAATCTACAAATCTCTCCCTTAATCAAATCTCTTGATTAAAGAAGCCTCAAGGAATGAAAACGATCACGTGAAGTGAACGCCTTCGATGACTTTAGAACGTTGGTGGAACACCAAAACATTCAAGAGGGTTTAATCAAATGAAACCAAGAAATTATATATGATACTTAGATAATACTTTGGTTGGCAAACCCTCGATTAGCCCTTTTTATCTAAACACGCACAAGCAAGCGGGGAAACGAGGTGGCGCGAAGCACTTAAGAGCCTTTTTCCTTATGGTATATTTTATAATACCTGCCTTATACCCACCTTATAGTTTGTGTTTGTCAAAATTAGGCTTCACGAAAGTAATTATCTATTTTGCCTTTTCTTTCTTGTTTGAGATTCGAATACAATGACTGAGTAATGACCTCCCAATCAAGGTTGTGTTTTCACACTTTTGGAGTACTTGTGAGTTTCTTGTTCTACGTATACTATATAGTAATAGTATTCACACAAAAAACGAAAAACCAATAGTACGTATTAGTAGAGTGCTACTAATACAAATAGCTATTATGGTTAGTATAAAAAAAATTGTTAAAATCAAAACACAACACGCCTCCCCGGAAGCGGTGCCAAAATGATAGTTGTGTAAGTACGTCTTTTAGGAAAAAGAACGTAATTAGGGTAAGTATTAACAAGTGGTTTAGGAAAACCACAAGTAAATGACCCAAAGTGGGGATCGTTCTTAAGGAGGCTAGTGTGTTGTGTAGAGATAAGATTAAGTGTTTGTGATTATATTGATGAGAAAAGAAAAATAGAAAAGAGATTAGAAAAGAAAGACGGTTACGATTATGAATTAGACTAAAACGAAGTCGTGCACGTAAAACCGTAAAAAGTGACTAATTTTAAAAATTACCCTAAAAATCCTAGAAAATTGCAATAAATCCTAAATAATGTAATTAGAGTTTAAAAAAAATAAAAATCACCCAAACCTTTTATTTAAGTAAATATTAATTTTTTAATGCTAATTAAAGCCCAAAAAAATCAATTTAATTAACAAAAAGCCTTAAATGAGATTTTTTAACTTGTAAACCTCTAAAATGACTTAACTAAATTTAAAACTATTTTTGAAAATTTTAAAATTAAGTAAACTATTTAAAAACAATTAAAAACTATTAAAACTTAAAATAAGTCTAAAAATTAATCTAATGACAATAAAATTAATCTAAAAATTTAAAATTCCTAACTTAATGTATTTAAACTAGGAAAAATGGAAAACTTGCAAAAATCTAAATTTTAATTTTTAATAATAAAATAATAATAAAATAATATTAAAAATCCAAAATTTATAAAAAATTCTAAAAAGTTGCAAAAAAGTTTATTTTAACCTAAATAATACAGAAATGAACTTCAAATTACAAAATTACCCCTATTGGGCCTTCAAATGGGCCAAAAGTCCAAACAGACCCTTAATGGGCTTAGAATTGGGCCCAATAAGAAAAATTCCATAGAATTGGCCCAAAAGCTCTAGTTAAGCTTAAAATCTGATTTTAAACACAATTTTTCAAAGGCCCAAAAGCTGAAAATGAGCTTAAGTTAGCTTATTTCAAAACAACTTATTCTTAATGGGCTTTTTGGCCCATTAAGCTATAAGCTGATGCCATAAGCTAAAAGTTTACCCACGTCCTTCTCTTGACCTAAATAAGCTATTTGCAAAAAGAAACTTGAAATAAGCCAAAGGAATAAGCCTGAAATAAGCCAAAGCTCTCTACACAAAACGACAAAATAGTCGTTTTCGAGTTCTAGGCTATTTCAAGAGCTGATTCAAGTTGCAATAAGTCACAAATAGCTTAACTAAACTTAGTAATTAAAATCTTTCAAAAAGCACCACTCAATAAGCTAGAATAAGCAATAATCAATTTTGTAAAAGTCAACTAAGTTCGTTTTCTAGTCAAACCAAAAAGTTAAAATGCACAAAGCTCCAAATCTCTTAAATGGGTCAAATAAGGAAGATTGATTATAAAAACAAAGTATTTGAAAGTCCCAATAAGCTAGAATGGCTTATGAATAAGCTGTTTGATAAATTACACTAGCAGTAGCTAGTAGCAGGGGAAAGGAGTTCCCACTGCTTGACCAATTTGACTTTTGTCTTTAGTGACTTTTTGTTGGATTCATGTTACAAACAAGGCACCCAAATGATCAGTGGATCACAAGGAGTCAATAACAACAATAATATCACAAATTCACCAAGCCAATTGGTTCAGTTAATTCAAAACATCACCAGACTTTGCCCAGATATGAACAATAAGCAGTTTTCACCAAATAAGCACTTTTAGCAAGATTAAGCCAGCCAAACTTCACCAAATGCATACACAAGCTATAAATAATTCAAATGAACATAAATAATCAGGTTTCATGCAATGGTTCAAGGTCTAGATCAAGATTCAAGCTCAAAATGTTACTGATGAACAAAGAACAAGCAGACTTTATACTTTGCTGATATACTTGACCACAAATCCAATTTCAAACACTCAAATATTCTTAACAGGTTATAATAAGTATGTTTAGTCACTTGTTATCCCTAAGCATGCATACAAACTAAGTGTTTCCAAAATCTTAGGTCAAAACAAGCAAATATCTAACTTTTATAGCACAATCAAGAATTTGATGATTTAAAGCCAATAACTTGCAGCAATTAGCACTCAACCAAGCATATATCAGATACCAACACAAATAAACAACAAACAACAACTCAAATCCAATTTGTGAACTTAAACAGGTTAACCCAAACACCCCTTAACTTTTTTAAATCCAATTTTAACAAAGTAAGTGTGTGATTCAGTGTTACCCAAGCCCAATCTAACACAATAACATCATCATCATGCAGTATCAAGCAAATTTAAACCACAAAATCAACAAGAACAATAGCACACAAAATCACAAAAATTAAGTATTTTGACGGATTTTGGGTTGAAGGACTCAAACCTCATGAATGTACATCCACATTCACGAATTTTTAAGCTGATGTGCCTAGCAAAACAAGGCACAAGCTTCCACAACAAGGCTGCTAAGATTCAACAAGGTTAGAGCACAAAATATGAAAAACAGAAAAGTGAAAAAGCTTGATTAATGCAACCTTTGTACCCACTCTTTAATTATCCCCAAACCACAAGCTCCCAACACCTTGATAAGCTCCTTATCTGGGTGTTTAGATCACTTGTAATCCAAAAATTCCAAAGATGTACCAAAGACTTAGCAAAATATCAAGATTTTGAACTTTGAGCAATTTCTTGCACAAGGTTTGAAAAAGGTTTTAAGATTCAAGATTCATAAACATTAAACATAAACAAGCAAGTAATAAGTTGGCACTTAGAATTCGTCACACAATTTCAAACACTTTTTATTAAACTTGAACAAGGATTTACAGAAATGTTGACCAAAGAAAAACCAAGAGCAGGGCTCAATGTTAAACCTTAATGCCTTTATATAGGCTACAAACTAAGCAAAGGAAACATAAAAACGTAACCCTAATGCTGGTGAAGTCCCTGAATTGCCCTTGATGGTTTTGAATAATTTGAACTCATGTGAACTCTTTTGGCAGTTTGTTGAGGTGTATCGCTGTTGGAATATGATCAAGGGCTCTCAATGAAGCTTATAATCAAAGCTGAATACAATTCATTGGATGGCTGGCATGTTTTGGCAGTTTCCTCAACCTTTGTAGCAGGGGACCATTCATGTGACTTGGGTAGCGATGTGGCACCAAGTTTAAAAGTTGGGATGTGATTAAAAGGCCATTAATCAATAATCTGGAAAAGATGGTGGCTTAATTCTTAGTAATTAGTAAATGCCTAATTGTGTTCATCATGTGAATAGTAGAGGTTTTAATCCAGATCTATTTTTGAAAAGCTGTTTAGCGCGTAATTAATAAACTAATCAGATTAGTTTATTAAACGGTTGTGAGTGGAGGAGTGACATGGCATGAGGGTGGGTTGTGATTGGTGGAAGTGTGTAGTGGGGCACGTGGCAGCCTATGACTGGTTAAGGTAAGTTTGATGTCGCCCATGTTTAACCCTCCATCTCTCTTTCTCTTTTCATTTCAGTTCAAACTTGTATCAACGCTAATTCCTTTGTTATCAACTTTTGTTTTTCACACTTTTTCCACAAAAACTTTTCCAAAAGTTTAACAAGGGTATTTCTTGTAATTTCTTGATACTTGAGGGGCTGTTTTGGCATTTTCTTCAAACTTCATGGTCTTGACTTGTTTTGTTGACTTATGGAGGACTAATATTGACAAGTCTTCCTTTATGAGGGACCATTCTTGCCAATTCTTCAAAGTGGAGGGTCCTTTTTGTAATTTGACATACTTTAAGGACCAAACTTGTAATTATGAATAAACAAGGGTTTAAAGTGTCAATTATTCAATATTGTAGGACCCTTCTTGCATAATTTTCATTTCTTCAAGGGTTATTCTTGGAAAATCACCATTAGGGCTTGGTTCATTGTGCGTCTTCGTTTCCCGTGTTCGTTTTTGCTTGTTTCTTATGATCTTTTATCATTTTCTCAATATCCGTACCTAAAATACACATGTAACAAACACAAGAATATATTTGGCCTTTTTGATGATATTTAATGCATTTTAAGCCCGTTTTAGACGATGAGACTATGTATAAAAGCAGTCTCATCAACTTCCTTCTTGAAAGGTCGCTTAGATGAAGACATCTATATGCAACAACCAGAAGGGTATGTTAATCCTGAGAATCCAGGACATGTGTGCAAACTTTAAAGGTCCATTTATGGTTTGAAGCAAGCATCACGTCAATGGAATAAAAGATTTGATGAAGAAATCAAAAAGTTTGGATTTATTCAGAATCGTAATGAGCCATGTGTATATCGCAAGGCTAGTGGGAGTGATGTAGTATTCCTAGTCCTATATGTTGATGACATATTAATCATGGGAAGTAACATTCCAAGACTTAAAGCTGTTAAGGATTATCTTGGTAAATATTTTTCTATGAAGGATTTAGGAGAAGTTGCATACATTCTGGGAATTAAGATCTATCGGGATAGGAAAAGACGGTTAATTGGTCTATGTCAAGATGCTTATATAGATAAGATTTTGAAGAAGTATAGTATGCATAATTACACGAAAGGTTTTCAACCTATGGAAGTTAAGCATAATCCGAGTCATGAGATGGATGCATCAACTCTTGAAGAGGAGGCATACATGCAGAAGGTGCCTTACGCTTCGGTTGTAGGATCTATAATGTATGCTGTTAGATGCACAATGCCTGATGTGGCGTTTGCTCAGAACTTGGTCAGTAGATACCAACGGAATCCAGGGAAGCTCCACTGGACTGCTGTTAAACATATTCTAAAGTATTTGAGGAGTACGAAAGATATGTTTTTGGTATATGGAGGAAAACCAGACACATAGCTGAATGCTACAGGTTTCTGTGATGCGTCCTGGTAATGTGATAAAGACGATACGAAGTCTCAGACGGGTTACGTTTTTGTTATCAATGGAGGAGCAGTTGACTGTAAGAGCAAGAAACAGACAACGATTGCAATGCATGCTACTCAATTTGACTACATGGCTGCTTTAGAAGCTGCAATGGAAGCTGTTTGGATTAGGAAGTTCATTGAAGATCTTGGAGTGATGCCTTCAATTAAAGAACCTATAGATATGTATTGTGACAATTTTGCCGCAATAATATTTGCCAATGACCCTGGAGTCATGAAAAGCGCCAGACACTTTATGCGTAGACATCACTACGTCCGAGAACAAGTTGAAGTTCGGGAAATCAAATTAATAAAAGTTCACACAGATGATCACGTAGCCGATCCTTTAACTAAGGCTTTTCCTAGACCAAAGGTAGTTAAGCATGCCAAAGCGATTGGGCTGCAACTAGCTAGGGAACTCATGCAATAAATCTGTGATTAGTATTTGGATAATGTATGTTATGATATTATTATATAATGAAATAAAGATTTGGTTTCGTTTATTTCTATTATTTAATAAGTGTATCCTATTTTACATGTTTTAATGCATGAATAAATGTTATGCTAAATGTCCGTTGTCAATTAATATTATGGGAATATTATTAAACTAAGACAAATCAAAATAGTGATAGAGTATACTTGAAGTTATTGATCGATTTTGGATGATATTCGATGAATCGAATATAGGACTTATCCCAACTATATGTTATTACTTTATGGATCTTTGTCATTAAGTAAAACATAAATAGTTATACTTAGACTTGAGATACCAAGAAACTGTTATGACTCTAGTGCATCTTTGTGGAATAATCTAACGCTAAACGTAACTGGTAGCTATAAGGATTATTTTCGCAAGTGTTGCAAAATTCATAAGTTTTGCTCGTAGTCAATATGGAATTTATTTCCTCCAATTTCGTTTTGGAGTTTAATACAGTTGGGCCCCTCGTGGGATTAGTAAGATGTTTGTGTGGCCACACCCAAATTTTTTTTGGTAATCTTGCTGAATCTGTGAATGAGAAACAGAATGGTTAATGAAAGGAATGACTGAGATCCATATCCTTATTAACGTTATATTAGAAATAGAAGGATAATAATAACGATGCATAATCGTTAAAGGGTTTTTTCCAGGAGACCTTACTCGAGTTGTACTAGAGACATTGCTAAGTGTAACTAGACGCTAGTCAATGTAATCACGATATTTAAAATATGTCCAAGTGGGAGCTGAAAGTTTATGGACTTATATTTAATAGTCGTGTGATAGGATCGAACTCGAGATTACGGGATTGCACACATACGTAAAGAGTTAATTTAATTAATAAATATTTGTATTGTATTTATTAATTTATTTAATAAATATATTTATATATTTATTAATTTATTTAATAAATATATTTATATATTTATTAATTTAAACCGAGCAAGTAAATATATAACTTTAACGATCGTTAATTAATTAATTGTTAAGTATTAACGAATTTTAAGTAAATATATAGTAAGTGTATATAAAGAAAGAAGTTTGGAAGATTCCAGAACACCCCTAGGGGGTGTTTTGGTCGGTCGGTTATAAGGGGGAAAAGGAAGGGGAAAACATTCCTTTTATTTGTTTGTGGATACAAGGTTAGGCCTATATAAACAAATCCTTCCCCTCATAATTCACATCACAAAAAATATTTTCCCCTCTTCTCTTCTTCAGGCAATTGCAGGAAGAAACCCAACAAAGGGTTTTGGTTGGTTTTCTTAGTTGATCATTTTACTTACAATCTAGTCTTAGCCCCTCTCTAAAGTTGTTGGGTAGATTAATTACAAGCGTTGTAGCTCGGTTTTCACGTGCTAGAATCATGGTTAGCTCGTTGTATTACGTGTGTACAAGATCGTAATATAGTCTTACTTTAGACTATATCTTGGTATATGATAGTTGTAAATTACCACTTGTTTAGGAAAACAAGGTAATTAGGGTAAGCGTTAACAAGTGATTTAGGAAAACCACGAGTTATGACCCAAAGTGGGGATCGTTTTCAATGAGGCTTGGTGTGTGTGTTAAGAGATGATTAACTTTGTGATTATATTGATTATGAGAAAAGAAAATAGAAATGAGATTAGAAGAGAATGACGGTTACGATGACGAATTACACTAAGACGATTAGTCGTACACGTAAAACCGTAAAAAGTGCCAAAATTAAAAATTTACCCTAAAAATTCCTAGAAAATTGCAATAAATCCTAAATAATGTATTAAGAGTTTACAAAAAATCAAAATTCACTCAAACCTTTTATTTAATTAAATAATAATTTTTTAATGCTTATTAAAGCCCAAAAAATCAAAATAAATAATAAAAAGCTCAAAATGAGATTTATCACTTTGTAAACCTCTAAGATACCCTAATGTAATTTAAAACTATTTTTGAAAATTTTAAAATTAATTAAAACTACTTAAAAACAATTAAAAACTATTAAAACTTACAATAATTATAAAAATTAATCTAAGGACAACAAAAATATTCTAAAAATTGTAAAATTCCTAACTTTATGTATTTAACCTAAGAAAAATATAAAAAATTGAAAAATCTAAATTTTAATTTTTAATAATAAAATAACAATAAAATAATATTAAAAATCCAAAATTTACAAAAAATTATAAAAACTTGCTAACTAGCTTTTTTTAACCTAATAAACTCAGAAATGAAGTTGTAATTACAAAATACCCTTAATGGGCCCTCAAATGGGCCAAAGTCCAAAACAGACCCTTATTGGGCCAAAATAAGCCCAATAAGAAAAATGTTTATAAAAATGGCCCAAAAGCTCCTATCTGACTCAAAATTTCATTCTGAACACAATTTTTCAAAGGCCCAAAAGCTAAAAATGTGATATAAGCTGGCTTATTTCAAACAACTTATTCTTAATGGTCTTTTTGGCCCATTAAGCTATAAGCTAATGACATAAGCTCAAATTAGACACACAAGCTTCTTTTGAGTTACTTAAGAGTTCTGTAAAAAGAAATTTGAAAAAAGTCCAAGGAATAAGCCTGAAAATGCAATAAGCAATCTTCACAAAACGACAAAATAGTCGTTTTCGAGTTCTAGGCCACCCCAAGAGTTGAATTAAGTTTCAAAAGCTTTTAAATGACTTAACTAAGCTTAATCAACAAAAAGTTTTCAAATAAGTTCACTCAGTAAGCTGAAATAAGCGAATAAGCACTTCTTTAAAAGTCAACTTTAAGAGTTTTCTAGAAAAAAGTAAAAGTCAAAGTCTAATAATCTCCAGTTCAAACAAATGGGTCAAATGAGGAAGATTGATCACGAATAATAAGTTTTTGCAGGTCTAAATAAGCCAATATGGCTTATTAATAAGGTGAATGCAATTTAACACTAGTAGGGGCTAGTTTTGGTGTCTGAGCAGTGGGAAATGTTTCCACTGCTTGACTTGTTTGACTATTTGTCTTTAGTGACTTTTTTGGAGATTCAAGTTTCACAAAGGCACCCAAATGATCAGTTAATCATAAGGAGTCAATAGCAACAAAGAAATCACAATCACTAACATCCAATTTGTACAGTTAATTCAATTAAGCATCAGACATGCACAAGACTTTGAGCAATAAGCAGTTAAGCACTTAAGAGCTGTTTTAGCAAATTTCAGCCAACCAAATTGCACCAAAAGCATACACAAGCTATAATAAACTTAAATGAACAAGTTTAAACAGGTTTCATGCAATGGTTCAAGCCTAAATCAAGATTCAAGCACAAATAGGTTACTGATGAACACTAACACAAGCAAATTTTTACTTTGCTGATGCACTTGACCAACAAGCCAAATTCAAACACTCAGATCTATCACATATGTTGTATTATCAATGATTTAACAATTTTTAACCCTAAGCATGCATATATTCTAGATATTACCAAAATCTTAGGTCAAAAACAGTCAAAATCAATGAGATATAGCACAATGTTTGATTCAAGGTTTTAAACCCAATAACTTGCAGCAAATAGCACTCAACCAAGTATATAGCAGATACAAAGTACAAACACAAACTTCCAACCACAAAATAACACACTATGATCTTAAACAGGTAAACCCAAAAACACCGTTAAATTTTCAAAACCAGATTTTCAAATCAAAAGTGCATTCCAAGGTTACCCAAGCCCAAATCAACACAATAACAGATGAGATATGCAGATTAAAACAAGATTAGACCACAAAATCAGCAAGAACATAAGCAACAGACAAATTTACCAAAAATCCAAATTTTTAACAGATTTTGAGTAGAATGGTGTGTACCTCATGGATGTACATCCACACCCACGAATTGTGAGCTTATGTGCTAGCAAGAACAAGCACAAGCTTCCACAATAAAGCCTGCTAAGATTCAACAAGGTTAAGAGCAAAATATCAAAATCAGAAAAATGAAAATCCTTGATTAATGCAACCTTAGTTCCCCACACTTGATTATCCCCAAGTTATAGGCTTCACCACACCTTGATAACACAATATCAGGATGCTATGATCAACTTTATAGCCCAATACTTCCAAGGTTTGAACAAGACTTAGCAAAATATCAAGAAAAGTGGAAAATGTGCAAACTTTGCACACTCCTTTTGAAAACAGGTTTTAAGAGCAAAGATTAGTAAACATCAAACAACAATAAACATATAATAAGGTTGGCACTTGATTTTTCTTCACCAAATTCAACCACATTTCATTAACTGAATATAAGATTTACAGATTTGTGAACAATGGAAAATTCAAGAGCAAAAATAAATGTACTCAGTCCTATGCCTTTTATAGGCTACAAACTACTTGCTAAGAGGCTAAAAACGTAAACCCTAAAGCTTTGAAGTCCCCAATTTTCCCCTTGTCTTGCTTGAAGAATCTTGAACATGTGACTGAGAATTGGCATTTTGTGGAGGTGGCATGTGTGAAAATGCATCCAATGGCTCCAAATAAGCTTAAGGAGTAAGCTGGAATGTGGAGTGTTGATTTCCTGGCATCTTTTGGCTTTTTCCCCAAAACCGTGTGAAGAGGGTTTATCATGTGACTCATGTGGTGATGTGGCATAGGGTTTAACGGTGGGGTTGTGTTTAGTGTCACCTTAATTGTAATTCTGGAGGTGATCAAGTGCTAATTACAAGGATTAAGGAAAAAACTCAATTTTGTGAAGAACACCAAGCACATGGTGTTTAATCTGTTTTGGGGAGTAATTAAGGTTTAAATTAGTGTTTAGGCGCCAAGGTTAAAAAATAATAAACTTGGTGAAGTGGATTGGTGAGGTGGAGTGAAGGTGAGCTGTGATTGGTTGGTTTGGTTGAGTGGGACACGTTTCACCATGATACTGGTTAAGGTAACTTAGGTTGTCTGCCAAGAATAGTCCCCCACCTTTATAAATCCTTTCACTTGCAAATAAATACACCAAAATCCGTTTTCTTTTGTATTGCAAGTTTTCTTTTTCACACTTTTGCCCCAAATACTTTTCCAAAGTATTTTCAGGGGTATTTCTTGCCATTTCTTGATTCTTGAAGGACTGATTTGTAATTTTCATCATAGTTAATGGTCTTGACTTGTTTGTTTGACTTCTTGGAGGACTGAATTTGCCAAGTCATGATTAATGAGGGACCATTTTTGCCATTTCTTCAAAGTTAAGGGTCCTTTTGGTAATTTTGACATTTTTAAAGGACCAAACTTGTAATTTCTTGTAACATGAAGTCCATCATGGTATGTTTGACTTTGAGGAGGATTAATATTGACATTTTAGTTTTGTTGAGGGACTAAAATTGCCAATTCTTCAAAGTGGAGGGCACTTTTTGCAATATTGACAAACTTTAGGGACCAATCTTGTAATTATGAGGATACAAGGGTATAAAGTGTCAATTATTCAATGTTGGAGGACCCTTCTTCATAAATCTTTAAATCTTCAAGGGTTTTCTTGGGAAATTCTTCATTAGGGCTTGGTTCAATGTGCGGCTTCGTTTCCCGTGTTCGTTTTTTGCGTGATTCTTGTGATCTTTTGTCATTTTCTCAATATCCGTACCTAAAATACACAAGCAACAAACACAAGCATATATTGGGGTATTTTTATGATATATTATGCATTTAAAGCCCTTTTTGGACGATGAGACTATGTATAAAAGCAGTCTCATCACTCCCCCATACTAAACCATTGCCGTGCCCTCACGCAATTCTAGAATAAAGTATCGTAGCACCTCCAAAATTCATTTTTATTCACTTTTATTGAATGATAACCTAGCTATTCTACTACTATTGCTACTACTTGCATTTTAGACATAATGTATGATTTTCATCGCAAAATGGGACGTTTAGGTTCATAGAATAAGAACACGTGAATGCTTCGTTAGAAATAATTTCGTCGTCCTCGATTTTTACCCCAATTCCATACTAAGCGTGTAACGAGATCATTGTCATTATAAGTTAGTAATGCTAACACTAATCATATGCCATAATCATGTACTTATCCTCCCATTATCCTAAGTTGTATCTCTTATATTTTATTTTGTCTTGAATGTTTCACGTGGATACATTGTTTGACTTATGCGATGATAGAGATTTAGGTCTAAAAATAGAGTCCTAACGTTGTAATCAAGACCATCAAATCAATAACCCCTCCTAATAGACAACGATGTCTAAAAATTAAGTCAACAAGAAGGATCAATAAACACGGTTTTATAACGGTTTTAAACATGAGACTTATTACCAAGACTTTTATACGCCCCCTAACGGAAGGGCCTTATTATCATAGGTTTACCTCCATCTTTTATTCAACTTCGCCATGAAGCTTTTATTATGACTTCGGTCTTGCCTTGCCTTTTATTATCCACCTCATCGGTGGTTTTATTAGCCAAAGACGTATATCCTCACGCTAAGGCGAATTTCAGATCTTTAAAGCTTCAAAGATTAAGGCTTGATTGACTTTCAATTTTTCATAGATTTTTCGGCCTTGTGAGCTTCAATTTGTCTACTTGATTTAGGTGAGCACTTGAAATCTTATTATTGGGTGAAGCTTTCGATTATTCGTGTGCCAATACTTCAAAACCGTGACGCTGGCGATACCTTAATGTCTTCCCAATTTAATTACACGAAAGCTACTAGAAAATACTAGAAACCCAACAATCAAGACTAAACCGCTAAGTCAATATTTATCAAGCAAAAAATATTTACAAGCGAAGGGAGAATAAGCAAATAATGAGAACACATGAGTTTTTGAAAGAATACGAGTACTCTACGTTTAGCATAGTAACTTATAATTAACTCTATCATTTCTCGTCCTCATTTAAGAGACTTAGCCTAATATAAGTTAAGGAATCAAAGCTAAGTGCTCAACACGCACGGTCGAGTAAAAAATTACTCTTATTCTCACCATCGGAAAACCTACATTCGTGTCTTCAAACACTTATAAAACATGAGAAAATTTTTAAAATTTGGCCATTTTTAGCCTTATTTTGCAACAAAAACGATAAACAAAAAGATAAACTTTGGAAAGCATGAAGGTTTGGCAAGGCAAGTATCTATTCACCCCCCATACTAAAGTTAAACATTGTCCTCAATATTTCGAGTCTAGGGGTGCAAACACCCCCATACTAGAGACGTAGTCAAATGCCTAATCTAGCATGGAAAGGTTGTAACCATTAAATTTAAAGCCGTTTATAAAGTGCGCTATAAACCTAAGGTTAGAACATCAAAGGACATATCATGGATATTGAGAAAGTCTTCAAAGCAAACGATCAAGTGTTCCCATAAAACGAACACGAGAGGCTCCAATCGTGAAGATAATGATCATCTAAAATCCACAATTCACAAACAACCACGGAACAAAGGTTGGAAGGGCACAAATCCCTACACGTTACTACATTAGAAAGCGATAATATGTACATAGGATAAGCATGGGACTCCCCCACGAGGCACCTTGATTTTGATTACCGAGTCATGAGCTCGACTCGATCCCCTCAATACTAATTATCATTGGGGAAGGTGATTTGGTCGAGGTAGTTCAAGGATGGAACTTCCCCGCCAAAGTAGTGCTTCAACCTATGTCCATTCACCTTGAAATTGGGGCCATCATTTTGAGCTAGCTCGATGGTCCCATATGGAAAAACTTGAGTCACGGTGAATGGACCGGACCAACGGGATTTCAACTTACCGGAAAAGATTTTCAAACGAGAATTAAAAAGCAAAACTTGATCCCCAATGTTAAAAACCCGGTTTTTAATTTTTGAGTCATGCAACTTTTTAGTATTTTCTTTATAAATCAATGAATTTTCATAAGCAATATCCCTTAATTCATCCAATTCATTTAATTGCATTTTCCGGTGTTTTCCTACGGTCTCCATGTCATTACAATGCTTTAGGGCCCAATAAGCCTTGTGTTCCAATTCAATTGGCAAGTGAGAATTTTTCCCATACACAAGCTTATAAGGAGTGCACTCAATGGGCGTCTTATGAGCGGTCCTAAAGGCCCATAAAGCATCGTCCAACTTATCTGACCAAGATTGTCGGTTTTCTCCAACGGATCTCTCCAAGATCCTCTTCAACGCTCGGTTTGAAACCTCGACTTGCCCTCTCGTTTGTGGGTGATAAGCCGTAGAAAGCCGATGTGTAACCCCATATTTCCTTAGGACCCTTTCGAATTGGTCGTTACAAAAATGGGTTTCATGATCGCTTATGATCGCACGAGGGGTTCCAAACTGAGAAAACAATTGCTTTAAAAACTTGACTACCACACGAGCATCATTGGTGGGCAAAGCCTTAGCTTCCACCCACTTAGATAGGCAGTCAACCACGACAAGGATGTACTTATTACCACGAGATGATGGGAACGACCCCATAAAGTCAATGCCCCAAACGTCAAAGATCTCACACACTTGGATGATATTTTGTTGCATTTCATCTTTTTGTGAGGCTTTTCCTTGTCGTTGGCATGAGTCACACGACTTCACAAGCTCATGTGTATCTCGGTAAATAGTAGGCCAAAAGAAACCGGCATAAAAAACCTTCTTAGCCGTGAGATTAGCACCATGGTGACCACCCGTGGGTCCCTCGTGACAAGCTCTAAGGATGTTAGAAGCTTCGGTACCAAAGACACAACGTTGAATAATTTGATTCGCACAAGTTCGAAACAAGTAAGGCTCGTTCCAGAAATAGAACTTGACGTCACGAAAGGATTTTCGTTTTTCTTGAGTCGTCATACCCTTGATGATGAAGTTTGTCACACACGTGAATTTTGAATCTATTTAATTTACGTGAAACGCGATAGTTCGGGTTAGACTTGTCTGTCTATTGATGTTCCCGATTGTTTACGCGTATTTTGTGTACAAATTTAAATCTTTATGAATGAAGTTACTATCAAATATTATTTAAATGAATACTATTCAATTACGTTGTAAGAATATCTATTGGAGCCGACCTTTATTTATTCGACGTGATTGGGATACGAAACTAAGTATTTCACCAATTTTGTTCAAGACCACTTCTACTGGAACTTTACATGTAAACATTTAAAACCTCACAAACTTACACAACCATAACAAATAAACATTTGCAAATAATACCCAAAATAAATAAAAAGCAAAACATTTCCCCTCCTTGTCACCTAGCCATAACCGGACCCCCATGCTAAGACCCAAAAACCCACGTTTTGTTAATGTCACCACAATACATATTCAAATTGGTAGTACTTCACCCACCTTATAAATGCAATAGTAATTTTTGTCTACTCTTTCTTCCTCAGACCACCGAGTAAACAACAAAACCTCTATGGTTTCTTAACATTTCAAACTTGTACAACCCATGATAATTAAGTTAGTCAAGAAAGTATCATCTCCTTGTCCTTCTTTCTGCCATCACCGAGAACCACACATATTGCTCTTCCCTAGCAAGTTTATAGTCCCCATGAATAATTACAATGCAACTAGAACACTAACCAAATGCTAACTAGGATTTGCTTAACCTAAAACCTCACTCACTTGCCTATAAATACTAACTCTACTCTCTCATAATCTCACACACTCAAAACTTAAACACAAACTTTCTAACAAAAGCTCACCAAAGAAAACATACAAAGTTTGTCACCACTAGGTCACGGCTGAGATTATTGAGCAAGTGGTTCGGATCGATTCTAGTATCAAACTAAGAATATTAAAGCTTGGTCAGACGTGAGAAATTGTTCAACATAAGATCATTAGTTTTGTTACTTTTTCATTAATTATCTTAAGGACTCTTTTAAGTTTTTCATAACTTTGCTAAACTATATTGGTTGATAACATACTTGCTATACTTTCTTGAATCTAAAAATGAACCGAACCAGTCACGGGTTGGGATTTTGATGATATTTCACCTAATAAACCAAGCAACATTTTGAACCAAACATGACAACGAATGACCACGGTTACAAACTTTGTGATGACCTAGACTTTAAACAATTAATAAAAGTGAATGCATGAAAACACTAGATTGATAAACGATACATTGAAGCATGTATGATTTAACGTGGAAACATGGACAGTGGGAGTTAATGTAAGGGAGTAGATAGTGAACTTGTACCATGTTAACAAAAGGGTCACACGAATACTTGGAGTTAATGTAAGGGAGTAGATAGTGATATATGTATGGTTTTATGTGGAGTAGGAATTAGATGTTATGTATGTATGTGCGCATGAAAACACCCTCTGCCAACAAGAGTCATGTATGTGTATGCGCGTGTGTTAACAGCAAACGTGTACATGAAGCCGTTGGTTGTGCTATGTGTTTGTGTGGAAAGGAATCAGGAACCAAAAACAAGAAAATGTAGAGTACCAAATGCATGAATAATAATATAACTGAAAGCACCTTCCTGTTTAAAGATGTATATTTGTGGCGTGAGTGTGATGGGTTGCGTGTAGGGCTGCCAGGTACAAACACACCAACGGTGAACTATAGCCTAATACATAAACTAAAATGGGTAATGATTCTTACTTGGTTGAAAAGTGAGTAAGATGGATGTGTATAAACAAGAAAAAGGTGTGACCACTCTTTCTTTTTGTAGTACCCTACTGCGAGCAGTAAACAAACAATAGCCAACTCTTTTGTCATTTTTGCAACTGGCCATATTTAATGTATGAGTCTGTGATTAGTTGAGGTATGTGTATGTGTGCTGCGAATGTACTCCATCAACAGGAATCAACACAAACCAATAAATATTTGTACTATGTATGTGTGTTGACAACAAGGGCTATGATTTTATGTGTGTGTGCTTGCAGCAGTAAGTATAGACTTGTTACAAGGATGCGTATTAAACGAGTATGTGTTGGAGTGCTTTCAAAAGTTGTGTAAAATGAATAGAACTTAGTTTGTGTGTTTGCTGTGAACAACCAGAAAGAATCAAAGAGACCCACTATTTGATAATACATTTGAGGTGCAAATTAAACTTATAGCTCACAAGTTACAAACGCCAATGTTGTCAAATAAAGGAGTGTTAAAATGAGGACTTATAACCGTGTCGTCGTGTGTGCATGTTGCATGTATTTACAAAACAAATGAAATGAGTTGGGTCTAGTACCAAGCGTAACAAATAGAACCAAAACAGGGACTGTGTTTTCGTGAGTGTGTAGGGACGAGTAGGAGCAAAAACAGCAAACTTTCTTTTGATGACGAATGTGTATGCATGTACTATGTATAATGTTTGTATGTATGTATAAGGTTTGTATGCATAAGAAGCAAGGACAATGGTCCTACCCCTTCTTTTGTTTCCTGTTGGTTTACTTGTCAGGTGGGGTGTAGTACTTGACTTTCCTATTGCTAGCCTACATAGAGTACCTCCATCCCCTCTTTTTGTGTGTGCGTGGGTATAGCAAGCCAGGAGGCCAACATGGGGTGTAGTTGCATAGTCACATATGCATAAGTCCAGGATGGTACATTTTCTTTTTCTGACATATGTAAAAATACTCCTTTGTGATGTCAAAATAATGTGAATATTGTATGATTGATGCCATGTATGTGTATGCAAAGAAACCATTTGTTTGTTGCATGTAGACCTAGGCTGACAAGACCCAAATAATAATATGACCTAAACTAAGAATGCATGTATAAAAGGATGAGACAAGACACAATATAAAAGTGTATTACCATCAAGTGGGGCGTATGTTGGGGCGTAGGGCAGTAAACCTTATATCCATCTTGCTATCTACCCAATTCAAAAACAATTGCAAGTCTTATAGTAGAGGTAAAAATGTGGCCGATCACCTTACTTCACGCCTAGTTTTAACCCGCCTAATGACTTTGCCCCAAGGGTATAAAAATACCTTGTTAAAGACGACATGACCTAGTTCTCAAAACAGCTTTCTGTTCGTCTTGAAGTTGAGTAATGAACCCGCAATTAATTTCCAAAAATTCTTGTTTGGCACTTAATAATAATATGACATTACTTATTTGTTTTGATTTCGAGTGCATTACTTTGACAAATTGTTTGATATAGTTAGAGACTTAATTAAAAAGCGATATTTATCAAATATCGAAGACCTCGCGGCCTAGTTTTTATAACAAGAACCCGTTTATTCTTCGGACTATTACTTAATGAGATATCGAGACCCAAACTTGACCCCGTGACTAAAATGGTTGAACGAGAAAAATGTATAAAAACATTTTATAAATCTATAGCAAGTATAATTTATCAACCAAGTGCATTGTACATTATAATTTATTGTATTTAGCCTAAGTACGGATATTTTACTTAGGTTACGAGTAGATCGTTTGCGCATCGTTTTGCGTGCCTTGATTTTCCGTGCTATCTTTATTGATCATATTCACTACTTCATCGAGGTGAGTTTCATAGCCCCACTTTTAATTGTTTTAACTATTTTAGGGTGAGAACATTGCTTGTTTTTAACGGATGAACATAAGTGCCTTAAACTGATACGTTTGCCTACATGATGTCTAAGTAGCGATATCCCTAGATGCTTTAGCCCACTATCGTGAACCGTTAATTACTTTGTGTAAGCGCGAATGTTATGGATAGATCTATCGGGACTAACCTCCCTATCTAATTTGGTTGTGTGGCCAAAGTTAGATACACTTACATTTGAGGATTTACAAATGCTTCGGGATAGGCATTTGCTCGGGCTCTTATTATTTCTTGTTGGTTGAGGTTAACGCTTCGGTGTCACGAGCTTAGGCGTAGGTGATTAAAACGTATACTTTTGATTATAATCTTGTATTTGTTATAAGATTATATGTCGGTTGCCTTGGGAAAATCTTATGGTTCATCACACTATTTAAACTTAAACCTATGAACTCACCAACCTTTGTGTTGACGCTTTAGCAATGTTTTTCTCAGGTGTCAAGACGGAGGAGTGATGTGGTTATGCATGGGAGATTTTTAAATGAAAATGGTCGTGACTAGTATATGGATATTTGGATCAATGTTAAAGTCTTTTGAAACAATGTTTTATTATGATCTGGTGTAATTCGCTGCCGAAACAAGTTTTATGCTTTTAATTAAATTAAAACGACTTTTAAATAGTCGTTCTTTGTATCTATGTCTTTTGATAGTCATGACCGTCGCACCCCATTGTGTTGTATTACTCTGATAAATTGGGGGTGTGACGGATTGGTATCAGAGCCGTAGTTATAGAGAACTAGGTTATTTTATAAAATGATTTTTATAAACGTGAGTCAAAATTTTGTTGTTGAAAAAAAAATAATAAAAAAAAATAAAATAAAATAATTCTAGACTATAACTGACTCTCAAAAATCTCCAAGAACCACTTCACTCCACGTCTTCGATACAAGTAAGTTGTGACTTGAGATAGTTTATGATTTATGCAATGCTAAGTTTTGAGTTTGATGTCTACGTGTTATTAGAATTAGTTATTCCCTTCCTATATTGAGTAATACCCATAGGGACATGTAATAAAACGATTATTTTTAAGTCAAAATAAAATGCCTAACATCCTTGTATGGATTGTTAGGATACGCAAATGGTTTGTGCCATATTCGTTTGAATGGTTTGTGCCATCTTTATTTAAATGGTTTGTGCCATATTCGTTTGAATGGTTTGTGCCATCTTTATTTAAATGGTTTGTGCCATATTTATTTGAATGGTTTGTGCCATATATATATATTTTCCTTTGAGAGTAAACATACGCATACTTATGCTCAACATATTTTAGATAGTCCGCGAGACTATTATCGACTATCGAAACGTTTTGTGTTTCATATCACTGTACGCCGAATTAAAAATATCGACATGATACCTAGAACGAAAACTATACGAGTATATTTACTTACCATGTGTTTGGTAGTATGTTAATTTGTACTAATACTTGAATCAAGCGATACTCTTATAAATGTCGAGAGGAGCAACTATTTATTGGGTTCGGTAAATTGTTACTCCACTAAACATTTATAATAGACTTGGTTGAGGAAAAGTGACCTACATTAATTAACGGTTTCGAAATTGAAATTGAATGCGTAAGTTATCATTTCAAAATATTATTTTGAACACGACCGAGGAACGACGACAACGTCACTATTTAAGATGACATATGACGATAAAACACATATTACAGGTATTACTCTTGTAATGCTCCAAAGAATACTACAATTCAAAGAACGAATAAATTTCACGAATATATGAACTATCCATAAATACGCTGACGCGTAAGTCAAATGGTTATCGAAGGAATTTTTTTTATTGGAAATAAATTACGCAAAGATGAATCAAAGTTTTTTTTAGTCCATTGGTTGCGACTAAGTTATTATGACGTTGTTATAAATTTCGAAGTTACGATATAGATATAAATTAAAGGGTTTTACCCTTGGTTAAACAATTATGCCAATTTCTACATCAAAGGGATTATCGCGTTGTGCGATATTTGAGAACCCCAGATGCGAAATGTGGGCCTATATTGATATCTTAAATACAAGGTATAAATATATATAACAATGACTATAAAGTTTATCTAAGATTTGCGAGCAAAACGCTAGACGAGAGCAAGATAAACGAAACATATAAGATATGACGTAACATATTCCAAAATCAGAGAAATTCTTGTGATAAAATTTAGTAATTGCTCGAATTGAACATTTTGAACGATTACGGATTAAAAACATATGGAACAATTCTTGTGATGAAAATTTTGTGATAAAATTTTAGTACTCGACTCGTTTAAATCAAATAAACAATTTTTTCAAAGTGTAAAAATTGTCGAAAGTGTACGAACTAGCAATACTAAGTTAAGGAAAGACTTATGAATGAACAAGAACTAGTACGGGCTATGTAATAGCCGTAAGCCGACTATACCTCAAAAACATACTTACTCATCCGAGTTGCAAGTAATAAACGTTAACGAGAGGAAATTGCACAAAAATGAACATCGTAATAGACCTAAATTGATGAAAGAATTGATTAAGGATAATTGTATTTTTCCATCCGTGCATAATCACTACTAAGAGAAAGTACAAATAATAAGTATGTGGAAGAGTATGTTAGAGGACTTTAACATTCCACGATTCACTTATTGTTTTCCATTTAAGGACTACTTGGACATTTGAGTAGACTTACGGATCGATGTACGAGAACTTACTCTAAATAAAAGAAAAATTTACAAGACATCATACAACTCATCCCTATTTTTAGAACTTTAGAAAAATACTTCGTTTCTACCTACCAAATAACCGTCGTTTTACATTTGGTGACAGGCAAAAAGGAAAAATGCCTCTCATTCCGTTTGTCATTTTGCAATCCGAATCCGACAAGGAAATTACCCCCATCCGGAGCGTAATCACAATAAATTCGGATGATGAGCAAGATTCGCCTGTCATGATGCCAAATGTCACTACGGGACTTCCTTCCATCATCCCAAATGTTTCTACTACTACTACTATGCCAATCTCTACTCCTATGCTTTCACCATTACCACCATTACCTGAAACTTCCAGAAAAAGAAACCGTACACCTTCACCACCACCTAATGTTGCTCATTCCCCAGGAGACGAGCCTACTTTAGAAGCACTCGGATTCGATGCAGAACATCTGATAGGCCGTCTGGAGGATGTAGAGGGTGATGTGGATTTCCTTACCGCGCAAGACGAGGACAAGGACTTAGTGATAGCTGAGTTACGAGAGTCTCTTGAGGCTGCTGAGTCCGAGATCGCGATCTTACAAATGAGGATCAATGATGCTGAGGCTAGGCAAGCTGAGGATCATGCTCAGATTCAAGAAATCCTACACCATCTAGGTCTCTAGGATTTTCTCGCCTTTCTAATAAAAGTATGATGTTTTGTAATAAATGTATGACGTGTTGTCAAGACTAAAAGAAGCCATTCATTAGTTGAATGGAATTTTGTACTCTAAGCTCCAAAACTATGTATGGAACGTAGTTCAATGATGAGATGTACAAATTTTATGATCCGATCCCTTGAAAATTGTATTACGATAATTGCGAGAAAAGTTTGGTCAAATTTGAACAATCGTAAGAATTGATAACAATGAAAGAACTAACAAAAATATACATCGTTTGTGCGATAATGTATACAGAAAAATTGAAATGACAGAACAAGGTTGCAAGGACCTCAAAGAGGTCATCACTCGTCAATACCAAAATGCCATTAGGGTCGTTGGTGCGTTCGAAGCTAGTATCCGCACGGTTGACCGAACCATGGATCCTAGTGTTTAAGAAAAAGCTAAGGAAACAAGTGCTACTCCTATTAACACTTTTGGACCTCGAAGGACCCTTTCAAAAACTAAGGTAAATCATACCGTTAGTGGAAGAAAAGGGCCTTATGCGGGGAGATGTTATATGTTGAAGAACCACTCAAGGTTTAACACCATGAAGCAACGTGCTAGAAGGTTTAACCCTCACCCTATGAGCAAACCAAAGAATCGCTCGTGGAAAGAGCCACGTGTCCATCAAGGAATAACCTTACCACCCTCTACTTGTTGTGCAAGAACAAATTTCCCGGAGGATGTTCCCAAACCAACTCCGATCTTGAACAAGAAGTATCTCGGTAACCTTCCATATTGCCGCAAGTGTGACTACCACCACAATGGTAGTTGCGCTAACCATTGCATGCTTTGCGATGAATTTGGGCACTTGGAGGGTGATTGTCGAGTGGTAAAGTCCCATGAGAATAAAATGAAGGAACACTACATGGAGGAACGTCGTTTAAGACAAGAAATACTTGAAATCGCCCAAGAAGGAAGCTCGAGGGCAAAGAGCGTCCAATACCCCACCAACGTTTTACACCGTTTGTCTTTCAAGGACGATGCGCCGACAATCTTCAAGTATCAACCCAAGGGTTTCTACTCTCGTCATGGATAGAGCGTGGAAGTTTATGTATTATGAACTAGTTTACTTTTATGCAAATCAAGTGACTCGACGTCCGTCGATGTTACCACCAACAAAACATAACTATGTAACCGTACTCCAAGTTTTCAATTAAATTGTGTTGTTTTATTTTTAAAGCCGATTTTGTTTAAACAACGAGAAAACTTTATTTTTATTTTTCATGTGTCGTAGAAAAACTCATCCGCCAAAAATTTTACTTAAGAAAAGGATTTCTTCAACAATATTTTCTTTACCTATCGAAGAGAAATAAATAAAGTAAATTTTCACTAAAAGATTTATTTTATTTTTTTTTTAAAAAAAAAAATATTCTTTAGAAAATATCAAAATTGATTTTTACTATTGGAAATCACCATCGGAAACACTTATTAGTGGGAATAATAACAATCGTGATAATGTAGGCGGAAAGATTAGTAAAGGTATTATTAATCAAACGCCGCAACTAATAGCGAAATATTTTTGGTAAGAACTACCATGTAATGTTGTGGAACTTGGTTTGACTACCACCAACTCAATGTGGAGAACAAGAACTATTACGAATGAATTTTTGGAAATTATTTTGTTAATTGTGAAAAGTGAGCAACGGTAACGAACGAAATGCATCGTGGACTACCAATATATAATTACAACCTCAAAGAGTCAAATTGTGATGAAAAGGAGGATGCAACCGTTGGACCCGAGACGTACGTAGCCTGATCAACTACGTATGATCGTGGTCGAACGCGAGCATGCTCATAGTAGTCATCTTAAAAATGAAATATATTAGTAGAATATATTCAAGTTGCCCTATTTATCAAAGAAAGATTTAGCATATGCTACGAACGTCGAACATTTTTATACCATCCTAGTATAATTATTTTCTTCACCACTATTTCATACAAGAGCGTATATGACACGCAAATACTAAGAGCGCCAATTGATTTTGACGAAAATTAGACACAAATAGATTAGAGTTGGAAAAGCGAAAACAATTTTTAAATAATAATGAGAAGAACGAAAAGTCATTTGAGTAAAATCCAAATTTAACAGATATCCAGAACTCGCCGTAAGATAACCGATGTTAAAGAACAGTTGGGCCAAGATAAGCGTGCTTTCGTATATAATTGAAATACCAAAACCGTCCGGACAAAGACCCATTTTACCTAACGATGTTTGAGCATCACGCCATACTCATAGGCTTAAGAAATATTATATATTTTCTTCATAGAAGGAACCCGAGAGAACTGTGATTTAAATATATTATTAATTGTGCACCCGTTTACCTCTCCATGAAAAAGGAGATAAACAAGGAGGAACGCGAACTAAATTGGTTAATTAACGAAATTATCTAATAATTGAATGTCACATAAAAGGAAGAAACGTCTTGACCACTATGTGTTAAGACACTCAATTGTTCTAGATTTTTGGGAAAACCGATTCAAGAAACCCTGACGCATACGCTACTTATCTCTACCAAGTAGACGTTTAATGTGAACGAGATTAATCAAACTATGTGGAACGATTTTCAAATGTGCGATATATAGTCATCTAGGCGAAAAATGACAATACGCGACACTTTAGAGTTAAAGTAACACGCGGGATGACGCGAAGGTTAATATTGAGAAAAACTCACCTAAACAAAACCGACGTTACGCTATAGAACCATGTACAATTCGGAACAAACTTTTATTCGTTTTAATACTTACGAGATTATGGTGATTTTAATCTTAACAATGAACTAAAACGAACGCATTGAGCACCATAAAGGAAGATAAAATTTAATTGACCTCTTGATTTGATAACGACATCAATGTGCTAGTTTTGAGGACAAAACTCAATTTAAGGGATTACGAATGTCACACACGTGAATTTAGAATCTATTTAATTTACGTGAAACGCGATAGTTCGGGTTAGACTTGTCTGTCTATTGATGTTCCCGATTGTTTACGCGTATTTTGTGTACAAATTTAAATCTTTATGAATGAAGTTACTATCAAATATTATTTGAATGAATACTATTCAATTACGTTGTAAGAATATCTATTGGAGCCGACCTTTATTTATTCGACGTGATTGGGATACGAAACTAAGTATTTCACCAATTTTGTTCAAGACCACTTCTACTGGAACTTTACATGTAAACATTTAAAACCTCGCAAACTTACACAACCATAACAAATAAACATTTGCAAATAATACCCAAAATAAATAAAAAAACAAAACATTTCCCCTCCTTGTCACCTAGCCATAACCGGACCCCCATGCTAAGACCCAAAAACCCACGTTTTGTTAATGTCACCACAATACATATTCAAATTGGTAGTACTTCACCCACCTTATAAATGCAATAGTAATTTTTGTCTACTCTTTCTTCCTCAGACCACTGAGTAAACAACAAAACCTCTATGGTTTCTTAACATTTCAAACTTGTACAACCCATGATAATTAAGTTAGTCAAGAAAGTATCATCTCCTTGTCCTTCTTTCTGCCATCACCGAGAACCACACATATTGCTCTTCCCTAGCAAGTTTATAGTCCCCATGAATAATTACAATGCAACTAGAACACTAACCAAATGCTAACTAGGATTTGCTTAACCTAAAACCTCACTCACTTGCCTATAAATACTAACTCTACTCTCTCATAATCTCACACACTCAAAACTTAAACACAAACTTTCTAACAAAAGCTCACCAAAGAAAACATACAAAGTTTGTCACCACTAGGTCACGGCTGAGATTATTGAGCAAGGGATTCGGATCGATTCTAGTATCAAACTAAGAATATTAAAGCTTGGTCAGACGTGAGAAATTGTTCAACATAAGATCATTAGTTTTGTTACTTTTTCATCAGTTATCTTAAGGACTCTTGTAAGTTTTTCATAACTTTGCTAAACTATATTGGTTGATAACATACTTGCTATACTTTCTTGAATCTAAAAATGAACCGAACCAGTCACGGGTTGGGATTTTGATGATATTTCACCTAATAAACCAAGCAACATTTTGAACCAAACATGACAAGGAATGACCACGGTTACAAACTTTGTGATGACCTAGACTTTAAACAATTAATAAAAGTGAATGCATGAAAACACTAGATTGATAAACGACACATTGAAGCATGTATGATTTAACGTGGAAACATGGACAGTGGGAGTTAATGTAAGGGAGTAGATAGTGAACTTGTACCATGTTAACAAAAGGGTCACACGAATACTTGGAGTTAATGTAAGGGAGTAGATAGTGATATATGTATGGTTTTATGTGGAGTAGGAATTAGATGTTATGTATGTATGTGCGCATGAAAACACCCTCTGCCAACAAGAGTCATGTATGTGTATGCGCGTGTGTTAACAGCAAACGTGTACATGAAGCCGCTGGTTGTGCTATGTGTTTGTGTGGAAAGGAATCAGGAACCAAAAACAAGAAAATGTAGAGTACCAAATGCATGAATAATAATATAACTGAAAGCACCTTCCTGTTTAAAGATGTATATTTGTGGCGTGAGTGTGATGGGTTGCGTGTAGGGCTGCCAGGTACAAACACACCAACGGTGAACTATAGCCTAATACATAAACTAAAATGGGTAATGATTCTTACTTGGTTGAAAAGTGAGTAAGATGGATGTGTATAAACAAGAAAAAGGTGTGACCACTCTTTCTTTTTGTAGTACCCTACTGCGAGCAGTAAACAAACAATAGCCAACTCTTTTGTCATTTTTGCAACTGGCCATATTTAATGTATGAGTCTGTGATTAGTTGAGGTATGTGTATGTGTGCTGCGAATGTACTCCATCAACAGGAATCAACACAAACAAATAAATATTTGTACTATGTATGTGTGTTGACAACAAGGGCTATGATTTTATGTGTGTGTGCTTGCAGCAGTAAGTATAGACTTGTTACAAGGATGCGTATTAAACGAGTATGTGTTGGAGTGCTTTCAAAAGTTGTGTAAAATGAATAGAACTTAGTTTGTGTGTTTGCTGTGAACAACCAGAAAGAATCAAAGAGACCCACTATTTGATAATACATTTGAGGTGCAAATTAAACTTATAGCTCACAAGTTACAAACGCCAATGTTGTCAAATAAAGGAGTGTTAAAATGAGGACTTATAACCGTGTCGTCGTGTGTGCATGTTGCATGTATTTACAAAACAAATGAAATGAGTTGGGTCTAGTACCAAGCGTAACAAATAGAACCAAAACAGGGACTGTGTTTTCGTGAGTGTGTAGCGACGAGTAGGAGCAAAAACAGCAAACTTTCTTTTGATGACGAATGTGTATGCATGTACTATGTATAATGTTTGTATGTATGTATAAGGTTTGTATGCATAAGAAGCAAGGACAATGGTCCTACCCCTTCTTTTGTTTCCTGTTGGTTTACTTGTCAGGTGGGGTGTAGTACTTGACTTTCCTATTGCTAGCCTACATAGAGTACCTCCATCCCCTCTTTTTGTATGTGCGTGGGTATAGCAAGCCAGGAGGCCAACATGGGGTGTAGTTGCATAGTCACATATGCATAAGTCCAGGATGGTACATTTTCTTTTTCTGACATATGTAAAAATACTCCTTTGTGATGTCGAAATAATGTGAATATTGTATGATTGATGCCATGTATGTGTATGCAAAGAAACCATTTGTTTGTTGCATGTAGACCTAGGCTGACAAGACCCAAATAATAATATGACCTAAACTAAGAATGCATGTATAAAAGGATGAGACAAGACACAATATAAAAGTGTATTACCATCAAGTGGGGCGTATGTTGGGGCGTAGGGCAGTAAACCTTATATCCATCTTGCTATCTACCCAATTCAAAAACAATTGCAAGTCTTATAGTAGAGGTAAAAATGTGGCCGATCAACTTACTTCACGCCTAGTTTTAACCCGCCTAATGACTTTGCCCCAAGGGTATAAAAATACCTTGTTAAAGACGACATGACCTAGTTCTCAAAACAGCTTTCTGTTCGTCTTGAAGTTGAGTAATGAACCCGCAATTAATTTCCAAAAATTCTTGTTTGGCACTTAATAATAATATGACATTACTTATTTGTTTTGATTTCGAGTGCATTACTTTGACAAATTGTTTGATATAGTTAGAGACTTAATTAAAAAGTGATATTTATCAAATATCGAAGACCTCGCGGCCTAGTTTTTATAACAAGAACCCGTTTATTCTTCGGACTATTACTTAATGAGATATCGAGACCCAAACTTGACCCCGTGACTAAAATGGTTGAACGAGAAAAATGTATAAAAACATTTTATAAATCTATAGCAAGTATAAATTATCAACCAAGTGCATTGTACATTATTATTTATTGTATTTAGCTTAAGTACGGATATTTTACTTAGGTTACGAGTAGATCGTTTGCGCATCGTTTTGCGTGCCTTGATTTTCCGTGCTATCTTTATTGATCATATTCACTACTTCATCGAGGTGAGTTTCATAGCCCCACTTTTAATTGTTTTAACTATTTTGGGGTGAGAACATTGCTTGTTTTTAACGGATGAACATAAGTGCCTTAAACTGATACGTTTGCCTACATGATGTCTAAGTAGCGATATCCCTAGATGCTTTAGCCCACTATCGTGAACCGTTAATTACTTTGTGTAAGCGCGAATGTTATGGATAGATCTATCGGGAATAACCTCCCTATCTAATTTGGTTGTGTGGCCAAAGTTAGATACACTTACATTTGAGGATTTACAAATGCTTCGGGATAGGCATTTGCTCGGGCTCTTATTATTTCTTGTTGGTTGAGGTTAACGCTTCGGTGTCACGAGCTTAGGCGTAGGTGATTAAAACGTATACTTTTGATTATAATCTTGTATTTGTTATAAGATTATATGCCGGTTGCCTTGGGAAAATCTTATGGTTCATCACACTATTTAAACTTAAACCTATGAACTCACCAACCTTTGTGTTGACGCTTTAGCAATGTTTTTCTCAGGTATCAAGACGGAGGAGTGATGTGGTTATGCATGGGAGATTTTTAAATGAAAATGGTCGTGACTAGTATATGGATATTTGGATCAATGTTAAAGTCTTTTGAAACAATGTTTTATTATGATCTGGTGTAATTCGCTGCCGAAACAAGTTTTATGCTTTTAATTAAATTAAAACGACTTTTAAATAGTCGTTCTTTGTATCTATGTCTTTTGATAGTCATGACTGTCGCACCCCATTGTGTTGTATTACTCTGATAAATTGGGGGTGTGACAAAGTTGCCCGCATGGTAATTTGCGAAGTCCGCAAACCATGGGGTGGAAGAATCAAGCTTAGAATTCACTACACCAAGTGTCTCGAGCGGAAATGTTTCGGTGATTTCCTTAGGCTCGTAAACACTTTGGTGAGGATCTTCCAAACGAGAAATATGATCGGCCGCTAGATTCTCGGCTCCTTTTTTGTAACCGATTCTGTGATCAAATTCTTGAAGGAGGAGAATCCAACGAAGTAATATCGGCTTTGTATTTTGTTTAGCCATAAGATACTTGATAGCCGAATGATCCGTATACACCACGGCAAGGAACTCCTTCTCCGTTGTAGTGAATTTTAGTTGAGCCTCGGTCATCGTATTGCTAGCATAGTGAATAGGCAAGAAGTGTTTTTCATGACATTGCCCCAATACGACCCCAATAGCATAGTCACTAGCATCACACATGAGCTCAAAGGGGAGATTCCAATTGGGAGCAACAAGAATGGGAGCTTCGGTAAGTTTCCTCTTAAGGATTTCAAAGGCTCGTACACAATCTTCGTCAAAGACAAAACGTGCATCTTTTTCAAAGAGATGTGTAATAGGTCGAGAGATCTTTGAAAAATCCTTGATGAATCGACGATAAAAGCACGCGTGGCCTAGGAAACTCCTAACTCCCTTAACGGTTTTGGGATGAGGTAATTTGGCGATGACGTCTACCTTAGCTTGATCTACCTCAATCCCCGCTTTCGAAACCTTGTGCCCTAAGACGATTCCACTTTTAACCATAAAATGACACTTTTCCCAATTAAGCACACGGTTGGTTTCCTCAAAACGTTTCAACATTCTCTCAAGATTCGACAAACACGAAGTGAACGAACTACCAAACACGGAAAAGTCATCCATGAAGACTTCCATCGTCTTCTCGATCATATAATGAAAAATATCCATCATGCACCTTTGAAAGGTTCCCGGTGCATTGCAAAGTCCGAATGGCATTCTACGATAGGCAAACGTTCCATATGGACACGTAAACATAGTTTTTTCTTGATCACGAGGATCGATGTGGATTTGGAAGTAACCGGAAAAACCATCTAAAAAGCAATAGAAATCGTTTCCCGCAAGACGCTCCAACATTTGGTCCATGAAGGGCAAGGGAAAATGGTCTTTACGAGTGGCTTCATTCAACTTTCGATAGTCAATGCACACTCTCCATCCGGTCACGAGTCTAGTGGGAATTAACTCGTTGGCATCGTTTGGCACAACGGTCATTCCTCCCTTCTTAGGGACACAATGAATAGGACTCACCCAAGGGCTATCGGAGATAGGGTAAATCATTCCCGCGTCAAGAAGTTTTAGGACTTCCTTTTTTATGACGTCGTGAATTTTGGGGTTCACCCTCCTTTGACATTGGATTGCGGGCTTGTAATCCTCCTCCATTAAGATTTTGTGGGTACAAAATTTGGGATCGATCCCCTTAATGTCGGATAACTTCCACGCAATTGCCCCTTTGTGATCCTTTAGAACATCGACAAGTGCGGTTTTTTCATCATTTGAAAGTTCTTTCGAAATAATAACCGGCAACTTGTCTCCCTCCTCCAAAAATACATATTCGAGATGAGGAGGTAAATCTTTCAACTCGAGGATAGGTGGTTCCTCAATTGAAGATTTGGGCTTGATACTCATAACCTCCTCGGGTGGAGGAAATGGGAAATCGTTAAGAAAATCCTTGATAATTGAGAAGTCCTCATCGTTGTCGAGGTCTTCGTTACAAGTACGTGGAACATCGAATTCTTCCAACGTAAAACCACCACCTTCAAATGGAGTGAAGGTTGGTGTCAAGTTTTCAAGGATGGGATCTAACATAGTGGGATTGCCACTATTTTCATCATCACCAAAACCTAAAACTTCTTGTGAAAATTCCTCGTAAACAACGTCAATCATGTCAACAAGGTTTATGGTTGCAACGGAATAAACATGAGAAATTTGAGAATTTTGAGTTGCGTTTATAACAAGTTCCTCGTCGTTGAAACGTAAGGTGATCTTTCTAGCATGAACATCAATCAAAGCCATAGACATATCTAAAAACGAACGACCTAAAATGAGAGGGACTTGAGGATCCATGGGAATATCGACAACGATAAAGTATACCGGATAATAGAACTTTCCCACTTTCACAAAAACGTCTTCCGCCAATCCACATGCGGGAATCGTGGAATGGTCGGCCAACTCGATAGACATTAGTGAAGGAGTAAGATTAGGAAGATTGAGCGACTTGAAGATTGCAAGTGGCATCAAGTTAATGCTAGTACCAAGATCGGCCAAGGCATAGCATTCTTCCATATCTTGGATTGCACAAGGAATCAAGAATTTACCGGGATCACCGACTTTTTGGGGTATGCGATTAAGATAAACCGATGAACAACTAGATAATTGATGCAATTTCTCCTTGTTGTTCAACATACTCTTAAAGTTAGCGGCAAATCGAGGCATCATGACCAAATCATCGGCAAAACTCACATTAAAGTGCAAATCACGAAACATTTTCATAAAAATCTCAAATTGATAATTATCGCGCTCTTTACGTTTCTCCTTTCTAAGTCTCGTTGGACAGGGCAAAGGTGGTGTGGGTTGGGGCATAGGCATAGCCTTTGGAATCTCGGGTTCCAATGTTGGTAATGGGTCAACCGTAGGTGTGGCATGAACGGTACTTTGTGGGATTGGGACATGCTTCTTTTCGACCACCACCTCGGGTTCTTCCTCAATTGCTTCCTCCGTAGGAGAAACTGGTTTAGGAGTCGGTTCCTTAAGTGTCTTACCACTACGTGTGGTAATCACTTTCATCTCACCCTTAGGGTTCGATATGGTGTTACTAGGAAGACTACTCGAAGACGGTTTGCACATAATTGCCTCAAACATAGATGAAATTTTGTCCTCAAACATGGATTGCCTCTTCTCGGCCTTAATCATTTCTTGCTTAATTTCATGTGGCCCTTGTTCCATTTTTTGTTGGTTTTGTTGTAACCTAGTTACATTTCCTTCCATTTTGTTTGTATGGATTTTAAGCTCATTTGCTAACTCGTTTTTCAACTCATTTTTCAAGTCGGTCTTAAACTCGGATCTTAGGCTAATGATTTCTCTTTGAATGTTGTCAAACCTAGCATCGTTTCCATTAGCATATTCAACAAATTCATTTGGAAGATCTTTCAAAGTTTGTAAACTCTTGTTGTTGTTTTGAAAATCATTACTTTGATTTTTGTTTGAAACTTGATTATTAGCCCCTTGATTCCCATAGTTTCCCTTGTAATTGCTTTTAAAACCAAGTTGATTGTTTCGATAATTGTTGTTAGCATTTTGATTGGGAGCAAAACCCGGTAGATTCAATTGATTGGAGCGGGTAACTTGACCGTTTTGGTTGTAAGTTCCCGTGGCCGCGTAGGCACTCGAAGTGTTACCACCATTGGTAATGCACTCGGAGAAATCATGACCTCCACCATAATACATGCATGAAACCTCAACCGCTTTAGCCGTAGCGGGAGCACTTTGTTCTCCAACTTTGAATTCAATTAAAAGACCTTTAAGCTTATCAAAGATTTTGTTTTCCAAGTTCGCCTCAATTTGGCAAGCATCGATGGTATTAGACAAAGAAGGTGAAGCCGAAGACGAAGCCTTACGAACACTCGATGTGTTATGAGGGCTATACACCTTAGATCTATTCTCAGTTATCACCAAATCTTCCTCAACCGTTTTACACAAAAAATTACCACCCGTGGCGGCATTAAGATAATCTCTTTCATGATTATTAAGTCCATTGTAAAACGTGTCAATTTGATGCAAGTCGGAAAAACCGTGATGAGGACACTCATGTAACATTTCCTTAAACCTATTCCAAGCCGTTGAAAAACTCTCATTAAATTCTTGTGAAAATTTTGAAATCTTGTTTTTCAAGTGCGTAGTCTTAGAGGGCGGAAAAAATTGGTTCACAAACTTTGAGACGAGATCCTTCCACGTCAATATAGAATTAGGTGGCTCTTTCTCTAACCAAATTTTAGCGGGCCCCGCTAAGGAATACGGAAAAATCATCATCTTAATCGAGTCATTAGCAACATCCTTAAATTTTCAAGTGGCGGTAAGACGATTGAATTGGCGGATATAGTTGTGCGGGTTGTCCTTTTCATCACCACAGAATTTGTTGTTTTGGATCATCGACAACAAACCCGTTTTCACTTCAAAATTCTCCGCAAGGATAGCGGGAATCACAATAGCCTTTCCATAACCCTCGGTGGGTGCTTGAAGTAACTCCATCATAGTTCGATTCGCCATGGTTGGTTCTTCTCTTACAATGGGTTCGTCAATAGGAGACTCCTCACTAGAAAGATTAGGAGTGGTTTCCTTTCGGTTTCTTCGTTTACGTGCATGTCTTGCTTGGTTGCGGGTTTGCATAAACGTCACGTACAACGAGGGGATGAGCAAAGAAGATTCTTTTTGGTGTCTTGTATTTTTCCAATTTTTTTTGTGGTTTTTGACTGTTTTTACTTTTTTTTTGGATTTTTGTGATTGTATTAAGTAGACCAAAATCTATAAATCTCCTCCTTAATCAAATCTCTTGATTAAAGAAGCCTCAAGGAATGAAAACGATCACGTGAAGTGAACGCCTTCGATGACTTTAGAGCGTTGGTGGAACACCAAAACGTTTAAGAGGGTTTAATCAATGAAACCAAGAAAGTATATATGATACTTAAGAATACTTTAGGCGGCAAAACCCTCGATTAGCTTTCAATCTTAAAATACTCACAAGAAAGCGGGGAAACGAGGCGGCGCGATGCACTTAAGAGCCTTTTTCCTTAGGGTATATTTTATAATACCCGCCTTATACCCACCTTATAGTTTGTATTTTTCAAAATCGAGCTTCACGAAAGTATTTATCTATTTTTGCCTTTTTCTTTTGGTTTGAGATTCGAATACAATGATTGAGTAATGACCTCCCAATCAAGGTTGTGTTTTCACACTTTTGGAGTACTTGTGAATTTATTGTTCTACGTATACAATAAATTAATAATATTCACACAAAAAACGAAAAACCGATAATACGTATTAGTAGAGTGCTACTAATACAATAGATATTATGGCTATATATAAAAACAACAATTTCAAAATCAAAACACAACACGTCTCCCCGGCAGCAGCGCCAAAATGATAGTTGAGTTTTTACCCACCTTTGCTTTAGGAAAAACAAAAGGGTAATTAGGGTAAGCGTTAACAAGTGATTTAGGAAAACCACGAGTTATGACCCAAAGTGGGGAACGTTCTCAAGGAGGCTTGGTGTGTGTGTTAAGAGATGATTAACTTTGTGATTATATTGATTATGAGAAAAGAAAATAGAAATGAGATTAGAAGAGAATGACGGTTACGATGACGAATTACACTAAGACGATTAGTCGTACACGTAAAACCGTAAAAAGTGCCAAAATCAAAAATTTACCCTAAAAATTCCTAGAAAATTGCAATAAATCCTAAATAATGTATTAAGAGTTTACAAAAAATCAAAATTCACTCAAACCTTTTATTTAATTAAATAATAATTTTTTAATGCTAATTAAAGCCTAGAAAATCAAAATAATTAATAAAAAGCCCAAAATGAGATTTATCACTTTGTAAACCTCTAAAATACCCTAAATTAATTTAAAAGTATTTTTGAAAATTTTAAAACTAAATAAAACTATTTAAAAACAATTAAAAACTATTAAAATTTAAAATAATTATAAAAATTAATCTAAGGACAACAAAAATTATCTAAAAATTTTAAAATTCCTAACATTATGTATTTAGCCTAAGAAAAATATAAAAACTTGAAAAATCTAAATTTTAATTTTTAATAATAAAATAACAATAAAATAATATTAAAAATCCAAAATTTATTAAAAATTCTAAAAACTTACAAACTATCTTATTTTAACCTAATAAACTCAGAAATGAAGTTGAAATTACAAAAATACCCCTAATGGGCCCTCAAATGGGCCAAAGTCCTAAACAGACCCTTATTGGGCCAAAATAAGCCCAATAAGAAAAATGTTTATAAAAATGGCGAAAAAGCTCCTATCTGACTCACAATATGATTCTGAACACATTTTTTCAAAGGCCCAAAAGCTAAAAATGTGATATAAGTTGGCTTATTTCAAACAGCTTATTCTTAATGGGCTTTTTGGCCCATTGAGCTATAAGCTAATGCCATAAGCTCAAATTAGACACACAAGCTTCTTTTGAGTTACTTAAGACTTCTGTAAAAAGAAATTTGAAAAAAGTCCAAGGAATAAGCCTGAAAATGCAATAAGCAATCTTCACAAAACGACAAAATAGTCATTTTCGAGTTCTAGGCCACCCCAAGAGTTGAATTAAGTTTCAAAAGCTTTTAAATGACTTAACTAAGCTTAATCAACAAAAAGTTTTCAAATAAGTTCACTCAGTAAGCTGAAATAAGCGAATAAGCACTTCTTTAAAAGTCAACTTTAAGAGTTTTCTAGAAAAAAGTAAAAGTCAAAGTCTAATAATCTCCAGTTCAAACAAATGGGTCTAATAAGTATCAAGATTGGTTTTTGCTATGAACCTATCTCTAATTCAAAGGAACCAAGTTACCTACTATAAAGCAAATACACTGGTTATTTTTAAGAACCACACTTCTTGTAGATTTGTTTTTAAAAAAAAAATGTTTTTGAAATTTCCAAAATACCAATTTTTTAGAAATTTCAGAAACTACAACATACTTATAAATTAAAGCAATCTAAACACTCCAAATTATTGAATGAACGAACTACATCAACACACTAAATCAATTCATACAAAACCAAATTCACTAGTTAACACAATTGCATAAAGAAATAAACAAACTTAGAATAAGGACGCTTTTCTCTGAAGAACTACACTTGTCCATGAGTCTGCACATCACAGAAACGACGCACATACAATATTATGCATAATTTTTCTTAATAAGCCATACGTAATCATCAATAGATAAAAATCAAGCATTATATATACAGTCCTGTAAATAATGGCTCCGATGTGCAAATTCTGTGTCCAACAGGTATCAACTCTTATGGTGTTTTGGCTTTTTTTAAATCTTCATCAGAGAGAGAAAGTTGAAGATGTAAAGCAAGCTGCTTGAGTACCTTCAGTAAACAAAGGAAAACATTATTTAAGGGGTCTGAATGTTAATTTTTGGGAACATTTCTTAACTTGTTCTGCTTAGAAGTGCAGAAGTGCAATTACTATCCTTAACAGAAACGACAACATAAAAGGCTCTAGCAAGCAAGCAAGCAAATACAGAAGGACGGTCATCATGGTATTATTTAGTCTATAAAATCGTAGACTTACATGTAAATATTTATTTCTGTGGACAAAGGTGTTTATTACAGCTTTCAGTCCTTGTTTTAGCTTCACCTATGTGAAACATTTCCAATGAGAAATCATTTAAGATAGACACACTAGTATACACCTTCCTTTATCGACACATCATTAAGCTAGTATGTTTCAATATCATAGATACCTTGTCCATGGCCTCCATGTATTCATCCACTTCAGTATTGATCTGGAATCCAGATGTCTCGTATAAGGGATGTGCATCACCACTTGGAGCATTTGCAATTATGGATTTTTATCCTGAACAGAAGTTGTAGATACTATTTAGATGGAATCAAGTTGCACCTTAAAAAAGTTTCAATTCAGGTATGTTAATGCTAATTACTGACTTGGAACTTAGCAATAAATCACAAGACACCTGTTAATGAATTTGCTAGTTTGCTCAGCAACTTGTCCTTTACTTCTGTCTGCAATCTGCCATTTGAATAACGTCTTTTACCTAGACATGCAAACTCAAATATCTGGGACAGAGACAAAAAGAAGGGCGCGAGAAGAATTTAAGTCACCAAGAGCCAGAGGTAGAGTTTTTAGCAGAATACAATATAATAAATTTTGTACCTTTGGTGTATTAGCTAGCAAATAGTATCCCCATACTTCGACAAGTATATTTTTTTCCTTTGCATCATTCCCAAAGACACCCACACCTTTACTCCACCTGATATCCAAAAATGAAATCAATAGTAAGGTCATACCGAATGTCCCCAAAGTACACAAAAGTATAATCAATATTTGTCTTTTTACTATGAAGAGAAACCGCAACCCACCTCCTTCATACTCTAGGTACTCTGTCACACTTATAGTCTTTAATAAAGTCCAATTCTCGTCAGTTCTTAGAAGCGTATAGGGGAACACAACCTGAAAGAATAATTTCAAACTTAAATGCACATAACCCCTATTCAAGATAGGCTTATAAAGTGAATTAATAATGTTAACTGCGGTTGTGTTTATTTAAGCTTATTTATTTGGCTTATTAGCCTATATGACATAAATAAGCTTAATCAAACGTTTGGCTAATCTTATAGTATTGAGCGAATAGGCTTACATACATAAGTTATAAGTAGTTTGTCTTTTAAAGCACCAAATTCAAACATCCATTACGGATTTTCATCCTTCAAAAAGTACTAACAAAGGCTTACTGATACTGTGGTTGTCTAAGGATTAGAATCCTTTTCAAACAACACCCTCAAAAGTATTCATTACACAAAGTTTTAACTTTAAGATAACATGTAATTTACTTTATACAATTAGTTTAATTTTTAAAAAAATGTATTTTATACTCCTAAATATTTCTTTTTCCCAAGTTAGTTTTTAAACCACAAATTATATTGTATTTCTTTGTTCTATTGATAAAATAAGTACATTTGTTAGACTCTCAATGAACAATATTTATAAAACAGTAATATACGAACAACATTACACGCTTAACATAGTTAATAAAAACGCCTAATATATTCAGAAAGTAAATTGTGACATGAAAGTCATACTCACGTTAGCTTTTAACATACCTTCCAAGAACCACACCTATTTTCAAGAACCTAACCAATGACCTTGCAAAGTCAATTTTTCATTCGGTTCCATATTTCTGGTCATTCTTTTACATGTGTATTGAATTAACAAAGTCCAATTTAGAGCATTTGGAATCGTCGTGCAATGGCATGGCTGGTAGCTATGGCGCCAGAAATTGGAAAGGCGCACCACTGAGTGTGTTGGCGCCGTAGCTACCAGCCCACGCGGTGGATTTTTTATTTTTTTTTTAATTTAAAGGGTATAAACACTCCATGGCACCAAAAATCACCACCCTCTCTAAAAAATGGTGCCATAGCATTTCTCGTGCAATAGTCTATTTTGCTGACGTGACACCACTTTTTGGCTATGGCATCAACTCTATGACTCCACCGTTCCTTATGCTCTTATGATTATCTATGAACACATATATATTTACGCATGTAGAACCATAAGGTTTAAAAAAAAGTATGTTAAAGCTTATACTTTATTATAGTTCCTGAATTAAGATACTCTTATAGAGTTAAAGTCCCATTCTTTGAACTTATACACTGTACCTCAACAATTGCACACAACCTAACCTATGTATGCTCTCGTAAAACGGACTTCGTTACAAAGTTTACATAGAGACATTCATACACATTAGTAAAAGTGTCGAGTTGTAAATATTGTTATCATGTAAAACGGACTTTGTTACAAGACTTTGACCATTGCATATAATGATATAAATTAGTAAAAGTGTCAAGTTGTCATCATTTATACTTCATACTATAGAAATGAATGCTTCAAATATTGTTATCATCAAATGGAAAAATTGTTTTTACTCGATAAAAGGTTGCAATGTGCCACTGAGCAAAATTACATTAAAAAGATATTTACAGCTTAAGCTTCTAACAACATTAAAGAAAAAATAAAAATACAGTAAATCGTTTAAGCATTTTATCGAACAATTGGTGTTCACCTCGGAGATAATCAAAGCTTTTGACGAAACTGAAAAGTCAAAAGACCAAACAAAAGTAAAACCCTTTAAGATACATATGACTTACCATAGTAGCAATTGGGAAAGTAGATTGACCGCATATAAAAGTCTAAAAATCAAAATCTATCAACGGCAACACGGTTTCTTATCCAATGTACATCCAATTTGAAAGCGGAGTTCTGCAACCATAAGTATGAAGATGAAAAAAAAGAAAATATACATATTTAAGGAGATCAATAAGACAAGAAAACAAACCACAATGGACTTTAAAGTTACATTAGGACCCGAAACCAAGAAGCGACCAGGAGAAATCAAAGAACACCTCAGAACAAATTAGAGCAACATAGTGAAAGATGAGATTTGGTAGATGCTACCATGGATTAATAAATAATTGTAAAAATATGTTTCGTGTGATGGAGAAAAACTATGGTGAAATGTTTACAAAGTAAAAGAAGCAATTAGAATAATATTAAAAAATGATGATATAAAATCATGAACCATTTTAACTTTTGAGATAACCACGCATTCGCATTTGGGAGGGGTTTTAGGCCGCTTTTTTTTGGTAATTGGGTGAGAAATAAATTTTAAAATTTTGATGTGACGCGGGTTTTAAATTCACGATGTATATAGAATGGTTTTACCCGATAAGACCGGTTTCAATGTGATCTGTATCATAGAGATAGGTTTATTGATAGAAAAAAGTAGTTTTTATGTATCTAATACATATAATTTCTCAATATAAACTGGTATTTTTTATAACCAGTCTCTATTAAGGGGTTTTTATAGGCTTTTTTGTAGTAGTGACAAGCTTAGACCACAAATCAGCAAGAACATAAGCAACACACAAATTCACCAAAAATCCAAATTTTTAACAGATTTTGAGTAGAATGGTGTGTACCTCATGGATGTACATCCACACCCACGAATTTTGAGCTTATGTGCTAGCAAGAACAAGCACAAGCTTCCACAATAAAGCCTGCTAAAATTCAACAAGGTTAAGAGCAAAATATCAAAATTAGAAAAATGAAAATCCTTGATTAATGCAACCTTAGTTCCCCACACTTGATTATTCCCAAGTTATAGGCTTCACCACACCTTGATAACACAATATCAAGATGCTATGATCAGCTTTATAGCCAAAGAATTTCAAGGTTTGAACAAGACTTAGCAAAATATCAAGAAAAGTGGAAAATGTGCAAACTTTTGTACACTCCTTTTGAAAACAGGTTTTAAGAGCAAAGATTAGTAAACATCAAACAACAATAAACAGATAATAATGTTGGCACTTGATTTTTCTTCACCAAATTCAAACACATTTCATTAACTGAATATATGATTTATAGATTTGTGAACAATGGAAAATTCAAGAGCAAAAATAAATGTACTCAGTCCTATGCCTTTTATAGGCTACAAACTACTTGCTAAGAGGCTAAAAAATGTAAACCCTAAAGCTTTGAAGTCCCCAATTTTCCCCTTTTCTTGCTTGAAGAATCTTGAACATGTGACTGAGAATTGGCGTTTTGTGGAGGTGGCATGTGTGAAAATGCATCCAATGGCTCCAAATAAGCTTAAGGAGTAAGCTGGAATGTGGAGTGTTGATTTCCTGGCATCTTTTGGCTTTTCCCCAAAACCGTGTGAAGAGGGTTTATCATGTGACTCATGTGGTGATGTGGCATAGGGTTTAAGGGTGGGGTTGTGTTTAGTGTCACCTTAATTGTAATTCTGGAGGTGATGAAGTGCTAATTACAAGGATTAAGGAAAAACCCAATTTTGTGAAGAACACCAAGAACATGGTGTTTAATCTGTTTTGGGGAGTGATTAAGGTTTAAATTAGTGTTTAGGCACCAAGGTTAAAAAAATAATAAACATGGTGAAGTGGATTGGTGAGGTAGAGTGAAGGTGAGCTGTGATTGGTTGGTTCGATTGAGTGGGACACGTCACCATGACACTGGTTAAAGTAACTTAGGTTGTCTGCCAAGAATAGTACCCCACCTTTATGAATCCTTTCACTTGCAAATAAATACACCAAAATCCGTTTTCCTTTGTATTGCAAGTTTTCTTTTTCACACTTTTGCCCCAAATACTTTTCCAAAGTATTTTCAGGGGTATTTCTTGCCATTTCTTGATTCTTGAAGGACTGTTTTGGCATTTTCTTCATAGTTAATGGTCTTGACTTGTTTGTTTGACTTCTTGGAGGACTGAATATGCCATGTCATGATTAATGAGGGACCATTTTTGCCATTTCTTCAAAGTCAAGGGTCTTTTTGGTAATTTTGACTTTTTTAAAGGACCAAACTTGTAATTTATTGTAACTTGAATTCCTTCATGGTATGTTTGACTTTGAGGAGGATTAATATTGACATTTTAGTTTTGTTGAGGGACTAAAATTGCCAATTCTTCAAAGTGGGGGGCCCTTTTGCAATATTGACAAACTTTAGGGACCAATCTTGTAATTATGAGGAAACAAGGGTATAAAGTGTCAATTCTTCAATGTTGGAGGACCCTTCTTCATAAATCTTCAAATCTTCAAGGGTTTTCTTGGGAAATTCTTCATTAGGGCTTGGTTCAATGTGCAGTTTCGTTTCCCGTGTTCATTTTTTGCATGATTCTTGTGATCTTTTGTCATTCTCAATATCTGTACCTAAAATACACAAGCAACAAACACAAGCATATATTGGGGTATTTTAATGATATTTTATGCATTTAAAGCCCTTTTTGGACGATGAGACTATGTATACAAGCAGTCTCATCAGTATATTACGGTATAGACCCGAATTGGTGATTCGTTCTTCGTCTTGTGGGTTTGCTTTAGCGTAAAGGTATGTAATCCTAATTCGATTAATTATAATTGTATTATTATTATGATCTTGTTAAATCGCTTCCGCTATATGTGCTTTGATCTCGTTTAGGGTTTTATATAATTGTTATGATATTAATAAACCTTCAAATCTATGGTGACGTGGTGATTGGATAATGAGTCCATGCTTAATATCATGTCGAATTCACACATGTCCAAAGGAAGTGCGTCAACTAAATGAATTAAGTCATCAAAATCAAGGGGAAGATCTTTGTACCCATGATTGATGCGTACATAGTCTCTCAGGGGCGTGGAAATGTTTAAGACATTTTCTAGTGGCATATGGGATATCTAGCACGATTAGCATAAGCAGTGGATATGACCGAATGAGTCGCACCCGTGTCAAACAAAATGCAAGCAGCTTGACCATACATAAACAATATTCCAGTGATGGTACCTAATGACTTATTGGCTTGGTCACGTGTGGTAGTATACACACGTCTAGTAGTCAGAGGTGGCTTGGAGTCAGCATTCCCAGAAGTACCCTCAATCTCACCCTTTCGGCAATCCTTCATCTGGTGGCCTGGTTGGCCACATTGGAAGCAAGTACCGCTAGCACGGCGATACGACCCTAGGTGTATGCGGTTGCAAGAGGTGCAGATAGGGTGAGTGTAGCCTCAAACAGGTGCCCTAGCTGGTTGGGAGACTTTTTCAGAAAGTATGCGGGAGACATGATTATTGAGTACAAACAGGACTACGCAGAAAATTTAAGATGTAATACCAGATGAAGCTGCACGGTTGGGCTGTGAAACTCGGCGGTCCTGATCCCGTCCGTTTCCAGTGTTCCTGGTAATAGATGCTGAAGTGTCAGAATTTATGAATCATAAAGTAACATAACACAGATTTGAATAATATAAGGACTTGCTGTTGCTGGAGTTGTTTGCGTTTTTACGGTAATTGTCATTACCGCTACGCCTATCTGATGCAGAACGATCCTGGGTCTGACCGTTTCCCTTAGGTTGGCTCTGCTGAGTGGCCGGTTGGGACCTGTCCCCAGTCTTCTGCCTGAAAGATGCAATTGTATAGAGAATGATATAAATGGACAGTACTGAATTGAATGAAATGATCACCGTTTGATGACGAAGATATACCTCTTATCAGGTCTTCCTGCTTTTCCAAACTCATCTCTCTTCTGTAGCATCTCTAGCTTGCGAGTTGCATCTGCCACCTGCGCTACCGTATTAAACGTAGCACACACCAGATTGTTGGCGAAAGAAGTACGAAGAGCCCAACAAAAATGGTATGCCTCCTCTTCTGCAATTCCGGCTGCTGCGCCAAGGAATCCAGCAAGTCGAAGGAACCTCTGCATAAACTCAGTGCTATTTTCCCCAACTCTCTGTCTAATACCATGATAATCCCTCTTGAGCCGATCCTTCTCAGCTTTCGAGAAAAACTGACCTAGAACCAACTCCTTAAACTGCGCCCAAGTCAAGCCAGTAACCCAATCATCGCCTCCATTCGACTGCTTGAGTGCCTTCCACCATGAGAGCACGTCTCCCTCGAACTTGTAACAAGCTAACTAATAAGTGTGAAAACATTATCCTTTTACCACTTAAAACAATTAAAAACGAGACCAAAACGTGTATTTAATGTCGTAAAAGTCGGAATTATACGTGGTTTGTGTTCTTATTGTGTTTTAGGACCAAAATATGAAAAAGGAAGAAAACACGGGATTTCACGGACTTTTATCGAAGAAAAAGACAAAAGACAAACTCAAAAGATCAAGAGTGCAAAAAGAACGGAAGTCAAAAGCTTATTATGAAGATTTATCAAAGAAAAAGACTAAAATACAGAAGTTTAACGAAGTCGAAGAACCAAGTCTAATAAAAGACGAAAATTAGAAGACGAGTTCATTTTATCATTCGACAAATCCCAAGACAAAGTCGAGAAAGGCGTTAATTAGAAAACGAGAAGATAAAGTGAAAGAAGGAAATCAACAACACCAACATCTCCTCCTCCTATATATGGTCTTATTAAGCCTTCATTTGAAAATCGAAGATTTTAGTTTACTTTTTGTAAGAGAATTAGGAGTAGATTAATTACTTTCTCTCTCTAGCTTTCCTTTAATGTTTTCAAGCTTTTAATATTTAATCTTGTATTTGAATCTTAATCTTCATCTTAATTTCAAGCTTTTTATAATCATTCTGATTCTACCTTTCTTGTTTTTAAATCTATTGTTTTATTTGATTAATCATGTAGTTTGTTTCATCTTTATGCTTATTTGATTATTGAAGTGCTTATTTCATTATTCTTATGGTTTTGATGTGGTAGATGTTATAGCTTATTGTGCTTACTGATTAATTTGTGTTTGTCTTATTTTTAATTAAGTGGTTTTAATAGTTAAATCTTTTAAAAGTTGATTTTAAATATTTTTACTATTTGATGTTTTTAGAGTTTTTGATTTGTGGCTTATTTAGTTTTTCTTAAAATTAGTTTGGTTTAAGTTTTGGTTTAGTGCTTATTTGAATTTTGCTTATTTTCCTTAGTCCGGGTTTATAAACCCTTATTCCGAATTAGCTTGCTTTAGATTTTCTCGAATTAGCAATAACTGTTTTCCGAATTATTTGTAAAATCTAGATTCCGTATTAGTTTTAACATAGTATTCCGGATTATAAAATCGGGCTGGATTCCGGATTAGGTCAAAAACCTGCATTCCGATTTACAAGTACTTTGTGGATTCTGGGTTACCACTAAGAACGGATTCGGAATTACATGACTAAGTCACATTCCGAATTACATGAATTGCATGGATTCTGGATTGTATGGTTAACTAGGATTCCGGATTGTGTGTTAGTACGATAATCCGAATTAGGGTTTTCCATGGATTCCGGATTTCTTGTCTTTTATAGATTCCGAACTAGGTGTAGAATCATGGATTCCGAATTACTCTTTTAACTTGTTTTCAGAATTAGTTTTGTTTTTTTTATAATTCCGAATTAGATTATTGATATTTTTCTCGAATTGTTTTTAAAGTTGTATTTTCTCGGCATTTTTGTTAAGTTTATTTTCAAAGTGTTTTGTTTTATTTTACTTTTAAATTTACTTTTAATCAAGTTTTTATATTTGTCTATCTCCTTTATTTTAGTTTTTATCTTTTAAAGTTTTCATTTTTATTTTAAAATAGATAATCAACGACATTTCCTTTTTACACCAAGAATAACTGAGTCACACTTTAAACCGGATCAATTCGATTAGACACCGTGAACGATTATACCAATTCAAAAGAACAATAAACAATTCAGTTATTAAAATGGCGCCGCTGCCAGCTCTTTTCGTGAAGATTAACGGTTTTTTGTGAGAGACGCGTTGGATTTTGGGATCCGTTCACTTTTGAACGCTATTTTTCTTGCTTAAATTTCAAAAAAAAATTCAAATATAAAAAAAATTAAAAATTTCAAAAATCCAAAAACATTTAAAAAATCATAAAAAGCATTTCTTTTCCAAAAAATTTTCACAAAAAATATTTTCTTTTCACGTTAACTTTATTTCTTCTATTTCTTTGCTATATTTTTCTTTTGTAGGTGTATGCGTACCCGTTCACGAAGGAGGAAATCCATTCAAGCCGCTATCATCGAGCCTCCTGTTGTTAACACAATGGATAACCGTCCAATGATCGAGCTCTTGCAATCACACGTTGAAGGCAATGAAGATGCGATTGTGGTGCCGGCTATTGATGCAAATAACTTCAAGCTCAAAACCGGTTTTATTCAAATGGTTTCTTCAACACTTCTTGGGCCGCACTCATGATGATCCTCACGATCATATCAAAAGGTTTGTCCACTTAACTAATACTGTAAAATACAATGGGGTCTCACAAGAGGCAATTTGTTTGCTCCTCTTTCCTTTCTCTCTCAAGGGACAAGCCCGGACTTGGCTTGATAAGGAACCACCCCAAAGTATTACAATATGGGTGGACCTAGAAACCAAATTTATCAATTACTTCTTCCCACCCTCACGTACTACCGCTTTGCGGAATGACATTATTAACTTTGAACAAAAGTACGGTGAGACATTTAGTGAATCTAGGGATCGTTTTAAGGAACTTTTAAGAAAGTGTCCACAACACGGTTTTACTAAAGTTCATCAAATTAATACTTTTTGTAGAAACTAGAGGGGGGGGGGGGTCGAATAGTTTCTCATTGGTTTATCTCTTGATTAAACTTCCTTTCAATTAGGTGAGTGCACAAAACTATCTTTTACTTCAAAGGTAGTTGCATAATGATTAGGTTCAATTCTAGTGCATTAACAATGTATAATAAGTGTAGTGATAATGAATGTGAGTAAAGAGTAAGGAAAGAAACAACCTAGTAGGAAGACACCAAGATTTATAGTGGTTCGGCAACGAGGCTCTATCCTCGTTCCTACTCCACTCCTCGAGTACACCTTACTCGATATTTCCACTATATCCACAAGCTCCCTTCTTGGCGGAGAAAACCTTACAACGTCGCTTACATTATTTTCCGACACTAAGCTAAATGTCAAGACTTAATCTTAGCTAGGACCACTCTACACAACGTCGCCCACTTCACTCTTTTACGACACAAGGCTAGATGTCGAGTTCTAATCCAAAGGTAGAACCAATCTTCACAACGTCTCCTACTTCACCATTTTTCGACATAAGGCTAGATGTCGATTTCTAATCCAAAGCTAGAACCAATCTTCACGACTCTTCACTTTGAAGCTAAGTGAGAACTTCACACAACACAACTACATATCACTTTATAGTTTAGTGAGAACTCACAAGACACAACCGCATCACTTTATAGTTTAGTGAGAACTAACAAGACACAACCACATCACTTTATAGTTTAATGAAAACTAACACAACTAGTTAAAACTCAACTAATCATATCCAAGTACGCACATGTAGCTTGGATCTACACAGCATAAATCCAAGCACACACATATGCAATGGATGTACACAACTCTAATCCAAGTATTCACAAATAACTTGGATGAACACAACTAGTCCAAGTATTCACAAATACATTGGATCTACACAAGACACAAATAAACAAATGATGAACATGACTAGATCTTTAGGAGGAGGTGATCTTCATCAATGCTACATCTTTAATCACATCACAAGTGTGTGAGTGATCTTCTCTTTGGACATGGTAAAGAAGGAGATCAAGAGGATAATCATGATTAAACATACTTAACACATTAAGTGATCATTTACAAATGACTAGGATTAGAAAGGAGAAAGAAGACTGAAGAAGATGTCCAAAAAGGGTTGATGAGAATGCATATTTGATTCACTATTTATAAGACAAAACATCCAACGGCTATATCTGCCCGCGGTTCCTTATTGGCAGCCGCGGTTCCTTATCGATAAGGAACCGCCATAGGTGCTAAAGTACCGCTGGCGTAGACTCCGCTCCTTTTTGTCTTTTAGTAATTTGAAATATCTGAGGCTGTTTAAACCTTCAAAGGATATTCTTATGGCATATGTAATATGCCATATTCAAATTTGCATTTTCATTTTAATAAAACATTTTCTTAAAAATAAAGTTTACTAAAAATCTTTTGTAATGTTTGACAAAAGTGAGTTTTAACGCTAATCACTTTTATGATCACTAAGCATGATTAAGATATGTTTGTGTAATGATTATTACCTTGATGATAGTGTTTGTTAGATAATTCATTTTATGATTGTGTTTGATAATAAATGTCTTTGTAATTTGTCGTGATCAAAACTAAGAAAGATTAATTAATGATAACAATGTTTTTAGGCATTGGTTATGCATTAACAATCTCCCCCTTTTTGATTACGACAAACTATAAACTCATTTACGTAAAATACAAGTTTATTCGAATTATTAACGAGCTTATCACTATCATTTCTCCCCCTTTGTCGAAGCAAAAAGATTAGCACAAGTCTTTGAAGAAGAAAAGAACCGGACTTTTGCTAGTAGCTCCCCCTTGGTGCTTACTCCCCCTTACTTGGGGCACCGTCAATGAGCTAAGGTGACATGCTACACAAAGGTTAGAAGAAAGAAAAGAAACAACAATATATATATGTGCACTACTTACTAACTAACTTGAGAGGGAGAAGGAAAAGAAATCTCAAATTAGAAGTAAGCATTTGCTAAGTATGTCCAAAGAGTGTGTATTGACAACATCATAGTTCAATTGGTGGAATAAAGGAAGAAAAGAGACATCCAAACCAATCAAAGATGATTTAAAATGTCAATGGATTAAAATTTAGAATTTATGGAATCACCCATAACTAATTTTAAGTTTTAACCATGATCAACTTCTTAACAAATGTGTGTAATAAAATTTGAGGGAAAGATAACACACATAACATTCATATTACAAAAATATGAAAGAACATACAAGATAAATATTCATACACACAATATGAATATTAAAAGAAAAAAATATGGAAAATAGACCACAAAGCATAAGCTATTCTAATAGGGATAATCTTCCAAGATTGCTTAAAATTTATTGACTCAAACAACTAAAGTACAAAAAGTGCCTTAGTTGGAAAAGAAAGACGATGAAGCATCATTCGAAGTTTTGTTCACGGGAACAAAAACTTTGAGAGGAGGTCGAGTGAGGAGGAATTCAAGAAAATTTAGCTTGTCATAGATATTAGCAAGTTCAATTTGTTGAAAACGACAACAAGCACACGAGGAACCATGATGCAAAACAAAGTCGTTAGATGGGGGAGGTCCATCAAGATTAGAGTTTGGTGGGGAGGGAGATAATGGATGAGTAATGTTTTCACAATGCCTAGTGAGGTTAGGGAAAGAACTTAGGTCATTGAGTTGAGGAGAGTTGAAAGGTTTAGGTGGTGGTGGACGAATTTCTTTTTCTCTGGTAACTGGATTTATAGAGTAAGTCTCATTCCAATATTGAATCGGAGAGAAAGAGGAATTCTTGGAGGATTTTGAAGAAGAAGAATCATGAGGATTCTTGTTCTTTTTGATCCAAATGGGTTTGACCGAGATTTTCGGTTTCTTTGAAAGCTTAGAAGAGGAAGCTTTAGGTTGAGAAGTTTGTGACAAAGAAATGTCAAGGTTAGAAAAGGAAGAATTAGGCATTGTGAGGGATGAAGGAAAGAACTCCCAAAAGAAAAGAATTTAAAGAAAATAGATAAGGCAAAGATTTGAAATGAAAAGGAAAGGTTTTAGAGAATGTTTAGCCAAATTGGGTAAACAAAGAATCTTAACCAAAACAGTGGTCAAAGAAGAAAGACCAAAAATAAGCCAAAATCGGCCTTACTAGGCGCAGTTCTTTAAAGAGGCCCGCGGTTCCATATCAATATGGAACCGCCTGGAGGCTTGAGAACCGCGTCCAGTGGACTGCAAAACCAGATTTTCAAAAGTTTTGGACAAAGATAAGACTTTTTCAAAAAATTGCAAATCTTGGATTTTTACCTCTTTTAGCACTAGACTATGCTAGGGTTGCATAAAACAAGACATTCACAAAGAATGTCTTGACAAAGGGTGACAAAATATTTAAATAACATTTTGGTCCAATTTTAAGTCAAGTTTTTAGAGGTTGTAATAGATTTAGGTTCAATTTTAAATAAATTGAAGTTGTTTAATGTGATCACATAGATTAAAGCACATAAAAACTAAATCCATAAATCATCCACATGAGAAAATCATGAGGGAAAGAAAAGGAAATACAAGAATTAAAAGACAATTAACTACTACAAAGATAGCTAACAACTAGGTCTTGAGTTCATAGTTCTCTTTGGCTTGACCTTCTTTTGAAAAAAAGCATGTTAATTTGAAAACCATCATTCATCTCCAAGGAGTAGGCATGGAGAACAAGACAAGCAAGAAGTCATGAAACCTTCTATGAAGGCCAAGCATTTCCATCCTTGTGTTTTGAATGATGTAGTTATTATAAAGACAACATGGGCAATTTGCACCATGAGCTTCTAAGAACCCAAAAAAGTAAGGATCACCCATGAAGTGAGGGATAGGAATGCCCCAAATAGGAGCATTAGTGTTAGAGGGTGGAGGAGGTGGTGGAGGCATGGTGTCTAAGGGTGAGATGAGAGAGTTTGGTGGAGTGAAAGGAGAGGTGACCAAAGGCTCAAGTACAAAGGGGATACTTTGTAGAGGTTGAGGTTGAGAAATCCCATCCAAAGGACGACTAAGGGTGAAAGGTGAAGAGAGCTCATTCATTCCAAACGATGGAACAGTCTTAGAGTCGGAGATACTTGTAACAAAAGCTTCATATTCAAAGGGCTTTGTAGTGAAAACTATATCCTTTGGGGACATAGAAGAGAGTTGATAGCAGCCAAGGCATCAACCATAGACTTAAGTTCCCGTAAATAGGCATCCATAGGCTTGTTACCTTTCCTGTTATTCTGAATATCGAACTGCTACCGCAGCTATGCGGTGGAAGGGAAGGAGCCTAAATCGACCTTTTTTCTTTGAAAAGGAAAAAAAGCAGTACAAGGAGATTAGACTCTCGGGATTGGAATGAAGAGGAGGTAGAACCATGAGAATGGTTAGTACCATGGGTAGAGTTTTTCTTGCATGGAGCAAGGGGTGGTGAAGGTGAAGATGAAATGAGAATAGGAGAGATCTCATTCTTGGGAGTGTGAAAAGATGAAGAACCAATGTTGGGTATCTTGATCTTAATTTGAGGCTTCTTTTTGAGGAAGAAGTTTTGGAAGAAGTGGATGTTCTAGTGGACACCATGATTGTGAGTTAAGGTTTAGAGAAAAGTTGAAGGGATGAAGAACACAATAAACATAAGGGGGTTATGTAACACCCCCAAATATTCATACTTTATTTCAGCAGAAGAGTCGTTGGTGTTACGGGATAGCACATTACTCAAATCATAGACAACACTTAAAAATTATGTCGTTTAATAATAAAGCATTTTCCATTCATAAATATCAAATTACATAGGTCCCAAGTCATAGTATTTCATACAATTTTACAAATTATTTGAATGGAAATTGTTATTTAAGTGCGGGCCATAAATTCTTGTCGTCTTCCTGAGAATTACCTTCAAGTACCTGAGATAAAACATGTTAAAAGAAAAGTCAGCGAAACGCCGAGTGAATTCATAGAGTTTAATAAAAACCATTAATATGTCATCGATATATATTTATTACCGAAAATCATTTTGTACAAATCTTTGTGGTAGGCCATACAATAGGCCAAAGACATTTTATACAACTCTTAGTCGTAAATCATAATATAGGCTTCAGCCTTCAAATCCATTATACGAGCCATTGTCGTAAAAAAACATCATACCATACGTTTTATAACGTTGTATAGAGTTTAATAAAAACCGTTATAAGAAAAATGGTTATGCAAAACCAAAACACGAACATAATATCAATAATAAGACCCCGTATTGCTAGTCAGGCAATATATCGTAATTCAATGCGTATATCAATATTTTCGTTATTGGATTATTATAAGCCGTATGACATTGCTACCTTACTATACCAAACAACGGGTAGCTAACGCGAAATTCATTTGCCCATCTAAAACAGCGTGTCGTCACAATAATCACGCTTATATAAATCTTCTCATACATAAATTCGCTTACCAATCAATGTGGCACGACGGGGATCAACCGTCAAGGCGTGAACTGGGGTGATCTTGCCAAATTAGTACTATTATATGCATAAGCGTCTACCAAATCCCGGTAGTTCACAATTCATGATAATGGGACTTTTAGTGACATAACCTAACTATAATAATCCATTTCATTTCATTCATCGAGTCATATAATCATTCATCAGGTCATATAATCATTCGGGTCTATATCAATAAGCAAACAATCGGGACAACTGGTTTCCTATTTTATTAAAACTAACATTTTATCTCCCTCGCGGGTTTATAAAACATTTCATAAAACATTTAAAAGAGTGCGAGGCTATGAACTCACGTTGATTAGGAAAGGCGGGTTATCGGCGATTTGGATGTACGGTACGTGCTTCAATCACGGAAACCTAGACAAATAATACTCGTCTTAGACTCTTATCCAATGACTTTATAAAAATAATGGCTATTATGATTTTATAAGTATGACGATGATCAAGTGGGACTTTATCTCTTTATATAACATTATAGTGTTATGTGTTGGTAAATTTTTAGACTAGTTTCACTAGTTTAACTTGTTTACATGTTGAGGCCTAATAAGCCCATTATAAGCCCAATACATTATATTAGCCCATTTTATACTTTATAATATCAGGCATGTACTCATATGTTGGGCCCAAGTGGGTTAAGCCCAATGAGTAAGTTCATTAGTGTTTAGCCAAACTTGTTGGGTTAATAGTCCAATAAGGCTACTTTGGCCCGTTAATGTCCATAAGTTATAAAGCTCGGGTTTTATCGGTTTTTACTTGTAAAATGTACTTATACATTAGTATATGAGTTATAAAAAGTTTACATTAGACGGGTTCGACCGTCTAAGTTTTAATTGACGAAAACGTTAATCTTCTAGTTTTAGCCAAAAAGACGTAAAACTTATGTATATAGTTTTATAACTTATAAAACATACCAATTTGTAATTTTTATATAATGTCACATTTACTTGTCAAAGTATATACTTATTTATAAGTATTATATAAGTTAGTGGGTTTTAGGTATACATTTTATATTAGTTTTACTTGAGTGCTAATTTTATAATATATACTTCTATTTTACAAATCTGATTATGAAATTCACTTTCATCATTTTTAACATATATTGAGTTCTACAAGGAGATAGAAGCTCATTTTTGGGAAGCACAAACTACATAATATGTGCTACAATTAACTCGCTTTTAGCTACTGCTCACTCATCCTCTAAGTGTCTCTAATAATTCGTCCAAAACAGACTATACAGATTTAAACTTTAATAATGTTTTGATCATATCTTACTCACTTTATGGATTCCATTGAGTGGCCAACTCTCACATATATAAAAGTCATATACCCTTCTGTATATTAAATTATCCAAGTTATTTTCACAAGTTATCATATGGTTCTTTACTGTTTTATACAGCCTACAATTTTAGACATGATTTTAACATCTTTTCATGCAGCTTTTAATCTTTTTAACCAAATTTATCAACACAAGATCCCCACATAATATTATGATCATCATATATCATCATACACATATACATTTAGAAATAAATAATACAAAATTACATTTACAAAATAACAAGGAAATGAAAGAAATGATCTTGTTACCAACCAAGATAGTGAAAGTTATGATCAAGACTTGGTTTTTGATGACAAAACTTGTGGTACACCAAAATCAACTTCAATATCACCCAACTCTATGAACACCTTGTGGAAAATCAGCCCCAAGACACCAAGGAAACTCCTTTGTAGATGTTATGATCACCACCAATCAACAAGACTTCAAGAGGACATCATCTTATGCAAGAATAACACAAGATTTGTGGTTGAATTTAGATCAAATGGGGTGTTTTTGGTAGAGAGTGGACATCAAGATGGAGAGTGAGAGAGAGAATTGTGAGATTTTCATGAGATGCAAATGAAGTAGATGGTTTAGCTTTAGGTGGTTTTGTTTCTTAAAATGGTTTTGTGAATAAACTAGGACAAGTGTCCTAGTTTGTTTAATAAGTTGACACATCTTTGATGTGTTGGCTAGGCTTGCCGTCCCATATATGGGGGTGGGGCAAGATTTATCTTGTCTCATCCCCATTATTTTACGGGTACTCCTCGATTCTAGTTTCCTCGATTTGCGTACCCTCAGGTCGTTTTACGAAAAACGTTTTTATAAATTATGAATCAACGGCACAAAACGAATCTAATAAAAATTGTCTCATCAAAAACGGAGTTCAAAAACGTAAATACGTAAACCTAGGGTTTCCGGTTTAGTCGTAAAGGACATTAAATTATTCACGTAAGTCCTAATTTCTTCTCGTAAATTTGTGAGTCTATGAACCAACACAAATTAAAATTCCAAAATAATATTCAAGAATAAATTTATTTCCTGAAATATCGGACTGTCACCAAAAACGGTGTATGTAAATGTAAGCACGTAACGTAGAGTCCTCCGGTTTAGACGTATTTAATGCTACTTTAAGATGTAAACTTAAATTTCTTCCCAAAAATGAGTGAGTTCATAATATAACATTAAAATAATATTTTTAATTAATACTTGAGAATAAAATATCGATCATAAATTGACGGATTGTCACAGCATTTACCCCTAAACAAGATCTTTTTCCTCAAAGATCGATTATCTTACTACTCGCTTCTTATAGAGTTAGAGCCATGTGGGTATTTCCTCCACATTCGGTCTTTTCTCACAAGTGTAATTCATTACAATACGCGTGTTTCATCAAACATAACTACGGGAATACGATCAGTCTTAAGTTGACTTACTTTCTCTATCCATGATGTTCACGGGTTTTTGATGAATGCAACTTTCACCGATCCAAACTTTGCAAAGAAACAATCAGATTTTCACTTGTTAGACATTTTATCAAGTCCGATATACGAAACATAATTCACGCAGCCCTTGAAGTCCTAGGGTAGATCCAGCTTATATGCCTTTTAAACCAACCTTTTTACATTTTCTGAATGGTCCCATACAACGGGGACTTATTTCCCATGATCTTTTAGATCATCAATTCACTTTTCCATGGTGAAATTTTTTGGCATAACTTTGCTACCCATTCTGCACTTCAAGATCTACATTTCATATTCACATAACCTCCTGCCCACTACTGGCAGTCAATAATCAGATCCTAATTTTAATAATCATTTCAAGTCTCGCGGGTCGGGTATTTTGTAAGGTTAGGTTTGTCATCGTAGGCAACCTTAAACCTAAAAGACATGTCCAACTCACAATGGGTGTATGTCGGGTATCTTCATCCCAACTCTCACCTACAGGTGCTCTTTATATAGATCCTCACAAGATTTGATCTCGATCCTAATACGATAATTGTCAATGATAATCTCTCCAAAGGAAAACGATTATACGGTTTATTACCAAAGGTCATTTATTCAAGCATAAAACATGACTTATTGTGTTTGTATAGTTACTTTACCTTGTCCCTTCGATTGGGGTGGTAAATAGTACTCTCATCAAGATTCGCTCCCAATGATTTCTGAGGAAATCTCTAGAAATTCTACGCGAAGCGAGGTTCTTGATAGAGATGATCGATACAGGCACACCATGCTTACACAACTCCTTTAAATACAAAAGAGTCAATTTCTTCATCGAGAATCTATCATTAACGGGAATGATATTAGTAGATTTGGTCAGTCTGTCGACGATGACCCAAATCGAATCAAATTCAGATGACGACCTTTGCAATAGTTAGACGTTTATTAAGGTATGAGGCGATGTCTGCCTTCATAATTTTCCATCAGTCCAACTTCTTCAGATAAAGATACATTAAATCAGAAATGTCATGAATAGAATACTTAATCTTATGAGATTCTAACATGAGTAAATCTCGAAATCCTCCGTATTCAGGCCACCACAAACGACCTTTTTACAAGCATCGGCTATTTTTAAATTGCTCGGCAATTTATTGTGTATGGTCAATACTAAGGAACACATCTTAATTGGTTCTCTATTCTTTCTACATAATATGTCAGCAACTACATTCACCTTCCGCGATGAAATAAATATTATGACCGTATTCATTCAAAAATTCTTTCTTCATATTTTCTAAGTTTTAGTTTCGTTCAACTATTATCTTTATCAGTTTTGCTCAATCCGACGTTTAAAGTGTCGATAAATATTACAAGTAATTAAATAATAAATATTTAATTTTTATGAAACGTAAACGTAGAAATTTTTAAATTTCTCAGTTCATCCAATTATAGAAAAATGTTCAAAATAAATATGAATTTAGTTAACACGGTTTTTGTTGATTTATCGGAAATAATTAATAAGATCCGTAAATGTTCGAAAAATCTTCGTTTATTAATTTTTCTTAGTTGAAAAGCAAAAATTGTCGTTTCAAATTTCAAGTCATGGTTTAAATGGTTTCCTCAATCCCTCTTAGGTTGTCTTGAGGTATACACAAACATTTACTCCTAAGGGAGTTTAGTTAAATGATCTGGGTATAAGGGAATGATTCCTTAAAAATCCTTTGATAAATATTTGTCAAAACTTTTTTTTGCACTTGCTTTTTGGTATAACCCAAAGCCTTAATGGCTCCGATCTTTGAAGAGTCAATATAGATTCCATTATTTATTAGTCACACGGTCAAATAATGTAAAGGGTAAAGCTTTAAATCACATGTTAAATACTCAAGATACAGGTTTTCATTGCTCGGCCAACTCAGGGCAGTCTACAAATGATTACTAACTCATTTCTATTCTTAGAAACAAACAGATTGTCCTTAATGATCACAAGCATGATTTTATCAAATTACATCCTACACACGTGATTCACCAAATTTATGAATGTTACATGTGCATTGGTCAATCCAAACGACATAACATGAAACTCGTAATATTCATTACGAGTTCCGGATGTAGTGATTGGAATAGATAATCTTTTTCGCGGATGCGAAGTTGATGATAACCATGTCGTAGATCAAATTTTTGAATATACGCTAGAACCTTGTAAATGATCGAACAAATCTTTCATCTTGGGTAATGGATATCGTTCGATCGTCGATTTACTTAGTTCACGGTAATCAATTAATATAAGGAATGACAACACCATAGCTCTTCATGATGACGGGCTCGGTAGAATAAAAGCTTTTTCCGACAAGTCTCTTAGTTGTACGGTAACTCTTTCGATTCAGATGGTGATGAAGTACAGTGCACACGCCACAGGTGCAGCACCGGGAATATAATCAATACCAAATTCAACTTGCCTTAATGGCGAAAGTCTAGGTAATTTACCAGCAAATACCTCCTAAAATTTCAGATAACATAAACATCTTTTAATAAATCCACCTTAAGTTCTTTCTAGATTACAAGATCTTATGACTAGTTCATAATCATTCATGGTATAATTTCAAGCCTAAATGCAGGATACGATTTCCCATCGGGAATTATTTAGATCACCTTTGATAATCAACATCTTATCTTTTCAGGGGAATTCTACATGGGTTCCCATCAATTAAGACAATGTCGTCATGTCAGAATCAATCAATCCATTCTACTGGCACTACCAACTTTCCAGTTTTATTGTCGTTGATAAGATGTGAACTTCTCAAAAGACTAATAATAACTCATAATCCTTCACAGATTCAAGGATATCTGGGGACATAGCTAACATTAAAAGAGTAAGATCAACACATAATTTACGCGAGAGAATTTCAAATCATATACAGACGAAAACATTAACGAATATGAATATATCCCATGTTTTCGTAATTTGAGTACGTATTCGAAAGCTCCTCGGATCGTTACCCAGGTCATTCAAATGAAATCTAATCAAAATAAATGATAGGAACGTCAATACACCCAGTCGGGTATCGATACTCGATAATTAGATACTTTTCCAAAGAATCTTGCCATAAAAGAATTGGACAAGAAGGGTATATCAACTGTCAATTAAGACAATATCCACAGACAAGTAATTCTGATTCGGAATAATAAATGGTACGGGCACATATGTAGGTGTCTTTAACAATATGTCCCTATTTTCGCACTTCTTGCAGATCTCATAAAATTTAATCTTTTACAATCTTCAAAGAAAATTTAGTGTTTATTAATAATTTCATGGTGACTACTAATCAGTCTTGCATGGCCCGTTCCAAATTGTACGTAGGCGCTCAACTATATATAATTTTAGGATTAACGATGCAATACTCAGTTCGTCATGTTTAAAATATATATATTCATGCTTAATTCAAAATGAATTTGATGTTCTTTGTTATGGAAACAATTAAGTTTTCCATGGTATTTCATAAATAAATTTATTTCGATAACGATTATTTATAAGTCTCACCTTAAATAATCCATATGGTGATGAAAATTCAATTTTTATCAAGGGTTACTGTTTTAACTTTATAAAACAATGAGTGATCTGCAAAAGAGTGATGAAAAGTTGTTCACCAAGAACAACTACAATATGATAGGAAATGAGCTTAGCCAATTAATCATGAGGTTCATGACCTCGATGGTGCTCAAAAAGAATAATCTACAAAGTAACTCAAATCGAGATGAGTACTTGTTCAATGGTTGCATCACTAATGAGAACATTTGTAAAACCCGCATGCTTTTACCATTGATAGTACCCTTTAGATCGTACGTACAATATTAAAACTTTCCTTTTATAGCATGTTTACGTTCACGTATAGGAAATTTAAGTATTACGTACGTGTTGGAACACGATAAGTATTTATTACGTATGAACACACAATAATTATTCAAATAATAATCATAATCACGAATATGCGATCATGAAATCATAAACGTAATTTAATCACGAGCTAATATTAATTACTTATTTATATATCTATTACAAACACGAATAAATATATTGAGTCACGATAAAAAAACTAATTAAATTACGTAAACTACGTAAAACGTGATCACGAACATTTAAACGATTATTATTATTTCGTATATTTAAAATAAGACGACAAGTAATTATGTAATTAATATTACGTTAAACACGCATGAGAACAACTGTGAAATTCACGACACTTTAATTATACAAACACGCGTACGTTTTATTATATAATTAATACCAACGATAGGGAAAAGTATAAGGACCATTTTAGACAAAAAGGGAAGAAGTAGGACTTGGGCTCAAGGCCCAAGTGGTTTTTTTGCCGTGAATATCAAAAGGACGGGGGGGGGGGGGGGGGGCTTTGTTTTTCTTTTAGTCGACACAAACACCACACAAACAGAAAACCCTAGAATACATCAAACAACCGCCTCTTTTGTGACCTCTTCCTGCCGCCGAGTTAAGAACAAGAACCAAGGAGGTCGAGGCTTAAAGGTTCAAGGATCAAGATGTTTGATTCACGTGTGTTAATTCTAAACCCTAATCATTATGTAAGTAAAAACCCTAATTCGTTTCTATGTTCTTTGTCTTTTAATCCGAATTCAGGGGTATTTAAAACATGTACACACAGTAATTATCAGAGGGGGGTTCGTGTGTGGGTGTCGTTGTGTTGTTTGGCACACAAACCGAGAGTCAAGAGACTCTCGGTGGGCCTTTTTCCCCATCAGCCGCAAGCCCCTGCTGTCAGCAGGGGTGCGTTTGGCTAACAGTGGCAGCGTTGGCCTGGCAGGGGGAACCACTGGCTGCGGCCAGTGGTGGGGTTGTGCTAGCAGTGGGAACCGAGACCACACAGGTCTCGGTGGGGAAACTATAGCAAGCAGGGGAAATTCCCCACTGTCGGGGGGAATTTGTCAAGGACTGGGTGTTTGGCAAACAGTGTTAGAAAAGGGTAAAGGGGTGTTTGACTGGCAGTTTTATAAACGAGAGTTAAGGGGCTGTTTGGTTCGGCTTATTTGTTAAACACAACATGTTTTTCACGGGTTTTCATGGGTTTGATTTACGACACGTTTGAATAAATAATACATGAGTCGGGTTATTACTTTTACAAGTTATTAGCTTAAACATGTATGTAATTTACAAGGTAAATTAAATTAGTAAAACACGACTTATAATTACAAGATTATTTATTACAAGATTAATTAAATTAATTTAACATGCTAGATAATTAATTTAATTAAAACATGGACTTAGGTTTATTAAAATTAATTAATAATACATGATTTTAACCTAAGTATTTTTATTATTTAATTTATACTATAGTAATTAATTAATTATTAAACATGACTTATAATTAATTAATTATCATGACTTAGGTTATATTAATAATAAATATTAATACATGTTTTAATCTAAGTACTATTACCTTTTTATTTAATTAAATCATGTTATATTTAATTAAATGCTTTAACCTATAGTTTATTTAAATTACATGAAATAATTAATAAACTATACTTTATAATCTCATGACTTAGAATATTAATCAGAAAACACTTAAGCTTATATAATTAGCTTATTTAACCAGATTATTTCTATTTATGGAAACTTTCTATTTTTAGAAACTTATTTAAATGAGGCAACTAATCTATTTATGGAAATTTTCTATTTTTAGAAACTTATCTATTTTAAGCAGTAATTCTATTTTTGGAAACTTCCTATTTTTGGAAACTTTCTATTTTTGGTAACTTTCTATTTTTAGAAACTTTCTATCTTACGAAACCTGCTATTTTTAGAAAGCTACTTATTATTATACAGTAAGTATAATAATACATGAAATACAAGTAATACTTAATCAGAATAAACAGAATGTAAGATAAATACAGTATAAAGCTTCAAACAGTAAAACATGACATAAACGTATAAAATAAGCTAAGAGATAACACTAAACCATTTACGTATTCAGTAATCAGATACTTATACACGTATGTATTTATGTAGCATTAGTGATACCGAAGTAGGACTCTCTTCCGTTCGTCTTCTTCGTTCACTGGACATAAGGTACGGATCCCATCCTTTCAGTATGAACATTCTTTCCTTATTAGGATTCCCCGTATGCAGCCAAATGTTTTCCAGTAGTATAAGTTTATATGTTTGACTTGCTTATGTTTAATTTAGAATACCTATAGCCATATACATGCATGACCAGTTTCACCTAGTTATGGAGGTACCATAGCCATAACATTAGAGGCACTGATGTTATGACTTCACCACGGCGGAGTGATTGCTCGTGGCGTCCCTTCAGCTTTTGGCCATATTATTATATTTATCATGTGGGGCGTATGGGTGCATCCTAGTTACATGTTTTCAGCAGATTACTCAGTGTGAATGTGGTGTGTGCCTTGCATCCTTCACAAGGAGCTGATCCCTCCTACCCAAAACAAGTATATTAAATTAGAGGCAGCCCCTCTAATTTGCATGATGAGGTCACCCCTCCAAGTATTCATGCACGGTGGATTTTCATGACCTATATTGGCTAATGGTAACATATGTTAAACAGTTTTCATAAGATACACATAAGGCTTTTCAAACTATAAAGCCAGTTTTATGAACATGTTCCAGGTTTTCCAGGACTTATACATTTCCGCTGCTATTAAGTCTTTATTATGTTTTAGTCATTTATACTATGTCTATATCCGTGCACTGAGCGTTTTGCTCAACCGTTACTTTCCTTTCCATGTCCAAAAACGGCAGGTACCCTAGGAAAGACTCGAGCATTTGGAGGACGTGCATAGGATGGAAGCTGCTAGAGACTTCTTTTCCTTTTTGCCTTCATATACTTATGCTTGTTTAGTCTTTTATTCATTCCTTCTGCTTTATTATGTTTTGGGCTTATGTTTGGAAACCGATGTTTGATTCCGGTTTACCCTATGGTCATGTAATGTTTTAGACATTTATCCTTGTATGCTTTGATGACACGCCATAATTACGCGTGACATTCCATTATCAAAATGGGGTGTTACAACATTAGGATGAAGCAATAAAAGATAGATAACATCGATACATGTAGGATTTAGCAATCAAATGTAGTCTTTTCATTAATCACAAACAAGTCAAAATTGTACCGTAACACATTACGTGTTGTTATGTCATACAATTCCAAAAACTCATCCTACCAACTGATAAGTTAGGAATTTTAAAAGATACCACAATGAATACTAATCTACAAGAGTCATTAGGTGTTCGACATGTCCCAGAAGATCCATCGGTCCCTATTTAGAAGAAGATTTATTCGATATATTTCTTGGACACTAGGCATCCTCGTTATTGGACAATGGCCTAGGAACAACCCTTAACACGAACCAACAATCATTTATTACCTTATAATTCAATCACAGGACTCAACGACTTCCTCTTAATAATCTCATATTCCATACAAGTTAAATTTTTACTTCATTCAAGTTTCAACCAAATCATACTCAATGCGATATCCTACCTCATTCTCCAATACTTTCAACCTTATTCTTAGACCTTGAAAGGGCAATAAAAGTTCGATATGAACAACACTTAATTTCCAATCCTATAGCTCTTTCATCAATAGTTATCAAATGAGTCACTAGTATGAAATGACTCACACATTCAATTAGACTTCTCGGAAAGGTACTAGTGGCATGAGGCTTTTGGGTAAAGGCTCCAATGACAGCCTCAAGTGCAACATTCACCCTTTCGATTTCAATTTTAAGAATTGGGTGACACCGAATCAGATGACACCTTTCTAGGTGGTAAGGTTTCTTCAAACTCCACTCTATAAGGAAAGATCGTCATGACATCGACATCAGATTTAATCTCGCCAATTCTTCTTTAATATCATAATCAACTAATATCAACATTTCTACGAATATCAACCATTTTGTTGGGATCATAAATATCCACAACTCGGTTTAGATCTGGAATAGCTAGAATTTCCTACAGAAATAGCTTCGATTAATTTGCTAGGGGAGTTAGGGTTTCTTGTGACAATCTACGTCGTATAAATACCTCGTATAAGTATTAAAATAATCATCAAATAATCATGTAATCAAATTACAATATATATATATATATATATATATATATATATATATATATATATATATATATATATATATATATATATATATATATATATATATATATATATATATATATATATATATATATATATATATATATATATATATATATATATATATATATATATATATATATATATATATATATATATATATATATATATACTAGCGTCGTAACCTGCCCAACGGGCGGGGTCGTTTTTTGTTGTTGTTCCGGAGGATTTTTTTATTTTTTAATGTTAGTGTTTGTTTTTTATTAATTTTAAAATTTTTTATTTTTTTAATTTTTCAAGTCTTGTTAATTTTTTTTGTTAAACAACTTGAATATTTATAATTGATGTGTGAATTATATTTTGAGTTTTATTTATTGCTTTTTAATAATTTTTAAATTTAATGTTAGTTCTTTATTTTATTTTTGTTTCTTTTTAATTTTTTAGAGTTCTATAAAAAAAATATGTTAAAAAATCTAGATATTTATAATTGATGTGTGGAGCATTTTGTGTTTTATTTATGTTTTATTTTGTTATTTGTATATTTTTTTATGCTTTGGTGCATCCTATGAATTTGTTTATTTTAGTTTTTTTAATGTTATTAGGCATCCGCATTTAGGTTTGTATTGATATCAGTATATCTAAATTTGCGTGTTGATTTGTGTTTTTCTTCAAAGGCAGTTTGGTGCAGCGGAGTATCTTGTGTGCCATCGAGGCACCAAGTCTCTCGACCCGAGTTCGAATCATCTCACGAAGAGAATATCAACCCCATGCTAGCCATCCAGTTTCTCATTAAGGGGCTTCAAGGCATTGTGATGGGATTCAAACCCAGCTGCCAATACTGGGAAAATCTCCCACATGGGGAATGACAGGAGTCGAACCCTGACCTCTCTCACATGAAAACTATAACCAAATGCATCTATCCAACTGAGCTAGACTTTATTTGCTGTTGATTTGTGTTTATAACCTTTGTTACGGTTGTATTTTGGTTGAATGTGTTTTTATTTATATATATTTGCAATAATGTTAATATGAACTTTTTATTTTATTTGAAGTAGAATATGAAGATTAGTTGTGCATTATGTATTTTTTTCAAACGCTTGCATAAGCATTATTATACTATGTTTTTTTTGGTTTTGTTAACCTTTTTTTTAAACAATGTTTGTTGATGTGTTATATCGACTGACGGTGAAAAATAGTTGTCCGTGTTACAGAAGTGATTTTCTCAAAAAGAAATTAACCTTTGATAGTGTTCGGCTCTGGCGCATCCAATGGACGAGTTCGGTTCTATGTTATCTTTGAATGTACACAAATAAACGGATGAGTTTAGTTCGTAAACTCTTTCATTGTTTTCATATAGATAATAGTAAATTGATGTAAAAAATTTAAATGTGGATCTTTTTTATACATCGTTTATCGATTAGTTATAATGTTGCTTCCCCATCCCAAAGTTATTGACCATAGCAAAAAAAAACACAATTGTAGAAAACATAATTATCGTAACTTTTTTTTTCTTATACTTTTTGGAGAATGATAATTTTATCATCAACTATTTAATTTTTGATTTAAATAGCATTACTCTTAAAAAAATGATTGTACGTAATAACATCAAATGAGGATAATATGGTAAAGTCAACTAAATTCTTAATCTATTTTTTGAAACGAACAGTTTGTTTATTACGATTAGTGTGATGTTGTTAGGACCTATAAATAAAATAGAGAGAATTACATAAATCGTCCCTGTGGTTTATCAAATTCTACAAGATTAGTCCCTCAGTTTTTTTCCATCATGATTAGTCCTCGTGGTTTTATTTTCATACATATTCAGTACACCCATCAATATTTATAATTAATTACCCAAAAAATATGAGGGGTATTTTGGTCTTTTTCAAAACATATTTTTTGAAAAACTTTTTTTTAATTCGAAAATCTTTATTTTTATAAAAATTAAAAAAAAATAATTTTATTCGAAAATCTTTTTTTAATTCGAAAATTTTTATTTTTCGAATTTTATAAAAAAAAGATTTTCGAATTAAAAAAAAGATTTTCGAGTTTTTATTTTTCGAATTAAAAAAAAGATTCTCGAATTTTTATATAAAAAAAGATTTCGAATTAAAAAAAAATTCGAATTAAAAAAAAGGATTTTCGAATTTTTATAAAAAAAAGATTTTCGAATTTTTATTTTTCGAATTAAAAAAAGATTTTCGATTTAAAAAAAAGATCTTTGAATTTTTATTAAAAAAAAGATTTTCGAATTAGAAAAAAAAGATTTTCGAATTTTTATAAAAAAAAAAAGATTTTCGAAAAAATATTTTCAGAATATAAAAAACAAATTCTGGGAAAAAAAAGTTCGAAAAAGTTTTTCAAAAAATATTTTTTGAAAAAGACCGAAATACCCCTCATATTTTTGGGTAATTAATTATAAATATTGATGGGTGTACTGAATATGTATGAAAATGAAACCACAAGGACTAATCATGATGGAAAAAAAACTGAGGGACTAATCTTGTAGGATTCGATAAACCACAGGGACGATTTATGTAATTCTCTCAATAAAATATGTATTGTTTGTAAAAAATTATAGAGCACCAACCGTGGCCACTCACGAATACCCAGCCTCTTAACAAATACTCCCGTATTAAGCTATTGTTACTTGTAAACTACTACCTTTACAAACAGCTTTTAACTCAAGTGTATAAATACACTGAACCATATAAATTAGTGGTTGGTTTTGTTTACCAAAGTATCATGAATGGGGACATAAGTAAGTGGTGAAACTGTACAAATAAGCACATCAGCTTTTTATTCACAGTCACAACTAAAAGCCAGTGTATAACAATGAAGAACCATTTTAAGCAATCAACTACAACACCATTTTCAGCTTATTATTCATCTATGGCTCTCAAAAGATAGAGAAGCTGTCAATGCAAACAAAACACTATTAGAACAAAATTAAATATCTATAAAATTCAGGAGACAAAAAAGATGAAGTGTTTGCCACACGTTCTGTACAACTACTTTTTTTATATGTTAACTAACCCACCCGTTTTGCTGACCCGCAATTAAAGGTTAGAAGAAAATAAGAATAAGACTCACTTCTCCCGGTGCTTAGTACGTGCTTTTGTGGTTTCAGGTAAATGAATCAACTCGACTATACTATTGCTCAATGAACCATCCGCCTTTGAACCCATCGAGAGAACATCATCAGATATATAACTTAATCTCTCTCAGAACCTACATCGCCTTATCCTATATCATCATCATCATATTCGAAACCACCATATTTTGTAACAAGTTTTGACTGTTTACAGAAATCTGGAGGGTGTCTAAACTCGTCACTTGTTTAATATTGCTTATCACTGATCTCTTAACTATTGTCAATGTCAGAAGCTGGTTATAGACCATTGAGTCATGCACATTCTCCATGTGGTCTTGTCACATTGTAAAATTCCCCAATTGAATCCCATGAAGACCAGGAGTCGTACGGTAGTGAACCCTTTTCACCACTTGCACTTGTACGGAATTGAAATCTCTTCGTCCTTTTTCGTCAACGCATCTTTCAAATTTGTCACCTACATTATGACCCCAAACAAAAACTCAGAAAGATGTGTAATGCTCCTTAGTTTAGAATACAATATATGACATAGTTTTCACTTGATAATTGTATCTTTGCTTCAAAATCACTGCAATGCTCCTTAGTTTGTGCTATTTCACTTTTCAAATCATCCATAACATCAAGAGCTTCTTTTTCAGCAGTTGATTTAGCTAATTCTTCTTGAACCAAAGTCAAATCATGAATTTTGGCTTTGACTACTTCCAACCCAGATTCTTTAGCTTGTACCTTTTCTTTGGTTGATGGCTCAAAATCTTTTCTGTCGTAACTTTCTTACAAACATGGTTTTTCCCCAACATGTCAAAAGGATCAACTCGGGTTGAAATACCATTGCCACCATTCTTGAGTAGTCGTAATTGTATAGTTCAACTTAGCAGTAACATACATAAAATTTTCTCCCTACATTCAGCACCAAATCTTTCCTTTCATTCTCAGCCCTTCTTTTCGTTAAGTAATTTTTTGTACGCTTTTGATTAGAATAATTACCTCCGCGAAATCATCCAACCTCACCTGCTGCTACATAGATCATCTATGTCACCTTATTCTACCTGGTATAAATGACACATATTATAGTAGTACATTAAAAATAGTCCCGAATCTTCTCACTATATCCTTTATGCAGAATAATGTGTACCTGCTACAAAGATGTATCCAGCACCATAGTCCCAAATCTTCTCACGATGTCCTTTATTTTGGAACCTCAGATATATAAAATTTAACACATGCATAAAATTATATAAACGACAACTAAACAAAAAGACGGTGATAAAGTAATATAAGAAAATTATTTAAGGGAGAAAGGATAAACCTGATAAGCAATCATGTTTGAATTTACAACATCTGTCATTAGGCATGGCAGACCGAAATCTACTGGTGTTTCGGGTCCTCGAGCTGCATATAAGTAGACAGCTCAATAAGCTACAATTACCACAACAGCAGCTAGCTTTCCTTAGAAGAGCACTCCTACAGAAACCACAAAGCTGGGATATCCATGGGAAAAATTGTAGTTCCATCTAAATAGACATCTTGGGCATACACATTTTTACAGAACTGATTTACAGAACTCAAATTACAGGATAGAACACTAAACTACCCTAAATCCTCAAACTGTAACCATATAAGTTTTTTTATCACACACTAATTATTTATAAGTATTAGTATAGTAGTTTTTTTGTGTGGAAAAAATCTGTTTTAGGTCGTTCTACACCATGTCGACTCAAATGAACACAATCACCAGTTCTGAAACACATAATACAATTTATAACTCAGGTTGACACATCCGATTGAACCGTGAACCAGATTGGTCACTGAAATCCGGTTTTGAGGAAGAAAACGATTAGACAACTGGTCTTCAAAAATATTGGTATAGACAAAGCAAAGACAAATTACCTCTTGGTAAGCTCTTTTACAGTACTCTTTGTGTATGAGTATCCTTAACTTCAATTATTCGAGTACCATGAGGCAGATAAGAAACAACTTCCTTGGCTATAACAGATAAATCAGATAAATAGTTACACACAGTCAACATTCTAAATATTAAAGAAATTGTAAAGACAAAGTACCCAGGTCGATGGAATAAGAACAATTCTTGCTTCTTCCCGAGCTCTCTATGGTCATAATTTTTGGCTTCTTCAATAGAGGTGCCAAATTCTACCCATACCTTAGAAATGGGTCACTTTTTGCATTATAATGACACATCATATAAAATAACTAAGATATTGAGTTTGTAAAAAATAGAACTGGTATAAAGACGACATTTCAGACTTGAGATATTGGTATAAAGATGGAATTTAAAAACCCAAGAGAGAATACACATGTTTCTGGTTGAAACAGATAAAGATCTTGGCTTGTCGTGAACGTAGTTTATAACCATCCTGGATTTGGAACTTTGTCCAACTCATTTTCTAATAGGCTTATATCTGGCTCCAACCATCATTCTGAGTACATCAGCATTGTCAGCAAGTTTATGTAACTATACCTTTTGGACCACACCTATCGCCACCTGAAGCGGAGTCACGTTGGCATAAGGAAGCTTCCCTATTAACAGGTAAGACATAAATTCTCTTAAACCTTTTTTTACAAAAGAAAATTTCACTTTTGTACTGACTAAAAGGAAATGTATCATCGCTTCAGATCCTGAGTAATGAGTGGCATCTAGGTTTTTGTTTTGATATGTAAGATTTAGATAGATGTTTTGTTTGAAGCCGGATTTTCTAAATGTCATGCCATATGCACTTGTATGTCTGTTTCTAACTAAAACATCTTCCATTTTATCCCAAATCTTGCATAAATCATATACAGGCTTATCCCATTTTATCCTAAGTCAGATATGTACGATTTTATATGTGCCTCTGCATTTGCTTAAAGGTTATAAGTCCTACACAGTTTATAGTTTTTGTACATAGCCTACCAAAATGGTAAATACTTTAACGTTTTGATAGCAAAGAGGTTAAACTAAGCTTTTTTTACCCATTTTTTAACTCAATAAATCGGACAGGTTAGGGTCATCTAATGTATTCAGATACCTAATACATTCTGATTGGCGTATTATATAAGGTTCAGATTATTATTGTAGTAAAACAGTTTAGTAATCGAAATTTGCACATTACTGTTATCTGACCCACACATGCTGCCCCATATACTAAGTAATGTACAACATCTGGTCATTTAATCGTACTAAATTGGCCAAACCTGTAAAGGTGCAATAAAATGAATGAAAAGTGCCTCAAGATGTTTCTTAGCTTGGTCTTGAGGGATCTCAGTGATAATACCTTAAGGCTTCAACCAGATGAAAAGAATCTTGAGCCGTAACCCTAAAAGAACATTCTCCAGTTATTGCCCTTTGGTATATTTGGAAAAGACCGTCCACTCATCCACGTAGCTTTTGTCGCAGTCTGTAACAGTACATATTATTAAAACATATAATTTCACAAACTAATCTAACACAAATATATTCATATGGATGAAAGTGTTTTGGTGCAGCTCATGCCTGACTCGGCAAAAAATTAGATGTTTTGACCCGAAATATGCCACAAAATTGGACCAAGGCAGCTACTAATATCAATAGAATTGTTTTTATGGATAGAAATTATCGAATTGCCTTCTCGTTACCTGCTATGTGCCACTCTAGAAACATTTTGATTCAATACCTCGCCCTGTGAAACAAAAGGTAAATCATAACTATCCGGTCCTTTTCTTTAACCAGATCACTCTTGTAGGTGACGCATCATCATAGTACTCGTGATTTATGCAAAACTCAACAACCAGTTTTGGAGTGAAACTATATTTTAGTATCCTTGTCACTGAACGCATAAACATTCACTACCACCTGAAACATAGTAACGTAGAAAATGTGGGTATTCTATACGCCGGTAGATTACCTAACATTTTTTACCATGATATAACACCATGATTACATAACATTTTTGCATAATTTTAAATTTATAATACTCTTACACAGTAGACACAAACTACAAAATTAATATTTTTGTAAGGTGCATATCCCGGCAGAAAATGATGGATGAGCCACAGAGGAAGGGTTCACATCCAACCGACGAAAGGTGAAGACATGGATGCTTATGCAGATGCAGTTTGAAATGATTAAAATTACAAAAGCTATGTCCAAACTGCACTAATACGTGGAGTACAGGTGTCACGACCAACCCTGGATTCATCCACCAAATATGTAGATCCAATTATAAGCCACAACTCAAACTCACCATGCTGATCACATGCGACTCAAAATTGTTCCCATCTTTGCTTGGCATTTCAAGAGACGACATCTGTTGCAGCTGATGGTTCTATGGCTTCAAGTCTGAGTAGACAAAATAATAACTTCAAAAAGAAGAAACAATAAACATCATACATACAGTTCAAAGCTATTACCGATGATGTGATTTATGGTCTTTTATAAGGAGTGTGGCTGCTAGCTGGTGTGCAAAACTAAGCAACACATCAATCCTTTATATAGAAACCCTCAAATAATTGTATAATTCAAAAATTATGTTTTCATTTGATACTTGTAGATAGCAACAAAACTGATTTCTTTTATGTAACCCTTCTGATCATATCATGGACGGTAACAATATCACCACCAGCACAAACCAAAACCCCTGCCACCTAATAAAAAAACAGAACTATAAGAATTCGTAATGAGATAAATCAATAAATTAAAAGAGTTACAAAGTAGGACCAAATGGTTAGTATTTAGTTTGCTGGCTTCAATTAAAAAGTCTATAAATGAACCAGATATTTGAGTCCCTTTGAACACTACGAAACTAAATCTGATGTGAAAAGTGAAAAAGACGGCTACTCTTATCCCACAAAGAGCTAATAAGTGAGAATCCTAAAGGTTCTCATAGGTCATAACTGATTTAGCTCATAGAATGTTTTGCTGAGTGATTGTTACACGGGTTTTGACATAAAATCCATATTGCAACTTGTAGCATTATCTTTGCCTTCTTCATAAACATGGCCACTGGTTCAGGAATTCACGAGACTCAAGATAGATAACAACACATTTTATTTCATAAATTTGTGGAGCCAAACTCAACAATAAAAAGTAATTATAGCCTTATAACTAAACAGTAGTTTTGAAACTTTAAACCTCACCTTTTTTCACCACATATGATGTTCTCCAATACTCTTTGAATTGTCACCATCATAGGTCAACTTGAGAATGGTGCAAGGATGAGGTCGGTCCAACTTTAGTGTAAATCGACCTGTTTGGTACAAACAATGACATTTTTAAGTTTACATCTAAAAGATCAATGTACTCAATAAAAAATAACGTATCTACATCAATCAAACAAATAAAAAAAATTATATTAAACCCCCAATCGGACAAATCAATTAATTTTTCAAATAAATAATTCACATACCTGGTTCTCAGTAAGTTAAGAAAACCTTGGTTGGGGTAATAATCCTCAATAAAAAAAATCAATAACACAAATAACACAAATAGTGAAAAAGATGTTTGAATATGACCAATCTATCAAAAGAACCTGATTTCAGTTTTTTAGCCTGAGAAACAAAACAAAAAAAATCAGAACACAGTTAGGGTTATGAGAAAAAGAATTTTACTTAAAAGAAAAAAAAGAAGACGATCATTAGGGTTTTAGAAGAATGAGGATACATGTTTTTTTGATTTTATTAATAAAAAAGATACGTATTTCCTTTTAAACAAGTGATAGATTTGAATGAATATATGATACATTCTAAAATATTATTGTTATTATCTTAAACGTTTTCTAAAACATGTATATCTAAATAAATATCTTATAATTTATAGAAGATATTAATAAAGTTTTTAAAAATAAAACAAAAACAATTGGTTAGCCTATTTGGTAAAGCTGGTTGTATGTGAATCTTGAATGTGAATTCACAGACCAGGGTTCAAACCTTCTCAACAACATTATTTTTAACAAAATTTTCGAAATTCCACAGACCATGGTCCAGACCTGGCTCGGACCAGTCATTCAAAACGCAGTTTTCAGAACTGCGTTTTCAAAACGCTATTTTGAAACAAAACGCGTTTTCAAAAACTGTGGCCCTCAAAATGAGTTAAAAAAGGAAAAAAGTGAGATTTTCTAGCAAATACTCAAATCCTATTGGTTAAAAGATGTGACTGGGATATGACTGGGATCAAAACTGTGGTTTCAAGTCATAATTATACCTATATATAATATAGATATATATATATATATATATATAAAATCATGGTGAAATAATTCCTTAAATACAAAATTCTATAAAAATGACACATGTAATTCATTAAAGGGTTTCCATAAATGCTTCAAAAAGAAAATAGGAATTACAAATGATGCCTTAAATACAAAATTTTATAAAAATATGTAAGGAAGAATGGTGAAACAATGTCTTAAATATAAAATTCTATAAAAATGATTCCATAAAATGCTTCAAAATTAATATAGGAATTACACATGATGCCTTAAATACAAAATTCTATATAAATATATATAGAAATTACAGATGCCTTAAATACAAAATTTTATAAAAATATATAAGGAAAGATGATGAAACAATGCCTTAAATACAAAATTCTATAAAAATGATTCCATAAAATGCTTCAAAAATAAAATAGGAATTACAAATGATGCCTTAAATACAATATTCTATCAAAATATATATAGGAATTACAAATGATGCCTTAAATACAAAATTCTACAAAAATATATAAGGTAGGATGGTGAAACAATGCCTTAAATACAAAATTTTATAAAAATGATTCCATAAAATGCTTCAAAAATAAAATAGGAATTACAAATGATGCCTTAAATACAAAATTCTATAAATATATATATATATGAATTACAAATGATGCCTTAAATACAAAATTCTATAAAAATATATAAGGAAAGATGGTGAAACAATGCCTTAAATACAAAATTCTATAAAAATGATTCCATAAAGTGATTCAAAAATAAAATAGGAATTACAAATGATGCTTTAAGTACAAAATTCTATAAAATTATATATAGGAATTGCAAATGATGCCTTAAATACAAAATTCTATAAAAATATATAAGGAAGGATGGTGAAACAATGCTTTAAATACAAAATTCTATAAAAATGATTCCATAAAATGCTTCAAAAATAAAATAGGAATTACAAATGATGCCTTAAATACAAAATTCTATAAAAATACATATATAGGAATTACAAAGGCTGCCTTAAATACAAACTTCTATTAAAATATATAAGTAAGGATGGTGAAACAATGCCTTAAATACAAAATTCTATAAAAATGATTCCATAAAATGCTTCAAAAATAAAATAGGAATTACAAATGATGCCGTAAATAAAAAATTCTATAAAAATATATATAGGAATTACAAATGATGCCTTAAATACAAAATTCTATAAAAATATATAAGGAATGATGGTGAAATAATGACTTAAATAAAAAATTTATAAAAATAATTCCATAAAATTCTTTAAAAATAAAATAGGAATTACAAATGATGCGTTAAATACAAAATTCTATAAAAATATATATAGAAATTACAAATGATGCCTTAAATACAAAATTATATAAAAATATATAAGGAAGGATGGTGAAACAATGCCTTAAATACAAAATCCTATAAAAATGATTCCATAAAATGCTTCAAATATATAATAGGAATTACAAATGATGCCTTAAATACAAAATTCTATAAAATATATATAGGAATTACAAATAATGCCTTAAATACAAAATTCTATAAAAATATATAAGGAAGGATGGTGAAACAATGCCTTAAATACAAAATTCTATAAAAATGCACAACAATAATATTAATTTCTAAAAAATAATGTAAAAACGTTATTCATAACATTAACATATACAAAATTTATTACCTCATAAAATTTAAAAATACATAAAATATTTATAGAATATTATTAAAATTCTAAAAAAAATTATGTAACAAACTTATTCATACCGTTAACGTATGCAAATTCAATTAACTCATAATATTCTTAAATAAATAAAATATCTTAAACTACGTTATTTTTGTCTATTCTATGCTACATTATTAAAATATCAATGCTATAACTAACACTATATATACTAAACTTCTAATACAAACACACATAAATTTAATTTTCATTAAAAATATATATACTTAACGCTAGCCCGTCCACCGGACGGGTCTAAAGGCTAGTATATATATATATATATATATATATATATATATATATATATATATATATATATATATATATATATATATATATATATATATATATATATATATATATATATATATATATATATATATATTAAAATAACACTTCTCAGTCTGGCCTTGTCGGTAACTCGGAAATTCCTCGGCACCGTTATAGTCAAAAGATTTTTAGACATTTTGAGGTAAATGTTTATAGTTAAAAGATTTTGAAATATATTATTCAAAACCTTGATTTTTTAAAAGTCTTTCGTTCTCTATAACGAGAGCTCTGGTACCAAACTATAACACCCCCAAATATTCATAATTTAGTTCAGCGAAAGAGTCGTTGGTGTTACGGGATAGCACATTACACAAATCATAGACAACGCTTAAAAATCACGTCGTTTAATAATAAAGCATTTTCCATTCATAAATATCAAATTACATAGGTCCCAAGTCATAGTATTTCATACAATTTTAAAAATCATTTGAATGGAAATTGTTATTTAAGTGCGGGCCATAAATTCTTGTCGTCTTCCCGAGAATTACCTTCAAGTACCTGAGATAAAACATGTTAAAAGAAAAGTCAGCGAAACGCCGAGTGAATTCATAGAGTTTAATAAAAACCATTAATATGTCATCGGTATATATTTATTACCAAAAATCATTTTGTACAAATCTTTGTAGTAGGCCATAAAATAGGCCAAAGACATTTTATACAACTCTTAGTCGTAAATCATAATATAGGCTTCATCCTTCAAATCCATTATACGAGCCATTGTCGTAAAAAAACATCATACCATACGTTTTATAACGTTGTATAGAGTTTAATAAAAACCGTTATAAGAAAAATGGTTATGCAAAACCAAAGCACGAACATAATATCAATAATAAGACCCCGTATTGCTAGTCCAGCAATATATCGTAATTCAATACGTATATTAGTATTTTCGTTATTGGATTATTATAAGCCGCATGACATTGCTACCTTACTATACCAAACAACGGGTAGCTAACCCGAAATTAATTTGCCCATCTAAAACAGCGTGTCGTCACAATAATCACGCTTATATAAATCTTCTCATATATAAATTCGCTTACCAATCAATGTGGCACGACGGGGATCAACCGTCAAGGCGCGAACTGGGGTGATCTTCCCCAAATAGTAATATTATATGCATAAGCATCTACCAAATCCTGGTAGTTCACAATTCATGCTAATGGGACTTTTAGTGTAACACACCATTTTGATAAATGGAATGTCACGCGTGATTATGGCGTGTCATCAAAGCATACAAGGATAAATGTCTAAATATTATATGACCATATAGGAAATACCAGAATCAAACATCGGTAGTCTAAAAGTAGAACTCATCACACACAAACATAAGTACTGCAAATGAAAGGACTAAACAATGTCCATGGAAATGAGTATCAAAGTATAAAGAAATGCATAAAGTAAAGAAGGCTAGAAAGCTTCCAGTCCATATGTACGTACGCTTAAAGTCTACGAGCGTCCCTGAGTACCTGCCGTTTTGGGAACATGAAAAGGAAAACGGCTGAGCAATACGCTCAGTGCACGGATATACAAGTAAATCATGAATAATATAAGCATATAAGCATGAAACAGCAGAAGAAACTAAGTCCTGAATAACCTGGTTATAACTTAGTAAAAACTGGTTTTATAGTTTGAAAAGCCTTATGTTTATCATTTAACATATTTTACCGTTAGCCAATATAGGTCATGAATATCAACGTGCATGAATACTTGGAGGGGTGACCTCGTCATGCAAATTAGAGGGGCTGCCTCTAATTTAATATACTGGTTTTGGGTAGGAGGGATCAGCTCCTTGTAAAGGATGCAAGGCACACACCACATTCACACTGAGTAATCTGCTGAAAACATGTAACTAGGATGCACCCATACGCCCCACCTGATAATATAATAAATGGCCAAAAGCTGAAAGGGACGCCACGAGCTATCACTCCGTCGTGGTGAAGTCATAACACTGGTGCCTCCAGTGTTATGGTTATGGTACCTCCATAACTAGGTGAACTGGTTGTGCATGTATATGGCTTTAGGTATTCTAATTAAACATAAGCAATCAAAAACATATAAAACATATATTGGGGAAAATAGTTGGCTGCATACGGGGAAATTCTAATAAGGAAAGAATGTCCATACTGACAGGATGGAGAATCCGTACCTTATGTCCAGTGAACGAAGAAGACGAACGGAAGAGAGTCCTACTTTGGTATCACTAATGCTACATAAATACATACGTGTATAAGTATCTGATTACTGAGTACGTAACTGGTTTTATATCATGTCTTAGCTTGTTTTATATGTTCATGTCATGTTTTACTGATTTAAGCTTTATAATGTGTTAATCATATATTATGTCTATTCTGATTAAGTATTACTTGTATTTCATGTATTATTATACTTGTTGTGTAATAATAAGTAACTTTCAAAAAATAGCAGGTTTCCTAATATAGAAAGTTTCCAAAAACTGAAAGTTAACAAAAATAGAAAGTTTCCAAAAATAGAAAGTTTCTAAAAATAGAAAGTTTCCAAAAATAGAAAGTTTCCAAAAATAGAATTACTGCTTAAAATAGACAAGTTTCTAAAAATAGAAAGTTTCCATAAAAAGATTAGCTGCCTTAAATAAATAAGTTTCTAAAAATAGAAAGTTTCCGTAATTAGATGTAAGCTGGATAATTAAGCTAATTATATAAGCTCAAGTGTTTACTGATTATTATTCTAAGTCATGTAATTATATAGTATAGTTTATTAATTATTTCATGTGAATTAAATAAACTATAGGTTAAAGTATTTAATTAAATATAACATGATTTTAATTAAATAAGGGTAAAGTACTTAGGTTAAAACATGTATTATTATTTATTAATAATATAACCTAAGTCATGAAATTAATTAATTATAAGTCCTGATTTTTAATAATTAATTAATTATATACTCTAATTAAGAGATAAATACTTAGGTTAAAATTCATGTGTTAATAATAAAATTAATAACCTAAGCCATGTAAATTAAATTAATCATGTTTATACTTAATTAATTTAATTTTAAGACTTGTAAAAATAATATAACTTGTAAAAAAATAAACCTTGAAAAATAACTCATGAACCGGACCGTGTTTTAAATCTAACATGTGAACCTGACCCGTGATTAAAACCCATGAACCGGACCCGTAACCATCACCATACCCCGACCTATGTCGGGGTTTCCCTTGCCTTGCTGCTGCCGTGACATCATCACCACCAAACCGAGACCTTAAGGTCTCGGTGGTGTGAATATAAGCCAAGCCGAGACCCCCTTTGGGGTTTGGTTAGGCGTCGGCCACAACAAAAACACCCCTAAACCCATGATTGATTATACCCCATGATTAGTAACATGTTTAAATACATGTTTTTAATTAGTTTATTATAAACATCATGATTTTATGTGATAAACAAATCAAAACATAAAAAGAAAAAGGTTAAAGGTTATACCAATCACGTGAATCGAATGAGGATGAACACACAACGATCCTTGCACTAAATCCAAGATCAAAATCAAACCGAATCACCCTTTTGGTGATGCTAAAACCAGCGGCCAAAAGGAACAAAGAAAAGAAAAACTAGGGTTTTTAGTTATTTTCTAAATCTTGTCAAAATGAAAATACCTTTTCCTTAATTTTCATGTTTAGTAAAAATTATGGGCTTGGCCCTTTTGTCTTGGTGTAGCCGCGGGTAGGAGCCCACATAAGGGTAACCCGAACCTTTCTCGTGTCTAAAATAATAGTGTGTTCTCGTGTTCGTAAATTACGTGATCTAATTAGTTATCGATCGTGACTTAATATATTTATTCGTGTTCGTAATAAATATATATACATACGTAATATTAGCTCGTGATTAATTTACGTTCATGATTTCATGTTCGTATGTGCGTGATTATAATTATTATTGGAATAATTATCGTGTGTTCATACGTAATAAATACTTATCGTGTTGTAACACGTACGTAATACTTGTAATTCTTGTTCATGAAACGTAAACGTGCTATAAAAGGAAAGTTTTAATTATGTACGTACTATCGTAAGGGTACTATTCATGGTAAAAGCATGCGGGTTTTACATTTAGTGACATAACCTAACTATAATAATCCATTTCACTTCATTCATCGAGTCATATAATCATTCATCAGGTCATATAATCATTCGGGTCTATATCAATAAGCAAACAATCGGGACAACTAGTGTCCTATTTTATTAAAACTAACATGTTATCTCCCTCGCGGGTTTATAAAACATTTCATAAAACATTTAAAATAGTGCGAGGCTATGAACTCACGTTGATTGGGAAAGGCGGGTTATCGGCGATTTGGATGTACGATACGTGCTTCAATCACGGAAACCTAGACAAATAATACTCGTCTTAGACTCTTGTCCAATGACTTTATAAAAATAATGGATATGATGATTTTATAAGTATGATGATGATCAAGTGGGACTTAATCTCTTTATATAACATTATAGTGTTATGTGTTGGTAAATTTTTAGACTAGTTTCACTAGTTTAACTTGTTTACATGTTGAGGCCCAATAAGACCATTATAAGCCCAATACATTATATTAGCCCATTTTATACTTTTAATATCAGGCTTATACTCATATTTTAGGCCCAAGTGGGTTAAGCCCAATGAGTAAGTCCATTAGTGTTTAGCCAAACTAGTTGGGTTAATAGTCCAATAAGGCTACTTTGGCCCGTTAATGTCCATAAGTTATAAAGCTCGGGTTTTATAAGTTTTTACTTGTAAAATGTACTTATACATCAGTATATGAGTTATAAAAAGTTCACATTAGACGGGTCCGACCATCTAAGTTTTAATTGACGAAAACGTTAATCTTCCGGTTTTAGCCGAAAAGACGTAAAACTTATGTATATAGTTTTATAACTTATAAAACATACCAATTTGTAATTTTTATAAAATGTCACATTTATTTATCAAAGTATATACTTATTTATAAGTATTATATAAGTTAGTGGGTTTTAGGTATACATTTTATATTAGTTTTACGTGAGTGCTAATTTTATAATATATACTTTTATTTTACTGATTATGAAATTCACTTTCACCATTTTTATAGAAGCTCATTTTTGGGAAGCACAAACTACATAATATATGCTACAATTAATTCCTCTTTTAGCTACTGCTCATTCATCCTTTAAGTGTCTCTAATAATTCGTCCAAAACAGACTATACAGATTTGAACTTTAATAATGTTTTGATCATATCTCACTCATTTTATAGATTCCATTGAGTGGCCAACTCTCACATATGTAAAAGTCATATACCTTACTGTATATTAAATTATCCAAGTTATTTTAATAAGTTATCATATGGTTCTTTACTGTTTTATACAGCCTACAAATTTTAGACATGATTTTAACATCTTTTCATGTAGCTTTTAATCTTTTTAACCAAATTTATCAACACAAGATCCCCACATAATATTTTGATCATCATATACATATACATTTAGAAAGAAAATACAAAATTACATTTACAAAATAAGAAGGAAATGGGAGGAATGATCTTGTTACCAACCAAGATAGTGAAAGTTATGATCAAGGCTTGGTTTTTGATGACAAAACTTGTGGTACACCAATATCCACTTCAAGATCACCCAACTCTATGAACACCTTGTGGAAAATCAGCCCCAAGACATCAGGAAACTACTTTGTAGATGTTATGATCACCACCAATCAACAAGACTTCAAGAGGACATCATGTTATGCAAGAATAACACAAGATTTGTGGTTGAATTTAGATCAAATGGGGTGTTTTTGGTAGAGAGTGGACGGCAAGATGGAGAGTGAGAGAGAGAATTGTGAGATTTGCATGAGATGGAAATGACGTAGATGGTTTAGCTTCAGGTGGTTTTGTTTGTAAAATGGTTTGGTGAATAAACTAGGACAAGTGTCCTAGTCTGTTTAATAAGTTGACACATCTTTGATGTGTTGGCTAGGCTTGCCGTCCCATATGTGGGGGTGGGGCAAGATTTATCTTGTCTCATCCACATTATTTTACGGGTACTCCTCGATTCTAGTTTCCTTGATTTGCGTGCCCTCTGGTCGTTTTACGAAAAACATTTTTATAAATTATGAATCAACGGCACAAAATCAATCTAATAAAAATTGTCTCATAAAAAACGGAGTTCAAAACCGTAAATACGTAAACCTAGGGTTTCCGGTTTAGTCGTGAAGGACGTTAAATTATTCACGTAAGTCCTAATTTCTTCTCGTAAATTTGTGAGTTTATGAACCAACACAAATTAAAATTCCAAAATAATATTCAAGAATTAATTTATTTCCTGAAATATCGGACTGTCACCAAAAACGGTGTATGTAAATGCAAGCACGTAACGTAGAGTCCTCCGGTTTAGACGTAGTCAATGCTACTTTATGATGTAAACTCAAATTTCTTCCCAAAAATGAGTGAGTGCATAATATAACATTAAAATAATGTTTTTAATTAATACTTGAGAATAAAATATCGACCATAAATTGACGGATTGTTGATGAGACTGATTTTATACATAGTCTCATCATCCAAATCGGGCTTAAAATGCATGAAATATCATTAAAATTGCCCAATATATGCTCGTGTTTGTTGATTGTGTATTTTAGGTACGGATATTGAGGAAAAGACAAAAAGATCACAAGAATCATTCAAAAACGAACACGGGAAACGAAGCCGCACAATGAACCGGACCCGAATCAAGAATTTCCAAAATGGTCCTTGAAGAATTGAAGATTGACAACATTGGTCCCTCATCTTTTGAAGACTTGGCATTTTATACCCTTGCAAAACTCATAAAATGCATTGTGGTCCCTAAAATATCAAGATTGTACAAATTCAGCCCTTGAAGAATGAAGAAAGTACAAAAGAAGCCCTTGGAACAAGTTTGTAAAAAGGTTGTGCCAAAATTGACAAATTGGCAAACTTAAAAAACAAAGGAAATAAGATTGTGGGCTGTTTTATACAAAGTAAACAAGAAATGAAACATGGGGGGGGGGGCATAATGGCCAGACAACAAACTTCATCCCTCCACTCATAGCATGACACCTCACTAAACCCACCCATTTACCAAACCCTTTACCCGACCCAACCCGTCCGAAGCCCACAACCAGGTTTATTAATAAACCTGGGTCAACAACCCAGTCAACACCCCACTTATTCCCACCAAAACACGTTTTTAAATAAACCCCCACCCAAATCAGATTAAACCTCCTAATCCCTTTTTCCCTCCCACACATAAACCCTAAAAATCCAATCTTAATTACTCCTTTAAAACAAGGGGGTTTTACCCCTAATAATCCAGATGGGTAATTCATCCCATCCTAATCAAAACCCACCAACAATGTCCCTTTCCCGTGACCTTCATGTGGCCCCCAGTCCTTCCCCTGTCACTCCAAAATGGGCAAAAGTCGAATCTTTTCAGCAAATCAACGGACCTTGTTAATTTCTTGGTCCCCAATGTTCATTCAACGCTCAAGATTGGTCAAACAAAGCTGAACAATCACATGGGTACCAAGTGTGACCAAATTTGAATTTCAAGAGAAGGGCAACTTTGGCATTTCAGCTAGATTAGGGTTATTGTTTCTGCTTTTCTAGATAGTTCCTTTCACTTGTATAAATAGAGGTCGCAAGTGACCTCTATCCTTGGTTCCAGATTTTTACTCAAACTTGTAATTCCTTTTTAATTATTTATAAAGTTGGTGTTTTTTTGAGAAATTGTAATTCCTTTTATGAGTTTTAAAAGTTGGTATATGTTTAATGAGTATTGATCTGAGTTCCATTAACAATTTGCAAAACATTTTGAGTTTTGAATTTTCAGAAAAAGGTTTCTGAAAAAGTGGTTTTCTTTGGTGAAATCTTGTCCCTAAACTTGGTTTTCCAAGTTTTTGAGTGGTTGGTTTAAATGTTTTTGAAAGAAAAACCTTTGAGAAATTATTTGAAAAATAATTAAAAGAAGGAAGAAAAATCAGATTATTGTATTTGTATTGCCTTTTTCTTAGCAGGTTTCATTGAGTGCTTGTTTTGTCCAAGGATCTGCACAGACCCGAGTCTGTTTGGAGATGGCAAAGCAGCCATTGTGGGACCTGGATGTGGGTCCCACAAGGTAGTCCCTTGTGTCCTTATTTTCTAAGTTTTCAGTTATTTGTGAATTGGTATGAAATTTGTGAAAAGGTGTTTAAGTGTTCAGTTTGTTGTTTGTTTATGCATGATTGATGGTTATAAGCATGTTTAGTTTGTGTAAAATCAGATTGGTAGGATCAAAACTGAATTTGGTGTTTAAATTTTTGAATTTTAGATTTAAAGGGGTGTTTGGATTAGGGTTTGTAGTAGGGTTTAAATATATGAATCTTGTTTGAAACCTGTTTTATTCACTCATTTGCTTGTTGGTAGGTGATATATGCACTTAGTTTTCCATTTGGTAGGGTTTATAGCAATTTGCATGCTAAAATATTGAAGATAGCAAAAAAATCAGAAAGTGCCTTGTTTGACTGACATTGTGAAAATTTGTGCATCAAATTTGATAAACTGTTAGGAGATAGGTCATTATAGGGTTTGCTATAGCTTTCATGTCATTTTGTTGGATTGTGTGCTTGAATTGAGCTCTTAAAATTCATTTTTGTGCAAGTAAACTAGGCCTACTGTTCATCAGACCCATAAGGGCTTAATCAGTAACTTCATCTGTGCATTTTGTGAGATTTTTGTGAAAGACTTTGAGATTTTCTTGTTTGATTGACTTCCCACAACCCTACTAGTTGTGGGAGTGCCCCATTGTCCAAGTAATAAGCTCTCAAAAGCTTTCCTAAGCTTAAACTGTCATCAGACCAAAAAATACACTAGCAGTGGGAACAAATTTCCCACTGGTAGCACAAGAGTTAGTACTGCTTTGCTAGAAGACAAAGTCTGCCAAGTGTCACTATCAGAAACATTGATTTTTTGTCTTTAGTGCCCTAAATTGGGAATAAGGACTTCAAAGTTGTTTTGTTATTTTTCTAATTTTATTTGTGATTTTTAAGTTTAATTAGAATTTTTATTACTGTTCATTTAGTAATTTTTAGATTAAATAGCTATTTTTAATACTTTTTAAGTTTCTGATTTTTGGCATTTAGTGCCAAAAATACTTATTTTTCAGTTTTAACATTTTTCATAGATTAGGAAAAACATTTTAAGATTTTTAGTAAAAAAGGTTTTCACTGCTCACCTTTTTATTTATTTTTTAAAATTAATTTAGTTTAATTAGGGTTTAATTTAAATCAGTTTTGTCTTTTAGTGAAAAATTTAATATTTTTCAAACTTTTTCACTTTTCTTCTGTTCATTAGAGTAATTTAGGATTTTAAAAAGTGTCCAATTATTTTTAGCATTATTTTATTATTTTTTATAATTATTTTAGTTTAAAAATAGTTTTTAGTGATTTAAAAATAAAAAAATGTTTTTAAAATTTATAAAAAATACTTTTTAGTCTTTAGATAATATAAGTAAGTTATTTTTTCAATAAAATAATATTTTGGACATTTTAATTAATTATATTTAATTTTAGGGCTCTAATTAGCATTTAAAATTGAATATTTAATTAATAAAAGGTTTTAAAATATTTTTATTGGATTTTTATTCTTATTTATATTATTTTAGACTACTTTTAGCTTTTAATTAATTTTTAGGTTTAAAATTTTTAATTTTGTAGTTTTTACGGTTTTACGTGAACGATCCTTTCGTCTTAGCTCGATCCGTCTTCGTAACCCTCATTCTCTTCTCACCCTATTTCTATCTTTTCTTTTCTTCTCAATATAATCACAAACATTAATCAATTCATTACACAACGCACGTGCCTCCTTGGGAAACGAACTTGTACTTATTTGGTCATTAGTGCTCGGTTTTCCTAAACCGACACTTAATACTTGCCACTTTTGTCTCTCTTTTCCTAAAGGGTACAAAAACTCTACATCAATTTTGGCGCCGCTGCCGGGGAGGCGTGTTGTGTTTTGATTTGGCATTGTTGTTTTTATACTAACCATAATTAGTATTTGTATTAGTAGCACTCTACTAATACGTATTATCGTTTTTTGGTTTTTGTGTGAATACTATTAATATATTGTATACGTAGAACAATAAATTCACAAGTACTCCAAATACGTGAGAAATCACAACCTTGACTTGGGAGGTCATTACCCAATCATTGTATTCGAATCTCAAACCAAAGAAAAAAAAAGGCAAAAATAGATAAATACTTTCGTGAAGCTCGATTTTGAAAAATACAAACTATAAGGTGGGTATAAGGCGGTCGTATTTCACGACCTAAAGGAAAAACGCGCCGCCTCGTTTCCCCCGCTTGCTTGTGAGTATTTGATTTTGAGAGCTAATCAAGGATTTTTCCGCCCAAAGTATTATTACATATCATATATATTTTCTTGGTTTCTATTGATTAAACCCTCTTGAACGATTTGGTGTTCCACCATCGTTCTAAAGTCATCGAAGGCGTTCACTTCACGTGATCGTTTTCATTTTTTGTGGCTTCTTTAATCGAGAGATTTGATTAAGGAGGAGATTTGTAGATTTGTGTCTACTTAATACATTTCACCAATTTCCAAAAAAGTTAATACCATCAAAAACCACAAAAAAAAATTGAAAAATACAAAACACCAAAAAGAATCTTCTTTGCTCGTCCCCTCGTTGTACGTGACGTTTATGCTAACTCGTAATCAACGTGCACGTAGACGAAAGAACAAAACTCCCACTCCAACTCATTCTAGTGAGGAGTCTCCTATTGACGAACCCATTGTACGAGAAGCACCAACCATGGCGAATCGAACTATGATGGAGTTACTTCAAGCACCCACCGAGGGTTATGGAGAAGCTATTGTGATTCCCGCTATCCTTGCGGAGAATTTTGAGGTGAAAACGGGTTTGTTGTCGATGATCCAAAACAACAAATTCCGTGGTGATGAGAAGGACAATCCTCACAACCATATCCGCCAATTCAATCGTCTTACCGCCACATGCAAATTTAAGGATGTCTCGAATCACTCGATTAAGATGATGCTTTTTCTGTATTCCTTAGCGGGGCCCGCTAAAATTTGGTTAGAGAAAGAGCCACCCAATTCTATATTGACGTGGAAGGATCTCGTTTCAAAATTCATGAACCAATTTTTTACGCCCTCTAAGACTATGCATTTGAAAAATGAGATTTCTAAATTTTCACAAGAATCAAATGAAAGTTTTTCAACGGCTTGGAATAGGTTTAAGGAGATGTTGCATGAATGTCCTCATCACGGTTTTTCCGACTTGCATCAAATTGACACGTTTTACAATGGACATAATGATCATGAAAGAGATTATTTAAATGCCGCCGCGGGTGGTAATTTTTTGTGTAAAACGGTTGAAGAAGCTTTGGTGATAATTGAAAATAGGTCTAAGGTTTATAGCCCTCGTAACACACCGAGTGTTACCAAATTGGGTTCATCATCGTCACCATCGTCTCGTAGCATTAATGCCTTACAAGATGAAGCTAATGAGGAAAATCGGTTTTTCGATAGGTTTTCGACTCTGATGTCCCATTGGAAAGCTCAAGAAGCTTCGAATTCCGCTTCGGTTAAAGCGGTTGCTAAGAGTTGTTTATCGTGTGGTGGAGCTCATGATCTTCCCGAGTGCATTACCGCGGATGGTAACACTTCGAGTGCTTATATAGCCACGGGAACTTATAACCAAAACGGCCAAGGTTCCCGCCAAAATCAAGCTCCACCAAATCAAAATGCTAATAACTATCGAAACAACAAACAAGGTGGTAATTATCAAGGCAATCAACGTAATTACAACAAGGGTAATTATCAAAGTGGAAATGGGAAAATTTCAAACCAAAACCAAAACCGTGATTTTCAAACTACCACTCAAGGTTTTCAAAATGATCACACCAAAAATCTTTAAGGAGAGTTTTTGAATTATGCTAAGGCAAACGATGCTAAGTTTGACAATATGCAACGTGAAATGGTTAGCTTAAGATCCGAGTTGAAAAACGAGCTTAAAAACGAACTTGCTAATGAACTTAAAACTCATGCTAATAAAATGGAAGGAAATGTTCAACGACTCCAACAAAATCAACAAAAAATGGAGCAAGGTCAACATGAGATTAAGCAAGAATTGTTAAAAGCGGATGCTAGGCAATCTAAATTTGAAGACCGAATGGGAAAAATGTTTGAAGCTATCATGTGTAAACCCTCTTCTTCGGGTGGTCTTCCTAGTGATACCATCGTGAAACCGAAAGGAGAATTGAAGGTGATTACTACTCGTAGTGGTAAAACTTTCAAAGAACCCATTTCTCGTCCAAGTACTTCTATGGAGAAGGAAAAAGAGAAAGAACCCGAGGTGGTGGTTGAAAAGGAGCAAATTCAAAGCCCACGAAGTACCGCTCAAACCACACCTACGGTTGAACCCACACCAATCATGGAACCCGAGATTCCAAGGCCGATGCCTATGCCCCAACCCACACCACCCTTACCTTACCCTTCAAGACGAGACAAGGAAAAGGCACAAGAACGAAATAATTATCAATTTGAACTCTTTATGAAAATGTTTCGTGACTTGCATTTCAATATAAGTTTTGCCGACGCCTTAGTCATGATGCCTTGATTTGCCGCGAACTTCAAAAGTATGTTGAATAACAAAGAGAAATTGCAAAAATCGTCTAGTTGTTCATCGGTTTTTCTAAGCCGCATACCTCAAAAATTCGGTGATCCCGGCAAGTTTTTAATCCCATGTGCTATACAAGACATGGAAGAATGCTACGCCTTGACCGATCTTGGTGCTAGTATTAATTTGATGCCTCTTGAGATTTTTAAATCGCTCAATCTTCCCAATCTCACTCCTTCAAGAATGTCAATCGAGATGGCCGATCAATCTACGATTCTAGCTTGTGGAGTTGCCGAGGACGTCTTCGTAAAAGTTGGAAAGTTCTACTATCCCGTAGACTTTATTGTTGTTGACATTCCTATCGATCCTAAAGTTCCGCTAATTTTAGGTCGATCATTTTTGGATACCTCGAGAGCACTTATCGATGTGCATGCAAGGAAAATCACTCTTCGTTTCAATGAGGAAGAACTCGTCATTAATGCAACTCAAAACTCCACACTTTCTCATGTGTATTCGATCACGTCTTTGTACAATGTCAATCCCATCAAAAACATTTGCAAAAAGATTTCAAAAAGGGTTTTAGAAGTTGTTGAGAAAAATGAAGTTCCATCCCCTCCGCCGGTGGAGGTTAAGAGTGTTAAGCCTACGGTTCCAATTGTGAATGATTCTTCGGATGATGAATATGTTGATCCCGATGGGGAAGTTTTCTTTGTTGACAAACGTTTTGAAAACTTACCACCACCTTTACCCAAACGGTTTTCAAATGTGAGAATTTTTAGTGTGACTAACATTGCTTTAGAAACACCAAATATTTTTGACATAATTAAATCGGGTTTTCACAAGGAGAGTTTAAAAGATGAAAAAGAGAAAGATTTTAAATTAAATTTAAAAGATTTTTCTACAACTCTAACTCCGTCATCACCACGTGTTTTGAGTGCTACAAGCTCGTCTTCTCCTTTTGACGATGCTTTGTGTGGACCTAGTGTGGGGGAAATCCCTTATGTTCCCTCCCCTTTCTCCACCGAGGACGAGATATTTGATCCTGGAATTGCTTATAAAGGGAAATCTCGGTCTTCCACCGATGCAATAAATGGAAAATCTTTTCGTTTGCTTGGTGTGAGTTTACCTCGAGTAGCTCATTTTAGTGACTTACCCATTGCCCCACCTTTCTACTTCTCATCTATTTTCTTCTACCCCATTGGGGTTTGTGTTGAAGTGGCGTTGCTTCCTCTTTCATCCGAAAACGAAGACGCTATCTTTGACCCCGGTATTCGTGTATCGGATGTTTTAAGTACTCCATGTACTTTTGGGCCTTGTTTATCATGTAAGCCCCACCAAAAATGACCTTACCATGATTATCCCTAAATGATCACATTTATGGGGATTCGAGTCGAGCTTTTGACTCGGTTAGCAAAAACAAGGTGCCTCGTGGGGGAGACCCATGCTTATCCATGTACATATGATTGCTTTCTAATTAGTTTAATGTGAGGGGATTTGTGCCCTTCCAACCCTTGTTCCGTGGTTGTTTGTGCATTGTGGTTTTTAGATCATGATCTTCACGATTGGAGCCTTTCGTGTTCATTTTATGGGAGCACTCGATCGTTTGCTTTGAAGACTTTCTCAATATCCAAATGATATATCCTTTTGATGTTCTAACCTTAGGTTTTTAGCACACTTCATAAACGGCTATTAATTTATTGGTTACACCCTTTCCATGCTAGATTAGGCATTCGACTACGTCTCTAGTATGGGGGTGTTTGCACCCCTAGACTCGAAACATTGAGGACAATGTTTAACTTTAGTATGGGGGGGGGGGGGGGTGAATAGATACTTGCCTTGCCAAACCTTCACGCTTTCAAAGTTTATCTTTTTGTTTATCGTTTTTGTTGCAAAATAAGGCTAAAAATGGCCAAATTTTAAAATTTTTCTCATGTTTTATAAGTGTTTGAAGACACGAATGTAGATTTTCCGATGGCGAGAATAAGAGTAATTTTTGACTCGACCTTGCGTGTTGAGCACTTAGCTTTGATTCCTTAACTACACATTAGGCTAAGTCTCTTAAATGAGGACGAGAGATGATAGAATTAATTATAAGTTACTATGCTAAACGTAGAGTACTCATATTCTTTCAAAAACTCATGTGTTCTCGTTGTTTGCTTATTCTCCCTTCGCTCGTAAATATTTTTTGCTTAATAAATATTGACTTAGCGGTTTAGTTAGGATTGTTGGGTTTCTAATCTTTTCTAGTAGCTTCCGTGTAATTAAATTGGGAAGACATTAAGGTATCGCCAGCGTCACGGTTTTGAAGTATTGGCACCCGAATAATCGAAAGCTTCACCCAATAATAAGATTTCAAGTGCTCACCTAAATCAAGCAAACAATTTGAAGCCCCACAAGGCCGAAAAATCTATGCAAAATTGAAAGTGAATCAAGCCTTAATCTTCGAAGCTTTAAAGATCCAAATTTTGCTTTAGCGTGAGGATATACGTCTTTGGCTAATAAAACCACCGATGAGGCGGATAATAAAAGGCAAGGCAAGACCGAAGTCATAATAAAAGCTTCATGGCGAAGTTGAATAAAAGATGGAGGTAAACCAAAGATAATAAGGCCCTTCCGTTAGGGGGCGTATAAAAGTCTTGGTAATAAGTCTCATGTTCAAAACCGTTATAAAACCGTGTTTATCGATTCTTCTTGTCAACTTAATTTTTTGACATCGTTGTCTATTAGGAGGGGTTATTGATTTGATGGTCTTCGTTACACCGTTAGGACTCTATTTTTAGACCTAAATCTCTATCATCGCATAAGTCAAACAATGTATCCTCGTGAAACATTCAAGACATAATAAAATATAAGAGAAACAACTTAGGAATAATGGGAGGATAAGTACGTGATTAGGGCATATGAGTAGTGTTAGCATTACTAACTTATAATGACAATGATCTTGTTGCACGCTTGGCATGGAATTAAGGTGAAAATCGAGGACGATGAAATTATTTCTAACAAAGCATTCACGTGTTCTTATTCTATGAACCTAAACGTCCCATTTTGCGATGAAAATCATACATTATGTCTAAAACGCAAGTAGTAGTAATAGTAGTAGTGTAGCTAGTTTATCATTCCAATAAAGTAAATAAAAATGAATTTTGGAGGTGCTATGATACTTTATTCTAGCATTGCGTGAGGGCACGGCAATGGTTTAGTATGGGGGAGTGATGAGACTGCTTTTATACATAGTCTCATCGTCCAAATCGGGCTTAAAATGCATAAAATATCATTAAAATTGCCCAATATATGCTCGTGTTTGTTGCTTGTGTATTTTAGGTATGGATATTGAGGAAAAGACAAAAAGATCACAAGAATCATTCAAAAACGAACACGGGAAATGAAGCCGCACAATGAACCGGACCTGAATCAAGAATTTCCAAAATGGTCCTTGAAGAATTGAAGATTGACAACATTGGTCCCTCATCTTTTGAAGACTTGGCATTTTATACCCTTGCAAAACTCATAAAATGCATTGTGGTCCCGAAAATATCAAGATTGTACAAATTCAGCCCTTGAAGAATGAAGAAAGTACAAAAGAAGCCCTTGGAACAAGTTTGTAAAAAGGTTGTGCCAAAATTGACAAATTGGCAAACTTAAAAAACAAAGGAAATAAGATTGTGGGCTGTTTTATACAAAGTAAACAAGAAATGAAACATGGGGTGGGGGGGGGGCATAATGGCCAGACAACAAACTTCATCCCTCCACTCATAGCATGACACCTCACTAAACCCACCCATTTACCAAACCCTTTACCCGACCCAACCCGTCCAAAGCCCAAAACCAGGTTTATTAATAAACCTGGGTCAACAACCCAGTCAACACCCCACTTATTCCCACCAAAACACGTTTTTTAAATAAACCCCCAACCAAATCAGATTAAACCTCATAATCCCTTTTTCCCTCCCACACATAAACCCTAAAAATCCAATCTTAATTACTCCTTTAAAACAAGGGGGTTTTACCCCTAATTATCCAGATGGGTAATTCATCCCATCCTAATCAAAACCCACCAACAATGTCCCTTTCCCGTGACCCCCATGTGGCCCCCAGTCCTTCCCCTGTCACTCAAAAATGGGCAAAAGTCGAATCTTTTCAGCAAATCAACGGACCTTGTTAATTTCTTGGTCCCCAATGTTCATTCAACGCTCAAGATTGGTCAAACAAAGCTGGACAATCACATGGGTACCAAGTGTGACCAAATTCGAATTTCAAGAGAAGGGCAACTTTGGCATTTCAGCTAGATTAGGGTTATTGTTTCTGCTTTTCTAGATAGTTCCTTTCACTTGTATAAATAGAGGTCGCATGTGACCTCTATCCTTGGTTCCAGATTTTTACTCAAACTTGTAATTCCTTTTTAATTATTTATAAAGTTGGTGTTTTTTTGAGAAATTGTAAATCCTTTTATGAGTTTTAAAAGTTGGTATATGTTTAATGAGTATTGATCTAAGTTCCATTAACAATTTGCAAAACATTTTGAGTTTTGAATTTTCAGAAAAAGGTTTCTGAAAAAGGTTTCTGAAAAAGTGGTTTTCTTTGGTGAAATCTTGTCCCTAAACTTGGATTTCCAAGTTTTTGAGTGGTTGGTTTAAGTGTTTTTGAAAGAAAAACCTTTGAGAAATTATTTGAAAAAGATATAAAAGAAGGAAGAAAAATCATATTATTGTATTTGTATTGCCTTTTTCTTAGCAGGTTTCATTGAGTGCTTGTTTTGTCCAAGGATCTGCACAGACCCGAGTCTGTTTGGAGATGGCAAAGCAGCCATTGTGGGACCTGGATGTGGGTCCCACAAGGTAGTCCCTTGTGTCCTTATTTTCTAAGTTTTCAGTTATTTGTGAATTGGTATGAAATTTGTGAAAAGGTGTTTAAGTGTTCAGTTTGTTGTTTGTTTATGCATGATTGATGGTTATAAGCATGTTTAGTTAGTGTAAAATCAGATTGGTAGGATCAAAACTGAATTTGGTGTTTAAATTTTTGAATTTCAGATTTAAAGGGGTGTTTGGATTAGGGTTTGTAGTAGGGTTTAAATATATGAATCTTGTTTGAAACCTGTTTTATTCACTCATTTGCTTGTTGGTAGGTGATATATGCACTTAGTTTTCCATTTGGTAGGGGTTATAGCAATTTGCATGCTAAAATATTGAATATAGCAAAAAAATCAGAAAGTGCCTTGTTTGACTGACATTGTGAAAACTTGTGCATCAAATTTGATAAACTGTTAGGAGATAGGTCATTATAGGGTTTGCTATAGCTTTCATGTCATTTTGTTTGATTGTGTGCTTGAATTGAGCTCTTAAATTCATTTTTGTGCAAGTAAACTAGGCCTACTGTTCATCAGACCCATAAGGGCTTAATCAGTAACTTCATCTGTGCATTTTGTGAGATTTTTGTGAAAGACTTTGAGATTTTCTTGTTTGATTGACTTCCCACAACCCTACTGGTTGTGGGAGTGCCCCATTGTCCAAGTAATATGCTCTCAAAAGCTTTCCTAAGCTTAAACAGACATCAGACCAAAAAATACACTAGCAGTGGGAACAAATTTCCCACTGGTAGCACAAGAGTTAGTACTGCTTTGCTAGAAGACAAAGTCTGCCAAGTGTCACTATCAGAAACACTGATTTTTTGTCTTTAGTGCCCTAAATTGGGAATTAGGACTTCAAAGTTGTTTTGTTATTTTTCTAATTTTATTTGTGATTTTTCAGTTTAATTAGAATTTTTATTACTGTTCATTTAGTAATTTTTAGATTAAATAGCTATTTTTTATACTTTTTAAGTTTCTGATTTTTGGCATTTAGTGCCAAAAATACTTATTTTCAGTTTTAACATTTTTCATAGATTAGGAAAAACATTTTAAGATTTTTAGTAAAAAAGGTTTTCACTGCTCACTTTTTTATTTATTTTTAAAATTAATTTAGTTTAATTAGGGTTTAATTTAAATCAGTTTTGTCTTTTAGTGAAAAATTTAATATTTTTCAAACTTTTTCACTTTTCTTCTGTTCATTAGAGTAATTTAGGATTTTTAAAAGTGTCCAATTATTTTTCGCATTATTTTATTATCTTTTATAATTATTTTAGTTTAAAAATAGTTTTTAGTGATTTAAAAATAAAAAAAATGTTTTTAAAATTTAGAAAAAATACTTTTTAGTCTTTAGATAATATAAGTAAGTTATTTGTTCAATAAAACAATATTTTGGACATTTTAATTAATTATATTTAATTTTAGGGGTTTAATTAGCATTTAAAATTGAATATTTAATTAATAAAAGGTTTTAAAATATTTTTATTAGATTTTTATTCTTATTTATATTATTTTAGACTACTTTTAGCTTTTAATTAATTTTTAGGTTTAAAATTTTTAATTTTGTAGTTTTTATGGTTTTACGTGAACGATCCTTTCGTCTTAGCTCGATCCGTCTTCGTAACCGTCATTCTCTTCTCACCCCATTTCTATCTTTTCTTTTCTTCTCAATATAATCACAAACTTACACAACGCACGTGCCTCCTTGGGAAACGAACTTGTACTTATTTGGTCATTAGTGCTCGGTTTTCCTTAACCGACACTTAATACTTGCCACTTTTGTCTCTCTTTTCCTAAAGGGTACAAAAACTCTACATCAATTGTCACAGTTTAAGAGGAGAAGGGAATGATCCAAACTAGTAATTGGTTAAAATCATTTTAGGTGTATAATGAAATTAGGTACCCTAGCTTAGGAAAGTGCAGGTTTTTCAAATTTTTTATCAAAGTTTTACACAGATTAAGGAAAATAGTGTAAAGCAAAGATTCTATCAAAACAGGAACAGGCGGTTCCTTACGTAGGTCCGCGGTTCCTTATCGATAAAGAACCACGGGTTCAATATGGAACCGCGTCCAGTGATGATAGAAAAACGCACTTCCAAAAACTTTGGTCAGCCCAGATTTCACATAGGTAAATATCAAGCCAAAGTTAACTATAAGTCAAAATCTAGAAGGCTAACAAACACATAATATGCACAAAGCTATGTAAATCAGACGAACGATTACATAGTTAATTAAGGATTAAAATAGTTAGCAATCCAAACAAGTAGTAATAGTTAATACACAAACATAAAAGAAAAGAAACCAAATGTTCAACACATAGCATGTTCAACAACATGTTCTCCTTGAATCAAATCAAAGTCTTTATCTTCTTTTCTTGCCAAATCCCTTGATCAAATTCCCTAAGTATTTGAATCCCTTTCTTGACTCCACTCGATGTTCGAACAACTCACCTCGAGTCCTAAGATTTTCACGGTAGAGACACTCCATGTTGAGGTCTTCTGGTACTTCACTAGTGGAATGGTGAGGAGGAGGAGCTAAGTCTTCAAGTCCATCCACGAATGAGTTTGTGGATTGACGGGAGTTACTTGAAGAGCCGACAAGAGCACTAGTACTTATGTCACCACCATCACTTGGTGACATATCAAAGTCCTCTTCATCGGACTCTTGTTGATTATGTTTTCTCGAACCTTTATCACTTCTAGGCTTTCTTTCATATACCTCTTGAATAGGTAACATCACCAGTTGAACCGGTTGAAAGCGAGAGAAGTCAAGGAAGGGGAACTCATGAACAACCCTCTTAAAGAGGCGAGTAAGAAGCATAGCATAGGGTAGATTTGTTTTGGGTTTGGAAAAAGCATAATTAATTCGTCGAGCGATATAGTATGCTAAATTGTACTTTGTTTTGGTAAAGATGCAAAATAGCATATGCACCATACATGCCGGAATGTGATCCCGGTTCCCACCAAGACAAAATACATTCTCCCTAAGGATCTCGGCCCAACGAACCATAAAATACTTAAGGTCGCTTGAGAGAACCTAATAACGATTTACAAGTCGTTTATTAGAATGAAGGCTAGCTTCTCACAACGTTTCCATCACCCTCTTTGGAAATGATTTCTAGGATAAACTCGAGATCAACTTCATAGTTGTCATTTGGAGGTTTATCGTTGGATTCATAGAGAGCATCAAGTCTCCATTTGTCCGTGAAACGACAAGTACCCTCAAATAGCACACCAAGAATTTGACCAAATGTTTCAAGGGAGTATTGAATGACTTGATCATTCAATAAGAATCTAATGAATATTCTACCATTGCATTCAAAGATAGAATATGTGCTAAAGAACTCTAAAAGAAATACGGGATATATCACTTCATCTATGTAAAGCAAACAATCAAACCCCGTAGGTTCAAACATAGATTTGATATAGTCATAACCCGTAATTTCTTCATTAACAGTTCTACCTTCATGTAAACAACGTTTTGAAAGAGACGAATAGGAGTTTTGGAGTTGGATAGAAGCAACAATTTGAGAAAGTTTGGCATATATCTTCTAGTGTATTGATGATCTCTTTGATATTCCGAAGGCATGATTAGTACCTAAATACAACAAACAAAGATATTTCTCCAATCACTCATATGAAAAATTAAAAGTCAAAATTTCAAAAGATGAGAATGTGTTTGATCAATAACTTGACAAACAAAGGATTAATCCTTGTCATTCTCATGTTCACAATGTAACCATTTCACCATTGATCAAAACATATTAACTATGTAAACTCAACAATGAACTAGAACATTGGTTTTTCAAAAACAAGGTTTTTAAGTAAGCATTTAACAATGCCATTACCAACTTGTTCATGGGTTCATATCAATTCCATCAATCAACCAAAATATTTAGTCAAAATTCGGATTTGTTCTACAAATGGGTTTTACTGAAATCTCTATGAATATGAACCTAAGGAATCATAGTAACAATACTATGTCAAGTCTTATTCCTAGTAAGGTTCTAATTCAATGTCAATTTTAAAAATCCCCAATTATGAATGTATGAACCCTAGAACAAATTAGATGAAATTGAAAAAAATAGCTTACAATTAGTTGATCTTGGATGATGGATGAGTGAAACCCACGAACTTGAATCAATTAATTTGAGTGATTGAAGGTTTTGAAGCTTCAACAATGGTGGAAAAGAGGAGAAAAACGTTTTTTGTGTGTGAAGGAGAGAGAAAGACCAGTTTGAAAAAGATATTTTAATAAAACTGGCGCTCTAACAAAAGCTATTGCCCGCGGTTCCTTATCGATAAGGAACCACGCCTTTGAGCCGCCGAAATAAAGAAATGCCTACAGAGGCAGGTTTTTATTGAATAAAAACGATGAATTATTGAAAACCAAAATTTTTAAAATACTTAAAAATATATCTTAAACCTATTAGGATATCATTGGACCACCACCATACTAGATAATAATGCCTTGTTGAAGGATTACGAGTTGAATCGAGATATGGAAAGACCGAAATGAACGAACAACTACTCGTAGCAAAAAGGCAAAGGGAGAGGAGTCAAGAGAAGTGAATCAAGACCAAGGACATTGCTCAAAGGACAAATGACATTCTTCAAATTGATGATGTGAAGATCTTGTGTCATATATAGTGGTTTAAGACGTGCCTTCCTGGCGATAGTCTAAACGTCTTTGGTAATGAATTAAACCAAGCAATTTTGATGCATAGAATAAGATCATTTTCAAGAGTAGTCTTATTATATTTCAAAATATGAGCAAAGTATAGACTCACTTTCTCTCCCACATGATCAGATAATTATTGCTAGAATTAAAAATAATAATATCCTTGGAATATTTCAATTCCAAATGTGTAAAATCCACCTACAACTTAATGAAGTAGTTTGGTATCTCAAGAGATTCACTAATCATCCTAGAGATGAGCTTAATTGCACAAGTTACACATGATATAGGGCCTACTAACCGTAACGGTGCAAACCATGGAAACCATGCTTGATACTTTAAGCTTCTACTAACTCACCCTACATCTCCATAGTGAGTCAAGTATCCAAGCAATGAAGGTTTGAGAGGGAAAAATAAAAGAATCACAAACCACAAATGAATATCAAGGAAAGGATGCCAAGAACAAGCATATATTAAATTAATGATCAAAAGAATGATCAATAGGGCGTGTAGAAGAACGAAAGCGTACCTTGGCCACAAATTGCATTCCAAGCAATCAAGGAATTGATGCATAGCCCAACAATGACTAATAGTGACTACTAAATCTTCAAAGACTAGTATCACTTCTACCCATCTTGATATCATCATTCAATGATGTTGGAAATCAAAGAAGATGAGTCTTCTACAAGTGTAAGTAACTCAATCCACAATCAATTGCATGATTTATCTTCATGAGTACCTACACATAACAAGATGCAAACTAGTAGATACATTTCAAGAGTAAATCTAAAATGCATTAGTACTATTATTTTAAGTAATATGCAATATTAACATTTTAAAAGGCTTATTTTCAATAAAAAATAGTTTTGACCAAAGAAAAACTTTAGTACAACTTAACCTTCTAATTTGAGGAGACAATGGATCGATCCAAGTTTTAAAGTACAATATACTTCAAAGATCTTGTGTCACCGTCGCTCTGATACCAATTTTAGAAACTAGAAGGGGGTTGAATAGTTTCTCATTGGTTTATCTCCTAATAAAAATTCCTTTCAATTAGGTGAGTGCACAAAACTATCTTTTACTTCAAAGCTTGTTGCATAATGATTAGGTTCAATTCTAATGCATTAACAATGTATAATAAGTGTAGTGATAATGAATGTGAGTAAAGAGTAAGGAAAGAAACAACCTAGTAGGAAGACACCAAGATTTATAGTGGTTCGGCAACGAGGCTCTATCCTCGTTCCTACTCCACTCCTCGAGTACACCTTACTCGATATTTCCACTATATCCACAAGCTCCCTTCTTGGCGGAGAAAACCTTACAACGTCGCTTACATTATTTTCCGACACTAAGCTAAATGTCGAGACCTAATCTTAGCTAGGACCAATCTACAAAACGTCGCCCACTTCACTCTTTTACGACACAAGGCTAGATGTCGAGTTCTAATCTAAAGGTATAACCAATCTTCACAACGTTTCCTACTTCATCATTTTCCGACACAAGGCTAGATGTCGAGTTCTAATCTAAAGCTAGAACCAATCTTCACGACTCTTCACTTTGAAGCTAAGTGAGAACTTCACACAACACAACTACATATCACTTTATAATTTATTGAGAACTCACAAGACACAACCGCATCACTTTATAGTTTAGTGAGAACTAACAAGACACAACCACATCACTTTAAAGTTTAGTGAGAACTAACACAACTAGTTACAACTCAACTAATCATATCCAAGTACACACATGTAGCTTGGATCTACACAACATAAATCCAAGCACACACATGTGCAATGGATGACACAAATCTAATCCAAGTATTCACAAATAACTTGGATGAACACAACTAGTCCAAGTATTCACAATTACATTAGATCTACACAAGACATAAATAAACAAATGATGAACATGACTAGATCTTTAGGAGGAGGTGATCTTCATCAATGCTACATCTTTAATCACATCACAAGTGTGTGAGTGATCTTCTCTTTGGACAAGGTAAAGAAGGAGATCAAGAGGATAATCATGAGTAAACATACTTAACACATTAAGTGATCATTTATAAATGACTAGGATTAGAAAGGAGAAAGAAGACTGAAGAAGATGTCCAAAAAGGTTGATGAGAATGCAGATTTGATTTTCTATTTATAGGACAAAACATCCAACGGCTATATCTGCCCGTGGTTCCTTATTGGCACCCGCGGTTCCTTATCGATAAGGAACCGCCATAGGTTATAAGGTACCACTGGCGTAGACTCCGCTCCTTTTTGTCTTTTAGTGAATTTGAAATATCTGAGGCTATTTAAACCTTCAAAGGGTATTCTTATGGCATATGGAATATGCCATATTCAAATTTTCATTTTCATTTTAATAAAACATTTTCTTAAAAATAAAGTTTATTAAAAATCTTTTGTAATGTTTGACAAAAGTGAGTTTTAAGGCTAATCACTTTTATGATCACTAAGCATGATTAAGATATGTTAGTGTAATGATTATTACCTTGATGATAGTGTTTGTTAGATAATTCGTTTTATGATTGTGTTTGACAATAAATTTCTTTGTAATTTGTCGTGATCAAAACTAAGAAAGATTAATTAATACTAGCAATGTTTTTAGGCATTGCTTATGCATTAACACTTTTTATAACTGATCAAGTTTGAATGACCAAGATTTACTAAATAGTGCTTCGGGGGTAATATTCTTGTCAAATCTATGAATGAGGCTTTGGCAATCACTGAAAACAAAGCCAAAGTCCAAACCAAGAGTGTAAGGGCTACTATGGCTAGTGCTAGTTAAAGTGAGGTGACTAATCAAATTAAGGAGCTTACTTCAATAGTAAAACAACGTGCTTTAAGAGATAACCCTCCCACTACACATGCCCATGCTCTTAATATAACTTGTGAAACTTGTGGTGTGCCACACTCTTATGCTAATTATGATAAGGCTTATGATCAATCTCACGGGGAAGTGTATGCTTACAACAACACGGAGAGGGTTCATTTCAATCCAAATGTCGATGTTAATCACTTGTCCTATAACTCGACTAATTACTTGGCTCCACCCGGTTTTCAACAAAGACCACACCCACCCACCCAAAACAACCAAGGGCCACCACGAGCTACTTTTCAACAAAATGCAAATGTGACGGGCTACAATGCTAATCAAGGAAATTATCCAATGCAAAATCAAGGCTTTCAAAACCAAGGTTTCAATCCTCAAGGTTTTCCACCATACAACCAATACCCAAACCAAGGTTTTCAACAACAAGGGTTCAATTTACCTCATTTACAAATGGACTTGGTTCTACAAAAATTAACCGATCATGAGCGAACCATGAAAGAAATGCAAGAGTCTATGGATAGGAAATTCATTCAAATGTTTCAAGCCCTTCGTCCCTAAGGTGCTCTTCCTTCAACAACTAAAACTAACCCTAGAGCTAATGTGAGTGCTATTACTACACGCTGTAGAGCAACTTTAATAGGACCTTCTATCCCTCCCCCAGTTACTCCATCTACACCACCTCCACCCCCATTTATCCCTCCTACTACCATGCCTAGTACTAGTTCTCCATTACCGTCTCCACCTCTTACTGAAGAAATACTAAAGAAAAACCCTTCACCATCTCAACCTTCCCCCTCTGAACCATCAACATCTAAACCTTCACCTTCTACAACCACACCTCCTAAACCCAATATCCCTTATCCTTCTCGGTTAGACAAGTGCAAATTTCTCACTAAATAGGATTCTCAAGTTACTTCATATTTGAAGATGATCTCCCAAATGAACTTTAACATTAGCCTTGTTGAAGCACTTGTCAAAATGCCGAAATTTGTTAAAGCATTCAAGGAATTGCTTAGTAAGAAGGAGAAGATGGCTGAGTTTGTTAACACTCGATTAAATGAAAATTGTTCTGCAGTCCTTCTCCAAGAACTTCCGGAAAAACTTGGAGATCCCAGTCGTTTTATGCTACCTTGTTCATTTTCTCAAATCCAAGAATGTACTTCCTTAACCGGTCTCGGGGCAAGTATCAATCTAATGCCATTAAGTGTTTGGAAAAAAGTTATCATTACCCGATCTTATACCAACACGGATGACTCTTGAGCTAGCAAATCGAACTCTCACTTACCCCGTTGGTATTGCCGAAGATGTTTTTGTTAAAGTTGGTACCTTCACTTTTTTGGTTGACTTTGTTGTTGTTGATTATGAGATTGATCCTCGTATTCTGTTAATACTTGGACAGCCATTCTTGAGAACCGGAAAAGCTTTAGTCGATGTTGCCGAAGGTGAACTAATTCTTAGGGTCGGGAATGATCAACAAGTTTTTAAGATGGGAAAGATTACAAGCAAATCAAATGGAAAAGAATCGGTGAAAATTATTGATGTGCTTCAAGACGAGCTTGCTACAACTACTTTGAAAAGTATAAAGCTTGACGATTTTGTACTACACAACAATCCTCTTTTCGAGACTTTACATGATAATCCACTTTTTCAAGACCTTGTGGAAGATTCTAATGACTCTGTTTCTCATTTGGATGCCCCACCAATCTATGATGAATATGATGATGATTCTATTTCTGATTTGGGTGATCCACCAATTTTTGATATTTATGATGATGTTACTTCCGAGTATGAGAACATGCTGACTTCTGATGACTTTGATGTTTTTGACACTCTTTCGAGTGATTTTTCAAGTGTTGTGTCTTCTAACGATGATTGTGCTCCTATCTTTGATGAGGATCCTCCACCAGTTTAGAGGATTACTCATTTGAGGAAGATTTTGCCACCTTTCTCAATACATACTTTCCTAATGAGCATAATTCTCCTCCTTTGGACTTTGATTGTGGTCTTTATCCTCCTTCGGATGTTAATAAACCCGTTTCAAAGGAGAAGAAACCGAACGACACCAACATCCGTGGTACTTATGTTTTGACACCTCTCTTTCCACCTTCTTCGGATGAGATTGTGCGGTATATGGGCGAATATTCAAGGTCTACTGAGTGTCATTATTATTTTCCCCTAAAGGAAAAGGTGTTCGATCCGGGTATCATAATTTGTAAGCCATCTCAGTATCTAATCTAATGAAATAAAAGGAAAGACTATTGGAAAATATGGAGCTATGCTTTCACTTCAACGTACCTTCTACCACCGTGCTCAACTTTTGCTTAAGGGAACCTCGCCTACTCTACTTTGGATTTTGTTGTTCACCTTAGGCTTGTGCTACTTGATGGATGAGAATCATGTATTTGACCCCGACGGATGTTCTTCAATGTTCTTACCATAGTACTCAAGGTCGAGTCAGGCTCGTGACTCGGTGAACAAAAACAAGCGCTTCTCAAGAGGCAACCCGATAATCTATCCTTTTATCCGTTTTCATAATAAGTGTAGGGGGAGACCCTAGTTTGTGTTTGTTGTTTTCTTTCTTATGATGTGCAGGGATTGGCGCTTTCAAATATCCACTTTTGATGACTTTTGGTGACCCGCGATTCTATGTACCCGTCTTCCCGGTTCTATCCTAAACTTTTGATTCACTATTTTATCATTTATGATTGAAATAGAAATCACTTTAGTTGTCTCTTCCTTAGCAAGATTTAAACAACGTGCACAATGTCCTAAGTGTAGCGGAGTTTACTTCCACATGCTTAAACATTGAGGACAATGTTTATATTAAGTGTAGGGGGACTTCTATCGAAGTTAAGTGGGCTTTTCCATGTATATGTCCTCATTTTAACAGGAAAATTGATTTTTTGATATTTTTCAATTTTTTTTATCTATTTTGGCCTAGTAGTATTTTTCCTTTGTTATGGTTATTTTCTTTCTTCGAAATTATTGAATAAAATGGTTTTAACAAGTTTAGATGTCTTTGATATATTAGGCCCGTCGTGAATATTTTGACTCAACCCGAGTTTACTTATTTGAGTTTACTCTAGCTAGTATCCTTAATCATATGGACCTTAATTGGTTTATTAGGCTAAGCATCCACGAGTCTCATTCCTTGAGATTTTAAATTGTGGAGAACGAGAGATGATAGAGTCAATTATAAATTTTGTATACTTTCATGAATTTATGTGAGTTAATTATGAGCTTGTTCTCCCATCGCTTGTTAATAAATAATTGCAATAAATAAGGTCTTACGATTTAAAAAGTTACTTAGCTTCTAGCCCAAGATCGTTTAAAAGTTGCTCGGGATTAATTAGAGTTCATAGCCAAGGCATAACTTATTGAAGCGGGATGCGAAGATTGGCGAGTCCGAAAAGGCCCTAACAAGGCATGAGGATTACATTTTGTTAAAGATCCAAAGTGATGTGAAGAATCATTATTCAAAAATCAATATGAAGGATCGAGACACACAACGAGAAGCAATTACTCCCATAAAGATCATGGAGAAGTTTATCTGAAAAGACCCTAACAAGGTATGAGGATAAATAGATCCAAGTCCGAAAAGGAGGCGGATCGTTGTATATCAAAATCCCAAATAAAGATTGGAGAAAAATGAAGAAGTCGTGGTCCAAGTTTGAAGAATCTCTCAAAAACATCAAGTGAAGAAATTCCTATTATGAAGAGAAGACCATTATTTCAAGATCGTCTCTCATGATTCGAAGTATGAAGTCAATGCCAAATATCGATCCGAGGAAGGTCTCAAATCGTGAAACAAGTTATGCCAAGATATGAACTTTATGAGGTTTCGAGAAGCAGTTTTAAAAGATTTTGTCCTTTAGCTAACTATGGATTAAATCGTCCTACTTTATTTTAGGCCTAAATAAATTATCGAAATAAGTCAACAATGCGTCCTCGTGATCATTCAAGACAAAAAATACAATATAAGAGATACACCTAGGAATAAGGGGGTCTAAGTGAATAATTGAGCCACATGAGTAAGTGTTAGCTTTACTAACTTATAATAACAATGATCTCGTTTTTAAGCTTAGTATAGGGAACGTGAAACTTGAGGGTGATAAATATTTAATAAGTGTGAAAACACTTATCCTTTTACCACTTATTTCCAATAATAACAAGACCAAAACGTATATTTTATGTCGTAAAAGTCAGAATTATGCGTGGTTTGTGTTTTTATTGTGTTTTAGGACCAAAAGATGAAAAAGGAAGAAAACATGGGCTATCACGGGCTTTTATCGAAGAAAACGACAAAAGACGAAGTCAAAAGATCAAGAATGTAAAAAGAACGGAAGTCCAAGGCCTATTCTGAAGATTTACCGAAGGAAAAGTCTAAATACGGAAGTTTAATGAAGTCGAAGAACTCAAGTCTAATAGAAGAAGAAAATTTAAGACAAGTTCAATTAATATCGACAAATCCCGAGACGACGTCGAGAAAGACAAAACATTTAAATCGAGTCGAGAAGAAAGAAAGAAGGAAACACATGCACTTTCCCTTCTCCTATGAATACCCTCTTAAAACACATTAGGAGGGTGGTTAGCTAGTTTCATTATTCATTTTTCTTTCTAGTGTTTAGAGAGACAAAGTTTTAAGCTTTCTCTCACTAAGTTTTAATCTTTTCATTCAAGTTAATTTCTTTTTAATCTTTGTACTTCAATTTCATTAATCAAAAAGTTCAAGTTTAATCTTTCAATCTTCAATCTTTTTCTTCCTTTCTTGATTTTACTTTAATTTTTGATCCGAAAATATCATTTCATATGGTTTGATCTTGATGATTTCGTGATTAAAAGATTCATCTTTTTATACTTTTCTAAGTCTTACACGGATTAACCTTTTAAGTTTTCTTAAAGTTTGTCTATTTAAAGTTTGATTTTGAAAAGTTGCTATTTTAAGTTGTGATAAGTTCTTATTAGTGCTTATTACTCTTTTTATCTTAATGAGTAAAGTTTTGGATAGTGCTTATTGAACCATAGATTATTTGGATTGGTTTTTTACGAATTTTCTTGTCATCAGAAAAGGGTAAACCCTTTTCGATTGTACATTCCGGTTTGGGGGCCCGTATTCCTATCAGCTTCACTATTATTCCGATCACGAGTGATCGGAAAAGGGTTTTAGCTTTCCGATTTGGATTCCAATTGGGATTCCGATCTGGGGTGTTTATATTGGCATTCCGATTGCATGGTCTTAGATATATTTCGATTAAATTAGTTCTACCTTATTCCGACAGCAAGTTTTTATTGATATTCTGATCACTTCCTTTTTATACATTCCGATTAGCCGTGTTTTCACATATTCCGATCATATTCCGACCACACATTCCGATTGTAGCATTTTGGATATTCCGATTTGGCCGTATTCCGATTACTGTCCGACTGGGTTTAATTTCTTGTTTTTACAAAGTTTTCTAGTTTTAGTTTAATTAAGTTTTAATTTCCGAAAATTGCACGCTTCCCGAAATCTCTATTTTTACCAAGTGTTTTTCTAGTAATTTTTAGTTTGATTTTTAAAGCTTTAATTTTACTCAACGACATTTATTTTCTTTTAGTTAAAAATACATAATCTACCAACCCAAATTATTTTCCACCAAGAACGATTGAGTCACACTTTCAACCAATAATTAATTCGAAAAGACTTGGAACGAAATTATTTTATACTTGGTTAAAATCCTAGTATTGATATTCATGACACCAAAGCCCTAATGTAAGTCATAGATTTCTTTACGCGTTTCTTCCTTCAAACATTTTGTAATTTTCTATCTTTTTAGTTTCCTTAGTGTCTAGTATTTAATAAAGGCCAAGGTGGGTTAATTATGATGGAGAATGTAAATGTTGTTTTGTAACTAATGCATTGCATGAGGACATTGTAATGGTCAAGTGTAGGGGATTTAATTAGTGTAAAAACACTTACCCTTTTACCACTTAAAACAATTAAAAACGAGACCAAACGTGTATTTAATGTCGTAAAAGTCGGAATTATGCGTGGTTTGTGTTTTAATTGTGTTTTAGGACCAAAATATGGAAAGGAAGAAAACACGGGCTTTCACAGGCTTTTATCGAAGAAAAAGAAAAAAGACGAAGTCAAAACATCAAGAGTGCAAAAAGAACGGAAGTCAAAAGCTTATTCTGAAGATTTATCGAAGAAAAAGACTAAAAGATGGAAGTTTAACGAAGTCGAAGAACCAAGTCTAATAAAAGAAGAAAATTAGAAGACGGGTTCATTTTATCATTCGACAAATCCCAAGACAAAGTCGAGAAAGGCGTTAATTAAAAGACGAGAAGATAAAGTGAAAGCAGGAAATCAACAACACCACCATCTCATCCTCCTATATATAGTCTTCTTAAGCCTTCATTTGAAAATAGTAGATTACAGTTTAACTTTTGTAAGATAATTAGGAGTAGATTAATTACTTTCTCTCTCTAGCTTTCCTTTAATGTTTTCAAGATTTTAATCTTTAATCTTGTATTTGAATCTTAATCTTCATCTTAATTTCAAACTTTTTATAATCATTCTCATTCTACCTTTCTTGTATTTAAATCTATTTTTTTGTTTGATTATTCATGTAGTTTGTTTCATCTTTATGCTTATTTGATTATTGAAGTGCTTATTTCATTATTCTTATGGTTTTGATATGGTAGATGTTATAGCTTATTGTGCTTATTGATTAATTTGTGTTTGTCTTATTTTTTATTAAGTGGTTTTAATAGTTAAATCTTTTAAAAGTTGATTTTAAATATTTTTATTATTTGATGTTTTTAGAGTTTTTGAGTTGTGGCTTATTTAGTTTTTCTTAAAATTAGTTTGGTTTAAGTTTTGGTTTAGTGCTTATTTGAATTTTCCTTATTTTCCTTAATCCGGGTTTATAAACCCTTATTCCGAATTAGCTTGCTTTAGATTTTCCCGAATTAGCAATAAATGTTTTCCGAATTATATGTAAAATCTAGATTCTGAATTAGTTTTAACATAGAAATCCGGATTATATATTCGGGCTGGATTCCGGATTAGGTCAAAAACCTGCATTCCGATTTACAAGCACTTTGTGGATTCCGGATTACCACTAAGAACGGATTCCGAATTACATGACTAAGTCACATTCCGAATTACATGAATTGCATGGATTTCGGATTGTATGGTTAACTAGGATTCCGGATTGTGTGTTAGTACGATATTTCGAATTAGGGTTTTTCATGTATTCCGGATTACTTGCCTTTTATAGATTCCGAACTAGGTGTAGAATAATGGATTCCGGATTACTCTTTTAACTTGTTTTCATAATTAGTTTTGTTTTTTTATAATTCCGAATTATATTTTTGATATTTTTCCCGAATTGTTTATAAAGTTGTATTTTCCGCCATTTTTGTTAAGTTTATTTTCAAAATGTTTTGTTTTATTTTACTTTTAATCAAGTTTTTATATTTGTCTAATCTCCTTTATTTTAGTTTTTATCTTTTAAAGTTGCAACACCCCCAAATTTACAACGCATCGGAATACAACATTGGGGTGATACTTCATAATACAAGCTCACGAGTCACAGTAAACGTATTTTAAAATAAACGTTTACCAACGATGATCATGGAATGATCAGAGTTACAAGGTCCCAATAAATTAAGAAAAACTTATTTTCAAATAAGTTTCAATATACAAATTTTTGTTTTATATTTTTAAAAGAAAACATTTTGTATCTAGTTGTACAAAGTTCACCAAGTCCGCTTCCTTCGATATCCGCATCCAATCCTATCCAAGCATGCCAATATAAACCTGAGATAAATATGCTTAAAAGTCAACAAGAATGCTGAGTGAATCCATAGAGTTTATAAACGATAACTTTGAACACAAGCTTAATAAAAATTTTATTCATAGAACAATCAAACGATGTTAGAGCCACGAACCGAACCTTAACCTGGAGTGAGACACTCCCAATACTAAATACAATATATCATCGTATGCTCCTCGCAAGAAAACATACTCCGGACAGGTCGTTTGGCCAAAATAGATCTATTATTATTGTACCAGCATTTACCGGTTATCAGTAATTAACGGTCCATGAAGGAAAGGCCACAACATGACACTCATAGCAACGTTCACATAATAAAACTACTTGTGTTCGATTTCTAAAACAACCATGTATCCCCCTCGCGGGTTTGAAAAACATAACGGGATTTAAATGCGAGGCTATGAAGTCACCTTAGCCACGAGGTAAGTGAATCACGGTACTCAGAAGTTGAGTAGAAACGGTAGTGGTAAGACAATCACCGATGATATGGATGCCCGGGAAACACGAAAACCCGAACATATTAAAATAAGGCGCGCGTTAAGACTCGAACTCAATATCATTATATAATAAGTATAATATGACTTTAAACATTATCAAAGTATTTATATTTCATAACCATTTACACTAACCAAATGAATCCATACTAACCCTTTTATTCAACAATACTCGTTTAAACACTTGTACACTTGAAATTGACCCGTCATACGACGCCAAATCAACACAAGTCAAACTATTCTTATAACTTAATTGGACCAGTAGTTAAGTCATTTATATAATGATTAAACACTTGAGTAATTCACCATATCCAATAGTGAACTCTCAAACTCACGTCACACTAGCATTGAAATAAGTGTCCAAATACCAATCAGCATGTACACTCCAAATGTACACACCGATCTACCCTATCTAGACTTGTCCGATTTAGATGAAACTTGGTGTCAATGTCACTTATAACCTGTATAAGACCCTGCCAAAATTTGAGCCAAAGTTCTCCTTTTAAAACCCATCATCTCGACACTTTACTCGACTCTAAATTTGGGGCAGAATTGTACACTTGTTTCATAAAACCATTTAGACCACTTTAAAAGTATTATTTGGACATTCCACCTTTTAAACCCACTACTAGACTCATCATAATAAGTTTATAAATCCTAAAAACCAGTAGTATGATTTATCTAATCAAGCCTAAAGTCCCCGAGAGTCGACCCAAAATAGCCACAATTTCGGATTGTGCCGATTTGCATCTCCCGGTGCACGAATACTAAATCTAGCATAACTTTTGACCCGTAATGAGTTAGAAGCTCATTCAAGCGGCAAAACGAGCGTCTTGAAGATTACTACAAAAAAAATGATCTCAGCCTATATCCAAACTCAAACCTACGAATTTATTAAATAAATAATCTGCATAAAAATACCCTTTTCAAAATGACTCAATCTCTCATTTTTATCAACATGCATCAACATGCACCTCATTCTAACATCTAATCTATCATTCCTAATATAAAAAACAACCTCTAACACCACTTGATCATCCTAGAATTCATTTGGTTAAAATAATACATGCATGCACTCAAAATCCCCATTATGATATTAATAACACAATTGTTTACCCATAAAAATAGATCAAACCCACTTGTTCATCAAGAAATAATTTGAAAAGGATGAAAGTTATTGCATGTTTGTAAAAATGGTACCAAAATTATCACAATTAAATTTTAGGATTGGGTCTTACCTTGGATTATAAAGATTCAAGCCAAAAATTAAGATCAAAGGGTGTTTTTGTTTAGAGAGGGTGACGGCAAGGAGAGAGCAAGAGAAAGAGAGAGTTTTGTTGGTGATTTGTGTTTGTGTGTGTAAAAAAATTATATTTATATGGTGGGTGGAAAGTTTGTTTTGCAATTTGTGCATTCTTGTGGACTAAAGTGTAAATATTAGTTAAAAAGCGGGAAATGGTTACCAGTCAATTTTATAAATATTTATGAGAGTCGGGTTTTGTCCTGGGTTCATAAAAATATAAATCTCGTTTGTTAAATCGACCGTTTTAATAATTAAACGCACAGAAAACGAAATAATAAAGTTCGACTCGACTTAATACGTAATGAAATAAAAATTATAAAAATATTATATATCGAAATAATCGATATTAAAATATAATATTTGGGCATCCATTGGCATCGCGATCACTAGTAGTCCTCATCACTTGTCAGAACGTAAAAATAAAACGTTCAATATTGGTTTCAACTTAAACCGTCAAACGTCATAATAATTAACGTTATCATATACTAAAAAAGCTAGAAAAATAGAATCAAATTATGATCTTATTTTTACGGGGTTTACATCCTCACCACCTTAAGGGAGCACCGTCCCGGGGCTCGTTAAAAGAGATCACTTCATAGAAAATCTTCTCGAGAGTACATAACTTCATCGAAAGCGTTACAAAATTACTTAAAACAAGGTAATTGTAACTAATCGTACAAAATCACCGTATCACATGATGCTAACAGGGAAACCTTCCATTAAAGGAGATTTCTTCGAAGCATAAATCATTCGGAGTATACATTACTCCATCGAACGCACTACGTCGTAAATTAAAACATTGAATGCTATCACTAAGCACATATAATCACATTACAACATGCTTGCAAACTAACCAAGACATGCCAAATCAATCAGTTCAATCAAGTTAACTCATGCTTGCTAAATAGCCAAGCCATGATAATTATGAATATTTGAAAGGATTTTCGGATAAGTCCAGTCAAAAGAAAGTTTGCATATTAAAGGATGTCCACGGGCCTGATAGCCATGGATGCATATACAAAACGAATTTTTTCATAGGAGGGTGCTCACACACGGATCCATACCCAAAATGATATTACGGGGTGTTCACAAACGGATGCATACCCAAGGTAATATAGGTATGCGTTACCTTCCGATCGGACAACATTCACAATGCCGCCTCGAGCTCGCACAACGTACGACCACTCGACTAAAGCCAAAACAATATTACGTAGTGTTCTCATACGGATACATAGCCAAAGTAATAGAGGTACGCGTTACCTTCCGATCGGACAACATTCACAATGCCGCCTCGAGCTCGCACAACATACAACCACTCGACTAAAGCCAAAACAATATTACGGGGTGTTCTCATACGGATACATACCAAAAGTAATAGAGGTACGCGTTACCTTCCGATCGGACAGCATTTCACAATGCCGCCTCGAGCTCGCACAACGTACGACCACTCGACTAAGTCACATATCACATAAACACATAACAAGCAAAGGTTTTGCACATAATTTCAACTATGGCTATCCGCCGTTTGATCATCGACGATCAAATGGGATCGAGTCAAGCACAAGGATTCCTCATTTAATTAAACGAATACGGAAACCCGGATTGTCTTTCATCTACCGATGCGCGGTCGGCAAACTTCAACTATCCGTCGCATACCGTTTTATTCCCTACAGATTATGATGACGGACGAAACCACTGGATCTAGTAGGATCCGACCATTGTGCATGGCTCTCGCGCTGAAGGCTCTCCTTTTGGAACCATCCTTGTGTGATCCTACGTTGGTATACGAGTCATCACTCTATGTTGGTATTCGAGTTCACAAGGCAGAATAGGAACAAATCAAACACCTCGAATTCAAAACTCGAGTCTATGAAGATTCGTCCGTGACATAAGCTGACCGAACACATACGTTTCGGGGGAAGATGTCTTCTTCAATGGCCTCGGAGTTACTCAAACTCGGCTTTCCTCCAGTTTGGCAGTCTGCTGATCTTGTTAAAATTTCTTCTTAGTTTCGGTACGAGGTTCCTTGGTAATTCGTCATCAATATGGTGATTTAGACGGGATTCACACGTTATGCATGACAAATGAAAATATTTTACGAAAATATTCGGTCAAGGTTACTTTCTAAGCTAACACTAGTCGAAAGGGAATATGTCAAGGAACACAAAGAATTTGGACATGTTCTTACGAAATCGAATCGAACATGATTACTTGTGTTAATGCAAGTGATGCCTAAAAACATTATTAGTGTTAACTAATCTTTATTAGTTTTGATCACAACAAACTATACAACACATTTAGTGTAAAACACAAAACGAATTATTTAACTAACACTATCATCAAGGTGATAATCATATCACTAACTTTTCTTAATCATACTTAGTGATCATCAAAGTGATTATCCTTAAAACTCATTTTTGTTAATATCATAAAAGATTTTTAATAAACTTACTTTTTAAGAAAATATTTTATTAAAATGGAAAATGTAAGTCTGAAAATGGCATATTCCATATGCCATAAGAATATCCTTTAAAGTTTTAAAAAACCTCAGATATTCCTACCCCACTAAAATACAAAATCGGAGCGTAGTCTATTGGGCGGTACCTTAAATATCTAGGCGGTTCTCTAGCGATAAGGAACCTCCGGGCTAGATAAAGAACCGCACCCAGCTAGCCGTTGCACTTTGTCTCCTATAAATAGTGGATCAAATCTCATTTTCCAATAACCCTTTTTGGACGTTTTTCTCAACCCTCTTTCTCTTTTCTATAGCATAATCATTAGTAAATGATCACTTAATGTGTTAAGTATGTTTACATATGATTATCCTCTTGATCCCCTCCTTTACCTTTTCCAAAGAGAAGATCACTCACTCACTAGTGTTGTGATAAAGATGAATCCATGAATTAGTCATGTTCATCATGTTAGCCTTTTTGTTTTATGTTAATCCATTGTATTTATGAATACTTGGACTAGTTGTGTTTATCCAAGCTATTTGCGAATACTTAGATTTGTTGTGTACATCCATTACATATGTGTTTGCTTGGATTTATGTTGTGTAGATCTAAGCTACATGTGTGTACTTGGATATGTCTAGTTGAGTTGTAATAGATTGTGTAGTAGTTCTCACTAAACTATAAAGTGATGTGGTTGTGTCTTGTAAGTTCTCACTAAACTTGAAAGTGATTAGTAGTTGTGTTGTGTGAAGTTCTCACTTAGCTCCAAAGTGAAGAGTCGTGAAGATTTGTTCTAGCTTTGGATTAGAACTCGACATCTAGCATTGTGTCGTAAAATGGTGAAGTAGGCAACGTCATGAAGATTGGTTCTACCTTGAGATTAGAACTCGACATCTAGCCTTGTGTCGTTAAATTATGAAGTAGGCAACATTGTGTAGATTGGTCCTAGCTAAAGATTAGGTCTCGACATTTAGCTTAGTGTCAGAAAATAATGTAAGCGACGATGTAAGGTTTTCTCTGCCAAGAAGGGAGCTTGTGGATATAGTGGAAATCTCGAGTAGGTGTACTCGAGGAGTGGAGTAGAAATGAGGATAGATCCTCGTTGTCAAACCACTATAAATCTTGGTGTCTTCTCATTAGGTTGTCTTTTTCCTTACTCTTTACTTATTTCATTATCATTACACTTACCTATTACCATTGCTAATGAATTTGAATTGAACCTAATCAATATGCAACTTAGCTTCAAGTAAAAGATAGTTTTGATACAAACCTAATTGAAAGTAATTTTAATTAGGTGACTAATCGAAGATAAACTACTCAACCCCCCTCTAGTTTCTACAATTGGTATCAGAGCGATGGTCACTCAAGATCTTTGGAGTATATTGTACTTTAAAACTTGGATCGATCCATTGTCTCCTCAAATTAGAAGGTCAAGTTGTACTAAAGTTTCTCTTTGATCAAAACTATTTTTTTCTTGGAAAATAGGTCTTTTAATTGGTAATATTGCATCCCTCTTAGATTAGTAGCTTTTATGCATTTTAGATCTACTCTTGAAATGTATCTACTATTTTGCATCTTGCTTTGTGTAGGTACTCATGAAGATCAATCATTTAATTGGTTGTGGATTGAGTTACTTGCAATTGTAGAAGACTCATCTTCATTGATCTTCAACATACTTGAATGGTGATATCAAGATGATTGGGAATGATACTAGTCTTTGAAGACTTAGTACTCATCATAGTCATCGTTGGGCTTTGCATTGATTCCTTGATGGATTGTAATGCTCTTTGTGGCTAAGGTACGCTTTAGTTCTTCCACACGCCCTTTGATTATTCTTTTGATCATTACTTGACTATGTTCTTGTTCTTAGCATCCTTGCCTTGACATTTGTTTGTGGTTTGTGATTCTTTTCTTTTATCCTCTCAAACCTTCGTTGCTTGGATACTTGACTCACTATGGTGATGTAGAGTGAGTTAGTAGTAGCTTAAAGTATCAAGCATGATATCCATGGTTTGCACCCATACGGTTAGTAGGCCTTTTGTGGGAGAGAAAGTGAATTAATACCTTGCTCATATTTTGGTTTAGACTAAGACTATTATTGAAAGTGATCTTAGTCTATGCATTAGTATTTGCTTTGTGTTTATTCATTACCAAAGCCGCTTAACACTTTGTCGGAAAGGCACGACTTAAACCACTATATATGACACAAGCTCTTCGTCTCCACGATTTGAAGATTGTCATTAATCCCTTGAGCATTGGTCTTAGTCTTGATTCAATTCCCTTGACTTCTCTCCACTATGCATTTTTGCTACGAGTAGTCGTTTGTCCGTTTCGGTTCTTTTGGATCTCGATTCAACTCGTAATCCTTCATTAAGGCATATTGCTTAGTGTTATGATGATCCAATGATATTCTAAAAGGTTTAAGATATATTTTAAGTATTTTAGAAAACTTGGTTTTCAAAAATTTGGCGTATTTCATTGATAAAAACTGCCTCTGTAGGTTGTTGGGAATAAATTAAGGCCAGATCACTTGAACGCTGACAAGAACAACTCAAGCGTTGACAAGAACAAAGTGAGCGCTGACAGCTCAAGCGTTGACAAGTTAAAGTCAAGCGTTGACAGATTGAAGACAAGCACTGATGGAAGATGTGAGCTACACGTTTATTATATTCTAGAATACTTCTAGTAAGGATAGAAACGACAATGTATTTTCTATGTTTATCTTTACCTAGAATAGTTGATACGTAGCTTATTGTACAAGGCTTCTTAGTCTATAAAAGAAGGCCTTTAGGTTAATGTTTAATATCAAGTTTTATATAAGTTTTCATTCGTAAACATCTTTCATTGTAAGCAAGTTCGACATTCATAATCAAAGTGAAAGTTTTGTTTACATCTTGTGTTCTTGTTTAAGTATTAAATTCCGCATAATACTTAGATTCACAAAGCATATAACAAAGGTTTCTCTACGTGTTATACTTGATCTAATCTCGTATACACAAAGCTAATCAATCTAAGTTTGGGATCAACAAGTGGTATCAGAGCTTTATGAGGAACTTTTTGATCTTTGAAGAACACCAGAACGATATACGAACACCAAAACCCTAATTTTCTCAAAACCCTAAAAACATCATGTCTGAAGCAATAACCTCCTCCTCCTCACCCTTACCAAACATCAAGATTCCCATGCTTGATGCAACCAACTTTGACTTATGGAAGTTCAACTTTGAACAATATCTGGGGATCTTTGATTACACACTCTGGGAGATTATTGAATATGGAAACTCATTAAATAAGGCTCAAAAGATTCAGGATGCCATTACAGCAAGATCAGCTGTTGAAGGATGTCCTGATGAAGATAAGAAAGAAAAACCTGGAGATGGTAGAGCTGTAAGTGCTGAAGATATTGCAAAGAAAAGGGTTGACATGAAAGCCCTAAATATTCTGAAAGTCTCTTTGGGACAAGAAAATCAGCACAAATATAGAGGCTATGAATCTGCTAAGGATCTTTGGGAAGCAATTGAAGTTGCATATGGTGGTAATGCAGACACTAAGGAAGAAAAGAAAAAGCAACTTCTGCATGATTATGCTGTCTTCAAAGCTCAGCCCAATGAGAAACTGAGTAGTGTGAGAAGCAGATTGCTTGACATCACAAGCAAGTTGTCCTTCATGGGGACACAAGTTGGTGATGTTGACACCAATGCTACCTTTCTGAAAAGTCTTGGTGAGGCATGGAAGATTGAGGCATGATCTATTCTTGCTAATAATACTTACAAGAGCTCCTCGTTTGATGACATCTACAACAAACTAAGACTGTTGGAAGATGAAACTCTTGCACAACATGGAAGCAAAGCTAGCACCAGCAACATGGCCTTCTTCTCTCATAGTGAAGGTCAATTCAATCAAAAGGACTCTTTTATGCATCCAGTTACTGGATCATCATTTGTCAGCGCTGGAACAAGTCCTGTCAACGTCTCCTTTTCAGACGCTGACACATTCATGAATGACTCCCCAAGAGTTAAACCTGCTGGTTTGGATTTGGATACTGTTTGTGCTTACATTGCTTCTTTGCCCAATGGTTCAGTGATTACATATGAGGACCTTGAGCAGATAAGTGATGAACACTTGGAAGAGATGGACATCAAGTGGAACATGGCTCTTGCTAGTATAAGAGCAAATAGGTGGAATAGAAGGTTCAAGAAGAAGATGACCTTCAATGCTAAAGACACTGTTGGATTTGATAAATCCAAAGTTGAGTGCTACAACTGTCATCGCATGGGGCACTTCATGAGGGAATGCAGATCTCCTAGAAGATCTGATGCTGGTAAACCCTCAAGTCAGGTTTTTAAAGCTCAAGACTCCAAAGCCATGGTTGCAGTTCAAGGAAATGATGGTACTGGATGGGATTGGAGCTATCTGGCTAAGGATGCTGAAGAGGACAAAGCTTTGATTGCTGATATTGAAGAAGAAGAGCATGTTGAATATGCTCTCATGGCACACTCTTCCTCTTCATCTGATAATGAGGTATATGATGATGCTTTTTGTAGCAAAGGTTGTAGGTTAAACACTGACAGACTTAACAAAGAGGTGTTAAAACTAAAAGAGGATATGAGCACTGAAAGGTGTAAATTATCTAATTACCAACTAGCTCTTACTGAAACTGAGAAAACCGTGTCTGAATACAAGAAAATGGAATTTGATTTAAAAGATAAGATAAATATCTTAAAACATGAGCTAGAGGGTAGTATGGATATTAGAAATATCATGTCAAAGGTCAATAGAGACCTACAGGCTAAGTTAGATGAGGCCATTAAGAATAAAGATAATGTTGACCTCAAGATTCAAAGATTTGATAGAGCCACCCAAGCCCTAGGAGACTGTGTAGCTAAACAAAGAGATCCTAAGGACATGACTGGGATTGGGATGAATGATTACTCTCTGGTTCCACCACCAGCTGGTGACTTCTATGGTGTCCTTAGAAAGGATTTAGCTTGGACTAGTATTCCAGAGTGCCAAGAAGAGGAATTCATTCCTCCACCAAGAGTTGTCACTCCAGTGGAAGAGTATCAACAAAAACTGACTGACCTAAATGAGTGGAAGAAAGCTAACCCTACTTTATTTGTTAAGGGAGGTTTGCTATGTGAAAGTCCCAATGAATCTCCACCCATTAAGGTTACTCACCCAGTTACTGGTGAAGCTGTTGACCTAGGCTCCAACACTGTTAGAAGACCTACCATTAAATATGCAGAGATGTATAGGAATAATAGGTCACCCAAGAGCCAAGTTAACAATCATGGAACAGGTTTCTTTTCTTCTAGACCTAAGAATGTGTCTAAGAAAGCCTGTTATACTTGTGGTAGCTTTTCACATTTGGCATACAAGTGTGTCAACGCTCCCAAAGCCAGCGCTGATAGGAACAATTTCAGCGCTGATAGGAAGAAAGTCAACGTTGTTAGGAAGTCAAACGTTGTCAGACCCAGACCTTGTGTGCAGCAAAGTCCACAAGTGATTAGACCTGCCCCATTCTTCTCTAGAAGGTCTAACACTCATGGACAAAGACCTTTTCAAAAGACTAACACCTGGTAAAATAGGCAATGGATTCCTGTAGCAAACCCTAGGTTCAACGCTGACAAGGGTAATTTCAGCGTTGACAGGACAAAATCCAACGCTGACAGAAACGTGACCAAACCTAAATATTTGCAGCCACAAGGAAAGGGGTCTAAAGCTTCTTCAAGCTTAACATGGAGACCCAAGAAGGATCAAAACCCTAATAATAATGGAATTTCAATGACTTGCAACAGGTTTAATTACATTTCAAAGGTCATTACAAAACCAATTGGGGTTAACTGGGTTTTTCATCCTAAAAAGGATGAGAATGGGGTTGTTGTGAGAACTAAGTCTGTTCTTATTGAACAACCAGATGAATCCAAGTCTTCTGAGACTTGGGTTCCCAAAGAAAACTAATTTGTTTTCTTTATGTGCAGGGCATTCAAAAGCAGATCAATGATTATGGATATTGGGATAGTGGATGCTCAAGGCACATGACAGGAAAGGAAGACTATCTGACGAACTTCTCTCCTATTAAAGATGGTGATAAGGTATACTTTGGAGGGGGCTACGGCACCATCACAGGCAAAGGAACCCTTCTCACCAATAATCTACGTTTTGAGAACGTCTTCCTGGTAAAAGAACTGGATTATAATCTGTTTAGTGTATCACAAGTGTGTGATAACAAAAATAAGGTTCTTTTCACTGATACTGAGTGTTTGGTGTTAAGCAAGGATTTTAAGATCCCTGATGAGAAGTATATTGAGTATAGAACACCTAGGCATAAGGACATATATAATGTGAATTTAAATGGGATTAAAGTGAATACAAATATGTCTTGTTTTTATGCTAAGGCCTCAGTAGATGAAAGTAATTTATGGCACAGGAGACTAGGGCACATAAACTTTAAAAATATAAATAGACTTGTGAGGCTTGGTTTAGTTGATGGTTTGCCTGAGAAGGCCTTCCACAATGACCACTCTTGTGTTGCATGTCTTAAAGGCAAGCAGCACAAGGTCTCATTCAAGTCCAAGCAGGTGCATACTAGTCCCAGACCTCTTCATATGCTTCACATGGACCTCTTTGGTCCAACTAATATAGAAAGTTTGAATGGCAAGTCATATTGTTTTGTTGTCATTGATGACTTTTCTAGGTTTACTTGGACATTCATTCTAGCTATGAAGAGTGAAACAGCTGATGTTCTTATTGAATTTATCACTCAAATTGAGAAAAGGTCTGGCAATGAGGTTAAGATGCTTAGGAGTGATAATGGTGGAGAATTTAGGAACAAGAAGCTAGATGATTTTTGTGCCAGGAAGGGAATTACTAGGCAATTTAGTATTGCAAGAACCCCACAACAAAATGGGGTTGCTGAAAGGAAAAATAGAACCCTAATTGAAGCAGCCAGAACAATGTTGGCTGATGCTCACTTTCCCATAGCCTTTTGGGCTGAGGCTGTTAATACAGCATGTTATGTGCAAAATAGAACATTGGTTAACAAAATTCAGAATAAGACACCTTATGAATTACTTTGGGGAAGAAAACCTAATATTGGTTTTCTCAGACCTTTTGGATGTCATGTAGTAGTCCTAGACACTAGTGATGCCTTAGGGAAATTTAGTGCAAAAGGTGATGAAGGTTACTTCATGGGGTATTCAGTGCAGAGCAAGGGTTATAGGGTTTATCTTAAGGAGGACAAACGTATTGTTGAGAGAGTTCATGTTAGGTTCTTAGAGAATAAACCTAGTGATCCTGAAAGTGGTCCTAATTGGTTGTTTGATTTGGAACCCTTATCTAGAACTTTAAATTATATGCCTGTCACTAATCTAGACATTGTGAAGGTAACTTCAAATGTTGTAGAGGAACAAATTGTTAATGTTTCAGGTACACATGTTGATGAGAGGGTTGGATCACAAGCAGAAAAGGCATCTCCTACATTTGAATATGTCACAATTCCCATTTGGACTGATGCTTTTGCTGCTGCTGCTGCTGCTGGACAAGATAATGGTGGTTTCCAAATACCACCAAATACAAACATGCATGGTTCTTCAGGCGCTGACAAAGGCAAATCTAGCGCTGACAAGGCCAATTCAGACGTTGACAACAACATTTCAGGCGCTGTCAGCCCTGACGCTGACAACCAAGATTCAAACGTTGACAACACTTATGGGCATCTTTTCTCTTCCAGTTTTAAACAAGGTGGACCTTCCAATGTCCATGAAGAGATTCCTGTTGCTCAAAGAGAGTCTGATGAAGAAGATATTGGCAACATGGAGCGTGAAGTTGAGGACACCAGACTTTTTGAAGGAGGAGTTCTCACTTCCACAATGAAGAATCACCCCCCTTCCCAGATCATTAGTGATGTTGTGACTCCAGTTCAGACAAGAAGATCTCATCAAGGACTTGGTGGATTTATTTCCAATATACACAAGAAGGTTGATACCCCTCTTGTGCAAGCATGTTTGTTTGCATGTTTTCTGTCACAAGAAGAACCCAAGAAGATATTTGATGCTCTCAAAGAAACAAGTTGGGTGGAAGCAATGCAGGATGAGCTTCACCAATTTGCTATTCAGGATGTTTGGGAGCTGGTTGATTGTCCTAGATATGTCAGACCAATAGGGACAAGATGGGTTCTCAGGAACAAAAGAGATGAAAGAGGTATTGTGGTCAGAAACAAGGCAAGGTTAGTGGCTCAAGGTTATACACAAGAGGAGGGAATAGACTATGAAGAAGTCTTTGCACCAGTTGCAAGGATTGAAGCTATTAGGATTTTTCTAGCCTATGCATCTTGCATGGGCTTAACAGTATATCAAATGGATGTCAAAAGTGCATTCTTGTATGGCACCATTGTTGAGGAAGTTTATGTCATGCAACCTCCTGGTTTTGAGGATCCAGAGCATCCAGATAAAGTGTATAGAGTCAAAAAGGCTATGTATGGCCTTCATCAAGCCCCTAGAGCATGGTATGGTACTTTGTCTACATATTTGGTGGACAATGGATTCAAGAGGGGCACCATAGATCAGACACTATTTACAAAGAAGAAAGGCAAAGATGTGTTGCTTGTGCAGGTCTATGTTGATGATATCATTTTTGGGTCTACTGATCCAAAGATGAGTGAGGATTTCTCCAAACTTATGACAGACAAATTCAAGATGAGTGCTATGGGGGAGATGAACTTCTTTCTTGGTTTACAAGTTCAGCAGAAAGAAGATGGTATCTTCATCTCCCAGGACAAATATGTTGCTGAAATCTTGAAGAAGTTTGGCTTTTCTCCACATGAAAAGAGGGCTTCTACTCCTATGGATAGAGAACACCCTTGGGGAAAGATTGGAGATGGGAAAGATGTTGATGTCAGGCATTATAGATCCATGATTGGATCCTTGATGTATCTTACTGCTTCCAGACCTGATATCATGTTTGCTGTATGTGCTTGTGCACGTCATCAAGTGACTCCCAAAGAATGTCACCTTTATGCTGTGAAGAGGATCTTTAGGTACCTAAGATGTTTCCCTAATCTTGGTTTGTGGTACCCAAAGGATTCACCATTGGAGCTGATTGCATATTCAGATAGTGATTATGGAGGTGATAAGTTTGACAGGAAATCCACAACTGGTGGATGTCAATTTCTTGGGAGGAGATTAATATCTTGGCAATGCAAGAAACAAACAGTGGTGGCTAATTCTACAATTGAAGCAGAGTATGTGGCTGCAGCAGCATGTTGTGGTCAAGTGTTGTGGATTCAGAACCAGCTGTTGGATTATGGGTATAATTTCATGCATACTAAGATATTTGTTGACAATAATAGTACTTTATGCATCATTAAGAATCCTGTGCATCATTCTAAAACTAAACACATAGAAATTAGACACCATTTTATAAGAGATTGCTTTGAGAAAGGTTTAATACAACCAGATAGGGTTGACACTGAAGAGAATGTGTCAGATTTATTAACTAAACCTTTTGATACTGGAAGATTTCAATACTTGGTAACAAGTATTGGAATGGTTAATCTCACTTAATATGTGTTTTGGATTCTTTTTGTAAAAGTATGTACAGGATGATGCATTATTATTATTGGTCTTATTGATGATTTAGATTTTCCACTATACTTTTCTAACACTGACAAAGGTTGTTTGAACACTGATAAGTGTTTTTGCAACGTTGTCAGCAATATAATTGTCTAACGCTGACAAAGCTTCCTTCAATGCTGTTGTGTGTTATCGGGGCGTTGTCAGCAACAATGTTAGTTTTGTGGTTTTTAATCTAAATGTGCAGATGGTGTTAGCAGTATACCATTGGATACAGAGTTGCTTATGGATCAAAGGAGAAGGATTTGGACAAGTTTTTATTTATGGATGATGGTTGGAATGTTTCATTCCTATCTTGACATAAATTTTTATGTTCATACATGATTTTAGCAAACTTTTTGTATCATAGTTTAAGGGGAGGTTTTAGGAACCTTTAGGATTTTTGGGTATCCATATGATACTCTTATCACAATTCTAGATTGTGTCCACAGGTGAGTGTGGGTTAGTTTTACTAAACCATGAGGCACTGTAGCATGCATAGTATATCAACTTTGCATGCTGCCAAGACATTTTTGGCCTAGAATTGGTTGTGGTCTTTTGGGAGACTAGGGAATCATTTTGATATGGGATTTACCTGGGAGTAACAAGGATTTTATAAGGTAACTTGGTTGTTAAGAATTTTGGTTAGCAAGGGACACTAGAGGACTGTTATGTCTATCTTGCTTATGCAAGTGTGCATAACTGGACAGTGCTTGCCGCCCTATAATAATTATCAGCTTTTGGTTACTTTCTCTAGGATAAATTACTTGTTAAGGTCATTTTTCACTTTTTAAAACAATTTTATTTTTGGACGCTGACAAGATTTTTCCAAGCGTTGTTGTGACCAAATTGGACGCTGACATGGCTTTAGGCGAACGTTGACAAGATTAGAGCCGTTGGGCGTTGATGGGTTATATTTGACCGTTGACACTCAATGGGACCTACCCAGTTGTTACTTTTTAACATATTTTCAAGCCGTAATTTTAGGAGTTGTTACTTTCATTAAATGCATTAGATAACTTATAACTTTTTCAATATTTTCATGATTAGTTTTTGAAAATCTTTGCCTATTTTTGGGCCAATCACATGCATTCTTTATCTCCTATAAATTTGGCTCCTATTTTTTAAACAGGGTATCTATAATTCTTGTCTAACACTTTTCTCTTATCAACCTTCATCTTCTACACTTCAAATTAACAGCTTTTATCAATGGCACCAAGATTTAACTCAGCAGAATTGGATTTGGGGTTCAAGTCTCAACACAACATGATTGCTTATCTTGTTGCTGATAATGATTTGTTTCGTCAATACACACAAATGGTGGCGTATTTGAACGCATCCCCATTAAGGTATGCTCTTTCTCATGCACCACTCATTCCAGTCACACACATTAAACAGTTTTGGAACACTGTCAGTTCCTCAACAGTTAATGGAGTGACCACATTAACTTCTATTGTTCATGGGAGATCTTGGGTGGTTACTGAGGCCTTGGTACGCCAGGCCTTGCATCTTGATGATGCTGATGGTATAACCATCCTTCCCGTAACTGAAATAGAACAAGGGCTTAGGGCTTTGGGATATCCAATTCCTGATGAAGGTACTCTTAATAAGTATCATAAGCAGGAATTTCCCCCAGCCTGGAAGTACCTCATTCACATTCTCCTTCAATGTTTAAGTCCCAAATGTACTGCACACAATGAGATCAATAGATCTATTGCTAGTGCTATTGTGTGCATTGCAACAGGGCAAAAATATAACTATTCTAAAATGATTTTTGAAGGAATGTGTAAAAACAAGGGGACAAAAATGACTTTAGCTTATCCCCGTTTTCTGCAAATGATTTTTGATGATCAAAGATATTGTTCAAGGGATCACAATGATTTTTATAAGATCCCTGAACAAAAGAAAGCTATTTTTGCAAAGATGGATTCACCACCTCATAGAGACTTACCTTTAACCCCAGCCATGCTTGCTGTTATTGCAGCAGCACAACCCCAACCAGACCCCCAACCTCATATTGACCCTCACCCACAACTTGAACCTATTCCTGAACCTTTACCCTCACCTGAACAAATGCAAATTGACCAAGAACGCTTTGACGCTGACACATCAAATGTTGGCGTTGATGTGCCTATTTCCAACGCTGACACCCAACCATCACAATCCCAAACACCCCTTAACCAACCCACATCTACCCATTCTTCCACACTATCTTCCACACCACCTGAATATAGGTTGATCAAACGCCAAAGGACTACTGGAGAGTTCTCCTCTGGTGGTCCTAGCCATGAAGCAGAGAGAACCACCATCACAAGTGTGGTTGGTGACCTGGATGAGGCTGGGACTATTGGTTCTGGCTTAGAAGCTGGCCAAGGCAGTCCCACCATAATTAAGTCCTCATCCATGCCCAATGAACCTGACTTGGGAGGTCAAATCCCCATTTCAGAAGAGGGCAGTCTGGAACCAATGACTCTTTTGGAATTGACGACAGTCTGCATTCGCTTGCAAAAGCAAAATGCAGACTTAGTACAAATTGTCAGCTCACAAGGTCTTGAACTCAAGGAATTGAGGGAGAGGATTGTTGTTTTGGAGAGTGATCATGCTAGGAGAGGTATGGAGGAGTCTTCCAAAGGGGAGGAAGATCAAAGAAATCTGAGTGATAAGAGCAGTCAAGATGGTCAATCAATGGATGTTGCTGAAGCTCTTACTACTTTGAAGGAACAAACAGGTTTTGATACGTCCTTAATCTCTCCAACCAATTTAAATTTATCATTTACAGATATGTTGAGAGAGGTTACACAAGGCGCTGAGGGAAAATATTTGAGCGTTGACAAGACAAGTTTGGACGCTGATAGAAGTATTTTGGGCGCTGATAGAGGAAATTTGGGCGTTGACAGACCTGCACATGAAGGTGATGTATTCCAGTCATCATCTATCATCAAAGAAGTTTCTACTCAGGTATTACCATCTACCTTACCAACCATTGCACCATCAGATAAGGGTAAGGGTAAATTGGTAGAAGAAGTTGTTCCAAAGAATGCAACCCAAGTTGAATTTGATAGAAGATTGGCTGAGCAAATGATGGAACAAGGTGAAAAGGAAAAGTCACCATTTGTTGTGACTTCTGAAGAAGAAAGTGATGGAGCTAGCTCAGACTCGAGTGTGATGATTATTGAACCAGAAAGACTTGAGTATGGTGATGAGCTTGCCAGGGAAAAGTTGAGAGATTTAAAGTTGCAGATTGATTTTGATATGCCAGAGGTGGTTCAGATGTACAATTCTTGGGAAGAAAGCTGCATGGATAATCCAGACTTAACCATTTCAGATCAAATATGGGGTTTGGAGATTCTTCTTAGAGTTCAGAAGGATTGTAAGGTGATTTTGAAGCACAAGGCAAGCAACATTCTCTCTGAGTTGAAAAGGGATAGAAGGAAGCTCTACTTTATGTTGCTCAGATGTCATGGAGTTGGATGGACACATCAGAAGTTGAAGGCTTTGACATTTGATGAGTTGGAACATAGGGCTTATCCTATTTGGGTGAAAGTGCAGGAAGAAAACACTTTCAGACTTCTTTCAGATGAAAGAAAGGAGCAACTTGTAGAAGAGATGGAAATCAAGAAAGCTATGATAGTTCCCAGGCCAGTGAAGAAGGGATTTACACTTGAGTTTCCAAAAGATATGAATCAACTATATCCAAGTGAAGCAGTTATTAGAAAGAGCCTCAAGCTCTCCCCATTAGAAGCTTCAGATATGGTGCAGGTGTTACCATTAGATTCCAGGAATCCAGTTGTGAGTTATGATGAGGATGAATGTGGATTCTGGAAGATTGGAAGATTTGGCAAGGAGGTACACACTTTTACCACTCTCATATCTTTATTTGCAAGTTGTGATAGAGAAGACTTGGTGGACCTTTGGAGGTTGCTGGAGACCAAGTATGAGGCTGAAGCACCAACTTCAGCTAATGGAATAAAACTTTGGACCACATTCAAAAGAATGTGTGGGACAAATGAGGAAGATCCTGAAATATGGAAGGATCTTGAAGATGACCTCAGTGGTCTTCAATGGAGGTTATATTCAGCTGCTGGTGTATACCATTTGAGTTCTACAAAGTTTGCTGAGTATCTACTAGTGGATGCTCAGTATTTCATATCCAAGGCTGTTTTGGAAAAGATGAAGGACACCCAGTTGGAGATAGATTATACAAGTGACGTGGCAAAGAATTTGATCAGATTTATTTATTACCAATATGATAAGGTTTGTCAGACTCCTCCAAGTTCTTAATGATTATTCAGAAACTTGATCATAAGAGTGGATATCAAGTTTAGGGGAGGATTGTTGGGAATAAATTAAGGCCAGATCACTTGAACGCTGACAAGAACAACTCAAGCGTTGACAAGAACAAAGTGAGTGCTGACAGCTCAAGCGTTGGCAAGTTAAAGTCAAGCGTTGACAGATTGAAGACAAGCACTGATGGAAGATGTGAGCTACACGTTTATTATATTCTAGAATACTTCTAGTAAGGATAGAAACGACAATGTATTTTCTATGTTTATCTTTACCTAGAATAGTTGATACGTAGCTTATTGTACAAGGCTTCTTAGTCTATAAAAGAAGGCCTTTAGGTTAATGTTTAATATCAAGTTTTATATAAGTTTTAATTCGTAAACATCTTTCATTGTAAGCAAGTTCGACATTCATAATCAAAGTGAAAGTTTTGTTTACATCTTGTGTTCTTGTTTAAGTATTAAATTCCGCATAATACTTAGATTCACAAAGCATATAACAAAGGTTTCTCTACGTGTTATACTTGATCTAATCTCGTATACACAAAGCTAATCGATCTAAGTTTGGGATCAACATAGGCGGTTCTTTATCTCTGGCGGTTCAAACCCGCGGTTCTCTATCAATATGGAACCGCGGGCATTAAAACTTGTCAGAGCGCCAGTTTTATTAATTTAATCTTTTTCAAACTAAACCCTCTCTCTCCCAAAAACACACAGCCATCGGGTTCCACTTTTTCCACCATTGTTGAAGCTTCAAAAACCTTCAATCACTCAATAATATCTCGTTTTTTAGTTTAGTTGTCTTCTCAGCTCGATTCGAATTGATATAACGTATTTAAGCAAAGACTTGATTGTTTTTGGTTGTAAGATCTTTTCTTGGTAATCTATTTCTAATTTGCACAAAGTATTCAAAAAGGTAAAAATACTATTTATACTACGTAACCGTACTAATCTAAAAACATCGTGCACGTACCACAAATAAAGGCTAAGGTACAAGTAATCAAGCAAGTAACAAATTTAACAAACTCTTAACTAAAATAACAAAAATGAAACTACTTAACAATCCTAACAAATTTAACAAATTTAACCAACTAACAAAATGTAACTAATTTTCTAACAAAATTGCAACTAACTATTTAACCGAATCTAACAAACTTTTTAACAAAATTTTAACTATTTTTTTTTTTTTATCAAAGTCTAACTAACTTTTTTTTTATAAAATTCTAACTAATCTATTTTTTTAACAAATGAAATTTTATAAAATTCTACAAAATTTCATCAATTCTAAAAATACCAAAACTTGTAAAAATAGCATTCTTTTTAACAAATCTAAATGTTTAACAAATCTAAATTTTTATAAAATCTATACTTACTAAAAATGAATAAAACTAATTTGAGCCTTTTTCATTAACTAAATCTGATGGCCCAACAAGTAAACCCAATAACCCAAAAGAAGTAAATTGTCCAGTAACTGCTCTAAATCTAACTGGCGAAATGTAATTCTAACTAATGTTTCTCAACAGTTATTATATCGAATAGCTTGCATGATTTTATACTAACGACTTATACTAATAGTACAAAAAAAAAAAAAAAAAAAAAAAAAAAACGTAACTAAAGAAAACTTGTTTAGAACGTAACTAGTGCTTAACCTGGGCATCCGTAGGGAGTCCGTTGATGGCGAAGCGTTGCACTGAGTTAGCTTATCACCAACAATACACGCTAATTTCAACTACTATCATTCAACTTCTCATCTGAGCTCGTACCAAAATAATTTGCCATCCTTCCTTTGTCATCAAACCACAACTCCAACTTGATCATATTATTCTACAGGTGTCGAGAAAAAAACTAAGAGATCTTATTACGAGCTAGTAACTGCACAGCTACTCTTTACTATCAACTCTTCAAACCGAAACACTCTGCATCGTGTCTACTCTACTGCTGTACTTTCAAGATCAATCGAATAACAGAAACTTGACTCGATCATCTACTTCGAGGTTACTTCGCATCTTCGACTCAAAATCTTCTTCTTATGCAAAGACTTTGGCTATGACTATTAACAATGATCACAACCTCAAGCAACTGCAACTTTCTATCTCCAATAGGCGAAGATCAACCACTACTACTCTTCTAATGAATCAATCGGCAGAAATCATCTCATGCTAACGAACATGTCATTTTCATCATGTTTAAGCTATGGAACAGTAACAATCTTCAAACCACTGCTACTAAAGGAATCGATCTCGAAACGTCATCGCTACGAACAAAAGCAACACTCAACATGAACAGTATCAAGGATGATAATGACTTTGAACAGTGAATCAAGATTGAATAATAACAAGCATGGATTGAAGATGGCTGATGATTTTATTGCATTAAAGAAGGTAATAGATTTGGTTACAACATTTGTTGAACTAACTAATCTTAAGAAACTGACTGGAAAAGGAGAATGAGTGTGTTTTACTGTGTGTGTTTAACTGTGTGAAAACACACAGTCAAGATAGAAAGGAAAAATGGAAAGTGTAATTCTCCTAACTGTGTGTGAAATTACACACTAAACTACTCGTGAAAATGATAACAGACGAAGTATTTATAGCCAAGAATATCATGCAGGGGATGGGCGGTTATGAATTGTTGTATCCAATGGAAAACTGCCACGTGGCAGAAGTTGATAGGAGTAGAGCATGTTTGATCCGGATCAAGAAAATGGTGAAATTTGATTGGTTGTTAGATGGTGGAGTGGGATTCGGATTTGGCTATTAATTGCTGTTGTAACTTTGTGACTCATTAATATCTTGATTCTTCATTGATTACTGAATATTTGACCCATTAATTTGCCAATAATTGCTGTAGTTGCTTGATCCGTGTGAGGGGCTTCCTTGCCTTCTGATTGGTTAACAAGTGATCACATGGATCACTTCTTTCTAAATATGGCAAAATCAATCCCTGAAGTTGGCAGATTTTGGCACTTTGTAGTAGACTTGATTTAACTTTGATCTTTTGTCAATATATGCCCACGATCTTCAATAAGCGGCAACTTCAGTCCCTAAAGTTCATATAATTGGCAAGTAAAATCCTTGAAAGCTTCTTTTGTCCTTTTCTTCGTCTTTTCGTCAAATAAAACCTTGAAAACGCGTCTTTGTTCCAAAATGTATCTTTTTACCTGAAAAACACAAAAACACAAATACACGCGTAATTCTGATAATTTACAGTTTAATATAAGGTATTTGACTGCGTTTTGAGTGGTTTATGGATCATTATTGATGAGTGTTTTCACACTTATCACTCAAATTAATTGATTTCAAGTTGTGGGTTTCACTCTTCCTTCATCAAACATCAATTAATTGTAAGTATTTTCTTTCAATTTCATCTATTTTGTTCTATCCTTTCATAATTGGGGATTTTTAAAATTGAAATTGAATTAGAACCTTAATAGGAATATGGGTTGACATAGTTATTTTACTATGATTCCTTAGGTTCATATTCATTGAGATTTCACTAAAACCCACTTGTAGAACAAATACGAATTTTGGCTAAATGATTTTGGTTAAAAGATGGAATTAAGATGAACCCATGAACAAATAGGTAATTGCATTATTAATGTTTACCTAAAAACCTTGTTTTGAAAAACCGATGTTCTAGTCCATTGTTGATCCAACATAGTTCATATGTTCTTGGTTAATAATGGAATAGATACATTGTGAACATGAGAATGATATGGATTCAATCCTTTGTTTGTCAAGAAATTGATATAACACATTCCCATATTTTGATTTTTGATTTTATTTTTCATATGAGTGATTGGAAATATATTTTCTTGTGTTTATTTAGGTACTAATCATGCCTTCACAATACCAAAAGGATCATCAACTCACTAAACAATATATGCCTAACCTTTCCGACTTTTGTCACTCAACACATCTCGCCCATACTTATTCCTTCCTTCAATCCCGTTGTTTTCATGAGGGTAGAGTTGTCCAAAAGGATATTAGGGATTATGTCTACATAAAATCTATGTTTGAAAACATTGGGTTTGATTGTTTGTTGCACATTAAGGAAGACATCTATCCCCGATTCCTATTGAAGTTCTTTAGCACATATTCTGTCATTGAAAACAATGATGGAATATTGGTTAGGTTCATCTTGAAGGGTCAACTCATACAATACTCTCTCGAAGTCTTCGGTCAATTCTTGATGTCCCATTTGTAGGCACTTGTCGCTTCACAGATAAATGGAAGCTTACTGCTCTCCTTGAATCCAACAATTGTCCTCCAAATGACCATGAGGAAATTGATCTTGACTACATTATTGACATTGTCTCCAAAAAGCGTAATCGACCCGTTAAAAGAAGCCTTCATACTAAGGTACGTTCGGTGAAACGTCATGAGGTTCTCTTAAGCGATCTTCAAGATAATATGGTCCAATGGACCAATATCCTTAGGGAAAATGTGTTTTGTCTTGGTGGAAACCGGGATCATGTTCCGGCGTGTTTAGTGCATATGTTATTTTGCATCTTTACCAACACAAATTACAATTTTGCATATTTTATCGCTCAACGGATCATTTATGTTATTCACAAGCCTAAAACAGACCTCCCTTACGCAATACTTCTCACTCGCCTTTTTAAAAGGGTTGGTCGTGATTTTCCCAATCTTGATCTTTCTCATTTTTAACCGGTCAAACGGGTTATGCTACCTATTCAAGAGGTATATGAGAGAAAGACAAGATGTGATCGTAGACTTAGAAAATCCGACCAACAAGAGTCCAATGATGAGGACGTTGACATGACAACAAGTGATGGTGATGGTATTGGCATAAGTGCTCCCATTGGCTCTTCGAGTACTTCTCACCACTCCACAAACTCATTCGTGGACGGTTTAGATGACATTGTTTCCCCTCCTCATCATTCCACTAGTGAAGTTCCGGATAATCTCAATATGGAGGAACTTTACCGTCAAAATCTTCGAACCCGAGGTGAGTTACATAATCATCGGGTTGAGTCAAGGAAGGGATTCAAGTACTTGGGAAACATGATCAAGGGATTGGGCAAGAAAAGAAGGTGAAGACTTTGAATTATATCAAAGTATACATGTTGGTAAACATGTAATGTGATGTTGAACATTTGCTTCTTTTTACTTTATTCTGGTTGTGTAGTAACTAATACTACTTGTTTGGATTACTTGTTATTTTAATCCTAATGTTGTCTATGCCATCGTGTTTATGATTTGCATAGCTTTGTGCATCCTATGTGTTAGTTAGCTTCCTAGATTTTGGTCAGTAGTTAACTTTGGCTTGTTAATACTTTGGTAAAAATCTGGGCTAACCAAAGTTTGAGGAAGTGCAATTATTTATCACCTCTGGTCGCGGTACCATATCGACCAGCGGTTCCTTATCGATAAGGAACCGCCCACCCTAGATAGGGAACCGCCGGCTACTGTGTCCGACAGAATCTTTGCTTTACACTATTTTCCTTAATCTGTGTAAACCTTACTTGATTCTTTGCAAAAACATGCACATTTCCTAAACTAGGTTACCTAAATTCATTATTCACTTAAAATGTTTTTAACCCATTACTAGTTTGGATCATCTCCTCACCCTTTTAAACCCACCTTGTTAGCCATGTTCTTCACACATCAAACCATTCATCCCTAACCCTTAAACCACTCATTACAACCATGGTTTCTACAAGTACCTCAAACTCATCCAAAACCTCCACTTCAAAGAAAAATATTAAGATTAAGATTAAGTTGCCCAAACCTAACTCTTCACCCTTTCACATACCCAAGAAGGAGATTGTTCTAATTCTCATCTCTTCATCACCCTCACCACCTCTTACTCCATGCAAGACTACCTCAACCTATGGTACCAACCATTCTCATGGTTCTACCTCCTCTTCATTCCAATCTGGAATGAATGAGCTAACCTCACCCTTCACTCCAAGTACTCTCTTGGATGTGACTACCGAACCTCAACCCATCCAAAGCATTCCCATTGTGAATGACTTTGTTGATACCTTGGTGACTTCACCTTTTACCCCTCCAAACTCGCCCATTTCACCCTTGGAGAACATACCTCCACACTCACCCACATCACCCTTGGAGAACATACCTCCTCCACCTCCACCTCCCTCAAACACTCCCATTTTGGGTGTCACACTTCCCCTCTTTATGGGTGATCCTTACTTCTTTGGGTTCCTAGAAGCTCATGGTTCTCATTGTCAATGTTGCCTCTACAATAACTACATCATTCAAAACCTTAGGATGGAGATGTTTGGACTTCATAGGAGTTTTCAATATTTCTTGCTCACCTTGTTTAACATGCCTCCTCCTAGGAGATAAATGATGATTTTCCTTAATAAGTGTTTTTCAAGAAAAACCAAGCCAAGGAATACTACTCATGAAGAACTAGTTTTAAGCTAACTTTGTTTTAGTTAGTTGTTTTTTTCATTTCATTATTGTATTTCCTTCCTCTATGAGTTTTTCATGAGAATGATTTATGGATTTAGATTTATGTGTTTCTATCTTTATGTGCACATTAATCAACTTTAATTTTAGATTAAAATTGAACCTAAATCTATCACAACCTCTAAAACTTGACTAAAATTGGTTCAAAATGTTATCTAAATATTTTGTCACCCTTTGTCAAGACATTCTTTGTGAATGTGTTGCTTTTATGCAACCCTAGCATAATTTAGTGCTAATAGAGGTAAAATTCCAAGATTTGCAATTTTTTGAAAAAGTCTTAGTTTTTCTCAAAACCCTGGAAAATCATGGTTTCAAGTGCACTGTACGCGGCTCATTAAAGTCGCGCGGTTCCTTAAGTGTTAAGGAACCGCCGGTCCCTATAAAGAACCGCGGACAGATAGCCAAGTTTTGGCTCGTTTTTTGGTCTTTCTTCATCACTCTATCCCCTGTCAAGATTCCATGTTTACTCAATTTGGCTAAACATTCCTTGACACTTTACTTATTATTTTCAAATCTTTGCCTTGTCTACTTTCTTCTTATAACCCCACCTTGAGATTTCATTCTCACACCTCAACAACGCCTAACTCCTCCTTTCATAACCTTAACATTTCATTGTCACAAACCTCCTCACCCAACGCTTCCTCATCCAAGCTTTCCAAGAAACCGAAGATCTCGGTTCGACCTATTTGGATCAAGAAAAATGAACCCTCTTCTTCCAAACCACCCAAGAACCCTACCTTTTCTCCAATCAAGTATTAGAATGAGACCTACTCCATTAACCCCATCACCGAAGAAAAGGAAAATCTTCCCCCACCACCAAAACCTTTCGACACTCCTCAACTCAATGACCTTTCAACCTTCCCAAACCTCACAAGGCATTGTGAAAACATTTCCTACCCACTCTCCTCACCACCACCAAACCCTAGGTTTGATGACCTTCCCCCATCAACTGAATTTGTTTTGTATCATGGATCCTCGTGTGCTTGTTGTCGATTTCAACAAATTGAACTTGCTCACGTGTATGAGAAGTTAAATTTTCTTGAATTCCTCCTCACTCGACCTCCTCTTAAAGTTTTCGTTCCCGTGGAAAAAACTTCAAATGATGCTTCGTCGTCTTATTTTTCCAACTAAAGGACTAAGCACTCTTGGAGTCAATAATACTTTAGTTATTTTGGAGTCAATAACATTTTAAGCAATCTTGGAAAACTATCACTATTAGAATAGCTTATGCTTTGTGGTTTATTTTCCATATCTTTTGCTTTAGATACTCATATTGTGTGTATGACTATCTACCTTGTGTGTTTCTTTCATATTTTTGTAATATGAAACCTTTGTGTTGTGTTTGTTTTCTTTCTTTGATCATTCTCTCCTTTTCTTTTGAGTTGATCATGGTTAATCTTTACAATTGATTATGGGTGATTCCATCAATGCTAAACTTTAACCCCTTGACAAATTTATCATCTTCATTGGTTGGATGTTTCTTTTCTACCTCCATTCCACCAATTGAACTTTGATTTTGTCATTTACCTCTTTGGACATACTTAGCAATACTTGCTTCTAATTTGAGATTTCTTCTCCTTCTCCCTCTCAAGTTACTTAGTAGGTAGTGATCATATATACATTGGTGTTTCTTTTCTTTCTACTAACCTTTTTGTAGCATGTCACCTTAGCTCATACACTTGGTGCCTCAAGCAAGGGGGAGCAACCACCAAGGGGGAGCTACTAGCAAAGTCGGGTTTTCTTCAGAGACTTGTGCTAACCTTTTTGCTACGACAAAGGGGGAGAAATGATAGTGATAAACTCGTTAATAATTCGATATTTTATGTTTCTACGTAAATGAGTTTATAGTTTGTCGTAATCAAAAAGGGGGAGATTGTTAATGCAAGTGATGCCTAAAAACATTATTAGTGTTAACTAATCTTTCTTAGTTTTGATCACAACAAACTATACAACACATTTAGTGTAAAACACAAAACGAATTATTTAACTAACACTATCATCAAGGTAATAATCATATCACTAACTTTTCTTAATCATACTTAGTGATCATCAAAGTGATTATCCTTAAAACTCACTTTTGTTAATATGACAAAAGATTTTTTATTAAACTTTCTTTTTAAGAAAATGTTTTATTAAAATGGAAAATGTAAATTTGAAAATGGCATATTCCATATGCCATAAGAATATCCTTTTAAGGTTTAAAAAACTTCAGATAATCCTACCCCACTAAAAGACAAAATCAGAGCGTAGTCTACTGGGCGGTACCTTAAATAGCTAGGCGGTTCTCTAGCGATAATGAACCGCTGGACTAGATAAAGAACCGCGCCCAGCAAGCCATTACACTTTGTCTCCTATTAATAGTGGATCAAATCTCATTTACAATAAACCTTTTTGGACGTTTTTCTCAGCCCCCTTTCTCTTTTCTATAGCATAATCATTAGTAAATGATCACTTAATGTGTTAAGTATGTTTACATATGATTATCCTCTTGATCCCCACCTTTATCTTCTCCAAAGAGAAGATCACTCACTCACTAGTGTTGTGATAAAGATGAATCCATGAATTCGTCATGTTCATCATGTTAGCCTTTTTGTTTTATGTTAATCCATTGTATTTATGAATACTTGGACTAGTTGTGTTTATCCAAGTTATTTATGAATACTTGGATTTGTTGTGTACATCCATTGCATATGTGTTTGCTTGGATTTATGTTGTGTAGATCCAAGATACATGTGTGTACTTGGATATGTCTAGTTGAGTTGTAATAGATTGTGTAGTAGTTCTCACTAAACTATAAAGTGATGTGGTTGTGTCTTGTAAGTTCTCATTAAACTTGAAAGTGATTAGTAGTTGTGTTGTGTGAAGTTCTCACTTAGCTCCAAAGTGAAGAGTCGTGAAGATTGGTTCTAGCTTTGGATTAGAACTCGACATCTAGCCTTGTGTTGTAAAATAGTGAAGTAGGCAACGTCGTGAAGATTGGTTCTACCTTGAGATTATAACTCGACATCTAGCCTTGTGTCGTTAAATTGTGAAGTAGGCAACGTTGTGTAGATTGGTCCTAGCTAAAGATTAGATCTCGACATTTAGCTTAGTGTCGGAAAATAATGTAAGCGAAGATGTAAGGTTTTCTCCGCCAAGAAGGGAGCTTGTGGATATAGTGGAAATCTCGAGTAGGTGCTCGAGGAGTGGAGTAGAAACGAGGATAGAGCCTCGTTGTCGAACCACTATAAATCTTGGTGTCTTCTCATTATGTTGTCTTTTTCCTTACTCTTTACTTATTTCATTATCATTACACTTACCTATTACCATTGCTAATGCCTTTGAATTGAACCTAATCATTATGCAACTTAGCTTCAAGTAAAAGATAGTTTTGATACAAACCTAATTGAAAGTAATTTTAATTAGGTGACTAATCGAAGAGAAACTATTCAACCCCCCCCCCTTCTAGTTTCTAAAACTTGCATAAGGATCCACCATTTGAAAGTGTTTTCACACAAACATTTATTCAAAACCACAATTTTAAAGGCAACGATTGATCTGACATGATGTGGCTCTTCCTGAATTATGCATAGTTAGCTAGGCTATGTATAATTAAGGATCGAGCAAAGACACATCTAATACATCACGACTCTTCCCGAATTATGCATAGTTAGCTAGGCTATGCATAATTGAGGACCAAGTGACGACGTATTCGACGTTACTAATATAAACTTTATTATTATTGCACAACATACAAGATTATGAAGGTTTTTGACTTATTCTTGAAGATAAGTAGATCACGTGACATAGAAATCAGAAATTATTTTTATCCTTGTTCTAGAAATACATCAACTATTTGTATATTCTTTCTTGGGAAACCTATTTTTCCTTCGTCTTCTAGTAAAAAGAAATCAACGCTATCTGGTGTTTAGTTCGATAAAATACTTTATATATTAACATATATTCTTGGAAATTTTTACATCATAAAATGACGCTAAGGTGGTTTGGAATCAAGGATCAGTGTGAGTATAAAGAGCAGAAATCAAGAATCATTGAGACTAAATGAGATGAAGGAGCAATATATTTGCTACTGAAGTTGCTTGCACTATGAGTCAAGATACACCTAAGATATGTCAAGAGTTTCTAGGTAACAACGACATCTATTGAATCATGAAATGAACATCGAGCATCATCACAATTGCCGAAAATTGAAGAACGGTCATATTCTCCATAATGAAGCCAAGTGTAGTACATGTGCTCCCCAATTATACATTCAGTATCTAGAAGGTTATCTCTACTGTTTCGCGTTACACGCACATTCCACCAAATTTAGTTTCCAATAACAAGAGAAGGAAAGGTTACGGGGTCCGTGAAGGGGACAAAAATACAACATGCAACATTCCTTACTAACATGTACTAGAAAAATAACGATCTATATAAAATTGTCCTATAGCAAGGACAAGATCAAAGGTGAACAAATGACAGGACTACTCAAGTCCAATGGTAGAATCACAAAATCAGAGGAGATAAAGTATGATCAAACCGTTCGCATCCAGAACAATGGATATATTAATTATATATCCTTAATAGAAATAATACGAGTCTGCATGCGATGAAAAATCCACTTGCGCGTTCTAATTAATATCATCTATCATATTGTAAAAGAGATTATTTTTACATATTTAAAATATGTTACTGTAGAATCATCTTTTCTTAGGATTGTACATGTGTTTGATTTATCTAATGAATGGAAGGAGATGGAAGAAATAGAGAGAGAAAGGTAGAGAGAGAAAGGAGAGAAAATGGAAGAAAGATGGAATGATAAAATCATTAAGTGTTCGACCCCTCCTAACATGCTAGGAGGGGGTATATATAGCCCACCCTACATGTGGGCTATATGGGCTATATTGAATCACGATCCTAATACTTGAATATATCGTTGGAGTGACCGATCCTTTCTAAATACGTAAAAACGTATTTCCAACAATCTCCCCCTAAGGGAGGTCACTCCAAGTTACAATGTCCTAAATAGTCTATAGCTCGTTATCTATGCTAATAATGATGTAACCGAGACTTTCTTTGGAAAAACGTATTTCCAACAATCTCCCCCTAAGGGAGGTCACACCATTTTACATAATCTTAAACCTCGCATACTATGCTTGAGTCTTTGATCTTGTTCTTGTGAATATGATTGATGTGATCTTTGACTTTAGTCTTGAGTATGTTTCCTTGCCTTGACCTTGTGCATTCATCACTTGTGATATTTGCCTCCTCGTGACTTCATGTTCCACATACTTATACTTTTATAAATTCTTGAAAGCTTCAGAGTTTGATACAACGGAAGACTTGACTTTTAGACTTTCTTGAATTTGTTGAAGTATTAAGTGCATACAGTATAAGCATGTGGTGACAACTTCTTCTGGATTGTACACCATAATGCCACCTTCTTGTTATGCTGCATAAGACAGTTAGCAACAAAACATATACACGGATGAAATGGCCTTGAACATTTCATTCTAATTCGGTAGCATTTTACCTCCGGTCGGTGAAGACGGTTGGACGATATAAAATATCATACTTGTGACAGGTAGTTTCAATTAAGAACCTCCTTGACAAGATTTCGGTAAACCCGTTCTCTTTATTCGACCGTCCAGAGCTGACTGCGAACATAAAGAGTGATTCATTTGGATAATATTATCCGCATGATTTGAAACCGTCAATTCATGTTCCTGGAACAAGTGAAATTCATTTAAGAACCGCACCATCGTTGCTTTCCAGTTGTCACGAGCTTGATTCGTATAGAATCTTGCAAGTTACCTACCAAGTGTTGTTTGAGGTTAACACTAGAAGGATTTCCACTCATCACTGTGAGCACTAAGGTATCACTCTGAGTGTTCTAGCAAGACCACTAAGATATTGCGTAAAGGCCTGGAATGTGTTTAAATCCAGTTAAGAATTAAACCACTGTTGCTTTCCAGTTATCACAAGTTTGATTCATAAAGAATCGCACAAGTCACCTACCATGAGCTTTTTGATATTCGCTCAAGAAGGATTTCCATCTTCATTGTAAATACTTTCGTATTACTAGGATGTTCAGGCAAGATCATGAAGATTTTACGTAGGACTCTTAAGATCTTTCTTACTTTTCACAATGTGTGAAGAAGCAAGGAAATATGAAAGTGTGTCCTAATGAGATATTTGATGATCTCAAATGGCTCTAAACTCGATCGTGCATTTTGGATTTTCGTGATCGGAGGCTGGAGAGGAGTGCCACCATTTCAATACCAACTTATTCGGAGTGAATAAATCGATAGAAGACATGTTGATCTTCGTGTGATTAAAACAAATACCTTTTAAGAGATATCTGAGTTAGCTGGGTTGGGTTGTGCATTGCATCACTGGGTCCATGATGTCTATCTTCAATATCGAGCATCATTAAAAATGATCTCAATAGCATATGTGTTGACCCGGTTTCAGCCTAAGTTGTAAGGAGGGCTTATTTCTTTTCACCCTTTATCTTTACAATTCTTTTTCATTCTTCAATCCCTTCAATGCTTACCAATACGTCATAACTAGCACCTTGTTGTGATTGTTCCAGTGCTAACTTAAGTACTTGGTCGGCATTCAGCTACGTTCACAATCTTTCTCCATCTTTCCTAAGGACTACTATTTCTAGCTATGGAATGTCCTTGGGAAGATTCCTCCGGTTTTAGAAGAATCATTGGACTTAACCTATCCTACCAACCTTATGTCACCACAATCGTCACTGTCGTGAATAGAGATGTTGTGGATAAGTATATGTCACCATGAAATCCATTTTGATATCCAAATCCATTTTGCTTCCCCATAACATATGCCACGATAATCGAAAACATTTCACACATGTCGGGATGAGCCAACACATTAATTCAAACCATTAAATTGATTGATCTCATTATTAAATCACATTTTATCCCCTATATTAGAAATATTAACCCAATCGATGTTTTTAATATCAATTGGTTTAATAAAGTTTTAAGAAAATTTGGGAAGAAAAATGCAAATCCAGTTATCTTCATGCTTTACACAAGCTCCCCCTCAAACTAATGAGGGTGTACTTGAAACGTGAATTAAGTACCTTTTAAACACAAGTGTAAGGTACTTATCACATTCAAAGATCATATATGATAATGTATTCACAAGATTAGCGATTTATGAGGTTGGACCTGAATGATGGAGAACATCATATGAAAGAAGCACATGGTTCTTGTTCACGAATATTGGTCGCCTCATCACGTCTGAAGTTATCTCTTGACTCTATGTGTACAATTGATATCGTTGTCTTGACACCAACATGTGAACTTGGCACTTTCGGCGTCAAAGATTTTGAATGCTGGACAATTGCTCCCCCTCAATTGTTGACCCGTGTTCTATTGAAAGAGTTGTATTCGCCGATTGAGTAGTCGCATCGTCGATTATGTAGATATCAATTGTAAATTGCTACGGTTGGTGGAGATGATAACTTCATAAAAACAAGATTTCTCTTGTTTTAACAAATAAATGCACTGACACGTACATAAATTTGTGTTAGATTGTGTCATTACGTAAACACAATCCCTTACATGGTTTTAGAGTAAACCATGCCCAAAAAATTAATTCCCGTTGTTGAGTCAAAGCTTTCCGGTGAAATGCTTGACTTAAGTATGAAAATCGGGTTACTATCTGAAATAATAGCAAGCCATTTTGAACATGTTTTAAATCATTTAAACTTCTGATCAACCTTTATTTACAACCCCGTGTCATTATTGAACGACATTTCTAGGTTCGTAAATATTATCGATTGCAGAAGACATGTTCTTTTTATCAAAACATTTTTGAACACACAATTTTGAAAGATTTAGAAAAACCTTTTGAGAAATTCTCGAAAAGTTGTGTTCAAAGTTTTGAAAACCAATTACTTGAGCTTAAGATGTTGAATATCTTACAAAACGAGCTCAAGTCCGAGAAGTTGTAAACTTCCCGTTGTGAGGATAAGTTTATCATCGACGATAAACATTCCTTTTAACTGAAGAACGAGTCCTAAGTTGACATTTACTTAGAAGTAGTTTTCATAAGCTTGAAAAACTTTAAATGTTTTAACGTAAAGCTCATGACCGAGAAAGGTGAATTTCTCGTTATGAAGAAAAGTTCTCTTATTTAAAAGATACACTTTCCTTTATGAGCTTAAAACTTGGAATGTTTTAATACAAGCTCATAACCGAGAAAAATTAATTTCCCGTTACGAGGATAAGCTATCTTTAAAGATAAGCTCTCCTAAAATTGAGGTCCGAGTTACAGTCTGATATTTAACTGTAAGTCATTGTGCATGAGCTTAAAAACTTCGAATATTTTTAATATTAGCTCATGCCCGAGAAAAATTAATTTCTCGTTAATGAGGATAAGTTTATCATCGGCGATAAACTTTCCTTTATTTGAAGATTGGGTCATCGTATGAAATTTAACGATGAGCCATTTAAACGAGCTTAAAACCTTTGAATAGTTTAAATGTAAGCTCGTGTCCGAGAAAATTTAATTTCTCGTTTGTGAGGATAAGTTTATCATCGGCGATAAACCTTTCCTTTATGTGAAGATCGGGTTATCGTATGATATTTAACGATAAGCCATTTACATGAGCTTAAAACCTTTGAATAGTTTAAATGTAAACTCGTGTCCGAGAAAATTTAATTTCTCGTTTGTGAGGATAAGTTTATCATCGGCGATAAAATTTCCTTTCTCTGAAGTCCAGGTCATCGTCTGTCATTTAACGAGGAGCTATTTACACGAGCTTAAAACCTTTGAATGGTTTTAGTGTAAGCTCGTTTCCGAGAAAACTTAATTTCTCGTTTTGAGGGTAAGTTATCGTTGACGAGATAAAATTCCCTTTCTCTGAAGTTCGGGTCACAGACTGTAATTTGACTGGGAGCCATAGTGCATGAGCTTAAAAACTTCGAATGTTTTTTATATAAGCTCATGCCCGAGAAAAATTAATTTCTCGTTGTAAGGATAAGTTTATCATCGGCGATAAACTTTCCTTTCTTTGATGAACGAGTTACAGTCTGTGATGTGACTATAAGTCCTTTATACACGAGCTTAACCGCAAATCCCCTAAGACACTTGTTTCTTAGATAGCAACTTTTTCAGCAACCAAACTCTGAGAGTGTAATTAATTGAATGGTATACAACGATTGGAACGCTGTGTTCCTGTTGAGCATTAACTTTGGTACCTGCAATCTCATTAGAAAGTTGGATGCTTTTATGTGGGTTAGCGATATCTATTTTAGAACCATGTGGGGGTTCACAGTTGGCCTTACTTGTGCCAGAGGTGACCTGAGGAGATGATTCACTTGTCTTAGTCGGCAAACGTTTCCTTTTATAGAAAACCTTAAGTTCAGGCTTAGGTGATGTGTCATCCTCTTCAATTTCCTCCCTAGTAGTATTAGTAGAATCGGAGACTATCCTAGTTAAAGGGCACTCGTTTCCTACAAGAGTGAATGTTCTACCAGTGGGGCGCCACATTTTACCAATGGGTTTGATTTTAGCTACCCACTGGGATTTAAGTCTAGCACGGGAGTTCACCTCATTAAGTAATTTCTTGATACAAGAATCATGATTGGCTTTAAAGACACATTTCCTACATGTTTTACAAGTAGCATATTTAATGTCCGAGTAAGATCTAGAATTCCTAGATGATTGATTGATGCTCCTAGGATGTGACATTCTACGGTTAGCAGTGTCGGGTAAACTAGAAGGCATCTGACTAGGTTTGAAATTCCTATCTCTTACTTGTGTCTTTAGCTTAGCTTCCCTTAGACCAAATGTATGGCGAACATCATTTGAACTAGTTCGAGACGTGTTCTTTGGACTATGTCTAGGGAGACTAGAGGCAATCACGTGATTAGGTCTTGCACAAGCTGTTTTAGTCACATTGGGCATAGATAGTGGAGTGACTGGTCTAGAAAGATGAACCATATCAACTTGGGACGCAAACCGCGGTCTCGAGGATTTTGGTCGCTCGGATCTAAATGCAGTCGGTTGTCTAACAGACTGAATTTGAGGCGGTTTCCCCAAGATTGATGGTTTTTCAAGCTTAGTATCCACACTAGATCCTTTAGTTTTTCTCAATTCATTTTTCAATGCAGCTATAGCAAATACCTTTTCCTGTACTTGAGCCTTTAAAGTCTCATTTTCTTTGAACAATTCATCTTGGGATGCCAACTTAGATTCAAGCAACTTAATTTGTTTCAAAAGATTATCCTATTCAGCTTTAGAATCTAGAACTATTTGATCCAATTTTCGTTCAACGTTTGATTTTTCAAGTTTTTCAAAATATGTTTCAAACTTGTAAGTTCTCTTAGAAAATTCAAGTGTGGCATCCTCAAGATCTTTAGATTGCTGAGCTACAATCATTTCGAGCTCTTTAACCTTGGAATCAGAAGCAGTTAATGAAACATTCATAAGACAATTATCATGATTGTTAGCATTTTGAACACTTTCTCTCCCATTATGACGCACATCAGATGAATCAGAAGTGGTATTTCTATCACTCTTTTCCATCCCATGTTTGTCATAACTAGGTTCAGAATGCTCAATATGTGGCATTTCATCAGCATATACAACATTACATTGTACCATGTTCGTATGCACTTCGTCAGAAACTGGAATGGTGTCATCATAAGAGATGTTTGGAACATTCCCTGACGTGTTACTGAAGTCATGCTTAACTGTTGATTCCATGTCCTTGCAATCTTTAGCAGCCTCCAATTCGTCAATCGTATGACCATTTTCTCTTGCATCGTAGAATCTTGCACTCCATTATCACACGCTTGCTGAAGTCGGGATTTTTCATAAATCGAAGACGAGACCGATGTCAAGAGTTTCAATAGTGTACCAAAGAAAACTTGAAGCTCGGTATGTGTGTCTCGAAAAAATGACTGGTAGATCGCTGAACTTTCAGACTTGATGATGTTGAATTGGAGGAAAGGCGTGAATTATGTCACGAGAGCTTGATATGCAGATTCTGATGCAGAATGATTAAAGTCTGCTTTGTGAGGTTGCTCAGCTAGTTGGTTCAAGGTGATGTGTATTGAATCAATGAATGTATAACGATCTTGACCAAAGAGTGTCACAAAATTGATCCCTCCTTCAATCCATGAAAGAGTCACAAGATGAGACTGAAGTAGTTGAAATGACGTGATGCCACTTCTTCTAGCGTTGTCTTGCATTTGACGCGATTCTCCCTCTTGAGATGTCGAATTTAACGAATCCATTGAAGTTCGATGAACAATGACGTTAAGGATTACGATCGATGAAAAAATCCGTCTTCACTTTCAGATAATAATACCCGATTAAATTCGTAGCCACTAAAAAATTTAAATGTAGCCCATTTTCTCGGTCTCGTCAAAAGAATTTTGACACTTTGTCTCGATATTTGTTTTCAAATCTTGTCTCCTTTGTCTCGTCACTTTAGACTTCAAGTCCGGACACAAAACTTTTTACCCGTTAAATATTTTACTACTTTGGATCTTTCGAAAAAACGCGCCTTAACAAGATATACCAAATCCAAATATATCAGTTGACAAAAAATACAAAATTAACTTGACTAAAAAACCAAATATATCAAATTGATAATTTTGACTTTAGCTTGATACACAAAATCTCGGTCAAATAATCAATCACAAAAATCTTGATATCTCCAATTTAAAAATTCTCCAATTTATATTCGGTCACTCTAAAAATCTTAATATCTCCAATTTAAAAATCTTGATGACTTTGTCTCGTCACTTTAAAAATTCTCCATGTGGAAAAACGTGGCTAAATATCTCCAATTTAAAAATTCGGTGCAATGAGAATTGTTTAACAAGTGTATATATATTAATTCCCTAAAAACACTCATTTACCCTTAATCCCACACATAGAGTTCTCCATCCCAAAAACCAATCACACAATCTTCCAAAACTCACACCCTTACAATATTCGCTCACCCTAATCTGCTATCTGGGTTCTTTGTTTACTCCGCCCCACTCACACTACTCCAACCCCAAGCACCATATTCACTTTTCTCTCAACCCTAATATTACTTACTAAATCACACAGCCACCAACTTGATAACTGTAACACCCCATTTTGATAAATGGAATGTCACACGTAATTATGGCGTGTCATCAAAGCATGCAAGGTAATATGTACTAAAACATACATGACCATAGGGAAAACCGGAATCAAACATCGGTTCCCAAACATAAGCCCAAAACATAATAGTAAAGGAAATAAGAAATGACTAAACAAGCATAGGTATATGAAGGCAAAGGAATAAGTCTTTGGCAGCTTCCATCCTATGCACGTCCTCCAAATGCTCGAGTCCTGGGTACCTGCCGTTTTGGAAACATGAAAGGAAAACGGCTGAGCATAACGCTCAGTGCACGGATATACAACATAGTATGAATGGCTGAAACATAAATAAGACTAATAGCAGCAAAAATGTATAAGTCCTGGAAAACATGGTATAACTTAGTAAAACTGTTTTATAGTTTGAAAAGCCTTATGTTTATCTTATAAAAACTATTTAACATGTTAACCATTAAGCCAATATAGGTCATGAAATATCAACGTGCATGAATACTTGGAGGGGTGACCTCGTCATGCAAATTAGAGGGGTTGCCTCTAATTTAGTATACTGGTTTGGGTAGGAGGGATCAGCTCCTTGTGAAGGATGCAAGGCACACACCACATTCACCTAAATAATCTGCTGAAAACATGTAACCTAGGATGCACCCATACGCCCCACCTGATAATAATAATATGGCCAAAAGCTGAAAGGGACGCCATGAGCTATCACTCCGCCGTGGTGAAGCCATAACACTGGTGCCTCCAATGTTATGGTTATGGTACCTCCATAACTAGGTGAAACTGGTCATGCATGTATATGGCTTTAGGTATCTAATTAAACATAAGCAATCAAAACATATAAAACATATACTAGGGAAAAAAGTTGGCTTCATACGGGAAATCCTAATAAGGAAGAATGTCCATACTGAAAGGACGGAGAATCCATACCTTGTGTCCAGTGAACGAAGAAGACGAACAGAAGAGAGTCCTACTTCGGTATCACTAATGCTACATAAATACATACGTGTATAAGTATCTGATTACTGAGTACGTAACTGGTTTTATATCATGTCTTAGCTTGTTTTATATGTTTATGTCATATTTTATTGACTAAGGCTTTATACTGTGTTTATCATGTATTCTGTCTATTCTGATTAAGTATTACTTGTATTTCTTGTATTATTATACTTGTGTTATAATAAGTAACTTTCTAAAAAATAGCAGGTTTCCTAAAATAAAAAGTTTCCAAAAATAGAAAGTTTCCAAAAAAAGATTATTTCCAAAAATAGAAATTTTCCAAAAATAGAAAGTTTCCAAAAATAGAAAGTTTCCAAAAATAGAAAGTTTTCATAAATAGATTAGGTCCCTTAATTAAATAAGTTTCTAAAAATAGAAAGTTTCCATAAACAGATTAGCTGCCTTAATTAAATAAGTTTCTAAAAATAGAAAGTTTCCATAATTAGAAATAAGCTGGATTATTAAGCTAATAATATATAAGCTTACGTTTTACTGATTAATATTCTAAGTCATGTGATATATAGTATAGTTTATTAATTATTACTTGTAAATTAAATAAACTATAGGTTATAAAATTTAATTAAATATAACATGATTTAATTAAATAAAAGGTAATAATACTTAGGTTAAACCATGAATTAATATTTATTATTAATATAACCTAAGTCATGAAAATTAATTAATTATATGTCATGTTTACTAATTAATTATATAGTCTAACTTAATAATAAATACTTAGGTTATAATCCATGTATTATTAATAATAATAATAATAACCTAAGTCATGTTGTAATTAAATTAATTAAATAACATGACAAATTAATTTAATTTGCCTTGGAATTATTTAACTTGTAAAAATAATAATTAACCTTGAAAAAGAACCCGTGAACCGAACCTATGTTTTAAACTAAACATGTCATGAAACGGACCCGTAAACCCGTGAACCGGCCTACAACCCTTAACCATGGTAAACCACCACCGGCCCACACCGGTGGTGCGTGTGGTGTTCCAACCGAGACCCCCTAAACCACCAAGGATAACCCCGACATGCGTCGGGGTCCCTTGGTCCTCTCGGCCGAACCACAAAACCAAACCGAGACCTTGTGGTCTCGGTTGGTGGTGATCAAACAACCACCGAGAGCCCTTGGCTCTTGGTTCTACCCATAGCTGAACCAAACACCCCCTTAAACCATGTATTTTAATATCCCTTGATTAGATCTAAGTGTTATTTAACTTGTTTTAATAACCCATGATTTCATGTTCTTAGATCTAATAAATAATTGAAAGAAAAGGTTTAAGAAGATTACCGATTCATGGATCAAAAGGAATTTACTAACACGAACATCCTTGCTATAAATTGGATCTACCAAGATCAACAAACACCCCCTTGGTGGTGTTTGTATGTGGCGGAAACAAAGGGAGAAGGAGGAGGCTAGGGTTTTTGTTTTTTTTTTCTAATTCTCTGTAAAATGAAAACATGAACTCCCTTCTTTTCTATTTAGTAAAAAAAAAAATTGGGTTAGGCCCCTTCCTTGTCCCTAATTTCGTGGGTATGTGGGCCCCCAAAGGGAAAACCGGTTGTTTTCACGTGTTCTAGTTATTTACGTGATCTCGTGTCGTGTTTACGTGATTTAATTATTAATTGTTCGTGTCGTAAAATATATTTATACGTAATCGTAATAAATATACGTAGATACATAATAATAGGTTCGTGATCATTTACGTTCATTATTTTCATGTTCGTGATTATAATTATTGTCGATAATAATTATCGTGTCTTAATACGTAATAAATACTTATCGTGTAAAAACACGTACGTAATACTTGTAAATTCTTATTCGTGAAACATAAACGTGCTAAATAAGGAAAGTTCTAATCATGTACGTACGATTATATGTGTACTGTTCATGGTAAAAGCGTGCGGGTTTTACAACTCTTCCCCCTAAAAAGAATAATTCGTCCACGAATTATAGGTAACGTAAACTGAAAGAGAAACATACCTGAATCAAACTGAGAGAGTATGTAAGATAAAAGGACATGCAGGGGACATGATAGAAAGGAACGTGGAACGTGACATGGCTAAAAGGACATGGAACGTGACGTGACTAAAAGAGTCTTACTGAATTATAGAAAGATGAGAGGATAATATCCGGATGGACTCGTCCGTTTCCAAGTGGCTTCCCTCTAGGAATGGTTTGTGACAACCGTAGTTTTGAGGTTCGTCACTTGGTCTTACTTTTAGGTTATTTTATGTGTGACTACTTGATTTTTGTGCTTACGTGTTTATGTTGTGTGAACGAGGTTGGTGTGATTATTGTTTATGAGTATAGAGTACTCATAAGTAAATCGAGGTACGGTTAATTCATGTTCATGAGATCAAAATTAGTGACTATGAAATGAAATGGTGGTATTTTGGTGGTTACGTATACGTATAAGTATTATAGTAATAGTGTATTTTTTTAGGATTTACGGTTTAGCATTTAGAGGTCTCGGATAAGGTAATTAGCCATATGAATATTTTTCGGGATGGTTTTAAGTCATTTAGGACATAGTTATAAAGTTTATTTAAAAATTTGAGATTTTCTTTAAAAGTGTATATTTTACGTCTTTTACGATAAAACGCGTAAAATAGACTAGTTTTACGGTTTTGGGGTTTTAGAAGCTTTAGGAGCTGTAATAAATTAAGACAAATTAAGGTAATGTTAGTAACTTATTATTTAACAATAAAAAAAGAAAAAAAATATAAATATGTATATAGGCGGTTATTAGGCCGGCCTAAACAAAAAAAAAAGGAAAAAGGGGATTTAAGGTAAGTAGTGTTTGGGTTGGGCTAGGACTTTTGTTATATAAGGAAACCTTACACCAAAACAAATCATATTTTTTTTTCTCCTGGAACATTCAGTCGACGGCATAAGAGAGCTTTTAGGGTTTTCTGTATTTTTTTTCATTCTCCATTTAATTAAAGGTAAACCTTCTTAAACCTTTTTGATTGAATTGTTTTTATGATTAAATTAATCATTCTTATGATGGATTAGGGTTAGGGTTTATATAAAATCAGTAAATTAATGATGTTATAATCATATTGGGATGATCATATAATCTAGGGCTTGTATAAGATGGGGTTATGGGTAATTAATTAGTTCAATTTGTTTAAAACCCGTTTTTAAAAACTGGGCAGATTTTGAGTCAATTGTTTTGATCATATCAGGAGTTCTATAAACTCTTATTTTACGATACAAGTACCCCTGGAAAGCTATTTGAAGTGGCTTTCCAATGCAAGAAACGAGAACTAAATTGGAGGTCGGGAAGTGGGTCAAAAACAGGTTACAACAGTCGGAGGTCAAAACAGTTTTGAATTCAGCCTGTTTTCTTTTTAAGTTTTGGGTTGTTTGGGGCACTTAGGGTTGCATTGGGATCTTCTCACGAACGTGAGAGATGGGTTATATATTGTAGTTAATATCTGCACTTGGGCTAAGGTGGTGGTTTAGGGTAAGACCCCTTAATGGTAAAAAACTTTTAGTACGTTTAAAATCAGGAAATCTGGAATGACAAAAGTAGATATATATATATATATATATATATATATATATATATATATATATATATATATATATATATATATATATATATATATATATATATATATATATATATATATATATATATATATATATATATATATATATATATATATATATATATATATATATATATATATATATATATATATATATATCGGGGCCTTAACAGTAGCTTTAAGGTTAGGGAAAGTGGGAGGTGTTAGCCAACATATGTAAGGGTATGAATATTCCTTTTACAGAAACCATGGGTAGGTTTAAGTGGGCGTTTGACCTAAAGTTTTGAGACCTAAACTGGGACTGTTTTGGGTAAAATACGAACGGGTTAGTTATTAAATTTAACCAAGTTAAGGACTTGTTAAGGAAGGGTAATGGGGTAATTAGAGCTTATTAATGAGGTATATATGTGAGAATAGGCTAGATGTCGATCATAGGTTAATGAGCCATCTTAGTGATTGGTTCGTTTATTGATTTCGTGTTTTTGGTTTGTTAGCTTGTTGCTAGTGCAAGGACGTGTGAAGGAGCTATCAGGTGAGTGTTCATAGTCCCATGTTTATCTTTGTTTTTGACTTCCAGATGGGATGGAAGAGACACTGTGTTGAGTTGTTTCTAAATTGTTGCTGTGAATGTTTTATGGTTGTGATGGACTTGTGTGTACATTTATGTGATTAACTGTAATGCGATTTTTGATATGTTATTGTGGTTTGACAAGGTAGTGGCCTTGTGGTTTGACAAGGTAGTGGCCTTGTGGTTTGCCAAGGTAGTGGCCTTGGGATAGGTACATAGGGTGATCATCTAAGGTACCATGATGTTGTTTGGCAAGGTAGGAGCCTTGGATTTGTTTGGTATGATTGGTCTTGATTGATAGTTGTTAATACATAATTGTAACACATTGTCCATATGTTCTTTTGTTGATGATTGTTATTCACAGCTTATAACTGATTTAGTGTTGGAGTCTAAACCTATGACTCTCACCAACTTTATGTTGACGTGTTTTAGTGTCTCTTTCAGGTGATACTATGGTTAAGCATGAGAACGTAAGTGGCTAGGATTGGAGAAGCTTAGGATTTCATATAGAAGGAGAATCCCTGTTTCCTTCTTAGTTTTTATTTGATTGTTCTTTTAATAAGTGATACTGTGGCACACATATGTTTGTTGGTATGTTATTTGTTGTCTTGGGTAAGAAGTAGGACTGTTACTTACTTACCTAGACCCCTTGCATTTGTTGAGATATTGTCATGACCTTCGTGTCACCATTTTTATGACATTTCTTATTTCATATAGTTGTCTCTATAGACACGCCATGTTGTGATGATATCCATACGTCGCGCCCCATCTTCCGCCATGGTGCGGTGTGACAGAATGGTATCGGAGACAGTGGTTATAGAGAATTAGGTTGCCTAGTCGCGTAGCCTAGCTTAAGGGTCCCTGCATATAGGCGTCATAGGAGTATGTGTGCATTTTATAATAATTGATGTGTTTGAATGTTATTTTGAGATGTTGTTAAGTTAGGAACTAATATGGTTCATACTTGACCACATAATATTTTCCTTTCGGGTTTTAACTAGTGCGGGTTTAACTACCATCGTCCACGCTAGTCATCTTGGTACTTTGCTAGAAAATGTATGTTATGATTTATGATTTAATGCATGATAGCATCTGTTTTTTTTGTTATGTTATACTATGTATCTGATGAGTGATATTTTCTTTTAATGTTTAAGTCATGCCTTCTGAGAGACAAATAGTGGTGCAAGTCCCTGGAATTAGGAGGTTAAGATGCAACGTACGTACAAACTATAGAAGGAAAATTCCAGAGGCGTGGTATCCATGCGAGGCGATAGAACACATGTCTAGGGCAAAAGTGAACTGGGCGTGGGTATATAAGACAGTCCTAACAATAACATCTAAGGAAGGGAATAAGGAGGTACTATTGAGGACTGTCAAGACTAAACCAGTTTATTCATGGGATAACAATAATGAAGGAGAAGTAAGCGATACCGAATCCGATACCGAATCCACTGAATCCAATAGTTATTTGTTTTAAATTTTCCGACTCTTATGGACGGCATGCCTTAAAATTATTTATGTTTTCGTTTGGATTATGTCTACGCTAGTTTAGCTAGACCATGGATTTGTGATGTTTCAAGTTTTGACTATGCTATTTTAATAAATGGAGTTTTGGATTTTATTTTGTGTGTTTATGTGCTTGTGAGTTGATGGATTATGTGTTATGTGTAGTATTAATTTCTTATAAGTGTCATCATAGGAGGGAGTACATTGGTGAAAGGGAACATGTATAATTATGGAGGCCTACATAATTATATATGTGCCACAACACCACTAGACTTTCAAGTATGATTGCATGAAAGAGAATTGATACATGCTTGTATAGCATATGTTGGTAGTATGTATGATTATGATTAGGCGTATGTATGGTGGTAAGTATACTATATGGAGTATTCTGGTAGTTGTTAACGGGTGTCATGTTTTTACTATCAGCATGGTGAACACGCGAAATGGTGCTGGTGGGAGTGGTGGTGATGGAAATCCTGACTTGGCTACTTTGATTGCTGCTCAAATGGCCAACATAATACCAACCATTGTTCAGCAGGTGACTAACAACCTGAACAACAATAATAACAACAATGGTCAAGGAGGAGGTGGAAACAATGGTTGTAGCTATAAGGCATTCACTTCTTGTGGTGCAAGAGAGTATGATGGGAAGGGCGGCGCGGTAGTACTCACCCAGTGGATTGAGAAGATGGAGAATGTAATTCAGATGAGTGGATGCTTACCAAATCAAATGGTCATGTACGTAACTGGTTCACTGGTAGGGAAGGCTTTAACTTGGTGGAACACCCAAGTTCAAGCAAGGGGAAGAGTTGCTGCAAATGCTATGGCTTGGGCCGATTTTAAAGCTCTTATGACTACGGAGTTTTGTCCAAGCAATGAGATGGAGAAGCTGGAAAATGAGTTTTGGGGACATGCTATGGTTGGAGCGGCTCATGCAGATTACACAGATTGCTTCAATGAATTGGCAAAGCTGGTTCCCCATTTGGTTACCCCTGGGGCGAACAAGATTAAGCGGTACATTGCTGGATTACCTCCTCAGATCAGGGGAATGATTAAGGCTACTCAGCCTAACACAATACAACAGGCCATACTAACGACAGGAATACTTACTGAGGAGGCTGTATCTAGTGGAACTTTGGTCAAGGCGGGAGATAAAAGAAAGGAGCCAGAAGCCGCGAAGTCGCCTGACACCAACTGGAAGAATGCTAAGAAGGCGAAAGATGGAAGAAATTTTGCCATGAGGGTGCCTCAAGGTTCTGGAAATCCGAACAACAACAATGCTGCCTGCCGGACCTGCTCTAGGTTCCATCCAAGAGGTACACCATGCCAGACATGCTACAATTGCCAGAAACCGGGACACTTTGCCAGAAAATGTGACGCACCTAACAAAAACGCAACACCAATCCAGTCTGTAAGGATGAATGTCACCGGGGGAAATTGTTTTGAGTGTGGACAACCCGGGCATTTCCAGAGGGAGTGTCCTAGATTGGTTGGAGCAACCAACCAGGGCAGAGGCCAATTAGCTTTGGAGGGAAGTCGAGGAAACCAAGGCGGTGGAAACCGGAACAATGCTAACCGCAACAATGGGAACACTGAGAATCAGAACTGGAACAGGAACGAGGGAAATCAGAATAGGGGAAATCGGAATGGAGGCAGGGTTTACCTTGCAAATGCAGTAGAAGCGGTTCAGGACCCGAATGTAGTCACGGGTACGTTTTCTGTTAACAATCACCTCGCTACGATTCTTTTTGACTCTGGGGCAGATTTTAGTTTTGTGTCGTCTCAATTCGTGCCTTTGTTAGATATGAACCCTAGTGTAGCGAAACCAGGATATGTGATTGAAATAGCTAGTGGTAAGCAAGAAGAAGTAGATAAGATATTTTTGAACTGCAAATTAGAGTTGGGAGAATTTAAGTTCACCATAGATTTAATCCCTCTAGGACATGGGAGCTTCGATGTAATCATTGGGATGGATTGGTTATCGAAGCATAGGGCTGAGCTAATGTGTCATGAAAAGATTGTTAAGATACCCATAGGCGATATGAAGGTGTTATACGTGTACGGAGAAAGGAATGAGAAGAAGACCAGGTCCCTTATGAATGCCAAGGATGATGAGCCACAAATCAATAAGATTCGAGTAGTAAGAGAGTTCGTCGATGTATTCCCGGATGACTTGATGGGGTTACCACCGGTGAGACAAGTAGAGTTTAAGATTGACTTAGTACCCGGGGCAACACCCGCAGCGAAGTCACCATATCGTCTAGCACCGTCAGAGATGCAAGAATTAGCCGAGCAACTTAAGGAATTACAGGATAAGGGTTTCATTCGACCAAGTTCTTCTCCATGGGGAGCGCCGGTGCTATTTGTCAAGAAGAAGGATGGATCTTTTCGAATGTGTATTGATTATCGGGAGTTGAACAAGCTGACCATTAAGAACCGTTATCCTCTCCCAAGGATTGACGATTTATTTGATCAGCTGCAAGGAGCAAGGTACTTCTCAAAAATTGACCTTAGGTCCGGTTATCACCAACTAAGGGTCTGTGAGGAGGACATACAAAAGACCGCGTTCAGAACAAGGTACTGACACTTTGAATTCACCGTTATGCCATTTGGATTGACAAACGCGCCAACAGTGTTCATGGATCTAATGAACCGAGTGTGCAAGCCATATCTAGACAAATTTGTCATAGTCTTCATTGATGACATACTTATCTACTCTAAGACGGAGGAGGAGCATAACCAACATTTGAGATCGGTATTGGAGCTGCTCAGGAAGGAGAAACTTTATGGGAAGTTCTCCAAGTGTGAATTTTGGCTGCAAGAGGTACAATTTATGGGGCATGTAATCGATAATGATGGCATACATGTAGACCCAAAGAAGATTGAAGAAGTAAAGGATTGGAAGGCACCTACTACACCGTCAGAAATAAGGTCATTCTTAGGCTTGGCAGGATATTACAGGAGATTTATAGAGAATTTCTCTAGAGTATCAAAGCCTTTGACACTGTTGACCCAAAAGAATCAGAAGTATGAATGGGGCGAAGAGCAAGAACATGTGTTTCAGACACTAAAGGATAGGTTGTGTAATGCACCTATCTTGTCTTTACCAGAAGGGGTGGAAGATTTTGTGGTTTACTGTGATGCGTCCAACCAGGGTTTGGGATGTGTTCTTATGCAGCGAGACAAGGTCATAGCTTATGCATCACGACAATTGAAAAACCATGAGAAGAATTACACCACACATGACTTGGAACTAGGAGCTGTAGTCTTTGCTCTCAAGATATAGATACATTACTTGTATGGGATGAAAAGTGTGATCTTTACGGACCACAAAAGTTTGTGGCACATCTTTGATCAGAAAGATTTGAACATGAGGCAGAGACGATGGTTGGAGTTATTTTGTGATTATGACTGTGAGATTAAGTATCAACCTGGGAAGGCCAATGTGGTGGCAGATGCGCTAAGTAGGAAGGAGAGGCTAAAACCAAAGAGAGTAAGGGAAATGAGCATAACAATTTCAGACAACTCTTAAGGATAGAATTCGGGCAGCACAAATAGAGGCCGTAAAGGAAGAAAGGCTGGTTGAAGAAAATCTACATACTATGGATCAGTACATGGAAGAAAGAGGAGATGGTTGCAAGTATTACTTGGATAGAATCTAGGTTCCGTTGTTTGGCGATACAAGGAAGGTGATATTGGATGAAGCTCATACGTCGAGGTATTCGATACACCCAGGAGCTGATAAGATGTATCGGGACATAAGAGATATGTATTGGTGGCCAGGAATGAAGAAGGATGTAGCTTTGTACGTTAGTGAATGTTTGACTTGCTCCAAGGTGAAGGCTGAACATCAAAGACCGTCAGGGTTACTGCAACAACCAGAGGTTCCTAAATGGAAGTGGGAGAATATTGCCATGGACTTCATTACAAAACTGCCAAGGTCTAACAGTGGAAATGATATGATTTGGGTAATAGTGGACAGACTGACTAAGTCTGCCCATTTTGTGGCAATGAAGGAGGATGATAAGATGGAAAGGTTTGCCAAGAAATACTTGGAACATGTGGTGGCAAAACATGGAGTACCGGTGTCGATCATATCAGATAGAGATAGCAGGTTTACGTCTAGATTTTGGGGACTAATGCAGAAGGCTTTGGGTACGAGGCTGGATATGAGCACAGCTTATCATCCACAGACGGATGGACAGAGTGAGAGGACTATACAAACACTGGAGGACATGTTAATAGCATGTGTGATAGATTTTGGAGGAAGTTGGGAGAATCATCTAGCGTTGGCAGAATTCTCGTACAATAATAGCTACCATGCTAGTATAGAGTGTGCACCGTTTGAGGCACTCTATGGTAGGAAGTGTAGGTCACCGCTGTTATGGGCTGAAGTAGGAAGTAGCCAACTAATTAGACCGGAGATGGTACAGGAGACTACGGATGCGATTACCGTGCTTAAGGAAAAATTGAAGGCGGCTAGAGATCGACAAAAGAGCTATGCGGACAAGAGGCGTAAGCCGTTGGAATTTGGGGTTGGGGACAAGGTGATGCTAAAGGTTTCACCATGGAAAGGGGTGATGCGGTTCGGGAAGAAAGGGAAGTTAGCACCTAGATTTGTGGGGCCATTTGAAATCCTTGAAAGGATTGGGCTAGTGGCATACAGGTTGAGATTATCGGAAGAGTTAAGTAGTGTACATGATGTGTTTCATGTCTCAAACTTGAGGAAATGCTTAGCAAGAACTGACTTGCAAGTGTCGGTGGACGATATTAGTATAGATGCGAGCCTTCGTTTTATTGAAGAGCCGATAGAGATTATGGACTGTGAAGTTAAAAACTTGAAAAGAAGTAAGATACCGTTAGTTAAGGTTAGGTGGAATTCTAAACGTGGACCGGAGTTCACGTGGGAACGGGAAGATTTTATGAGGAGTAAGTATCCTCAGCTGTTCGTTAATGACGATCCTAAGGAGTAAATCTCGGGACGAGATTTCTATTAGGAGGGAGTGATGTGACAACCGTGGTTTTGAGGTTCGTCACTTGGTCTTACTTTTAGGTTATTTTATGTGTGACTACTTGATTTTTGTGCTTACGTGTTTATGTTGTGTGAACGAGGTTGGTGTGATTATTGTTTATGAGTATAGAGTACTCATAAGTAAATCGAGGTACGGTTAATTCATGTTCATGAGATCACAATTAGTGACTATGAAATGAAATGGTGGTATTTTGGTGGTTACGTATACGTATAAGTATTATAGTAATAGTGTATTTTTTTTAGGATTTACGGTTTAGCATTTAGAGGTCTCGGATAAGGTAATTAGCCATATGAATATTTTTCGGGATAGTTTTAAGTCATTTAGGACATAGTTATAAAGTTTATTTAAAAATTTGAGATTTTTTTAAAAGTGTATATTTTACGTCTTTTACGATAAAACGCGTAAAATTGACTAGTTTTACGGTTTTGGGGTTTTGGAAGCTTTAGGAGCTGTAATAAATTAAGACAAATTAAGGTAATGTTAGTAACTTATTATTTAACAATAAAAAAAAGAAAAAAAATATAAATATGTATATAGGCGGTTATTAGGCCGGCCTAAACAAAAAAAAAGGAAAAAGGGGATTTAAAGTAAGTAGTGTTTGGGTTGGGCAAGGACTTTTGTTATATAAGGAACCCTTACACCAAAACAAATCATATTTTTTTTCTCCTGGAACATTCAGTCGACGGCATAAGAGAGCTTTTAGGGTTTTCTGTATTTTTTTTTCATTCTCCATTTAATTAAAGGAAAACCTTCTTAAACCTTTTTGATTGAATTGTTTTTATGATTAAATTAATCATTCTTATGATGGATTAGGGTTAGGGTTTATATAAAATCAGTAAATTAATGATGTTATAATCATATTGGGATGATCATATAATCTAGGGCTTGTATTAGATGGGGTTATGGGTAATTAATTAGTTCAATTTGTTTAAAACCCGTTTTTAAAAACTGGGCAGATTTTGAGTCAATTGTTTTGATCATATCGGGAGTTCTATAAACTCTTATTTTACGATCCAAGTACCCCTGGAAATCTATTTGAAGTGGCTTTCCAATGCAAGAAACGAGAACTAAATTGGAGGTCGGGAAGTGGGTCAAAAACAGGTTACAACAGTCGGAGGTCAAAACAATTTTGAATTCAGCCTGTTTTATTTTTAAGTTTTGGGTTGTTTGGGGCACTTAGGGTTGCATTGGGATCTTCTCACGAACGTGAGAGATGGTTTATATATTGTAATTAATATCTGCACTTGGGCTAAGGTGGTGGTTTAGGGTAAGACCCCTTAATGGTAACAAACTTTTAGTACGTTTAAAATCAGGAAATCTGGAATGACAAAAGTAGATATATATATATATCGAGGCCTTAACAGTAGCTTTAAGGTTAAGGCAAGTAGGAGGTGTTAGCCAACATATGTAAGGGTATGAATATTCCTTTTACAGAAACCATGGGTAGGTTTAAGTGGGCGTTTGACCTAAAGTTTTGAGACCTAAAACTGGGACTGTTTTGGGTAAAATACGAACGGGTTAGTTATTAAACTTAACCAAGTTAAGGACATGTTAAGGAAGGGTAATGGGGTAATTAGAGCTTATTAATGAGGTATATATGTGAGAATAGGCTAGATGTCCATCATAGGTTCATGAGCCATCTTAGTGATTGGTTCGTTTATTGATTTCGTGTTTTTGGTTTGTTAACTTGTTGCTAGTGCAAGGACGTGTGAAGGAGCTATCAGGTGAGTGTTCATAGTCCCATGTTTATCTTTGTTTTTGACTTCCAGATGGGATGGAAGAGACACTGTGTTGAGTTGTTTCTAAATTGTTGCTGTGAATGTTTTATGGTTGTGATGGACTTGTGTATACATTTATGTGATTAACTGCTATGCGATTTTTGATATGTTATTGTGGTTTGACAAGGTAGTGGCCTTGTGGTTTGACAAGGTAGTGGCCTTGTGGTTTGCCAAGGTAGTGGCCTTGGGATAGGTACATAGGGTGATCATCTAAGGTACCATGATGTTGTTTGGCAAGGTAGGAGCCTTGGATTTGTTTGGTATGATTGGTCTTGATTGATAGTTGTTAATACATAATTGTAACACATTGTCCATATGTTCTTTTGTTGATGATTGTTATTCACAGCTTGTAACTGATTTAGTGTTGGAGTCTAAACCTATGACTCTCACCAACTTTATGTTGACGTGTTTTAGTGTCTCTTTCAGGTGATACTATGGTTAAGCATGAGAACGTAAGTGGCTAGGATTGGAGAAGCTTAGGATTGCATATAGAAGGAGAATCCCCGTTTCCTCCTTAGTTTTTATTTGATTGTTCTTTTAATAAATGATACTGTGGCACACATATGTTTGTTGGTATGTTATTTGTTGTCTTGGGTAAGAAGTAGGACTGTTACTTACTTACCTAGACCTCTTGCATTTGTTGAGATATTGTCATGACCTTCGTGTCACCATTTTTATGACATTTCTTATTTCATATAGTTGTCTCTATAGACACTCCATGTTGTGATGATATCCATACGTCGCGCCCCATGTTCCGCCATGGTGGGGTGTGACACGGTTCCTCCACAAGATCTTGACACCACTGATAAATCTTGGTCCTCCTGACCTTGACTTGAAAATACGTAAAATTCCTTGTCATCTACGTGAGATAGATCCCCTGAATTCGATCGAGAAAATAAGAGTTAACGTGCAAGGGTAACTGAAACATTATGATGCAAAATAATCTAACCTAACTGATAATTAGTAACGATGCGCGAGACATATTAAAACGTAGTACGTGAAAAATTTTGAACGTGATACGTGAAGAATTTTGAACGTGATACGTGGAGATATGGTGAATGTAGTATGAGCAAACATATCGTGATCAATGATACTTGTAACATATCGTGAACGTGATATGAGGGACGTGGAATGAACATGACATGTGAAACATATCGTGAACATGGAATACCACTGCGGTACACCAAACGCTACAAGGTGAGACGTGGAATGTGACGTGAAACGTCCATCCGAGGATAGGGAGTTATACTAAACTTGGGTCTGGTCTCTCAAGTTCTTGCAAAACTTCCCAGAACGAAAATGAACGTAAAATCGTAAGCTAAGATACGATCATGAACGTGAATAGTGTCATGAACATGAGTGTGAAAGCAAGTCGTGAAATTAGAACAAGAACGTGAACGTAAATAATGAGCACATATGTGAACCTGTGTCTGACCCGATAGTTGAGGGATTACCAAGTGATCGGTTGAGCCTTGGCTGAAACATGTCTGATCAATCTGTTGGTTCTGAAATCCTTGCGAATGTAAGGATTTTGCAGACTTGAACAAACTGTTGGCGATAACCCAGATAGCATCTTGTTTCTTCTGAGTTTGCGTTAATCTGGTAACCAAAATCCATGGAGATCTTGTCCCATTTCTATTCACAATTTCAGATGATGGAAGAACATCCTAGTTTGTTGGTGTTCTATCTTAACCTGTTGGTATGTCCAGTACTTAGATATGAACGTAATTATATCTTGCTTCGTAGAAACTTGATACATAGAAGTTTGCGAAACTTTAAGTGTCTGAAATTAGAACTTCCTTAGCGTAGGATTTTCTTGGAACCCCTAACGTAGTGTAGGGTTCTCACCTTTATGCATAAGCTGAGTCGTGGTAAGATTAACCGTGATAATCCATGCAATTTAGCGTGTCACTGTAATCAACCAGAATTTAGATTGGAAAATTTCAGGGTGAAATTTCTCCTGTCGTAGAATTTTCAACATAGCGCAAATATGGTCTTCCTGCTCTTCTCTAGACTTAGAAAAGGTTAGGTTGTCATAGATGAAAATACTAATGAATTTGTTTATGAGTTCATGGAAACTTAATTTATTAAGTCCATAATGCTGTTGGAGCATTTATGAGACTAATACAGAGTCATGAATTTATCATGACCAAGTCGTGCACGAATAGCAGTCATGGACATGTCCTGCTCTTTCACTCGTCAATGTTGGCATCATGATCATGAATCCGATCTTGTAAAGTGCTTAACACCGTGATAAGTGTGAAAACACTCATCAATAATGATCCAATTACCATTAAAAACACAGTCAAATACATCATATTTAACTGTTAATTATCAGAATTACGCGTGTATTTGGTGTTTGTATATTTTCAGGTAATATAGGTACATTTGAGACAAACACGAGTTTTCAAGGACTTATTTGATCAAAAGACGAAGAAAAGGATGAAAGATGCTCCAAGGACCTTGTTTGCCAAATTTCCAAAGATGGAGGGTTTAAGTTGAAACTTCTACATAAATGGAGGATGAAAAGGAAGTACTTAAAAGTTTTTAACCATATTTGAAAAGAAATAAGAAAGAGAGGGACCAAATAGGCAAAATAAGTGAAAAGATTTATTCATATCTGGTTAATTGACCAAACCGGTCAAAACTCACAAACAAATAAACACACGTCTTCTCCAAGTGAAGAGAGAGAAAGATACAGTCGGTTTCATCTTCTTCATCTCCCAAACCTGCAAACAAGAATCAAGCACGATCAAGAAAGAATCAAGCGAAGTTTACAACTAGAAAAAGACTCCTTTTGATCTCCTCTACAAGGAGATACTAATCAATTAGATCAAGAGTTAAAGATAAAGAAAGCCCCAAATTGAAGAAAGATGAAGAACAAGTGCAAACCTCGTATTTTCCACGTGTCAATCAATCATTGGTGGAGCCACGTCACTCTACCTCTCCAGACGGCTATAAAAAGAGATGAAGACCTCATTTTGCAACCGGTTAGCTAGGTGTAGTTACACACAGTAGGTTAGGAGTAGATTAGTTATAATTTTGTAACTGTTTTTCTATCATCCTAGCTGTCATTCAGTTTTATAAATTTTGATTCTGTTAATTCAGTTGTAACCGATTCTACTTTCAACCATTAATGGAAGATAAAGCTTTTCTTCATTCATGAAATACATCAATTCTTTTTGATAATCTCATCCAATTTCTATTATGATTCGTGATAATCTTGTATTCATATCTTTTCTTTATACAATTTTTCTTTAGTTTGGTCTAATGTTTTCTACTGGTACACAAGCGAGTGGTTTAATCAATTTTAGACTATTAATAGTTACTGATTTGGTTTACACTCTATTTTCAATGGAAGTAGTTCGTTTAGTTTAGCAAGATAGTTTGAAGCAGTTATTTTTAGTGAAGTTTGATAGAAGTAAATTTGATAATGAGATGATTTAGTTTAATGAACTTAGATTAGTTTTCGATAGGATTTCAGTTAAAAGCTTTGTTTTTAGTCGAGATAGGAGTTTTCAGAATTGTTCTTCTTGAATAAGCTGATTTAGCTTATCGTGGATAAGCTAGGTAGTACTGATAAATGTTTCTGATTAAGCTGCTAATATAGATAGGACAAGTCTTGTATTCTGTTTCGGTTTGATTTTACAGGAACACAAGTTACTGACATGATTGAAGCCGAGTGGATGCACAGTTTTGTCGATTACGTTTGGCTAGAATAGTTGAAGTCGAGTTCAGAATAGTATAGTGGTGTTTGGTTTTAAGCCGGCTCAGCGCCGCGCTTCAACATCAACGGGCTGGCCTGGATGTAGCAGGTCAAGCGCATCGTTTAGATTTTCTTTCCTTTTTGCGATTATATAGTCTAATATGCTAGATAGAGTTGTAGTATGATATTAGTTGTTAACTGACTGAATTTGCTTAATTAGATGATTTTCAATATGTGGTCTTTGTTCATTTGAGTTGTCACTTCCCTTAGTTAGACATGATTTCTGAAATCTGCATTGTCCTTAAGTAGTGTTTGGTTACTGGTTTAAGCAGTAGAGATAGTTGTTTGTTAGGTGTAAAATTTAAGTTGATCAAGTTTAAATCCTGTTTTGGAACATGGAGGTAGCATACTTGTAGTCAAACTCTGATTTTTCGCGAATAATAGAAGTCAAGCAGTAATAGACATGTTTTACATTTAGATTTTATTCATCTGAATACAGTTTTTTAGCTAAAGGTACATAGGATATTAGAAGGTGAATTTGCTTGGAATATATTGTTAAGAATGTCACTTAATACTGTTGTAGTGTAAGCATTTTTAGAGTGTAATAGCTTGCCTAAAATTCAGCTTTTAAAAACTTTGTTTCGTAGTTAGAAAGCCTAGAAATTTAACTGAATTTGTATAAATACAAGTGGTTAACTTTTGGTGATGTTCAATTTTAGTCCTTCACAGTGATAACACATATTACAGTCACAGTCCACGTTTTATATCAGTTAATTCTATTTCATTAGTCACAGTTAGTGGACAGTTAAGTCTCATGGGCTAAGTGAATCATTTGGGCTTAGTTTTGTAACAAGACATTATTTTGAATTCTGAAATTCAGATAGAGTTTAATTTCAGTTGTGAAATCTGTTTTTTTTAGAATCATAATTTTTGATATAAAAGTTTACATATAAAAGTTTACTTTTAAATTTGTATTTTGCAATTTTACATTTGTAGTATAATTTTGTATTTTCATTTTTTATATTCTGTGCATTTAAATGATTTTCGTAATTGCAATGTGTTTTTAGCGTAGTACATATACGTAGTAGTAGATAATATTTTTACATTTTTACATGCTTTGTGCCAAGTAGACATAGAATTCCAAACAAATTTGTATAACCAAGAACAATCAAGTCTTAGCTAGAAAACGTTATATCAATTCGAATTGAGCTGAGAAGACAACTACACTAAAAAACGGAATATTAAATGGCGCCGCTGCCGGTTCTTTTCGTGAAGATTAACGATTTCGAGTGAGACGATTGGATTTTGGGATCCGTTCACTTTGTGAACGTTATTTTTACGTATTATAAATCAAAAAGTTTAAAAAAAAATCAAAAAGATAAAAATACAAAAAAATAAAAAATCACAAAGGCAATTCTTTTCCTAAAGAATTGAACCAAAAAAATAAAAAATCCAAAAAGTAATCTTTTTCCTAAAAGATTACAACAAAAAAATATATATTATTCGTTTTTATCGGTTTTTACGTAGATATAGTATTTTTCTTAAAAAATCAAATAAATACAAAAATATTTTCTATATATTATTATATGTAAATACGTATACATATACGAACAACCAATAAACATATCTTCCATAAGTATTGCCGAGGCAATACACCGTGTTGAGGGGCGTTCCGGTCCTTGACACGCGTATCGATCAAACAAAATAAAGCAAGAATAGATAAATACTTCCAATTGGCAATAATTCGAAGAATACAAACTACTAAAGTGAATAGATAGGCGACGTGCTATAAAATGCCGTCTAAGGGTTAATAGGTACTTAAGTGCTTCGCGCCACCTAACCCCCCGTTCACTAGTGCGTATTCTAAGAAGGAAGGCTTAATTGGAGGTCTTGCACCCAAGTAGTAATTATATATATACTTTCTTGTGGATATTTCATATCGAAACTCGAAGAGGATAATCTTATTCTTTTCAAAGTCGACCGAGGGCTACTCCCTCATTCCTCGTGTTTACTTACACGTGTATTCGCACACGTGTAAATATACCACCTTTGGTGTATTACTTCCTTCCCTGAGGAAGCTTTTAAACGTCATTATACTTGTATATACATTCGGCCACCTTGCTAAACATGGATACTCGTTCCATGTGGGAGATTTTGCAACAACGATCCGCCAACGCTAATTATTCGCCTTGTTCGACTTGTGGTGGTCCACACGAAACTTATTTATGTGATCAAAATAATGGTTATTATGGGGAGGGATATGCTTACAATGGAACCGAGAACCCTAATTTTCAACCTAACACTCAAATGGACTACACTTGTAATGACTATATGGGATATTCCGGTTTTTCATCACAACCTCCACCATCATTTCATGATCAAACCTTTAATGTGCCATACCAAAACCAAGGATTTTCCAATTATGAAGGTTTTCAAAACAATGGAAATTTTCAAGGCTATAATCAAGAAACCTTTCATAATCAAGGATTTTCAAACAATGAAGGCTTTCAAAATGATGAGAATTTTCCTTGCCATAATCAAGACACTTTTCAACATCAAGGATCTTCATATTTGACCACTTTGCCACACTTGGTTAATCGTCCTATGTTGGAGATATTACAAGACGAGCAATATCGAGCTATGTATGGGCCTTGTGCGACTTGTGGAGCATCGCATAATGAAAATAATTGTGATCTATACGCGAGTAATTATGATCAAGGGTTTGATGAGGATTTTCAAAATCAAGAATTTTTAAATCAAGACGATTTTCAAAATGAAGAAAATTTTCAAAGTCCTAATAAAAAAACCGTTAACAATCAAGGCATTTATCATTTCTTGAGTAAAGACGCTTTTAATATGGTAATGCAAGCACTTGAGTCAATGCAAGAGTCAACTGATCCAAAAATCTTAGGCTTGAGCACATACGTCTTGCAACACATGAGACCGAACGATGCTTTACCTGATGATGAACCTTCTTTGAGAGTAGATGTTGAGGATGATACACTTAGTGATGTTCCTATTGTAGACCCTTCCATCTCTCCACCGACTATACTTGAGCCATACACACCTTCATCACCTTTACCTCACGTGGAACCCACCGACTCTTTAACCATGGGGGACGAGCCTCTTAGCACTAATACAAACACCGATTTGGAAGAATTAACCGTTTCTAGTGTTGAGAACCTTATCCCAATCCAAAGAGAGCTTGAGAGGGTTTCCAATGAACCATGTGATGAGCTTTGTGTTGATACCTCTTCTCCTCATGATCACATTGAGATTTTATCACATATTGACCTTCATGCTACTACTAGTGATTTTGGTGATTTTGATCTTGATGAATTGTTTAAAGAAAGGGATAATGAGATTGAGGAAGAGTTTGTGAAAGACTTTCCACAAATGGAGGATGAAAATTGTGATTCTAGTGACGCGTCTTATGCTATATCATCCGATGATTTGTCTTGTCAAGATAACATTCCTAATTTGGATGAAGAGTTTGCTCCTATAGGAAACGTGGATCCTTCTCCTCTACCACCTTGTGATTCTTGTGATTCTTGTGATGAAACCTTTGATGATCCTTATGATAGTGATGAGTCTTTTACTTCTGATGATGATGACTCCATTTCTTCTATGACTCCTTCACCTATTCCTCTAAGTAATTTTGTGATACATTCAAATCCTCTTTTTGAGACATGTTTTGATAACCCACTTTTTGAGGAGTGTGAAGAACCTAATAATGAGTCTATAGAAGAAGAACCCTTGATTGATATTCCTTCACTGGTTTTTGAGGATACACCTATTGATTTTCATGCGCATATCATCCCTTTGAGTGATTCTCTCATTAATACACCTCCTTTTGAGCCTTATGTTCCCACCCTCCCACCCTTGAAGTTGGTTATTGATGAAGATCCTTTCCTCTTAGAGATTGATACTTTTTCATCTGAGGCACCTTTAGAACTCAAAACCTTTGATATGGACTCTTTTATGGAGATTGATGCCACCATAGAGGATACTCTTGCACATTTTGATATAGAGGTCGACGATAGTGTTTCTAATTTGGAAGAGGAGGTTCGTCTTATTACTACATTGCTTTTTGGGAACATAGAGACTACCCCTTCTTTACAAGACACTATTGATCTTGATCCTCCTTTCGCTATGCCTTCTATGGAAGATTACCCACCTTTTGATGATGATGATGAGCCCAATATGGACATAATAGTTATGAATGTTTTGATACCTACACCTTCATATTCTCATGATGCTTTGATTACTAAGGGGGAATCTTATATGGTTGATACGAGTTCATTTTCTTATTTTCCCATGAAGGGAAAGATTTTTGATCCTGGGATACATATGTTTGAAAAAAATTGGTTTTCATCTACTCCACTTAAGAGTGTGCTTTCGATTGATATGGACTTCTTGTATGAGCTTACTTTGGTGATGCTACCTATTTTGGAGTTGTTCGAATGTCGAGATGGAAATTATGTATTTGATCCTGGAGTGCTTCATATTTGAGAGATTTTGTATGTTGGACAAACTTGAGACACGTTGGACCGTTCCATTTATCGAGGCAGATTTGGTAAATCTTATAGTAAATGGCAACGTGCTAAGTTTGATTGTATCATGTGAGACGTGCTTCAAAGTGGATATTCTTTATTCTCCATGATGGTTTCCCCAAGGACAACCTAATTCGGGGCCGAGTCGAGCTAGCGACTTAGGGTTAAAAAAACTCAAGCATTGAATAACTAGGTTAGAAAACATAGAGTAGATTTTCAATAGGTTAGGTTTAATTAAAAGGATGTTATAGTAGAGTTGAAGTGGAGGGGTGCCTTTCTTCGTCTTTTCGTGTTTGTTTCAAGGGTTGCTCTCTCACATTTCATGCTTGGAGCTTATGGAGGAGGCCCGTGTATCTGGTTCACTTCGATTAGTTTTTGCTATTGTGATATTCAACATTTGTGCTTAAAATGAATACCCTTTAGTTGTCTCTTCCTTAACTTGGGTTAAGCAAAGTAATCAATGTAATAAGTGTAGGGGAGTTCACTCCAATACTCTTAAACATTGAGGACAATGTTTATCTTAAGTGTAGGGGAGACTTCTATCGAAGTGACCTTACCTAGACCATTGCCTTAACTTCATGATAATTGGGAAAATTGATTTTTCGATCATTTTTCAAATTTTTAATCTACTTTGGCCACCAAAAATATGCATTCATAATTTTTGCATCAATCATTTTTCATTTGCATAATACATTTGCATTGTATATATTTCTTCTCTTATTTTTCATCAAAAATATATAAAAAGGAAAAATATAATAAAACATGGTTTTAACAAATTTAGACTTCTTTGACATATTAGGCCCGCCATGGATATTTTGACTCAACCCGAGTTTGCTTATTTTAGCACTCTCTAGCTAGTATCCTTAACCATGTAGTCCTTTATTGGTCTATTAGGCTAAGCTTCCACCAATTTCATTCTTTGAAATTTTAAATTTGTGGAGAATGGGAAATGATAGAGTTGAAGCAAGTGTAAAAGGGCTAGATAGACTTCATGGCAATTACTTGTGGCTAAACCCTTCTCTTCTTGACCTCTACTTTCTTCGCTTGTATATAATTGTTAATAAATAATCAAGTACGGTTTTAATTGGTTCGTAATCTCTTATGCATTTTTGACTAATCATTCATGGTTGATATGAGTACGTCTTAAGATTCTAAGTTAGCACGTTTTATGTGTACTAGACTTGTGTCATGCTCCATATTTAGCGGGTGTTTTTCCTTTTCTTCTTTTCAAATTTCTTTGTGAGGAATAAAGAAAAATAAAGAGCGGCTTATGAAAAAAAAATGAGTGGCTAGAAAAAAAAAAAAAAAAAAGAAAAAGAAAAAAAATAATGCAAGACTCCCAAGAGGGGCAGTGTGGTGTTAATTATAGTGACTATTGAGTTCCAATATTACCTTGACGGGTTGCGGGGATTCAATAGATTGCTCCAATCCAATATTACCTTGACGGGTTGCGGGGTTGAAGATCCAAAATCTCAAAAAGATGCGGATGTAAATTATTGCGTGAGTTTTATTTTTCTTTTCTTAGCGAGTGTGTAGTTACTTATGAAAGCATGACATGAGGATTTTACACATAAGGCGAATGACTTATTACTCTTAATACGGACTTATATTAATTGTGAGCGGTTTTTCAAGTAATGGATGAGAAGATTACTTAGGATTAAAACCGTGCTTCCTTATTTTTGGATTTTACACTTCTTATATTTCACGCTTGAATAATGACAAATTTGCCCACAAGCAATTTGCTCAAATAATAACCGGTTCCACATTTAATTGTCATGAATAAGTTGATGCACTTTTTACTTGTGAATGCAATGATCCCATTTATAAGCTTGGTATGGGGAAAGTGAAACTTGAGGGTGATAAATGTTCATGGTATCCAAGCCCTAATCCAAGTCATTGAATTCTTTATGAGTTATTTCCATCAAAACTATTTCAATAAAGACAAAAAGATGTAAATAGAATTGCTTATCTTTGCATTGAATTGTAAATATTCAAAATCATGCATCATATAGTGTAGAGTAGTGTAGATGCATTCCATAATGGCCAAGGTTGGTTAATTATTAGAAAAGTGTAACTTGGTGCTTTAAAATACTGCATTGCATGAGGACATGGCAATAGTCAAGTGGAGGGGAGTTGATAAGTGTGAAAACACTCATCAATAATGATCCAATTACCATTAAAAACACAGTCAAATACATCATATTTAACTGTTAATTATCAGAATTACGCGTGTATTTGGTGTTTGTATATTTTCAGGTAATATAGGTACATTTGAGACAAACACGAGTTTTCAAGGACTTATTTGATCAAAAGACGAAGAAAAGGATGAAAGATGCTCCAAGGACCTTGTTTGCCAAATTTCCAAAGATGGAGGGTTTAAGTTGAAACTTCTACATAAATGGAGGATGAAAAGGAAGTACTTAAAAGTTTTTAACCATATTTGAAAAGAAATAAGAAAGAGAGGGACCAAATAGGCAAAATAAGTGAAAAGATTTATTCATATCTGGTTAATTGACCAAACCGGTCAAAACTCACAAACAAATAAACACACGTCTTCTCCAAGTGAAGAGAGAGAAAGATACAGTCGGTTTCATCTTCTTCATCTCCCAAACCTGCAAACAAGAATCAAGCACGATCAAGAAAGAATCAAGCGAAGTTTACAACTAGAAAAAGACTCCTTTTGATCTCCTCTACAAGGAGATACTAATCAATTAGATCAAGAGTTAAAGATAAAGAAAGCCCCAAATTGAAGAAAGATGAAGAACAAGTGCAAACCTCGTATTTTCCACGTGTCAATCAATCATTGGTGGAGCCACGTCACTCTACCTCTCCAGACGGCTATAAAAAGAGATGAAGACCTCATTTTGCAACCGGTTAGCTAGGTGTAGTTACACACAGTAGGTTAGGAGTAGATTAGTTATAATTTTGTAACTGTTTTTCTATCATCCTAGCTGTCATTCAGTTTTATAAATTTTGATTCTGTTAATTCAGTTGTAACCGATTCTACTTTCAACCATTAATGGAAGATAAAGCTTTTCTTCATTCATGAAATACATCAATTCTTTTTGATAATCTCATCCAATTTCTATTATGATTCGTGATAATCTTGTATTCATATCTTTTCTTTATACAATTTTTCTTTAGTTTGGTCTAATGTTTTCTACTGGTACACAAGCGAGTGGTTTAATCAATTTTAGACTATTAATAGTTACTGATTTGGTTTACACTCTATTTTCAATGGAAGTAGTTCGTTTAGTTTAGCAAGATAGTTTGAAGCAGTTATTTTTAGTGAAGTTTGATAGAAGTAAATTTGATAATGAGATGATTTAGTTTAATGAACTTAGATTAGTTTTCGATAGGATTTCAGTTAAAAGCTTTGTTTTTAGTCGAGATAGGAGTTTTCAGAATTGTTCTTCTTGAATAAGCTGATTTAGCTTATCGTGGATAAGCTAGGTAGTACTGATAAATGTTTCTGATTAAGCTGCTAATATAGATAGGACAAGTCTTGTATTCTGTTTCGGTTTGATTTTACAGGAACACAAGTTACTGACATGATTGAAGCCGAGTGGATGCACAGTTTTGTCGATTACGTTTGGCTAGAATAGTTGAAGTCGAGTTCAGAATAGTATAGTGGTGTTTGGTTTTAAGCCGGCTCAGCGCCGCGCTTCAACATCAACGGGCTGGCCTGGATGTAGCAGGTCAAGCGCATCGTTTAGATTTTCTTTCCTTTTTGCGATTATATAGTCTAATATGCTAGATAGAGTTGTAGTATGATATTAGTTGTTAACTGACTGAATTTGCTTAATTAGATGATTTTCAATATGTGGTCTTTGTTCATTTGAGTTGTCACTTCCCTTAGTTAGACATGATTTCTGAAATCTGCATTGTCCTTAAGTAGTGTTTGGTTACTGGTTTAAGCAGTAGAGATAGTTGTTTGTTAGGTGTAAAATTTAAGTTGATCAAGTTTAAATCCTGTTTTGGAACATGGAGGTAGCATACTTGTAGTCAAACTCTGATTTTTCGCGAATAATAGAAGTCAAGCAGTAATAGACATGTTTTACATTTAGATTTTATTCATCTGAATACAGTTTTTTAGCTAAAGGTACATAGGATATTAGAAGGTGAATTTGCTTGGAATATATTGTTAAGAATGTCACTTAATACTGTTGTAGTGTAAGCATTTTTAGAGTGTAATAGCTTGCCTAAAATTCAGCTTTTAAAAACTTTGTTTCGTAGTTAGAAAGCCTAGAAATTTAACTGAATTTGTATAAATACAAGTGGTTAACTTTTGGTGATGTTCAATTTTAGTCCTTCACAGTGATAACACATATTACAGTCACAGTCCACGTTTTATATCAGTTAATTCTATTTCATTAGTCACAGTTAGTGGACAGTTAAGTCTCATGGGCTAAGTGAATCATTTGGGCTTAGTTTTGTAACAAGACATTATTTTGAATTCTGAAATTCAGATAGAGTTTAATTTCAGTTGTGAAATCTGTTTTTTTTAGAATCATAATTTTTGATATAAAAGTTTACATATAAAAGTTTACTTTTAAATTTGTATTTTGCAATTTTACATTTGTAGTATAATTTTGTATTTTCATTTTTTATATTCTGTGCATTTAAATGATTTTCGTAATTGCAATGTGTTTTTAGCGTAGTACATATACGTAGTAGTAGATAATATTTTTACATTTTTACATGCTTTGTGCCAAGTAGACATAGAATTCCAAACAAATTTGTATAACCAAGAACAATCAAGTCTTAGCTAGAAAACGTTATATCAATTCGAATTGAGCTGAGAAGACAACTACACTAAAAAACGGAATATTACACCGTAAATGAATCCAATCTTGTCAATACGTGGAGGAGAGTAACGGTTATGAATGGTGATTTGTTTAAAATCGACGGTAGTCGACACATAATCTCATGTTACCGTCCTTCTCCTTGTAGGTTCTTTTGGAGTATATGGGAAGATTTTGGAATAATCCGCTGGTTATGCGTAAAAGGACTTAAGGGGTCGTGTCTTAACTGACAGCTATAATATTTTTAGCACCAATAGCTAACAACGCACGTGCTTGTAAAGCATAATTAATTTGTACAGATTTTCTTGATGGAAAATCATGCTGAATATATTTAGGAGCCTGAACATCACTGTACATAATCATGAATCGTAGCATGGTGTGCGGTTCGTAGTCCATAACTAGGATTAAATTCAACTTGCATCTGTCCGAGGAAATGCGTTAGCAGCTTGGATCTTATTAGTAAACTGAAGGAAAACCTTCGTATACATGAGTGATACGAATGGCGTCCTTCATGGTCATGAATCTATGAGATATGGGTACAAGAAATGAAAGTGTCATCGGGCAACGTGACAGTTCTCACTGATGCACTGGTGCTGGTACTGAAATTCTTGTGGCCTGATTAATACATGGTACAACAACATGGATATACCCTTTGGAGGGTACCCTGAATTTCTTAAGGATGTTCCAGAATTTGAAGTGAGTAATGTGTCTTGACTCGTATCTTTGGAAGTATAAGCATAACATGTGTCTTGACTGGTGTCTTGACATGTGTCTTCAGAAAGTATACATGAGACATGTGTCTTGACTGATGTCTTGACATGTGTCTCGAGATGCGAAACAAGTAGAACTACAATTACTAGGTTATTATGCCAGAATTGGCGGATCGGTTGGACTACTGATCCTTTGTATTTCTGATCACATTCGCGGCCAGAGCTTCGCTTGCGATTGCTAGGATAGTTGTTGTCATAGTAGTTGTTATTATCGTCTTGTCTGTCAGTTCCATGATGGTCATTCTTATGACTGTGACTATTCAGCTGAGTGGTCGACTGGTACCGTTTTGCACTCATATCACTGAAGCGACAACTGAATGACGTATGACATGTAACTAAGAATTAGGGACAATGATTGAGGAAAATCGTCTGATGGTGAAGCATCTTCTCGTCCAATTTCTTTGCTCTGACGCCTTTGTCTTCGTCTTGTAGTATCTCCAGGTTGTGAACAACATCCGCATCTCGTAGCGTCTCCAAACATCAGCAGCATCAACCTTTAATAACATCTCCAAGTTATGAGCGGCATCAACAATCTTGTAGAATATTAGCAAGTGAAAATACGCCTGAGATGATTCAGAATCGACTAGCGAATACTCGTGAAGTATTGCAAGTGAAATACACATGGATTTAGGTACGTGTAATACACATGGAATATGGTACAAGGGGTACACATGGAATGCACATGAAATGATCGGTATTGGGTCGATCATTTGTCATGATTCTAAAGGAACTTATAATTGGTTAAACGGTTAGAAAAAAACCATCATGATAACCTAGCAATGCCAGCATATACATCATTATAGTTGCATAGAGGAACATTAAAGTGTGGTTACACCAAATTCAACGATGATTTGCTTGAAAGCATGATCAATGAAAACCAACCATGATTATCATGAAAGCAGGATTCAATGAAATCCATCAATGTCTTGCATGAATGCATAAATAACAAAAGAGGCGTAAGACGTAATCGACATGAAGACGGAATTATCATGAAGAAACATGAAACAACTTAACATGAAGGAGTATACGACATCATCAGCATGAAAATGAAGTTAACCATGATAGTATGAAAGCATACTTGACATAAAAGACATCGTAACTTATGAGGGGACATAAAAAAAATTTATGCCAACACATCATGAGAAAAATTTTATGCATGAAAACAGTGCATGAATGCATGATGCAGTTTATAAAAACCTTTATATGCGCGAGGGGACGCCTATGGGTCAGTCCCAAAACAAAAGACATGGCGAGGGGACGCCTATGGGTCGGTCCCAAAGTTAAAAGTTTTGATAAAAGCACATGCGACTAAATAGGGCCAGTCCTGTACCAACCATTACTTAGTCAAAATTCCTGCAAACAATGATACATGAAACATAAATAAGTAAAAATCATCTGTCAAAACTTATTAGAAAAAAATTTTATGTGACTAATTATGAACTACTGAGGTTCAGTCCACATAGCCACAGTTCACGAGGAACATCATGCATGAAACAATGACACATAACTAAATATGAATGACGGTTTTCCATCCATATTAGTAAAATAATGTCGATGAAAACATCAAGGTTAAAACATCAAGGTGCTGAAAACATCATGGTTAAAACAACAATGTGCTGAAAACATCAATTTGTGGAATAACAAGCATTGGCTTAGGAAGCTCCTGGTGACTACCCACTAGTCACAGGTCAAGTTTTAGAGCCTACAGGTCGAAGCCTTGTCTCTGATACCATAATTGTAACACCCCATTTTGATAAATGGAATGTCACGCGTAATTATGGCATGTCATCAAAGCATGCAAGGTAATATGTACTAAAACATACATGACCATAGGGAAAACCGGAATCAAACATCGGTTCCCAAACAAAAGGCCAAAACATAATAGTAAAGGAAATAAGAAATGACTAAACAAGCATAGGTATATGAAGGCAAAGGAAGAAGTCTATGGCAGCTTCCATCTTATGCACGTCCTCTAAATGCTCGAGTCCTGGGTACCAGCCGTTTTGGAAACATGAAAGGAAAACGGCTGAGCATAACGCTTAGTGCACGGATATACAACATAGTATGAATGGCTGAAACATAAATAAGACTAATAGCAGCGGAAATGTATAAGTCCTGGAAAACCTGGTATAACTTAGTAAAATTGGTTTTATAGTTTTAAAAGCCTTATGTTTATCTTATAAAAACTGCTTAACATGTTAACCATTAAGCCAATATAGGTCATGAAATATCAACGTGCATGAATACTTGGAGGGGTGACCTCGTCATGCAAATTAGAGGGGCTGCCTCTAATTTAATATACTGGTTTGGGTAGGAGGGATCAGCTCCTTGTGAAGGATGCAAGGCACGCACCACATTCACCTGAATAATCTGTTGAAAACATGTAACCTAGGATGCACCCATACGCCCCACCTTATAATAATAATATGGCCAAAAGCTGAAAGGGACGCCACGAGCTATCACTCCGCCGTGGTGAAGTCATAACACTGGTACCTCCAGTGTTATGGTTATGGTACCTCCATAACTAGGTGAAACTGGTCATGCATGTATATGGCTTTAGGTATCTAATTAAACATAAGCAATCAAAACATATAAAACATATACTGGGGAAAACAGTTGCCTGCATATGGGAAATCCTAATAAGGAAGAATGTCCATACTGAAAGGACGGAGAATTCGTACCTTGTGTCCAGTGAACGAAGAAGACGAACAGAAGAGAGTCCTACTTCGGTATCACTAATGCTACATAAATACATATGTGTATAAGTATCTGATTACTGAGTACGTAACTGGTTTTATATCATGTCTTAGCTTGTTTTATATGTTCATGTCATATTTTACTGACTAAGGCTTTATACTGTGTTTATCATGTATTCTGTCTATTGTGATTAAGTATTACTTGTATTTCTTGTATTATTATACTTGTTGTGTAATAATAAGTAACTTTCTAAAAAATAGAAGGTTTCCTAAAATAAAAAGTTTCCAAAAATAGATTGTTTCCAAAAATAGAAAGTTTCCAAAAATAGAAAGTTTCCAAAAAAAGAAAGTTTCCATAAATAGATTAGCTGCCTTAATTAAATAAGTTTCTAAAAATAGAAAGTTTACATAAATAGATTAGCTGCCTTAATTAAATAAGTTTCTAAAAATAGAAAGTTTCCATAATTAGAAATAAGCTGGATTATTAAGCTAATAATATATAAGCTTACGTTTTACTGATTAATATTCTAAGTCATGTGATATATAGTATAGTTTATTAATAATTACTTGTAAATTAAATAAACTATAGGTTATAACATTTAATTAAATATAACATGATTTAATTAAATAAAAGATAATAATACTTAGGTTAAAACATGTATTAATATTTATATTAATATAACCCCTAAGTCATGAAAATTAATTAATTATAAGTCATGTTTATTAATTAATTATATAGTCTAACTTAATAATAAATACTTAGGTTAAAATCCATGTATTATTAATAATAATAATAATAACCTAAGTCATCTTCTAATTAAATTAATTAAATAACATGACAAATTAATTTAATTTACCTTGTAATTATTTAACTTGTAAAAATAATAATTAACCTTGAAAAAGAACCCGTGAACCGAACCCGTGTTTTAAACTAAACATGTCATGAACCGGACCCGTAATCCCGTGAACCGGCCTACAACCCTTAACCATGGCAAACCACCACCGGCCCACACCGGTGGTGCGTGTGGTGTTCCAACCGAGACCCCCTAAACCACCAAGGATAACCCCGACATGCGTCGGGGTCCCTTGGTCCTCTCGGCCGAACCACAAAACCAAACCGAGACCTTGTGGTCTCGGTTGGTGGTGATCAAACAACCACCGAGAGCCCTTGGTCTCGGTTCTACCCATAGCCAAACCAAACACCCCCTTAATCCATGTATTTTAATATCCCTTGATTAGATCTAAGTGTTATTTAACTTGTTTTAATAACCCATGATTTCATGTTCTTAGATCTAATAAATAATTGAAAGAAAAGGTTTAAGAAGATTACCGATTCATGGATCAAAAGGAATTTACTAACACGAACATCCTTGCAATAATTTGGATCTACCAAGATCAACAAACACCCCCTTGGTGGTGTTTGTATGTGGCGGAAACAAAGGGAGAAGGAGGAGGCTAGGGTTTTTGTTTTTTTTTCTAAGTCTCTATAAAATGAAAACATGAACTCCCTTCTTTTCTATTTAGTAAAAAAAATAAGTGGGTTAGGCCCCTTCCTTGTCCCTAATTTCGTGGGTGTGTGGGCCCCCAAAGGGAAAACCGGTTGTTTTCACGTGTTCTATTTATTTACGTGATCTCGTGTCGTGTTTACGTGATTTAATTATTAATCATTCGTGTCGTAAAATATATTTATACGCAATAGTAATAAATATATGTAGATAAATAATAATAGTTTCGTGATTATTTACGTTCATTATTTTCATGATCGTGATTATAATTATTGTCGATAATAATTATCGTGTCTTAATACGTAATAAATACTTATCGTGTAATAACACGTACGTAATACTTGTAAATTCTTATTCGTGAAACGTAAACGTGCTAAATAAGGAAAGTTCTAATCATGTACGTACGATTATATGTGTACTTTTCATGGTAAAAGCGTGCGGGTTTTACAATAACAATCAAAGATTTCGACCTACCGAATCACAAGACACATCAATCAAATCAAGCGAAAACATTAGTTCCAAAACCATGGCACCTTTGTTAATCAGGCAAATCTGGTTAAACCTTTTTTATTGCAAGCAAAAATGACGGCTTCAAGATCTTTTAACGAGGTCTCGGGTAGGTGTGTACTTTATGTTTTATTTTTGGTTTCGAGATCGATGAAAGTTTGTTCTTTGAAACTGAGATCTTTGTTGTGTGGGTGAAGAGTCGGGTGAGATTGTTGGACGAGAGGTGTGATTTTGAGAGGTGTGAGTGAGATATGTGTTTGGTTGTGTTTGTTGGAGTTTAGATGTCGAGTGATTTCAGTATGACGATGTGTGTGTCAGTTTGGTGTGTTCGAGTATGGGTCTTGTGAGAATGGGTCTGTAAATGTGGTGTGATAGTTGAGTTTTGTGTTCGAGGGTGTGGTCAAGTCTGTGTGAGTCGAGGTCGTGAGATGATTGAGTGAGTCGAGAGTCAAAGTGGTTTTGAGTCAATTATGTCTTGTTTTGGTTCGTTGTGATGTTTAGAGAGTCAAGTCATCGCAATATCCAAAAAAAATAAAGTCTTCGCAGTCTAGTAAACTTCCATCGCAACGAGTCATCGTAGCCAGTGATCGCAACGGTTGATCGTGGTCTATGATCGCACTTGATGATCGTATCCTATGATCGTACTCACTTGACCGCAGTCTATGATCGCAGTCTATGATCGTATCCTGTGATCGTACTCACTGGTGATCGTAGTCTATGATCGCACTTGATGATCGTATCCTATGATCGTACTCACTTGATCGCACTCGTCGATCGTGACCTTGATCGTGGTAAGGGATCGCAGTCACGGGATCGCAAGTAGATCGTAAGATGTGATCGTGATCTTGGATCACAAGTAGAAACCCCCAGGGTTTATGCGATCGCAACAATCAGATCGTAACAGAAAATTATATGTTGCCAGATTCTTGATAAAAAAACTCAAATGTTGCCAGAGACAGATTCTTGATAAAATTATACCCGAGAACGATTCAAAGATGATCAAAGGTAGATAAAGAAAAAAACTTGAAAGAAAATATGATTTCAGTTTGAGACACAAGTTGATGACCTGATAAAGTTGATGTAGCAGATACAGTAGACAATACTTAAAAAAATTGACAAAACTTGATAAAAAGATCAAGAGAAGATCGAGACAAAATAAAAGACAAGAAAATTTGATAAAAGTTTAATAATAAAAGAAGTTTGATATCCTATAAAAATTTATCACAATAAAAATTGATAGACAAAAATTTGTGACAATAACAGTATGATAAGATCAGTAGGATAACAAACAGTAGGATAAGAATTTTTTATAAAACGATCCAAGATTGTCACTTTATAAAAAAAAATTTGAACACCAAATCAATAGATAAAAACACGCAAATTCGAAGAATCAACCTAAGCTCTTGATACCAATTGTAGAATCATCTTTTATTAGGATTGTACATGTGTTTGATTTATCTAATGAATGGAAGGAGATGGAAGAACTAGAGAGAGAAAGGTAGAGAGAGAAAGGTGAGAAAATGGAAGAAAGATGGTGTAAAACCGTAGCATTATCATGTCTCTAATTCGAGGATGAATTATTTTTTTTAGAGGAGAAGAGTTGTAAAACCCAAAAATTTGTCTTTTATTTTATTTTATTATTTTGAATATATACTAGAATTTAAAAAATAAAATAAGCATTTGATATTAAAACATTAAGTTATAATTTTAGGAAATATTATTAAGTGATTAATATTACTAACTGATCAATAAAAGTATGAAAAAAGTTACAAACCTGTTTGTGTCTTTTCTTTTTACAAGAAATCTATGTTGATAATTATTAAGACAAATTAATGAATAAACTAACATAAGAAACTAATAAGGAGTAACAGTTGTCAAGCTTTAAACCGTGTAGAAAGAACAACGAATTAAATGGATTCATCATTTTATACCGATCCTTAGGATCAACCAAATCAATTCATATCCTTATTTTGTTTAAACCCACAAATATTCATCAATGCGTTATTATTTCCTAGCTAATCGGTCTATAATAAGGCTATTTTATGCTCCTTCATGAATGAGTTTTCATTCACGATTATAACAAGCACGAAACTCATTCGCGATGACAAAGACAATAAGGAAATGGAGTTGCGCGACATCCCGAGTTCGATCTTAAATTCATGTCCAATTTGTGCATGGGATCATGTTCAGAATCATGCATAGTTTTGGGTTCCCTTTGATTAATTAAGGTTGGAACTCCATAGCGGTTGTGTTTCGATCCTGTTTTACATCTTGACCGTTCTGTTAGAATCAAGTGACTGTTCGATATTATGTCCCTAGTTCGAAGTATGCTCAAGTAAACGCGATCGTGTCACGTCTTGAAAGTCGATTCGGGTTCGTGTGCATGTATGTTCGAGGGTTTCCATATCTGATTAGTTCAACGACTTCACGTTTAACCGGTCTTGCTTAGCCTAGAGGTATATTCTTGGTCCATATTATAATCGATAGCCAAGTGGTCCTCCTCTAATAGCATGCTATTTGTATCATTCGCATTATGCTATGTAAGATTATATAAAGATATTAGAAATGTTTTAAAACCATGGCATCACAAAAAAATAATAATATGAAAATGGCATCGGTAGTCCTCATGATAAGGAAATCAGTATGTCAAATTGTCACTTTGGTTCTTAACTACTTAAACTATTTTTATTTAAAATACATAAACTGTGTTAGATACATAACAATCTATCTTAGTATATGAATATCAATCTACTACATCAGTAAATGGTTGATAACAAATGTATAATTTGCATGATCAATATTTTTGGGACTAAAAGATCATTATCTTACTACTATTATAAATTGGAGACTAATTATATATAGATATCTACACTAGTTATTAGTATAAGTTGCAAGATATTAAACGAATGATTTTTTTTAGTTGGAGACTAAATACTTTGATCAATTTTAATGACAGATTAATTATTTTATGTAGATCGTTTTGCTGAGAAATAAATTCAGACTTAATTTAAGAATGTTGATTGATTTAAGGTACGGATTTTTCGTCCTTCAGTAAGGACTTCCTTTCTATGCATGATTAGGATTCCCCGTCTGCAGCCAAATATTTTTCCCAGTATATGTTTTAAGCTTATCAGTAATCATGTTAATAACTAAATAAATTGCCTGGGCTTTATATACAAGCATGATCAGTTTATGTACTAGTTACGGAGGTACCGTAACAATGACACTTGAGGCACCGGTGTCGTGACTCACATGCAGGAGAGTGATATCCTACATCGTCCCTTCACGTTTTGGCCATTATTATTATCATGTCATGTGGTGTGTATGGATGCATCCTAGGTTTATCAGTTTACAAGTTATCAGGGTGAATGTGGTGTGTGCTCTACATCCTTCACATTGGAGCTGATCCCTCCACCCAGCACAGTATTTAGAGGTCACACCTCTACAGTTATTTAGAGGTCACCCCTCTACATCATGACGAGGTCACCCCTCCAGTTATTCATGCACCGTTGTTACAGCATGACCTATATAAGCTCTGGCAGTTAAAATACAGTAAATGCATGTTTTCAGATTTAACAGATAACAGTTCAGCTTTATTATTTATAAATCAGCCTTTACATATTATACACAGATTTTCGCTGCAACTTTACTTATCAATCTTACAGCTCCAGTATTTTATCATTTGTTTCATTTCAGTAATTTCTTATCATGCTTTATATCCGTTCACTGAGCGTTATGCTCAGCCGTAGTTCTTTCATGTTCTAACGGCAGGTACACCAGGACGCTCTTAGGATTCTGATAGCATGTGCATTGGATGGAAGCAATCCAGACTTCTTTACTTTATGCACTTCATTCTTATATTACCGTTGGACATTGTTCAGACTTTCTTTCAGTATTTTACTTTTCATGTTTTGAGCTTATGTTGGATTACCGATGTTTGATTCCGGTATTTCCTTTATGGTCAGTTAATGTTTTAGGACATTTACCTTATGCTTTGATGACACGTCATAAATACACGTAACGGTCCACTTATCCAAGTGGGGTGTTACAATTATGGTATCAGAGCCATAGGTTCGACCTGTAGGCTCTAAAACTTGACCTGTGACTAATGGGTAGTCACCAGGAACTTCCTAGATTTTTGCGTTGTTATCTTTCATGTTTCTCATGCATTTATTAGTCAGTTTTCTTCAATTATCAGTCAGTTTTCTTAAAGTTTTTTACTAAGTAAAAGGTTGGTACAAGACTGGCCATATTTAGTCGCATGTACTTTTCTGCGAATTTTGTTTTGGTGAACCGACCCATAGGCGTTCACCCTTGCCCGTTCAGATTTTGTATTGGTAAACCGACCCATAGGCGTTTACCCTTACTCATGACAGATTCATGTTTTCAGTCAAATATTACTTGGTGAACCCGCCATAAACGTTCACCACTATTCAGATCAAATTTTCATGCTATTCAGTCGAATGATGTTTTGTGAACCGATCCACATTTGTTCACCTTTGTCATATGAGGACATTTCATAAACCTTGAAAAGTATGGCTTGGACTACAGCCAACCATATTTAATTCCAGATTATAAATTTTTATACATGACAGTTCTCAGAAAATTTTTGACAAGTATGGATCGAACCAGAATCGCCCATACTTAGTCACGTGTTTTCTCCTTTGAATTATGTGAATTGAACCATAGCTATCCACACCATAAATGTTAAACCTCAGTTATTTATTCTTCTATGTTATTTGTATCAGTCAAGTTTATACTCTCACGTGAATGTTGTTTTCATGCTGACTAAGTTCATGTCTCCTTATGAGGATTATGTTTTCAGCAAGGTGACGATGTTTTCATGCTAAGATACAGAACGGGTTACAGTAAAATCTTGTTTTCATAATAATCATGTTCGATCTTCATCAGTTATTTCTTCATGCTGATCATTGTTGAGATTCTGTTTAATCATATTCTTGAAACTATATAAATCAGCATTAAGTCTACGCAGGAATTACCAGGCTATCATGTTACTCATTTCAGTTCAGTTTACTACCGTTTAAATCAAATCATTTATTTGATCATGTCATACAATTGACACCAGTATCGATCATTCCATAAATTTCCACCAGTGTCACAGTTATATTCCATGTACAGTGTCTGAGTTATATTCCATGTACAGTGTCTTAGTAATACTCGATGTACAGTGTCTTAGTTATACTCCATGTATTTCATGTGTACTCCACGTACAGTGTCTCAGATATGCTCCATGTGTAGTATTCATTTTGTACTCCATGTATAGTAGTCCAGGTGTACTCCAGGTACCCTACTCCATGATTATTGCTAATCGATCCTCATTCATGACAGGCGTTTCCACTTGTCGATATTCTACCATATGCTGATGTTGTTCGTAAGTTGAAGATTTTACTAGATACTGATGCTGCTAACACTTTGAAGACCTCACAAATGCTGATGCTGCTGATACTTTGTAGATTTCTCAAGATGCAGATGTTGTTTATACTATGAAGACTCTGTAGAACAAGGACGAAAACTATAAATTTGAAATTTCTGACAAGAATAAATTTCAACCATCAGACACTACCATTCCATTCCATGCTGTTACCTTCTCAGTTTGATGTCACACTTCACTCAGCTAACCTTTCATTCAAAAGAGTGGGAACCGGAACCCAGCCGGCCACTCAGCAAAATAGTTACATGAATCACGGTCATGATAATGACCGTCATAAACTGACAGACAAAGTAGTAGTGACAACCACCGTGATTATAATTGATCAGTCAGTAACCATCAGAACTCCGGTACGGACGTGACCAGAAATATAGAGGTCAGTAGTCTAATCGGTCCGCCAATCCTAGCAGTTACCAAAATTTTCAGCCTTGTCCAGATTTATCCACTAAGACACATGTCAAGACATCAGTCAAGACATAGGTCTCAGGTATCATTTCGGAAGACACATATCAGAACACCAGTCATGGTACACGTCATACGAATCTTTTCTCAAATACGAGTCAGAACCCATAACTACAGTATGTTTCTAAACTAGGCCCTCAGTAATTCAGAGTACTCTTCAGAAAGGGGTATACCCGTTATGTCATGCCACGCATAAATCAGACCATTACAATTCAGTTACCACCATTGGAGTATTTTTCAGGTTAGACACACAGTGGTCATTCTGTGATGTTACAGATGAACACAATCAGTGGAAGTTGCCACGTTTACTTCACGTGTTCCTATGTCAGCTTTATCTTAAATCAGGTAGTTACCTGCCTCTCTGCCAGAAAGGACTCAACAATATCACCCATGTTTATTAGAGTTCTCCTTTCAGTTAACGACGAGATCCGTCTTACTAGATCCCAAATATATTCTTTATATTTCGGCCAGAAAATCAGTACAAATTTTTTTGCCTTAAATGCGTGAATTCTCAGTCCATAGCTACGAAGACTTATAACTACCAGTTATAAAGTTATTTCTGAAACTCTTTAAATTCATGATCAGCAAATTATCCCAAAATTTTCCAAAGGTCATTGCATAAGGTTTCCAGAAATTCATTCCTAACCACGAGACAGAGTTTAACATCGAGCTTGTCTCAACGACGGAAACTGTTTTCAGAACTCTTTATCACAGGATTTCAGCTGAGTTAAAAGAGTTGCTGCATTTGCTACAAGAGTTACCAGAACAAGGTTGTATTCGCCCTAACGTGCCACTAGGAGGTGTACCGTTTTTGTCTATCAGAAAGAAGGCCGGTAACATGAGATCATGTATCGATCACCGAAAATTTACAAGGTCGCCATTCATAAAACGATACACATTCCACGAATAAGAGATTAACTTACCTGCTACGATATCTTAAATATTTTCCAGAACAATTTGCAACCGTGACACCAGTAGTGGTGAGAGAAGAACTTGATGTTTTCCAGACTGCTGTTGCACATATTGCAGTCTCTCTAAAAAATATGATTTTATACTTCTGAGCTCCCTAATGCCCCAACTATGTTATGAAATTTATGAATAAAATTTTTCCATGACTAGTCAACCAGATTTTCACCAAAATGTCCTATAATCAGGCAAAATTTTGATAGAAGCAGTATCACACATTTATGCAGCTATGTTCATATCTAGATGCCTGACATACCGCAGGTTCAAGACAGAACGCTGTCATGATGGTGAATTATTACAATCCTTAGAAATTTCTGAACAGAAATGAGAAGGAATTTCATGAAATCATTATCAGTTACCACAGACTCAAAAAAAATTATGATACTATCTAAGTCATCGTCATCCATGTAATCAACCTGCGCGTTTTCTTTCATCCGAAAGGATTACACAGTAGCAGATCTGCAGGAAGTTCAACAATAAATCTTAAGATTTAAAGGTATTCCATCGACCATCATACCAGACAGAATTCATGTTCACGATCACGTGTACGTTTGCGTTCACTTATGTTTACTTTCACGGTTGTGTCTCACACTCGCATTTTGGTATGATTTCAGTCCATATTTGTGCTAATCTCATGATTTAAATTCACATTCTCATTCCTTAAAATGTTCACGTTCAGGTTCGTGTTCCATCTCACGATACGCGTTTCACAGTTTATTACCGAATACGGTTATAAGCAGCTTGAGAAACCAAACCCAAGTTTAGCACAACTTTTCCATAACCAAGCAGATGTTTCACATCTCAGGCCGTATCGTTTGGCATTTCCTCCTCAGTCAGCATACGTTTATGATATGTTCTAGTATCACGTTCACAATATGTTTCACGTATCTCATTCATGATATATATTCCATGCTCAGCGTTCCTCATATAGTCATGAACCACGTTCACAATTGCTCACGTAGCACGTTCAAAATTGTTCACATAGTTCGTCCCTATATTTTTTTCAGAAGCTTGCTCAGAGATATAAATGTTATCTTTTCAGAATATTCACACGTATCGTTTCATGTATCCTACATGCTATGGCTTTTCATTCTATCAGATTCAGAAAATCCATCTTAAGTATGAAATCAGAAACTATTCAGCATCATCAGGACCAAAATTTTTCATTGTGTTTATATCTTTGAAGGAACCGTTTCGAGCGAGAAGCCACTCGGAACGGAGGAGTCCATGCGGACCTCTCATCCTTTCCTTTAATAAATTCAGTTAAGTTATTTCAGTCATGTTACATTCCATGTTCACCTCAGTCAGGTCATGTTATATTCTTTCAGTAGCATTATGCCCTAATTCGAGGCGAATTATCTTTTAGCTTATAGGTCTTCCAGCTTTTTCTGTTCTTCCAATCTATATGTCATTTCATCGTTCATATTTTTTTAGCCTACGAGTCCTTTCAGCTATTTTAACCACACCAGCTTAATTTACCTTTAATTCGAGGACGAATTTCTCCTTTTTAGAGGGGAAGAATTGTAAAATTATCATGTCTCTAATTCGAGGATGAATTATTTTTTTAGACGAGAAGAGTTGTAAAACCCAAAAATTTGGCTTTTATTTTATTTTATTGTTTTGAATATATACTAGAATTTAAAAATAAAATAAGCATTTGATATTAAAACATTAAGTTATAATTTTAGGAAATATTATTAAGTGATTAATATTACTAACTGATCAATAAAAGTATGAAAAAAGTTACAAACCTGTTTGAGTCTTTTCTTTTCACAAGAAATCTATGTTGATAATTATTAAGACAAATTAATGAATAAACTAACATAAGAAACTAATAAGGAGTAACAGTTGGCAAGCTTTAAACCGTGTAGAAAGAACAGCGAATTAAATGGATTCATCATTTTATTCCGATCCTTGGGATCAACCAAATCAATCATATCCTTATTTTGTTTAAACCCACGAATATTCATCAATGCGTTATTATTTCCTAGCTAATCGGTCCATAATAAGGCTATTTTATGCTCCTTCATGAATGAGTTTTCATTCACGATTATAACAAGCACGAAACTCATTCGCGATGACAAAGACAATAAGGAAATGGAGTTGCGCGACATCCCGAGTTCGATCTTAAATTTATGTCCAATTTGTGCATGGGATCATGTTCAGAATCATGCATAGTTTTGCGTTCCCTTTGATTAATTAAGGTTGGAACTCCATAGCGGTTGTGTTTCGATCTTGTTTTACATCTTGACCGTTCTGTTAGAATCAAGTGACTGTTCGATATTATGTCCCTAGTTCGAAGTATGCTCAAGTAAACGCGATCGTGTCACGTCTTGAAAGTCGGTTCGGGTTCGTGTGCATGTATGTTCGAGGGTTTCCGTCTCTGATTAGTTCAACGACTTCACGTTGAACCGGTCTTGCTTAGCCTAGAGGTATATTCTTGGTCCATATTTTAATCGATAGCCAAGTGGTCCTCCTCTAATACCATGATATTTGTATCATTCGCATTATGCTATGTAAGATTATATAAAGACATTAGAAATGTTTTAAAACCATGGCATCACAAAAAAATAATAATATTAAAATGGCGTCGGTAGTCCTCATGATAACGAAATCAGTATGTCAAATTATCACTTTGGTTCTTAACTACTTAAACTATTTTTATTAAAAATACATAAACTGTGTTAGATACATAACAATCTATCTTAGTATATGAATATCAATCTACTACATCAGTAAATGGTTGATAACAAATGTATAATTTGCATGATCCATATTTTTGGGACTAAAAGATCTTTATCTTACTACTATTATAAATAGGAGACTAATTATATATATATATATATATATATATATATATATATATATATATATATATATATATATATATATATATATATGTATATATATATACATATATATATATATATATATATATATATATATATATATATATATATATATATATATATATATATATATATATATATATATATATATATATATATATATATATATATATATATATATATATATATATATATATATATATATATATATATATATATATATATATATATATATATATATATATATATATATATATATATATATATATATATATATATATATCTACACTAGTTATTAGTATAAGTTGCAAGATATTAAACGAATGATTTTTTTAGTTGGAGATTAAATACTTTGATCAATTTTAATGACAGATTAATTATTTTGTGTAGATCGTTTTGCTGAGAAATAAATTGAGACTTAATTTAAGAATGTTGATTGATTTAAGGTACGGATTTTCCGTCCTTCAGTAAGGACTTCATTTCTATGCATGATTAGGATTCCCCGTCCGCAGCCAAATGTTTTTCCCAGTATATGTTTTAAGCTTATGAGTAATCATGTTAATAACTAAATAAATTGCCTGGGCTTTATATACAAGCATGATCAGTTTATGTACTAGTTACGAAGGTACCGTAACCATGACACTTGAGGCACCGGTGTCGTGACTCACATGCAGGAGAGTGATATCCTACATCGTCCCTTCACGTTTTGGCCATTATTATTATCATGTCATGTGGGGTGTATGGATGCATCCTAGTTTTATCAGTTTACAAGTTATCAGGGTGAATGTGGTGTGTGCTCTACATCCTTCATATTGGAGCTGATCCCTCCACCAGCACAGTATTTAGAGGTCACACCTCTACAGTTATTTAGAGGTCACCCCTCTACAACATGACGAGGTCACCCCTCCAGTTATTCATGCACCGTTGTTACATCATGACCTATATAAGCTCTGGCAATTAAAATACAGTAAATGCATGTTTTCAGATTTAACAGATAACAGTTCAGCTTTATTATTTATAAATCAGCCTTTACCCATTATACACAGATTTCCGCTGCAACTTTACTTATCAATCTTACAGCTCCAGTATTTTATCATTTGTTTCATTTCAGTAATTTCTTATCATGCTTTATATCCGTTCACTGAGCGTTATGCTCAGCCGTAGTTCTTTCATGTTCTAACGGCAGGTACACCAGGACGCTCTTAGGATTCTGATAGCATGTGCATTGGATGGAAGCAATCAAGACTTCTTTACTTTATGCACTTCATTCTTATATTACCGTTGGACATTGTTCAGACTTTCTTTCAGTATTTTACTTTTCATGTTTTGAGCTTATGTTGGATTACCGATGTTTGATTCCGGTATTTCCTTTATGGTCAGTTAATGTTTTAGGACATTTACCTTATGCTTTGATGACACGCTATAAATACACGTAACGGTCCACTTATCCAAGTGGGGTGTTACAATTATGGTATCAGAGCCATAGGTTCGACTTGTAAGCTCTAAAACTTGACCTGTGACTAGTGGGTAGTCACCAGGAACTTCCCAGATTTTTGCGTTGTTATCTTTCATGTTTCTCATGCATTTATTAGTCAGTTTTCTTCAATTATCAGTCAGTTTTCTTAAATTTTTTGACTAAGTAAAAGGTTGGTACAAGACTGACCATATTTAGTCGCATGTACTTTTCTGCGAATTTTGTTTTGGTGAACCGACCCATAGGCGTTCACCCTTTCCCGTTCAGATTTTGTATTGGTAAACCGACCCATAGGCGTTTACCCTTACTCATGACAGATTCATGTTTTCAGTCAAATATTACTTGGTGAACCCGCCATAAACGTTCACCACTATTCAGATCAAATTTTCATGCTATTCAGTCGAATGATGTTTTGTGAACCGATCCACATTTGTTCACCTTTGTCATATGAGGACATTTCATAAACCTTGAAAAGTATGGCTTGGACTACAGCCAACCATATTTAGTTCCAGATTATAAATTTTTATACATGACAGTTCTTAGAAACATTTTGACAAGTATGGATCGAACCAGAATCGCCCATACTTAGTCACGTGTTTTCTCCTTTGAATTATGTGAATTGAACCATAGCTATCCACACCAGAAATGTTAAACCTCAGTTATTTATTCTTCTATGTTATTTGTATCAGTCAAGTTTATACTCTCACGTGAATGTTGTTTTCATGCTGACTAAGTTCATGTCTCCTTATGAGGATTATGTTTTCAACAAGGTGACGATGTTTTCATGCTAAGATACAGAAGGGGTTACAGTAAAATCCTGTTTTCATAATAATCATGTTCGATCTTCATCAGTTATTTCTTCATGCTGATCATTGTTGAGATTCCGTTTAATCATATTCTTGAAACTATATAAATCAGCATTAAGTCTACGCAGGAATTACCAGGCTATCAAGTTACTCATTTCAGTTCAGTTTACTACCGTTTAAATCAAATCATTTATTTGATCATGTCAGACAATTGACACCAGTATCGATCATTCCATAAATTTCCACCAGTGTCACAGTTATACTCCATGTACAGTGTCTCAGTTATACTCCATGTACAGTGTCTCAGTTATACTCCATGTACAGTGTCTCAGTTATACTCCATGTTTTTCATGTGTACTCCACGTACAGTGTCTCAGATATGCTCCATATGTAGTATTCATTTTGTACTCCATGTACAGTAGTCCAGGTGTACTCCAGGTACCCTACTCCTTGATTATTGCTAATCGATCCTCAATCATCACAGGCGTTTACACTTGTCGATATTCTACCATATGATGATGTTGTTCGTAAGTTGAAGATTTTACCAGATACTGATGCGGCTAACACTTTGAAGACCTCACAAATGCTGATGCTGCTGATACTTTGTAGATTTCTCAAGATGCAGATGTTGTTTATACTATGAAGACTCTATAGAACAAGGACGAAAACTATAAATTTGAAATTTCTAACAAGAATAAATTTCAACCATCAGACACTACCATTCCATTCCATGCTTTTACCTTCTCAGTTTGATGTCACACTTCACTCAGCTAACCTTTCATTCAAAAGAGTGGGAACCGGAACCCAGCCGACCACTCAGCAGAATAGTTACATGAATCACGGTCATGATAATGACCGTCATAAACTGACAGACAAAGTAGTAGTTACAACCACCGTGATTATAATTGATCAGTCAGTAACCATCAGAACTCCGGTACGGACGTGACCACAAAAACAGAGGTCAGTAGTCTAATCGGTCCGCCAATCCTAGCAGTTACCAAAATTTTCAGCCTTGTCCAGATTTATCCACTAAGACACATGTCAAGACATCAGTCAAGACATAGGTCTCAGGTATCATTTCGGAAGACACATATCAGAACACCAGTCATGGTACACGTCATACGAATGTTTTCTCAAATACGAGTCAGAACCCATAACTCTAGTATGTTTCTAAACCAGGCCCTCAGTAATTCAGAGTATTCTTCAGAAAGGGGTATACCCGTTATGTCATGCCACGTATAAATCAGACCATTACAATTCAGTTACCACCATTGGAGTATTTTTCAGGTTAGACACACAGTGGTCATTCTGTGATGTTACAGATGAACACAATCAGTGGAAGTTGCCACGTTTACTTCACGTGTTCCTATGCTAGCTTTATCTTAAATCAGGTAGTTACCTGCCTCTCTGCCAGAAAGGACTCAACAATATCACCCATGTTTATTAGAGTTCTCCTTTCAGTTAACGACGAGATCCGTCTTACTAGATCCCAAATATATTCTTTATATTTCGGCCAGAAAATCAGTACAAATTTTTCTGCCTTAAGTGCGTGAATTCTCAGTCCATAGCTACGAAGACTTATAACTACCAGTTATAAAGTTATTTCCGAAACTCTTTAAATTCATGATCAGCAAATTATCCCAAAGTTTTCTAAAGGTCATTGCAGAAGGTTTCCAGAAATTCATTCCTAACCACGAGATAGAGTTTAACATCGAGCTTGTCTCAACGATGGAAACTGTTTTCAGAACTCTTTATCACAGGATTTCAGCTGAGTTAAAAGAGTTGCAGCATTTGCTACAAGAGTTACCAGAACAAGGCTGTATTCGCCCTAACGCGCCACTAGGAGGTGTACCGTTTTTGTCTATCAGAATGAAGGCCGGTAACATGAGATCATGTATCGATCATCGAAAATTTACAAGGTCGCCATTCATAAAACGATACACATTCCACGAATAAGAGATTACCTGACCTGCTACGATATCTTAAATATGTTCCAGAACAATTTGCAACCGTGACACCAATAGTGGTGAGAGAAGAACTTGATGTTTTCCAGACTGCTGTTGCACATATTGCAGTCTCTCTAAAAAATATTATTTTATACTTCTGAGCTCCCTAATGCCCCAGCTATGTTATGAAATTTATAAATAAAATTTTTCCATGACTAGTCAACCAGATTTCCACCAAAATATCCTATAATCAGGCAAAAATTTGATAGAAGCAGTATCACACAATTATACAGCTATGTTCATATCTAGATGCCTGACATACCGCAGGTTCAAGACAGAACACCGTCATGATGGTGAATTACTACAATCCTTAGAAATTTCTGAACAGAAATGAGAAGGAATTTCATGAAATCATTATTAGTTACCACAGATTCAAAAAAAAATTATGATACTATCTAAGTCATCGTCATCCATGTAATCAACATGCGTGTTTTCTTTCATCCGAAAGGATTACGCAGTAGCAGATCTGCAGGAAGTTCAACAATAAATCTTAAGATTTAAAGGTATTCCATCGACCATCATACCAGACAGAATTCATGTTGACGATCACGTATACGTTTGCGTTCACTTTACGTTTATGTTCACTTTCACGGTTGTGTCTCACGCTCGCATTTTGGTATGATTTCAGTCCATATGTGTGCTAATCTCATGATTTAAATTCACATTCTCATTCCTTAAAATGTTCACGTTCACGTTCGTGTTCCATCTCACGATACACGTTTCACAACTTTTCCATAACCAGGCAGATGTTTCACATCTCAGGCCGTATCGTTTGGCATTTCCTCCTCAGTCAGCATACGTTTACGATATGTTCTAGTATCACGTTCACAATATGTTTCACGTATCTCATTCATGATATATATTCCATGCTTAGCGTTCCTCATATAGTCATGAACCACGTTCACAATTGCTCACGTAGCACATTCAAAATTGTTCACGTAGTTCGTCCCTATATTTTTTAGAAGCTTGCTCAGAGATATAAATGTTATATTTTCTGAATATTTACAGGTATCGTTTCATGTATCCTACATGCTATGGCTTTTCATTCTATCAGATTCAGAAAATCCATCTTAAGTATGAAATCAGAAACTATTCAGCATCATCAGGACCAAAATTTTTCATTGTGTTTATATCTTTGAAGGAACCGTTTCGAGCGAGAATCCACTCGGAACGGAGGAGTCCATGCGGACCTCTCATCCTTTCCTTTAATAAATTCAGTTAAGTTATTTCAGTCATGTTACATTCCATGTTCACCTCAGTCAGGTCACGTTATATTCTTTCAGTAGCATTATGCCCTAATTCGAGGGCGAATTATGTTTTATCTTATAGGTCTTCCAGCTTTTCCTGTTCTTCCAATCTATATGTCATTTCATCGTTCATATTTTTTTAGTCTACGAGTCCTTTCAGCTATTATAACTACACCAGCTTAATTTACCTTTAATTCGAGGACGAATTTCTCCTTTTTAGAGGGGAAGAATTGTAAAACCGCAACATTATCATGTCTCTAATTCGAGGATGAATTATTTTTTTTAGACGAGAAGAGTTGTAAAACCCAAAAATTTGGCTTTTATTTTATTTTATTATTTTGAATATATACTAGAATTTAAAAAGTAAAATAAGCATTTGATATTAAAACATTAAGTTATAATTTTAGGAAATACTATTAAGTAATTAATATTACTAACTGATCAATAAAAGTATGAAAAAAGTTACAAACCTGTTTGAGTCTTTTCTTTTCACAAGAAATCTATGTTGATAATTATTAAGACAAATTAATGAATAAACTAACATAAGAAACTAATAAGGAGTAACAGTTGGCAAGCTTTAAACCGTGTAGAAAGAACAGCGAATTAAATGGATTCATCATTTTATTCCGATCCTTGGGATCAACCAAATCAATCATATCCTTATTTTGTTTAAACCCACGAATATTCATCAATGCGTTATTATTTCCTAGCTAATCGGTCCATAATAAGGCTATTTTATGCTCCTTCATGAATGAGCTTTCATTCACGATTATAACAAGCACGAAACTCATTCGCGATGACAAAGACAATAAGGAAATGGAGTTGCGCGACATCCCGAGTTCGATCTTAAATTCATGTCCAATTTGAGTATGGGATCATGTTCAAAATCATGCATAGTTTTCGGTTCCCTTTGATTAATTAAGGTTGGAACTCCATAGCGGTTGTGTTTCGATCTTGTTTTACATCTTGACCGTTCTGTTAGAATCAAGTGACTGTTCGATATTATGTCCCTAGTTCGAAGTATGCTCAAGTAAACGCGATCGTGTCACGTCTTGAAAGTCGGTTCGGGTTCGTGTGCATGTATGTTCGAGGGTTTCCGTCTCTGATTAGTTCAACGACTTCACGTTGAACCGGTCTTTCTTAGCCTAGAGGTATATTCTTGGTCCATATTTTAATCGAAAGCCAAGTGGTCCTCCTCTAATACCATGATATTTGTATCATTCGCATTATGCTATGTAAGATTATATAAAGACATTAGAAATGTTTTAAAACCATGGCATCACAAAAAAATAATAATATGAAAATGGCGTCGGTAGTCCTCATGATAAGGAAATCAGTATGTCAAATTGTCACTTTGGTTCTTAACTACTTAAACTATTTTTATTTAAAATACATAAACTCTGTTAGATACATAACAATCTATCTTAGTATATGAATATCAATCTACTACATCAGTAAATGGTTGATAACAAATGTGTAATTTGCATGATCCATATTTTTGGGACTAAAAGATCTTTATCTTACTACTATTATAAATTGGAGACTAATTATATATATATATATATATATATATATATATATATATATATATATATATATATATATATATATATATATATATATATATATATATATATATATATATATATATATATATATATATATATATATATATATATATATATATATATATATATATATATGTATATCTACACTAGTTATTAGTATAAGTTGCAAGATATTAAACGAATGATTTTTTTAGTTGGAGATTAAATACTTTGATCAATTTTAATGACAGATTAATTATTTTGTGTAGATCGTTTTGCTTAGAAATAAATTGAGACTTAATTTAAGAATGTTGATTGATTTAAGGTACGGATTTTCCGTCCTTCAGTAAGGACTTCATTTCTATGCATGATTAGGATTCCCCGTCCGCAGCCAAATGTTTTTCCCAGTATATGTTTTAAGCTTATGAGTAATCATGTTAATAACTAATAAATTGCCTGGGCTTTATATACAAGCATGATCAGTTTATGTACTAGTTACGGAGGTACCGTAATCATGACACTTGAGGCACCGGTGTCGTGACTCACATGCAGGAGAGTGATATCCTACATCATCCCTTCACGTTTTGGCCATTATTATTATCATGTCATGTGGGGTGTATGGATGCATCCTAGTTTTATCAGTTTACAAGTTATCAGGGTGAATGTGGTGTGTGCTCTACATCCTTCACATTGGAGCTGATCCCTCCACCCAGCACAGTATTTAGAGGTCACACCTCTACAGTTATTTAGAGGTCACCCTCTACAGCATGACGAGGTCACCCCTCCAGTTATTCATGCACCGTTGTTACAGCATGACCTATATAAGCTCTGGCAATTAAAATACAGTAAATGCATGTTTTCAGATTTAACAGATAACAGTTCAGCTTTATTATTTATAAATCAACCTTTACGTATTATACACAGATTTCCGCTGCAACTTTACTTATCAATCTTACAGCTCCAGTATTTTATCATTTGTTTCATTTCAGTAATTTCTTATCATGCTTTATATCCGTTCACTGAGCGTTATGCTCAGCCGTAGTTCTTTCATGTTCTAACGGCAGGTACACCAGGACGCTCTTAGGATTCTGATAGCATGTGCATTGGATGGAAGCAATCCAGACTTCTTTACTTTATGCACTTCATTCTTATATTACCGTTGGACATTGTTCAAACTTTCTTTCAGTATTTTACTTTTCATGTTTTGAGCTTATGTTGGATTACCGATGTTTGATTCCGGTATTTCCTTTATGGTCAGTTAATGTTTTAGGACATTTACCTTATGCTTTGATGACATGCCATAAATACACGTAACGGTCCACTTATCCAAGTGGGGTGTTACAGATGGAATGATAAAATCATTAAGTATTCGATCCCTCCTAACATGCTAGGAGGGGGGTATATATAGCCCATCCTACATGTGGGCTATATGGGCTATATTGGATCACGAGCCCAATACTTGAATATATCGTTGGAGTGACCGATCCTTTCTAAATACGTAAAAACGTATTTCCAACAGTTACATCATTGAAAACTTTCTATTTTTGTCATGTTTTTAACTTTATAAAGTTGTTGTTTTTGAAAAGTTATCATTTCGAGAAAATTTATACTTTGAGTAGATTCGGTTACTAGGTTATCATAATCGATAAAATCATTAGACTTAAAGATTTCTATACTTGTGTCAAAGAGTTAAATAATAGTTATACTTTTTGTTTATATAATTACCCAACAAGACTTAAATAAGCCCATTTAACTATAAAAATTAACCTATGACTTATTAATAAATATATATGTATGCTTCCTCATGACTAACCCGTTATATTACATTTTCGTGACTCGGACTTTAAAGACATTTTATTTAAACATTACCTAGTAAAAAAATAATTATATTATTTTTACAAGTCTCGTAGCAACGTAAAACGACATTTTGAAAAAAAAACAATCGTGTTTTGCCGGATGGCTAAAACTGACTCGAAAGTGCTCGATTCGCTCTTTCAAAATTTATGTCAACTTTTAGTTGATAATTTCATGTGTTTAAAATTTACACTTAAAGTGTATATTTTGATTTTTCTCTAGTTTATTCATTATAACAAAACACAAGCTTTAGTCTTACGTTAAAATATTCGTAAAAATAAATTTTGTCTTATTCTAAAATTAACGATAAGTTTTTCTGAAATCTCAAACCTCCAAATACGTGACAAAGTTTCCACTCACGAGCGTATATTATGAAACGTGCCAAAGTTTATATATGACGCAAAAATCAATTTATATCATGTTTAAACCCATGTATACACGCGTTTCAAACTGTGATATTTCTCAATAACCCTTTCAACTAATCTAAGCAAGTTTTTTACGGATCTCATCGCAAGCATTATCAACAAGTTAAGTCGTAAAACAAATGATTATATTAGTAATAGAGATTACTTTAAATGATTTACCAAAAAGACTAAAGAGGAAATAGTTTCGCCTCCTTCTTACGTTCCTTTGTCGCGGCTCAAAAGAGAAAAATCAAACCAAAACACAAACAAAATCTAACCATTTTTCATATACATATATATATATATAATATCATAACGTATATATTACATATACACAAAATTAGTCATATCAGATGAAAATGGAAACACCATTATTTAGTATAAATAGTACAATCAAAAGTACGTCCATAGGGATGATCGAAAGGCGTAAATAGAGATCTAATGGTTCGTCAAAGAACGGTATCGTACGTATATAATTACAATTTATACCACGCACGTATATGGTATAAAATATACAATTAAAGACCTAGCACAAAGCACATAAAGAAGCGGGAAGGATTGCACGCGCTGGTATCGGACATCGGTGAACGACTCGTGAAAATTTTTCGAAAACATTCATAGTCCAGGTTTTGAAAAAACGACCTAGTTCGCTATGAATCGCGCTCTGATACCAATCTGTAACACCCCCAAATTTACAACGCAGCGGAATACAACATTGGGGTGATACTTCATAATACAAGCTCACGAGTCACAGTAAACGTATTTTAAAATAAACGTTTACCAACGATGATTTCATCGAATGATCAGAGTTACAAGGTCCCCATAAATTAAGAAAAACTTATTTTCAAATAAGTTGCAATATACAAATTTTTGTTTTATCTTTTTAAAAGAAAACATTTTTTATCCAGTTGTACAAAGTTCAACAATTCTGCTTCCTTCGATATCTGCATCCAATCCTATCCAAGCATGCCAATATAAACCTGAGATAAACATGCTTAAAAGTCAACAAGAATGCTGAGTGAATCCATAGAGTTTATAAATGATAACTTTGAACACAAGCTTAATAAACATTTTATTCATAGAACAATCAAACGATGCTAGACCCACGAACCGAACGTTAACCGTGTGCCCAACCTAGAGTGAGACACTCCCAATACTAAATACAATATATCCTCGTATGCTCCTCGCAAGAAAACATACCCCGGACAGGTCGTTAGGCCAAAATAGATCTATAATTATTGTACCAGCGTTTACCAGTTATCGGTAATTAACGGTTCATGAGGAAAGGCCACAATATAACACTCATAGCAACGTTCACATAATAAACTACTTGTGTTCGATTTTCTAAAACAAGCATGTATCCCCCTCGCGGGTTTGAAAAACATAAAGGGATTTAAATGCGAGGCTATGAACTCACCTTAGCCACGAGGTAAGTGAATCACGGTACTCAAAAGTTGAGTAGAAACGGCAGTGGTAAGATGATCACCGATGATATGGATGCCCGGGAAACACGAAAACCGCAACCTATTAAAATAAGGCGCGCGTTAAGACTCGAACTCAATATCGATAAATACTACGTATAATATGACTTTAAACATTTTCAAAGTATTTATATTTCAAAACCATTGACATTAACCAAATGAATCCATACTAACCCATTTATTCAACAATACCCGTTTAAACACTTGTACACTTGAAATCAACCCGTCATACGACGCCAAGTCAACGCAAGTGAGACTATTCTTATACCTTAATTGGACCAGTAGTTAAGTCATTTGTATAATGACTAAACACTTGAGTAAGTCACCATATACAATAGTGAACACTCAAACTCACGTCACACGAGCATTGAACTAACTGTCCAAATACCAATCAGCATGTACACTCCAAATGTACACACCGATCTACCCTATCTAGACTTGTCCGATTTAGATGAAACTTCGTGTCAAGGTCACTTATAACCTGTATAAGACCCTGCCAAAATTTGAGGCAAAGTTCTCACTTTAAAACCCATCAGCTCGACACTTTACCCGACTCTAAATTTGGGGCAGAATTGTACACTTATTTCATAAAACCATTAAGACCACTTTAAAAGTATTATTTGGACATTCCACCTTTTAAACCCACTACTAGACTCATGCAAATGAAGTCTAGCTCAGTTGGATGGATGCATTTGGTTATAGTCTCCATATGGGGGAGGTCAGGGGTTCGACTCCTGTCATTCCCCATGTGGGGGATTTTCCCAGAATTAGCAGTCGGGTTTGAATCCCATCGCAATGCCTTGAAGCCCCTTAATGGGAAACTGGATGGCTAGCATGGGGGTTGATATTCTCTTCGTGAGATGATTCGAACTCGGGTTGAGAGACTTGGTGCCTCGGTGGCACGTAAGATACTCCGCTGCACCAAACTGCCGTTCAAAAAAACTACTAGACTCATCATAATAAGTATATAAATCTTAAAAACCAGTAGTATCATTTATCTAATCAAGCCTAAAGTCCCCGAGAGTCGACCCAAAATCAGCCACAATTTCGGATTGTGCCGATTTGCGTCTCCCGGTACACGAATACTAAATCTAGTATAACTTTTGACCCGTAATGAGTTAGAAGTTCATTCAAGCAGCAAAACGAGCATCTTGAAGATTACTAAAACAAAATCAAGTAATCTCAGCCTATATCTAAACTCAAACCCACGAATTTATTAAATAAATAATCTGCCTAAAAATACCCTTTTCAAAATGACTCAATCTCTCATTTTTATCAACATGCATCAACATGCACCTCATTCTAACATCTAATCTATCATTCCTAATATCAAAACAGCCTCTAACACCACTTGATCATCCTAGAATTCATTTGGTTAAATTAATACATGTGTGCACTCAAAATCCCGATTATAATATTAATAACACAACTGTTTACCCATAAAAATAGATCAAACCCACTTGTTCATCAAGAAATAATTTAAAAAAGATGAAAGTTATTGCATGTTTGTAAAAATGGTACCAAAATGATCACAATCAAATTTAGGATTGGGTCTTACCTTGGATTATAACGATTCAAGCCAAAAATTGAGATCAAATGGTGTTTTTGTTTAGAGAGGGTGACGGCAAGGAGAGGGAAAGAGAAAGAGAGAGTTTTGTTGGTGATTTGTGTTTGTGTGTGTAAAAAAATTCTATTTATATGGTGGGTGGAAAGTTTGTTTTGCAATTTGTGCATTCTTGTGGACTAAAGTGTAAATATTAGTTAAAAAGCGGGAAATGGTTACCAGTCAATTTTATAAATATTTATGAGAGTCGGGTTTTGTCCCGGGTTCTTAAAAATATAAATCTCATTTGTTAAATCGGTTGTTTTAATAACTAAACGCACACAAAACGAAATAATAAAGTTCGACTCGACTTAATACGTAATGAAATAAAAATTTCAAAAATATCAAATATCGAAATAATCGATATTAAAATATAATATTTGGGCATCCATTGGCATCACGATCACTAGTAGTCCTCGTCACTCGTCAGAACGTAAAAATAAAACGTTCAATATTGGTTTCAACTTAAACCATCAAACGTCATAATAATTAACTTTATCATATACTAAAAAAATACTAGAAAAATAGAATCAAATTATGATCTTATTTTTACGGGTGAGAACCATCTGACAGTATAAAATAAGATGCAATGATAATTCTGATTAGAACATAATATAAACAAAATTTATTTCTTTTCAACATTTATAGGAAGAGATCTTTACGCCTTGCGTGGCGAGGGTGACAAGGGTGAGCTTTTTGGTTTCAAGGATCTGGGTGACGATGATTCCTCTAGGACGGTTGTTGAATCTAAATTCCCAAGAAGCTGCTGTGAATCTTTGGATCATTACTTAATGACTTGTGGTCAACGTCTTTTACTAGTCATGGTGAGTAAATTTGGAGAATACGCTGAGGTATTTAAGAAAATTGATTTTGAACAAGAATGGGAGAAAATAGATAGTTTGGGGAAGCTCATGATATAAATATGTGGACAAACGTGTCTCTGTGTTGAAGCCAAAAAGCCAGAAATGGAGAACAAGATATACTTTCCACTGTTACACATCAAAAGCAAGAATACAGTGTTCTATTCACTCGAAACATGCATGTATCACACATTAAATGGCGAAAGAATCCAACACAATTTGAAGGATTTCTTTGGAACTACATATCAACTATTCAAACATATATGGATTGAACCAAGTTGGTATTAGCTAGCTCTATTATTGGTACAACGACTATGACGTTTTACTTACTATCATGGCATGTTGAATGTGTTACAATTTTTAATTTCACTTGCTTGTAACCTCTAGTAGTTTTGTATATTTTTATGTGCAGTGGCGGAGCCAAGATTTCTTAAATGTGTGGCACAATTTTTTTTATGTTCTAACTTATAAAGAACGAAAAGTATCACCTTGATCGCTCTAAATCAATTTACCCTTTCGAATAGAGTCTCTAAACACATAACGATACAAACAGTATGCCTTGTCCGCCTTTACACTATACTCTAACCAAGGAAACTCGTCAAACCAACTTGCAACAAAACTTCTTACTTTAGTCTCTATGGTTTTTTTGGAAACCTATGATGACGTGGTTGACACGGTCCATTGCTCAAATACTTTCGTCTAGTTTCATCTCTTATACTAGCGTCATAACTAAAAATGCTTGGCCACTCAGACGGATCCCATGGAAGAGTACCCAAATCAATACCATCTTACGATGAAGGAATATGTGTAGGTTGTGGAATCGATTCATGCGTGGTTTCTGGAATATGTTTAGGTAAAGTTTCTTCCTCATCGTCATTATCGTTACTTACCGACGATAACTTTCTTTTATAATATCTTTCCATGGAGACTAAAGCCTAATATGTACAAATATAAACTGATCACAACACAATAATCATTATAACTATAATTTATAAACAATTTAAACTATTAAAATCTTTGTTAGGACCTTTGGAATAGTTATTTGTAATAGGTATACTAGGAGGTATGTAGTTCCTCCTGGTCCTAGTAGTAGTAGGAGCAATACGTGCTCCTGGTCTTTAGAAAGTCAAACTTTATTTTTTTAGTATTCTGTTAGGATATGCATGAGATATGTTAGGAAAGGATATGCATATCAGTTTTACACGTTTTGGTTTAATGATGTATTAGGGTTTCCTTGTAGTATAAAAGGAACCTTAGGAAGAAGGGTTATACACACCTTCATCAAACATTGTTCTAGTTCATATCAATATTAGAAATCCTTAGTAAAGGATCAAGTCATTATAGTTATTCAGTTCTTCTTGTTCATAGTATTTGTATTCCGCACTTATACTGTGTGATTCATCTAGGGTCTCTCTGTGAATAGACTTGTGATTACAGAAGTCTTTCACCATCCCTAACATGCTGCAAGATCCACGTCTAGTGGATACAAAAAGTGGTATCAGAGCCTGGGAGAGTCTCTGTACAAGAAGAATCAATTTTATTATTACTAACATCTTTGTTTAATCATGTCTGCCTCTAGTTCCACTCAAACAGGAGAAGATAGCTCCCCTATAACACATCAACCTCAGCAGATCGTTGCTACGGTTTCCAACACAAATGGAAAATTTCCTCTGTTGAAAAAGGATGAGTATGGTAGCTGGGCAATGAAGATGGAATGCTGGATCACTAACACTGATCTAGACCTTTGGAAGATTATTCAGAATGGAAACTGTAAGAGGTAAACTGGAAGAGACAAGAATGGTAACATCATTCTTCTTGATCCTAAAACTCATGAGGAGATCACAGCTGTTCAGAAGGAGATCAAAGCAAAAACTATTTTGCTTCAGTCTCTTCCTGTTGATCACATGGGTGATTTTTATCACTTGGATGATGCTAGAGAGATTTGGAATGGAGTAAAAACAAGGTTTGGAGGGAATGAGGAATCAAAGAAAATGCGCAGATCCATGCTGAGAGATGAATTCACAAAATTCAAGATCTCTGAAACTGAAGGTATTCATCAAGGGTATGATAGGTTCCAAAAGATACTGAGCCAGTTGAATCAACTCAGGTCTAAACCTGACAATAGAGATATCAATGCCAGGTTTCTTAGAGCTATACCTTACTCATGAAATCAGGTAGTAATCTCTCTCAAAGCAAAAGGTGGCCTTAACTATCTTAATTTTGATGATCTGTTTTATAAGCTCAAAACCTTTGAGCCTCATATAAGAGGATACTCAAGTGATTCTTTTCCTACTCCTGCTAACTCTGCCTTTGTGAGTTCCATGGGATCTAGTCCCATGTATTATGCTAGTAGCCCAAGCTATACTGTGTCTTCTCAGCATACTTCTACTCAGTATACTTCTACTCCTGAACCAAAAGCCAAATCTGGTAGCATGGTAGAAGCTGTTATTCACTCTTTTGTTGTTGATGTTGATCCATAACAGCAGCTTGCTTTTGATAACTTCAAACAGGTTGATAAACTTAACCTGGATGAAATGGATCTCAACTGGCAGATGGCCATGCTTACTCTCCGGGTTCACAAGTGTTAGAAATACGTTTTTACGTATATTAGAAGTATCGGTCACTCAACAATATTATTTAATGTTGTAATAGCTCGTAGTTAATAGTTACTTATTTAGTTAAGTAAGAACCGGCCCATGGGCTTGTCATGGGCCGGCCCAAGTCCATTAGTGGCTTGGAAGTATAAATACCCCTTTCCTCCTTGGAAAGGGGTTGGTTGTTGTTCATTTTTGGAGTTTCCACTTAATAAAATATCACATAGTTCTCTCTCACTTCCTCTCTCTAGTTTCTCTCTCTAGAAAACATCAACCCACTTCATAGATTCATAGGTTATCAAGATTCTACATTTGGTATCAAGAGCTATGGGGTGATTTAAGGTAATGATTTGTGTGGTTTTTTAGTTTTTGATTGTATTAGTGTTCTTTAAGAAAATCCATCTTGATTCTTGGAGTTTTTGGTGTTTTTGTGATTGGGATTAGTAGATAAGTATTGGTTTTTACTTATTATTGTTGAAATCACAAAACTTTTTGGGTAACTTGGTAAAAAATCTGGGTTTTATCATCTTTTTGTGATCGACTGTTACTTCGAACAAACCTTCTGTTTACTCAGCAAAAGTTCCGAACCAAAAAGTTCCGGATCAAAAAGTTTCGGATCAACCAAAGTTCCGGATCAAAAAGTTCCGAACGAAAAGTTCCGGATCAAGGAAAGTTCCGGATCAAGGAAAGTTCTGAACGAAAAGTTCCGAATCAAGGAAAGTTCCGGATCAAGGAAAGTTCCGAACGAAAAGTTCCGGATCAAGGAAAGTTCCGAACCAAAAGTTCCGGATCAAGGAAAGTTTCGAACCAAAAGTTCCGGATCAAGAAAAGTTCCGGATCAAGGAAAAAGTTCCGGATCAAGGGAAAGTTCCGGATCAAGGAAAAGTTCCGGATCAAAGGAAAGTTCCGGATCAAGGGAAAAGTTCCGGATCAAGACAAAAGTTCCGGATCAAGGCAAAAGTTCCGAATCAAGGTATTCCAAGCCAAAATCTTCCGAATCAACACTTCCGAATCAACAAAAAGTTCCGAATCAAGGGTTATTTTACTTGTTTTTTCGACGATTTTTTTAGTGGATTTAATCTTGGTTTCATACAACAAAATCTCAACACAATTCACAAGATTTACTTCACTGCTCGATCAACCGATAATCTTTGTCTCTTTGAAGTGAACAAAATGAATCCGAATTCAGTAATGCCTTAGATGACATCACTTACGGATATTTCCGTCATTACGGGAACGGATAATCGCCCGTCAATGCTAATCAAAGAAGTTTTTGAAGCATGGCAAGGCCGGATGATGTCTTACCTTTAGGGAAAACCGGTATATGGGAGGCTTATGGTCAAGTCAATTTTAAATGGTCCACTTGACTATGGTACCATCGTGGTTAACAACGTGACTCGACCAAGGGAGTTTGAAGAACTTACACCAGCTCAACAACTCGTTGCCGATGCAGACGAAAAGGCTCTTCAAACCATTCTCCAAGCCCTTCCACATGACATCTATCGAATGGTAAGTCAGTATACGGTGGCAAAGGATTTATGGGAACGTCTTAAGGTGTTGCTACAAGGCACGTCTCTTACCAAACAGGAAAGGGAATGTCAGTTGTATGATCTGTTTGATAGATTCACGTACAACCCAGGGGAAACGCTTCACGACTATTACTTCAGATTCACTACTCTCATGAATGATCTGAATGTATACAATCTCGTGGTTGCTCCATTCCAGGTTAACACCAAATTATTGAATACTTTACGTCAAGCTGAATGGGGTGAGTATATTACCGATGTTAAGTTAACCAGGGATTTGCATAAGTGCAATTTGGATCAACTATATGCTTTTCTTCAGCAGCATGAGAAACATGTGATCATGCACCGTTCGCCTCGAGGTATGCACCCTGATTCATTAGCTTTGATGGCGAATCAACCAAGCTTGTCTCACAACAACACTCCTTATATCTTGGGACATCAAGCCTATCATCCATCACCTTACATGACACCAACCTTTCCCCAATACTCGATTCTACCACAACCACCCACCTCACATCAGCAACAATATCGGTTTAATGCACCTTCACCACACTATGCTTCACAACATCACCCAGCAAGCATTGCACCTTATGCTCAGTCTTCATATTCCTCTTATCAAGAGAATGCAACATATCCAACAAGTTACCCTGACCACATGAGTATTCCTTCTAGTGAATATGCAGCTCAACAAGACCAAGCAATGTATTGTGATGATGATGAAGTCCCCATTCCTGTGTTCAAACAAGGAACTGACCCAGTTGAAGTGTTAACCACTATGTCTGCTTATCTCACAAAGACTTTAAGCAAATGAGGATTTAGGGGATCAGCTCCGACTAACAATCAGTTGAGGAATTCATCCAATTCTGGCCAACAAGCTACTATTGAGAATGACAGGGTAATGGTTCAACCTATTCAACCATATCAGGGGAGACCTACTACATCAACTACCAATGCTCGAACGGTCAATCCTGCTCCAATGGTCAACACTCCTCCACGGGCTAATTTCACAGGCAAGTTGAGAATGATTACATGCTACAACTGCAAGGAAGAAGGTCACATGTCCAGGGATTGTAAGAAACCCAAGAGGAGAAGGGATGGTCAATGGTTTGCAGAGAAGATTTATCTGGTGAACGCTCAGGCACAAGGAAGGGAACTTGATGAAGAGGATCTTGTGTTTCTTGCTGATCCAGGGATTGCTAAACAAGACGTTGTCACCACACAGAATGCAGCATACCAAGCAGATGATCTTGATGCGTATGACTCAGACTGTGATGAATTTCAATCTGCAAAGGCAGCTCTTATGGCAACTATCTCCAGCTTAGGGCCAGAAAAGAGATCTGAGGTACTTATTAATACAACTGATAATACCACTGATGCTAGTATTCAACCACATCAAGTTGTGCAAGAGCGTGCTGAATCGAATGAATCTTCGGTGGTGAGTCTTTCAAATGAAGAGACAATCAATGATAGTAATATCAATGTGAGTCCCCAGACTTTGAGTGAATCACAACCGGGAGCCATTTCGCATACGCATACTCCTGCTCAACAAGATTTGGTCATGGTTCCTGCTACATTACTTAGCCAAATGAATTCTGCACTCTTAGAAACCCTAGCTAAGAATAAGAATTTGTCTGATGAGCTTGCCTTAAGCAACGAGAAAGTTCACACTTTGGAATTAGTGCCTTCGTCTAGTGTTCTAACGAATCCCGAATATGATCATTTTAGAAACAAACAAATGGGTCACTTGCAAGAAATCGAAACCTTAAGAGCAGATCTTTCTAAAGAACTTAACGAAAAAGAGTTAGTGGTCACTAATTTTCAAAAACTTCAAACGGATTTTGAGTTACTCGAGTCTAAAAAGAATGAAATGGAGATTAATGCTGCTAATAAGATTAGAAGTCTAGATTATCTGCTTTTAAGACAATACGCTGCCTCTCAACTAGTGCACTTATTTGATGCTTCGTTTAGAGAATTTAACTTATCGCGTCAAAAAGGACTTCCCCCTAATCCACGGTATGCAAAACAAGCTTTAATCCATTGTCCTAGACTTTATAATGCAACCCAATTAGGATTGGTCTTAGACCCGATTAATATTTTCGATGATCGCACCAATAAGGATCTAGTTGATGAGAATCGGTCATACAACTCTGCAAAATATCCAGATTGTGATTATTTTAAAATGAATCAGGAGCTTGCTAAAACGGATTTTAGAATTCGCTTCCATATGGACAAAGATCTCATTACGGCACCAACCTACATGTTAAATGAAGAAAACCCTAGTACATTTCCTACACTTGTCAACATGGAAGGTCCTAAGGAAATTCCAAAGGATCTTCCACCTGTTAGCACTGTATGGTTAAACTTGCAAGAGATTAATCAATACTTTACTATTTTTGACAAGGTCATTTTGGAATGTACGACTTCAAATGGCCTAAACGCCGGAGAATGGGCTTTCGAACACATGAACGAGGTGTTTAAAAATGAGATCAATCCATTTGTCAAAAGTCTAAAAGGAAGTTTTGCATCTCTTAAAGAAAATCTTGAGTTTGAAATTGGAGAAGTTCAAAAAGTGTTTTATGAAATGGACACCGCTTACGAACTACAACTAATTGAAAAGGAAAAGATTTTATCCGAATATGACCGATTCTTGTCCGAAGTAATCTCGTGTGATGTGCTTACTACTGTAAATGTTAATTATTCGAAAGAGCTTACATCCGCTATGATTAATTGTGATGCTGTGAATATATGTGATGATGTGTGTGATCTCTCTGTAAATGTTGCTGATACTGTAAATGCGGTAGATAATCATTCTTGTCACGAATCTAACGTTGAGTTTTTAAAGCTACAAGATTCTTACAATTTACTTTCAAAACGCTTTAATCAACTAGAACAACATTGTATATCTTTAGAACTGAAACAACAAACTCAAAATGAGGATCTTTTGATAACAAATAGTTGTGAAAACGGTGTTGAGACGAGTGACAAAATGATTGCAATAGTTAAGGCATTAGAGGAAGAGATTATGAGATTGAAGAGAGATGTGTCATCAAATGAAACACTAAAATTGGAACTAGAGGTTGCAGAGTCTAAAAACCTGGACTTAGAAATTAGACTTTCGTCTATTCTAGGGGAGATGGATCGTGCAAGACCGGGAATGTCCCAACTTTATGGTTCACTAGAAGAACGCTTCGCTTTTAATGCGGCACAGCAACAATTTTATGTTGAACAATTGAACCAAAAATGTGAGGAAATCTCTGACTTAAACATCCTGCTCATTGATAAAAACATGGTTTTGGCCGAGTTAAAGGAGACACTTCTTCTCACCCGACAAGAAGCTGTTGATAACTTAGCTACCAACTCTGCACCGTCCACTAGTGCTCCAACAACCAAGTCAGTAGTGCTTTATAAGAACCCGCTCCATAAGAGAAACCCGGTTACCTACGATGATTATATGAAGAATGCAGTTAAGCATGTAGATCTTGTTAGGGATATCTTAGACGATCTTTATGCCTTAGATCCCTCAAGTAGCTACTATTATTTGGCTCATGAATATATTAAGCGAGTTCAATATTGCTTAGCATATTTGCAATACATAGGTAAACCAGGCTCTGCACTACTCACTAATAGACCCATTGCTGTAACTCCATTCAATAAGACCCCAGGAGCAAAACCGTCATTGGCACTATCAAGTAAGGCACCTTTAAAATCTGTTGCTAATATTCCCACTTTGCCTTCTACAGGAGTAAAAGAGTCTACTAAGGCTAAAGGATCGCCACTCAAGAAAGATAAGATCAAGCCCTCCACTAGTAGTACCAACAAAAAGAAAGTAGAAGCTCACCATAGGAATGTTAGTTCAGTTTTAAATAAAAAGAATCATGTTAAGACTAAAAGCTCTGCGCCTGTGCAGAAGCCTAAACCATTTGTGAATTCTGATTTGAAATGTTGGAATTGTAATGAATGTATGTTTTCACAACGTCATGATTTGTGTCTTATTGATCATGTGAATGAAATGAATGTCATTAGAATAATCTTGAATGGAAGCCAACTGGTAGAACTCGTGCCCAAGTTGGATGGCAATGGCGTCCCACTGGTAGGACCTTTACATTAGATGGAAAAATGTGCCCTTTAACTAGGAATGCATCCATTGAGGTTAGGTCTGAGCGTCCTTTAGTTAGGCACACTAGCACTCAAGTATGGAAACAGCGCCCTTTAATTAGGTCAGCTCCCACTATAGTGCCTATCAGTGAAGAAATACCACAGGATTTAAGCCAACTAGAATCTACACCACCAACTAGGAAGAAGAAGGCTAGGAAATCTAAGAAACCTAAAGTTAGCAAATCTAAGATTATTAAATCTGTACCTGCTAATAACAAGGAACATTCAGATTCTGATACCTCTACATTGTCTTCTTGTGGTGATATTTTCAGGTGGTCCAAATCATCCTCTGGTATTTGGACTCCGGTTGTTCAAAGCATATGACCGGAGATCGCTCTATGCTCCGAAATTTCGTCAGCAAGTTTCTTGGAACGGTTATATTCGGTAATGATCATATAGCAAAGATAATGGGGTATGGTGAATATCAGATTGGAAACGTTACGATTTCAAGGGTATACTATGTAGAAGGTCTTGGTCATAACTTATTTTCAGTAGGACAGTTTTGTGATTCCAACCTAGAGGTTGCTTTTCGACAACACACTTGTTTCATCCGCAACTTGGAAGGAAAAGACTTGTTGAAAGGATCTCGTGATGCAAATCTTTATACGTTGTCCCTACAAGACATGATGGCCGCCTCTCCAGAATGTCTTCTCTCTAAAGCATCTAAGACCAAGTCATGGTTATGGCATCGCAGATTATCTCATCTTAACTTTGATGCTATTAATCATCTGGCTAAAAACGAATTAGTTTGTGGTCTTCCAAAGCTCAAATCTCACAAGGACCATTTATGTTCCACGTGTTCAAGGGGGAAAAGTACCAAGAAATCATACAAGCCCAAAGCTGAAGACACCAATCAAGAAAAACATCATCTTTTGCATATGGATCTTTGTGGGCCAATGAGAACTGAAAGTGTGAGCGGTAAGAAATTCATTCTCGTTATTGTGGATGATTTCTCCAGGTTTACATGGGTTAGATTTCTACGTACAAAGGATGAAGCACCGAAGGCTATCATCACTTTTCTGAAATTTATTCAGGTACGTTTGAATACTACTGTCCGCCGTATTCGTACAGACAATGGAACAGAGTTCATAAACCAGACTCTTCGTGATTACTATGAAGGAGTTGGTATCTCACATGAAACATCCGCTGCATGTACTCCACAACAAAACGGTGTCGTTGAAAGACGGAATCGTACGCTTATGGAAGCTGCTAGGACTATGCTAATTTATGCGAACGCTCCATTGTTCTTGTGGGCAGAAGCTATATCTACTGCATGTTTCACCCAAAACCGTTCTATCATTCGGAAACGCCATGGAAAAACACCTTACAAGCTTCTACATGACCGTAAACCCGATGTTTCATTTTTTCATGTGTTTGGTGCTCTTTGTTATCCAAACATTAATAGTGAGAACTTGGGCAAGCTTCAACCGAAAGCCGATATAGGTATTTTCATTGGTTACTCACCGTCCAAGAAAGCATACTGAATTTACAACCGTCGTCTTGGTAAGATCGTAGAAACTATGGACGCAGATTTCGATGAGCTGACAGCGATGGCTTCTGAGCAACGCAGCTCTGAACCCGCGCTTCATGAGATGGGAACCGGTGCTATTAGTTCCAGATTAGTTCCCAATAATCCTACTTCTACATCATTTTTACCACCAACAAGGCCCGAGTGGGATAAACTGTTTCAACCGTTGTTTGATGAATTCTTTGATCCCCAAATGATGAAGTTCCAGCACCTGTAGTGATAGCTCCAATCCCTGAAGTTGTTGCTCAAGCAAATGAAGCTTTATCGAATGCATCTTCAATTAATATTGAACCGGATACACCTTTACCAAGTGATTCTCAAACTACACCTGAATCGTCACCCCTACTTGTGCCTAATGATGTGGAAGAGGATTCTATTGATCACGATTTGGAATATGCTCACCTGCAAGAGCTTCCTTTCTTTGGTGTAGCAATACTTGAAAACCCTTCAGCCGCGTCTACCTCAGAAGAAGCTCCTTCTATTGTTCACTCCAGACCACCTAGGATTGAAAAACATAGCACCAAATGGACAAAAGATCACCCAATTAGGAATGTCATTGGTAATCTCGATCGACTAGTCTCTACACGCCATCAATTACAAAAGAGTGCACTCTATTGCTACTTTGATGCATTTCTCTTCGAAGTTGAATCTAAAAATTGGCAACATGCTATGACTCAATCATCTTGGATTGAAGCTATGCAGGAGGAACTAAATGAATTCCAAAGACTTGAAGTATGGGAATTAGTTCCTCTCCCTGACAAGGTTAACATCCTTACCTTGTTATGGGTTTATAAGGTTAAACTTGATGAGATGGGTGCAGTATTGAAGAATAAGGCTAGATTGGTTGCTAGAGGATATAAACAAGCCTTGGATATAGACATTGAAGAACCTTTTGCTCCTGTTGCGAGATTGGAGGCTATTAGACTATTCCTTGCGTATGCTGCTCATATGAACATGATCGTCTATCAAATGGATGTGAAGACGGCATTTTTGAACGGTGAACTAAGGGAAGAAGTCTATGTTAGTCAACCGGATGGGTTCGTTAGCACGGAGTTTCCTAATCATGTGTACAAGCTTAAGAAGGCTCTCTATGGGTTGAAACAAGCTCCACGTGCGTGGTATGATCTCCTTTCAACATATCTCATCTCGGAAGGCTTCTCCAAAGGCAAGGTGGACCCCACTCTATTCACTCTCAAGGAGGACAACGACATGATTGTTGGGAATAAATTAAGGCCAGATCACTTGAGCGCTGACAAGAACAAAACAAGCGTTGACAGGAACAAAGCAAGCGCTGACAGTTCAAGCGTTGACAAGTTAAAGTCAAGCGTTGACACATTGAAGACAAGCACTAATGGAAGATATAATCTACACGTTTATTATATTCTAGAATACTTCTAGTAAGGATAGAAACGACAATGTATTTTCTATGTTTATCTTTACCTAGAATAGTTGATACGTAGCTTATTGTACAAGGCTTCTTAGTCTATAAAAGAAGGCCTTTAGGTTAATGTTCAATATAAAGTTTTACATAAGCTTTTCATTCATAAACATCTTTCATTGTAAGCAATTTCGACATTCATAATCAAAGTGAAAGTTTGTTTACATCTTGTGTGTTCTTGTTTAAGTGTTAAATTCCGCATAACACTTAGATTCACAAAGCATATAACAAAGGTTTCTCTACGTGTTATACTTGATCTAATCTCGTATACACAAAGCTAATCGATCTAAGTTTGGGATCAACAAGTGGTATCAGAGCTTGTTGAGGAACTTTTGATCTTTGAAGAACACCATAACCATACACAAACACCAAAACCCTAACAACATCATGTCTGAAGCAATAACCACCTCCTCTTCACCCTTACCAAACATCAGGATTCCCATGCTTGATGCAACCAACTTTGACTTATGGAAGTTCAACTTTGAACAATATATGGGGATCTATGACTACACACTCTAGGAGATTATTGAATATGGAAACTCATTCAATAAGGCTCAAAAGATTCTTGATGCCATTACTCAAAGATCAGCTGTTGAAGGATGCCCTGATGAAGATAAGAAAGAAAAACCTGGAGATGGTAGAGCTGTAGGTGCTGAAGATATTGCAAAGAAAAGGGTTGACATGAAAGCCCTAAATATTCTGAAAGTCTCTTTGGGACAAGAAAACCAACACAAATATAGAGGCTATGAATCTGCTAAAGATCTTTGGGAAGCACTTGAAGTTGCATATGGTGGCAATGCAGACACTAAGGAAGAAAAGAAAAAGCAACTTCTGCATGACTATGATGTCTTCAAAGCTCAACCCAATGAGAAACTGAGTAGTGTGAGAAGCAGATTGCTTGACATCACAAGCAAATTGTCCTTCATGGGGACACAAGTTGGTGATGTTGACACCAATGCTACCTTTCTTAAAAGTCTTGGTGAGGCATGGAAGATTGAGGCAAGATCTATTCTTGCCAACAATACTTACAAGAGCTCCCGTTTGATGACATATACAACAAACTAAGACTGTTGGAAGATGAAACTCTTTCAGAGCATGGAAGCAAATCTAGCACCAGCAACATGGCCTTCTTCTCTCATAGTGAAGGTCAATTCAATCAGAAGGACTCTTTTATGCATCCAGTTACTGGATCATCATTTGTCAGCGCTGGAACAAGTCCTGTCAACGTCTCCTTTTCAGACGCGGACACATTCATGAATGACTCCCCAAGAGTTAAACCTGCTGGTTTGGATTTAGATACTGTGTGTGCTTACATTGCTTCTTTGCCCAATGGTTCAGTGATTACATATGAGGACCTTGAGCAGATAAGTGATGAGCACTTGGAAGAGATGGACATCAAGTGGAACATGACTCTTGCTAGTATAAGAGCAAATAGGTGGAATAGAAGGTTCAAGAAGAAAATGACCTTCAATGCTAAAGACACAGCTGGATTTGATAAATCCAAAGTTGAATGCTACAACTGTCATCATATGGGACACTTCATGAGGGAATGCAGATCTCCTAGAAGATCTGATGCTGGTAAACCCTCAAGCCAGATTGTTAAAGCTCAGGATTCTAAAGCCATGGTTGCAGTTCAAGGAATTGATGGTACAGGATGGGATTAGAGCTATCTAGCTAAGAATGCTGAAGAGGATAAAGCTTTGGTTGCTGATATTTAAGAAGAAGAGCATGTTGAATATGCTCTTATGGCACACTCCTCCTCTTCATCTGATAATGAGGTATATGATGATGCTTTTTGTAGCAAAGGTTGTAGGTTAAACACTGATAGACTTAACAAAGAGGTGTTAAAACTAAAAGATGATATGAGCACTGAAAGGTGTAAATTGTCCAATTACCAACTAGCTCTTACTGAAACTGAGAAAACCGTTTCTGAATACAAGAAAATGGAATTTGACTTAAAAGATAAGATAAATATCCTAAAACATGAGCTAGAGGGTAGTATGGATATTAGAAACATCATGACAAAGGTCAATAGAGACCTACAGGCTAAGTTAGATGAGGCCATTAAGAATAAAGATAATGTTGACCTCAAAATTCAAAGATTTGATAGAGCCACCCAAACCCTAGGAGACTGTGTAGCTAAGCAAAGGGATCCTAAGGACATGACTGGGATTGGGATGAATGATTACTCTCTGGTTCCACCACCAGCTGGTGACTTCTATGGTGTCCCTAGAAAGGACTTGTCTTGGACTGGGATACCAGAATTCCAAGAAGAGGAATTCATTCCTCCACCAAGAGTTGTCACTCCAGTGGAAGAGTATCAACAAAAATTGGCTGACCTAAATGAGTGGAAGAAAGCTAACCCTACTTTATTTGTTAAGGGAGGTTTGTTATGTGAAAGTCCCAATGAATCACCACCCATTAAGGTTACTCACCCAATCACTGGTAAAGCTGTTGACCTAGGCTCAAACACTGTTAGAAGACCTACCATTAAATATGCAGAGATGTATAGGAATAATAGGTCACCCAAGAGCCAAGTTAGCAATCATGGAACAGGTTTCTACTCTTCTAGACCTAAGGGTGTGTCTAAGAAAGCCTATTACACTTGTGGTAGCTTTTCACATTTGGCATACAAGTGTGTCAACGCTCCCAAAGCCAGCGCTGATAGGAACAATTTCAGCGCTGATAGGAAGAAAGTCAACGTTGTTAGGAAGTCAAACGTTGTCAGACCCAAACCTTGTGTGCAGCAAAGTTCACAAGTGATTAGACCTGCCCCATTCGTTTCTAGAAGGTCTAACACTCATGGCAAAGACCTTTTCAAAAGACAAACACCTGGTCAAATAGGCAATGGGTTCCTGTAGCAAACCCTAGGTTCAACGCTGACAAGGGTAATTTTAGCGTTGACAGGACAAAATCCAACGCTGACAGAAACGTGACCAGACCTAAATATTTTCAGCCACAAGGTAAGGGGTCTAAAGCTTCTTCAAGCTTAACATGGAGACCCAAGAAAGATCAAAACCCTAATGATAATGGAATTTCAATGACTTGCAATAGATTTAATTACATTTCAAAGTTCATTACAAAACCTATTGGGGTTAACTGGGTATTTCATCCTAAAAAGGATGAGAATGGGGTTGTTGTGAGAACTAAGTCTGTTCTTATTGAACAACCAGATGAATCTAAGTCTTCTGAGACTTGGGTTCCCAAAGAAAACTAATTTGTTTTCTTTATGTGCAGGGCATTCAAAGACAGATCAATGATTATGGATATTGGGATAGTGGATGCTCAAGGAACATGACAGGAAAGGAAGACTATCTGACGAACTTCACTCCTATTAAAGATGGTGATAAGGTATACTTTGGAGGGGGCTATGGCACCATTACAGGCAAAGGAACCCTTCTCACCAATAATCTGCATTTTGAGAACGTCTTCCTGGTTAATGAGAGGGTTGGATCACAAGCAAAAAAGGCATCTCCTACATTTGAATATGTCACAATTCCCATTTGGACAGATGCTTTTGTTGCTGCTGCTGGACAAGATAATGGTGGTATCCAAATACCACCAGATACAAACATGCATGGTTCTTCAGGTGCTGACAAAGGCAAATCTAGCGCTGACAAGACCAATTCAGACGTTGATGGATCAGACGTTGACAACAACATTTCAGGCGTTGTTAGCCCAAACGCTGACAACCAAGATTCAAACGTTGACAACACTTATGGACATCTTTTCTCTTCCAGTTTTGAACAAGGTGGACCTTCCAATGTTCATGAAGAGATTCCTGTTGATCAAAGAGAGTCTGATGAAGAAGATATTGGCAACATGGAGCGTGCAGTTGAGGACACCAGACTTTTTGAAGGAGGGGTTCTCACTTCCATAATGAAGAATCACCCCACATCTCAGATTATTGGTGATATTATGACTCCAGTTCAGACTAGAAGATCTCATCAAGGTCTTGGTGGGTTTATTGCCAATATACACAAGAAGGTTGATACCCCTCTTGTGCAAGCATGTTTGTTTGCATGTTTTCTGTCACAAGAAGAACCCAAGAAAATATTTGATGCTCTCAAAGAACCAAGTTGGGTGGAAGAAATGCAGGATGAGCTTCACCAATTTGCAATTCAGGATGTTTGGGAGCTGGTTGATTGTCCTAGATATGTCAGACCTATAGGGACAAGATGGGTTCTAAGGAACAAAAGAGATGAAAGAGGTATTGTGGTCAGAAACAAGGCAAGGTTAGTGGCTCAAGGTTATACACAAGAGGATGGGATAGACTATGAGGAGGTCTTTGCACCAGTTGCAAGGATTGAAGCTATTAGGATTTTTCTAGCCTATGCTTCCTGCATGGGCTTCACAGTCTATCAAATGGATGTCAAGAGTGCTTTCTTGTATGGCACCATTGTTGAGGAAGTTTATGTAATGCAACCTCCTGGTTTTGAGGATCCAGAGCATCCAGATAAAGTGTATAGAGTCAAAAAGGCTATGTATGGCCTTCATCAAGCCCCTAGAGCATGGTATGGTACTTTGTCTACCTATTTGGTGGAAAATGGATTCAAGAGGGGCACCATAGATCAGACATTATTTACAAAGAAGAAAGGCAAATATGTGTTGCTTGTGCAGGTCTATGTTGATGATATCATTTTTAGGTCTACTGATCCAAAGATGAGTGAGGATTTCTCCAAGCTTATGACAGACAAATTCAAGATGAGTGCTATGGGGGAGATGAACTTCTTTCTTGGTTTACAAGTTCAGCAGAAAGAGGATGGTATCTTCATCTCCCAGGACAAATATGTTGCTGAGATCTTGAATAAGTTTGGCTTTTCTCCACATGAAAAGAGGGCTACTACTCCTATGGATAGAGAACACCCTTGGGGAAAGATTGGAGATGGGAAAGATGTTGATGTCAGGCATTATAGATCCATGATTGGATCCTTGATGTATCTTACTGCCTCCAGACCTGATATTATGTTTGCTGTGTGTGCTTGTGCACGCCATCAAGTGACTCCCAAAGAATGTCATCTTTATGCTGTGAAGAGGATCTTTAGGTACCTAAGATGCTATCCCAGTCTTGGTTTGTGGTACCCAAAGGATTCACCATTATAGCTGATTGCATATTCAGATAGTGATTATGGAGGTGATAAGTTTGATAGGAAATCCACAACTGGTGGATGTCAGTTTCTTGGGAGCAGGTTAATATCTTGGCAATGCAAGAAACAAACAGTGGTGGCTAATTCTACAACTGAAGCAGAGTATGTGGCTGCAGCAGCATGTTGTGGTCAAGTGTTGTGGATTCAGAACCAGCTGTTGGATTATGGGTATAATTTCATGCATACTAAGATATTTGTTGACAATAATAGTACTTTATGCATCATTAAGAATCCTGTACATCATTCTAAAACTAAACACATAGAAATTAGACACCATTTTATAAGAGATTGCTTTGAGAAAGGTTTAATACAACCAGATAGGGTTGACACTGAGGAAAATGTGTCAGATTTATTAACTAAACTTTTTGATGCTGGAAGATTTCAATACTTGGTAACAAGTATTGGAATGGTTAATCTCACTTAATATGTGTTTTGGATTCTTTTTGTAAAAGTATGTACAGGATGATGCATTATTATTATTGGTCTTATTGATGATTTAGATTTTCCACTATATTTTTCTAACACTGACAAAGGTTGCTTGAACACTGATAAGTGTTTTTGTAACGTTGTCAGCAATATAATTGTTTAACGCTGCCAAAGCTTCCTTCAACGCTGTCATGTGTTATCGGGGCGTTGTCAGCAACAATGTTAGTTTTGTGGTTTTCAATCTAAATGTGCAGATGGTGTTAGCAGTATACCATTGGATACAGAGTTGCTTATGGATCAATGGAGAAGCATTTGGACAAGTTTTTATTTATGGATGATGGTTGGAATGTTTCATTCCTTCTTGACATAAATTTTTTATGTTCATGCATGATTTTAGCAAACTTTTTGTATCATCGTTTAAGGGGAGGTTTTAGGAACCTTTAGGATGTTTGGGTATCCATATGATACTCTTATCACAATTCTAGATTGTGTCCACAGGTGAGTATGGGTTAGTTTTACTAAACCATGAGGCACTGTAGCATGCATAGTATATCAACTTTGCATGCTGCCAAGACATTTTTGGCCTAGCATTGGTTGTGGTCTGTTGGGAGACTTGGGAATGATTTTGATATGGGATTTACCTGGGAGTAACAAGGATTTTATAAGGTAACTTTGTTGTTAAGAGTTTTGGTTAGCAAGGGACACTAGAGGACTGTTATGTCTATCTTGCTTATGCAAGTGTGCATAACTGGACAGTGCTTGCCGCCCTATAATAATTATCAGCTTTTGGTTATCTTCTCTAGGATAAATTACTTGTTAAGGTCATTTTTCACTTTTTAAAACAATTTTATTTTTGGACGCTGACAAGAAATTTCCAAGCGTTGTTGTGACCAAATTGGACGCTGACATGGCTTTAGGCGAACGTTGACAAGATTATAGCCGTTGGGCGTTGATAGGTTATTTTTGACCGTTGACACTCAATGGGACCTACCCAGTTGTTACTTTTTGACATATTTTCAAGCCGTAATTTTAGGAGTTGTTACTTTCATTAAATGCATGAGATAACTTATAACTTTTTCAATATTTTCATGATTAGTTTTTGAAAATCTTTGCCTATTTTTGGGCCAATCACATGCATTCTTTATCTCCTATAAATTTGTCTCCTATTTTTAAACAGGGTATCTATAATTCTTGTCTAACACTTTTCTCTTATCAACTTCATCTTCTACACTTCAAATTACCAGCTTTCATCAATGGCACCAAGGTTTAACTCAGCAGAATTGGAATTGGGGTTCAAGTCTCAACACAACATGATTGCTTATCTTGTTGCTGAGAATGATTTGTTTCCTCAATACACACAAATGATGGCGTATTTGAACGCATCCCCACTAAGGTATGCTCTTTCTCATGCACCACTCATTCCAGTCACACACATTAAGCAGTTTTGGAACACTGTTAGTTCCTCAACAGTTAATGAAGTGACCACATTAACTTCTATTGTTCATGGGAGGTCTTGGGTGGTTACTGAGGCCTTGGTACGCCAGGCCTTGCATCTTGATGATGCTGATGGTATAGTCACCCTTCCCATAAATGAAATAGAACAAGGGCTTCGGGCTTTGGGATATCCCTTTCCTGATGAAGGTACTCTTAATAAGTATCATAAGCAGGAATTTCCCCCAGCCTGGAAGTACCTCATTCATATCCTCCTTCAATGTTTGAGTCCCAAATGTACTGCACACAATGAGATTAATAGATCCATTACAAGTGCTATTGTGTGCATTGCAACAGGGCAAAAATATAACTATTCTAAAATGATTTTTAAAGGGATGTGTAAAAACAAGGGGACAAAAATGACTTTAGCTTATCCCCGTTTTCTGCAAATGATTTTTGATGATCAAGGTTACTGCTCAAGGGATCACAATGATTTTTATAAGATCCCTGAGCAAAAGAAAGCTATTTTTACGAAGATGAATTCACCACCCCATAGAGACTTACCTTTAACCCCAGCCATGCTTGCTGTTATTGCAGCAGTACAACCCCAACCAGACCCCCAACGTCAAATTGACCCTCAACCACAACTTGAACCCATTCCTGAACCTTTACCCTCACCTGAACAAATGCAAATTGACCAAGAACCCTTTGACGCTGACACATCAAATGTTGGCGTTGATGTGCCTATTTCCAACGCTGACACACAACCTTCACAATCCCAAACACCCCTTAACCAACCCACATCTACCCATTCTTCCACACCATCTTCCACACCACCTGAATATAGGTTGATGAAACGCCAAAGGACTACTGGAGTGTTCTCCTCTGGTGGTCCTAGCCATGAAGCAGAGAGAACCACCACCACAAGTGTGGCTGGTGAACTGGATGAGGCTGGGACTATTGGTTCTGGCTTAGATGCTGGCCAAGGCAGTCCCACCATAATTAAGTCCTCATCCATGCCCAATGAATCTGACTTGGGAGGTCAAATTCCCATTTCAGAAGAGGGCAGACTGGAACCAATGACTCTTTTGGAATTGACGGCAGTTTGCATTAGCTTGCAAAAGCAAAATGCAGACTTAGTACAAATTGTCAGCTCACAAGGCCTTGAACTCAAGCACTTGAGGGAGAGGATTGTTGTTTTGGAAAGTGATCATGCTAGGAGGGGTATGGAGGAGTCTTCCAAAGGGGAGGAAGATCAAAGAAATCTGAGTGATAAGGGCAGTCAAGATGGTCAATCAATGGATGTTGCTGAAGCCCTTACAACTTTGAAGGAACAAACAGGTTTTGATACGTCCTTAATCTCTCCAACCAATCTAAATTTATCCATTTACAGCTATGTTGAGAGAGGTTACACAAGGCGCTGAGGGAAAATATTTGAGCGTTGACAAGACAAATTTGGACGCTGATAGAAGTATTTTGGGCGCTGACAGGATAAAATTGGGCGTTGACAGACCTGCACATGAAGGTGATGTATTCCAGTCATCATCTATCATCAAGGAAGTTTCTACTCAGGTATTACCATCTACCTTACCAACCATTGCACCATCAGATAAGGTTAAGGGTAAATTGGTAGAAGAAATTGTTCCAAAAGATGCAGCCCAAGTTGAATTTGATAGAAGATTGGCTGAACAAATGATGGAACAAGGTGAAAAAGAAAAGTCACCATTTGTTGTGACTTCTGAAGAAGAAAGTGATGGAGCTAGCTCAGACTCAAGTGTGATGATTATAGAACCAGAAAGGCTTGAGTATGGTGATGAGCTTGCTAGGGAAAAGTTGAGAGACTTAAAATTGCAGGTTGACTTTGACATGCCAGAGGTGGTTCAAATGTACAATTCTTGGGAAGAAAGCTGCATGGATAATCTAGACTTGACCATTTCAGATCAAATATGGGGTTTGGAGCTTCTTCTTAGAGTTCAGAAGGATTGTAAGGTGATTTTGAAGCACAAGGCAAGCAATATTCTCTCAGAATTGAAAAGGCATAGAAGAGAGCTCTACTTTATGTTGCTCAGATGTCATGGAGTTGGATGGACACATCAGAAGTTGAAGGCTTTGACATTTGATGAGTTGGAACATAGGGCTTATCCTATTTGGGTGAGAGTGCAGGAAGCAAACACTCTCAGACTTCTTTTAGATGAAAGAAAGGAGCAACTTGTAGAAGAAATGGAAATCAAGAAAGCTATGATGATTCCCAGGCCAGTGAAGAAGGGATTTAAACTTGAGTTTCCAAAAGATATGAATCCACTATATCCAAGTGAAGCAGTTATAAGAAAGAGCCTCAAGCTCTCCCCATTAGAAGCTTCAGATATGGTGCAAGTGTTACCATTAGATTCCAGGAATCCAATTGTGAGTTATGATGAGGATGACTGTGGATTCTGGAAGATTGGCAGATTTGGCAAGGAGGTACACACTTTTACCACTCTCATATCTTTATTTGCAAGTTGTGATAGAGAAGACTTGGTGGACCTTTGGAGGTTACTAGAGACCAAGTATGAGGCTGAAGCACCAACTTTAGCTAATGGAATAAAACTTTGGACCACATTCAAAAGAATGTGTGGGACAAAAGAGGAAGATCCTGAAATTTGGAAGGATCTTGAAGATGACCTCAGTGGTCTTCAATGGAGGTTATATTCAGCTGCTGGTGTATACCATTTGAGTTCTACAAAGTTTGCTGAGTATCTACTTGTGGATGCTCAGTATTTAATATCCAAGGCTGTTTTGGAAAAGATGAAGGACACTCAGCTGGAGATAGATTATTCAAGTGACGTGGCAAAGGATTTGATCAGATTTATTCATTATCAATATGAGAAGATTTGTCAGACTCCTCCAAGTTCTTAATGCTTATTCAGAAACTTGATCATAAGAGTGGATATCAAGTTTAGGGGAGGATTGTTGGGAATAAATTAAGGCCAGATCACTTGAGCGCTGACAAGAACAAAACAAGCGTTGACAGGAACAAAGCAAGCGCTGACAGTTCAAGCGTTGACAAGTTAAAGTCAAGCATTGACACATTGAAGACAAGCACTGATGGAAGATATAATCTACACGTTTATTATATTCTAGAATACTTCTAGTAAGGATAGAAACGACAATGTATTTTCTATGTTTATCTTTACCTAGAATAGTTGATACGTAGCTTATTGTACAAGGCTTCTTAGTCTATAAAAGAAGGCCTTTAGGTTAATGTTCAATATAAAGTTTTACATAAGTTTTTCATTCGTAAACATCTTTCATTGTAAGCAAGTTCGACATTCATAATCAAAGTGAAAGTTTGTTTACATCTTGTGTGTTCTTGTTTAAGTGTTAAATTCCGCATCACACTTAGATTCACAAAGCATATAACAAAGGTTTCTCTACGTGTTATACTTGATCTAATCTCGTATACACAAAGCTAATCGATCTAAGTTTGGGATCAACAATGATTCTGGTACAAATTTATGTTGATGATATAATATTTGCTGCCACTAACATAGACTTGTCAAATCGCTTTGAGAAGATAATGTCCACACGTTTTCAGATGTCAATGATGGGAAAAATTTCATTTTTCTTAGGATTACAAATTTCTCAGAATCCCAGAGGCATCTTTATTAATCATTCCAAATATGCTCTAGAATCTTTAAAGAAATATAACTTTGAAAATTGTGACCCCGTGGACACTCCAATGGTGGAGAAATCCAAGTCAGATGAAGATAGGAATGGGACTATTGTCGATCCAAAACTTTACCGTGGGATGATCGGCACCCTTCTCTATCTGACTGCTAGCAGGCCTGATTTGCAATTTGTCGTATGCATGTGTGCCCGGTATCAGGCTCGGCCTACCGAAAAGCACCTACATGTTGTTAAAAGGATCTTTCGGTATCTCAAAGGAACACTTCATCGTGGTCTATGGTATCCGAAAGATTCCTCTATTGCTTTAATATCATATGCAGATGCCGATCATGCTGGGTGTCAAGACACGAGGCGTAGCACTTCTAGATCTGTGCAACTCCTTGGAGATAGATTGATCAGTTGGTCTTCAAAAAGGCAGAAAAGCGCTGCAATTTCTAGCACGGAGGCTGAATACATCGCCATGTCCGGTTGTTGTGCTCAAGTCCTTTGGATGAGATCACAATTAACTGACTACGGTTTGGGATTCAACAAAATCCCGATGTATTGTGACAACAAGAGCGCCATTGCCCTTTGCTGCAACTATGTTCAACACTCCCGGGCTAAGCACATAGACATTCGCTACCATTTCATTAAAGAGCAGGTGGAGAACGGAGTGATCGAGCTGTATTTTGTCACTACTGAGTATCAGCTGGCAGATATGTTCACCAAAGCCTTAGATCGAGGACGCATCGAGTTTTTGATCGACAAGCTTGGCATGAAATCATTCACTCCAGCGACGCTCAAAGAGTTGGCAGGAGAATCAGCTGAATAGTGGTGGTAAACTATTCAGGCGTATCCTTTGTTCGTGATCATGTATATTATCGTACATATATAAAACCACAAAGAAAAATACAAAAATATAAAATCAAGAAAAACCATAAAAAATATAAAACTTAGAAAAACCATAAAAATTATAAAATCAGAAAAACCAAAAATATTTTTCGTTTTTAAATCGGGCATGTCTTTTAGTACGGTAATATTTACGGCCTTAGAAATGTCGATCAATATTGACACGGTGCCATAAATAGAGTCCGTATAAAAGTTGTACATTTTTAAAACATGCCCATTATGGCTTGTAGTTATTTCTGACTGCAACCCGGTTTTCATATTAAAGTCACGTATTTCCTTGGAAAACGTTGGCTCACAACGGGAATTAATTTTCTCGGGCATGATTTACAAGCCAAATCATGCAAAGGGATCAAGTTTACTTTACAACTTGGTCTAACACGAATTAGTGTACGTCTCAGTGCATTATTTTGTCAAAATAAGAGAAATCTTATTGCCACCACGAATCAATCTTTTTCAAGACATTAATTGGAAATGTGTTCATCAATATTTGACTCTTTAAACAATGACTACCGCTCTTTAAATAGAAAACGGGTCATCGTTTAAGGGGGAGAAAATATTAAATTATCTTCTTCGTCAAAACAATCTTTTCAAAAGTGATTGTGGAAAATTAATGGCTAAATGGTAAATGAGTGGTATTGCTTTAGAAAACGACTTGTGCTCGTTCAATGTGATAGGACTTGCTTTAGATTTTGGAGATTTGCAAATAGGTTGCGATTGCTAAGTTGTGTGAAACTTAATAGTGGTTAAGTTTAAAAGATGGTTAGGAAAAATAAAAAGTAATAAACCAAAAAGGAAAAGGAGTGAAAACTTAGGGATTTAAGTGACAAGTTGAGAAAGTTGGGTAAAATTTGACCTAAGTCAAATGCATACCCCCCGCCCCCCTTTTTCTTATCATTCACTGTTTCTGCTTACCTTGCCGCCATTTTCACACACACAAGCTCTCACCAAAATCTCTAGTTTTCAATCAATCTAATTTGTTTCATCCGTTCCAAAAGGTACAAACATCAATCATTTAATTCCTAATTCGTTTAAATCATGTAATTCTAGTTAATTAATTCGGATAATCAATTTAATCTAATTAGGGTTCGTTCGCCTCAATTTAGGGTTAATTGATTAGGGTAGATGGGTTATGCTCGGAATATCTTTAGATTGTGGTTGGTTGCCTTAGTTTGCCTTAGAACTCACAAACGCGACTAGATTAATCATTTATAGGGTGCGTTTGTAATGTTCCGGATGAACATGGATATCAACTTCCGAATGAAGGAATTTTTTTGAACAAACTTCCGAATGAAGGAATGTTCCGACGAACTTCCGAATGAAGGAAGTTCCGAATGAAGGACTTCCGAATGAAGGAAGTTCCGAATGAAGGACTTCCGAATGAAGGAAGTTCCGAATGAAGGACTTCCGAATGAAGGAAGTTCCGAATGAAGAACTTACGAATGAAGGAAGTTCCGAATGAAGGACTTCCAAATGAAGAAGTTCCGAATGAAGAACTTCCGAATGAAGAAGTTCCGAATGAAGAACTTCCGAATGAAGAAGTTCCGAATGAAGAACTTCCGAATGAAGAAGTTCCGAATGAAGAACTTCCGAATGAAGAAGTTCCGAATGAAGAACTTCCGAATGAAGAAGTTCGAATGAAGAAGTTCCGAATGAAGACTTCCGAATGAAGGAAAGTTCCAGATGAAGAGTTGTTTGATTGATAGTTGTTTGCATGTTCTAAGTACTTGTTGAAATATGTTATGCTTAGAAATAAGAATGATACATATCTATATATTTTTGTGCATCAACCTTTCATGTCTTATCTTAAGCAGATACAATGACTAATCCAACAGTACAAGCAATCCAAGACTCTAGAGAAGCCGCAATTGCTGAAGCACGAACCCTGAAGTTCATACCAAACAATTATCGGCTGAAGCAAGTCTCAAAATCCACTCACCATGGATTTAAAGTAGCCATAGCAATCCTTTATCACTCTCATTTCAAGAATGCCCTTAGGAGTACTGCCTCGGTGCCTTATGATTACATGTATGAGTTCTGGGCTACCAAGGAGAGTACTTCAAACAAGATCACCTTCACTCTCGACAACAAGCAGCAGACGCTCACAGTTTCAGACTTCCGTAAGATTTTTGGTATACGGGATACACCCAAAGGCATGTCATTTTCGAGGGATCCTACTAAATATGAACTCATGGAGATGTTCGAGGCTCTTGGATGTCCTGACATACGAGTTGCGTCTGAGTTTACCATTGCTAAAGTAGGACAACCTTGGAGAGCAATGTTAGGTATTCTCAGTAGATGTCTTACACCGAAAACAAGTGGGCATGATGCTTTGCGCAGTCCTATTATGAACATCTTCTATGAAATGTATAAAGGTGCAAATGCAGATTATGCATTATTGTTGTGGGAAGAATTCACCTTCCAACTCTTCCAAAACAAGAAGCTGAAGACAAATTTCTTTCCTTACCCTCGGTTTATCAAGCTTATCATTAATTATTTTATGAAGAATGATGTTACTATTGATAGGCGTGCAACAAGTCGTTATCACACTGAAGAGGCTGATCATACTGTGGATCTAAGGCATGAAGGACCATCTGGTGGGGTGATTCCTGGTCCTATTCCCGATTATCTTCTGACGGAGAAAATCAAAGGCTCTGCTGATTACAAGCTACTGCTGTTAGAAATCAAGAAGCTGAAAGCAAGCCTTCAGACAGTAGAAGACTCGTCTACTACGGTCAAGAGTAAAGGTAAACGCAAGCAACCAGCTGCTTTACCTGAACCCGAAACCAAGAAGAAGAACACTGAGGTTAAGAAGGGGAAGGGTAAGGCTGATGAGTTAGTTCTCCACGATGAAGAAGATGTTGATGATCCTATTCTTAACAAGGCTGAAAGAAAATCAATTAAGATAGCTATTGAAAGGAGTAGGAGAGATACGGGCGGTAGTGGTTCGGGTGCGCAAGTGAATATTGAAGAAGAGTACGAGGAGCCAGAGGATGTTGATGAGTTTGGGTCACCTGAACGGTATTCTACTTCGAAGGAGACATCCATTCCTGTTTCAGCAAGTGTGGAAAAGGAGTCTGTTGCTCCTACAATCATGGTGTCTACTCAACCTTTAGTACCTCAACCTTTAGCAACTCAACCTCCACTAATACAACCCTTACCAACCAGACCAGTTTCAACACCATTCCTTCCACCACCAATAACTCCCATCCTTAGTACCGTAGTAACAACCGAGCCTCTTCACTCAACCCAGAGCGGCTCTGCAACGTCTTCAATGGCTGTATTTGTAATGGCCGAAATGTTGGATAAACATACAGATAATCACAAAAGAGAGATGGATGAACTTCGCCAAGAGCTACTTAGACGAGCTCAAAGTGAAGAAGCATCTAAGAAAGCTCAAGAAGAGATGCTTGCTAAGTTCGTTGCAGAGATGGAGTTAACACGAAAAGCTCATGCAGAAGAACTAGCTCAGGTTAAGCAGGCTGAAGCTGATAAGCATGCTGCACGTATCACGAGACTTCAAGCGATGAGGGATAAATACAAGGAGCAAAAAGAAGCACTTGAAGCTTCTGTTGAAGAAAGAGTGAAAGAATCCGTTGAGTCCATTATGCCAAAACTGCGTGATGAGTTGAAGACACTCGCGGCTGATAAATTGATGATCAAGTCATCCAATCCTTCTGAATCTGCCTACAAAATTGCCTATGACTTGACGGATTTTGAATTGAAGAAGATCCTCAAAGCTCGTATGAGGGAACTTGGATCGTTTGATAAATCTAGGATTCAACGGGCTCTTTACAAATCCCTGAATGACGCTATCATGGAGGATGATCGGTTATTTAAAACGTTTGGAAGTGTGGTACCATACCACATTATGCCTGAGGAAGAAAGGGAAGAAAGTGAAGAAGAAGAGGGCACTGGTGAAGAAGAAGAGGAAGAAGAAGGAGAAGAAGAAGAAAAGGATGATGACGATGAAGATGGTGATGATGATGAGGATGATGATGATGATGATGGTGATGATGGTGGTGACGGTAATGAGGAGAGTGCTAAGGGGAGCAACGAGGACAGCGATGAGGATGATGATGGGGGTAAACAGCCTGAAAAGGGGGATAAGGTTGCCAGCTCAAAGAAACCTGCCAAGTCTGGAACCAAGTCTAAAAAGGATGCAACAGCAAAAGAAAAATCTACTTCCACGGAATCAAGACGATCCAAGTGGCGTCATGATGTGAATGCTACTACAGCATCATCAATTCCTGGTACATCTATTGTTGTGTCTATACCTGTTACCACTAACCCTGTTAGTTCTGTTGTTGTTGCTACTGTGATTGCAGAATCGGTAACTGAACCTGAAGCTGCACAACACTCACCCGTTCATGACACCGCCGAGATGCCTGAATCAGAACCAGCAGATGTTCACGTTTCCACTCCTCTACAACAAGAACCACAATCTACTGTTCCTGAATCAAGCACACGGGACTGGGCAGACACGTTAGAAATTGACGAGACTGCACCGCCACAGGCTTGGATCACGGCAGCGGCGCAATATGATCCGATCACAGACACTGACAGAGATGTTTTGTATCTCCGTATCCGTAGTCCGATTGACTTATGTGCATTTCTGGATCATGACTATAAGACTTCGGTTACTCCGTCTTTGGTGAAGAGAGCGCTGAAGGATAAGAGAATTCGCGCCAAAACCCGGTTAACCCGAATGGAGTTCGAGTATTATGCTGATGAGATCCTAAAAGCTCTGAATACCGTTCAATGGCCAGGTCTTCATGAATCAGAAAGAGCTCCACCTCCACTTGATCCTACTCAAGATAATCAGATTGCTCTCGACTTCTTCGTCACTTATGATCTTGAGTATCTTCTGAAGGGTTCATCAACGTACGCCACCTCCTTGACCTTGCTGAAAGCTGCCAACAGGGGGACAATACCCTGGATCGAGGAAAAGGTAAACCGACTCTGGGTCCCAAGGGTAACTCGTAATTATGATATGTATGCTGTTATAGGTGCATCTCATTGGGACGAATGAGTCCGAAGGGCGTACAGGGGTTGCTGTCAAGCCAATTCAGGAAGCAATGTTAGATCCGATATTCGCATCTCCAGCATTTTAGGGCTGAAAACTGAAGCCAAGAATGGCTATTATCATGTGACGGAGATTCGACTAAAAAGGGAAGATGACAGAGAATACAAAATCCAGCAGGGAGTTTTTTCTATCATTCGCCTTGAGGATATTGAAGATATGTTGCTTATGATGACCCGGGATCAACTCACACATATTCCTCGTGAAGACATCATTGCCTTGAATACAGCACTTCGTATGTTCACACGAAGCGTTGTTATCAAGAAACGAGTTGAAGATCTTCAGTTGGGAGTCGAAAGCTACCAAAGGAAGCTTAACCTAACCCATCCAGTGAATCAAGTGTTACCTCAACATGTAGATAGATGTCCCTATACCGGCATTTCTGTCCCGAATTACGGCATTTTCTACTTGAACAGTCGAGGGTTAATGAAGTTTATGAGGGTGGGTGAGCTTTATAAGTACAGTGATGGGACTCTCCTATATGTCAGAGGAAAGTTGGAGCATCTGAATTCGGGTGGGACTTTACCAGAGATGACTGAGGATTGGCATCAGGGTTATCGGCAGATGGCGAAGTATGTGATCAAGAAGATTGATCAAAAGCTCCGTGAACGTAGATTGATGAGGAGCTTGGAAAGATTCGTTGGTGGTAGACCATATTTAGTGCACCACAAGCTACTGCAACGATCCATCTAATGGGTCGTACATTTCAGGTCCACTTTATATTGGTTTTCAATTGTGAATATGTATATTTGTGAATATTGTGCTTGTACGGCTTGATGTAGTGTTAAAGTATGATAATTTTTTCAAGAATTTCTCACGAGATTCTAAATCTTTCAAAATATATCATACTAAAGCACTACAACTATCCCTTATTAACTTAAGGGGAAGCATTAACATGTTCTATGTCCACACATCGATTTCATATTTTACCCAAAGACCGGTTAATCCATTCAATATCCCAAATATTAATGGTTAACATTTTGGATAAGGGGAGAAAATGGGATTAAGGAGACTTAAATGATACTTGGCTAAAAGATGAAAAAGACTTAACGATAATCCAACTTAATATGTGTAAAGCACGTGTTAAGGGGGAGCGTTTTTGATAAACAAAACACCTAAGGTACAAAACTTTTGATTTCAATATCACAAGTACCTTAGGTGATTTTCAATGATTTTTCATGGTGGATATACTTTCCCAAAACACGCTTAATTCACGACGGATGTGGTGACAAAAGGGTGGTAGGAATAGGTTTAGTCCAATGATTCATCAGAGCCGATGGAATCTTCCCAAGGACAGTTCCCTAGATAGAATTAGAAGTCCTAGGAAAGTTGGAGAAAGATTGTGAACGTAGCTGAATGCCGACGAAGTACTTAAGCTAGCACTGGAACAATCACAACAAGGTGCTAGTGATGACGTATTGGTAAGCATTGAAGGGGTTGAAGAATGAAAAAGAATTGTAAAGATAAAGGGTGTAAAGAAAGAAGCCCTCCTTACAACTTTAGGCATAAACCGGGTCAATAAATATGCTATTGAGGTCATTTTTGTTAATGATTCTCGATATTGAAGAAAGACATCATGGACCCAGTGATGCAATGCACAACCCTTCCTAGCCAACTCAAATATCTCTCAAAAGGTATTTGTTTTAATCACACGGAGATCAACACGTTATCTATTGGTTTATTCACTCCGAATAGACTGGTATTGAAAAGGTGGCACTCCTCTCCAGCCATCGCTCACTAAATCAAAACGCACTATCGAGTCTAGAGCCAAGAGATCATCAAAAGTCTCATTAGGACACTTTCCATTTATTCCTTGCTTTCTCACACACTGTGAAAAGTAAGAGATTTTCATGAATCCTACGCAGTATTCCTGTAATATTGCCACAACATCCGAGTAATACGCAAGTATTACAATGAAGATGGAAATCCTGCTTGAGCCAACATCAAACAAGCTCATGGTAGGTTACACGTGCGGTTCTTTTAGAACCAATCTTGTGAAAAACTGGAAAGAAACAGTGGTTTAATTCTTAATTGAACTTAAACTCGTTCCAGGCCTCTACGCATTATCATACGATCTTGCCAGAACACTCAGAGTGACTCTTTATTGATCACAGTGATGAGTGGAAATCCTTCTAGTGTTAACATCAAACAGCACTTGGTAGGTGACGTGCAAGATTCTTTATGAATTGAGCTCGTGACAACTGGAAAGCAACGATGGTGAAAATCTTAATTGAAATTCACTTGTTCCAGGTTTCATGAATTGATGGCTTCAAATCACAAGGATAATTTATCCAAGTGATTCACTCTTTATGTTCGCAGTCATCTTTGGACGGTCGAATAAAGAGAACGGGTTTACCCGCGAAATCCTGTCAGGAAGTTACTTAATTGAAACTATCCGTCACGGGTACGATATCTAATATCGTCCAACGGTCTTCACCGACCGGAGGTAAAATGCTACCGAATTAGAATAAAATGTCAAAGCCATTTTATTCGTGTCGTTGCTGTGTACCTGTTAAAGACGGTGGCGTTGCTGTGTACCTGTTGAAGACGGTGGCGTTGCTGTGTACCAGTTAAAGACGGTGGTGTTGCGGTGTACCTGTAGAAGTCATTCCCACATGCTTATGTTTTTCTGCATCAAGGTTCAGCAAAAATTCAAGAAAGCACAAGATGAAGTCTTCCGCTGTACCAAACTCTGAAGCTTTCAAGAATTCAACAAAAAGACATAAGTTTGTGGAACATGGAGTCACGAGGAGGCAAGATTCACAAAAAGGCAAAGATCGCACGTGAAAGGCCAAAAGAACAATGCTCTCAAGCCAAAGCCTAAAAGATCAATAAACATATTCACAACAAAAAGAAAAAGAAGAAAAGACTACGAGCTAAAGAACGAAGACTTAGTATAGTATGCTAGGTTTAGAACTTTGTAACGTGGAGTGACCTCCCTTAGGGGGAGATTGTTAGAAATACGTTTTTACGTATATTAGAAGTATCGGTTACTCCACAATATTATTTAATGTTGTAATAGCTCGTAGTTAATAGTTACTTATTTAGTTAAGTAAGAACCGGCCCATGGGCTTGTCATGGGCCGGCCCAAGTCCATTAGTGGCTTGGAAGTATAAATACCCCTTTCCTCCTTGGAAAGGGGTTGGTTGTTGTTCATTTTTGGAGTTTCCACTTAATAAAATATCACATAGTTCTCTCTCACTTCCTCTCTCTAGTTTCTCTCTCTAGAAAACATCAACCCACTTCATAGATTCATAGGTTATCAAGATTCTACAACAAGTTTGAGAAGAAAGCCGGTCGAAAGTTTAGATACAACCCAAGAGAGCCAGCAAGGTTTGATAGAAGCAAGGTTAGATGCTATAACTGCCAGCAGCAAGGTCACTTTGCTAGGGAATGCCCTAACAAGAATGACCAGGAGAAGAATAGGTATTCAGCCTTCAAGATTTAGAAGGTGAAGGATGACAGCTTTGGTGTCTGTTGACTCTATGGTTAATTGGAGTGATCATCATAATGCTACCTTGGAAACAGCTAAACCTTCTACTGACATGTTTGCAATGATTGTTGGGAATCTGTCTGATGCCGAGGAAGCAGAAGCATTTGCTCTTATGGGTATCTCACTTCAGGTACAACATTGTCCTCTTGGTTATCTCAATACAGAAGCATTTGCTCTTATGGGTATCTCAATACAATGAATTAAATGAACAAAATGATAAGTATTTTTTAGATGTTCAAGCATATAAGAATTCTTTAAAAACATTGGAACAACAAAAGAGGTGGCTTCAAGATACACAACGTGAATATGAAGATAAAATTAGAATTCTGAACATTGATTTAGAAAACACAACCAATATGCTTAAATACACTAAAAAGGTAAAAGATGACAGTATCAAGGATAAGCAAGACATGAAGGAAAAATTAGATGCTACACTTTTAAGATTTAAAAAATGGCAAAATGCACCCAAAATTATTTCAAAGTTAATTGATAGTAGCATGTCTGGTAGGACTAAGAGAGGTTTAGGATTTGATAAATATATTGATTCAAAAGATGTGTTTGACTTATCTATTTCAAGTGTCTTTGATCTTGACAAGGGGAAGGAGGGAAAACCTAGTTACAATAGGTTTCAACCAGCTGCAGCAATGCATGTTGTCCCTCTTCCTCTTACAGGAACATTTATGCCCATATCTAGGCATAATGACTTGGACGGATCACAGATGCATGAGTCTCCAAAAAGCTCTACTAATACTAATGACTTTGTCTCTTGTACTTTCAATGACAAAGCCAGTGACTCTGCATCATGTGGTTCAAGTAAAGAGTCAAGACCTACAAGCTCTAAGACAAATGACCCTGCTGCTACTAGTGCTAGGAAGAGTGAAGAGAGAGTTGCTTCTACTTCAACTGTGTCTAGTTCTAGTTTATTGAGTCCTAGGAATGCTGTTTCTCCTAAAATTGTGTGTAATAAATTTAGCAGTATGAAACAATGTCATTTGAATAAGAGGTCATTTAAAACATGATTTGTTTATGGAAGTAAATTTCATTTGATTAAAGATTGTGATTTTTATGATCAACCTTCTTCTGTTTATCAAGCATATACTGCTCCTGGTCCACCAAGAGTTGCTCCATATTCTTCTAGAAGACTTAACCCATGTGCCAAATCTTTCTCTTCTTCTAGAAAGACCTCTCCTTCAGCTTTTGATCATTGGAGAAACAAAGGATTTACCCATAATAGACCAACCAGCAACTATTTCAGAACTTTAATCAGAATTATGCATTTAATTCAGACCAAATGTATTTTAGGTTGGGAAATTCAGGTACTGCTGTTAAGCCCTCAGCAGGTTGTTCTTGGTCAAACAATAACACCCATATGATGATTAGTCAACCTAAGAACAACAGTGGATCTCATCAATCTTCTTGGCTATCTACAAAAGATCCACAAGGCAGGCTCAAACCTGAAAAGGTTTGGGTACCCTTAAGACACTAACTTTTGCATATTTCTTTTCTTGTTGTTGTAGGTTACTCCATACCAAGATCCCACTCTAGGAATCATTGATAGTGGATGCTCTAGAAGCATGACAGGAAATAAAGGACTTCTATCTAACTTTGTACCATTTCAAGGCGGAAAGGTCTACTTTGGAGGTGGTGAAGGAAGGATCACTGGAAAAGGAACGATTCAGACACCTAACCTTAATTTTGAGCAGGTCTACTATGTGGAAGCACTTCAACACTTCAACTTGATCTTTGTCTCTCATATTTGTGACAAGAAGCAGTTTGTCCTCTTTACGGATACTGATGCACTGGTGTTATCCAAAGACTTTAAGCTCCCGGATGACTAACAAGTTCTACTCAGAATCCCTAGAAGACACAATCTCTATAGTATCAAGCTGAATGAAGTTATTACTACTGGTCAACTAGCTTGTTTGGTTGATAAAGCCTCAGAAGATGAAGCCACTAAATGGCACAGAAGGATAGGACATGTAAACTTCAAGACCATTCAAAAATTAGCAAATATGAACTTGGTCTCTGGTTTACCTCCCAAAACCTTCAGAAATGACATCAATTGCCTTGCATGCAGCAATGGCAAACAACATAAAGCATCCTTCAAGGCCATTACTGCTCTCAGTCTCATAACTGAACCATTGCAGGTACTACACATGGATTTATTTGGTCCTACCTCCATTAGGAGCATTGACCACAATCAACAATACTATCTTGTGGTAACTGATGGGTATAGCAGGTTTACGTGGGTTTTCTTCATGGCTGCCAAAAATGAGACCTACTCAATTCTCAAGGACTTCATTACACTCATTGAAAATCAGCTGTCCAAGTAGGTGAAAGGTATCCGATGTGATAATGGAACAGAATTCAAAAATGCAGAGCTCATAGCACTTTGCAACTCCAAAGGTATCAAACGAGATTATAGTGCAGAAAGGACTCCTCAACCGAATGGTGTTGCAGAAAGGAAGAACAGGACTCTAATAGAAGCTGCGAAAACAATGCTTGCCGATTCCAAGCTTCCAACCATGTTCTGGACAAAAGCTGTCAATACTGCAAGTTATGTCTTGAATAGAGTTTCTATTACCAATCCTCACAAGAAGACTCCCTATGAGCTACTCACAGCTAAAGTACCTAGCATTGCTCATTTGAAGCCATTTGGTTGTCCTGTCACCATTCTGAATACTAGTGACTATTTGGGGAAATTTGATGGCAAGGCACATGAAGGATACATAGTGGGATATTCAGATCACACTCGGGCTTATCATGTCTATAATCTCCAATCCAAGCGAGTCATTAAAACTATTAATTTCAGGTAATTTGAGGAGAAGTCAAACATACAAGGCAAGGGTCCTGAGTGGTATTTTGATCTTGATTATCTTAGTGACTCATTGGGATATTTTCGTTTCAAAACTAACCAAGATGTAGGTCCACAAGTGTTTGCAACTTCTAGTGCAGGTGCTCATTCTAGTTTTTCGGACTCAGATGAGGAGGATGATATTTTTGTTGTTCCGTCCTATTCCACCACTGTCTCTTCAAATGTCAATGCTACTCCTAGTGATGATTCTCCATCAGACATTATGAACTCACAAGGAGCTCTTGACACATTGCTCAAGCAACAACAAGATGCTTCTACAGCAACTGCTCAAGGAGGCTTTGAATTTACTTTGAGCACTCCTGCTATCCAAGTTACTCCTAGTACTCCTAATGTTACTCCTAGTGTAAGTTTAACACCTATTGGCAGTCTGGTTAGTGATCCTACTTCCTCTACTAGATTCTCTGGTCCTTCTGACCTGGGAAACTATCAAAAGAAGTCTTCTACTAAGCTGGATGATATTCATAAACAACCAATAGATGGCATTTTCGACTCTGCTTCATATGATGATGACATTGTTGGGGATCTTAATAACTTGGCACCAGAAGTGGATGTAGCTTCTAATCATGTTCAGTAGACGCATAAAGACCATCCTACTACTCATATCATTGGAGATCCTGGTTCTACTGTCAAGACTCGCAGAATGCATAAGAAAGCAACGTCTGATCATCATGCTCTTGTGAGCTATATTAAGGACCAAAAGCGTAATAATCACACGGACTTTCTTCACTGTTTGTTTGCTTGTTTTCTTTCACGGGTGGAACCTAGATCAGTCTCTCATGCTCTTGAGGATCAAAGTTGGGTGGAGGCTATGTAGGAGGAGATGCAGCAGTTCTTGTTTCAGAATGTTTGGATCCTAGTTGACTTGCCAGATGGAAAGACAACAATTGGTACCAAATGGATTCTCAAAAAACAACAAAGATGAAAGGGGAATTGTGGTGAGAAATAAGGCTAGTTTGGTTGCACAAGGTCACACACAACTTGAAGGCATTGACTATACTGAAGTTTTTGCTCCTGTTGCTAGGATTGAGGCCATTCGTCTGTTTTTGGCTTTTGCTTCTTATGTTGGCTTTACGGTTTTTCAGATGGATGTCAAGAGTGCATTTCTCTATGGCAAGATTGATGAGGAAGTATATGTCACTCAACCTAAGGGCTTTTTGGATCCACTTCATCAAAAGAAAGTCTACAAGGTGGTCAAAGCTCTATATGGACTTCATCAGGCTCCTAGAGCTTAGTATGAGCGTCTTTCCACTTTATTGTTGAAACACGGCTACATGAGAGGCACTATTGACAAAACACTATTTCTTAAGAGGAATACCAAGGAAATCATCCTAGTTCAAGTGTATGTGGACGATATTATCTTTGGTTCTACTAAGAAGGAATGGTGTGATGAGTTTGAACAACTTATGAAAGGCGAATTCCAGATGAGTGCTATGGGAGAACTTACATTTTTCCTTGGTCTTCAAGTCAAGCAACAGTCGGATGGAATCTTCATAAGTCAACACAAGTATGTTCATTAGATCCTTCAGAAGTTTGACATGGAACCTCTTAGACCAGCAACAACACCTTATAAATTCACTAAAGTCAAACTTAAGAATGAGCCAGATCCTCCGGTAAATGTTCACATGTATAGGTCAATGATTGGCTCACTCATGTATCTGACTGCATCACGTCCGGATATTATGTTTGCAGTAAGTGCTTGCTCTAGACATCAGGTGGATCCAACAGTTTCTAACTTGAATGCAGTCAAGAAAATTTTCAAGTACATCAAGGCTCAACCTAAGCTAGGCTTGTGGTATCCTAAAGAATAACCTTTTGTTCTTGAAGCCTATAGTGATAGTGACTATGCAGGTGCTATTAATGACAGGAAGTCTACTACTGGTGGTTGTCAGTTTTTGGGTCGAAGACTTATCTCATGGAAATGTAAGAAACAAACGATAGTAGCTACTTCTTCAACAAAAGCTGAATACGTAGTTGTTGCTAGTTGTTGTGGACAAGTCTTGTGGATACAAAATCAGATGCTGGATTATGGGTTCAAGTTTATGAACACCAAAATTTTCATTGAAAATCAAAGCACTATCTGCATTGTGAAGAATTCTGTTTTTCATCAACGAACAAAACATATTGAAATTAGGCACCACTTTATAAGGGATGCCAATGAGAAGAAGTTGATACAGGTTCTTAAAGTACATATGGATGATAATGTTGCTGATTTATTAACTAAAGCCTTTGATGGTCCACGGTTCAACCACTTGGTGATTCACATTGGAATGGTCAATCCTTGAGACCTAGGATTGAGGGGAGGCTAAGCCTAAGGGGAGGCTTAGTGTACATATTTTAGTGCACAGTCTAACATATTGTAGTTTCTAACAACAGATTTCATGGGTATTTGTGGTGTGTGCTACTTCTAGTGGAGGATTTTGGTCACTTCTAGTGGTTGTATTCAGCTCCTAGTGGGTACAAACCCTTCAATGTCATTGTTGGTTGGCTTCTAGTATCGGTTTGGGTCACTGTTCACTTCGTTGACTTTCATTGACCACTTTGTGCTCCTAGTGTTGACCCTTACGCGTTTTGACTTTTAGTCAACGCAAGTTACTTCTGGTATATATCTTTTTATTTAACATTGGTAACTGGGATTTGCAAATAATGGTAAAAGGGCAAGTGGTTACCTTTGCATTAATTACTTAATTTTGAAAGGGCAACTCACATAATTAGGGGCCACTGAACAGTTACATGACCATTATTTATCGTCAAATCTCACAATTGACTCATTCATCCCAACCAAAAACACACACATACACTCCTACTCTTTCCCTCTTCAATCAATCATCTTCCATCACTTCCAATCATCAACAATGGCTGCTCTCCAATACAAACCCGATCATAACAAGGTGGCATATCTTGGAGAAGTTCCTAAACAAGAAGAGTTCATAGACATCATCGAGTTTATTGAGTCTTCCAACCTCAGGTATGCTTTTACGGTTTGCCCTACTGTATATGATAGTGTTATTCGTTAGTTCTGGGCAACTGCCCACCTTGTGGATGTTTTAGGACGCCCACTAGAGCTCCATGCTACAATAGATGGACGCTCATATGTGGTGTCTGAAGCTTCTATTAGGTCTGCTCTTCATCTTCAGGATGAAGGTGGTGTTGTCTCCATCCTCAATTCTGAGGTATTGGATGGGATGGTTGATCTTGGTTATAATCATGAGGGGGAAGTTTAACTTCCAGAAAAATAGGTTTTCCCCCCAATAGAAGCTTCTAGTGCACTTCTTGATTCATTGCTTGAGTCCAAAGTCTGGGAGTTGGGATGCATTTCCCATTCCTTTGGCTACTGGTTTGATTTGCATTGCACAGGGTCGTGTCTTTAACTTTTCTCGCTACTTGTTTGATGGAATGATTTGCAACCTTAGTAGTACTGGGTCTAGGAAGAAGTTTTTGATGTACCCTAGGTTCTTGCAGAAGGTTCTTATGTGCCTACCTAGGAATAGGGAGGAATATGAGACCCCTAAGCTTAGTTCTAAGGTGTATTCTAATATGGCACTTGGATTTAAGGGTGTTTGGAGGCCTCTTACTGATGTTATGTTGGGCCTTGCCCAAGGGGATCCTAATGTTATTCCTCCGGATGGTGAAGCCGAGGAGGAACTTCCATTAGGGGATGATACTATGGAGGAGGAGCATCATGCTACTGGTGTGCCTTATGTGGAGGTGGAGGAGCCAGCTAAAGAAGTGGTGGTAGAAATGCCATCCACTTCCGAGGTTGCCCCTCTTCTCTGCCACATAAGACCCCATTTGTTGATACTCCCCCTTCTAGTCCAGCTCCTCATTCTGCTGAGAAGCCATCTAGCTCTCATGCTCATGACGATGACCCCTTTGTTGCTTCTGGTCCCAATGATGCATTCCCCGATCCAAGTCCTCTTGGTGGGGAAGCGGAGGAACCTGTTTCACTAACTTCTTTGCTAGCTCTCATGCACAGGTATTACGCAAGGGTTGTTTCTTTGGAGAATGATCTAAATCAGCACCGCAAACTCATCCGGGACTTTGTCCTTCCATTGGCGAATAGGATTAAAGCATTGGAGTCCCAACAGAGGCGCCAAAAGAAGAAGCTTGTGCTTTCTGATTCTGATGAGGATGTTAAGGAGGATGGTCTGACTTTGTTGGCTAGGGCTTCTTTTGTTGATAAGCCGTATGATGATTTGCCTGTTCCTCCTAGTCCATCAAGCATCCCTACTGCTGTTGTTGATCCTCGACCGATGGAGGATATTGCTGGTCCTTCTGCTGGTACTTCTGCTGGTCCATCTGCTGGTCCGTCTCATGATCCCAAGGGGAAAGCCCCTATGACAGATGCACCCTCTCCTCCAAGGAAGCGTACTCGCAGACAAATTGAGGAAGAAAGGTTGGAGGAGGAGGTTGCAAAGCGACTGCAAGAGGAGATTGATTAATAAGCTAGGGTTGAGGAAGAGGCCCTTCAACAGCAGACGCGTGAGCAGTTGAGGCATGATGCTATGCATTGGGATGATAATGACTGGATGCGGGTGCTTACTATTCTTACTTCTGATTACTCGCAGTTCATAGATATTTTGGAGGGGTTTGAGATGCTACTGGTAGGTTATGCTATTCTATTGGTGACCTATGGTTCCTACTGGTCTCATATATTCATGTTGGTTGTGTTCTTGGTTCCTTCTAGTAATATTAGTCAGTTCCTACTGGTCCGTATTACTGGGTTATATTCTTGTTGACTTCAGAAGGAGATGGTCCTGCTGGCTTGTTGTATACTAACTTTTCTTTGGCCAGTTTTGGTTCCGTCTAGTCAAGTAAGATTGCTACTACTCTGATTTAGTGACTAGTATGATGTCACTACTGTAACTAGAGGAGGAGTTCTCAGCCATCATAATTTCGTTAGGGCGATTCATTGAAGAAGACATTTGGTTATCACTTATTTTATGTTGTCGTTGATTTTCATAGGTTTTGTGTTCTTCTCATATCTTAAACGGGAGTGTGGACCCTTTTTAAGATAACTTGCTTGGTTTGTATGGTGACGAAGACTTGCGTATCTAGCGAGGGGTACGATCTATTCATATCTTAAAATGATTATGAGCCTTTTTAAGATAACTTGCTTTATGCGTATATTTGCTATCACTTGAAGGGGTTACGTTATTGTGCTCAGTGTCTCATTTATTTGAGGATTTTTGTTCGAGCTCGACGTCACATGGTTAGTGCAAGACATAAGACACAAGTTTGGGAGATTCCACTTCTTCATCAAATTTGTTATATTTGATTTTCTTCATTAGTGATCACTCCATGGAACCTACTGGATTCGCCATGCACTTCTTAAGGGGAAGACGATCCCTTTTGAGTTGATGTGACAAAGAGGGGAAGAATGCATGGATCGAGGGGAAGCTTAGCCTTCATCTATATTAGCTTCAGGGGAAGCTTGTGCTTACTGGTTTTGTCAAATCAACTAGAGGAAGATTGTTGGGACTTAGATATCTTGAGTTGATATGACCAAACAAGATGAAGGACCTATTAGCAAATAGTTAGCTTCTATACTAAGCTAGGGTTGTGATGTAACCCTAGTACCTCTATTGTATAAAGAGGGTTTGGCACACATGGTTATTCACTCATTCACAAACAATGTAAACCATTGGTGTGTGTGCGTTCCTCCTGGTGGTCAAGCCTATAAGGCACCAGGAGTATAGTAGTTAGTAGTATTATTATTAGTAATCTTTATTAGTGAAAGCCTTGTTCTTGGTTATGATTGTGTTCTTTATGTTTCGTTGTGCTTATTACAATCATTATCATGATATCCCAGATGAGTCTAGATTCTATGACCCAACAAGTGGTATCAGAGCCTGGTAGAGTCTCTGTACAAGAAGAATCAATTTTCTTATTACTAACATCTTTGTTTAATCATGTCTGCCTCTAGTTCCACTCAAACAGGAGAAGATAGCTCCCCTAAAACACAGCAACCTCAGCAGATCGTTGCTACGTTTTCCAACACAAATGGAAAATTTCCTTTGTCGAAAAAGGATGAGTATGATAGCTGGGCAATGAAGATGGAATGCTGGATCACTAACACTGATCTACACCTTTGGAAGATTATTTAGAATGGAAACAGTAAGAGGTTTACTGGAAGAGACAAGAATGGTGACATCATTCTTCTTGATCCTAAAACTCATGAGGAGATCACAGCTGTTCAGAAGGAGATCAAAGAAAAATCTATTTTGCTTTAGTCTCTTCCTGTTGATCACATGGGTGATTTTTATCACTTGGATGATGCTAGAGAGATTTGGAATGGAGTAAAAGCAAGGTTTGGAGGGAATGAGGAATCCAAGAAAATGCGCAGATCCATGCTAAGAGATGAATTCACAGAATTCAAGATCTCTGAAACTGAAGGTATTCATCAAGGGTATGATAGGTTCCAAAAGATATTGAGCCAGTTGAATCAACTCGAGTCTAAACCTAACAATGGAGATATCAATGCCAGGTTTCTTAGAGCTTTACCCTACTCATGGAATCAGGTAGTAATCTCTCTCAAAGCAAAAGGTGGCCTTGACTATCTTAATTTCGATGATCTGTTTTATAAGCTCAAAACCTTTGAGCCTCATGTAAGAAGATACTCAAGTGATTCTTTTCCTACTCCTGCTAACTCTGCCATTATGAGTTCCATGGGATCTAGTCCCATGTCTTATGCTAGTAGCCCAACCTATACTATGTCTTCTCAGCATACTTCTACTCAGCATACTTCTACTCCTGAACTAAAAGCCAAGTCTGGTAGCATGGTAGAAGCTCTTCTTCACTCTTTTCTTGTTGATGTTGATCCACAACAGCAACTTGCTTTTGATGACTTCAAATAGGTTGATAAACTTGACCTGGATGAAATGGATCTCAAGTGGCAGATGGCCATGCTCACTCTCTGGGTTCACAAGTTTGAGAAGAAAGCCGGTCGAAAGTTTAACTACAACCCAAGAGAGCCAGCAAGGTTTGATAGAAGCAAGGTTAGATGCTATAACTGCCAACAGCAAGGTCACTTTGCTAGGGAATGCCCTAACAAGAATGACCAGGATAAGAACAGGTATTCAGCCTTCAAGATTCAGGAGGTGAAGGATGACAAGAAAGCTTTGGTGTCTGTTGACTCTATGGTTAACTGGAGTGATCATCATAATGCTACCTTGGAAACAGCTGAACCTTCTACTGACGTGTTTGCAATGATTGCTGGGAATCTATCTGATGCCGAGGAAGCAGAAGAATTTGCTCTTATGGGTATCTCATCTCTGGTACAACATTGTCCTCTTGGTTGTCATGATAAATATTCAGAACCGTTGTCTCAATACAATGAATTAAATGAAAAAAATGATAAGTATTTTTTATATGTTCAAGCATATAAGAATTCTTTACAAACATTGGAACAACAAAAGAGGTGGCTTCAAGATACACAACGTGAATATGAAGATAAAATTAGAATTTTGAACATTGATTTAGAAAACACAACCAATATGCTTAAATACACTACAAAGGTAAAAGATGACAGTATCAAGGATAAGAAAGACATGAAGGAAAAGTTGGATGCTACACTTTTAAGATTTGAAAAATGGCATAATGCACCCAAAAATCTTTCAAAGTTAATTGATAGTAGCATGTCTGGTAGGACTAAGAGAGGTTTAGGATTTGATAAATATATTGATTCAGAAGATGTGTTTGACTTATCTTTTTTAAGTGTCTTTGATCTTGACAAGGAGGAGGAGGGAAAACCTAGTTACAATAGGTTTCAACCAGCTGCAGCAATGCATGTTATCCCTCCACCTCTTACAGGAACTTTTATGCCCATATCTAGACATAATGAATTGGATGGATCACAGATGCATAAGTCTCCAAAAAGCTCTACTAATACTAATGACTTTGTCTCTTGTACTTTTAGTGACAAATTCAGTGACTCTGCATCATGTGGTTCAAGTGAAGAGTCAAGACCAACAAGCTCCAAGACAAATGACCCTGCTGCTACTAGTGCTAGGAAGAGTGAAGAGAGAGTTGCTTCTACTTCAACTGTGTCTAGTTCTAGTTTATTGAGTCCTAGGAATGTTGTTTCTCCTAAAATTGTGTGTAATAAATTTAGCAGTATGAAACAATGTCATTTTAATAAGAGGTCTTTAAAACATGCTTTGTTTGTGGAAGTAAATTTCATTTGATTAAAGATTGTGATTTTTATGATCAACCTTCTTCTATTTATCAAGCATATCCTGCTCCTGGTCCACCAGGAGTTGCTCCATATTCTTCTAGAAGACCAAACCCATGTGCCCAATCTTTCTCTTTTCTAGAAGGACCTCTCCATTAGCTTCTGATCATTGGAGAAACAATGGATTTACCCATAATAGACCAACCAACAACTATTTTTAGAACTTTAATCAGAATTATGCATTTAATTCAGACCAAATGTATTTTGGGTTGGGAAATTTAGGTACTGCTGTTAAGCCCTCAGCAGGTTGTTCTTGGTCAAACAATAACACCCATATGATGAATAGTCAACCTAAGAACAACAGTGGATCTCATCAATCTTCTTGGCTATCTACAAAAGATCAACAAGGCAGGCTCAAACCTGAAAAGGTTTGGGTCCCCTTAAGACACTAACTTTTACATATTTCTTTTCTTGTTGTCGTAGGTTACTCCATACCAAGATCCCACTCTAGGAATTGTTGATAGTGGATCCTCTAGAAGCATGACAAAAAATAAAGGACTTCTATCTAACTTTGTACAATTTCAAGGCGGAAAGGTCTACTTTGGAGGTGGTGAAGGAATGATCACTGGAAAAGGAACGATTCAGATACCTAACCTTAATTTTGAGCAGGTCTACTATCTGGAAGCACTTCAACACTTCAACTTGATCTCTGTCTCTCAGATTTGTGACAAGAAGCAGTTTGTCCTCTTTACGGATACTGATGCACTGGTGTTATCCAAAGACTTTAAGCTCCCGAATGACTAACAAGTTCTACTCAGAATCCCTAGAAGACACAATCTCTATAGTATCAAGTTGAATGAAGTTAATCCTACTGGTCAACTAGCTTGTTTGGTTGCTAAAGCCTCAGAAGATGAAGCCACTAAATGGCACAGAAGGATGGGACATGTAAACTTCAAGACCATTCACAAATTAGCAAATATGAACTTGGTCTCTGGTTTACCTCCCAAAACCTTCAGAAATGACATCAATTCCTTTGCATGCATAAAAGGCAAACAACATAAAGCATCCTTCAAGGCCATTACTGCTCTCAGTCTCATAACTGAACCATTGCAGCTACTACACATGGATTTATTTGGTCCTACCTCCATTAGGAGCATTGCCACAAACAATACTGTCTTGTGGTAACTGATGGGTATAGCAGGTTCATGTGGGTTTTCTTCATGGCTACCAAAAATGAGACCTACTCAATTCTCAAGGACTTCATTACACTCATTGAAAATCAGCTGTCCAAGAAGGTGAAAGGTATCCAATGTGATAATGGAATAGAATTTAAAAAATGCAGACCTCATAGCACTTTGCAACTCCAAAGGTATCAAACGAGATTATAGTGCAGTAAGGACTTCTCAACAGAATTGTGTTGTAGAAAGGAAGAACAGGACTCTAATAGAAGCTGCGAGAACAATGCTTGCCGATTCCAAGCTTCCAACCATGTTTTGGACAGAAGCTGTCAATACTGCAAGTTATGTCTTGAATAGAGTTTCTATTACCAATCATCACAAGAAGACTCCCTATGAGCTACTCACAGCTAAAGTACCTAGCATTTCTCATTTGAAGCCATTTGGTTGTCCTGTCACCATTCTGAATACTAGTGACTATTTGGGGAAATTTGATGGCAAGGTACATGAAGGATACATAGTGGGATATTCAGCTCACTCTCGGGCTTATCGTGTCTATAATCTCCAAGCCAAGCGAGTCATTGAAACTATTAATCTCAGGTATTTTGAGGAGAAGTCAAACATACAAGGCAAGGGTCCTGAATGGTATTTTGATCTTGATTATCTTAGTGACTCATTGGGATATTTTCGTTTCAAGACTAACCAAGATGCAGGTCCATAAGTGATTGCAACTTCTAGTGCAGGTGCTCATTCTAGTTTTTCGGACTCAGATGAGGAGGATGATATTTTTGTTGTTCCATCCTATTCTACCACTGTCTCTCCAAATGCCAATGCTACTCCTAGTGATGCTTGTCCATCAAACATTATGGACTCACAAGGAGCTCTTGACACATTGCTCAAGCAAAAACAAGATGTTACTACAGCAGCTGCTCAAGGAGGCTTTGAGTTTCCCTTGAGTACCCCTGCTGTCCAAGTTACTCCTAGTGCTCCTAATGTTACTCCTAGTGCAAGTTTAACACCTATTGGTATTCCGGTTAGTGATCCTACTTCCTCTACTAGATTCTCTGGTCCTTCTGACCTAGGAAACTATCAAAAGAAGTCTTCTACTAAGCTGGATGATATTCATAAACAACCAATAGATGGCATTTTCGACTCTGCTTCATATGATGATGACATTGTTGGGGATCTTAATAACTTGGCACCAGAAGTGGATGTAGCTTCTAATCATGTTCAGCAGACACATAAAGACCATCCTACTACTCAAATCATTGGAGATATTGGTTCTACTGTCAAGACTCGCAGAATGCATAAGAAAGCAACGTCTGATCATCATGCTCTTGTGAGCTATATTGAGGACCAAAAGCGTAATAATCACACGGACTTTCTTTACTGATTGTTTGCTTGTTTTCTTTCATAGGTGGAACCTAGATCAGTCTCTCATGCTCTTGAGGATCAAAGTTGGGTGGAGGCTATGCAGGAGGAGATGTAGCAGTTCTTGTTTCAGAATGTTTGCATCCTAGTTGACTTGCTAGATGGAAAGACAACAATTGGTACCAAATGGATTCTCAAAAACAAGAAAGATGCAAGGGAAAATATAGTGAGATATAAGGCTAGGTTGGTTGCACAAGATCACACACAACTTGAAGGCATTAACTATACTGAAGTTTTTGCTCCTGTTGCTAGGAATGAGGCCATTCGTCTGTTTTTGGCTTTTGCTTCTTATGTTGGCTTTACGGTTTTTCAAATGGATGTCAAGAGTGCATTTCTCTATGGCAAGATTGATGAGGAAGTATATGTCACTCAACCTAAGAGCTTTGTGGATCCACTTCATCCAAAGTCAGTCGACAAGGTGGTCAAAGCTCTATATGGACTTCATCGGGCTCCTAGAGCTTGGTATGAGCGTCTTTCCACTTTCTTATTGAAACACGGCTACAGGAGAGGCACTATTGACAAAACAATATTTCTTAAGAGGAATACCAAGGAAATCATCCTAGTTCAAGTGTATGTGGACGATATTATCTTTGGTTCTACTAAGAAGGAATGGTGTGATGAGTTTGAACAACTTATAAAGGCGAATTCCAGATGAGTGCTATGGGAGAACTTACATTTTTCCTTGGTCTTCAAGTCAAGCAACAGTCGGATGGAATCTTCATAAGTCAAGGCAAGTATGTTCATGACATCCTTCAAAAGTTTGACATGGAACCTCTTAGACCAGCAACAACACCTTATGAAGTCACTAAAGTCAAACTCAAGAATAAGCCAGATCCTCCGGTAAATGTTCACATGTACAGGTCAATGATTGGCTCACTCATGTATTTGACTGCATCACGTCCGGATATTATGTTTGCAGTAAGTGCTTGCTCTAGACATCAGGTGGCTCCAACAGTTTCTAACTTGAATGCAGTCAAGAAAATTTTCAAGTACATCAAGGCTCAACCCAAGCTAGGCTTGTGGTATCCTAGAGAATCACCTTTTGTTCTTCAAGCCTATAGTGATAGTAACTATGTAGGTGCTAATAATGACAGGAAGTCTACTACTGGTGGTTGTCATTTTTTGGGTCGAATACTTATCTCATGGAAATGTAAGAAACAGACGATAGTAGCTACTTCTTCAACAGAAGTTGAATACGTAGCTGCTGCTAGTTGCTGTGGACAAGTCTTGTGGATACAAAATCATATGAAGGATTATGGGTTTAACTTTATGAACACTAAAATTTTCATTGACAATCAAAGCACTATCTGCATTGTGAAGAATCATGTTTTTCATCAAGGAACAAAACATATTGAAATTAGGCACCACTTTATAAAGGATTCCAATGAGACGAAGTTGATACAAGTTCTTAAAATACATACGGATGATAATGTTGCTGATTTAAAAACCTAAAAAAATAGATAGATCAAAATCAATAAATCATATTCTTACTAGATAGAGCGTGAATAAGATCAAACTTTTTTTCAAATCTGTGTTCGAGAAAATGCTCATATCAAATGACTAAATAAGATGGTGTTCAAACAAAAATTGACTAAATAAGATCCATAAAAATACATTCAAATTGTTATACATTGATTGTATATTGATGTACACAGACTAACAGTGTAGACCTTGTTTTATCAAGTGTAGACCTTGTTTTATCAAGTACACATTCACATTTTTTATGGCTCATCAAAGAATCTGACTTTCATACTTGTCGCTCAGAATTGGAACACAAAGCTTTTGTATCATGTTGGTTTATATAGTTCATAACAATTATTTAAAACCCTAATATGGATCAAAGAACGCATAGCGGAAGCGATTAACAAGATCATTAATTTAACACAATTATATTAATCAAGATTAGGGTTACATACCTTTATCCTAGCAAGATCCACAAGACGACGGAACGAACGGCAACTAGGGTTTATCACGAACACCACCAAGAATATAATCTAAAGGAAGATTATATCACGCTCTTGTACACACGTAATACAACGAGTTAACCGTGAGTCTAGCACGAACAAACTAAGCTTCAACGCTTATGGAATATCTACCCAACAACCATAGAGAGGGGCTAGGACTAGATATTAAGCTAAATTGAAAACCAACCAAAACCCTAATTGGTGAGGGTGTGGCCGGTGATCAAGAGAAGAGAAGGGAGAGGAATGGGTGAAAAATAATGAAGGCCTTGGGGTGTTTATATAGGTTTAGCAAAACTTGTTTTCTAAGCTAATCCCCAATTAGGAAAGAAAATCTTTCCTCCTTCCTTTTTTCTTCCTTAGGCCGACGCCCCATAAGCCCAACTTAGGGCTTCCGGAACTTTTCCGTTTTCCTTCTTTTAGCCTCTATTTAATTCCTTAACGGTCGTTATAACTTAACTTTTATTTATCAACGATCGTTAGTTAAGCTTTGGTTCGATTTAATAAATATATATAAAATATATTTAATAAATAAATTAACTCTTTACGTTATGCGTGCAATCCCGTGATCCCGAGTTCGATCCTATCTCACGACTATTAATTTTAAGTCCATAAACTTTCAGCTCCCACTTGGACAAAATTCTAATATCGTGATCACATTGACTAGCGTCTAGTTACACTAGCAATGTCACTAGTACAAACCGGGTAAGGTCTCCTGGACAAGAACCTTTTAATGATTACATCATTATTATTATCCTTTCATTTCAAATACATTGTTAATAAGGATATGGATCTAAGTCATTCCTTCATTAACTATTCTGTTTCTCGTTTACGGATATAGCAAGATTACCAAAACACATTTGGGTGTGGCCACACAAACATCTTACTACTCCCCCGAGGGGCCCAGCTGTATTTATGCTTCAAAATAAATTTTGAAGGAAACGAATCCCATTTCGACTACAAGCAAAACACATGAACTTCGCAACACTTCTGAAAATAACCCTTATGACTACCAGTTACGTTTAGCGTTAGGTTACCTTACAGAAATGCACTACATTCAATGCAGTTTTCTGGTATCTCAGGTCTAAGGATAACTATTTATGATTTACTTAATGACAAAGATCCATAAAGTAAAATCACATAGTTGGGATAAGTCCAATATTTGATCCATCAAATATCATCCAAAATTGACCAATATACTTTCAAGTATACTCTGTCACTATTTTGAATTGTCTTAGTTTAATAATACTCCCATATTATTAATCGACAACGGACATTTAGAAACATCATAATGCTCATGGATTAAAACATGTAAAATAGGATACAAAATCAAATAACAGAAAATAAACGAAATCCATTCTTTATTTCATCAATTCAATAATGTCTTACATCCTTTATCCAAATACTAATCAATAGATTTATTGCATGAATTCGCTAGCTAGTTGCAGCCCAATTGCCTTGGCATGCTTAACTACCTTTGGCCTAGATAAAGCCTTAGTATAAGGATCAGCTACGTTATCATCTGTGTGAACTTTTATTAATTTTATTTCTCGAGCTTCCACTTGTTCTCGAACGTAGTGATATCTACGTTTAAAGTGTCTGGCACCCTTCATGACTCCAGGGTCATTGGCGAATATTATTGCCGCAGAATTGTCGCAATATATATCAATAGGTTCTTTAATTGAAGGCATCACTCCAAGATCTCCAATAAACTTCCTAATCCAAACAGCTTCCATTGCGGCTTCTGAAGCGGCCATGTACTCAGATTGAATCGCATGCATAGCAATGGTTTTCTGCTTACTGCTCTTCCAGTCAACTGCTCCTCCATTGATGACAAACACGTAACCCGTCTGAGACTTTGTATCGTCTTTATCACATTGCCAGGACGCATCACAGAACCCTGTTACATTCAGTTCTGTGTCTGGTTTACCCCCGAATACCAAAAACATATCTTTTGTACTCCTCAAATACTTCAGAATATGTTTAACAGCAGTCCAGTGGAACTTTCCTGGATTCTGTTGGTATCTACTGACCAAGTTCTGAGCAAACGCCACATCAGGCCTTGTACATCTTACAACATACATAATAGATCCTACTGCCGAAGAATAAGGCACCTTCTTCATGTAAGCCACCTCTTCAGGTGATGATGCATCTTTCTCATGACTTAACTCATGCTTAACCTCCATCGGTAAGAAACCTTTCTTAGAGTTATGCATGTTGTATTTCTTCAATATCTTATCAATATAAGCATCTTGACTAAGACCAATCAACCGTCTACTCCTATCTCGATAGATTTTAATTCCCAGAATATATGCAGCATCTCCTAAATCTTTCATAGAAAAACATTTACCAAGATAATCCTTAACTTCCTTAAGTCTTGGAATGTTACTTCCCATGATTAATATGTCATCGACATATAGAATTAGGAACACTACATTACTCCCACTAGCTTTGCGATATACACATGGCTCATCACGATTTTGAATAAATACGAACTTTTTGATTTCTTCATCAAATCGCTTATTCTATTGACGTGATGCTTGCTTCAAACCATAAATAGATCTTTGAAGTTTGCATACGCGCTTTGGATATTTAGGATCAACGTACCCTTCTGGTTGTTGCATATAGATGTCTTCATCTAAGCGACCGTTCAAGAAGGCAGTTTTAACATCCATTTGCCATATCTCATAGTCATAGTATGCTGTTATAGCTATGAGAATCCTAATAGCTCGTAAGTCTGCTACAGGAGAAAATGTCTCCTCGTAGTCTATGCCAAAAGTTTGAGTAAAACCTTTAGCCACTAAACGTGCCTTATAGGACTGTACATCACCATCCATGTCAGTTTTCTTCTTATAGATCCACCTATTTTTCACTACTTTAGCATTTTTAGGTGCGTCTACAAGAATCCAAACATCATGGATTTCCATGGATTTCATTTCCTCATTCATCACAACTATCCATTTTGACTTTTCTGGATCAGACATTGCGGATCGATAGTTAGCAGGTTCACCAAGATCCCCTACTTCCTCCTCATCATCCTCTATGTATAGACATAGTTTGTCTGGCGCACGTATAGTCCTTTGAGACCTACGTGGAGGAATTAATTCCGGTGGAACTCCCAGACTTTCTGGTTCTACAGGAATTTCATCGCTAGTATTTTCAGAAGGCAATGTATCTTCTTGAATTTCTTCAAGATCATAATTTCTCCCACTGAATTCTTGATTTACAAGATCATTTTCAAGGAAGTCTCCATACCGAGCCATAACTACTTTGTTCTCAGCTGGATAATAAAAGTAGTAACCCATAGTTTCCTTAGGGTAACCTACAAAGATACATTTAACTGAGCGTTGTTGGAGTTTATCTCCAGAGTCACGTTTCACATACGCCTCACAACCCCAGACTTTTAAATAAGACAAATATGGCTTCTTGCCATGCCAAAGTTCATATGGTGTCTTATCTACCTTCTTTGTGGGAACCATATTTAGAATACGAACAGCAGATTCAAGAGCATAATCCCAAAAAGATAATGGTAAAGTTGTAAGATTAAACATAGATCGCACCATATCTAATAATGTACGATTTCTCCTTTCAGATACACCATTTTGTTGTGGAGTATACGGAGAAGTAAGTTTCTGAACAATTCCATTCTTACTTAAATAATCTTTAAACTCTTGACTTAAATATTCACCACCACGGTCAGAACGAAGAGCTTTAATCTTCTTTCCTAGTTGTAACTCTACTTCTGCTTTAAACGTTTTGAATGTTTCAAATACCTCATGTTTATGCTTAAGTAAATAAACACAACCATAACGGCTATAATCATCCGTAAACGTTAAGAAGTAGCTAGCACCTTTCCTTGACACATGTCTAAGTGGTCCACACACATCAGTATGTATTAAACCAAGTAGTTCAGTAGCCCTTTCAATATTGCTATTAAAAGGTTTCTTGGTCATCTTTCCAGAGATACAAGATTCACATTTATCAAATGATTCATCATTGATACTTTCCAAAAGCCCATCACGTTGCAGCTTTTGTATGCGAGTCTTCCCAATATGGGCAAGCCTACAATGCCAAAGATAAGAAGAGTTCTTGTCTAACTTACTCTTCTTATTCATGCTAAAAACAGAATTATTTTTTCTCTTGGAATTTTCATCATGCATGTTAATTTCAAAAACACCATTCACAGAAATTGCATCAAAATAGAATAGACCATCTTTGAAAATAGAAATTCTATTATTATCAATCGTGTGAGTAAATCCAAGATCCAACATACAAGAAAAGGAAATAACACCCCTAACAATTGTAGGTGCATAATGACAATTATTTAAAGACAGTACTAAACCCGAAGGTAAAACTAATTTAAATATTCCTATAGCTTCAACCGGTGCTTGTGCGCCATTGCCCACTTGCAGAGATTGTTCCCCATAGGATAGTCTCCTCTTCAACTCAAATCCCTGCAGGGTATTACAAATGTTAATACCACATCCCGTATCATATACCCAGGAGTTTGATTTGTATGAAAGATTAAATAACTCTATCATAAATAAGTTACCTGAAGATGGTGCTGCAGCAACTTGCTCAGCCTTTTTCTTATGTTCTGCCATTTCATGGAGATAGAGAGAGCAATTCCTCTTCCAGTGTCCAGTCATCTTGCAGTAGTGGCAAGTCTCATCTTTCTGAGATTTCTTAGGAAAGTTCTGCTTCGGCTTAGATGTAGTCGCAACTTGCTTGCTCTTATCAGCCTTGCCTTTGCCTTTCTGCTTCTTATTCCCTTGCGGTTTAGGTTTAGACACTCTACCCTTTTGTACATAAAGTACTTGAGGCGTAGCAGTGGATGCCTTATCTTTCAAACCCTTTTCGAAGTCAATGAGCATTGCATGCAAATCATTAACTGTCTTCCCCGTGCAATGCATATTATAGTTAGGAACAAAATCACCAAAGTCCTTATTAAGGGACCTGTTGATCAAGTTAATAGCCATAGCATGATCAAAGGGTTGTCCTAGTGCGATGAGCTGTTCCATATAACCTCTCATCTCCAAGTAATGTGCACTTACGGACTTTCCAGGAGCTTGCTTACAGCTGTGTAGAGCATCAACAAGATCATAGATCTCTACAGCCTGTGGCGTTTCATACACTGCCTTAAGTTCCTCAAGCATTGCCTGAGGTGGAAATAGCTCATACTTCCTTTGAAGTGCTGGAGCCATTCTCCCTAACATTACAGCAGCCACCTCATGGTGCTTCTTAACGTTAGCGGCGTGTTGAAGCCTTTGCGCATCAGATGCTCCTTCAGCAAGATCATCTGGAAAAGGAGTTTCCAAGATATTGATAGTACCCGCTGCTCTCAGAACAATTCTTAGTGAGCGGTACCAGTCATTGAAATTCGGGCCAGTAAGTTCAGGCCGTTCAAAGAAAGCTTTGAACGCCGAGCTTATTGTCAGATTACTTTCGGGTTGAGCCATTTCTACAGAAATAAGTTCAAACATCAGTATTTTCGATAATACAATTCAAGAAAATAAAATTACCCCGGTAATAAAACCATAGTATTTTCCTTGAAAAACTAGAACCCATATTGACATAGATTCATCACATCAGTTGATCTGCTAGTGACAAATGTATTCAACACAGTAACTTGTCGAACAATAATTGCTAAATCAAATTGCAATTTCTAGATATGTTAAGGGATTTACATTGCCAAAATCATTTGCATTGTAAACATGTTTTATCCCTTCTTTATGCCTTAAGTTTCCAGTTCTCACTGAGTAACTCAATTAAGTCGACTAATCTAAAGAACGTAAAACCTTCATGTGCAATCTTATTCAGTCATGAAGTTTTCTCTCCATTACAACATCGTCCGATATCTTATATGACGACAATCGTAACTTCAAGTGTTCGTCAATTAGAGGGCATATGACTTAAATTTAGGGTATAGATTTTGGTGTCAAAATCATGTACGGAGAAGCATGCATACATCTCCATAACATAAGTTTAATAAAAAACGTTTAGTAAACTTTTTGGTGAGACTAAAAGTCCATCATATATTTGCAAGTTGAGGTATTGGTTCAACCAATCAAAGATTTTACACACAACTAAATTCACACCGTACTTTTTCTAGAACTCAGTTATAGCACAAAGCAATAACCTTATTCATTGTGTTTCGGATGTGAATCAATGTAGTTAAATCAACCTTAAAGAATTATACCAATAACAACCGTAGGTAATTCCAATTTTGACGCGCAGGCGAGCCGGGAATTTGGTCAGCGCTGAAGCATAGCACCTCCTTCCTTAACCGGGTACTTGACCAGCGGTGCGTTATACCCACTTTATAGTTTGTCAAAATTGAGTAGGCCGTTAAGTTGCTATTGCAATTCTAATCAACACAAATCATATGTATTTTAAATCTCAAATCAATTCATTAATTTTGATAAGATTTAGTCCATATTATTTTTCTTGGAAAAAATTACCCTTGTTTACAACATACAAAAAAAACGTATGAAAACAAGTAGTACAAAATAAAACTAAATCAAATAGCCACATGCAAACCAATTTATTCAAAGAACATCAAATCCAGGGTTTTTATAAACATAAAAAGTCTTCCCTAATTTTAAAACTTTGAATCAAATAAAGCAAATTGCAATCAAAATTATATGATCCGTAAAAAACATGCACGTTCATAACGGATCTCCCACATTCTCTTAACAATTAAAAAACTACGGATCGTAACCACACATGACATAACAATTAATTCATGCAAAACATCTAAAGTCAATTACCATGTAATTTTAGGGTTTACAAAAAAATTTTTTTTTTAATAAAAAATTCGACATAAGTCGATTTTAATAATAATAAAAAAAAACAAAACCCTAATTTTTCATAAAACCTAAAAAACAACATGTAATTTTTAACACAAATCATTATTAGTTAAAAAAACTTTAGATCTTGATAATTATAATCATGTTAAAACGGCTCTCGATGCCACTGTTGGTTTATATAGTTCATAACAATTATTTAAAACCCTAATATGGATCAAAGAACGCATAGCGGAAGCGATTAACAAGATCATTAATTTAACACAATTATATTAATCAAGATTAGGGTTACATACCTTTATCCTAGCAAGATCCACAAGACGACGGAACGAACGGCAACTAGGGTTTATCACGAACACCACCAAGAATATAATCTAAAGGAAGATTATATCACGCTCTTGTACACACGTAATACAACGAGTTAACCGTGAGTCTAGCACGAACAAACTGAGCTTCAACGCTTATGGAATATCTACCCAACAACCATAGAGAGGGGCTAGGACTAGATATTAAGCTAAATTGAAAACCAACCAAAACCCTAATTGGTGAGGGTGTGGCCGGTGATCAAGAGAAGAGAAGGGAGAGGAATGGGTGAAAAATAATGAAGGCCTTGGGGTGTTTATATAGGTTTAGCAAAACTTGTTTTCTAAGCTAATCCCCAATTAGGAAAGAAAATCTTTCCTCCTTCCTTTTTTCTTCCTTAGGCCGACGCCCCATAAGCCCAACTTAGGGCTTCCGGAACTTTTCCGTTTTCCTTCTTTTAGCTTCTATTTAATTCCTTAACGGTCGTTATAACTTAACTTTTATTTATCAACGATCGTTAGTTAAGCTTTGGTTCGATTTAATAAATATATATAAAATATATTTAATAAATAAATTAACTCTTTACGTTATGCGTGCAATCCCGTGATCCCGAGTTCGATCCTATCTCACGACTATTAATTTTAAGTCCATAAACTTTCATATCACTGATGGTCTTTTAGATGCAAAAAAATCACGTCTCTTCACAACTTAAGAGGACTTGGGGGTTAAATAGTCAATAAATTTTAAACTGATTATTATTAGGGTTTTAAAAATAACTAAAATAAATAAATTAGTGAAATGGGTATATATGACTAATTTTGTGATTAAGTTGGGTATATATGACATTATGAAATTTGATTGGATAAATATGACACTAAAATGTTTTAGTTGGATAAATATGAAATTAGCCCTTAAGGATAAGATAGTGGTTGATGTTGAAGATAAGATGGGGTTGATGATTTTGTGTCTCTATGTGTGTATCTGTTTGGGTTTCTAAATATGAGAAACAAACAAAAATAAGTGTATGTTTATAAATGTGTGTTTGGAGTAATACAAATAATGAATTTTGTTATTATAAAAATAACATTATGTTAGCAATTATCTATGTGGCTTTTTTGTCAATAAAAAGAATATTTATAAAAAATTAAAAAATTAAGTAAACTTCAACCTGCTGTGGAGGTTAAATGATATACTTCTAATACAATAACAAACTTTAATACACATACATGCAATTTTTTTCGCTACATATAAAAGGATTTCATAACAATTATGATACATTATCGTACCATTAGCCCTTTATTTTCCCTTTATTTTACTTCATGTTCAGCATAGATTTAAGAGAGTTTAACTACAACATTTGTTAAAAGCATAAAATAATCAATTACAAACGTTAACATCTGGATTAGCTTGTGTGACAAACAATCTCACATTTTAGTGATGATTGTCACAGGCTTTTCTTTGCTTACCCAAACCTTTGTTCAGCTCAAATTAATTTTACGTGAAAGATATAGATACATAAAAAATTGCTCAAAGTAAAGTGACTTGAACGAGTGTCTAATTTATTTTACTGCCGATTAAAAACCAACGTACCTCAAACTATCCATATCACGATATCTAGTACAGTAGTATTTAATTAATATGTAACGTCGCTCGCAACGGGATCGGTCAGACATAGGTCGACCGATTTCGAACTTGCTCGACCACGTTGCAACGACCGAATCGAATTAATCGACCATGCGAACTCGATCCACCAAACGACTTATTCATGCATTTTATTTATCTGATTTTTTTGTTTTTATTAAGAATATTTAAAATTTAAGATCATAACACTTTACTCCTATAAAAACCCGATACACTTTACTCATCTTTTTCTTTGTAAAGCAAAACACAAAGCAAGGATTTTTCAAGAGATTCTTTCCGTAGTAAGAAATAATTATTTTATTTATTCTTTTACAAAGTGTTTCTCTTCCTTAATTTAGTAATAAAAGTCTGATTTTCGTACTATGTTTAATGTTATTTTAAATTTTGTGTTAAAAATATAAGTGTCAAAATGTAAAGAAAAAAAACATGCATAAAAAGCGGCTGAAAATGTTTAAAACTTTAAGGTTAACAATATGAGTTATAAAACTTTAGAGTTATAAATTGCCCTTTTAATTCTTTTATCCCCAAAAACTAGAAAAGTCAACAACCCACCAGTATCATCAGAACACCACCAGAACTTGAAACCCCATCCGTGGAACACCACCACAACCTCAAAATAATCGATATTAAAATATAATATTTGGGCATCCATTGGCATCACGATCACTAGTAGTCCTCGTCACTCGTCAGAACGTAAAAATAAAACGTTCAATATTGGTTTCAACTTAAACCGTCAAACGTCACAATAATTAACGTTATCATATACTAAAAAAATACTAGAAAAATAGAATCAAATTATGATCTTATTTTTACGGGGTTTACAAAAGTTTTCATGTTTATTTTAAAATAGATAATCAACGACATTTTCTTTTTACACCAAGAACAACTGAGTCACACTTTAAATCGGATCAATTCGATTAGACACCGTGAACGATTAGACCAATTCAAAAGAACAATAAAAAATTCAGTTATTAATAACCTCGCCTTGAAGACAGGATCGCACCCTATTGCGTCGAAAATCTTCTCAATGTGAGCGATCCAGCTCTCAGCCTCTGATGGGCTGTCAGTCTGCTCAAATGATCTAGGTCTCTGTTTGTTAAACATTTCTAGTCATGTGATCAGGGTAGCTAGAGGTGGAGGAGGGGGATTCTGATTCTGGTGAGGTTGCTGATTGTGGTTAGCTTGCACCTCGGCACGAATCTCATTCCTTAGTTGAGGAAGCAGAGCTTGAAGAGCAGCTTGGACTGCTGCATTCATTTGTTCTTGTTCACGTGTGAGAACCATCTAACAGTATAAAACAAGATGCAATGATTAATCTGATTAGAACATAATATAAACATGAAATTTTTTTATGCATGAAACAGTTTATGAAGGCATAGCCAACGAAAATGACATGTGTTTGGGTGAACGCCTATGGGTCGGTCCACCAAAACAAAATTTACATGACGAGGATGCACGCCTATGGGTTGGTTCATCAAACAAAATGACATGAGCTAATGTGAACGCCTATGGGTCGGTTCACCAAGCAAAATAATTCGAATAAAGGCACATGTGACTAAATATGGCCAGTCCTGTACCAACCATTACTTAGTCAAAATTTCTGCAACAATGATACATGAAACAAATACATGAAAAACAAACTGTCAGTTTTAGGAAGACCATGGTGATTACCCATTAATCACATGTCATGTTTTTAGAGCCTACAGGTCGAAACCTTGGCTCTTATACCATAATTGTAACATCCCATTTTGATAAATGGAATATCACAGGATAATTATGGCGTGTCATCAAAGCATGCAAGGTAAATGTCTAAAACATTAAATGAACATAAAAGAAAATACCGGAATCAAACATCGGTAATCCAACATAAGCTCACACAAATGAATATAAGTACTGAAATGAAAGGACAAAACAATGTCCAAAAGAAATAAAGTAGTGTAAGGTATGAAAATTCATTAAGTAATGAAGGCTGGATAGCTTCCATTCATATGCATGTACTCTCAAGTCCAAGTTGTGTCCCTGAGTACCTGCCGTTTGGGAACATTTAAAGTAAACGGCTGAGCATAACGCCCAGTGAACGGATATATAGAATGATATGAAAGACATAAGCATAATATAGAGTAATATTAGCGAAAATGTATAAGTCCTGGAAAACCTGGTACAAGTTGGTAAAACTGGTTTTATAGCTTGAAAAGCCTTATGTTTTTATATGAAAACTGTATTTTAATTAGCCAATAGCCCATATAGGTCATGAGTTTTCAACGTGCATGAATACTTAGAGGGGTGATGTCATCATGCAATTAGAGGGGTTGCCTCTAATTATAATGGTCTGGGTAGGAGGGATCAACTACTTGTGAAGGATGCAAGGCACACACCACATTCACCACGAAAATCCTGTAAAACATGTAACTAGGATGCACCCATAAGCCCCACATGATAATACAAATAATAAATGGTCGAAACTGAAAGGGATGCCACGAGCAATCACTCCGCCGTAGGGAAGTCATAACACTGGTGCCTCCAGTGTTATGGTTATGGTACCTCCATAACTAGATGACGTGGCATGCATGTATATGGCTTAGGCATTTAAAATTAAACATAAGCTATCAAAACATATAAAACAAATACTTGGGGAAAACAGTTGGTTGCAAACGAGAAATCCTAATAAAGAAAGAGAGTGTCCATACTGAAGGATGGAATATCCGTGCCTTATATCTAGTGAACGAGCAAAGATGAAAGGATGAAAGTCCTACGCCGACTTCACTAGTGCTACATAAATAAGGGACATGTATGAGTTGTCTGATTATTGATTGTGTTACTGGTTCTTGTATGTTCTTAACTTATTTTATATGTTCTTGTCATGTTTTACTGTTTTAAATGTTATACTGTATTATTCATGTTATACATGTATTCTTGTTATGTATTTTCATGTATTCTTGTATTATTATACTTGTAATGTAATAATAAGTATCTTTCTAAAAATAGCAGGTTCCCAAAAATAGAAAGTTTCCAAAAATAAAAAGTTTTCAAAAAAGCAAGTTTCCGAAAATAGTAAGTTTCTAAAAATAGAAAGTTTCAAAAAATAGTAAGTATCCTGAAATAGAAAGTTTCCATAAATAGAAATAAGTTAGATTAATAAGTTAAAAATATAAGCTAGTGCTTATTCATAAGTCATGATAAATTATTAATAAAGTTTATTAAATAATACTATAGGTTAAGGTGATTATTAATTATTAATAAAATGCATGGTTTAATAATTAATAATATGTCATGATATATTAATAAACTTTACCTTATAATATTTAATTAAATTATGTCATGTTTAATTTTATTAAGTCTAATAAAATACTTATAATTAGGTTATACATGTTTTATTAATTTAAACAAAATAACCTAAGTGATAGATTATTAATTAATTATTAGTTCATGTAGTTTAAGTAAAATAATTAATTAATAAAACTATAGTCTAAATAAAATAAAATATACTTAGGTTAAAACATGTATTATTTAATTCAAATAATTTAACATAAGTCATGATTTTTATTTAAATTAATTAAATAGTCATGAAAAATAATTTAAACAAATAACTTAACAAAATCATGTTTAATAAAATATATCCTGAGCCTAGGCTCCGTAGATGGAGCAACAACACACTTTGCATAGTACACCTTGTGATCAATTGCTTCCCTTATGTGCAAAATATCCATCATTTGTTGCTGAGAACCTAGGCTCCGCAGAAGATGGTTCTACAGATCACAATTTCTATACTCTACATGACCAACTCTCTAAATATCAGTGCCAAATCCCTGAGCTCCGCGGGAGAAATATTCAAGGGTATTATTATGGTTGGGTTATTCTTTCCAACCATCCACACAATGTAACATGGTCCTCTTGCAACCCAATTACTTCTAAGATGATTAGTTTCCCCCTTTGATCTTGGAAGAGGGAGATTCAGTCACTGTCGGACAATGTTGTTTGTCAGCCCCTCCGGATGATCCAAGTTCTATTCTCCTGCTAACGAGAACCAACAAACCCATCTTTTTTTTTGTCTAGTAAATAAAATAAAGAAGCTAAGATGGATTGAGATGTCGTACGCTAGCCAACTCAAGCGAATTACCAGTGAAGACGGTTTAATGATTTATAAACTTGCGTGTTGCAAGGGTAAAGTCTTTGCATTGAACAAGGCTGGTTCTTTTGGTACTTTTTTCATACAGCTTGACATTAGGGTTAAAGAAAAAGAAGTTTTGATAAGATTATTGCTTTTAGGGATACCTCCTTTCGCTAGGTTCAGCTGTTGTACTCTTTCATGTTATTTTTTGAAAGGGTTTTGCACAAAATTGTTCTTCATTTTAGTAAGGTATTTTAAGGGAAAAATTGTACAAGTGTGTGTCTTTAAATTGGATATGAGTAGCATGAAGTCGGGACAGATGGAAGGATATATAGACTTGGACATAACTAATAAGACATGGGAGAACGGGGATGTCTATGACTTCAAGAGGGGTCGCGAAATGTGGGATGAACTGGTAGACCTCGAAGATGCTATATTTTTATGGATCTTACTCGTTATAACTCGGTGTATACAGACCTGCGGTTGCCACAGAGTTGGGAGGCTATATGCACATTCGTGACGGAAAAGGCAAAATTTTGTATTCATACCATGTGAAAAATAATACCATATCCCTATCTTTTATGCCTTCACTAGTGCTGCCAACAAGCAATGTGTCACTATGGGAATGTAGGTGGCTTTTTTTTGCTTTGTATTAATTTATTGTTTATAAAATATTTCTACTGAATTATGTTTTGTGTAGGTTAGAAGATAATCATGGAATATCCACATGTATAGTCGACTCTAAGAGAAAAGATGATTAAATGGTGGTAAGATCATCAACAGTTTACAAGTTGAATTTAATGAATCGTTGCTTCTCAGTCTTCCGTCTAATAATCTAGAGATGATTATGGGGCTTTGTGTTAGTGTGGAATATATGAACGTTCGTGCTACATGCAAACTTTGTCATTTACCAGCACCTTCGATAACATGGAGGGATGAATTAGCATTAAAGAGAATGTAAACTTATTCATTAATTTACCCATGGTTAATGGTGGTAGATGAAAATCCAGGCGTGCTCACTTTTACTGATCCATTGCTGGGTGACACCTACTTTATGAAAAATCTACATGTATTATCGCTTACTAATGAAGTCATATGTTGTTTGCGATTTGGTTGGTTGTTGTTTAGAAGCAATCACTTTCTTTGCCATGTATTCTTTAACCCCTTCACTGGTGATCTCCACAAGCTTCTAAAAATGGATCTATTTACCAGGGGTGTTGGTTTCTCAGCACCACCAAATTCCCCTGATTGTATGGTTGTTGGATATTCAGATGAACACATTTACATCCACTTTGTGGCTCATGAACAATCCTGGCGTAGACTTTGTGTTAGTGTAGGGCCAAAATTTATTTCTTTTCTAACATTTATAGGAAGAGATCTTTACGCCTTGCGTGGCAAGGGTGACAAGGGTGATCTTTTTGGTTTCAAGGATCTGGGTGACGATGATTCCTCTGGGACGGTTGTTGAATCTAAATTCCCAAGAAGCTGCTGTGAATATGTGGATCATTACTTAATGACTTGTGGTCAACGTCTTTTACTAGTCATGGTGAGTAAATTCAGAGAACACGTTGAGGTATTTAAGAAAATTGATTCTGAACAAGAATGGGAGAAAATAGATAGTTTGGGGAAGCTCATGATATATATATGTGGACAAACGTGTCTCTGTGTTGAAGCCAAAAAGCAAGAAATGGAGAACAAGATCTACTTCCACTGTTACACATCAAAAGCAAGAAGAGAGTGTTCTATTCACTCGAAACATGCATGTTGTAACACTCCCAAATTTCGGATAGCAGCGGAAGGGTCATTGGGAGTATTACTTCATAACACAACACACAAGTTATAGAAAACGACTCAAAAAGAGGCGTTTGAACAGTTTAATTCATTTGATAATTTAAAATCAGAGTTTACAAGTAGAAGCAGGTCCCAACAATATTGTAATAATAAAGAGTTTCAAACAGTTTATCGAATGGTAATCATTATTTTATTGCCTTTAAAATATCCAGTGCGAGTCCATGCTCCAGCTGCTATTAAACCTGAGTACCTGAGAAATACATGCTAAAACATCAACACAACGGTTGAGTGAATTCATAGGTTTGCAAGTAAAAGCAGTGGACCACAAGATTTCAGTATTCAGATTACAAAAGTCAGATAGCATCAGTTATCGCATTTAGCTCATGAAACCGAACATTAACATCCGTTATTCCGTTCAAGTTTCAAATACAGTGCGTCCAATCGGTTTTCCGTTAAACCCGGATGGAGAGGTCAATCCCAATAGATCTATTCACAGCATTCACGTTTACTCGACCAGTACAGTCGGTCCAAGTAATTAACGGTTCATGACTAAAAGGGATAAAATAAACATACAGTTCAAGCACTTGCGTCCATTCGTAAAAAGTAGCACGTATCCCCCTCGCGGGTTTAAAAAAACAATTAAAAAAATAAAATGAAAGCGAGGCTATGAACTCACCTTAGAGATAATTATATCAAACGAGGATAATGATCAAGATATATTGACATGAGTGAAACGATGAAATACGATCAACCGTGAAACCACGAGCTTCTAACGACGACCTAAAATAAAGTGGCGCGTCTTAGAAATATAAACGTTACGTACAAAATTGAAATGAATTTCATAAACATAATTACTTTATTGATAAAGTAACTAAATTTTAGTATTAGGACTATTTTTGAAAAACATAAAGTGAATAGGGATCAAAAGTGTTCTTTTGAAAATCTATAATATAGATTTGTATAGGTTAATAATTCAAGGACTAAAAATACAAAAATGCAATTAAATTGCATGAGAATGACGTGACTTATTACTCCTCTTTCTCATTTTCAAATTACCATTGGTTTTAGTTCTATCATTCATTTAAAGTACTAGTTTAGAATTCGTAATATTAATGTCTAGTACCTTAGCTCCATGTTGGAGTACAAGTGATTCGAATTGTGATGCACGAGTCTACACACCGCAGCAAACATGAATATTAACAAAGGTAAATATGCTCGATACTCGTTGCAAAGCACGGACACGAACCCGCGGCTAATGAACCGAATACCAGTGATTAGGAAACCGAAGCTCGAACAAACCGAATTAAACCAACACCATGATTGAGCAGCGAACCGAAATATATAAGAAATCCTAACCGGCTCTTTATCGTCATAATTAGATGTCATGTCGAAAAATTCCTCCATTGGTTATCATCTTCACCGAGACCCTCCCTAAATATGGCCGGTGCGAGAGCTTCTCTATCTTCATAGATGGTGGCGCATGGATGTTGTAGCAGCCATGTGTACGAACCAACACCTTTTACATGAACACTAATCGTCGATTCTCGAAGCTAAAAAGGAGCAGTACGTATCTTCGCTCAAGTATGAACAAAAAGCCTTTCATGTTGCTACAAGTTTTATTTTGCTTCTTATCTTCAAAGAAATGAACTAGACTTATGGTACGGAAGATGACTACGTGTCCATTGGAAGTGATACTTCACGTGTGAAGTAGATGTGGAAGAGTATGTACATGATACATATGTAAATGAATATGACAACAAAAAAAAGATAAGAAGGAAGGATATCAACTGCGTATTGCCGACTTTAAGTATCATTGAAACTTATTAATATAGCTTCTACTTTGTTCGTAAGTGAAGCTAATGTATATTAAATTTGTTTTAAAATTTGGAAAAGCGGGTATTATTAACACCTGATATTTTAAACGTTACGCGATTTAAAAAGTTACACGTAAAACACTAAAATAAACGCTCAATATAAAATAAAAACTTTAGCATTCTGACAACGTTGATATTTTGATATAAAAATTGAGGCTTATATTTAATAAACGTTAACGCGCTATATAAACGAACGATGCTAAAAGGTTTGTCATAAATTACAAAGAATGCCCTTTAAACGAAAAATTATTACGACGATAATAGAGAATAATATTTTTACATCATGAGAATAATACTTACGATCGATGTCTAACCTAGACATTGCCGGTAAATAATAAAAAAAAAACATGTTATTGATAGGTTAAAGCTATAACCTTGGCGGCTAGCCGAGAATTCAATAATAATTATAATTATTTTTTTTTATATATTTTTTTTAAACAAACATGATAAATAAAAGTTGAATTATAAATATTGATTCGAAAATTAAGAATTGCTACAGTCGAACCACCTCAAAAGAACTCTGTCCCAGAGTTCGGTTGTTTTACATGTTCATGATACGTTTGAGAAATAGTGAGAGTACTTTTAAGTTCAAAAGAGTCGATACACGCTCGAAATAATCCATACAAATGTATCAAAAATATAAAATAAAAAAAAGAATAAAAATAGTCATTCGTAAACGGATTAATCGTAAAATCGATGTATGAGTCGAAATGAAACAATTTGTGCGAATGCCACATGCTTAAGCACACTCATTTACAAATAATTAATTACATGGGTTCGTCAGGTCCATCTAATTAATATTTATAAAATAATGGTTCGGTAATTTATAATTTTCTTGTTCAAACGAGTGACGAATTCGTTTCAACAAGATTATTATAAATTAGGCTACCTAAGCATCGTTTGCACAAAACACGAGATCAGGACCAAATCAGATGTTCCATAGAAAATAATAATCTCCTTTACGACATGATTCTTTTGAATCATTCAAAGTGATAAGAAAATCAAGGAACACAATAAATCGTGTTTCAAAAGAAATAGTTGCCCCAAATTGGCACATCACGGGGTGATAAATCAAATCCGTACTCCAATCAACTGGAAGACTTTACAACGGTGGGTTATGAAACAACATATACGATTCCAGATCACAAGACGAGTATTAAAACTCGAAAGCAGAAATGGTGCGTTCATATTTATATAAACTAGTGTTATAAAAGTCATGAAAACGCTGCAAAAACCATTGCTTCACTCGCAATGTCTTTTAGCTCGATGTTTATATAAATAAAACCTTCATATAAACATACTAACGAGAAACAATAATGTATACCAATATACATATTTTACAAGCTTTCGGGTAGCATGAGCGCGTACGGATGATCTTCAAGGCAATAAAATTATTTTAGTGAAAGAGCTGTTATAGTCCAGGTTTTAAAAATGACCTAGTTCTCTATAACAAGTGCTCTGATACCAATCTGTAACACTCCCAAATTTCGGATAGCAGCGGAAGGGTCATTGGGAGTATTACTTCATAGCACAACACACAAGTTATAGAAAACGACTCAAAAAGAGGCGTTTGAACAGTTTAATTCATTTGATAATTTAAAATCAGAGTTTACAAGTAGAAGCAGGTCCCAACAATATTGTAATAATAAAGAGTTTCAAACAGTTTATCGAATGGTAATCATTATTTTATTGCCTTTAAAATATCCAGTGCGACTCCATGCTCCAGCTGCTATTAAACCTGAGTACCTGAGAAATACATGCTAAAACATCAACACAACGGTTGAGTGAATTCATAGGTTTGCAAGTAAAAGCAGTGGACCACAAGATTTCAGTATTCAGATTACAAAAGTCAGATAGCATCAGTTATCGCATTTAGCTCATGAAACCGAACATTAACATCCGTTATTCCGTTCAAGTTTCAAATACAGTGCGCCCAATCGGTTTTCCGTTAAACCCGGACGGAGAGGTCAATCCCAATAGATCTATTCACAGCATTCACGTTTACTCGACCAGTACAGTCGGTCCAAGTAATTAACGGTTCATGACTAAAAGGGATAAAATAAGCATACAGTTCAAGCACTTGCGTCCATTCGTAAAAAGTAGCACGTATCCCCCTCGCGGGTTTAAAAAAACAATTAAAAAAATAAAATGAAAGCGAGGCTATGAACTCACCTTAGAGATAATTATATCAAACGAGGATAATGATCAAGATATATTGACATGAGTGAAACGATGAAATACGATCAACCGTGAAACCACGAGCTTCTAACGACGACCTAAAATAAAGTGGCGCGTCTTAGAAATATAAACGTTACGTACAAAATTGAAATGAATTTCATAAACATAATTACTTTATTGATAAAGTAACTAAATTTTAGTATTAGGACTATTTTTGAAAAACATAAAGTGAATAGGGATCAAAAGTGTTCTTTTGAAAATATATAATATAGATTTGTATAGGTTAATAATTCAAGGACTAAAAATACAAAAATGCAATTAAATTGCATGAGAATGACGTGACTTATTACTCCTCTTTCTCATTTTCAAATTACCATTGGTTTTAGTTCTATCATTCATTTAAAGTACTAGTTTAGAATTCGTAATATTAATCTCTAGTACCTTAGCTCCATGTTGGAGTACAAGTGATTCGAATTGTGATGCACGAGTCTACACACCGCAGCAAACATGAATATTAACAAAGGTAAATATGCTCGATACTCGTTGCAAAGCACGGACACGAACCCGCGGCTAATGAACCGAATACCAGTGATTAGGAAACCGAAGCTCGAACAAACCGAATTAAACCAACACCATGATTGAGCAGCGAACCGAAATATATAAGAAATCCTAACCGGCTCTTTATCGTCATAATTAGATGTCATGTCGAAAAATTCCTCCATTGGTTATCATCTTCACCGAGACCCTCCCTAAATATGGCCGGTGCGAGAGCTTCTCTATCTTCATAGATGGTGGCGCATGGATGTTGTAGCAGCCATGTGTACGAACCAACACCTTTTACATGAACACTAATCGTCGATTCTCGAAGCTAAAAAGGAGCAGTACGTATCTTCGCTCAAGTATGAACAAAAAGCCTTTCATGTTGCTACAAGTTTTATTTTGCTTCTTATCTTCAAAGAAATGAACTAGACTTATGGTACGGAAGATGACTACGTGTCCATTGGAAGTGATACTTCACGTGTGAAGTAGATGTGGAAGAGTATGTACATGATACATATGTAAATGAATATGACAACAAAAAAAAAGATAAGAAGGAAGGATATCAACTGCGTATTACCGACTTTAAGTATCATTGAAACTTATTAATATAGCTTCTACTTTGTTCGTAAGTGAAGCTAATGTATATTAAATTTGTTTTGAAATTTGGAAAAGCGGGTATTATTAACACCTGATATTTTAAAAGTTACGCGATTTAAAAAGTTACACGTAAAACACTAAAATAAACGCTCAATATAAAATAAAAACTTTAGCATTCTGACAACGTTGATATTTTGATATAAAAATTGAGGCTTATATTTAATAAACGTTAACGCGCTATATAAACGAACGATGCTAAAAGGTTTGTCATAAATTACAAAGAATGCCCTTTAAACGAAAAATTATTACGACGATAATAGAGAATAATATTTTTACATCATGAGAATAATACTTACGATCGATGTCTAACCTAGACATTGCCGGTAAATAATAAAAAAAAACATGTTATTGATAGGTTAAAGCTATAACCTTGGCGGCTAGCCGAGAATTCAATAATAATTATAATTATTTTTTTTTTATATATTTTTTTTAAACAAACATGATAAATAAAAGTTGAATTATAAATATTGATTCGAAAATTAAGAATTGCTACACATGTATCACACATTCAATGGTGAAAGAATCCAGCACAATTTGAAGGATTTCTTTGGAACTACATATCAACTCTTCAAACATATATGGATTGAACCAAGTTGGTGTTAGCTAGCTCTATTATTGGTACAACGACTATGACGTTTTACTTACTATCATGGCATGTTGAACGTGTTACAATTTTTAATTTCACTTTCTTGTGACCTCTAGTAGTTTTGTATAATTTTATGTGCAGTGGCGGAGCCAAGATTTCTAAACATGTGTGGCACAATTTTTTTTATGTTCTAACTTATAAAGAAGAAAAAGTATCACCTTGATCGCTCTAAATCAATTTACCCTTTCGAATAGAGTCTCTAAACACATAACGATACAAATAGTATGCCTTGTCCGCCTTTACACTATACTCTAACCAAAGAAACTCATCAAACCAACTTGCAACAAAACTTCTTACTTTAGTCTCTATTGTTTTTTTGAAACCTATGATGACGTGGTTGACACGATCCATTGCTCAAATACTTTCGTCTAATTTCATCTCTTATACTAGCGTCATAACTAAAAATGCTTGGCCACTCAGACGGATCCCATAGAAGAGTACCCAAATCAATACCATCTTACGATGAACGAATATGTGTAGGTTGTGGAATCGATTCATGCGTGGTTTCTGGAATATGTTTAGGTAAAGTTTCTTCCTCGTCGTCATTATCGTTACTTACCGACGACAACTTTCTTTTATAATATCTTTTCATGGAGACTAAAGCCTAATATGTACAAATATAAACCGATCACAACACAATAATCATTATAACTATAATTTATAAACAATTTAAACAATTAAAATCTTCAATTTAAAAACCTAAAAAATAGATAGATCAAAATCAATAAATCATATTTTTACTAGATAGAGCGTGAATAAGATCAAATTTTTTTCATCAAATCTGTGTTCGAGAAAATGCTCATATCAAATGACTAAATAAGATGGTGATCAAACAAAAATTGACTAAATAAGATCAATAAAAATACATTCAAATTGTTATATATTGATTGTATATTGATGTACACAGACTAACAGTGTAGACCTTGTTTTATCAAGTGTAGACATTGTTTTATCAAGTACGCATTCACATTTTTGTATGGCTCATCAAAGAATCTGACTTCCATACTTGTCGCTCAGACTTAAAACACAAAACTTTTGTATCACTGATGGTCTTTTAGATGCAAAAAAATCACGTCTCTTCACAAGTTAAGAGGACTAGGGGTTAAATAGTCAATAAATTTTAAACTGATTATTATTAGGGTTTTAAAAACAACTAAAATAAATAAATTAGTGAAATGGGTATATATGACTAATTTTGTGATTAAGTAGGGTATATATGACATTATGAAATTTGGTTGGATAAATATGACACTAAAATGTTTTAATTGGGTAAATATGATATTAGCCCTTGAGGATAAGATAGTGGTTGATGTTGAAGATAAGATGGGGTTGATGATTTTGTGTCTTTATATGTGTATCTGTTTGAGTTTATAAATATGAGAAACAAACAAAAATAAGTGTATGTTTATAAATGTGTGTTTGGAGTAATACAAATAATGACTCTTGTTATTATAAAAATAAGATTATGTTAGCAATTATCTATGTGGCTTTTTTTGTCAACAAAAAGAATATTAACAAAAAACTTAAAAAATGAAGTAACATGCAACCTGATGTGGAGGTTAAATGATGCAATTTTTAATACACATAGATGCAATTTTTTTCGCTACATATAAAAGGATTTCATATTATGATAGGTTCCCTTTATTTTACTTTATGTTCAGCATAGATTTAAGAGAGTTTAACTACAGTATTTGTTAAAAGTATAAAATAATCAGTTACAAACGTTAACATCTGGATTAGCTTGTGTGACAAACAATCTCGCATTTTAGTGATGATTGTCACAGGCTTTTCTTTGCTTACCCAAACCTTTGTTCAGCTCAAATTAATTTTACGTGAAAAGATATAGATACATAAAAAATAGCTCAAAGTAAAAAGTGACTTGAACGAGACGATTAAAAACCAACGTACCTCAAAATATCCATATCACGATATCTAGTACAGTAGTATTTCTTTAATATGTAATGTCGCTCACAACGGGATCAGTCAGACATAGGTCGACCGATTTCGAACTTGCTCGACCGCGTTGCAACGACTGAATCGAATTAATCGACCATGCGAACTCGATCCACCAAACGACCTATTCACGCATTTTATTTTTCTGATTTTTTGTTTTTATTAAGAATATTTAAATTTTAAGATCCTAACACTTTAACCCTATAAAAACCCAATACACTTTACTCATCTTTTTCTTTGTAAAGCAAAACACAAAGTAAGGATTTTTTCAAGAGATTCTTTCCGTAGTAAGAAATAATTATTTTATTTATTCTTTTACAAAGTGTTTCTCTTCCTTAATTTAGTAATAAAATTCTGATTTTCGTACTATATTTAATGTTATTTTAAATTTTGTGTTAAAAATATAAGTGTCAAAAATGTAAAGAAAAAAATATGCATAAAAAGCGGCTGAAAATGTTTAAAACTTTAAGGTTAACAGTATGAGTTATAAAACTTTAGAGTTATAAATTGCCCTTTTAATTTTTTATCCTCAAAAACTAAAAAAGTCAACAACCCACCAGTATCATCAGAACACCACCAGAACTTGAAACCCCATCCGTGGAACACCACCACAACCTCAAACGCGAAGCAACCATATATTGATTGTATTCGTATGAACAATTAAGATATTTTTTTATGTTTTACAATTAAGATATTTTGTTATGTTTTACAAATCCTATATACTCAATCCCATCCTAAATACTCAATCCCCACTTGAACCGTTTTGGGATAGTATTATTCATGTCCAACCACCTGAAAATATCATGAAATCGTTTTTTTACAATTGTGAAAAACCATCGTCTTTTGGTTTCATTATTTGGAATGGAAATCAATAATAATTTTTTTTCTCTAAAAAGAGAATTAAAGGTATGTTTCTTTACTAGATATTGGGTGTTATCAATTTGTATAATGTTTAATATGTAAATTCTACCACAGAAGCTATGGTTTAAGTTTTATTGACATTGCTACTTACTACATATGAATAATCTCGTTTTTAATCGTAAAGATATAAATGCAATTATAAAATTAAACTAGAAGATGTACGTCAAAGCTGGGCCAATTTATGCAGATCATATACTTCGTAAATCATTTTATATAGCACAACATACACTTTGTAAATCATTTTATATAGCACAAGAATCTTCTTTTGGAGAATCATTTTACATCAAAAGTTGGACATTCGGGCTGTTTGGAGGCCGTCAAAGGATCTAGGACTATGGATGACTCAGTTATGAAAATTATATTATGTTAATTAAAGTTGTTTATCGTCTCATGGATTTCTCTTGGCTAGAGCACGTCAGATGTGGATTGATGTGTTAGTAACTTAGCATGCCACTATTGTGCATTCTCTTTACATTGTAGAGATGGATCTAGTGCTTTGGCAATAGTAGATTATTATATCATCTATATGGTCGAAGCAAGACTTCCAGATTCTCTTCTACTACTAATGTAATGTCTATTATTGTTTCTATTTGAAGTTTCGTTCCCACGTAATCCTCGTATATTACGCGGTTGTGATTGTGGCTTTTGTAATTTTATTCTGAGACTGAGTGAGAGTTTATCGTTTATAATGCAGTTTTTGTTTAGTCTATATATTTGCTGCGTTCTGTGTTTATGATGAATAAGTAGAAATTGAATAGCAGGTGTTTTTTGTGTATTAGATTGGTGTTTAAGTTTGCGGCATCCAAAATATGATAGGTTATGCACATGGATGGTAAGTGGTGTATGTTTTGCTTTATACATTTACAGGGCTTATGTAGTATGAACCCGAACAAGATTAGAGGTTGGCAGTTTTGTATTCGGCTCTATGAGCATCATGAGAACGAGATAGTTGTTTGCTGATAGTCTATAGGTACTCTCGCAATATGCCACAAACCAAAGATTCTTTGGTTTCTTAAAAGGTTACTGACAGAAAAAAAGACAACATTAGAGGCCTTAAAGTCTGATTAGGAACCTTTGGGTTGCAGTATGATGATGAAGCTGATACAGTAGGTTGCTGCACAGCGTCATGGACACAACATTGCATCTCTTTTGAAAATTCAACTTCTGATACAATTTTGTACCTATGCAAAGATGTTAAAGCTTTTGTAGCGAGATAAGTGATTAGTCACACTCTCTAGACACGATCATAGCCCTGAATCCTAGAGATGATTTGATGATAACTTCTGATGAAGAAGCGACCAAGGCATTTGTTTGAGCATTATGGTCATATCAGGAGTTGAAGAAGATTAGTTTTAAGACAATAATTTTGAGGAGGGTAAGAATATAGCTCTATCACTTAAATCTGAAAGTGGAAGTGTTTACGTATCGATTGATAAAGTTTCAACAATATGCAGTTATTAGACATGTCTCATTTGTGAAATATCGTGATGAGGTAGGTAATACACTTTTAGCTACTCACACAGAGTCTAATATGCATAAACCATATGAATCGCTGAAGAGCGTCGTAACTTCAATATTAACATTACTGGTCATAATATTAAATGTCAGGCGCATAATTCTTTTCATAATTTGGCGGTTAGGATTGCTTTTCGGAACTGCTGAATGACAGAAACTTGAGCGATATATGAATCTCTGTGTCCTTTGTTTTAGTTTGCCTATCTTCTTAAACTTTGGTATGTCTTTCTTACATATAAATGGGTTATTTGTGACCGGTTGTAATGTTTTTCTTTTCATTATAAAATATGATCCATAAGAGTTACAAAAAAATCTCATTATGATATTAACACCGTGTGTGTTATTTCAGGGATGGTGCCCATCTGCTATAGGGTGGAAGGACCATCTTATTTTACAAAGATGTAGCAGGTGAAAGCTTTGTTCTTCTAATCCTTTAATATAATGTATGTCATGAATGCGTTCGTCAACTGAACCATTAAATTTCATTTGAGACAAATAAGAACTATGAACAAGCAACACCATTTGTATTCTTATCAGAAAACGTTAAAGAATTAGCTGGTGGAATAAAGCATCGTGAACAACCGAATGGAGATCTTGAGTATCATTTTTTCTAAAGAGTGATGCTTTTAAACCACTTCAATATGTTGGTAAGTCTTTATTCCATATGTCATTTGGGCGCGACAAGCTCGACACGAACAACTAAAGTAACTGAGTGGTTGATCCTTATATGTCAATAGCAGGTGTGTTTGAGCCGATGACGTGGGTATGTTGATGTATGTTTAACCTGATACAACTCATCTAGCATGTGAATTAAGTTGCACGGATACAAGAGCATTTACTCAATCATGAGTTAGGGTGCACCTTGAATTACTAAAGCTAAGTGGAGGAGCTGGCATATGGTATATCAGATTTCGGTGGTACACTTGTGTATATGATATACCATGATTGTGTTTTCGTTAAGATATAACGGCTTCTAGTAGCGTATCACTTCATCTAAATCAGAAGAAAGTCTTATGTGGTTGAATTCACAACTTACGGATAATTCTACTTTTTGGGAACCATGCTAGATATAAAACGTAACCATAGATAATGATATTGAATGTGATTTGAAGGATGGAGAGGCATTATAATTTGTAAACTTGTGATGCCTTATATTTTTTTGGCTCTAAAATATTGTGAATACTATCTTTATTAAACAACGGCTTTTTGGTTCTTTTCACTGGTCATGTCAATCTTTATGAAATAAAATATTAGTGTTTGATGTATAGCATACGATTTTGGCTTTGCAACAAAAGGTTTGGTTCTCTTTCTTTATAAAGAAATTTAACTGTATAAATGCGCTTAATAACCTATAAGAGCTTGATATTATACATCTTTTAAGCTCTTGTTGCAAGTTAAAATTTTCAATTGATAATAACACTTAATAAAGATCTTTAAAAAACACCCGTGCGTGCACGGATATTATAACTAGTTATTATAGAAAAAATAATGAGAAAGACCAAAAAGTCTAAGAACTATTTATTTCTATAAATAGCAAACAACCAAACACGATCAAAATATTTCAACAACACGGGCTGCCCAAACCACATAAGGCCCAAAAACTTAAACAAGCCTCAAGTTTAAATGAAGCCCGATACGTATGTCATAAAGGTAACTAATGAAAATGATTACATTTATCTATATCCTATAAAGCATATTAGATGCTGCAAAAAAGGATTAATTTCATATATCACCCTATTTTCATGTTTAATTTCATATACACTCAAAGTGTAAGTTATGAATGCATAATTTACAATGTTTTTAATGCATGTTTGGGTATATATGAAATTTCCATTTCAAAAGAGAGAACATATAAAATAGCCCAAAAAAAGTGTTAAGCTCATTGGCAGGCTTATTTTGATCTTCCCATCCGTATAGCCCAATTCTTTCTAATCTCTAGTTAAAAAATATGCTCTATATTTCATTAAAGAATCCCTAGCTTCATTACTAAATTTCATATCTCTGGTTAAAACATTAATTTAATCTTTAAGGTCAAGTTCCATTTTCTTATACTCCTCAACCATCCCAACAAATTGAGCAAGTCCCCTTTTATAGTTTGTTAGTCTGACTTCTACATAAAAAACATTTGATTTATATTTTAAAACTTCTTTATTAAGCTTTTCAGTGTTTAACCTACAACCCTTACTACAAAAATCATCATCATATACCTCACTGTCTGATGAAGAGGAGGAATTGGCCATAAGAGCATATTGCACATGCTCTTCTTCCTTCTCAGCTAGCAAGGCTTGATTTTGTTCCACTTCATCTGCGATAAAGCTCAAGTCCCATCCAACTCCATCAATTCCTTGCATGGCAACCATAGCGTTTGATCTAGCATCTTCAACCTTGATGATCTGGCTTGATCTCTTTCCAGCATCATTTCTATGTGGAGATCTGCACTCCCTCATGAACTGTCCCATCCTACGACACTTATAGCATTCAACCTTTGATTTATCAAAACCAGCAGTTTCTTTGCCATTGAAAGTCATTCTCCTTCCAAACCTTTTGTTTCATCTATTGGCCCTTATACTAGCAAGTGCCATACTTCACTTAATATCCATCTCTTCAAGATCAGCATCACTAATTTTCTCCAGATCCTCATAAGTAACTAGACAACCATTGGGCAAGGAAGTAATGTATGCACACACAGTATCCAAGTCAATACCAGCTGGTTTGAGACTTGGGGAACCAACATTGTAGGTGTCAGCGGCTGAGGATGAGCTGCTGACATATCTTGATCCAATGACTGGATGCATATTCAAGCCGCAAACATGCGAAACATTGTCAGCGGTTTGTGAGTCATTGTGAGAGATGAATGCCACACTTCCAGGTGTTGAATTGCTCCCTTGTTTGATCATGGCTTCAGGTTCCATGGTTCTTAGTTGGTTATAGATATCATCAAAGGAAGCATTCTTGTAAGCCTTGGTAGCGATGATAGATTTTGCATGAATCTCCCATGCATCACCAAGACCTCCAAGAAAGGTAGCTGTAATATTTTGCTCCTCAAGATATGTTCCCATGAAAGCCAGTTTGCTAGTAATGTCTTGAAGACGACTTCTCACCTCACTTAGCTTCTCATTAGGTTGAGCTTTAAAAACAGTATACTCAATCATTAATTGCTTCTTCCTTTGTTTGAGGGTTTCCTCATTACCACCATATATGGTTTCAAGAGCTACCCAAAGTTCCTTAACAGACTCATACTTTCTGAATTTATGTTGCTCCTTAGGTTCAAGAGCCAGTTTGAGTGTACTCAAGGCTTTCATATCATTCCTTCTTTCTACTATCTCAACAGCTGACACAGCCCTTATAAGATCCCGTACTTTTCGTGTCTGATACAAGGTTTTAGTTAGGAAAATTGTTCGTTGAAGTCGGTCTCTTCGAATTGATCTGGTTTAGCTATGTGACTCAGTCGTTCTTTGGTGAAACAAATAGTTGTGTCGTTGTAGTATTTAAAAGTGCAAAACAATTAAAGTAAAAGGAAGTTAAAGTAAATCTAAATCTAATTTTAAGTAAATGACAAGTATTTAAAAGCGTGACTAAAATTAAAGGGCACTAAAGTAAATAACGCAAACTTAAAACTATCTAAGGCAAACTTAAAACGCAACTAAAACTTAAAACTAAGGCAAGGCTAAAATAAATCTAAGGCAAATAAACTTAAAGTGCAACAAAGTAAAAAGGCGGGAAAAGTAAAGCTTGAAAATTAAAGAATTAAAAAAAACAGAAACTAAAAATAACCTGAACACAGCTTACCCGGAATAATCCTTCGTTCGGAATAAACATTCATCCGGAATGTCACCTTCGTTCGGAATGTTCTTCTTTACTCGGAATATTCACCAAAAACCTTGATTCGGAATAAATCCTTTATCCCGAATATGTCACTTATCCGGAATAAAGTCTTGATTCGGAATGTTGGTCCTTGATCCGGAATGTTGCTGATCCGGAATAATATTCCGAATAGAACTCCCTGATCCAGAATATGTCACTTATTCCGGATGGAAGTCCTTGATCCGGAATATTCCCTTGATCCGGAATATTCTGTTAATCCGGAATGTTTGGTTGATCCGGAACTTTTGGTTGATCCGGAATAATTGATTATTCCGGATGAAGAACCTTGATGCGGAATAATAATTATTCCGAATGAACTCAATTGATCCGGAATGTCCAATATTCCGGATGAACACCCTTGATCCGGAATAAACTAGCACAAACCCTTCACTCGGAATAAAGAGTTGATCCAGAATGTCCCTGGGAAAAGATCAGTAACAGAAAACGCGAAGAACAAGGAAACACAGGTATATACGAATCTAAACAAATATAATCAAAATCAACCAAAAGATTAAATCAAACTAATCACAAAACATCTACTAATGATAATGAAACTAACAAATATAACCAAAATAATCAAAACCCGCTTTAATCAAATCAATAAAATAAGAACATGAACATGAACATAAACATAAAGATTAAAGAAAGGTAGATAGGAGATCAAACAATAAAAATAAAGATTGACAATAATTAAAAGGAAACTTACTTGAAATTAAAAGAATTTAAGGTGCAAGACAAGTATTTAAATTGGACAAGAAATTAAATGACATGTATTTAAATGTGCGTAAAATTAAAATGGAAGAAATAGTTTGTCAAGCTATCCAACAAGAGTAAAATGAAATAATCCTAATCTATTTGTAGGGGAGGATTAAGGAGTGCTTAGGAAGCTTCCTCCCCTCTTTCATCTTTTCCTTAATTGCACACTTAAGTCCTTGTCTTCTTAATCTTTTGTTAATCTTGGACTTTAATGACTTTGTCTCGAGATTTCTTTGAAGTCGTCTTTTAATTCTTCAATAAATTAGACTTGAGTTCTTCGGATTTTAGTAAACTTCCGTCTTTTGACTTTTTCTTCGATAAATCTTCAGAATTGGTCTTGGACTTCCGTTCTTTTTGCAATTTTGACTTCTTGACTTTGTCTTTCGTCTTTTTCTTCCATAAAAGCCCGTGAATGCCCGTGTTTTCTCCATTTTTCACCTTTTCGTCCTAAATCACAACAAAAACACAAACCACGCATAATTCCGACATAAATGACATAAAATACACTTGACCATTGCAATGTCCTCATGCAATGCATTAGTTACAAAGCGTGTTTACACTTTTCATCATAATCAATCCATAATGGCCTTTATTAAAGAGAGAAAATTATAAACATTCAAAGTAAAGAAATCAAAAACATACCTTGGGTTTTGTAAATGTCATGAATAATCATCATCCTCAAGTTTTCACTTTCTCCAAACCAAGCTTAAAAACGAGATCATTGTTATTATAAGTTAGCAAACTAACACGAACTCATGTGGGCCAATTATTCACTTAGACTCCCTTATTCCTAGGTGTATCTCTTATATTTTATTGTTGTCTTGAATGATCACGAGGATGCATTGTTGACTTATTTCGATAGTTATTTAGGCCGAAAATAAAAAGAACGATTTAATCAACAGTTAGCTAAAGGACAAAATCTTTTAAAACTGCTTCTCGGGACCTCATAAATTTCATATCTTGGCATAACTCGCTTCGCGATTTGAGACCTTTCTCGGACCGATATTTGGCAGTGACTTCATACTTCAAACCTTGAGAGACGTTCATGAAATAATGTCCTTCTCTTCATAATAGGAATTTCTTCACTTGAAGTTTTGAGAAATTCTTCATATTTGGACCACGACTTCTTCATTTTTCTCCAATCATTATTTTGGACTTTGATATACAACGATCCGCCTCCTTTTTGGACTTGGCTTTATTTATCCTCATACCTTGTTAGGGCCTTTTAGGATAGACATCTCCATGACTTTTGGGGAGTTTTTGCTTTTCGTCGTGTGTCTCGATCCTTCATATTGATTTTCGATAAATAATTCTTCACATCACTTGGGATCTTTAGCAACAAAATATAGCCCTCATGTCTTGTTAGGACCTTTTTAGACTCGCCAATCTTCGCATCCCGCTTCAATAAGTTATGCCTTGGCTATGAACTCTAATCCATACCGAGCAACTTTTAAACGATCTTGGGCTAGAAGCCAAGTAACTTTTCAGATCGTACAACCTTATTTATTGCAGATAAATTTATTAACAAGCGATGAGAGAATATGCTTATAATTAACTCACATAAATTCACGAAAGAATACCGAACTTATAATTGGCTCTATGATCTCTCGTTCTCCACATTTTAAAATCTCAAAGAATGAGACTCGTGGATGCTTAGCCTATTAAATCAAAGTTTTGGGTTTTCGAGTCGCCTATAGGATCTTGCAAATTCTTAGACTTTTTAAAGTTTAGAAATCACATTTTAAAGTTCCCTTGATAAACGACTCTCTAGGATCAATTATAGGAACTTGCGAAACGTTCTTGTTCTTAACCGTGAGAGTTAAGACTTTCGCGTTTTATAGCTCCCTATATAAAAGCCTAGCAAAACTTGACTTAAACACGTTAAGGATACTAGCTAGAGTAAACTTAGATAAGTAAACTCGGGTTGAGTCAAAAGATTCACAACGTTTGAAAATTAAAACCACTATTAAAAAACTTATTCTAATTAAGGGAAGAAAATAACTATACAAAGGGAAAAACTAATAGGCCAAAATAGATCAAAAATTTTGAAAAATGTCGAAAATTGATTTTCTGGTTAAAATGAGGACAAATACAAGGAAAAGACCACTTAACTTCGATAGAAGTCCCCCTACACTTAATATAAACATTATCCTCAATGTATAAGCATGTGGGAGTAAACTCCCCTACACTTAGGACATTGTGCACGTTGTTTAAATCTTGCGAAGGAAGATACAACTAACGAGATTCCTATTTTAATATTGGAAAATATAAAATAGTGAATCGAAAAGAGTTTAGGATAGAACCGGGAAGATGGGAAACACGGAATCACGGGTCGTCAAAAATCATCAAGAGTGGATCATTGAGCGCTCGAATCCCTGAATAAGAGAGGAGAGGAAATAGCAAACACCAACGGGTCTCCCCTACACTTAGGATAAAGAAAGCTAAAAGATAGATGCATTGGTTGCCTCCCAAGAAGCGCTTGATTTTTGTTTACCGAGTCGTGAGCCTGACTCGACCTTGATTACCATAGGAAGCAGTATGAAACATATCCACCGGGATCAAAGACATAGTTTTCGTCCATCAAATAGCACAAGCTTAAGGCGAACAAGGCAAGCCAAAGAAGAATAGGCAAGTTCCCTTAAGCAAAGATGGAGCACGGTGGGAGCAAGGGTGAAGTGGTGCAAGCATGTCTTCAATAGTTCCAAAGATTTTTCCTTTTATTTCATCAGACGGATACTGAGATGGCTGAATAATATCGATACCGGGTCGAACACATTTTCCTTTAGGGGAAAATAGCACTTAGGCTAAGCAGAATGTGAAGAAGATCCGTGAAGAAGATGCACAACCTCGTCCTCAGAAGGTGGAAAAAGAGGTGTTAAATCATATGTGATGCGGATGTTGGTGTCGACCGGTTGCTTCTCCTTTGAAAGAATTTTCTTCAAATCCAAAGTAGGATCAAGACGATAATCATCAAAATCTAAAGGAGGTGCATCACTCTCATGAGGGAAGTAAGTATTGAGAAAAGTAGAGAAGTCTTCCTCAAATGAGTAATCATCCAAAGTAGGATCAAGTGATAGCGGAGGATCTTCATCATGTGAAGAATCACTCGAAAGAGTATCGGCCTCATCAAAATCATCATAAATGGGCATGTCGGGATACTCGGAGGTAAAGTCATCATAATCATCTCCTTCGAAGCTAGAATCATCATCATAAGCATCAAAGATCGGTGGAGAATCATATATGGGAGAAGGTTCCAAATTGGAGGGGGAATCATCCACATCATCTTGAAAAAGTGGATTATCAATGCAAGACTCGAATAGAGGATTGTTGTAGATGACAAAATCATCGAGCACATTAATCATATTCGTAGATTCTCGTCCATAGGATTTGCTTGTAAGCTTCCCCATTTTAAAAACTTGTGCATCATCCCCGACTCTTAAGATGAGCTCACCTTCGGCAACATCAACTAGAGCTCGTCCGGTTCTCAAGAATGGCCGACCAAGTATTAAAGGAATACGAGGGTCCATTTCATAATCAACAACGACAAAGTCGAACAGGAAAGTAAATGTGCCAACTTTAATGAACATGTATTCGGCAATACCAACGGGGTAAGCAAGAGTGCGATTTGCAAGTTCAAGAGTCATCTTTGTTGGAGTAAGATCGGGTAATGATAGTGTTTTCCAAACACTTAATGGCATAAGATTTATATTGTCCCCGAGATCAGCTAGGGCAGTAAATTCTTCGGTTTTGTTAAAAATGCACGGCAACACAAAATGACCGGGATCTCCAAGTTTTTCCGGAAGTTCTTTAAGAATAACTGCAGAACAGTTTTCATTTAAGCGTGTGTTGGCGAGCTCAATCAACTTCTCCTTCTTGTTAAGCAATTCCTTGAATGCTTTGACAAATTTCGGCATGTGGACAAGTGCTTCAACAAGGCTAATGTTGAAAGTCATTTGAGAGATCATCTTCAAATAATTCGACACTTGAATGTCATCCTTTGTGTGCATTTTGGTCTTGCCTAAACGAGATGGATAAGGAATATTGGGTTTGGGTGGTGAAGGTGTAACATGTGAAGGTTGAGATGTTGAAGGGTTCTTCTTTGGGACATCGTCATGACGAGGCGGAGACGGTAATGGTGTACTAATACTAGGTGTAGGAGGAGTAGGGATAAATGGTGGTGGATGAGGTGTAGATGATGGGGGTGGGATAGGTGGTCCTACGATGGTAACTCCACTACGGGTAGTAATAGCACTCATATTTGCTCGCGGATTGGTGATGGTGTTGGAAGGTAGAGAACTCGAAGTAGAAGGTTGAGCTGTGGGCAAGAAACTAGCCAGCATATTCTTTATATCATTCGTTTGATTGCTGAAGGAGGATTGGATATTATCTCGAAGCTCGGATCTTATGTCGTTTCCTTGCTTGGTGATATCTCCTTTCAAATTGATAATTTGGCTCTGCAGATTCTTGATTTGCTCACCTTGGGTTCTCATTAAGGCTTCAACATCTTTATTTATGGGTGGGGCTTGTTGAGCGAGTGGGTGATAAGGATTAGAAGCTCTTGGTGGGATTTGGTTGTTTCTATTGTAGTTGTTGGCGGGGTTTTGGTTTTGAGGAGAAAAACCGGGTGAAAGGTAATTGTTTGATCGGTAATTCAGCAAATTTCTATCCCCTTAAGGTCGAGCTTGGTAATTTTCCGGTGAATAATTACCATAAGCTGCATACACATTTTCCGGATTTCCTTGAGTAGAAGGACAATCAGTGTATGAGTGAGGACCGCCGCATGTTTCACAAGAAGGTGCAACCGCTTTAACTTGCTGTTGTTGGTTTGTAGCTAGAAGCAATATATTTTTGTTCATTTCGGTCATCATGTGGGTGAATTCGGTCATGTCGGGGTTTGCTGAAGTAGAGAAAACATTGACTCTCGGGTTGTTCCTTGAAGAAGCGGAGGAATCCCAGTTTTTATGATGAGTAGTCATGTTCTCAATAAGCTCTCTACACTCCTCGGGTCTCCTTTTCATAAATGTGCCACCGGCGGCTGCATTAATCGTATCACGATCACGAAAAGTCAAACCGTAGTAGAAAGTATCAATTAAGGTCACAGGGAGCATGTTGTGGTTTGGACAACGATCGATCAAAACATTATATCTTTCCCAAGCATCAAAAACAGATTCATCGGGTTCTTGCATGAAACCGCTGATTTGATTGCGAAGGCTCGTGACCATGGATGGTGGAAAGTAGCGCGACAAAAAGCGTTGAGTCATGTCATCCCAAGTATGAATTGAATTTTTCGGGAGACGAACAAACCATTTCTCGGCGTGGTGTGATAAAGTATGTGGGAAGAATTGAAGGCGTAGAACATCCATTGTGGCACCGGGCAACTTCATGCTTTGAGTGATAGTAATGAACCTGTCGAGGTGTTTGTTGGCATCATCATCAGGCATTCCTCGAAAAGGATTTGTTTGCACTTGCTGAATCATGTGGTGCTTCAACGAAAACTCCGGAGCCGTGATTTGCATCGGCGCAATCGGTCCTCCTCGTCCAAACATGGTAGGTTGACAAAGCTCCTCCATTGTTCGAAGATCGGGCTGTGGAAGAACATTGTTGTTATTATTGTTGAGGTACGGTGGATTATTGTTGTTAACACCTGCCATACTTAAATCTTCTCGAGTCTCGGGCTCTTGATAATTAGAAGATCTAGTACGCACACACCTACAAAGGGAAAAAAAAAGAAACCAAACACATAGAGAATATATATACACTATAAAGATAAAAATAAAATCTTTTTGGATTTTTGAAATTTTTAATTTTTATGGATTTTTTACAATTTTTTGAATTTTTATGTTTTTTTGAAATTTTTAAGCAAGAAAAATAACGCTCACAAATGAACGGATCCCAAAAAGCAACGCGTCTCTCACAGAAAACCGTTAATCTTTACGAAAAGAGCCGGCAACGGCGCCATTTGATACAAGGTTTTAGTTAGGAAAATTGTTCGTTGAAGTCGGTCTCTTCGAATTCATCTGGTTTAACTATGTGACTCAGTCGTTCTTTGGTGAAACAAATAGTTGTGTCGTTGTAGTATTTAAAAGTGCAAAACAATTAAAGTAAAAGGCAGTTAAAGTAAATCTAAATCTAATTTTAAGTAAATGACAAGTATTTAAAAGCGTGACTAAAATTAAAGGGCACTAAAGTAAATAACTCAAACTTAAAACTATCTAAGGCAAACTTAAAACGCAACTAAAACTTAAAACTAAGGCAAGGCTAAAATAAATCTAAGGCAAATAAACTTAAAGTGTAACAAAGTAAAAAGGCGGGAAAAGTAAAGCTTGAAAATTAAAGAATTAAAAAAACAGAAACTAAAAATAACCTAAACACAGCTTATCCGGAATAATCCTTCGTTCGGAATAAACATTCCTCCAGAATGTCACCTTCGTTCGGAATGTTCTTCTTTACTCGGAATATTCACCAAAAACCTTGATCCGGAATAAATCCTTTATCCGGAACATGTCCCTTATCCGAAATAAAGTCTTGATTCGGAATGTTGGTCCTTGATCCGGAATGTCGCTGATCCGGAATAATATTCCGAATAGAACTCCCTGATCCGGAATATGTCACTTATTCCGGATGGAAGTCCTTGATCTGGAATATTCCCTTGATCCAGAATATTCTGTTGATCCAGAATGTTTGGTTGATCCAGAACTTTTGGTTGATCCGGAATAATTGATTATTCCGGATGAAGAACCTTGATGCGGATTAATAATTATTCTGAATGAACTCAATTGATCTAGAATGTCCAATATTCCGGATGAACACCCTTGATCCGGAATAAACTAGCACAAACCCTTCACTCGGAATAAAGAGTTGATCCGGAATGTCCCTGGGAAAAGATCAGTAACAGAAAACGCGAAGAACAAGGAAACACAGGTATATACGAATCTAAACAAATATAATCAAAATCAACCAAAAGATTAAATCAAACGAATCACAAAACATCTTCTAATGATAATCAAACTAAAAAATATAACCAAAATAATCAAAACCCACTTTAATCAAATCAATAAAATAAGAACATGAACATGAACATAAACATAAAGATTAAAGAAAGGTAGATAGGAGATCAAACAATAAAAATAAAGATTGACAATAATTAAAAGGAAACTTACATGAAATTAAAGGAATTTAAGGTGCAAGACAAGTATTTAAATTGGACAAGAAATTAAAGGACATGTATTTAAATGTGCATAAAATTAAAATGGAAGAAATAGTTTGTCAAGCTATCCAACAAGAGTAAAATGAAATAATCCTAATCTATTTATAGGGGTGATAGGTGTGAAAACACCCATCCTTTTACCACTTATTTCTTGCTAAAACAAGACCAAAACGCGTATTTAATGTCATTTGTTTGGAATTATGCGTGGTTTGTGTGTTTGTTGTGTTTTCAGAGCCAACCGGATAAATATTAGAGAAAACATGGGATTGCACGGGTTTTATCGAGGAAAAAGACAAAAAGATGAAGTCTATAGTCCAAGAGATGCAAAAGATTTGAAGTCAATTGGCATATTTGAAGATTTATCGAAGAAAAGGACCAAAGACGGAAGATTTACCTATGTCGAAGAAACTCAAGTCTATTAAATGAAGAAATTAAAAGACGAGTTGAAATTATTCATCGACAAATCCCGAATCGAAATCGAAAACGTCAACTTTTATGAAAAGACGAGAAGACAAAAAAGAAAGGAAGAAAGCCCACTCACCAACCAAGGGAGAAGCCTATAAATACTCCTCCCATTCAAGACTCCACTAGTTCTCTTTCTGTTATTTTTCTTTCCGAGTTCTTAGGAACCATCTCCCTTAAGGAGTGGTTTTCATCTTTGTTCCAATCTTGTAAGTTTGATCTTTCCATTGTTTTTGAATCCTAAATCATTAATACAAGTCCACTTTTAATCTTTCTATCATCTTGTTCTTCATCTCTTAGTGATTCTAGTTTTCAAGTTTTCATTTTATTGGTTTGATCATCATAAGTAAGTGAGTTTTATGATTTCGTGGTTTTGGATTGATGTTTACATTAGGTAAATAATTCATGGTGCAATTGGTATAAGTTTTGATTACAAACTTGGTGAATTTTGGTGTAAAACTCGTGCTTGGGTAACTCCCTGTTCTTCGCGCTACAGTTACTGATCTTGCCCAGATTCCGTATAGGGATTTTTGTTTTCTGTTGGTTCGGAATATCAATATATTCCGGATCGAGGTGGTGAATTGTTGTTTACTCGGAATATTTAAAATATTCCGAGTAGTGTTTCATTCTCTTGATTATTCGGAATATCAATATATTCCGGATAGTATTTTCATCAAATTATTCCGAATAGGGTTTTTCTAACAACATTCCGCATAGTGTCTTTTTCAATTATTCCGCATAAGGGTTTTTCTCAAAAATTCCGAATAGGTTATTCCGCATGACTGTTATTCCGCGTGGGCTCAATATTCCGCATAGCACAAAGTTCCGCATGGTCTTGATTATTCCGAGTAAGAACCAACATTCCGCATAGGCCAACTATTCAGCATTAGAGTACTTTTTCCGCATAGCAGTATTATTCCGAATAGAGCACTATATTCCGCATAGCAGGCATTCCGCATAGACATTCCGAATAGAGATTGCTAGTTTTATTCTACGTTAAGGTACTTACTTACTGTTCCATTTAAATTCTGGGTTTATTCTCAGTTCTTGTTTCTAGTTTAATTTTATTATTATTTGCCCTTATCATTTTAGTAGATTTAGACCAAAGCTCCCCCTTTTTTAGTCACCAATTACAACTATTCCACTTTTGACCGTGATCAATTCGAGAAGATACCGAGAACGAAATAACGACATATATCAATTGGGTACGAGCAACGCAAAGAGAGATCTTGCAAGCAAAAACCTTTTATTAACCAATCAAAAAGTGAGTTATTAAAATGGCGCCGCTGCCGGGTCTTTTCGTAAGGATCAACGGTTTCTTGTGAGAAAAATTGGATTTTGGGATCCGTTCTTTCGGGAACGTTATTTTGAAGCACAAAAATTTTCATAAACCCATAAAAATATAAAATTTTCAAAAATACAAAAACATTAAAAAACCTATAAAAACCAAAAATATTTTCTCTTGCATTTTCTTTTTAGTGTATGCGTACTCGATCAACGTCTTATTCAGAGCCCGAGACTCTCGAACATTTAGGCATGGCCGGTGTACACAACAACAATAATAATAATCCACCCCTCCCAAACAACAACAACAATAATAATCATCCACCCCACCAAAACATGAATAATCCACCCTTACCCGACCTTCGAACCATGGAGGAGCTATGTCAACCCACGATGAACGGACGTGGAGGCCCGATTGCACCGATGCATGTCACGGCTCAGGAGTTTTCGTTGAAGCATCACATGATCCAGCAAGTGCAAACTAACCCATTTCGTGGAATTCCAGATGATGATGCCAACAAACACCTCGACAAATTCATTACCATCACCCAGAGCATGAAGTCCCCCGATGTTTCTATGGATGACCTTCGCCTTCAACTCTTTCCCCACTCGCTTTCTCACCATGCCGAAAAATGGTTTGACCGTCTCCCAAAGAACTCTATTCATACTTGGGACGACATGACTCTACGCTTTTTGTCGCGCTACTTCCCACCATCCATGGTCACGAGTCTTCGTAACCAAATTAGTGGATTCATGCAAGACAATGATGAATCGCTTTTTGATGCTTGGGAACGGTACAATGATTTGATCGACCGTTGTCCTAATCACAATATGCTCCCCGTCACTCTCATTGATACCTTCTACAATGGTCTCACTTTTCGTGATCGTGACACGATCAATGCCGCCGCCGGTGGTACTTTTATGAAAAGGAGACCGGAGGAGTGTCGAGAGTTGATTGAAAACATGACTACTCACCACAAGAATTGGGATTCATCCGCATCCTCAAGATCTAACTCGAGAGTCAATGTTTCTTCTACCACTTCCAATCCTGAGATGACTGAAATTTCTCGACAACTCGCTGAGATGAACAAGAATTTCATGACCATGGCCACAAATCACTTTCAACAAGCTAAAGCCGTTGCTATTTCTTGTGACACATGTGGTGGTCCTCATTCTTACAATGATTGTCCTGCTACCCAAGGAAATTTTTCTGAAAACGTTAACGCAGCATACGGTACTTATCCCACGGGAGGCTATCAAGCTCGCCCTCAAGGAGACCGTAGTTTGCTAAGTTATCGTTCCAACAATTATCTTGCTCCACCCGGTTTCCCTCCTCAGAACCAAAACCAACAACAAAGCTATAACCGAAACAACCAATCCCAACCTCGTGCTCAAAATCAATCTCAATCCCAAAGAAACCCATACCCAACTCAAGGAAATTCTCAAGCTTACCAAGCTCCACCTCTCAATCAACCGATGGCAGTAAATCAAGACGTCGAGACGTTCATGAAGACTAATCGAGAGATGGTGACGAATCTTCAGAGTCAATTTGTCAACTTGAAGAATGACATGGTGAAACAAGGAAGCGATATTCGAGCCGAGCTAAGGAATGACATGGCAAAACACAGCAATGAAATTCATGCAAACATGAGAGACTCTTTCAATACTCAAGCGATTAACCTTCGTGATATGATTGGTTCGCTCATCCAAGGTAATCAACCCTCTTCTTCGGGTACTCTTCCGAGTAACACCGTTGCGAATCCACGAGGGGAGATGAAAGCAATCACCACTCGTAGTGGAAAAGGGTATATGGAACCCGAGCTTCCTACACCTCCACCCGTGATTGTGAACAAGGAACAAGAGAAACTTTCCTCACCTCCTTCACCTTCTATCTCCATTTCCCCACCACCCGTGGTTGTGAGTGATCCTTTTCCCCTAAAGCCTTCTTCTTCATCCAATATACCTTATCCTTCAAGGTTGAGGAAAGAGAAGCAAAAGAGCAAGGATGATATTCATGTTTCAAACTTTCTAAAAATGTTTAAACAATTGAATTTTAACATCTCCTTTGCCGAGGCTCTCGCTCACATGCCCAAATACGCTAAGATGTTTAAAGATCTTCTCAGTGATAAGGAGAAACTCCTCGATATTGCTCAGACCCAACTTAATGAGAACTGCTCCGCAGTGCTCTTAAGGAAATTGCCCACCAAACTTGGTGATCCGGGTCGCTTCTTGATTCCTTGCAACTTCCCGGGAGTAGAGAATTTCATGGCCCTAGCCGATCTAGGTGCCAGTATAAACTTAATGCCTTTAAGTGTTTGGAAGCAATTATCTCTCCCCGAGCTAGTCCCCACCAAAATGACTTTGGAATTAGCCAACCGTACGGTTGCTTATCCAGTGGGGATAGCCGAAGATGTCTTTGTTGGCGTTGACAAATTCACCTTCCCGACGGATTTTGTTGTCGTTGACTACGAGATGGATCCTCGTGTTCCATTAATCGTTGGACGTCCATTCCTGAGGACCGGTCGCACTCTCATTGATGTAGCCGCAGGCGAAATAATCATGAGAGTTGGTGACGATAAAATTGTCTTCAACATGGGTAAGATTTCTAAGCAACCTTATTCGTATGAGAGTGTTAATGCTATTGATGTTCTCGATGAGGCTTGTGAAGAACATTTTCATGATGCTTGCAAAAGTACTCTCTCTTCTATACCCAATGTTGAGACCGTTGCCTCAATTGCTCCGGCATTGACTCCTTTTGGAGAAAGTGACTTGGATGATTTCGAAGCTAGCTTAGGTCCTCTCGATATTAAGTATGATGATTCTTCCACTTATTGGGATGAAGACATTCGTACTATTGAGAGACTTCTCAATGAAGACCCGTTTCCTCCTTCCTCTCCTAAAGAGATGACTAATGATGATCCATCGTTAGTTACCCCATCTATTGAAGATCCTCCTACTCTTGAGCTTAAGGACCTACCTCCTCATCTTGAGTACGTTTTCCTTGAAGACAACGAGAAGTTACCGGTCATCATCGCGAAGGACCTGAAAGAAGAAGAAAAAGCCCGACTTGTCGCCGTGTTGAAGAAGCATAAAAGAGCTATCGCTTGGAAAATATCCGACATTCGCGGAATTGATCCTCACTTCCGCACACATAAAATTCTCATGGAGGACGACTTTAAGCCCACAATTCAAAGCCAACGAAGGGTGAATCCTAAAATCCATGAAGTCATCAAAAAAGAGGTTATCAAACTTCTTGACGCGGGTATGATTTACCCTATTTCGGATTCACCATGGGTTAGTCCAGTCCATTGTGTGCCTAAGAAAGGCGGAATCACCGTTGTACCCAATCAAAACAACGAGTTGATTCCTACCCGTCTCGTTACTGGGTGGAGAGTTTGTATAGACTACCGCAAACTCAATGATGCCACGAGAAAGGATCATTTCCCTCTACCTTTTATGGACCAAATGCTTGAACGTTTAGCGGGTAATGAATATTACTGCTTTCTTGATGGTTTCTCGGGTTATTTCCAAATACCCATCGATCCTCAAGATCAAGAGAAGACAACATTCACTTGTCCCTATGGCACTTTTGCTTATAAAAGAATGCCTTTTGGCTTATGCAATGCCCCAGGACTTTCCAAAGGTGCATGTTAGCTATCTTCCATGACATGGTTGAGCAAACCATGGAAGTCTTCATGGATGATTTCTCGGTCTTCGGGGATTCCTTCTCTTCTTGCCTTGCCAATTTGGAACGTATGCTTAAGCGGTGCGAAGACACTCGCCTTGTTCTGAATTGGGAAAAATGCCATTTTATGGTAAAAGAAGGCATTGTGCTAGGACACAAAATCTCTAATGCCGGTCTTGAAGTCGACCGTGCTAAAGTAGATGTCATAGCCAAATTACCTCCACCTTCAACCGTGAAGGGTGTGAGAAGTTTTCTGGGTCATGCGGGCTTCTATCATCGATTCATTCAGGATTTCTCTAAAATCGCTCGCCCGATGACCCACCTCTTGGAAAAAGATACTCCTTTTATCTTTTCTAAAGAGTGTCTCGACGCCTTCAAGCTTCTTAAGGATAAGCTAACTAAAGCACCGGTCTTGGTTACCCCTAATTGGGAGATGCCTTTTGAATTGATGTGCGATGCTAGCGACTTCGCTATTGGTGCGGTTTTGGGACAAGGGATCAACAAACATTTCCAACCAATCCACTATGCTAGCAAAACAATGACGGGGGCTCAATTGCATTATACGACAACCGAAAAAGAGCTTTTAGCTGTTGTCTATGCTTTTGAAAAATTCCGCCCCTATCTTGTTTTATCCACCACCATCGTATACACGGACCATTCCGCGTTGAAGTACTTGATGACTAAACATGACTCTAAACCAAGACTTCTCCGCTGGGTTTTACTCCTTCAAGAATTCAACATTGAAATTCGTGACAAGAAGGGTGCTGAAAACCTAGCCGCGGATCATCTGAGCAGACTTGAGGATCCATATCAAGGGGATCATCCGAACAAAGAGATCAATGACTCTTTCCCCCTTGAGACCTTAATGTCTATAAATCTCAATCTTGATGGCACCCCGTGGTTTGCTGATATTGCAAACTACTTAGCGGGTGGTGTTCTCATCAAAGGGTTAACATCCCAACAAAAGAAGAAGTTCTTGCACGATGTTAAGACTTACTTTTGGGATGACCCTTTTCTATTCAAACAATGCGCTGACTTGATTATTCGCCGATGTGTTGACGGACCGGCCGCTTTGGACATTCTCCAGGCTTGCCACAAAGGACCCACCGGTGGTCACTTTGGTCCCAACTACACCGCCAAAAAAGTGTTTGATTCGGGATTCTATTGGCCCACCATTTACCGTGATGCTCACGAGATGGTTAAACATTGTGATGCTTGCCAAAAACAAGGCAAGATCACACATAAAGATGAGATGCCTCAAAATTTCATACAAGAATGTGAAATCTTTGATGTATGGGGCATCGACTTTATGGGGCCATTCCCTTCTTCTAAAGGCAACAAATACATCCTTGTCGCTGTCGACTACGTCTCTAAATGGGTTGAAGCCAAAGCTTTACCCACTAATGACGCGAGGGTGGTTTGTAATTTCTTGAAACAGCTGTTTGCTCGTTTCGGTGTTCCTCGTGCTATTATCAGTGACCGCGGGACTCATTTTTGCAACGATCAATTTGCAAGAGTCATGGCTAAGTATGGTGTAAATCACCGTCTTTCCATCGCTTATCATCCTCAAACCAACGGTCAAGCCGAGATATCCAACCGTGGATTGAAGAGAATTTTGGAACGCACTGTGGGAGAGCATCGTGCCTCGTGGGTCGATAAGCTTGATGATGCTCTGTGGGCTTTCCGTACCGCCTATAAGACGCCGATTGGTTGTACACCTTATCGTCTTGTGTACGGGAAAGCTTGCCACCTCCCTATCGAGCTGGAACATAAGGCATACTGGGCCTTGAAGTGGGCTAACTTCGACATCAACAAAGCCGGTGATTTTCGCAAGATTCAACTCAACGAGCTACAAGAATTGAGGAATCAAGCTTACGAGAACTCAGTGATCTACAAGGAGAAGACCAAGATTATCCACGATGCTAAAATCAAGAACCAAGAGTTCCACGTTGGTGATCAAGTCTTATTCTTTAACTCTCGGTTGAAGATCTTCTCAGGCAAGTTGAAGAGCCGCTGGTCTGGTCCATTCACCATCACCAATGTCTTTCCCTATGGCACCATTGAGCTTTCTCAGGCAAATGGGCCCAACTTCAAGGTGAATGGCCAGCGCTTGAAATTGTACTTTGGTGAGGACATCTCTCAAGAGATGATTCCATCCCTCACCACGTTTCCCTTGAATTAGTTCGGGACCGAGTCAGGCTCGCGACTCAGTAAACAAAAACAAGCGCTCCTCGGGAGGCAACCCGAGTATCTATCCCCCTTTCCCGTTTTTCTTCATAAGTGTAGGGGGAGCTATATAGGTTGCTTGTTTTTGGATGGTGATGTGATTACAGGGATAATTGCACTCTTGGAATCTTTGAAGAACCGTGCTCCCATGTTATCCACAATACCGGTTCTGTCTCTCAACTATCGTGATTCAATTATCTTCATATTCACATTTGAAATTGATCACTTTAGTCGTCTCTTCCATAGCTTGATTTAACCAACGTGCACAATGTCATAAGTGTAGGGGAGACTTTTTCCCACATGCTTAAACATTGAGGACAATGTTTATCTTAAGTGTAGGGGAGACTTCTATCGAAGTTTTAAGTGGACTTTTCCATGAAAATGCCTTCATTTAACCGGAAAATCATCTTTTTCAACATTTTTCAAATTTTTATTTAACTTTGGCCATTTAGTCGTAATTTTTAAATTCTTATCGTTGCTTTCACATGTATATATCCCGCAATAAAGTCATAATATAAATAAAGTGGAGTAGCTAGTTTTGAAATCTTTGACATATTTGGCCCGTTGCGATTATTTTGACTCAACCCGAATAGATTTATCTAAGTTTATTCTAGCTAGTATCCTTAACCATGTAGACCTTAATTGGTTTATTAGGCTAAGCATCCACGAGTCTCATTACTTGAGATTTTAAATTGTGGAGGACGAGAAATGATAGAGTCAATTATAAGTCGGTATTCTTGCACAAGCTCACTTGGTGTAATTATTTACCTATTCTCCCATCACTTGCTAATAATTTATCTGCAATAAGTAAGGTCGTACGATTTGAAAGGTTACTTAGCTTCTAGCCCAAGATCGTTTAAAAGTTGCTCGGTAATGATAAGAGTTCATAGCCAAGGCATAACTTATGAAGCGGGGCGCGAAGATTGGCGAGTCCAAAAAGGCCCTAACAAGGCATGAGGATTCCATTTTATTGCTAAAGATCCAAGGTGATGTGAAAAGCATTATTCCCAAAATCGATATGAAGGATCAAGACTCACGACGAAAAGCAATCAACTCCCATAAAGATCATGGAGAAGTCTATCCGAAAAGACCCTAACAAGGTATGAGGATAAATAGATCCAAGTCCGAAAAGGAGGCGGATCGTTGTATCTTAAAATCCCAATTAGAGATTGAAGAAATAATCATGAAGTCGTGGTCAACAAAGTTGGAGTACCCCTCAAAAGTCTCCAAGTGAAGAAACTCTATAACAAAGAGAAGACCACTATCTCAAGAACGTCTCTCGAAGATATGAAGTATGAAGTACATGCCAAATATCAGCCCGAGAAAGGTCTCAAATCGTGAACCAAGTTATGCCAAGATATGAACTTTTTGATATCCCGAGAAGCAGTTTTAAGAGATTTTGTCCTTTAGCTAACTATTAATCAAATCGTCCTACTTTGCTTTCAGCCTAAATAAACTATCGAAATAAGTCCAAAAATGCATCTTCATGATCATTCTAAGACAAAAATAAAATATAAGAGATACACCTAGGAATAAGGGAGTTTAAGCATTTAATTAAGCCATGTGTGTAAATGTTTGAATGGCTAACTTATAATAACAATGATCTCGTCTTTAAGCTTAGTTTGGGGAACGTGAAACTTGAGGGTGATAAATCTTCGCAACACCAAAGCCCTAATGTAAGTCTTCGATCTCTTTGCAAGTTATTTCCATCCTTTAGTTTATTTTAAAGTTTTAGTTTCTCTTAGTACTTTAATTTTTGTTTAGTAGAATGTTAATAAGGCCAAGGTTGATTAATTATGAGAAAAATGTAAATTTGCTTTATCACTAAGCATTGCATGAGGGCATGGCAATGGTTAAGTGTAGGGGATTTGATATGTGTGAAAACACCCATCCTTTTACCACTTATTTCTTGCTAAAACAAGACCAAAACGCGTATTTAATGTCATTTGTTTGGAATTATGCGTGGTTTGTGGGTTTGTTGTGTTTTCAGAGCCAACCGGATAAATATTGGAGAAAACATGGGATTGCACGGGTTTTATCGAGGAAAAAGACAAAAAGATGAAGTCTATAGTCCAAGAGATGCAAAAGATTTGAAGTCAATGGGCATATTTGAAGATTTATCGAAGAAAAGGACCAAAGACGGAAGATTTACCTATGTCGAAGAAACTCAAGTCTATTAAATGAAGAAATTAAAAGACGAGTTGAAATTATTCATCGACAAATCCCGAATCGAAATAGAAAACGTCAACTTTTCTGAAAAGACGAGAAGACAAAAAAGAAAGGAAGAAAGCCCACTCACCAACCAAGGGAGAAGCCTATAAATACTCCTCCCATTCAAGACTCCACTAGTTCTCTTTCTGTTATTTTTCTTTCCGAGTTCTTAGGAACCATCTCCCTTAAGGAGTGGTTTTCATCTTTGTTTAATTTCTTCCAATCTTGTAAGTTTGATCTTTCCATTTTGTTTTTGAATCCTAAATCATTAATACAAGTCCATTTTTAATCTTTCTATCATCTTGTTCTTCATCTGTTGGTGATTCTAGTTTTCAAGTTTTCATTTTATTGGTTTGATCATCATAAGTAAGTGGCTTTTATGATTTCGTGGTTTTGGATTGATGTTTACCTTAGGTAAATAATTCATGGTGCAATTGGTATAAGTTTTGATTAAAAACTTGGTGAATTTTGGTGTAAAACTCGTGCTTGGGTAACTCCCTGTTCTTCGCGCTACAGTTACTGATCTTGCCCAGATTCCGTATAGGGATTTGTGTTTTCTGTTGGTTCGGAATATCAATATTTTCCGGATCGAGGTGGTGAATTGTTGTTTACTCGGAATATTTAAAATATTCCGAGTAGTGTTTCATTCTCTTGATTATTCGGAATATCAATATATTCCGGATAGTATTTTCATCAAATTATTTCGAATAGGGTTTTTCTAACAACATTCCGCATAGTGTCTTTTTCAATTATTCCGCATAAGGGTTTTTCTCAAAAATTCCGAATAGGTTATTCCGCATGACTGTTATTCCGCGTGGGCTCAATATTCCGCATAGCACAAAGTTCCGCATGGTCTTGATCATTCCGAGTAAGAACCAACATTCCGCATAGGCCAACTATTCAGCATTAGAGTACTTTTTCCGCATAGCAGTATTATTCCGAGTAGAGCACTATATTCCGCATAGCAGGCATTCCGCATAGACATTCCGAATAGAGATTGCTAGTTTTATTCTACGTTAAGGTACTTACTTACTGTTCCATTTAAATTCTGGGTTTATTCTCGGTTCTTGTTTCTAGTTTAATTTTATTATTATTTGCCCTTATCATTTTAGTAGATTTAGACCAAAGCTCCCCCTTTTTTAGTCACCAATTACAACTATTCCACTTTTGACCGTGATCAATTCGAGAAGATACCGAGAACGAAACAACGACATATATCAATTGGGTACGAGCAACGCAAAGAGAGATCTTGCAAGCAAAAACCTTTTATTAACCAATCAAAAAATGAGTTATTAAGGGGAGGATTAAGGAGTGCTTAGGAAGCTTCCTCCCCTCTTTCATCTTTTCCTTAATTGCACACTTAAGTCCTTGTCTTCTTAATCTTTTGTTAATCTTGGACTTTAATGACTTTGTCTCGGGATTTCTTTGAACTCGTCTTTTAATTCTTCAATAAATTAGACTTGAGTTCTTCAGCTTTTAGTAAACTTCCGTCTTTTGACTTTTTCTTCGATAAATCTTTAGAATTGGTCTTGGACTTCCGTTCTTTTTGCACTTTTGACTTCTTGACTTCGTCTTTCGTCTTTTTCTTCGATAAAAGCCCGTGAATGCCCGTGTTTTCTCCATTTTTCACCTTTTCGTCCTAAATCACAACAAAAACACAAACCACACATAATTCCGACATAATGACATAAAATACACGTTTTGGCTCGGTTATTATTGTAATTAAGTGGTAAAAGGATGGGTGTTTACACACCTATCAGTGTCATTATTTTATTTTCAAACCTTTGTTTATAAAAGTTATCTTATAAAAAATTAAAATAAAAAAATTCAAAAAAAGATTAATTAATATATTTTTGTATTTATATTTTTTAATTTTTTATTTTAATTTTTTTTATAAGATAACTTTTATAAATAAAGGTTTGAAAATAAAATAATGACACGAAAAGTACGGGATATTATAGCCCTTCCATCTTCAGGTCTTGGAGGTAGATCATTACCACACTGTCCAGCTGTTCTTCTTGCTTCTATAGCATTAGAAATCTTTTGATCCTTCTTAAATTGATTACCATATTCAATGACTTCCCAGAGAACATAGTTATCAACTTGAAGATATTTCTCATTATTTAACTTTCAGAGTTCAAAGTTATCAGGATCAAGTATAGAAATTTTGAGATTGTGATTTGATGAGTGTGAGACTTCAGTTGAGGTAGACATGATGTTTGGATGTTTTTCTAGGGTTTTCAATGATTTAGGGTTTTTGTTCTTTTGATCAAAAGTTCCTCAACAAGCTCCGATACCACTTGTTGATCCTAAACTTAGATCGATTAGCTTTTTGTTAACGAGATTGAATCAAGATTTACACGTAGAGAAAATTTGTGTTAACAATAATCTAAGTGTTATGCGGAATTAACACTTAGAATCAAGAACAATGCTAAACATAATATAAACCAAACTTTCATTTCCATTAATAAAACTTGCGTACAATGAAAGTGTAGAAAACGTATATCAACATCAAACCCTAAGATCTCCTTTTTTAACATAAGGGGTCTTGAACAATAATCTACCTATCAACTATTTTAGGAAAAGATAAACAATAAGAATACAATGTAGAACATATATTTTCCTAAGTATACGAACATGTTGACTAAGTAGTTGATAATAACTGGGATTTCCTTTGTCAGCGCTTGAATATTTCTTGTCAGCGTCCAATCTGTCAGCGCCCAAATAACTCTTGTCAGCGTCCAAAATCCCTTTGCCAGCGGCATAGTGATGTAGATAATTTTATTCCCAACACTATTGATCTTAGCAAAAATCATGTGTCGCACTCTCGAATCACATCGAAATTCGGCATCACTTTCTTCGTGACAACGTACAAAAAGGTAACATATCCATCGAAAAAGTGTCTTCGGAAGATAACATAGCCGAATTTTAACTAAGCCACTTAAAAGAGAACCCTTTAACCTTTTAAGACTAGGACTAAGCTTAATGGAAATTTCTAGTTAAAACAAAAAATTTTCTGTCATCAGACCCGGCGGACCCGGTCGGACCCTTTCCCTTTGGTTCCGTGAAAGGGTCTGTTTGTCTAAGACTTTGGAAAACTGCATAACAGTTAACACATCCACAACACAAACACAAAACCCATCTTGCTGAGAAACACGACCACCATCACTAAAAACACATCTCCACATCCATTCTAAGGCATAATCAATCAACTTCTTTGTACTAATCAATCCTTGTAAGTATCTTTATCTCATCTCTATTATTATCTCTACAATATCCTTGAATCTGAGTCTAGGGCTCTTTTTAATTGCACAAAATTGAATTTGGGGATTCACCTAGGTTAGTAAAATTAGCCATTGCATTGTTTGATTATGACATAAAAACTATTTGTATACATAAACCCATGAACAAATTGCTAGGAAGTGCTAGGAATTGCTAGGAATCCCTAAGAAATTTTTTAAAATCTTCTCACAAATTAGGACATGCCAAATTCGATTTTCACATTGTAAATGACAAACATCTAAAAACAAGTTTTCATCATGGAATATAAGTCTCGTGAACGCTAAAGGAATTGCATAATCAATATGCATTTTCGGGTACGTTCATTTGAAGCTAAAGTAAATATAAAGGAGCATTTAGGTTATCTCAAAATTATGCATTTACTATGCTTTCAAAAAACTAATTTTAGGTCGAGATAACTACACCTCCACATATGTTGCATATAGGCACACACTAGGCACAAGATTTCTTCTAACTCAAAGAAGTCACCTAACTTGATAAAGTTTTACCTTAGGATGAAAATGCCTTCCACATGGACTTATGACCACAAGGTTACCTCTAGTTATATCCATAAGTTCCATAAATCAAAACATCTCACATCTAGTCAAAGAAAGTTATGTAGAGAGTTAGAAAGCCGTACATTTCATGAATGTCGCCTTTGAAAGTTTATGGACTTATATTTAATAGTCGTGTGATAGGATCAAACTCGAGATTACAGGATCGCACTCAATACGTAAAGAGTTCTTTATTTAATAAATATATTTATTAAATTTATTAATTTATTTAATAAATATATTTATATTTATTAATTAAACCAAGCTATAACTTTAACGACCGTTAAATAATTAAGAGTTAATTATTAACGAGCGTTTATGGAATAAAAGGAAAGTTGGAAAGTTTTGGAACACCCTTGGGGTGTGTTTCGACCGTCGGCCAAACAAGGGAGAGAAGGAAAAGGTTTTCTTTCCTTATTCGTTTATGACTTGGAAAACAAGTTTGCCTAGCCTATATAAACACCCCTTGGCCTCGTAAGTTTTCCATCCCTTCCCTCTTTGTCTCTCTAGCCGATCTACTCAAAGAAAGACCAGTAGGGTTTCGTTTAGTTTCTTTTGGTTTTTGGTTTAGCTACAATCTAGTCCTGGCCCCTCTCTTGGGTTGTTGGGTAGATTTTCCTTAAGCGTTGAAGCTCGGTTTACACGTGCTAGAATCACGGTTAGCTCGTTGTATCACGTGTGTACAAGATCGTAATATAGTCTTACTTTAGACTATATCTTGGTGGTGATCGTTATATATCCGAATTGGTGATTTGTTCTTTATCTCGTGGATTTGCTTTAGCGTAAAGGTACGTAACCCTAATTCGATTAATTATAATTGTGTTAATTATGATCTTGTTAAATTGCTTCCGCTATATGTGTGCTTTGATCTTGTTTAGGATTTTGAATAATTGTATGATATTAATAAACCTTCAGCCTTGTGCATCACTTCTTCACGAATAATACTGATATTCGCGAGGTTTTCTATAATATCAACTTTGATTGCCTTTTGGACATGGATGAAAAAATTTGCCCTGAATTTGTTCTAGAGTTTTACATGTCCGTTAAATTTGCCTTCGATGAAAATCATGTTCTCTTGGTAAACTTTAGAGCAAATGGAATTGATTACTCATATTCATTGGACAAATTTGCTCGTACTCTTAGAATCCCAAACCAAGGAGCTTGCTTTTACACTGACCTTCATTTACTTACCGCCCATGAAAACACCAACATACCTATAGAAGCCCAACATAGGTATAATACTAGACTAGATGACAAGGATTAAGTAAAAGCTACTCTCTTCAAGCGTCGTGCTAGTGACACTCGCCTATCCACCACTAGTACACTCATTCAAAAAGACCCATATGGTATGCAAGCAAAGGAACTTAAAGAAAAATATGAGAAATGGGAAAGGATTTTAAGATGCAATGTCATATGTTTGGTAGGTAATAAAGACCACATCAATGCTTGTGAAAGTTACATGCTATATTGCCTTGAAACGGAACAACCTTTTAACCTTGCTTACTATATGGCAAATCGGATGTCTCATGCCCATAATCTACATTACTTCGTTCTTCCATATGGCATGTTGCTCACTCGTCTCTATCAATCAATAACACCTATCCCACCAAGTCCTAGCGGTCGTCAAGGAATATAACACCTTGTGGATTGAGTTATGACCTCAATTAGTGATTGAAGGGTAACTAGACCTTTGTCATCTCAATCTAGGGGAAAAGCAAAAAGACCTCAACCTCTCGCTAGTTTTTCCTCCTCGGGGAGTGACAATGATGGTCTCCCAAGCTCTAAACTACCACCTCTAGAATATCTTAGTAAATTACCCGAAATCCAAAATTCATCAGCTGAGTTCAAACAAACCAAGGGAATGTTTAAGTGCTTTGGAAGATTTCTCACCAACATGGAGAAGAAGAAAGGAAAATAAAACTAGATGGCATGAATGGGTACTCCTGAATTTTGCTCCGCAACATCAAAACAATGGTGTTATGTAAACCATTTTAAAACACTTATGCTCAGGGGTGTTCATCGGTTCGGTTTTCGGGTTTATGGGTTGTATGGTTCGGGTATAATCGGTTTGAAATTTTTTAAAGTTAAGCTAAAAACCAAACCAAACCAATTATAGTACTGATAAAACCAAACCATAAACCAAATTAGATTTCGGTTTGGTTTCAGTTTAAACCAAGAAAATCAAATTCAAGTAAAATCCAATATATAATTTATAAGTCACAAACAAAAACCTAATTTTTCAAGTAAAAATAACAAATTATAAACTATTAAGTAAATTGACAAATTTTATAAAGAAACCTAAAGGGTTAGAACTTTATATAAATAAATAGAAACGAAATAAAGTAAAATTTTCTTTGAAGAAAGTGTTAGAATTATCATTAACTTGAATAGTCCATCTCCACGCATCCAAACACATGTGAAACTTCAAACTAACTCCATATATGAGAATTTATATGAATCAAGTAGGAAAATTGTAGCTAGGTTGTTGGGATATAAATCAATTGTTAGCCCGGTGAATAATTAGTTTAAAAGACAACTACTTAGGATAATAATATATGTATATATAGTTAAAAGTTTAATGTATATAGAGTTATTCGGTTTTTCGGTTTGGTTTGGTTTTTTTTGTCAAACCATAACCAAACAAAACACCAATTAAATACATCGATTCGTTTTCAAAGCAAACCATACACTATTTAAAATTCTTGGTTTGGTTTTATTCGGTTTCGACCCGGTTTACTTTTCGGTTTGTTCGGTGTCAAACCAAACACTGAACACCCCTGTATGCTTGTTTCTTTCTTTGAATACGCTAACGATCTTTGGTGAATTATGATAGGAGTTTTTATGATGCATGGATTAATTGCTCGTGTTTGACAAAATACAAATTGGAAGACTAAAAGGTACATTATCTTCACCCTGAAAGTCAAAATAGAGTCAAATGCTCATGAAATATAGTTCCTCATCATTTCATATCATAAAAACACCAAGTCATGAGACTAGATCATCTCATTCCTCACAAAGTGCAAAATCTGGTCATAGAAGGGTACAGAACCCGTCGGACCCTTTCCCAATGGGTCCGGCATGGTCCGGGTAACTCCCTCCAAAACTTCGTTTTTAAATTATAACCCATGAACTGGCGGACCCCGTTGGAACCCTTCCTAAAGTGTCCGACCGGTTCCGTCCATCGTGTAGATACATGCAAAAACTCATCATTATTTTCCATCAATTTTTCCATTTACCAAAACACTCTTCCCTATTTCATTTGCAAGTCATCAAATCCTTAGTTGCACATTAAAACTCACCTACTCATCTTTTTCATTTCTCCAATCCAAAATCATTTCATTAAAACCTCCATTATCACACACATCCCTATTTAAGGTCACCCTCTATTTGTCACATTCACCATACTTTCTCACTTAAACTCTCAAACTAACACAATCTCAGCCTTTTTACCATCATCACCATGACAATGAGCAACTCCTCACTTACAAAATCCAAAACAACTATCCGACTAAGAGTCAAACCTTGTTGTATAAACGTACAAACTGTCACACCCCCAAATTATCAGAGTGTACGGATCCACTGGGGTGCGATTATCATGACTATCATGAGATATAGATTATAAAGAACGACATTAAAAGTCATTTTAAATTCATTAAACTTAAATAAAATTGTGAGGAAGCATTTGATACAACATTATAGAATAAACTAATTTTTTGAAGACATAACATAAGTGTTCACGTTCTCAAAAGATAGTCACGACAAATTATTTATCTCCATAGCCCAACCACGTCACTCCTCCGTCTTGATACCTGAGAAAAACATTGCTAATGTGTCAACACAAGGATTGGTGGGTTCATAGGTTTAGTTATAAATAAGTGTGATGAACCATAAGATTTAATAAGGCAACCAGCATATAACCAAACAAGGTTATAATCAAAATAGTATACGTTTGTATTCCTACGTCTAAGCTCATGACACCGAAGCGTTAACCAATAATATAATAAGAGCCGAAGTAGATACCTATCATGGAGTATCTGTAAGGATTCAAATGTAAGTGTATCTAATTTAACCACACAGTCATAATTAGATAGGAAGGTCAATCTCGATAAATCTATCCATAACATTCGCGCTTTACAACTAAGTAATTAACGGTTCATGATAGTGGGCTAAAAGCAACTTAGGATATCGGGGACTTAGACATCAGGTAGGCAAACGTATAAAGTTTTAGCACTTATGTTCATTCGTAAAAATAAACAATGTTCTCACCCCAAAAGTAAATTAAAACATGTAAAAAGTGAGGCTATGAAACTCACCTTGATGAAGTAGCAAAGCGGAAATAATAGTAATTGCACGGAAGACAAGGCACGCAAATTGATGCGTAGAATATCTACTCATAACCTAAGTAAAATAAGTCGTACTTAGACTAAGCATGAAATATGATCGAGTTGATGACAGTTTATCCCTAGTATGTGCTTGCTTTTGAATTTAGAAAACGTAAATAATATTTTTACAATTATTACATTTGGGTAGGAGAGTTATTTTCATCAGTCTATAAATCGTTCATGAATAATTCGTAGGGCATACAAGTGGTCAACTTGGAAACTAGGCCGTGGGGACAACAATAATTTACCGAAATCTCCCTTGGGTTTAACCTCCAAGTGTTTCAAAACTTAAGCCAAAGTAGGCTACCCGTGTTAAGTGTTACGGTATTTTAAGGATCTCTAAATAAATGGTTTTCTAGTATTTTTAGATGTGAATAGCGGGCTTATTAACAATCCGTACTCCAAACAAGAAACACTGTTGGAAACTAGGTCGGGTCGACTACGTCCTGGTGTATTTAGTTTTCTAAAATAGGCTCGTTTAGTGTAGTTAAAAATGGCGCGATGTGGAGGTGTTGGGTCAAAGGAGAAGGTAACTAAAGCGGCTAGCAATTGATGCCTTCTGCTTTTAATATATGCACACCTCTTGCCGTTCAAAAAAAATATATGCACACCTAACATCCAACTCTACACCTTTTTTATTTGCAAATACACGAAAGTTTTAAAGGATAAAAGTACTTTTGTGGCTTGGCTTACACACACTGCTCATATACACGCTTTAGGAACACACTCTCTAATTACTTGCCTGAAGTCATTGCACACGTCCCATTTGTTTTCCTCTGTGACACTTTTTTGTATATGCACACTTATGTGATATCAAAGGAAAGAGTTTTTTATGTTCACACTTAAAGCATACAGTATTTGTTTTAAAACAACTAGCTATTCAAGCACTCTACCCCACACATGCATATCCTGTTTTTTTTAAGAAAGGGTTATTACACTATTTGCTTCCTTTTTTCCTGTTGTGTCACACACACACACACTTAATCACATATCTTACTTGTTAAATTTCTAAAAGCTAATGTGTACTTTGGTTTCTTGTTTTTCTTCGTTCTTGTTTGTGAAAACTCATTGCAAACGACACAAAGTAGACAACCAAACAAGGTATTTTCTTAGGTTTCCTGCTTGTTATACACGCATGTATACCACCCTTTATAGACTTGCTTTCATGTTATACCCTCTGTTTGTTTAGTCACTATTTCATCCACATTTTGTTCCCATGTACAGGTAGTAGTACCAAGTTTTAACAACACTGTCCCTTGTTTACATGCGACCTAGCTGGGCTAAAACCCACGTTTCGTTACTCGCTCTAACTATAGTTATCACTAAGCCATTTTACTTATTATGGATTTTAAGTGACCCGCCACCCCTCGCTAATGGTTTATGTTTTGCATACTTGGTGACTATGTAGATTTCACCATCCCGTCTACATAGCCACCCATGACCCGACTTATAACCATGGACGAAACAAGCCAAACGGTTGGCCCAAGTTAATGTAGTTATTAGTGCCATCTTCCTAACACATAAAATCATAACTTGATGCCCACATTTACACTAGTAAATCAAGACGTTTAGGCTGGTTTTTCGACATGAGTTACATGTGTTATGTTAAGAGTGATGATTGTTATTATGTTAAGTGTTTTTAGTATGAATTCTTTAAGCATGGTTTATGGTCAGTGGGTATGCCCATCATCAAATACAACTAGGTATTCATCTTGTGTCATCAAAGTTTTTAACAAGCAGATACTAGTGATCGAAACATGCACATGTAAACTAGGCGAGATTAGCGAAGAGACATACAAGAGTCCTAGCACAACGTATGGTGTAAAAGAGTGAGACCACGTGTTCTATTTAACCCATACCCAAGCCATTCACCTTAACCTTTGTTCTTGGCAGCGTCTAAAAAGCCACAGGGGAAGTTTTTATATTTTGTGAGTGAGGACTAATTAGGGTTTGTAACTCCATGGTTGGTTCACAACTATGAAATGTAACTAGTGAGTACGCATTGGGAAGTTGCAAAACATACGGAAGAGGGAAATTACTTGGGGCTCGGTTAGGGCAGGGAAAAGAAGAGCAAAAGTGGTCTTCAAGGTTTGAATACATAATGGTTAGAGGTTGTACAATTCCAAGTCAAAGAAACTATGGGGGATAGTGTGTTTATCCGTTGGTATGGAGAAAAGAGGAGGAGACAAGTGGTACAAGGCATTGAATGGGTTGTTGAAGTACAAACACATTCAAGTTTGGAGAAAATTCCGGTTTGGGGCCATGTTCCCTACCTTGTAGACACTTTCTAGCCAGACAAGGTTTGTCTTCCTGTCTTGGCCATGCTCTACGATGTCATGCTCTACCCACACCAAATGTTGACATTTGTCCCGCTCTGTCCCGCTCTACCGTACTTTATCAGACCCACTAGTTAATTATTAGGCTACCCCACCATGGCCCACTCTATCCACAATGTATTTTGTATTTATGTCCATGTCATGTGCTCTACCTACTATTCTGACGGTTGCTCTACTCTGACACTGCTCTACCAACTTTTACCTTTTTTGACTTTTTTACCTCGGGAAAGAAAGATTAAGAATTAAATATTATTATTAACTTATCATTTAATTCAAATTTAACATTATCTCTCTTCATTCTCACACACTATTTTTCCGGCCGACCCTCGCCGGAATTTTGCCCAAGCATGATTATCGATGATATGGTATGATTTTCTCCATCATTTCATCTTATAACGTTTTAGATCTGTTTATTGTCATTTTAATATACTTACATTTAGATTAATTATTGTCATGTTAATTATACATACTTTTAGGCTTAATTGGGTTACCAGCCACACATTTTTTTACCATTGATTATCATTGTTTTTAAGATAAATTGATTTTCTTGCTGTTTTTTAGCTTTTGTTAATTTGAATTATGTGATATTTGTTATTATAGGATTATTCTGCTAGGATTCATTTTAAAAGCAAGCTACATTACTTCAAGTTAATCAAAGATCGTCTCAATTCAGAGCGTCGTGCTCTCTTTGAAGCAACATGTTTCGGACCATGGCTTGATGTAACCTATTTTAATAATGATGATGGAATCATTCATTACATGCTTCAAAAACAACACCATTCTAATGATGATAGCTACGACTTACCACTCATATACTCTGTTAATGGACATAGTCTCCATTTTGGCCATCGTCAGTTTTGCATAGTCACTGGTTTTCAGTTTGGCCCACTTAGCTTCCGTCAATTCAGGAATGGTGATATCCCCTTTCGGAACCGTTTATTTCCTCAAAAGATAGGCTATGATGTTCAAATAATTGATTTATTAGCTTTTCTAGAGGATGAAGGAAAATGGTATTTAGCTTCTGATCAAGATTCCATCCGTATATGTCTTTTGTTAACTTTGGAGGTTATTTTCATGGGACGGGATTTGGTAGATGTGGTGGATGATGTATTTCTTAGGATGGTTGAACGTCTTGATTGTTGGAACTCGTTTCCATGGGGTGAGCACATTTGGAGGCAGCTCTATGATTCCATTAGAAATGTTGCTGGCAATCATAAGAGTGAACACATTAATGGGCTGAGGAAAACCAGCAAATATGTCCCTAGCTATTCATTGTCTGGTTTTCTTTTCGCATTCAAGGTTTGTACTTTCACGTATATAAATTTTATTCATTGTTTTATCCAAAGTTTTAAAAAATGTATTTACCTCATTTTTTAGATATGGATTATAGAGTCTTCTAGTGATACCACTCGTTGGTGGTCCAAGTTTGTAGACATGATCCCAAGAGCAGTCTCATGGTCTAAGAAGCTTGAATTTAATAGCTTGGATAAGTTTGGTGATTTATTTGTCAACACTCCAATTGAGATACACCCTACTAAATCTGAATGGCAGTCCCTATGGTACACACATAGCCATGATTTTTTTGTGGTATGCACCAAGGACTCCTCCTGTTTCTGTTGGTGGTCTATATGGTCAATATATGAAAAAAAAGATGTTACCCGTATGGCTAACAAACAAAGTGGTGTGGATGTTAATTTTCCTCGTGGTAAAGACAAGGTTGAAGATAGTACATTAGTCGACCGTCTTATAAATCTTGAAGCAATATGTGAAAGTTTGATGACTCTACCTACAGATGTTAAGACTTTGAGAGGCCGAATATTTAAATTGGAATCTATTATATAGGTTATTTATTTACACCACTGTTATTTCAACTATCTTAGTTTTCCACATTTTATTTTGCTTTCTAATTATTTTTGTAATTTGTCAGATGCTTACTGTTTCAAGAGAAGAGGGTTTAAAGAGAATGTTTGAAACAACCCACAACTCTGATGTTCTAGAGGATGAAGCCACATTTTATTTTGCATTTTGTTCTTGAGGCAAAGGATTTAGTGTGCTACAACGTGATGTAGAAAACAATTTCTTATAATTGGCTTCAATCTTATCAAACGGAATGTTATCTCGCCACGCAATAGCACGGGGAAATAACTTTTTATTTTTGTACCACCAACAACCAGAGTTGGAAAAAAATCTCCAAAGCTCATATTTGGGAAGAAAATAAAAAACAAAGTATATTAACATTAAGATAATTTAGTTTTAACTTAAATATAAATAATGAGTAATATGCATATAAAAATAGAACAAACCTTTAATGAAAAAACAAATCCATACAGACAATATGTGGCCAAGTTATTGGGATCAGCCTTTAGCTTTTTCAAGTGACCCTCCCTGTGTTTGTGGACAATGTTATACGCCCGGCTGTGGAAAAGTGGCCAAATATGTTCACCCCATGGAAATGCATTCCATTTAAAAAAATCATCCACCAAATTAACTATAGCTGCAGGGAGTACGTGCTTAAGCTCATGACCTATAAAAATGTAGTCCAAAGATAATAGCAAGCATACACGAACAACATCATTATCAGCCAACTCATTGAAGCTTTCTTCGTTTTCAACAAGGAATTTCAAATCATAACCACGTATGTTTCTGAAATCGGGGAATACACGTGCACGGAATTCAGATTTATCATTCTCTTTAAAATTCAACATTATTTTTCTAAACTGGAACCTGGTTAATAAGCAGAATTCTTTTCGACCATATTCATATGTCTGGCCACCAATATCAAAAACAAAAGGGACCTCCGGACCAGCGTCTTCTATAATATGTTGGTGTTGTAGTAAATAATTCAACATGTGATTATCATTGTATATTGTTTGAACATCTAACCACTGACCGAAAATAGTCCGTCTAAACATATTAAAGCGTTTAGGCTTCAAAACCAACTGATCACGCATGGTGTGAAGAAAATGCAACTTAGATCTAATATTAACTCTAGCATCATAAACCTAAATACCAATGGAATCCAAGTTTACAATCATGCGATAAATAATTAGACAAAATATAATAATTAAGGATTCAATTAGAACTTACAGTCGGTTGTTCCATCGATAATATAATGCGTCGGGAGGATGTCTGGTGGCGTTGGTGAATAATGAATAATGTGATTACAATGTAGGACTTGGTGTATATTAGGATCAATGGGAGGTTTGGATGAGGTTTAATCTGATAACATTGGTTGGATTTGTGTTTAAACTGGAAAAAAAAAAATTCGGTCGCCGGAAAAATCAAAGCCGGATAAGTGTGTGTGTTAAAAAGTTGTGTGTTAAATATATTTTGAATTTTGTAAAGTCTAACCACTAAAAAAATACTGTAGTACTCACATAAATCGATGCAAAAACTTTTCTGAAAAGGCAACAAGTTCCAAGGTCGGGTAGAGCATCTTAGTAGAGCATGCCTAATAGAGCATCCGACGTGTACTAGTGTACAAAATGCTAGATTCGATAAAGTGATTCGGTTCAAAAATAAGTGGGCATGGTAGAGCATGCCACGTGTCCATCTCTGGTATGGGTAGAGCGATTTTTTGGTAGAGCATGGCCTTAACAGGAAAAACAAAAATGTTTGGCTACATAGTGTCTACAGCATAGGAACATAGCTGCAAACAGTAATTATCTCTTCAAGTTTGAATTGTGAGAGGAATACCACATGTGAGTTTGTAAGTAAGGCATATGGGGGACCGGTTTATGAGTTTGTTTTGATGTAGGAGTGTAGTCAATTTTTCTGTGTGTAGATGAATGTTGTTCTCTAAGGAATTTAGTATAAATAATTTAGTTTAGATAAATTTGGGAAGGAACACAAATGTTTTTAGATAAGCTTAATGGTATTTCAAAAAATAAAGTACTCACGCCAAGTAACATTAATTAATAAATATGAAATCGGGTTACATAAATGATCACTTAATATTTTATTGTATGACCTAAGTAAGACTAAGATCCATCCAAATATTTCATGAATAACATTCTTGATTTTTAAATTTACACACAAATTACGTGGAAACGAATCGGGAATTTCAATAGACGCACATGTCTAACCCGTACACGTCGCGTTTAACATTAAAGTAATAGTTCAAAATTCAAGACTGTTACATTCAATATCCGTTAAACTGATTTTTTGTCCTCAAAAATCGCATGTTGATGTCGTTACCAAAAACAATAGGTAAGGCTAAATTTTATCTACTTCTCTTTGCGTTCATCGCCTTCGTTTTTCCTTAGTTTCTTGCCAAGATTAAAATTTCTATAATCTTATTAGGGTTAGAACAATAAAATATTCCTTTCGATTTTACACGATTCTATAGCGTTCCTTGATGCTTATAGTAGTAAGCCGTTTCTCCTACGTCGAGTTTTCTCGACGACTTTGGTTTCGTTAAATGAGTTTTCTCATTAATAATTTTTCGCGTCGTCTCGCGTATTACTCCTACTTTAAAGGGTCGCGTGTTGTCATCTTTCGCATAGATGCCTATAGTTGTGCTAATATTAATCCTGAGTGTTTAATTCGATTTCTACTACGGATAATATCACACAATATAAAGTCGTTTCACATTGTTTGGTAATTTCGTTCGCCTTGACCGTCTACTTAGTAGTGATAAGTAGTTCATGTGGCAAGGCTTCTCCAATCGGCTTCCCAAAGATCCGGAATAATTGGTCATCCTAACATATGGTGGTCGAGGGGTTTATTCATTTTACGTGACATTCCGTATTGGATAATATCGTAACTCAATTAATTTAGTTCACGTTCCACCTCCTTTATACGGAGGGAAAAACGGGCGAACAATTTATAATATATTCAAATCATTGTTCGTTTGGATTCCTTCTATGAAGGAAAACACATATTTTCTCTAATTTTGGTGTCTCATCGCTTTTACAACCAAATTGTTTTATTGAGCTTCAATTATTATATGTTAGTGTTGCGATATCCGTTAAATTTGAGTTTTACTCAAGTGGCGTCTATATGAGTTCAGTTTCCTTTAGATTTTTCCGACTCTAGTCTATATGAGTTCAGTTGTCATAAAATGGCGCTCTTAGTATATTTTTTTTTGCGTCATACACGCTCTTGTATGTTATAGTGGCGAAGAAATTAATCGTACTAGGTTTACTCGTATTGCATACCCGACGCTCTTACTTAAACAACCGTATAAAAATATTTGACGTTTATAGCACATACTGAATATTTCTTTGACGAATAAGGCAACTTGAGTGTATTCTACTACTACTAATACGATTTCATTTTTACGATGACTACTATGAGCATACTCGCGTTCGACCACGATCATACGTAGTTGATCAGGCAACGTACGTCTCGGGTTCAATGGTTGCATCCTCCTTTTCATCAAATATTATCTCTTCGAGGTTGTAATTTATATATTAGTAGTTCATAGTTTATTCATACGTTAACATTGCTCACTTTCACACAAAAAAAATAATTCATAGTTCATTTCATTCGTTACGGTTGTTCACTTCTATAGTCGACAAATTAGTCCATAGTTCATTTCATTCGTTACCATTGTTCACTTTCACAATCAAGAAAACGATTCGTAGTTTATTTCATTCGCTCCCATTCTTCATTTCCATAGTTCATTTTATTCGTAATTGTTACAATAATTTGTAGTAGTTTCGTTAAGTTCATCAATAGTTTGGATTTTACACATCGGTCGTCAATCAAGTTCAAAAACTTTACATGATAGTTCTCATCAAAACATTTCTTCAATAAACATGGCATTTTATCAGTAATATTTTTACCGATTTTCCAAAATGTTTTATCACACATTTTGTCATTCCTCCTAATAAAGTTCTCGGTGATAGTTCCTTTATAAAAAAAATTTGTAACATTTTCCAAAAAAAAAGTATTTTATAAAACTCCATAAGTAAAAATTTGTTTGCTAAAATTTCCTTCGAAAAAAAGGATATTGTAAGATAAAATTAAAAAAAAATGTTACTCCCATTAAAAGAAAGGATAAAACTTTTCCTTCAGCTTTGCGAGATATAAAAGATAACTTTTAAAGTCAACTGGAAACAGTTAAATAAAAGTTTTAGAGTACGATAACACAATTAGATTTTTGTTGGTGGTAACATTGACGGATGTCAAGTTACTTAATTTGCATACAAATAAATTATTTGATATTCCCTGCAATTTTCTAAATTTTACATATGATGGGGTAAAAGACCTTCGGTTGATACTTATAGGTTTTTGGGGCGCTCTCCCCAAGTGATAGACGGTACACGACGTTTGTGGGGTATTTCACGCTCTTCATATATGAGCTTCCTTCTTTAGAAATTTCTTTTCCGTTAGGATTAGATCTTGCTTTATTCGACATTTTTCTAGGTAACACTTTTTCACGTACTTTCCATGTGTCCTAACAATGTGTCAGTCTTATTCATAATGTCCAAACTCATCACGGCGTCTATCGTGGTTCAAGCAAGTACCTTTGTGATGGTACTCACACTTATGGCAAAATGGCGCATGGAAATCCTTTCCTTGGTTAGCAGCGGTGCTAGCCAAGATAGGTTCTTTGGTCTAGTCGGATGGTGAGGGATAATCCTCCCTTTATCTTGCCTTACTGAGTCCAACATTGGAGGCTTCCAGTCATGGGACAATTCTTCTCGTAACGATCTTTTTTTTTTCTCCGCAACCAACGCAAGTCCGATTGTTTTTTTTTTTGTTTTTTTTTCTCAAAAGACCTTTCGAGGTCCAACAGTGTTAACTAGAGTAACTCTTGTTTCCTTAACTCTTGAACACATGCTCCGGGTTTGATTATTCCTACGAATACTCATCGAATGAGTCGATTGCCTCAATGGCGTTCTAAATTTTTTTAATTTTTTTTATTATTTTTTTTATGGATTATTTTCTTAAGATTCTCGCGGTTTAGTCTTTTCTTACCGTGATATTCTAAATTTCATGGATATACAAATCTTTAGTTAGTTCCTTCATCGTTATAAAATTAACGATTATCCCAAATTGACTCAGCTTTCCTCACAGTTATTGTAGTACAATTATCGAGGGATTATATCATAAAAATTCATACATTTAATTCTTGAATTACGTTTCATTCATAGTTTCAAAGTTAGAGAAAAATACTAGATTGCACAAAAAATAAGTTTTTGTTACAAAGTTCTCATTCAAACAAATGTATGACTTCTTTTTGTCTCGACAATTTGTCAAGATTTTATTACAAAACATCATATTTTTATTAGAAAGGTGCCACATCCCAGAGGCCTAGATGGTTTAGGATTTCCTGAATTCGAGCTCGATTTGCAGCCTCCATAGCTTCAACATCATCTACTCTCATTGCAATCGCGGTCTCCATAACTTCAAGAGACTTTCGTGATTTTGTTATCAATAGATACTTATCCTCATCATTTGCGCCAAGCGAATCCATGTCACGTCCTACATCCTCTAGTCGGGCTATATACAACTTCTGCATCGCGCTTAGTTTTTTACTGAATAGTCCCACTATTTGGATAAGTAGTAGTGTTAGGATTCGGGTGGCAGTAAAAATATGAGCGTTTTTTTGGACGTTTTGGGTAATTGTAAAGGTATAGGAGTTGAAAATGGTATGGTAACAGCGGGGATATTATGAATTTCTAAAGGTTTCCTCGTTGTGATATTTAGTGTCATAACTGGTGAATTCTTGCTCGTTATCCGTAACGGTCATGATTTACTCCCCGGATGGGGGTAATTCCTTGTCAGTTCTGGATGGTAAAATGACAAAAGGAATGAGAGGCAATTTCAAAATTCACTCGTCGCAATTAAAAGAGAACGGTCATTAGGTAGGCAGAGATAAGGTATGTTGTTTCATAGGTTCCTTAAACAAGAAATATCAGTATGATGTCTTGTAAACTTTCTATTATTTAGAATAAGTTATAGTACAATCGTTCTGTAGGCCTACTTAAATGTCCAAGTAGCCCTTACATGGAAAATAGCAAGTGAATCGTGGGATGTTAAAGTCCTCTAACATGCTCTTCCACATACTTATTATTTGTACTTTCGCTTAATATTGATTATTCACAGATGGATAATTATAGTTATCCTTAATCAATTCTTTCATCAATTTAGGTATTCTCCGACGCTTATTTTTGTGCAAATTTCCCTTGCTAAACGTCTACTACTTGTAACTCGGATGAGTAAGTATGCTTTTGAGGTTTAGTCGGCTTATGGATAACATAGCCCGTACTAGTTCTTGTTCATCCGTATGTCTTACCTTAAGTTGGTTTTGCTAGTTCGTAGACTTTCGACAAATTTTACACCTTGAAAAATGTTAAATTTGATTTGAACTAATCAAGTCCTAAAGTTTTATCACAAAAATTTCATCACAAGAATTGTTCAATTTGTTTTTATTCCAAAATTGTTCAATTTGTTTAATCCAACCAATTACTCATCACAAGAATTTCTCTGGGTTTTGATTATGCTCTATTCTATCTCAAGTGTCTCAGTTATTTTGTTCTCGTGTTGTGTTGTACTCGTAATTACTAGATATTATTCACACAATTTAACGTCGATTTAAACCTACACATAACTCATCAATTATGTTATAACTTAACGATCAGACTTATCACGCAACATCTAAACTCATGAGTCTTACCCATTGATATGAGTGTTTTTACTCATATCATTTGTAGCTAAAAACAATGAAATTATGCATTATATTTATCATATATGCCTTGGGAATGCTTGTTTCTTGTTTGAATGTGTGTAGGTACCAAGTTCGTGGAAACCGACAAAAACCGGCACGAGTTTGATGAAAAAGATCGAGGAAGCCAAAATCGAGTTTGATTTAGAGGATTAAATAAGTATTTTGGCTTAGTGGGTCCCACTTGAGTTAAATGGGCCTGGAAGCCCATTTAAGAGGATAGTTAATTAACTATTGGGTCAAAGCCCAATAAGCTTAAAGAAATTAAAGAAATACGGATGAAATTACAAGTCTAGAAGCCCATTACAAGGCCCAAAATGAAAGTATAATGTGACGGATGGTAGTATCTTTGGGCTGTAAGCCCAATTCAAAGCATGAAACGAATTTTTGGGCTTTGTTCAAATAAACAAAACGAAACAAACGTTTTTGGTTTATTAAATTCACTCGGTCAAAGTTATTAACCTCTCACACCTCAAATCTTTCGATACAAACAATAAAAGTTACTCACCCTCCTCTGACTTGTCTTCCCCATCTTTTTCACCCACAAAAAACCAGTAACTTATAGTTACTGTACCCAAACCCTAGCAAAGTAATTAATCAGTTTTACATGGGGCTTTCCTATTAAATGATTAATTCACCCCAAAAGAAAATAAATCCCCAAAGATTAAGGAAGAGAGTATGCGGAGAGCTTAGCTACGTGGCCAATTTTAAGTGGATGCAACACCTCATTTTCCAAATCCCACCAATCACAATGCTCAAAACAAGCACAACAAACACAAGGATTGCCACCTTGGCAATCCGTGTGAGGAGAGAACAATCCTCCACCCTTGGATGATTAACAGAAAGGAGAGAGAATGAAGAGGAGAAGATCAAAGGCTGGAAATTATTTGGAATATTCCTCTCAAGATCCGTATATCCGCTCCTCAGCAAGCCTTGGGAGGCTATAAATACCCCCATTTTTATGTGTAATGTATTCCATTTTTCTTTACTTAATGTTATAATGTTTAAATAGATTTAGGAAAATTTGTATTTCTTTTTCATAGTATTGTACTGATTTAGTTATTAATAAAAGTGAACTTCGGGTTAAATCTGTTTCAAGTTACTTACTGTTGAAATTTATTTACTTTTCTTTGATAATCTATTAAATGTTATAATTAAAGTTATTTGATAAAGCTTGTTCAATAGCTTTTATTAAATAATTAAGTGAGATATGGAAAACAAACTTTCCCACTGAAAGTTTGTAAATAGTTGGTTCGAGAGTCGCATAAGTGGTGACGAATGGTGAATGGTTCGAAGGATGGTGGTGGAGCACGGTGTTCGTTTAGGTTTAAGGTAGCTCAGCGCTTCACCTTCGTCCCAACGGTATCTTCAATAGACGGTTAAGCACGTTTCTCTTTTCTATAGACTTTAGTTTAATCTTCTTGAAATTTGAGTATATTGATTTGGCTGTATGTTGTTCATGTCTAAATGGATTAGTTATTGATTTGTGAATCTGCTAATATGTTAGCTTCGAGTTACTGTTATGGATCTATTAGTTTACTGTTTTAGTTAAGTTGTTGTAGAGTTAATTGAATCGAGTGAAAGCTGAATTTTGATCTAGCTGATTTATCTGCTGATGTATTTAGAGGATTCATTAAGCTAGCTAAATTAGAAGTTTTGTATCAGTCACATTTGTTGGTTAGATAGAGTTAGTTCCGATTTGATATGCACTTGAATTTTCTGTTTTAATACAGCTGCTGAATATTAATAGATAGCTTGTTTAGATCTGCTGAATGTAGGCACTGTATGTAATTCTGCCGCCTTTTGACTGATATGTGGAACTGAGATTTCGTCGAGTCGCTTAGTTTAGGATAGATTTTATGCTTACTAGCTGCGTTTATTCATTTACTAGTATTGTTCGAATTTAGCTGTTGTAGTTCATTGTTAATCTAGTTGTATTAACATTTGATTAGTTCTGTTTCCTTTTACTGCTAATGGATGGTGAATCTGGCTGAATTTAATCCTTTGGTATCTGCTAAATTTAAGTGCTGATTTGATTTGTTTTGCAATTTAATTTAGATCGTATTGGATGATTTGAGTTATTTACTTTGTTACTAGTACTGATTATCAGATTAAATAATCTGATAAGCCCAAAAAAAACTGTATCCTTATCAGCTTAAGCAAATAAGCTTCAAAAGTCACTCCTGTGACTGGATTTTACAAACTGTCAAAAGGAATTAATTCCAAAAATATATGTCACTTGGGGGGTTCGAACTCGATACCTCCCCTCTATAGGACCAACGTGTTATCCAACTGAGCTGATAGCTCTTTTGGTTTTATTATCTTTTTATTAATTAATATGGTGTTAATCATTTTGGCAGCTTTTATTTTAGTTTAATTTTCTTTGTCACGTTATTTTTAATATATTACTTTTAATTTTAGTTAAAGTTAATTCTTAATAAAAAGTAGTTTCATAAAATAAATAAATAAAAAATGTTTTTATTTAAAAGTTTAATTAGTTTAATTTTTAATTAGACTTTAATAATTATAATAAAATAGTTTTTTAATAGATTAGTTTTAAAGTAAATTTTTATAATAAAGTAAATTAGTGTAAAAGTTATTTCATTAATTAGAATTAATATTTTTAAGATTTTTAATTAGTTTAATTTTTAAATAATTTTAATTTTAAATAATTAATTGTTTAGAATTTTAAATAGGCGGGGTTTAACGATTCATGCACTTTAGGGTAATTTTTAATAGCTTAAAATTTGTAGATTTTAATCGTAGTTTTAAAAACCAACGACACATTCAAATCAATTGTCCAAATCAAAACAAAACGTCTCAAATTCACTCGATCTTCGTGTACAACGAACTTGACTCACTCACGTGTTTAATCGTATCCGTCTTTGACTTATTTGTGGTTAATTACTTTTTCCTAAAGGTAATTACCTAAATTTGTCCTATAACGTATATGTGTTAATCCACGACACATCAAAAATTTTGGCGCCGCTGCCGGGGATCTTGTGTACGATTCGCTTTTGTTGAGATTTGTTGATCGTGGATTTGAAGACCCTTTCCGTCCTCGGAAAGTTTTGTTATTTTTCTATTAAGTAGTATGTATCGTTTTTCTCGTTTTTTGTGAATAATATATTGTATTACGTAGAACAATAATTTTAAATACTTTTCAAATAAGCCTTAGTTGGGATTTCATCACCTAGCTATTGTATTCGAACCCAAAACAAAAATAAAGGCAAAATAGATAAATACTAATAAGAAGTTTGAACTCGATTTATACAAACTATAAGGTGGGTATAAGGCGACGTGCTATAAAAGGCCGTCTAAGGAAAAAGGTTTTTAAGTGCTTTGTGCCACCTCGTTTCCCCGCTTGCTTGTGCGTATATTGAGAGGGACAACCTATTATTGGTTTGCCGACTCAAGTAGTAATAAATCTTATTTTTGTTGTTTACTTATTGAACCTCGAGACGTTTAGGTTTTCACCTATCGTTTCAAAGTCGACCGAGGGTAATTTACTTCCATAGTAGTTATCCTTATTCCTTGTTTTTTATCGATCATTTTTTATTGAGCAATACCAAATAAAATACCAAAAAAATAATCTTCTTTCTTGTCTAATTTCTTTTCTTCAATCCTCTAAATTCTCGTCTTTGTAGTGTATGCAATTACGTTCTTCTCGTCTTGTGATAGATTTTAATAGGCTTGAGAATATTCCTCGTAGAAATAGAAATCGTCAACAACGAATAGTGGAACCCGAGCTTCCACCTATTGTTGTAGAGATGGCCGATAACCGAACAATGGAGGAATTGCTCCGTGCACCCACTGAAGGGTATGGGGAAGCAATCGTTGTGCCGGCTATTTTGGCGGATCATTTTGAGATTAAGACGGGTCTTTTATCACTCATTCGTGCCGACCAATTTCGTGGCAATGAGACCGATAGCCCGCATTCTCATATACGGAATTTTAATCGAATTACCTCGACTCTCAAGTTTAGAGATGTGCCGAATGACGTGATTAAGCTCATGCTTTTTCCGTACTCGCTCGAGGGTAATGCTAAGCTTTGGTATGAGAAAGAACCACCGGGTTCGATTTTAACTTGGGATGATTTAGTGTCAAAGTTTATGAATTATTTCTTTCCACCTTCCAAGACAACACACTTTAAGAATGAGATCACTAGATTTGAACAAAAAGTGCATGAATCGTTTGGGTTGCTTGGGAAAGATTTAAAGATTTGTTAAGACAATGTCCACACCACGGTTTCTCGGAATTGCATCAAATAAATACTTTCTATAATGGGCCAAATATGATTGAACAAGATTCTTTAAATGCCGCCGCGGGTGGTAATCTTTTAAGAAAAACACCGAGAGACGCGTGGAGAATAATTGAGGATAAGTCTAGAGCACAATATTCACGAAACACACCGGTTGTTTCCAATGTGAATTCATCTAATCACGAGATTGCTAGATTGGACTTTAAGATTGACACGATTTTGAGTGAGATTAGGAAGAATCCTCATGGATCGATTAATATGATTGGGAATGTTTGTGTATCATGTGGTGGAGCACATCCTAATTATGCTTGTTTGAATGCGGGGTTTGATCAAGCTAGTGCTTTTGCCGCGACGGGAACTTATGGCTCCAACGGTCAAGTTCCTCGTCAAAATCATGTTGCTCCACCGGGTTTTCCACCGGTTCAAAATAGGTACAACAATGGTAATAATGGGAATAATTTTAACCGTGGTAACCAAGGGAATTTTAATAAAGGAAATGGGTTTAATGCTAATCAAAACAATCAAGGTTTTCAAGGGAATAATCAAAATGATTTGTCAAGTTACATGAAGTCAAATGAGGCAAATATGAAAGCTTTGCAAAATAACATTCAAGGACAAATGGCAACTTTGAAAAATGAGTTTCAAAATATGATTAAGGGGCAAAATAATAAGATTGAGCTTAATCAACAAAGAATGGAACAAAGATTTGAACAAATGTTTGAGCAAGGTCAAAATCATTTGCAACAAAGTGTGGAACAAAATCAAAATAAATTGCTTTCGATGTTTGAGGGATTCATGTCTAAACCATCTACTTCTTCGGGTTGCTTACCTAGTAATACCATTCCTAACCCGAGGGGAGAGCTTAAGGCTATCACCGCTTATGATAATTTAGAAAGAAAGCTTGAGCTTATTGTGCCACCTAAAGAAACCTTTTGGAATGTCACCAAGGCTACTTTAAATGTGATTAGTACCTCGGATTTCATTGATCTCTTTCCTAAGAAATATAATGATCCGGGTCACTTTTTGATACCTTGTGTTTTCGATGAGCTTGGGGAATACAAAGCTCTAGCTGATCTAGGAGCTAGTATTAACGTTATGCCCTTGTCCATTTGGAAAACTCTTGACTATTTGCGACTTATACCTACTCGATTGATCATTGAGCTTGCTAATGGAACCACCATCGACTGGTTGGTATAGCGGAAAATGTCATTGTTAAAGTGGGGGAGTTCGTTTACCTAGCCGATTTTGCTATCATTGATTATGAGCCGAATCCTCGTGCGCCTATAATTTTAGGACGACCATTTTTGTGTACGGCCGGCGTTTTAGTTGATATGAAAGAAGGGGAGCTTAAATTGTTTCATGGGGATAAACATATGATTTTTAAACCGGAAAAAATTTCAAGATTGGTTCCTAAGAAATTGGAAAGTGATAAACCTAATTTTGTTGAATCATGTTGTAATGTTACCTCATCTATACTCACTCCACACGAGGATGATAAGATTGAAAAACAAATAGATGATTACTTGAGTGAGCCATTCGATGCTAGTGAGTTTGATAATGAGAATTTTGATCCCGAGAGTGATATTGCTTTAATTGAACAATCTTTGAAGATGGACTCATTTTCACTCTCTTCTAAGGATCATGTTGATGTTCCTAAGGCACAATCTTCAATTGAAGAGCCTTTGATTCCTAACTTCACACCGAGTGAGGTTAGTGACTATTCGTTGGATAAGTTCGTCGATGAAATTTTTGCTATCCTTGATCCACTTCCACGGGGAAGTGAAGACGTTTCCGATCTCGAGATCGAACGTGATTCTTGTGTTTTACCTACCATTCTCGAGGAATTCGCTGATGAATTGCCTTCGAATGAGAATGATGATCTAGTATCCGAGTGTGACACACTCGATACTTTGTCGGAAATTTCTTGTGATGACAAGGATGACGACACTTTTGTGACTTACTCAAATCCTCTATTTGAAGCTTCATTGAACAATAATCCATTGATTCAAGAGGATTTTGAGAACATCATACCTCCTACATCTCACAACCTTTGTGATGATGATCTTCTTATGAAGGAGGTTGATGAGGTTTGTGATGATGATCACACCTTTTGTGATGAGTATGTCGACTCGGATGGAGAGATTTACATTATTCCCAATCTCCCTCCCACTCGCGTTGATCTTAATGTGCGGGTTTTTCATGTGACTCATATTGAGTACCATGACCCCTTTGTTCACGTTCCAAAGAGTGAAAAAGTCGACAAAGTCATGCAAGTTGAAACCACTATGGTTGAGACTTTTGTTCCACCATTACCATGTGCTTTATATGACTTAGGATTAGCATGGGGGGACGACACCATGTTGTCTATTCCTTTCTCCACCGAGGACGAGGTATTCGATCCCGGAATCGTTGATTTAGGGAAATCTCGGCCTTTCACCGATGTAATAATTGAAAGATTTTTCGATCATCTTGGTGCGAGTTTATCTCGTGGAGCATGCTACATCCATACCATTCGTTGTGACTACCATCTCTTGTTAGAGATTTGTGTTAGAGTTTTATCCTTTCGTTTGTCATCCGACAACGAGGATGAGATCTTTGACCCCGGCATCGTGCTTCATGTTGGATTTTATCCTATTATGCCGGTTTGCACCATCTTTCCCTAAGGACCAATGAATGCGGGGATCGAGTCGAGCTCATGACTCGGTGAACAAAAACGAGTTTTTCTATCTTCTTTCTATTTTCTAACATCTAATAAGGCTTGATCTTTCAAGCTCGTGCTCGTGTTTTGTTGTGATGTGATCTTAGGTACGACCCTAATATTTGAAGACTCTCGTGTTCGGTTTTTGCCGGTCCACTTGATCTTCCATTCTTTGAATGCCAAAAAGGGGCACACTTTCTATCCCTTGATTTTTATTGACTAACGTATTATCTTGAGGCATAATTAATAAACGGCTTATAGATTTGTGTGCTCTTTCCATGCTAGAAATTTGCATTAGACTCTTCGTGTTTTAGCAAGGGGGTGTTACTCTTGACCTAAGAAACATTGAGGACAATGTTTGGTTTTAGCATGGGGGAGTCAATCGATATAATTGCCTGCAATTACTTTTGTCGTGTCCAAACGTAGTATTTTCTAATTTTTCAATAAAATTTTAAATTTTTAGTGTTATTTTTAAGTTTTAATAAATAAAATAAGTGTTTTTGACACGAATGTAAGCTTTAAATAAGAATAGTTTTTGACTCGACTCGGTTTTTAACCTTAGCTTTTCCTTAACGTATTTGAATTAAGTTTTGCTAGGCTATTATATAGGGAGCTTTAAAATGCGAAGGTCTTAATTCATACGAGTTAAGGACAAGAACTTTTCGCAAGCTCCTATAATTGATCCTAGAAAGTCGTTTATCAAGGGAACTTTAAAACGCAAATTCTAAAACTTGCAAAAGTATAAGAAGATGCAAGATCCTATAGATGACTTGAAAACCCAAAACTTTGATTTAATAGGCTAAGTATCCATTGATTTCATTCTTGGAATTTTACAATATGGAGAACAAGAGATGATAGAGCCAATTATAAGTTCGGTATTCTTTCGGGAATTTATGTGAGTTAATTATGAGCCTATTCTCCCATCACTTGTTAATAATTTTAATTGCAATAAATAATGTTGAACGATTTAAAAAGTTACTTAGCTTCTAGCCCAAGATCGTTTAAAAGTTGCTCGGTATGGATTAGAGTTCATAGCCAAGGCATAACTTATTGAAGCGGGATGCGAAGATTGGCGAGTCCAAAAAGGTCCTAACAAGACATGAGGGCTTGTTTTATTGCTAAAGATCTCAAGTGATGTGAAGATTCATTTATCAAAAATCAATATGAAGGATCGAGACACACGACGAAAAGCAAATTACTCCCAAAAAGTCATGGAGAAGTCTATCCAAAAAGACCAAAATAAGGTATGAGGATAAATGAAGCCAAGTCCATAAAGGAGGCGGATCGTTGTTAATCAAAATCCCAAGTAAAGATTGGAGAAAAATGAAGAAGTCGTGGTCCAAGTATGAATCTCTCAAAACTTCAAGTGAAGAAATATTATGAAGAGAAGACCATTATTTTGTGAACGTCTCTCAAGGTTGGAGGTATAAAGTCATTGCCAAATATCGATCCGAGAAAGGTCTCAAATCGCGAAACAAGTTATGCCAAGATATGAACTTTATGAGAGCCCGAGAAGCAGTTTTAAAAGATTTTGTCCTTTAGCTAACTATTGATTAAATCGTTCACTTTATTTTCGGCCTAATAAATTATCGAAATAAGTCAACAATGCATCCTCGTGATCATTCTAGACAACAATAAAATATAAGAGATACACATAGGAATAAGGGAGTCTAAGTGATTAATTGGCCCACATGAGTTCGTGTTAGTCTACCAACTTATAATAACAATGATCTTGTTTTTGCACTTGGCATGGAAAAGTGAAAAGTCGGGGACGATGAATCTATTTGATTTTTATGATCCTAAAAGTTATTTTTCAAATAATGAAAGCAATACATTATGTCTTTGCAAAATAAGTTGTCAAAAGTTGAATAATGGTGTAGTCATAGTATTATTTTATCATTGCGTGAGGACACGGCAATTGCTTAGCATGGGGGAATTTGATATGAGTGTTTTTACTCATATCATTTGTAGCTAAAAACAATGAAATTATGCATTATATTTATCATATATGCCTTGGGAATGCTTGTTTCTTGTTTGAATGTGTGTAGGTACCAAGTTCGTGGAAACCGACAAAAACCGGCACGAGTTTGATGAAAAAGATCGAGGAAGCCAAAATCGAGTTTGATTTAGAGGATTAAATAAGTATTTTGGCTTAGTGGGTCCCACTTGAGTTAAATGGGCCTGGAAGCCCATTTAAGAGGATAGTTAATTAACTATTGGGTCAAAGCCCAATAATCTTAAAGAAATTAAAGAAATACGGATGAAATTACAAGTCTAGAAGCCCATTACAAGGCCCAAAATGAAAGTATAATGTGACGGATGGTAGTATCTTTGGGCTGTAAGCCCAATTCAATGCATGAAACGAATTTTTGGGCTTTGTTCAAATAAACAAAACGAAACAAACGTTTTTGGTTTATTAAATTCACTCGGTCAAAGTTATTAACCTCTCACACCTCAAATCTTTCGATACAAACAATAAAAGTTACTCACCCTCCTCTCACTTGTCTTCCCCATCTTTTTCACCCACACAAAACCAGTAACTTATAGTTACTGTACCCAAACCCTAGCAAAGTAATTAATCAGTTTTACATGGGGCTTTCCTATTAAATGATTAATTCACCCCAAAAGAAAATAAATCCCCAAAGATTAAGGAAGAGAGTATGCTGAGAGCTTAGCTACGTGGCCAATTTTAAGTGGATGCAACACCTCATTTTCCAAATCCCACCAATCACAATGCTCAAAACAAGCACAACAAACACAAGGATTGCCACCTTGGCAATCCGTGTGAGGAGAGAACAATCCTCCACCCTTGGATGATTAACAGAAAGGAGAGAGAATGAAGAGGAGAAGATCAAAGGCTGGAAATTATTTGGAATATTCCTCTCAAGATCCGTATATCCGCTCCTCAGCAAGCCTTGGGAGGCTATAAATACCCCCATTTTTATGTGTAATGTATTCCATTTTTCTTTACTTAATGTTATAATGTTTAAATAGATTTAGGAAAATTTGTATTTCTTTTTCATAGTATTGTACTGATTTAGTTATTAATAAAAGTGAACTTTGGGTTAAATCTGTTTCAAGTTACTTACTGTTGAAATTTATTTACTTTTCTTTGATAATCTATTAAATGCTATAATTAAAGTTATTTGATAAAGCTTGTTCAATAGCTTTTATTAAATAATTAAGTGAGATATGGAAAACAAACTTTCCCACTGAAAGTTTGTAAATAGTTGGTTCGAGAGTCGCATAAGTGGTGACGAATGGTGAATGGTTCGAAGGATGGTGGTGGAGCACGGTGTTCGTTTAGGTTTAAGGTAGCTCAGCGCTTCACCTTCGTCCCAACGGTATCTTCAATAGACGGTTAAGCACGTTTCTCTTTTCTATAGACTTTAGTTTAATCTTCTTGAAATTTGAGTATATTGATTTGGCTGTATGTTGTTCATGTCTAAATGGATTAGTTATTGATTTGTGAATCTGCTAATATGTTAGCTTCGAGTTACTGTTATGGATCTATTAGTTTACTGTTTTAGTTAAGTTGCTGGAGAGTTAATTGAATCGAGTGAAAGCTGAATTTTGATCTAGCTGATTTATCTGCTGATGTATTTAGAGGATTCATTAAGCTAGCTAAATTAGAAGTTTTGTATCAGTCACATTTGTTGGTTAGATAGAGTTAGTTCCGATTTGATATGCACTTGAATTTTCTGTTTTAATACAGCTGCTGAATATTAATAGATAGCTTGTTTAGATCTGCTGAATGTAGGCACTGTATGTAATTCTGCCACCTTTTGACTGATATGTGGAACTGAGATTTCGTCGAGTCGCTTAGTTTAGGATAGATTTTATGCTTACTAGCTGCGTTTATTCATTTACTAGTTTTGTTCGAATTTAGCTGTTGTAGTTCATTGTTAATCTAGTTGTATTAACATTTGATTAGTTCTGTTTCCTTTTACTGCTAATGGATGGTGAATCTGGCTGAATTTAATCCTTTGGTATCTGCTAAATTTAAGTGCTGATTTGATTTGTTTTGCAATTTAATTTAGATCGTATTGGATGATTTGAGTTATTTACTTTGTTACTAGTACTGCTTATCAGATTAAATAATCTGATAAGCCCAAAAAAAACTGTATCCTTATCAGCTTAAGCAAATAAGCTTCAAAAGTCACTCCTGTGACTGGATTTTACAAACTGTCAAAAGGAATTAATTCCAAAAATATATGTCACTTGGGGGGTTCGAACTCGATACCTCCCCTCTATAGGACCAACGTGTTATCCAACTGAGCTGATATCTCTTTTGGTTTTATTATCTTTTTATTAATTAATATGGTGTTAATCATTTTGGCAGCTTTTATTTTAGTTTAATTTTCTTTGTCACGTTATTTTTAATATATTACTTTTAATTTTAGTTAAAGTTAATTCTTAATAAAAAGTAGTTTCATAAAATAAATAAAATAAATAAATAAATAAATAAATAAAAAATGTTTTTATTTAAAAGTTTAATTAGTTTAATTTTTAATTAGACTTTAATAATTATAATAAAATATTTTTTTAATAGACTAGTTTTAAAGTAAATTTTTATAATAAAGTAAATTAGTGTAAAAGTTATTTCATTAATTAGAATTAATATTTTTAAGATTTTTAATTAGTTTAATTTTTAAATAATTTTAATTTTAAATAATTAATTGTTTAGAATTTTAAATAGGCGGGGTTTAACGATTCATGCACTTTAGGGTAATTTTTAATAGCTTAAAATTTGTAGATTTTAATCGTAGTTTTAAAAACCAACGACACATTCAAATCAATTGTCCAAATCAAAACGAAACGTCTCAAATTCACTCGATCTTCGTGTACAACGAACTTGACTCACTCACGTGTTTAATCGTATCCGTCTTTGACTTATTTGTGGTTAATTACTTTTTCCTAAAGGTAATTACCTAAATTTGTCCTATAACGTATATGTGTTAATCCACGACACATCACCCATCTTCAAGAAAACTCATCAGACACCCTAAGTTATGTAACGATTGGCACTTAACTTAGTCTCGCAACCCAATAAAACAAGAATAGCCTTGAGACCTTGCTAAGCATCGTTATGCCTCTTAACATTTTTGATGATTTTTCTTGGTTTCGGGTTTACTCACGACTTATCATTAACATTTCCAAATTTAAAATCTTTAAGAGATGGCAACATTTCAAACCTGGGGTTCTCAACTTCGCGGCACGCGAAATTCCCCTTGATTTAGAAATAGGCACAATATTTTTAACTAGGAATCCATCATAACTTTGTATTGTATAGTAAATTCATGATAACTTAGTCGCAATCAATGGACTAATAATTATTGATTCGTCTTAGCATAATGTATCACATGAAATTTATTTTTGGTAACCACTCGACTTACGCGTCGGCGTATTTAGGTACAGTTCTCATATTGAGAAATATTATTCATTCTTTGAATTGTAGTACTTTTTGGAGCATTACAAGTTAATACTTGTATAAAGTGTTTTATCATCATATGTCGTCTTATAAACAGTGACGGCGTCAACGTTCCTTGGTCTTGCTCAAAATGAGCAAATCAATAATTAAATACGATAATTTACGTATTCAATCTCACTTTCCAAACCGTTAATTAATGTAGGTCACATTCCTCAACCGAGTCTATTATAAATATTTAGTGGAGTAACAATTTACCGGACCCAATAAATAGTTGCTCCTCTCGACTTTTATTATAGCACCGCTTGATTCAAGTATTACTATGAATTAACATACTACCAAACACATGGTAAATAAATATATTCATATAGTTTTCCGTTCTAAGAATCGTGGTGATCTTTTTAATTCGGCGCATAGTGATATTAAACACAAAAACATTTCGTTAGTCGATAATAGTCCCGCGGACTATTTAAAATATGTGAGGGCATAATATGTGTACATTTAATCCAAAATATACATATGGCACAACCCAAATAATTATGGCACAAATCAAATAAATATGGCACAAATCATTTAAATATGGCACAACCAAATAACTATGGCACAAACCAAATAAATATGGCACAAACCAAATGAGTATGGCACAAACCATATAAATATGGCACAAACCAAATAAATATGGCACAAACCAAATGAGTATGGCACAAACCATTTGAGTATTATAATAATCCATACAAGGATGTTGGGTATTTTATTTCAACATAAAAATCGTTTTAGTACACATTCCTATAAGTACATCGTGCATAAAGATCATTCAAACAAGGAAAGGGAATACTCGATGCTAATAACACGTAGCAATCAAGTTCAAAACTTAGCATAGCAAAATTCATAAACTATTTGAGGTCACAACTTACTTGTATCGAAGACGTGGAGTGAAGTGGCGCATGGAGATAGAGAAACGGTTATAGTCTAGTATTACTCTTTTCTCAAAATTTCATTTTCGACACAAGTTTTGTAAAAATGATTTTTATAAAAGTAACCTAGTTCTCTACAACCACAGCTCTGATACCACTCTGTCACACCCCCAAATTATCAGAGTGTACGGATCCACTAGGGTGCGACTATCATGACTATCATGAGACATAGATTATAAAGTATGACATTAAAAGTCATTTTAAATTTATTAAACTTAAATAAAATTGTGAGGAAGCATTTGATACAACATTATAGAATAAACTAATTTTTGAAGATATAACATAAGTGTTCACGTTCTCAAAAGATAGTCACGACAAATTATTTATCTCACAACCACGTCACTCCTCCGTCTTGATACCTGAGAAAAACATTGCTAAAGTGTCAACACAAAGGTTGGTGAGTTCATAGGTTTAGTTATAAATAAGTGTGATGAACCATAAGATTTAATCAGGCAACCAGCATATAACCAAACGAGGTTATAATCAAAATAGTATACGTTTGTATTCCTACGTCTAAGTTCATGACACCGAAGCGTTAACCAACAATATAATAAGAGCCCGAAGCAGATACCTATCCTGGAGTATCTGTAAGGATTCAAATGTAAGTGTATCTAATTTGAGCACGCAATCACAATTAGATAGGGAGGTCAATCCCGATAAATTATTCATAACATTCGCGCTTTACAACTAAGTAATTAACGGTTCATGATAGTGGGCTAAAAGCAACTTAGGATATCGGGGACTTAGACATCACGTAGGCAAACATATCAAGTTTTAGCACTTATGTTCATCCGTAAAAATAAACAATGTTCTCACCCCAAAAGTATATTAAAACATGTAAAAAGTGGGGCTATGAAACTCACCTTGATGAAGTAGCAAAGCGAAAATAATAGTAATTTCACGGAAGATAAGGCACGCAAATTGATGTGTAGAAGATCTACTCATAACCTAAGTAAAATAAGTCGTACTTAGGCTAAGCATGAAATATGATCGAGTTGATGACGGTTTATCCCTAGTATGTGCTTGCTTTTGAATTTAGAAAACGTAAATAATATTTTTCAATTATTACATTTGGGTAGGAGAGTCATTTTCATCAGTCTATAAATCGTTCATGAATAATTCGTAGGGCATACAAGTGGTCAACTTGGAAACTAGGCCGCGGAGACAACAATAATTTGCCGAAATCTCCCTTGGGTTTCACCTCCAAGCGTTTCAAAACTTAAGCCAAAGTAGGCTACCCGGGTTAAGTGTTACGGTATTTAATTTTAAGGATCTCTAAATATATGGTTTTCTAGTATGTTTAGATGTGAATAGCGGGCTTATTAACAATCCGTACTCCAAACAGGAAACATTGTTGGACTCTAGGCCGGGTCGACTACGTCCCGGTGTATTTAGTTTTTTAAAATAGGCTCGTTTAGTGTAGTTAAAAATGGCGCGATGTGGAGGTGTTGGGTCAAAGGAGAAGGGAACTAAAGCAGCTAGCAATTGATGCCTTCTTCTTATAATATATGCACACCTAACATCCAACTCTACACCTTTTGTATTTGCAAATACACGAAAGTTTTAAAGGTGAAAAGTACTTTTGTGGCTTGGCTTACACACACTGCTCATATACACGCTTTAGGAACACACTCTTTAATTACTTTCTTGAATTCATTGCACACGTCCCATTTGTTTTCCTCTTTGACACTTTTTTGTATATGCACACTTATGTGATATGAAAGGAAAGAGTTGTTTATGTTCACACTTAAAGCATACAGTATTTGTTTTAAAACATCTAGCTATTCAAGCACTCTACCCACACATGCATATCCTGGCTTTTTTAAGAAAGGGTTATTACACTATTTGCTTCCTTCTTTCCTGCTGTGTCACACACACACACACTTAACCACATATCTTACTTGTTAAATTTCTAAAAGCTAATGTGTACTTTGGTTTCTTGTTTTTCTTCGTTCTTGTTCGTGAAAACTCATTGCAAACGACACAAAGTAGACAACCAAACAAGGTATTTTCTTGGGTTTCCTGCTTGTTATACACGTATTTATACCACCCTTTATAGACTTGCTTTCATGTTAGACCCTATGTTTGTTTAGTCACTATTTCATCCACATTTTGTTCCCATGTACAGGTAGTAGTACCAAGTTTTAACAACACTTAAAGTCCCTTGTTTACATGAGACCGAGCTGGGCTAAAACCCGCGTTTCGTAACTCGCTCTAACTATAGTTATCACTAAGACATTTTACTTATTATGGATTTTAAGCGACCCGCCACCCCTCGCTATTGGTTTATGTTTTGCATACTTGGTGACTATGTAGATTTCACCATCCCGTCTACACAGCAACCCATGACCCGACTTATAACCATGGACGAAACAAGCCAAATGGTTGGCCCAAGTTAATGTAGTTATTAGTGCCATCTTCCTAACACATAAAATCATAACTTGCTGCCCACATTTACACTAGTAAATCAAGACGTCAACAAAATCCATGTTTAGGGTCGAAATATTCGACCCTACACGTTCGACCCAAAAATTTTAACCCTAACAAATTAGGGTCGAAATACACTATGTATTTTAGGGTCGAAAAAAGGGGCCCATCACTTTTCAGCCAAGTTTTTGACCAAAATTTAGGGTTGAAACCCTTTGTAATTTAGGGTCGAAAATTTCGACCCTAAATATTATCCACGTGTAAATAAAAAAATATATTGTGAAAACGTTTTTATTTGTTTTAATTTATTAAATTAGGGTCGAAACCTTCTTTCAAACTTAGGGTCGAAAATTTCGACCCTAAATATTATCCACGTGTAAATAAAAAAAACATTGTGAAAACGTTTTTATTTGTTTTAATTTATTAAATTAGGGTCGAAACCTTCTTTCAAGTTTAGGGTCGAAAATTCGACCCTAAACATTTTATATTAATTTTAATAACGGAATCATGTGTGTAGGTTTCAACTTAGGGTCAAATTTTAGGGTCGAAAAGTTCGACCCTAAGTTTTAGGGTCAAAATTTCGACCCTAACTATAAGTTTAGGGTCGAAATTTCGACCCTAACTGTAAGTTTAGGGTCGAAATTTCGACCCTAAATGTTGCCTGGGCAAAAAAAAACTGCATTAATCAGCTTGTTTCCAGATTTTTTTCTGGTATTTTTTTCTGAAAAAAAACTATATTTCAACAAATCCACAATATTACAAATCACTAAACAGTACAATACTAATAATTTACAATACGATAAATAGCCAAAACGTTAGAATACATTTCACCAAATCCTTATTTCACAAATGTAACAGGTCTAAAATTATTACACATCACAATAAATCCATGTTTCACAATTTAACAAGTCTAAAGTTATTACACATAATAAAAAGTCTAAAACCAACAACAACTCCTAATCTGAATAGTCCCCGGCCTCATCATCATCCCCCTCATCAGCATCCGAGTTAATTAGCTCATTATCGGACATGTTGTTGGCATTCTCAAGATCTTGAGCCAACTCGTCGATGGTCCGAGTATCATTTTGATGAGGATTTAGGCTGACGGTATAGTTGGGACTTTCCCGAGAGTTAGAACTCGAGGGGCCAATGGTGTTGACAACGGGTCGATTACAGTTGTTGAAACTGTTATTTTGGGTAAATGGAGGTTGGAGTGGGTTGAGTGGAGCATTATATGGAAATCCGGGAGGGGGAGGAATACCGCGGAACTGGGGCATAACAGGGACCTGAGGCATACCAGGGAACTGAGGCATACCAGGGAACTGAGACATGCCAGGAATAGAAGAGAATTGGGGTGGCGGTACAAAAGGGTTATTTGGTCCGGTATACCTGTCACACCCCACCATGGAGGAATATGGGGCACGACGTATGGATATAATCACAACAATAGCGTGTCTATAGAGATAACTAAATGATATAAGAAATGTCATAAAATGGTGACACAAATGTCATGACAATATCTCAACAATGCAAGAGTCTAGGTAAGTAGGTAACAGTCCTACCTCTTACCCAAGACAAACAAATAACACAAACAACAAATCACATGAGGATACTAGTTCTAAACGAACTCCCCTCATTTCCACGTGAACTTTAGTTCAAGTTTCAAAATACCACATATACAAACCAAAAATAATTAAACTCATTGCCAAACTCTTGACCTCATAGTCAATAAATCTCACAGATGACTCTTTGATAAAACAAATACTCTTATTAATACAAGTCCCGAATAACCGTACATGCAAAATGCATTCTCAAACAACCTTTACCAATCTCAATACATGAAATGTATCATGTATACAACTCACTTTCCCCAGGTAATTCTATACTCATAAGCTAATGGCCCGATCTTTCCGAAGATCATAAATGGACCTACAAAACTCTACATCAACTCTTCCATTTTACCAAAACATACCACCCGTTACTATGGGTGAAACTCCCTACATAACTTTGTCACTAAATCTAGTAGTTTCCTCCTTTTCTACATAGCATACCTTGTTGCTCTCATTCTACTCATTAAGCTCTACCAAAGTTTTACCTCTGGTTCCTATCTCGACCTATTTCATTCATGCTTCGCTTCTATACACACTTCCTTCTTCTTCCTCAACTCCTACCATACATCACGATGTGATGCTTCCCTTCGTTTCTTCCCTTGCCATAATCCTTCATAAGGCACTCCATACATATTAGGCTAACCTTTACGCAAAACCCTCTATTCCATCACATCCGTATGTAATCCTTCCAACTTCTCAACCACGTGACTTCTCATCCCTCTTGAAATATGAGATGAATTAGTCAGTCTATCGACTATCACCCAACTCTCGTCTTACTTATTCCTCCACCCCATTATGTATCCCTTTCACCAATTTCGTCCTTACATCGCCCCTTTCTAAGCTACTCCTATCTATGTAGGAAGTATAGTCTACGTCCCTTTCTCCATATGGTTGTCCAAGCCACGCAACATACATGTTGACGCGTTCTATGCTTTAGACAACTCAACTCGTGCAACCTACATCCTTCATCCAAACCACCCTAATACGTCATCCATATAGTTCAAGTTTGTCTCAGCTTCACTTCATTCTTCTTATTCCATGTCTCATCAATCATGCTTGCCTTTCCCAGATGGTACTTGGCCTTGCAATTTTCTTTCATCACTTAACTCCACCCATCACCTTTGCCAAATGTTCAATCAAGATGAATGAATATGTGTTGGAGACGTTCATGATCCATATAGATCATTCTCCACGTCTCGTACACCAAATGCCTCTATCATTCTAGGCAGATTTAACAGTCCAGTTCCACTAACTAAGTCTATCCAGTTCTTCCAAATCTTCAGTTCTTGCAACGTATAAGCAATCGCCTTTCTTTGTCGTTCTCGTACACATCTAAATCCTTGCTCCACGTATCGTCATGCTTTGCGAATTCATCCAGTCCTTCTGATAATGCCAAGATCGGCTCATTATCCCATCCACCTCTTCAGCCTCCAAAATGATTCCTCATCCTTCTTCACTTCGCCCCTTGCTGGTTCTATGATATGCCATCATCTCTAACTACTCATCATGGTAGACTTAATACTAAAACTCACACTTGAAAATCTCACGTATAATTCCACTCCAAAACCAACACATACTTCGCCTCACTCTCCTTCTTAGACTTTGAGTAGATCAAGATGTCATTGATGCTCCCAATGACAACTCGTTTATACACGTTCATGCACAATCGGTTCATTGACTCCATGAAAACCGCTAGTGCTTTGGCGAAACCAAATGCATAACCGTAAACCAAAAGCGTTCATACAACATCCTTAGCAGTTTCAACTATGTCCTCCTTGCACCCTCTCTTAGCGGCAATACGAATAAATTCCTACCTCGTTCTACTTGCAAAATTCTACACGCATTTTTAAGATCGGTACTTCCTCTCATTGGACCACTCAACCTCTTTCCTCATCCAATCTACTACTAAGCAACTCAACTTCTATCCGGCATTCCTTGCAATTTCTAACAGCTCTTGTTTTTCAATCACTCCATCAACGATTTGCCTTGGAAAGGCATTAACTACAACTCCTCTCACTTCTCCTACTTGCTCTATTTATGGTTCTACCTCACGGTAATAGGCAAACCTACTAAATTTCAGGAAATTTTCGGAAAACTTACATGCCCTACGAACAATCATAAATACCTTTGAGGTATTGTATCCCCTTCCAACACTCTCTATGGCGCGTTACTTGTGCTAGTATCCCACAAATCTCTATTCATCTCCTTGGTACTCCTAAGAGACCTCATGACCACATTAGTTTGTCTACGAACTTCTTTCCTCCCCACTAAGGGTATTCCGACCGTTTTCTCATGGTCACCTACTTAAGCGTGTAGGCGCGACCAAGTCTTTCATATGACTACCTCAACGCTCCCGAACAATACGAAACCAAAACTACATCCTGAATCCATCAGATACGATCAACAAATCAAACCCACGGACAACTAACGACATTTCACGTGCACCAATTAAAACAAATCAAAAACCACGAGACTCCAAAGAAAACTCAAACCCAAAAAATGTATCAAAAACGACCCATGACAACGAAGAAAAATAATCCAAGAAAACACCCAATGGCAACCAAAACATATTACGCCCCGCGGCATATTATTTAAACTGTGCAAAAGATCGACTTTTCCAAAAGAACATATATCTTTTTTTCTTTTTATTATTACCTCTCACATCTTTGTGACTCAAACCATCTACAAACAACCCTCTTGAAGAACTCCAAACTCAACTCAAAGACTAGGCATCCCGTGCATCCCAAATCATAAAAATAATCTACTATTCAAAACTCAACCTTGGACCCGACACTTGTACAACAATTCCGACCAGTCCACTGACCTCCCATGACTATACATTCTGAATATTTGAAAAGTACGTTCTGAGTACATAATTTTTTGCCTTTTGAATCACTCAAAAAGCTCTAGAAACGAACAAGTTATGACCAAAACAGTTTTATGCTAGTTGTTTTAAAAACTAAAGAATAGACTTAGTGATCAATGCAATCCTTTTAAATGAAAGATATAATTGTATGTGAAATATTCATAAACTCCATTTAACCTTGTATTTATAATTATAAATGACGTGGATCGGTTAACCCAACTATATAACCTATGTAAGTAGAAAGAAATTTTACTTCGCTTTATTTTAAAGAAAGTCTTTTAGAATTTGAAATAATTAAGTGTTGATTAAAAAGAAACTTATGTTACATCTTGTTTCAAACATGACTCCAACACCTTACCCTTATTTTACCGAATACCACCAACTATCTAACTCTATAGTAGATTTCCAAGTCCCCCTTTTTTTCCATACACCAATCAAAAGAAAGGTAAGACTCAGCCTAAAAGATTTCATTATCCCAAAAGAAATCTCAATTTATTTCAACAGACTTAAAACCAAGAACACCATTTTAAAACGTACACGTGAAATACGAACTCAAAGAATACGCTACAAGACACAGTTCAAAAGATTCAAAACGTCGTTGAAACTCCATCAAACTCCAGCACCATAAAACATGAACAAATACAAGGTACGTTCAAGTTATAATAACTAGTGAACGACCATAAATCATAACATAACATCTATCAGTATATATACATCCGCATATGTATACCTATTGAATCCCCCAAACATACTCGTTATCATACACGTAAGTCAATCAATCGCTTTATACGCTCGTTTTTCCATACGAGTAATCACCATCTCACCGTACCACAACAAGGCATAAAACCCATTACCAAAACCAACCCATATCGTGTGACCTCATAATCACATAACACGACTATAACTCAAAACATATAACACACTAAAAAAATAGCCATATCATAGGCAGCCGTTACATATACCCATATATTATAAATATACCCAAAATCCACATCTCATCATATACAAGCATGTACTAACCCTCTTTCATGCAATCATACTTGAGAACCCATTGAAGTTGTGGTACTTGTATAACTATGTTGGCCACCATACTTATACAATTACCCTTTCCCCAATGCACTCCCTCCTATGATGACACTTATAAGAATCAATACAACATATAACACATAAATCCATCTACTCACATAAGCTCATAACCACATAACCAAATAGGTCCAAAACCCCATCTATTAAAATAACATAGTAAAACTCTTGGAATACCGAAATCCATAGTCTAGCTAAAACAACATAGACTAAATCCAAAACGAAAACATAATCAGATATAAGTCATGTCGCCCATAAGAGTAGAAACAGCTTAAAATCCTTCCTACCCATGTACTCCTAGTAACTCGAGCCACCACACGATTCTTAGGGAACATGACTTAAACATCAAAAGAAAAATAACATATCTCAGGTATGTAAAATAACTCGACAAAAGATAGAAACTACCATGTGCCAAATTATGTACTATAATGTACAATTTAAGCAAAATACGACAATGACTAGCATGGACGATTATGGTTCAACCCATACTAGTCACAACCCGAAAAGAAAATAACATGTGGCTAAGTATGAACTAACTATGGTTCAAATCATACTAGTCAAAACATCGCAATAAATAACATCCCAACACATCAATTTATGTAAAATGCACACATACTCCTATGACGCCTATATGCAGGGACCCTTAAGCTATAGACTAGGCTACGCGACTAGGCAACCTAATTCTCTATAACCTGTCTCTGATACCATTATGTCACACCCCACCATGGAGGAATATGGGGCACGACGTATGGATATAATCACCACAATAGCGTGTCTATAGAGATAACTAAATGATATAAGAAATGTCATAAAATGGTGACACAAATGTCATGACAATATCTCAACAATGCAGGAGTCTAGGTAAGTAGGTAACAGTCCTACCTCTTACCCAAGACAAACAAATAACACAAACAAACAAACATATAGGTGCCAACAGTATCACTAGATAAATGAACAAACAAAGCTAAGAAGGAACGAGGATCTCCTTCTATATGCAATCCTAAGGCATCCAAGTCTAGCCACTTCTATCCTCAAGCTTAACCACATTCTCACCTGAAAGAGACACTAAAACACGTCAACATAAAGTTGGTGAGAGTCATAGGTTTAGACTCCAATGCTAAAATCAGTTACAAGCTGTGAATAACAACCATCAACACAATAACATATGGACAATATGCTACAATTATGTATTAACAACTAGCATTCAAGATCAATCATTCCAAACCAAAATCCAAGGCTCCTACCTTGCCAAACAACATGGTACCATAGATGATCACACTATGTACCTATCCCAAGGCCACTACCTTGTCAAACCACAAGGCCACTACCTTGTCAAACCACAAGGCCACTACCTTGTCAAACCTCAAGGCCACTACCTTGTCAAACCATAATAACTGAGACGGCACGTGTCCCCCGATCCAAATCATACACAATCAAAAATCACATAGCAGTTAATCACATAATGTACACACAAGTCCATCTCAAATCACAAACACATTCACAGCATCAATTTAGAAAATAACTCAACACAGTGTCTCTTCCATCCCATCTGGAAGTCAAAATCAATAGTAAACATGGGACTATGAAACTCACCTGATTGAGCTTCCCCAAACATCCGCGCACAAGCAAAAAGCTAACAACCAAAAACACATAATCAAAACATGAACCAAACACTAAAATGGCTCATCAACCTATGATGGACATCTAACCTTATCCCATATATATACCTCATATATATATGCTCTAAGAATCTCATTACACCCCTCTATAAAGCCCTTAACTCGTTTTACTTCATAACACATCCCGTTAACATTTTATCAAAAACAAAGCAAAACACCCACCTAAACACACCCATGATATCTGTAAAGGGAATATTTATGCCCTTACATATGTTAGCTAACATATCCCACTTGCCCTAACCTTAAAGCTACTGTTAAGGCCCCGATATATATATATATACTTTTGTCACTTCGTATTTACTGATTTTTAAACTTACAAAAAGTTTGTTAGGATTAGGGGGTCTTACCCTAAACCACAACCTTAGCCCAAGTGCAGATACTTACTATAAAATATAAACCATCTCTCATGTTCGTTATAAGATCCCAATGCAACCCTAAGTACCCCAAACAACCCAAAACTTAAAAAGAAAACAGGCTGACTTCAAAACTGTTTTGACCTCCGACTGTTGTAACCTGTTTTTGACCCACTTCCCTACCTCCAATTTAGTTATCGTTTCTTGCATTGGAAATCCACTTCAATTACCTTTTCAGGGATACTTGGATCGCAAAATAAGAGTTTGTAGAACTCCCAATATGATCAAAATAATTGACTCAAAATTCTGCCCAGTTTTTAAAAACGGGTTTAATCAAATTAAACTAATTAATTAACTCTAACCCCACTAATTACAAACCCTAACTTATGTAATCATTATAACCTCATTATTATAACATTAATTTACTGTTTTTAAATTAAACCCTAACCTAATTCCATCATAAGATGATTAAACAAAACATAAAAACAATTAAATTAAAAAGGGATTTGAATATTTACCTTTGATTTATGAAAACCCCAAAATTTTATGAAGAACCCTAATATTCTCCATTAAATTCGACCTAAGCTTGATCTCCAGGGGATTATGATGTGTTTTTAGTTAATAAAAGTCTTTATATAATTACCATACTAATCCTAGCCCAATACAATGTTTCCTTTTTCTCCTTTTTTTCCTTTTTTCCTTTTTTTCCTTTTTTTCTCTTTTCCAACCGTCTATACCCTTTCCATATCCATTAAATTTCGTTTTTTTCTTTTTATTGTTTAATATTATGTTATTAACAATACCTTAATTTACCTTAATTTATTTCAGCTCCTAAAACCTCCAAAACCTCAAAACCGTAAAACTAGTCAATTTTTACGCGTTTTACCGTAAAAGTCGTAAAATATACACTTTTAAAAAAAATCTTAAATTTTGAAATAAACTTTATAACTAAGTCCTAAATGACTTAAAACCATCCCAAAAAATAGTCCCGTGACTAAATACCTCTTCCGAGACCTCAAAATGCTAAATCGTAAATCGTAAAAACACGATTTTCTATAATACATATACGTATACGTAAAACCACTAAATAACACCATTTCACTTCTTAGTCACTACCATGTGAGCTCATGAACATGAAATCATCACACATCGTTTCACTCACAAGGTACCCCGTACCGGAAACGATATCCAAACCACAATCTATACACACCAATAAGCACATAAACACGTAAAGACACGTAACTAGCACAAAATAAAACTAAGTGACGAACCTCAAAACCAGGGTTGTCTCGGGACGAGATTTCTATTAGGAGGGAGTGATGTGTTTGATCCAAAGGAGTAAATCTCGGGACGAGATTTCTATTAGGAGGGAGTGATGTGACAACCCTAATAGAAATCTCGTCCCGAGATTTACTCCTTAGGATCAAACACATCACTCCCTCCTAATAGAAATCTCGTCCCGAGACAACCCTGGTTTTGAGGTTCGTCACTTAGTTTTATTTTGTGCTAGTTACGTGTCTTTACGTGTTTATGTGCTTATTGGTGTGTATAGATTGTGGTTTGGATATCGTTTCCGGTACGGGGTACCTTGTGAGTGAAACGATGTGTGATGATTTCATGTTCATGAGCTCACATGGTAGTGACTATGAAGTGAAATGGTTTTATTTAGTGGTTTTACGTATACGTATATGTATTATAGAAAATCGTGTTTTTACGATTTACGATTTAGCATTTTGAGGTCTCGGAAGAGGTATTTAGTCACGGGAATACTTTTCGGGATAGTTTTAAGTCATTTAGGACTTAGTTATAAAGTTTATTTCAAAATTTAAGATTTTTTTTAAAAGTGTATATTTTACGACTTTTACGGTAAAACGCGTAAAAAATGACTAGTTTTACGGTTTTGAGGTTTTGGAGGTTTTAGGAGCTGAAATAAATTAAGGTAAATTAAGGTATTGTTAATAACATAATATTAAACAATAAAAAGAAAAAAAAACGAAATTTAATGGATATGGAAAGGGTATAGACGGTTGGAAAAGAGAAAAAAAAGGAAAAAAAAAGGAAAAAAGGAAAAAAAGGAGAAAAAGGAAACATTGTATTGGGCTAGGATTAGTATGGTAATTATATAAAGACTTTTATTAACTAAAAATACATCATAATCCCTTGGAGATCAAGCTTAGGTCGAATTTAATGGAGAATATTAGGGTTCTTCATAAAATTTTGGGGTTTTCATAAATCAAAGGTAAATATTCAAATCGCTTTTTAATTTAATTGTTTTTATGTTTTGTTTAATCATCTTATGATGGAATTAGGTTAGGGTTTAATTTAAAAACAGTAAATTAATGTTAAAATAATGAGGTTATAATGATTACATAAGTTAGGGTTTGTAATTAGTGGGGTTAGGGTTAATTAATTAGTTTAATTTGATTAAACCCGTTTTTAAAAACTAGGCAGAATTTTGAGTCAATTGTTTTGATCATATTGGGAGTTCTACAAACTCTTATTTTGCGATCCAAGTATCCCTGAAAAGGTAATTTAAGTGGCTTTCCAATGCAAGAAACGAGAACTAAATTGGAGGTAGGGAAGTGGGTCAAAAACAGGTAACAACAGTCGGAGGTCAAAACAGTTTTGAAGTCAGCCTGTTTTCTTTTTAAGTTTTGGGTTCTTTGGGGTACTTAGGGTTGCATTGGGATCTTATAACGAACATGAGAGATGGTTTATATATTATAGTAAGTATCTGCACTTGGTCTAAGGTTGTGGTTTAGGGTAAGACCCCCTAATCCTAACAAACTTTTTGTAAGTTTAAAATAAGTAAATCCGGAGTGACAAAAGTATATATATATATATCGGGGCCTTAAAAGTAGCTTTAAGGTTAGGTCAAGTGGGATATGTTAGCTAACATATGTAAGGGCATAAATATTCCCTTTACAGAGATTATGGGTGTGTTTAGGTGGGTGTTTGGCTTATATTTTGGAGACCTAAAACTGGGACTGTTTTTGATAAAATGTTAACGGGATGTGTTATGAAGTAAAACGAGTTAAGGGCTTTATAGAGGGGTGTAATGAGATTCTGAGAGCATATATATATGAGGTATATATATGGGAGAAGGTTAGATGTCCATCATAGGTTGATGAGCCATTTTAGTGTTTGGTTCATGTTTTGATTATGTGTTTTTGGTTGTTAGCTTTTTGCTTGTGCGCGGATGTTTGGGGAAGCTCAATCAGGTGAGTTTCATAGTCCCATGTTTACTATTGATTTTGACTTCCAGATGGGATGGAAGAGACACTGTGTTGAGTTATTTTCTAAATTGATGCTGTGAATGTGTTTGTGATTTGAGATGGACTTGTGTGTACATTATGTGATTAACTGCTATGTGATTTTTGATTGTGTATGATTTGGATCGGGGGACACGTGCCGTCTCAGTTATTGTGGTTTGACAAGGTAGTGGCCTTGAGGTTTGACAAGGTAGTGGCCTTGTGGTTTGACAAGGTAGTGGCCTTGTGGTTTGACAAGGTAGTGGCCTTGGGATAGGTACATAGTGTGATCATCTATGGTACCATGTTGTTTGGCAAGGTAGGAGCCTTGGATTTTGGTTTGGAATGATTGATCTTGAATGCTAGTTGTTAATACATAATTGTAGCACATTGTCCATATGTTATTGTGTTGATGGTTGTTATTCACAGCTTGTAACTGATTTTAGCATTAGAGTCTAAACCTATGACTCTCACCAACTTTATGTTGACGTGTTTTAGTGTCTCTTTCAGGTGAGAATGTGGTTAAGCTTGAGGATAGAAGTGGATAGACTTGGATGCCTTAGGATTGCATATAGAAGGAGATCCCCGTTCTTTCTTAGCTTTGTTTGTTCATTTATCTAGTGATACTGTTGGCACCTATATGTTTGTTTGTTTGTGTTATTTGTTTGTCTTGGGTAAGAGGTAGGACTGTTACCTACTTACCTAGACTCCTGCATTGTTGAGATATTGTCATGACATTTATGTCACCATTTTATGACATTTCTTATATCATTTAGTTATCTCTATAGACACGCTATTATGGTGATTATATCCATACGTCGTGCCCCATATTCCTCCATGGTGGGGTGTGACAATACCCTCGAACCACATGTGAAGTATAATGAGAAATTAAATGACTTAGGCGGGCGTTGTTTACCTCAGCATTTTGTTGCGCCACACTAGCATACATATGGGCCAAATTAGCCCGTTGTTGCGCCTCCTCGGTTTGCTTCCTCAACAGCTCTTTTTCTTGCTCATGAATCCTAAGTACCTCCGAGAGTTGTTCTCGGGTCACTCCCTCACTATAAGAACTACTCCCGCATCCATATGAGGTACCACCACCCGGCAACTTCCTTCCCCTGTCGACGATATTTTGAGTGTTGCGGCTCGGGTTTACTAGATCAATTATTTCTTGATCACTTTTGTACTGCTCAGCACCACAAGAAATCGCTTCTTTTATGGCCATCATTTTCGATTGTGAAAAGAAAGAGAAAAAAAGAAGTTAAAAACAAATAAAAATATGTTATTAAAGCATGTATAAATTAAATTACTTATATATCTGTCTTGATTTTCCTCGGACATAATGCAATTCTTGTTTGTGCGTGCCCTCTTCCAAGTTTGTATAAGGTCCTCGTAAGCCCCATGCGTGACTTTCTTTACAATATCAAATAAATTAATAACAAGATCTTTACCAAAAAAAATTAGTAACAAGATACAAATAAACAATATAAAAAATTTTAAATGATCACAAAAACTATAACGATTCTTACATATTCGTTCCTTCCTTGAGCGAATGATTTTTTCCCTTGATGTGTAGAAACTTTGTTTTTCGAACGGTTAACTGTATTAACTTCACTTCTCCTCACCTGACTCGGGTGGGACCAATACCGGCACAAATCAAGCCACTCCCCTGCTGATCTGTTGCCCCACGTAGAACTCGATGGGGGCAGTACAAGCACCGCTTCCTCGGGCGAATAATGGATAGAATAATAGTCAGCCTTTAGCTTGTTCTTATTTTTGCGCCAAAGTAGCCTCAACTTACAATTAATTCCAGTTTTTATCCTTTCTCCCACTACATATGTTTTCTCGCCATAAGTCACACTTTCACGACTATCCAACCAACCCGTCAGGTTGAAATAGGTCTACATGTAAACATATGCATTTAAATAAAAAAACAATTTTCAACCAAAACAGTTAATAAGACTAGATGTAACGCAAACATTTAATACCTCAAGTGTAGGAAATATATGGGTTTTGAGGTGCAATGGTATCTCTTCCCACTCGCAAGCAAGTGGAAGTGGTCGGACTGTTTCCCCCATCAGAGAGCTCAACATCGCAGCATCATTGCCTAACGGATGGAAGCTATTAAGATCATAAATATCAAATGAAACTGGCAGAGGTCCTCCATACGCCCTATGCGCCCCCCTTAGGCTCGTATTAACCGTAACCATATGTAGTATCGGGTCACCTGCAAAGATTAGTTATTGAAGTTATTGATTCGTGATAATTCAAGCAAAAAAAATTAACAATAAGAGTTGACATAAAATAAAAATAAATCACAATTTCTTAGTTTCGCAATTGCCAGGTACGGACTTTGTAGGTCGTCTAGGTGGAGTACCACCAGCATCCCCACCGTGTGATCTACCACCTACACACGCCATCTGTAATATAACAAGTACACGAACACACAATTTCGTGGACCGGTTAATGCTAATACACAAATTCATAAAGAAATTACATATTTAAACATATAAGAACAATTCCATTAAAAAAAATTACACATCTAAAGATTAAATCATTGTTTCATTCAAATTACAACTTAAGATCAATTATCACAATCTGAATCATCGCTAGATAAAACTTCTTCAACAACATTATTAGGGTTCACTTCATCATCATCAGACATTTCAGCATCATCATCATCAAGGGCATGTGCAACGTCATCATCTTCATTATTGATTAGATCATCATCGTCTTCGTTAACCTGTGTGGCGGACACTTCTGCCGATTCGTCATTCAAACTCAAATTTGTATCCTCTAAACAAGTCAAACCAACATTCACCGTAAAATGTGATGAACTGCTACCATGTATAACATATTGATCAGATTCTTCAACATCGCCATGATAAACATGTTCGACCACCTTCCAACCCTTTGGTTTCCTAGCAAGGTCTTCAAGGTAAAATACTTGTGATACTTGTGTCGCAAGAATGTATTGGTTATTTTTGTGAACTTCCTTATTAGTCAAAATATGATGTATGCCCTGCTCAATGTAAGAACGTCTATTGCGTTTCGTACAATTTGGGGGGTTAATGGTGTCAAACCATTTACATCGAAACAACACAACCTTGCGGTTGCCGATATAAGTGAGCTCGAGAATTTCTTCGAGTTGACCATAATACATCTCTCCATCAAGCCCGTCTGTTGAAACACCACTGCATTGAGTGGTGTGAAGTTTATCGCGTTCATGTATCACAAACCTCACACCGTTAACTACGCAAGCGGGGTATGTACATGCACTAGTATGTCCACATGCCAAAGAGAATAACTCTTCATTACAGTCGCCTGTAGTTTTTTTTTCACGAATCTAAGAAAGAGATACAAACATATTTAGATATATGAGCAATAACTCCAAGGTAATATATCTAATGTATTTACCTTGTGACTAAACCAGGTGGGAAACCTCGTTTCCACGTTATCAGGCGATTCTCTGCAAAAGTTCATGATATTAGGATAAGTCATCCCGAAAGAAGATTTTTTAAATATAGATAAGGAAGAAACATACTCTTTGTAAGCCAAGATGTCTGATTCGATTTCAGGACTGTTGTTAAGTATATACCATACAACTGCCCGCGTAACCTCTAAACTCATATGAATATCTTTGACTCTACCCATCAGTTTGCATGAGGACCGGAACACCTAGAATTTATCTTTTTGTTCAGGCAAACCGTCGTCATTCCTGTCAAGACGGTTAAATCTCGTCTCGACATCCTCAGCAAGATAACGCGAACAAAAAGTTAATGCTTCTTCTGCAACATAACCCTCCGCAATAGAACCTTCAGGGTTTGCTTTATTTCGGACATAATTCTTTGGCTTATTCATGTATCTTTCAAATAGATACATCCACCTGCAGTGAATGAGGGAACCTAGAATAGCCTCATCGGGTAGATGTACAACCAAATGAGGCATTATGTCAAAAAAAGCAGGAGGAAAGATTTGCTCTAAATTAATCATCACACTGATCAATTGGTTTTTAGCTTTTACCATGTCCTCCTCCGTCAAAATTCTAGAACAAAGCTGCTTAAAAAACAAGCAAAGCTGGATTATAGGATCTGCAATGTTTTTGGGCAAGTATTGTTGTACCCCGTAAGGAAGTAACCGTTGCATCATTATATGACAATCATGAGATTTCATGCCCGTTATATTGTCATAGTTAGCGGTGTCTTTTTCTTAAAGTTGGATCCAAACCCATCAGGTAGTCTAACTCCTTTGATGAATTTACAAAAAAGTTCCCTATTAGCTTTGGTGAAAGAGTACTTTGGATGAGGCTTCTCAAACTTCCCGTTTCCTTTTGGAACTAACCACAACTCGGGTCGAACTCCCAGTTTTTCCAAGTCTTGCCTTGCCTTTGCCGTGTCTTTGGATTTGTCGTTTTGTAACAAGATATTCAGTATTGCCTCAAGTACGTTCTTTTCGATGTGCATGACATCCAAATTGTGTTGTAGTAGAAGAAAGGGCCAATACTCAAGCTCCCAAAAGATAGAACGCTTAGTCCAATTCAATTCAACATTTCTATTAAGAGGTGGGTTGGTTTTCTTAATTTCTGGAAGCTTCCCCGGCCTACGTTTCAAGAGGCTGTTAATTTGTAACTGGATATCCATTTCGGTAAACTTTCCCGGTTTAGGCTTCCGTTCGGCTTTACCATGGAATTGCCTAGTTTTACTCCTTAGATAATGATTTGTTCTTAACCATCTTCTATGACCAACATAAACGATTTTGTTCTTGATTTCCATCGATGGAGTGTCCTTGTTACAAGTGGGGCATGCGTAGTAGCCTTGCCCAACCCACCCAGAAAGACTACCCCGAGCTGGAAAATCATTGATGGTCCATAAAAGCGCAACTTTCATATCAAAATAAGTACCCGTAGCAGCGTCTTTCGTCCTGACTCCTTTCCATAAATCTTTGAGTTCTTTAATCAAAGGCGCCAAGAAAACATCAATATATTTTCCAGCTGATTTAGGGCCGGGAATTAACATCGTCAACATTAAAGAAGTTTCTTTCATACACATCCACGGTGGTGTGTTGTATGCTGTCAATATGACCGGCCACATGCTGTAACTTTGACTCATAATGCCATAAGGATTAAAACCATCAGCAGCCAACCCTAATCGAACGTTTCTAGGGTCACTAGAGAAATCAGGTAGCATCATGTCAAAATGTTTCCATGCTTTACCGTCACACGGGTGATTCAACTTGCCATCCTTAGACTGTCCAGTAGCATGCCGAGTAATCCACTTTGCTATGTGTTTTGTGTTGAACATGCGTTGAAGTCTAGGTTTTAAAGGAAAGTAATACCACCTTGTTTGCAACCAACTTCCCCTTTGCTTTCTTTGGGTCTTTATATCTACTCTCGCCGCAGACTGGATAATTATCCCTCTTTTTGTTATCCTCTGATCCCCAATATAAAAAACAATCGTTTATACAAGCATGAATCGATTCGTATCCTAACCCGATCTTTCTGTATGTCTTCTTGATTTCATAGTATGACGATGGGAAATTGAAACCTTCACTACGGGTACAAAACTTCTGGAGACAAGCTAGAATCTGGTTAAACCCGACATCACTAATTTTATTTAAAACCTTGATGTGTGCAATCTCTGTTGTAAATTCCAATGTAGTCAAATTGGTAAGCATGTGCAACTTTTGGGTGGACCTACTAAGTAACTCTTCAAACTCGTTATTAGGACCCGTTGTTTGATCAAGTGGAGTTTGAGTCAGAGGAGTTTGAGTCGGAGGAGTTGGAGTCGGTGGAGTTTCGACATTAGTTACAGAAATATCTTCTAAGAACGTATTCATGTCAAGGTGTTCAGATGAATGTGATACTGGTGTAGGAAGCGGAAGAATCGGTTCACCGTGATATTTCCAAGTGGTATAATATTCGTCCCACCCGTGTTGGGATAAGTGTACCTCAAGAGTGTGGAGGTCAACCAATCTCTCACAGTTACAACAACGTTTACATGGGCAACGGATCATTTGTGTGATGGGGTGCACAAATGTCTTACAATGCTCGAGGAAGGTGAAAAGACCATATAAAAATTCATCGGAATTACGATTGGATATAGTTGTCCAACTCTTATCAATTATCATAACTGCGTTGCAAATAAACGTCATTCAAATAAATGATTTAATTAAACACCTTAAAACAAATAATCAGGAATGTTTTTTCACCTACTAGTGCACTATGGAAGGCAATCCTAACCCACTCTATGAATGTTTCGTCTCATATATGAATGCGTATAACTGATTTACTATTCGAGAATATTTCGGCAGCATTTCCCCTCTACTCCCCAAATATGTGTTTAAAGACATATTCGTAGGAGTAAAGGAGAAACGCTGTCGACATCATCTCAAATAATAAACCAGTTATACGCATTCATATCCTAAATGAGACAAAACATTCAAAAAGCAGTCCTAAAAATGGGGACTTTCCGAAATTAATTTCTAATAAATTAATTTCGGACGGGTTTTCTAAGGTTTATTAATCTCGGACGGGGCTTTTCCAAAATTAATCGACTAGAATCCTAAAACAATCCTAAAATTATTTACTACAAAAGACTAACAATATATAATATAATAAACATATGCATTATATTAATTACACACCTCGGTCACGGCTGAAATAAACAAAGATGGAAAGATAGAAAAAAAGGTCCGGATGAGGAACTTGTCCCGACTGTCCCGGTGCTAACCAAACACAAACATAAAATAAAAAATCTAAATTAGTTGGTTTCCGAGATATTATCTAATTTGAAACAAACACTAAAACAATTTCAAAAAAAAACATTACCTTTTATACGACTGTGACTCGGGAATTTGGTTCTCGGCTCGGTTCCCCGCTAACTCGGTTGTGACTCGGGTCTCGGCTACGACAAACATATCAAAAAAAATTAAACTTATGCCTATATAAGCTGAAATCTATTAAGCCTAAATCAGTTAAGCCCTAAATATAATCTGAAATCATAAGCTTAAATATAATCCGAAATCAACTAATAAGCGCATATCGTGATAAGCTTATCGAAACAAACACACTTTTCAAACACACCTTTCAACTAAGCCTAAATAAGCCTAAATCAACTAAGCCGAAATCATAAGCACATGTGGTGGTGGTGGTGGAGGCTACTGCTGCTGCCGATGGTGGTGGTTGCTACTGCTACCGCTGCCGGCAGTGGTGGTGGTTGCTACTGCTGCCGCACCGGCGGTGGTGGTGGGTGGTTGCTAGCAAAAAAATTAACAATAATTTAATAATAATTAAACATTAACAATCACATTTAGCAAAAAATTAAACAAAATTAATATATTAAACAAAAAATCAATTACCTTTATATTTATTAAAAAAACAAATTGGTGGGACTGTGTTGCCACTATTGTCGCACCGGCGGTGGTGGTGGGTGGTTCTAGCAAAAAACTAACAATAATTAAACGTTAATAATCACATTTAGCAAAAAAGTAAACATAATTAAACAAAATTAATAGATTAAACAAAAAATCAATTACTTTTATATTTATTAAAAAAACAATCACAAAAGTGCTCGTGTGCGAGTGTGGTGGTGGTGGGACTGACTGGGGGTGACGGGGTGGAGTGTGGTGGTGGTGGGTCGGAGTGTGGTGGTGGGTTGGAATATGAAGGTGGCTGGGGGTGACGGGGTGGAATGGGGTGATGAAAATGGTGGTGGTGGGTTGGAATATGAAGGTGGTTGGGGATGAGACGGAGATGATGAAGATGATGAGATGATGCCCGTTTTTTTAATAAATATGAAGAATGAATGATGTCTGTTGTGGGTTTAATTGTGGATAGAATTTAGGGTCGAAAATTAGGGTCGAAAATTTCGACCCTAATATTTAGGGTCGAAATTTTCGACCCTAAATATAAAGCGCGAATTTTTTAATTTTAGTATTGAATTTTAAAATTTTCGTGAAATTTTTTGAAAGATAAAAGTTTTAGTGCCAAATTTAGGATCGAAATTTCGACCCTAAATTTCGAAACTAGAATAGTTTTAAATTTAAAATGTTTTAAAAAATTAATAAATAGAGTTTTTAAATTACTAAATTATTTATATAAAATATTAACAAATTATTTTATTTATATAAAATATTAATAAGTATCACTAATATATTTTATTTATGTAAATTTATTTTAAAAATTACAATAATTACGTTTTAAAATAGTAAATTTTGAAACGAGAATAATTTTAATTTTAAAATGTTTTAAAACATTAACAAATAGAGTTTATAATTACTAAATTATTTATATAAAATATTACCAAGTTATTTTATTTATATAAAATATTAATAAGTATCACTAATATATTTTATTTATGTAAATTTATTTTATAAATTACAATAATTACGTTTTAAAATAGTAAATTTCGAAACTAGAATAATTTTAATTTTAAAATGTTTTAAAACATTAATAAATAGAGTTTATAATTACTAAATTATTTATATAAAATATTAACAAATTATTTTATTTATATAAAATATTAATAAGTATCACTAATATATTTTATTTATGTAAATTTATTTTATAAATTACAATAATTACGTTTTAAAATAGTAAATTTCGAAATTAGAATAATTTTAATTTTAAAATGTTTTAAAACATTAATAAATAGAGTTTATAATTACTAAATTATTTATATAAAATATTAACAAATTATTTTATTTACATAATATGAGTCAATAGAGTATCGTATTACATGATATGAGTCAATAGAGTATCGTATTACATGATATGAGTCAATATGGTATCGTATTGCATGATATGAGTCAATAGGGTATCATATTACATGATATGAGTCAATAGGGTATCGTATAACATGATATGAGTAAATATGGTATCATATTGCATGATACGAGTCAATAGGGTATCGTATTACATGATATGAGTCAATATGGTATCGTATTACATGATATAAGTCAATAGGGTATCGTATTACCTGATATGCGTCAATAGGGTATCATATTACATGATATGAGTCAACAGGGTATCGTATTACATGATATGAGTCAATAGAGTATCATATAACATGATATGAGTCAATAGGGTATCATATTACATGATATGAGTCAATAGGGTATCGTATAACATGCTATGAGTCAATAGAGTATCGTATAACATGATATGAGTCAATATGGTATCGTATTACATGATATGAGTCAATATGGTATCATATTGCAGGATATGAGTCAATAGGGTATCGTATTACATGATATGAGTCAATATGGTATCGTATTACATGATATGAGTCAATAGGGTACCGTATTACCTGATATGCGTCAATAGGGTATCGTATTACATGATATGAGTCAATAGGGTATCGTATTACATGATATGAGTCAATAGGGTATTGTATAACATGATATGAGTCAATAGGGTATCATATTACATGATATGAGTCAATAGGGTATCGTATAACATGATATGAGTCAATAGAGTATCGTATAACATGATATGAGTCAATATGGTATCGTATTACATGATATGAGTCAATATGGTATCGTATTACATGATATGAGTCAATATGGTATCGTATTACCTGATATGCGTCAATAGGGTATCGTATTACATGATATGAGTCAATAGGGTATCTTATTACATGATATGAGTCAATAGGGTATCGTATTACCTGATATGCGTCAATAGGGTATCGTATTACATGATATGAGTCAATATGGTATTGTATTACATGATATGAGTCAATATGGTATCGTATTACATGATATGAGTCAATAGGGTATGATATTACATGATATGAGTCAATAGAGTATCGTATTACATGATATGAGTCAATATGGTATCGTATTACATGATATGTGTCAATAGGGTATCGTATTACATGATATGAGTCAATAGGGTATCGTATTACATGATATGAGTCAATAGAGTATCGTATTACAAGATATGAGTCAATATGGTATCGTATTACATGATATGAGTCAATAGGGTATCGTATTACATTGGAGGGAAAACACTGGAGGGAAAATCTTGGCGGGAAAACATTGGAGGGAAAACATTGGAGGGAAAATGTTAACAATTTCCCTCACTTTTTTAGCATAAAAAGAGAACCACACACACTCCTTATCATCACAACCACCAGCAGATCACACACACTTATCATCATAAACAAATTGTTATTATGTACATGTTGAAGCATGAAGCTTTTCCGTGCAGGTGTGGACATGGAGATGTAGTTCTTCAAGAATCGTGGAAAACTGAAAACTTTGGTAGACTGTACTATGCTTGTCCACGTTCACGGGTTCAACCTCCAGTTTCATATGGATGCAATTTTTTTTATGGAAAGACGAACGCGTCCAACTACTAATCAATTCTCTTGGAGGTTCAATGAGCTTTTTTCCTCCAAGCTCTTCTTCAAGACCTTCAACGAGATTTTCTCCTCCAAGCTCTTCTCCCAGACCTTCAACGATTCCAGTTTCTTCTCCAAGCTCTTCAGCGTGTGCAAACTGTGTGCGCTTTAATGAAATGATAATGGTACTTGAGCGTACGATAGAGTTGTACCGCAACTCCGATAGGCACACATTGGATTCAGCTGCACTACTTAACGACCTTTACGATGACATGGGGAACCTTAGTTTGAACTAGTTTGTGATGTGTTTTTTTCCGTGTTTACGAGTCTAATATCGTTGTAATATCAATGTTTATTTAAGCGCGTGTTTAAGTGTCCGTGACGAATAAAATTATGTTTAGGAGTGTTTGTCTGTAAGTCTCCCATGTGATATTACAAAAGGTTTTATGTAATATTTGGAATAAAGTAGTGTTTGGTTCTGTGAGTAATTAGTATTCTAGCTTCAATCATTGTGAGAATTTAGTTTGTTTGAGTCACAAAAATTAGTTTAAGTCTGTTGTGTTAGGTTTTGTAGTCAAAAGTTCAGTCAAAAGCATTTTACTTCAATCAAATTTTACTCAAACTCATAAATAAAGGAGCCTTTTTCTATTCATACAAACATACAAGTACATTTCAAACACAAAAACCATAAAAGATGCAGAAGCATCATTATACACAACAACATGTGTTAGTATGGTTCTTATTCTATCTGAACAACAATTATTAATTAGATTAAAAGAGACACAGTCTTAACGAATTCCTTGATTAAACTTTGCTCAAACTCATAAATAAAGGCTCCTTCTAAGCATTTACGAATGCTTATTTATTGATCCTTCATTTTCTTAACGAATTCCTCCTTCTCAGTCATTCTTGCTGCTGTATCTTTAATTAAACCTTCCAACCGACTTGAGGTTTTCTTATCCTTCTTTTGAGTATCTTTCAATACTTTAGCGCATTTCTTTAAGAGATATATATCTCCAGAACGTTCTAATTCCTGGATAAACTGTTGTCTTTCTTCAACAGCTTCATCTAAAACCTCATGTAAACGTTCAAGTTTCAGACCAAAACTTTTGTCCGCTTCGACAGATTGTTCAAAATATGCTACCATTCGATCAGTCCAATTATCTGAACCAGAAACTTCTTTTAATTCTTCTAACCTTCCTAACCAGGCCATTATTGTTGTTTTTTTTAGTATTGTAAAACTGAGATGAGTGATAATTGGAGGCAAACTACAAACCATTAAATAGCAAAACAACTACCCAATATGGATGGCACACATACATCTATTATCATCTTCCTGTTCACAATGGGTACATAATGAAAGCACTAAAACTAGTACCATCAATAGTGGGACTAATGAAAGCACTAAAACTATTGCTCCACTCAAGTACTTGCATGCTTCCTGATAGAAGTTAGTTGATTGACTAGCTTGTTGTCAGTTTGAAACTTGTTAATTTGAGTTTTTACTGCATTAACAGTCATTTGTGGTGTAATTGATGAACTTGTTATGTTCTTGTATTTGCTAAGTTGTTTGCACAGCTTTAGTTCTGCTTAGAATTAATTATTTTTAGCTATTACTGCATTATCTGTCCTAATACCTAATCCGTTTCGTTCTAGTGTTTTGGTGTATGATTTTGGTTCATTTTCGTGTTTGAAATAAATAAATATTTGTTTTATAAATGTCTCATTTTTATTATATAAACGTCGCAACTGTTCGTAAAGTCTAATGACTTTAAGTCCCCGTATCGAATAAAATGTATCGTTAGGCGTTTTGTTCGTATCTTCTAACAAAAAAGTTACATACGTTATATATAATAATAATAATAATAATAATAATAATAATAATAATAATTCAAAATTTCTTTTAATAATTATGAAAAAAATATTTTTTGCAATTAAAACACATTACCATTGAATAAAAACATATATTAAAATTTAAATATATACATATATTAATATTTTAAAAGGATTCAGACTAAAAGAAAATTTTAAAAATATATTTAATAATTTAGGGTCGAAATTTCGACCCAAAATATAAACCGTGAATTTTTTAAATTTTTCGTGAAAATTTTTGGTGTGAAAATTTTTTAAAATTCTAAATTTATGGTCGAAAATTCGACCCTAAAATATTTACTTTAAAAATAAATTTTTTTAAAATTATTTTTAATTATTAAAAATATATTATATAATACATAAATTAAAATTATTTAAAATTTTAAATTTAGGGTCGAAATTTTGACCCTAAATTTTTGGACCCCACCTGCTTTTTGACCAGCCCTTTTGAGTTGAAAAATTGTGGGCCCCCACCTTAATTTAGGGTCGAAATTTTCGACCCTAAATATGGTCCGACCCTAAACCATCATTTTGTTATAGTAGGCTGGTTTTTCGACATGAGTTACATGTGTTATGTTAAGAGTGATGATTGTTATTATGTTAAGTGTTTTTAGTACGAATTCTTTAAGCATGGTTTATGGTCAGTGGGTATGCCCATTATCAAATACAACAAGGTATTCATCTTGTGTCATCAAAGTTTTTAACAAGCACATACTAGTGATCGAAACATGCACATGTAAACTAAGTGAGATTAGCGAAGAGACTTACAAGAGTCCTAGTACAACGTATGGTGTAAAAGAGTGAGACCACGTGTTCTATTTTACCTATACCCGTGCCATTCACCTTAACCTTTGTTCTTGGCAGCGTCTAAAAAGCCATAGGGGAAGTTTTTATATTTTGTTTCTATGTGTTTTGTGATGAGAGTGGGTTGGTATTTATAGTGAGTGAGGACTAATTAGGGTTTGTAACTCCATGGTTGGTTCACAACTATGAAGTTGCAAAACATATGGAAGAGGGAAAGTACTTGGGGCTCGGTTGGGGCAGGGAAAAGAAGAGGAAATGTGGTCTTCAAGGTTTGAATACATAATGGTTAGAGGTTGTACATGTCCAAGTCAAAGAAACTATGGGGGATAGTGTTTTATCCGTTGGTATGGAGAAAAGAGGAGGAGACAAGTGGTACAAGGCATTGAATGGGTTGTTGAAGTACAACACATTCAAGTTTGAATTGTGAGAGGAATACCACACGTGAGTTTGTAAGTAAGGCATATGGGGGACCGGTTTATGAGTTTGTTTTGATGTAGGAGTGTAGTCAATTTTTCTCCGTTATTGTTGGTAGTATTTTTTGTGTGTAGATGAATGTTGTTCTCTAAGGAATTTTAGTATAAATAATTTAGTTTAGATAAATTTGGGAAGGAACACAAATGTTTTCAGATAAGCTTAATGGTATTTCGAAAAATAAAGTACTCACGCCGAAGTAACATTAACTAATAAGTCACGTTATCTAAATATGAAATCGGGTTACATAAATGATCACTTAATATTTTATCGTATGACGTAAGTAAGACTAAGATCCATTTAAATAGATAATTTCATGAATAACATTCATGAGTTTTAAATTTACACACAAATTACGTGGAAACGGGTCGGGAATTTCAATAGACGCACATGTCTAACCCGTACACGTCGCGTTTAACATTAAAGTAATAGTTCAAAATTCACGATTGTTACACAAACATCCTCACCACCATCACCATCACCTTTGTCCACTATGACATCACCAAAAAGGCTTGAAGTTCCTCAAAACCTAGTAACTCTCCTTCAACAACCTAGATCCCCCATCACACCTCCTCCAACAAAAACACCCATTGCCATAACTCCACCACCCGCACCAACTCACACACCCACTATTATCTCCACCATACCTTGGAGCACAACCATTCGCCCAATAGAACTCTTTTCCACACCTCCCACATCACCAAATCCTTTCTTGGATGAACATTAAGATGTCCCCCCAAGATCTCCCGCCATTATTCCATCTCAAATAATCTCACCTCCATTTCACTGCACACCCTACTCACCGAACCTACAACCTATGGATGGGCTTTCTTTACAAACAAAAGGCTCACCATATATTCCCTCATTTATGGGAATCCACACATCCCCATGGTTCGATTCCTCCCATGTTGAACCGTCTATCCCCACTACTCACTCTCCTTGCTCCCCCACAAGTGTACTTCCGCCACCTCCACCAAGACAAGCTCATATTGATGAGTTGAATCATCTTTATGCATTTAATGACATGATCAACATGTATCTCCATGAGGTCAAAGGCCTCCGAGATCTAACCAACGCTCCTTGTTTTACACACAACCCAAATGTCCCCTCCACAAACTCATCTCATACTTGCGACCATTGTCGATTTACCCAAACCACTATCACGAAATTCTATGATGAGATGCGTTTCGTACTAAATAATATTCTTCAAAGTGTCAATGCCCTACTCCACCCTCCATCTCAGTAGCTTTTTCAACCTTCAAACTCTCGGGCCACTCCATCTTTTCCTCTCCAACCCTTCTGTAGAATATTGATAATCAATGAATCTATGAAGGGGTTTGTTAATTTCTAGAGAGAGAAAGTTAGAGAGAGAAAGTGAGAGAAACTATGTGAATTTTATTAAGTGGAAATTAAGAAATGATAACAACCAACCCCTTTCCTTAGTGGAAAGGGGTATTTATAGTTCCAAGTCATAAGTGGACTTGGGCCGGTCCATGACAAGCCCATGGACCGGTTCTTACTTAAGTTAATAAGCAAATAATAACTAATTACTAACTACGAGCTATTACAACATAAATCATATTGTGGAGTGACCGATACTTCTAATATACGTTAAAACGTATTTCTAACAATCTCCCCCTAAGGGAGGTCACTCCACGTTACAAAGTTCTAAACCTAGCATACTATACTAAGTCTTTGTTCTTTAGCTCGTAGTCTTTTCTTCTTTTCTTTCTTTTGTTGTGAATATGTTGATTTGATCTTTTTGGCTTTGACTTGAGAGCATTGTTCTTTGGCCTTTCACGTGCGATCTTTGCCTTTCTTGTGAACTTTGCCTCCTCGTGACTTCATGTTCCACACACTTACATCTTTTTGTTGGATTCTTGAAAGCTTCAGAGTTTGGTACAGCGGAAGACTTCATCTTGTACTTTCTTGAATTTTTGTTGCAAAAGACATAAGCATGTGGGAACGACTTTTACAGGTACACCGCAACACCACCGTCTTCACTGGTACACAGCAACGCCACCGTCTTCAACAGGTACTCAGCAACGCCACCGTCTTTAGCAGGTACACAGCAACGACACGAATAAAATGGCTTTGAACATTTTATTCTAATTCGGTAGCATTTTACCTCCGGTCGGTGAAGACCGTTGGACGATATTAGATATCGTACCCATGACGGATAGTTTCAATTAAGTAACTTCCTGACAGGATTTCGCGGGTAAACCCGTTCTCTTTATTCGACCGTCCAAAGCTGACTGCGAACATAAAGAGTGAATCACTTGGATAAATTATCCTTGTGATTTAAAAGCCGTCAATTCATGAAACCTGGAACAAGTGAATTTCAATTAAGATTTTCACCATCGTTGCTTTCCAGTTGTCACGAGCTCGATTCATAAAGAATCTTGCACGTTACCTACCAAGTGCTGTTTGATGTTGACACTAGAAGGATTTCCACTCGTCACTGTGGTCAATAAAGAGTCACTCTGAGTGTTCTGGCAAGATCATATGATAATGCGAAGAGGCCTGGAACGAGTTTAAGTTCAATTAAGAATTAAACCACTGTTACCTTCCAGTTTTTCACAAGATTGGTTCTAAAAGAACCGCACGTGTAACCTACCATGAGCTTGTTTGATGTTGGCTCAAGCAGGATTTCCATCTTCATTGTAATACTTGCGTATTACTCGGATGTTCTGGCAATATTACAGGAATACTGCGAAGGACTCATGAAAATCTCTTACTTTTCACAGTGTGTGAGAAAGCAAGGAATAAATGGAAAGTGTCCTAATGAGACTTTTGATGATCTCTTGGCTCTAGACTCGATTGTGCGTTTTGATTTAGTGAGCGATGGCTGGAGAGGAGTGCCACCTTTTCAATACCAGTTTATTCGGAGTGAATAAACCAATAGATAACGTGTTGATCTCCGTGTGATTAAAACAAATACCTTTTGAGAGATATTTGAGTTAGCTGGGGAAGGGTTGTGCATTGCATCACTGGGTCCATGATGTCTTTCTTCAATACCGAGAATCATTAACAAAAATGACCTCAATAGCATATGTATTGACCCGGTTTCTGCCTAAAATTGTAAGGAGGGCTTCTTTCTTTACACCCTTTATCTTTACATTTCTTTTTCATTCTTCAACCCCTTCAATGCTTACCAATACGTCATCACTAGCACCTTGTTGTGATTGTTCCAGTGCTAGCTTAAGTACTTGGTCGGCATTCAGCTACGTTCACATTCTTTCTCCATCTTTCCTAGGACTTCTAATTCTATCTAGGGAATTGTCCTTGGGAAGATTCCATCGGTTCTGATGAATCATTGGACTAAACCTATTCCTACCACCCTTTTGTCACCACATCCGTCGTGAATTAAGCGTGTTTTGGGAAGGAATTGCCACCATGAAAACATCATTGAAAATCACCTAAGGTACTTGTGATATTAAAATCAAAAGTTTTGTACCTTAGGTGTTTTGTTCATCAAAAACGCTCCCCCTTAATACGTGCTTTACACATATTAAGTTGGATAATCTTTAAGTCTTTTTCATCTTTTAGCCAAGTATCACTGACGTCTCCTTAATCCCATTTTCTCCCCTTATCCAAAATGTTAACCATTAATATTTGGGATATTGAATGGATTAACCGGTCTTTGGGTAAAAATGAAATCGATGTTTTGGCCATAGAACAAGTTATTGCTCCCCCTTAAGTTAATAAGGGATAGTTGTAGTGCTTTGGTATGACATATTTTGAAAGATTTAGAATCTCGTGAGAAATTCTTGAAAAATTATCATACCTTAACACTACACCAAGCCATTCAAGCACATTATTCACAAATTTACATATTCACAATTGAAAACCAATATAAAGTGACCTGAGATGTACGACCCATCAGATGGATCGTTGCAGTAGCTTGTGGTGCACTAAATACGGTCTTCCACCCACGAATCTTTCCAAGCTCCTCATCAATCTACGTTCACGGAGCTTTTGATCGATCTTTTTGATCACATACTTTGCCATCTGCCGGTAACCCGGATGCCAATCCTCCGTCATCTCTGGCAACGTCCCACCCAAGTTCAGATGCTCCAACTTATCTCTGACCTGTATAAGAGTTCCATCACTATACTTGTGAAGCTCACCCACCCTCATAAACTTCATCAAACCTCGACTGTTCAAGTAGAAAATGCCGGAATTCGGGACAGAAATGCCGGTATAAGGACATCTTTCTACGTGTTGAGGTAGCACTTGATTCACAGGACGGGTTAAATTGAGCCTCCTCTGATAGCTTTCGACTCCCAACTGAAGATCCTCAACTCGTGACTTGATGACAACGCTTCGTGTGAACATACGAAGTGCTGTATTCAAAGCAATCAGGTCTTCACGAGGAATGTGAGTAAGTTGATCTCGGGTCATCAGAAGCAGCATATCTTCAATATCCTCAAGGCGAATGATGGAAAAATCTCCTTGCTGGATTTTGTATTCCCTGTCATCCTCCCTTTTCAAGCGAATCTCTGTCACATGATAGTAGCCGTTCTTGGCTTCAGTTTTCATTCCTAAGATGCTTGAGATACGGATGTCGGATCTAACATTGCTTCCAGACTTGACCATGCAGCAACCCCTGTACGCCCTTCGGACTCGTTCGTCCCAATGAGATGCACCTATGACAGCATACATATCATAATTACGATTCATTTTTGGGACCCAGAGTCGATTTACCTTTTCCTCGATGAAGGGTATTGTCCCCCAGTTGGCAGCTTTCAGCAAAGTCAGGGATGTTGCATACTTTGATGACCCCTTCATAAGATACTCAAGATCATTGGTGACGAAGAAGTCAAGAGTAATCTGATTATCTTGAGCAGGATCCATTGGAGGTGGAGCTCTTTCTGATTCATGAAGTCCTGGCCGTTGAACGGTTTTCAAAGCCTTTATGATCTCATCGGCATAGTACTCGAGCTCCATTCGGGGTAATAGGGTTTTGGCACGCAGTCTCTTATCTTTCAGTGCTTTCTTTACCAAGGATGGAGTAACCGAAGTCTTATACTCATGAGCAAGAAATGCACATAAGTCAATCGGACTTCGGATACGCAGATATAGCACATCTTTGTCAGCATCTGTGATCGGATCATATTGAGCTGCTGCCGTGATCCAAGCTTGTGGTGGTGCAGACTCGTCTATCTCCAACGTGTCTTCCCAGGCACGAATGCTTGGTTCAGGAACCGTAGATTGTTGTGCTTGTTGTAGAGGAGTGGAAGTGCGAACATCTACTGGTTCAGTTTCAGGCATTTCAGCAGTGTCTTGAACTGGAGAGTGTTGTGCAGCTTCGGGTTCCGTCACTGATTCTGCAATCACAGGAGGAACAACAGCAGAACTAATGGGGTTAGTGGTAATAGGTACAGATACAGCGATAGAGATACCAGGAACCGATGACGCTGTAGTGGCATTCACATCGTGGCGCCACTTAGTTCGTCTTGATTCTGAGGATGTCGACTTGTCCTTCTGTCCTGCATCTTTTGTGGACTTGGTTCCAGTAGCAGTCTTCTTGGAGCTGGTAACCTTGTCTCCCTCTTTCGGCTGTTCACCCCCATCATCATCCTGATTGTCATCCCCGTTATTATCCCTAACACTCTCCTGATTCTCATCACCACCATCATCGCCATCATCATCATCCTCATCCTCGTCATCATCCTCATCATCCTCATCATCATCATCATCCTCATCATCATCACCACCTTCGTCATCGTCTTTCTCCTTTTCACCTTTTTCTTCTTCTTCTTCCTCTTCTTCACCCGTACCCTCTTCTTCACTCTCTTCCCTTTCTTCCTCAGGTAAGATGTGATATGGTACCACACTTCCAAACATTTTGAATAATCTATCATCCTCCATGATAGCATCATTCAGGGATTTATATAGAGCCCGTTGAATCCTCGACTTGTTATACGACCCAAGTTCCACCATTCGAGCCTTAAGGATCTTCTTCAATTCAAAATCCGTCAGGTCATAAGCAATCTTATAGGCGGCTTCTGAAGGGTTGGAGGATTTGACCATCAAGTTGTCAGCAGCAAGTGTCTTCAACTCGTCACGAAGCTTAGGCATTAAGGATTCAACGGATTCTTGCACTCTTTCTTTCACAGATGCTTCAAGTGCTTCTTTTTGTTCCTTATATTTATCCCTCATTGCTTGAAGTCTGGTAATGCGTGCAGCATGCTTATCAGCCTCAGCCTGCTTAACTCGAGCAAGTTCCTCTGCATGAGCTTTACGTGTAGCTTCCATGTCTGCAGCGAACTTGGCAATCAAATCTTCTTGAGCTTTCTGAGATGTTTCTTCCCTTTGAGCTCGTCTTTGCAACTCTTGGCGAAGTTCATCCATTTCGCGTTTGTGATTATCAAGCATTTCGGCCATCACTAATGCAGCCATTGCAGATGTTGCAGAACTACTCTGGGTTGACTGAATAGGCTCGGTTGTTACTGCTGTACTAACGATGGGGATTATGGGTGGTGGAAGAAATGGTGTGGAAGCCGGTCGGGTTGGTCGGGTTGTTAAGGGTTGGATTGGTGGAGGTAGAGTTGCCAAGGGTTGAATTGTCACCATGATTGTAGGAGCAGCAGGTTCCTTTTCCACACTTGTTGAAATAGGGATTGATGGCTCCTTCGAAGTGGAATAGTTTTCAGGTGACCCAAACTCATCAACATCATGCGGTTCCTCGTACTCATCCTCGATATCTACCCTCGCACCTGAACCACTACCGCCTGTATCTTTCCTACCCCTTTTAATAGCCATCTTCATCATTTGTTGCTCGGATTTTTCAAGAGTAGGATCAACAATATCTGCTTCATCACGTAGACGCATCAAATCCTTACCCTTTCCTTTCTTACCCTCTGTCTTCTTCTTCTTGGGTTCGGGTTCAGGTAACGCAGCTGGTTGTTTGCGTTTACCTTTACTCTTAACCGTTGTGGAAGAGTCTTCTCCAGTTTGAAGGTTTGCTTTCAGCCTCTGGATTTCTAACTGTAGTAGCTTGTAATCTGCAGAACCTTTGATTTTTTCAGATAAAAGGTAATCAGGAACAGGACCCGGAATCACACCAGTAGACGGTCCTTCATGCCTCAGATCTACAGTATCATCAGCTTCTTCAGTGTGATAGCGACCTCCTGCACGCCTATCAATAGTAGCATCAAGCTTCATAAAGTAATTTATGATGAGCTTAATAAACCGAGGATAAGGAAAGAAGTTTGTCTTCAGCTTCTTGTTGTGGAATAGTTGAAAGGTGAATTCTTCCCATATCAACAAAGCATAATCTGAATTCGCAGCTTTGTACATGCCATAGAAGAGGTTCATTATCGGACTTCGCAAAGCATCATGTCCACTCGTTTTTGGTGTAAGGCATTTACTGAGAATACCCATCAAAGCTCTCCAGGGTTGTCCTACCTTAGCAGTAGTAAACTCAGATGCAACTCGTATTTCCGGACATCCAAGTGCATCAAATAACTCCGCGAGTTCATCTTTAGTAGGATCCCTTGAGAAAGACATGCCCTTGGGTGTATCCCGTATACCAAGCATCTTACGGAAGTCTGAAACGGTGAGTGTCTGCTGCTTGTTGTCGATGGTGAAGGTGATCTTGTTCGAAGTGAAATCCTTGGTTGCCCAAAATTCAAACATATACTCATAAGGCACCGAGGCTGTACTCCTAAGGGCGTTCTTGAAATGGGAGTTATCAAGAATGGCTATGGCGACCTTAAAACCATGGTGAGTGGATTTAGAAACTTGCTTTAGCTTATAGTTGTTGGGTATAAACTTAAGGGTTCGAGCTTTAGCAATATCGGCTTCCCTAGATTCTTGGATAGCTTGTACTGTTGGATTAGTCATTTTATCTGCTTAAGATAAGACATGAAAGGTTGATGCACAAAAACAGATAGATATATATCATTCTACTTCTAAGCATAACACATTTCATAAGATAAAACAACAAGTACATAGATAGCATGCAAACAATAACAATCAAACAACTCATCCGGAACTTTTCCTCATTCGGAACATTTTCATTCGGAACATTCTTTATTCGGAACTTTTCCTCATTCGGAACTTCTCCTCATTCGGAACTTCTTCATCCGGAAGTTCTTCATTCGGAACTTCCTTCATCCGGAAGTTCTTCATTCGGAACTTCCTTCATCCGGAAGTTCTTCATTCGGAACTTCCTTCATCCGGAAGTTCTTCATTCGGAACTTCCTTCATCCGGAACATTCCTTCATTCGGAACTTCCTTCATTCGGAAGTTCTTCATTCGGAACTTCCTTCATCCGGAACATTCCTTCATTCGGAACTTCCTTCATTCGGAAGTTCTTCATTCGGAACTTCCTTCATTCGGAAGTTCTTCATTCGGAACTTCCTTCATCCGGAAGTTCTTCATTCGGAACTTCCTTCATTCGGAAGTTCTTCATTCGGAACTTCCTTCATTCGGAAGTTCTTCATTCGGAACTTCCTCATTCGGAAGTTTTTCAGAAGAAATCCTTCATTCGGAAGTTTTAAAACCATGTTCATCCGGAACTTTTACAAACGAGGCTTATGATGATTAATCTAGCGCGTTTGTGAGTTTCTAAGGCAAACTAAGGCATTTGAAACATCATATCTTACAAATCCGAGCAAAACCCACCACAAATCCTAAGTTAATAAACCCTAATTTAATCATAAACCCTAAATGGATTGAACTGAGTAATTGAGCATGTTTAATCAGAATTATATGATAAGAAATGTGGATTAGAAGATAACAAATTGATGTATATACCTTAATTAGTCGAATAAACAGGAAGGAATGATCAGACGAAATTTTTGTAAGGGTTTGTGTGTGTTTATGTAACAATGGCGGCAAAGGAATAGGAAAACAGTGATTTAGAAAATAAGGGGGGCGGGGGGTATGATATTTGACTTAGGTCAAAAGAAATTTGACAAGTTTCCATAAATCACACTTTTAGTCCCTACATTTTCTCTTTCTTTTCCTTTTTGTTTCTAATTTTTCCATTTCACCTAACTCTTGTTAAACGTACACACAATTTAGCAAACGCATCTATTAGCATCTATCCAATATCTAAAAGCCATGCCTATCACTTAGAACGAACACTAGTCGTTTTCTAAAGCAAAATCACTCAATTACCATGTAGCCCTTAATTTTCACAATCACTTTTGAAAATCAATTTTAATGACAAAGATGATTTTACTATTTTCTCCCCCTTAAACGATGACCCGTTTTCTATTTAAAGAGCTGTAGTCATTGTTTAAAGAGTCAAATAGTGATGAAAGCATTTCCAATTTCTCTTGAAAAATTTTGATTCGTGGTTTTAATAAGATTTCTCTTATTTTAACAAATTAATGCACTGAGACGTACACAAATTCGTGTCAGACCAAGTTATAAAGTAAACTTGATCCCTTTGCATGATTTGGCTTGTAAATCACGCCCGAGAAAATTAATTCCCGTTCTGAGCCAACGTTTTCCAAGGAAATACGTGACTTTAATATGAAAACCGGGTTGCAGTCTGAAATAACTACAAGCCATAATGGGCATGTTTTAAAAATGTACAACTTTTATACGGACTCTATTTATGGCACCGTGTCAATATTAATCGACATTTCTAAGGCCGTAAATATTACCGTACTAAAAGACATGCCCGTTTTAAAACGAAAAATATTTTTGGTTTTTCTTGATTTTATAATTTTTATGGTTTTTCTAGGTTTTATATTTTTTATGGTTTTTGTTGGTTTTATATTTTTTATGGTTTTTCTTGGTTTTATATTTTTGTATTTTCTTTTTGTGGTTTATATATTTACGATAATATACATGATCACAACCAAAGGATACTCTGAATAGTTTACCACGACTATTCAGCTGATTCTTCTGCCAACTCTTTGAGAGTCGCTGGGGTGAATGATTTCATGCCAAGCTTGTCGATCAAAAACTCGATTCGTCCTCGATCTAAGGCTTTGGTGAACATATCCGCCAGCTGGTACTCAGTAGTGACAAAATACAGCTCGATCACTCCGTTCTCCACCTGCTCCTTGATGAAATGGTAGTGAATGTCTATGTGCTTGGCCCTGGAGTGTTGAACATAGTTGCAGCAAAGGGCAATGGCGCTCTTGTTGTCACAATACATCGGGATTTTGTTAAATCCAAGACCGTAGTCAGTTAATTGTGATCTCATCCAAAGGACTTGAGCACAACAACCGGACATGGCAATGTATTCAGCCTCCGTGCTTGATATTGCAGCACTTTTCTGCCTTTTTGAAGACCAACTGATCAATCTATCTCCTAGGAGTTGCACAGATCCAGAAGTGCTACGCCTCGTATCTTGACATCCAGCATGATCGGCATCTGCGTATGATATTAAAGCAATCGAGGAATCTTTCGGATACCATAGACCACGATGAAGTGTTCCTTTTAGATACCGAAAGATCCTTTTAACCACATGTAAGTGCTTTTCGGTAGGCCGAGCCTGATACCGGGCACACATGCACACAGCAAATTGCAAATCAGGCCTGCTAGCAGTCAGATAGAGAAGGGTGCCAATCATTCCACGGTAAAGTTTCGGATCGACAATAATCCCATCCCTATCTTCATCTAACTTGGATTTCTCCACCATTGGAGTGTCTACGGGGTCACAATTCTCAAAGTTATATTTCTTAAGAGATTCTAGAGCATATTTGGATTGATTAATAAAGATGCCTCTGGGATTCTGAGAAATCTGTAATCCTAAGAAAAATGAGATTTTTCCCATCATCGACATCTGAAAGCGTGTGGACATTATCTTCTCAAATTGTTTAGACAATTCTATGTTAGTGGCAGCAAAAATTATATCATCAACATAAATTTGTACCAGAAGCATGTCGTTGCCGTCCTTGAGAGTGAATAGAGTGGGGTCCACTTTGCCTTTGGAGAAGCCTTCCGACATGAGATATGTTGACAGGAGATCATACCACGCGCGTGGAGCTTGTTTCAACCCATAGAGAGCCTTCTTAAGCTTGTACACGTGATTAGGAGACTCCGTACTGACGAACCCATCCGGTTGACTAACATAAACCTCTTCCCTTAGTTCACCGTTCAAAAATGCCGTCTTCACATCCATTTGATAGACGATCATGTTCATATGAGCAGCAAACGCAAGGAATAGTCTAATCGCCTCCAATCTAGCCACAGGAGCAAAAGATTCCTCAAAGTCTATACCCAAGGCTTGTTTATATCCTCTAGCGACCAATCTTGCTTTGTTCTTTAATACCGAACCCATCTCATCAAGTTTAACCTTATAAACCCATAACAAGGTAAGGATGTTAACCTTGTCAGGGCGAGGAACCAATTCCCATACTTCTAATCGTTTGAATTCATTGAGTTCCTCCTGCATAGCTTCAATCCAAGATGATTGGGTCATAGCCTGCTGCCAATTTTTGGGTTCAACTTCAGAGAGAAATGCATCAAAGTAACAATATAGTGCACTCTCTTGTAGTTGATGGCGTGTAGAGACTGGTCGATCTAGATCTCCAATAACATTCCTAATTGGGTGATCTTTTGTCCATTTAGTGCTATGGTTTTCAATCCTAGGTGGTCTGGAGTGAACAATAGATGGAGCTTCTTCTGAGGTAGACGCGGCTGAAGGGTTTTCAGGGATCGCTACACCAAAGAAAGGAAGCTCTTGCAAGTGAGCATATTCCAAGTCGTGATCAGTAGTATCCTCTTCTACATCATTAGGCACAAGTAGGGGTGATGATTCAGGTGTAGTTTGTGAATCACTTGGTGAAGGTGCATCAGGTTCAACTTGAATTGTAGATGCATTAGATAAAGGTTCATTAACTTGAGCAACCACTTCAGGTATTGGAGCAATTACTACAGGTACTGGAACTTCATCAGTCGGGGGATCGAAGAATTCATCAAACAACGGTTGAAACAGTTTATCCCACTCGGGCCTTGATGGTGGTAAAAATGATGTAGAAGTAGGATTGTTGGGAACTAATCCGGAACTTATAGCACCGGGTCCCATCTCATGAAGCGCGGGTTCAGAGCTGTGTTGCTCAGAAGCCATCGCTGTCAGCTCGTCGAAATCTGCGTCCATAGTTTCTACAATCTTGCCAAGACGACGGTTATAGATTCGGTATGCTCTTTTGGACGGTGAGTAACCAATGAAAATACCTATGTCTGCTTTTGGTTGAAGCTTACCCAAGTTCTCACTATTGATGTTTGGATAACACAGAGCACCAAACACATGGAAAAATGAAACATCGGGTTTGCGGTCATGTAGAAGCTCATAAGGTGTTTTTCCATGGCGTTTCCGAATGATAGAACGGTTTTGAGTAAAACATGCAGTAGAAATAGCCTCTGCCCACAAGAACAATGGTGCGTTCGCATAAATAAGCATGGTCCTAGCAGCTTCCATAAGTGTACGATTCCGTCTTTCAACGACACCGTTTTGTTGTGGAGTGCGTGCAGCGGATGTTTCATGTGATATACCAACTCCTTCATAATAATCACGAAGAGTCTGGTTGACGAACTCAGTACCATTGTCTGTACGAATACGGCGGACAGTGGTATTCAAACGTACCTGAATGAACTTCAGAAAAGTGATGATAGCCTTCGGAGCTTCATCCTTTGTACGTAGAAATCTAACCCATGTAAACCTTGAGAAATCATCCACAATGACGAGAATGAATTTCTTACCGCTCACACTTTCAGTTCTCATCGGTCCACAAAGATCCATATGCAAAAGATGAAGTTTTTCTTGATTAGTGTCTTCAGCTTTGGGTTTGTAAGATTTCTTGGTACTTTTCCCCCTTGAACACGCGGAACATAAATGATCCTTGTGAAATTTAAGCTTGGGAAGACCACGAACTAACTCGTTTTTAGCCAGATGATTAATAGCAGCAAAATTAAGATGAGATAATCTTCGATGCCATAACCATGACTTGGTCTTCGAAGCTTTAGAGAGAAGACATACTGGAGAAGCGGCCATCATGTCTTGTAAGGACAAAGTGTAAAGATTTGCACCACGAGATCCCTTCAACAAATCTTTTCCTTCCAAGTTGCGGATGAAACAAGTGTGTTGTCGAAAAGCAACCTCAAGGTTGGAATCACAAAACTGTCCTACTGAGAATAAGTTATGACCAAGACCTTCAACATAGTATACCCTAGAAATCGTCACGTTTCCAATCTGATATTCACCATATCCCATAATCTTTGCTATATGATCATTCCCAAATTTAACCGTACCAAGAAACTTGCTGACGAAATTTCGGAGCATCGAGCGATTTCCGGTCATATGTTTTGAACAACCGGAGTCCAAATACCACAGGATGATTTGGACCACCTGAAAATATCACCACACAAAGACAATGTAGAGGTATCGGAATCTGAGTGTTCCTTGTTATTAGCAGGTACAGATTTAATAATCTTAGATTTGCTAACTCTAGGTTTCTTAGATTTCCTAGCCTTTTTCTTCTTAATTAGTGGTGTAGATTCTAATTGGCTCAAATCCTGAGGTATTTCTACACTGATAGGCACTACAGTGGGGGCTGACCTAATTAAAGGGCGTTGTTTCCTTACTTGAGTGCGAGTGTTCCTAACTAAAGGACGCTCAGACCTAACCTCAATGGATGCATTCCTAGTTAAAGGGCACATTTTACCATCGAGTGTAAAGGTCCTACCAGTGGGACGCCATTGCCAGCCAACTTGGGCACGAGTTCTACCCGTTGGCTTCCATTTAAGACCATTCTTAATAGCATTCATTTCATTAACGTGATCAATCAGACACAAATCATGACGCTGTGAAAACATACATTCATTACAATTCCAACAATTTAAATCAGAATTCACGAATGGTTTAGGCTGCTGCACAGGCGCAGAGCTTTTAGTCTTAACATGATTCATTTTATTTAAAACTGAACTAGCATTCCTATTGTGGACTTCTACTTTCTTCTTTGTGGCACTACTAGTGGCGGGCTTGATCTTATCTTTCTTGAGTGGCGGTCCTTTAGCCTTAGTAGTCGCTTTTAATCCTGTAGAAGGCAAATTGGGAACATTAGCAGCAGATTTTAAAGGTGTCTTACTTGATTGTGCCAATGACGGTTTCGCTCCTGGAGTCTTATTAAATGGAGTGACAGCAATGGGCCTATTATTAAGTAGTGCTGAACCTGGTGTACCTATGTATTGTAAATAAGCCAAGCAATATTGAACTCGCTTAACATATTCATGAGCCGAATAATAGTCGCTACTTGAGGGATCTAAGGCATAAAGATCGTCTAAAATATCCCTAAGAAGATCGACATGCTTAATGGCATTCTTCATATAATCATCATAGGTAAGCTGGTTTCTCTTATGAAGCGGATTCTTATAAAGCACTACTTTCTTGGTTGTTGGAGCACTAGTGGACGGTGCAGAGTCGGTAGCTGAGTTATCAACAACTTCTTGTCGAGTGAGAAGAAGTGTCTCCTTTAACTCAGCCAAAACCATATTTTTGTCTATGAGCAGGATGTTCAAGTCAGAGATTTCTTCGCACTTTTGGTTCAGTTGTTCAACATAATATTGTTGCTGTGTCGCATTAAAAGCGAATCGATCTTCTAGTGAACCATAAAGAGCGGATAGTCCCTGCCTTGTCCGATCCATCTCCCCTAGAACAGTTCATAGTCTAATTTCTAAGACCTGGTTTTTAGACTCTGCGGCCTCTAGTTCCATTCTTAATGTTTCCTTTGATGATATCTCTCTCTTCAATCTCATGATTTCTTCCTCTAATGTCTTAACAATTGCAAGCATCTTGTCACTATTCTCAACACCGTTTTCACAAACATTTGATATCAAAAGATTTTCATTTTGAGCTTGTTGTTTTAATTCTAAAGATATACAATGTTGTTCTAGTTGATTAAAGCGTTGAGAAAGTAAATTATAAGAATCTTGTAGCTTTAAAAACTCAGCGTTAGATTCGTGACAAGAATGATTATCTACCTCATTTACATTTTCAGCAACATTTACAGAAGGATCACAAACATCATCACAAATATCATTACAAATATTCACAGCATCACAATTCATCATAGTGGATGTAAGCTCACTCGAATATTTAACATTTACAATAGTAAGCACATCACACGAGATTACTTCGGACAAGAATCGGTCATATTCGGTTGAAATCTTTTCCTTTTCAATTAGTTGCAGTTCGTAAGCGGTGTCCATTTCATAAAACACTTTTTGAACTTCACCAATTTCAAACTGAAGATTTTCCTTAAGAGATGCAAAACTTCTTTTTAGACTTTCGACAAACGGATTGATCTCAGTTTTAAACACCTCGTTCATGTGTTCGAAAGCCCATTCTCCGGCATTTAAGCCATTTGAAGTCGTACATTCCAAGATGACCTTGTCAAAGTTAGTAAAGTATCGGTTAATCTCTTGCCAGTTTAACCATACAGTGCTAACAGGTGGAAGATTCTTTGGAATTTCCTTAGGACCTTCCATGTTGACAAGTGTAGGAAATGTACTAGGGCTTTCTTCCTCTATCATGTAGGTTGGTGCTGTAATGAGATCTTTGTCCATATGGAAGCGAACTCTAAAATCAGTTTTAGCAAGCTCCTTATTCATTTTAAAATAATCACAATCGGGATATTTTGCTGAATTGTATGACCGATCCTCATCAACTAGAACCTTACTTGTTCGATCATTGGGAAAAACAATCGGGTCTAAAGCCAATCCTAATTGAGTTGCATTATAAAGTCTAGGACTATGTCTTAAAGCTTGTTTTGCATATCGTGGATTAGGGGGAAGGCCTTTTAGACGTGATAAGTTAAACTCTTTAAACGAAGCATCAAATAAGTGAACTAGTTGTGAAGCAGCGTATTGTCTTAACAGCAAGTAGTCTAGACTTCTAATCTTATTAGTAGCATTAATCTCCATTTCAGTCTTCTTAGATTCGAGTAATTCAAAATCAGTTTGAAGTTTTTGAAAATTAGTGACCACTAACTCCTTTTCTTTAAGTTCATTAGACAGATTTGCTCTTAAGTTTTCGATCTCTTGCAAGTGACCCATTTGTTTGTTTCTAAAGTGATCATATTCGAGATTTGTGAGAACACTAGACGAAGGCACTAATTCCAAAGTTTGTACTTTCTCATTGCTTAAGGCAAGCTCATCAGACAAATTCTTATTCTTAGCTAAGGTTTCTAAGAGTGCAGCATTCATTTGGCTAAGTAATGTAGCAGGAACCATGACCAAATCTTGTTGAGCAGGAGTAGGCGTATGCGAAATGGATCCCGGTTGTGATTCACTCAAAGTCTGGGGACTCACATTGATATTGCTATCATTGTTTGTCTCTTCGTTTGAGAGACTCACCACCGAAGATTCATTCGAATCAGCACTCTCTTGCCCAACTTGATGTGGTTGAATACTAGCATCAGTGGCATTATCGGTGTTATTAATAAGTACCTCAGATTTCTTATCTGGCCCTAAGCTGGAGAAAGTTGCCATGAAAGCAGCCTTTGCAGTTTGAAAGTCATCACAGTCGGAATCATACGCATCAAGATCATCGGCTTGGTAAGCTGCATTTTGCGTGGTGACAACGTCTTGTTCAGCAATCCCTGGGTCAGCAAGAAATGCAAGCTCCTCTTCATCAAGTTCCCTTCCTTGCGCCTGAGCATTTACCAGATATATCTTTTCTGCAAACCACTGTCCATCCCTTTTCCTTTTGGGTTTCTTACAATCCCTGGACATATGACCCTCTTCCTTGCAGTTGTAGCATGTAATCATTCTCAACTTACCTGTATTAGCCCGTGGAGGGTTGTTGACCATTGGAGCAGGAGCAGGATTGGCGGTGCGAACATTGGTTGATGTGGAAGTTCTCCCCTGATATGGCTGAATTGGCTGAACCATTACTCTGCCATTCTCAATTGTAGCTTGTTGGCGAGAATTGGATGAATTCCTCAACTGATTGTTGGTTGGAGCTGATCCTCTGAATCCTCGTTTGCTTAAAGTTCTTGTGAGGTAAGCAGACATAGTAGTTAGCACTTCAACTGGGTCAGCTCCTTGTTGGAATACAGGAACTGGGACTTCCTCATCATCACAATATAGTGCTTGATCTGGATGAGCTGCATAATCAGTATAAGGAAGACTCATTTGATCAGGGTAGCTTGTTGGATATGCTGCATTCTCTTGATAAGAAGAATATGATGGCTGAGCATAATGTGCAACATTTGCTGGATGAGGTTGTGAAGCATACTGTGGTGAGGGTGCATTGAACCGATATTGTTGCTGATGTGAGGTGGGTGGTTGTGGTAGAATCGAGTATTGGGGAAAGGCTGGTGTCATGTAAGGTGATTGATGATAAGCTTGATGTCCCAAGATATAGGGTGTGTTGTTGTGAGACAAGCTTGGTTGATTCGCCATCAATGCTAAAGAATCTGGGTGCATACCACGAGGAGAACGGTGCATAATCACATGCTTCTCATGCTGCTGAAGGAAGGCATAGATTTGATCTAAGTTGCACTTATGCAAATCCCGGGTTAACTTCACATCAGTAATGTACTCACCCCATTCAGCTTGAGGTAGAGTATTCAAGAATTTGGTGTTAACCTGGAATGGTGCGATCACAAGATTGTATACATTCAGATCATTCATAAGTGTGGTGAATCTGAAGTAATAATCGTGGAGCGTTTCCCCTGGGTTGTAGGTGAATCTATCAAACAAATCATACAGCTGACACTCCCTTTCTTGTTTGGTGAGAGACGTGCCTTGTAGTAACACCTTAAGTCGTTCCCATAGATCCTTTGCCACCGTATACTGACTCACCATCCTATAGATGTCATGGGGAAGAGCTTGGAGAATTGTTTGAAGAGCTTTTTCATCTGCATCTGCAACAAGTTGTTGAGCTGGAGTAAGTTCTTCAAATTCTCGTGGTCTAGTCACGTTATCAACCGTAATGGTACCATAGTCGAGTGGACCATTCAAAATCGATTTGACCATAAGCCTTCCGTATGTCGGTTTCCCCTTTAGATATTGCATCATTCGACCTTGCCATGCCTCAAACACCTCTTTAATAAGCATCGGTGGACGGCTATCAGTTCCCGTTATGATTGATATATCCGTAAGAGATGTCATCTGAGGCATTACTGAATTTGGATTCATTTTGTTTTTCTTCAAAGAAACAGAGATTATCGGTTGATCGAGCAGTGAAGTAAAGCTTGTGAATTGTGTTGTGTTTTTGTTGTATGAAACCAAGATTAAATCCTCTAAAAAATCGTCGAAAAAACAAGCAAAATCACCCTTGATTCGGAACTTTTTGTTGATTCGGAAGTTTGATTCGGAAGATTACCTTGATTCGGAACTTTTTGTTGATTCGGAAGAATACCTTGATTCGGAACTTTTGGATTGATCCGGAACTTCTTGGTTCGGAAGTTCTTGGTTCGGAACTTTGTCTTGATCCGGAACTTCTTGACTCGGAAGTTCTTGGTTCGGAAGTTTGGCTTGATCCGGAACTTCTTGACTCGGAAGTTCTTGGTTCGGAAGTTTGGCTTGATCCGGAACTTCTTGACTCGGAAGTTCTTGGTTCGGAAGTTTCTTGATTCGGAACTTCTTGACTCGGAAGTTCTTGGTTCGGAAGTTTCTTGACTCGGAACTTCTTGGTTCGGAAGTTTCTTGATTCGGAACTTCTTGACTCGGAACTCCTTGATCCGGAACTTCTTGATCCGGAACTCCTTGATCCGGAAGTTTTGCTGAATGAACAGAAACTTTATCCGATGAACAGTAGAACAGTAAAACTTACGATTAAGCCCAGATTTTGACCAAATAACCCAAAAAGTTTTGTGCTTTCGACTAAAATAAGTAACAACTAATACTTATCCACTAATCCCAATCACAAAAACATCAAAAACACCAAGAATCAAGATGATTTTTCTTAAAGAACACTAATACAATCAAAAACTAAAAAAACCACACAAATCACCACCTTAAATCACCCCATAGCTCTGATACCAAATGTAGAATATTGATAATCAATGAATCTATGAAGGGGTTTGTTAATTTCTAGAGAGAGAAAGTTAGAGAGAGAAAGTGAGAGAAACTATGTGAATTTTATTAAGTGGAAATTAAGAAATGATAACAACCAACCCCTTTCCTTAGTGGAAAGGGGTATTTATAGTTCCAAGTCATAAGTGGACTTGGGCCGGTCCATGACAAGCCCATGGACCGGTTCTTACTTAAGTTAATAAGCAAATAATAACTAATTACTAACTACGAGCTATTACAACATAAATCATATTGTGGAGTGACCGATACTTCTAATATACGTTAAAACGTATTTCTAACACCTTCTGTCTACAGGATTCTCTGACCCCGTCAGACCCATTACCCCTTGGGTCCGGCAACAGAAAGGGTCTGTGGGTCTGGCAGACCTTCTGTTTTCTTCTTTTATTCATTGTAACTCGTTCACCTCCAAATGTTTCATATGCTTTTGACTGTATTTTTACTTTGGGGCAAGATGAAAACCCTAGTCTTTTTCAAATTATGATTTGCTCAAATATGCTATGTGTATGATTAATATGATATGTGTGCACATGCTTTGTAAATATTGTCTCGAAATTTCTTGAGAAAACTAACATTTTCTTTTCAGGATTAAGCATGAAACAAGGGGGAGACTTGTTTGCGATCAAGAAATCCTTTAATTTTTTTATTTCATTTGTACATTTAAGTCCAAAGTTGGACTCATTGTATACATATACCAAATATTTGTGTCCACTAACCTTTTTTTTGTAGGACTTTCAAAATTCATGGACCTCCCCGGTTCTCCAAATTAGGGGAAGTATGAACCAAGGGGGAGTCATCGAAAAAATAATGTTGTTATCTATATTGCTAATACGTAATACCTCTCTCAAACTATTTTTCGTTTCAAAACCTTCCCTTTTTATTTCGAAAAAAAGGGAGAGAAGAGAAATATAAATCTTTATTTCTAACACATAACTTATATGGTGATACAATCTCCATACTAAACATAAGTTAATTTTTTTCTTCAACAAAAAGGGGGAGATTGTAAACGCAAATATCACACTAAATAAACTTGTTGGTTTTCTTAGCAAGTTAGTTTTTACTAGCTGTCTCACTCTTTGTCATTCTATTTATGGTGTGTTAGTCTTTGCGCATCTGGCTTGGAGAATTTCTTTTGCTAGAAATCATGTCAATAAGGATTTTTCTATAAAGACTATCTATTCACAGGCAGTACTCAGTGCTTGTAATGGTTTTCACAAACAAGAGGTTATAGCAACCTACAAGTGTTAAGTGTTTAGTAGTGTTTTGTTTGAGTATACATGGAATACCTTGTTCTAATGGATATTTCTGACTAAGGAATCGTACATGATTCAATGTCTATCTCATATATTTGAGTGTGCTTTGAGTACTTTGACGACTTGTTTAAATTTTGAAGTTTGTTCATCTCTCTGTGTGTGTGGGTTCTGACTAAATTGTGTGTAAAAAAATAATAATAATAAAAACAATAAAATAGGTGTATACAGTGTTCTTTGATCGTTATTTCATGTGGTAAACTGATGGAAAGGCTAGAGTTTGCAAATGCATTTAGATTTTTCATATGTGATGCAAAAGAAGATTCTTGGAGTTTAAAGATGTGTTATGATTGCCCATAACTAATGCAGTTAAAGATTTGTGTGCTTACAAAAGTAGTTGATGGTAGTACTAGTGATACTATCATATTGGAAAGGTTGCACCTACCGTTGGTAATATAGGACAAAGGATGTGTATTCTATCCAAGTCCTTATCTAGACCTTGTGATTTTATTTTTAAGAGTTACTTCCCTTAATAATGGCGAGGATAGTTTTTAACATATGAAATTGATGGTTAGAATTTGTGTTATGTGTTAAAGATCTCTGCATCACTTCAAGGGAGGTTTTAGTGGAAGACCTTCTTATTAGATAAGGGGAGGAAAGTTGGAAAGTTGAAGACCTTCTCATAAACTAGGGGGAGCAATTGATATGAAAATTTTCTTCTTGAAAGAAACTTGTGAAGTTAGAAGAAGAATCACAAATTTAGAGGACGATTATTGTGAATAAAATTAGTATTGGTTTTGTATTCTACTACTAGTATTAAGATTGTTTAATGCTGATAGTAATACTATTAGTATTGGTATTTATCAGGTAAATTTAGATAAAATGGACAGACAAATACTTAGTACTTGTTGTGATAATTAATGCAAGAGATAAAGACTGAAGACGTGTGTTATGTTAAAGATATCTTTATTGAAGTAAAGGTTGAAGGTTTGCTAGTTATCATAAGAAGATAATCTGTGTATATCTTCTTAGTTTACTTTATGCTTATCATGTAAAGGACTCCTTGTACTATAAAAGGAGGTCCTAGGTTTAGTTTGAGTGATATCATTCTCACGTATTCATTATTCGCTTTAAGGTTTTGTAACCCTGGTACTTTTACAAAGAGTACTCTTATTACTAATATTAAAGCTTTTGGTGAAATTTTTTTGTCACATACAAACTGTTTAATCTTCATAATATCAAAGAGTAGATTTCGCATACTCTTTGATAGTCGCTGAAAGTTTCTACGTACATTTAGTAGGACTTATTCTACTCAGTCTAGATCTACAAGCTAGATTTAACAAGTTTTTAAGGGATCAACAACTAAGATTTTACACTATAAAGAAAGGCAGGAAAATGGTTTAAACGCTAAAGCAGGAAAGAGAGCTTATTAAATTGTGGAAAAATAGAGAGATGGTGGAAAATTTAAAGAGCTGCAGGGTAAGTAAAACAATATCAGTTTTTGGAAGATATGTTCCAAAGTCTTAGACAGCGAAGATGTGAATGATCTTTAGGAGATTCTGAAAAGGAAATTTGGAAATGAAAATTCCTCAGTTAGTCAAGATTTGATGGAATTTTACTTATGAGAAATCATGAGAAGATGTATGAGGCTGATGAGAATAACAACATGTGGGGAAGACTAAACATAACATAAATGAAGCATTGACACTTGTATAATTATTCTGGGATATATCAGTTGGCTATGACAAATGTTTATAATTTTCTACTTATGGACAGAGTGTATCTATTTCTCGGAACACTCTTAAGAAGATGGTGAGATGTCAACTGAAGGTAGATATAGAAGATGAAGTTGCTACTGATTTTTTAAGTTTCTTCATACTCAGATTCAGAATTAATTCTACATTTTGATATTCCTAAATTTTATTCCAATTGTAGATTTATAAAGGTAAATCACAAGTTTAAGGGGGTTGTTTGGGGATAAAATTAGTGCTAGTTTATATTCTATTATCAGTATTAATACCCGTAGTGGTAGTTGTAGAAACTAGAAGGGCGGGGGGGGGGGGGGGGGGGGGGGGGGGGGTGGAATAGTTTCCCTAATTAAAATTATGTTCTTCATTAGAAGTGACTATTACTTGAAAAATTATTTCATAATAGTTAGGCCAAATTCTAATGTTTCAAAACATTTTCTATATCAAGTGATTATGATGATGAAGTGCTAAATGTAAAGACAAGTATAGGTAAAGACTAAGGAAATAAAGAACCTATGAAAAGACACCAAAGATTTATAATTGTTCGACAACGAAGCTCTCTCTTCGTTCCTACTCCACTCCTCGAGTACAACTTACTCGAGATTTCCACTATATCCACAAGCTCCCTTCTTGGCGGAGAAAACCTTACAACGTTGCTTACAATGAATACAGACACTAATCTAAATGTCGAGCTCTAATCCTAGCTAGAACCAATCCAATCTTCGTCGCCCATCTTCTTTACCGACACAAGGATAGGTTTTGAGTTCTAATCTTAGCTAGAACCTATATACACCCGTCGTCATCTTCTTTACTGACACAAGGCTATGTAACGAGTTCTAAACTTAGCTAAGACCAATCTACACACATCTCTCACACTTACATCACTTTCTAGTTAAGTGAGAACGCAAACACTCATACTACAATTACATCACTTTATAGCTTAGTGAGAACTTACGCACAACAACACACTAACAAGTACATCACTTTAGAGTTTGATGAGAACTAACACACAAGACTCATCCAAGTAGACACATATACCTTGGATTTGCACAATACTAATCCAAGTATACACATATACCTTGGATTTACGCAGGACTCACTTGAACAAATATAATGAACATGACTAGATCTAAAGAAAAAATAATCATCGTCAAGGCTTCATCTTTTGACACATCACAAGTGTGTGAGTGATCATCTCTTTGGGCATATGAAGAAGGGGATCAAGAGGATAATTAAGTAAACAAGTCTGCCTCTTTTCTCTTGATGGAATATCTCAATACCCGAGCTCTTGCTTTCCTTGTGTTCTTCACCTGCGCCCGCGAAGAAGTCGGTTTGAGAATCTCAAAACCTATTCTATGGCTTTGATCATACTTAACACATTACGTGATCATTAACTAATGATTGAAATATAGAAAAAAGAATTAGAAGGAGGAAGTTGTCCAAAAAGGTTCATTGGAAAATGAAAAACTGATCCACAATTTATAGGAGATAAGGTCCAACGACTACTCTAAGCGCGACTCAATAAATAGTCTGGCGGTTCCGTATCACCAAGGAACCGCATGCAACTATAATGCGTCGCGACATATAGAGTCCGCTCCATTTTGTTCTTTAACGGGGAAATTCTATATGGTGAAGTTTTACCTCAAAAAGATATCCTAAATTCAAATTTCTATTTTCTAATTAAATAAAACATTTAATTGAAAAGGTTTTACTAACCAATGCCCACGGGACAGAGGTTAGTGTGTATTAAATGAACACAAGATTTCCTAATTAGGATTAAAACGGATTAAATACACATTAAATATATTCATAAATTAATATATTTGAACATGCTTTTTAATGAAGTTAATATGTACTTACTACATTTATATGTTAATTTAAAAAATTTATGCTAATTTAATACACATTAACTTCTGCCGAGTTGATGGTTACATTTTTTGCATGCATTTAAATTGGTGATTAATTTTTTCTTATAAGAAAAGAGTATTTTGTTAGATGAGGGGATTTAAGTCAGACTAAATAAAAAATGTGTTTATTTTTTGCATGCATCTAAATTGTTGGTTACTTTTTGTCTTTTTCCTTTTTTTTCATTTTTCTCATTGTAACATATTTTTCATTTAATCCGAACTTCTAGCTCAATTTGTATCATATAAGATAAAATAGTTATACATATAACACAAGCCAAGTTATATAACTATCGTTCGTAAGTGACTCAGAACTTATCTCCACTGCATACTATTTTTTCTTTTTAAACTTAATATAACTTGCTAAAAAATTACATACACTTGCTTATTTGTGTTTGGTAATAATTAATATTTTTAGAACGACTAAAAGCCTTTAGTGTTAACCATTTAACAAAAATATTTCAACACTTGTTTCACAAAAGAAACATTTAACAATTTACTAATTTAATTTAATAATTTTTTTCTATATTTTATTGATATTAGTTTTGACAATTTTAAATTAGCATGTTCAAATGAGGTTAGTATAATGCCTTTATTTATTTATTAATTAGTATTATGCTTGTGTTTATATATGTTATTTTGTCACTAATAATTACAGTTAGTGATATGTGATCAAACAGTAAGGTGGTCAAAATAAACCGAGGAATCAACAAATCAAGCCGAACACCTTAATCTGAAACAAAAAAACTTAAAATTGAAGAAGTCGAAACCAAATCGACCCGTGAACAACCATATTAAACAGTATAACAATCAGCCTCTGTTAAGTGTTACTTCTTATTGTTTATGGTTTTTGCTAACACTTCTCCTATGTGCTACATTTTGCAAAACATAACCTTAATACATTCTAGACTTGATGAATTATTGTTTTATCAATTCTTAAAGAACACACAATATCTCAACTAGCATGTAAAGGGTGTTTTATGTTTGTTAAAAATGTTAGAATTTTTAACATTTCTTTTTTCACACATTTTTAGCAGGTCACGGGTTTAACAACCTCGTAAACGCGTTCGAGTCGTCGAGTCAAGTGATCGATCATGTGGTTAATACGGTCGAGTCATCGATTCACGAGTTCGACCATTATGTCAACCCGGTCGAGTCATCAAGTCACAGGGCCAGCCACAATATATTAACTTAGTCGAGTCACTAAGTCAAGAGAATCGGTCACTGATGGACCATCGAATCAATTAGCATATCACTAATTACTTGCAGATAAGCAGTTTGTGCAGATATACGCGAATACACGTCTAATATCATTTTTAAAGGCGCGTGGTTTATGTTACGTAAAACAAACGCTTTGCATCAAATATAGAAGCAGAATCACGATTTTACAAATATGCTTCTTTGCTGTTGTATACACTCACTTTATGTTTGTATTTAGTGTAACATAATTCTGGAATAAAACTAATTCTTTCATACAATTGATAGAAATGTTAATGAAATATCACACAACTTAACATTTGTGATGGCACGACAAAGAGCAAGACCGACATCTATGGCGTTGTTACTTTGCGCACCATTACTCAGATTAGGGGTGGCAATTCGTTTCGGGTTCGGGTTAGTGGGTTCGGGTTGTCAGGTTGGCGGGTCAGAAAATCCCAACCCAAACCTAACCCATTTAAATAATTGGGTCAGTTATGTTAACCCTAACCCGTTTACACATCACCCGAACCTAACCCATTTAACCCGTATATATATTTGCGTTGACGTTAAATATGTTACATAGGTTGAATAGGTTAAACGGGTTTATAAATTGATCTATTTAACAAGTTTTATATATAAAAGTAGGCACATTAGACGTGTTAAACATGTTAAATGTATTTATGTTCGGTATGTTTAACCTAGTAAACATGTATGATAAAATATTAATCATTTTTAATATAAGGAAAAACTCTTAAACGGGTTGTCAGGTCGACATGCTTAATTTTTTTCCAACCCAAACCTAACCTGTTTAATAAATGGGTCAGATAAGCCGACCCAAATCTGACCTAAGATTCAATATATTCAACCCGAACTTGTTAATTTTCATGTCGGTTTCAGGTCAGGTTTCGTGTCAGGTCTCAAATTGGCACCCCTAACTCAGATCATTCGGATCACGACAGTTTTCAGTGTTTTTCTAACTGTAACGATCGGCAAAGATAAAAAAAAATAATGAGCAATGACCAAAAAGTCAAAGAACTAGTTATCTTAACCAATTATAAAGGGCGGATGGCATTTTTTGAATATTGAAACTTTCCTTTGTTCTTTCTTTTGTAAGCTTCAACTGGTTTGACTTTATGCATCCCAAATCACTGCAACATTGAATTTGCAATTACGCATACATGCTTTCCAAAATGTATTTGAATTTGCAATTACGCATGCATGAATACTTTCTAAAATTATATTTTGGAAAGCATTTGACTTTACACATCCCAAATCACTGCAACACCTGTATTTGAAATTGCTAAATGATAATTTAGAAAGTATTTGACTTTACGCATGCATGAATATGTATGAAAACATAATATGCAATGTGTAGATGCAAAAGTCCGTTGGGCCACTAAGTGGGCCGAGAATGCCTCTGGGCCGTCTGGGTCTTCCTCACCACAAGCCTATAAGAAAGTAACACACGTTAGCTCGCCTCGGGTGGGGGGCCCGAGACCAACTCCGGTGTGAGAGTAAGAATCTGATTGAGTCGAATGACCAATAACATGCAGAGCCGAATGGCCACGTAGTGTGTGTAATAAATGTATGTGTGTGAATATGTGACTTACATTGAATGAGGGGTATTTATAGTGTTGAGAACACTGTAGTGGACTGTAGCTCCTCGGAGGTAGCACTCCTTGAGCCTTGTGACCTGACAGGCCAAGCTTTGGTCCAGCAGGGTATACGAGGCATTTGGATAAAAGGATGCGTCATTTGTTCTCGAGGGAATCTGTCCTGCTTTTGAGGTGTGCAGGTGGGTGAGCCTTTTATCCGAGCGTCAGGCGAGTGTCCATTGGATAATAGGGTGTGTCGTTCCTTCCCAATGCACTGACATCACTTTCGAGGATTCCCTCTAGACTTGCGCTTGGTAGGCGGGCCGGTCTGCTAGGCCGTACGGCCAATCTTATTTCTAGAAGATGACTTGGCACGTGGATATGGCCGAGCGTCCATATACGCGAACATGTCCCCCCAGTATTGGATTATCAATGTGAAGCGTTGGTGATTCAATACTTTAACCGTACTGCCGTCTCTTCCGTTTTCTCTTTTGTCTTGTACTCATAACTCATGAATATTTTATTTCTTTTCTCCCCCCTTTTTTTTGGTGCGTACCTACTCTCATAATTATCCTCAGTAAAAAATACTGGTAATTGCGCCTCATTTAATGCTTCTGCGCGCTTTGTCGGCCAGCTGGATGGCACTTATGCTTCATGTGGTCGAGGGGTGTGCCACGTGTTTTTACTGTTTGTTGAAACGACCCTTGGTCAGCCCCGGGGGTCTATAAATACCCCCATTTCTCTTCTCACTTCTTACCTTCTCTTTTTTTACCGTCGAGAGCCGTGAGGTACATCCCTTCTTTCCAGGTCTGTCTTTCTTTTTATTAGTTTTCTTTTCCTGTCTTTTCTTGGTCTTCCCCGGCCTGTCATTATGTCTTCCGACAGGTCTTATGAGCTTGGCCTCCCCAGCCAAGAACAGCGTGAGGCCATTAATGAGGCCCAAGTTATGCCTAAATTTGACATGCATCTTTATCATTCCGATTTGAATTCGGATCATGTGCGCCGCGTGGCTGAAGCTTACCACATTCCACCAGATCTGAATCCTTCTACTCCTTCTCGTAACTTTCGCATGAATGAACTTCCTTCTCACCTCATTGGTCCCTATGTTCACCACTTTTCTCAAGGTGGTCTTCGTATTCCTTTTTCTTCCTTCTTCCTCCGCGTCGTTGAACATTTTGGTGTACATATCTCACAGCTCGTTCCCATTGGTGTCAATAAAGCTACCCTTTTCGAGGTCTATTGTCGTGGTTTGGATGTCACTCCTACCGTGGCGTTGTTTCGTCTATTTTATAAACTTTGTAAGGTAGGTGATTGGTTCTCCTTTCAGAGTCGTGGCTCCAAAGCTTACCGTGCCTTCCTTAAAGATGGTCCTACAAGTTTGAAAGGTTGGAAAGGTCTCTTTTTCTTTGTCGATCGGAGGGCGGCTCCCATTGCTATGCCATGGAGACACCATGACTCCAGCGTGGCTGATCCCCTTCCTAAAGCTTTAGAATATGATCCCTCAGATGCCAAAAAACTCTGTGAATGTGCTATTCCCCTTCGTAGGCCATATCAAAGCCTCTTGTATGCTGGTCGTCTTACCCCTTTTTGGAAGTACTCAGGCTTTGATTGCGTACTCAGCGGTCCGGCCGGGGAAAGTAATGTCTCCCTCTTTTCTCTTGCTTGGTTCTTTATACTCTATACATTGTCTGACTTTCCCCCCTTTTTGCAGGTGTTACCATGTCTGAGTTCTTGAGGATTCCCCGTTTTGCTGGTGCGTCCATTCGTAAGGGTAACCCTTTGCCGCAAGGCACAGTTGTCCCTACCTACACTTGTTCCCCCTTGGCTAAGGATGCTCCTATCCCCACAAAGACCATTGCCATGGAGCAAGCTGAGACCGTTGATGCTAGGGTTGTTGTTGATCGCAAAAGGAAACAAAGGCGTGCCGTTGAGAAGGCCGCTCGTGAGGACGCAATGGCTGGTGGTTCCCATAGCGCTGGTACTAGGGCTACCCGGGCTACTACACATTCTAGGAAGTCGAAGAGAAAAGCTGATGGTGAGGGTTCCTCTCACAAAAAAAGGGAATCCTCCCATAAAAAGAGCAAAGCAACTAGGGCTTCCGTCGCTCCTCCTCCAGCGCCTACTAGTCCTGTTGAGGAAGATGGTGGTAGTAAGTCTCATCCTCCGACTCCTTCGGCCGAGAGGCCTAACGCCATGGAAGACCTCCGACAGCATACTGATGATGTCTTATCCCAACCGCAAGCTTCTGAAGGTGAGCCTCATGCGGAGGAGCATCCTCCCTCATCTGTTTCTCGCCCCCCATCTGTTGTTCCTAGTGGGCGTCATGTTTCTCTTGATGGTGAAAATCTTGCCTTTCCTGGAGGTTAGCTCTTTCTCTCTTTTTTTTGCACGTACTTTCCTCCCTCTTATGTTTTGTTGTTTTCCTTACTTAGGTGATGCTTCCAAACCCATTAACTTGGATGCTGATGTTACTCCTGACGAGGCTGAGAGTTCCTACCGTAAGGCCTCTCAATTTGTCTATTGCAGTTATTATTATTTGGTGCGCATATCCTTCCTCTTATGTTTACTTTGTCCTGGCAGGTGATCCTTACAAGCGTTTTGGCAAGCGGCCCTTCAATCCCCAGTGGGGAATTACTGAGTCTACTCGTGTGGACAAATCCAAGGACTGCCGTGACCTGCTTGCCAACCTCTTCACCCCTGCTGATCTTGTGTACTTTAATGAAGGCATTGACCATGAGGTAGCCATACGGTCCAACTGGCGTCGATTGGCTCAGAGCACCCAAATGCAGTCCAACGTTCTACTTCGATTCGGATCTTTGCTGGAAGAGCATAATGCTTGCGTGTCCTCCCAATCCGAGCTGGAAGCTTGTCGAAGGTCTCTTGATACTGCTAATGAGGAACTGCTAAAGAGCCGCCGAGACTATGACATGCTCCTTGGTGAATATGATCTCCTTATTTCTTCGGAGATGGACATGGCTGGACGCTTGGCCGTTCTTGAAAAGACACAGAAACTTCATGCAGAGGTCATTGCCACGAGGGACTCTAGGATCACTGCCTTGGAGAATGAGCTAAAAGTTGCAGAGAAAGATGCCCAAGGACTGAGAACTGACAATACCAAGTTGGCCGTTGATCTGGGCCGTGAGGCCACTCTGAGGAAGAACCTTGTGAAGGACCTCTTTCCCGTGTTTGTTCGACGCCTTCTAGCAAGCAAGGAGTATAAATCTGCACATGGGGATGTTTTCAGCCTTGCTATGTCCTTGGGCTTCATGCAGGTCGTGAGTCGCGGAAGGACTGAGGAGGAGATTGCTGCTGCTTTGGCGGAGGCATCCGGTGTTGACTCTTCTGTGACAGAGACCGGTTTAGTGCAGGCATTCGAGGCCCTATTCGTGAAGAGGTATCCCTTCGTGGAGAAGGTCTCTCGAGCATGTTTTAAGAGTCCAATGGAGCTTCAAAACATGATGCCAGATGGGGAGGTGACTCCCGGCCAAGGGCCTCTTTTGCAGGAATGCTCCTCCGCCCAGTGATTTGCTCTGAACTTTGTCTTAACATGTCTGTAATAACAATTTGATGGTCGTTGTCCTTAACTAGTTCATACACTTTGTAGTTTTGTATGTTTGGCCATCGTGCCACTTTATCTATGTTTCTTTAGTTGTCCTTCTATTTTTGGCCTTTCGTGTGTGGCCCTGATAGGTGTGAAAACATCCATCCTTTTACCACTTATTCCTTGCTAAAACAAGATCAAAACGCGTATTTAATATCATTTGTTTGGAATTATGCGTGGTTTTTGTGTTTATTGTGTTTTCAGAGCCAACCGGATGGATATTGGAGAAAACATGGGATTACACGGGTTTTATCGAAGAAAAAGACTTAAGACGAAGTCTATTGTCCAAGAGATGCAAAAGATTTGAAGTCACTGGGCCTATTTGAAGATTTATCGAAGAAAAGGACCAAAGACGGAAGATTTACACATGTCGAAGGAACTCAAGTCTATTAAACGAAGAAATTAAAAGACGAGATGAATTTAATCGTCGACAAATCCCGAATCAGAATAAAAAACGTCCACTTTTCCGAAAAGACGAGAAGACAAGAAGAAAGGGAGAAAGCCCACTTCACCAACCACCCACTAGCCTATAAATAGGACACACCCTCACACTTTTTGAGCTAGTTTTCAATTCCCAGTTTTCTTTCTTTTCTTTCGTAGGAAGCCAACACCATTAAGGTGTTGGTGATTTTTCATTCTTGTTAAATCTCTGATTTTGTAAGTGTTTAATCTTTCTTTTTGTTTACTTTACATTAATCTATCAATACAATCCTTCCATTAATCTTGTTCATCTTCATCTTTTTGGTTTAAAGCTTAAAGTTCTTATTTGGTTGATTTTGATCTTCAAAAGTTATTGGGTTTTGTGTTTTTTTTGTTGGGATTTGATGTTTATGGTTAGTAGTCGATTAGTGTTTAGTTTGGTTTAAATCTTTTGGTTAAATTTGGCTTGTTTGGATAAAAATCGTTTTACCCTGTTTTTTCTTCTTAACTATTCTTCGTTCCCCAGATTCCGAATCAAGTACTGTTAATCTTTTATTCCGCATCAAGCTTCTTCATCCGGAATATCCAATATCCCGGATCAACCTTCATATTTCGCATCAAACTCCTTCATCCGGAATATCCAATATTCCGGATCAGTGTCCTTCATCCGGAATAACCATTATTCCGGATCAACTTATTATTCCGCATCAATCATTTATTCCGCATGAGTTTATTATTCCGCATGAACCTTTTATTCCGCATGACCATTTATTCCGCATGAGTCTTTTATTTCGCATGAGTCTTTTATTCCGCATGAACCTTATATTCCAGATCAAAGATTATTCCGCATGAACCTATTATTCCGCATCAACCTATTATTCCGCATGAACCTTATATTCTGGATCAAAGATTATTCCGCATGAAACAAACATTTCGCATGAAGGATATTTATTCCGCATCAAGCTATTATTCCGGATCATCGACTATTCCGAATGAAGGCTGTTTTAATTATTCCGAATGAAGAGTGATATTCCGCATCAGTGATTTTCTGAGTTAAGGTTTTTATCTGTTTTATCTCAAGTAAAGTTTTATTTTTATTAATTTCTTTTAATTAATTGCTTTTTAGTTTATCTTTATTTACTTCATGCTCTTACCTTTTAGTAGCATAGAAAACCAACCTCCTATTTGTCACCAAGAACAACTATTCCACTTTGAGCTGTGATCAATTCGAGAAGATTCAGAGAGACTAAAATATTGAACCCCATAGCAAAACCATTGTATCAAATGGCGTCGCTGCCGGCTCTTCTCGTTAAGATTAACAGTTTCTTTTGAGAACTTGGATTTTGGGATCCGTTCGCCGTGAACGTTACTTTTTCATAAAAATTTTCAAAAACCCTAAAAAATATAAAATTTTCAAAAACGAAATCCAAAAAAAAATTTAAAAAACCATAAAAAACCAAAAATATTTCTTGTTTGTTTTGTTAGTTCTTTTGCAGGTGCATGCGTACACGATCAACGTCTTATCAAGAGCCCGCGCCTCTCGAAGACTTAGACATGGCCGGTGTACGCAACAACAACAATAACCCACCTCAAAACAATAACAACAACAATGAACCTCTACCGGACAATAGCCCGAAGATTGAACTTTTGCAAGCACATGTAGAGGGCAACAATGATCCAATTGTCATACCCGCGATTGCAGCCAACAACTTTGAGCTCAAATCCGGCTTTATTCAGATAGTCTCTGCTCAACCATTCTTGGGGCGTACCATTGATGATCCTCATGACCACATCAAAAATTTCCTGCAACTCACGAATACGGTCAAATTCAATGGTGTTCCACAAGAGGTAATCCGTTTACAACTTTTTTCTTTCTCCTTAGAGGGACAAGCCCGACATTGGCTTGCAAAGGAACCGCCACAAAGTATTCTGACGTGGACGGATTTGGAGACCATGTTCATAAACTACTTTTTCCCACCCTCTCGTACTACCGCTTTGCGGAATGAAATCATTAATTTTGAACAAAAGTACGATGAGTCTCTTAGTGAATCTTGGGAACGTTTTAAATACCTTTAAGAAAGTGCCCACAACATGGTTTTACCAAAGTGCACCAAATTAATACTTTTTATAATGGTTTAAGCATGAATGACCAAGATTCACTAAACAGTGCCTCGGGGGGTAATATTTTGGTTAAGACTTCTAATGCCGCTTGGTATATTATCGAGAATAAGTCTAGAGTGCAAACCAAGAGTGTGCGGACCAATGCCGCTAGTGCTAGTACTAGTGACAACGACAAGAGACTTGAAAAAACCACTACGCTTCTTGAATCGCTTGCTACCCAAACCGCTAGCAACACCAACAGCATCAACGCTAAAAACGCTCAAGTCAATGCTGTCATCCAACCATGTGAAATATGCGGGGGTCCTCACTCTTACACCACTTGTACCACCACCCAAGACTATCCTTCTGAGAATGTTAATGCAGCATACGGTACCTATCCTCCGGCCGCTTATCAAGCTCGTTCTCAAGGAGACCGCAACTTGCTTAGCTACCGCTCAAACAACTTTCTCTCACCGCCCGGTTTTCCTCCTAACAACCCAAACCAACAACAAAACCTCAATCGCCCTCCTCAACAACAACCTCGTGCACCATACCAACCACCTCAAAGACAACCATATCCACCTCAAAGAAACAACCAAGTTTACCAACAACCTGCTTATCAACCACCCTCCTACAATCCTTCTCCCAACCAACCCACCGCATTACACCAAGATGTTGAAACCTACATGAGGACCAATGATGTGATCGTGGAAAATCTTCAGCGGGAAGTGCTCAACTTGAAAGCAGACATGGTGAAACATGGGAACAATCTTTGAGCTGATATGCGAAACACTTTGGCAAGTCAAACGAATGACTTAAGGAACATGATGGCTTGTTTCGTCCAAGGTAATCAATCCTCTTCTTCGGGTACTCTTCCGAGTAACACCGTTGCGAATCCAAGAGGGGAGATGAAAGCAATCACCACTCGCAGTGGCAAAGGTACCAAGGAACCCGAGCTTCCTATACCTCCACCGGTGATTGTGACTAAGGAAAACGAGTCACCTACTCATATTCCTCATCCTTCTACTTCCTCAATTCCTCCACCTCTTACTTCTACCCCTCCTCCACCCAAGGATGTGAGTGATCCTACTATTCCAAAGCCTTCCTCTTCTTCCGATATACCTTATCCTTCAAGGTTGAGGAAAGAGAAGCTCAAAAGCAAGGACGATATTCAAGTTTCGAACTTTCTCAAAATGTTTAAACAATTGAATTTCAACATCTCCTTCGCTGAGGCTCTCGCTCACATGCCCAAATATGCGAAAATGTTCAAAGATCTTCTTAGCGACAAGGAGAAGCTTCTTGATATTGCTAATACCCAACTTAATGAGAATTGCTCCGCAGTGCTCTTAAGGAAATTGCCAACCAAGCTTGGTGATCCGGGTTGCTTCTTAATCCCTTGCAACTTCCCGGGAGTAGAGAATTGCATGGCCCTAGCCGATCTAGGTGCCAGTATTAACTTAATGCCTTTAAGTGTTTGGAAGCAATTATCTCTCCCTGAGCTAGTCCCCACCAAAATGACTTTGGAATTAGCTAACCGTACGGTTGCTTATCCAGTGGGGATAGCCGAAGACGTTTTTGTAGGAGTCGACAAATTCACTTTTCCTGCCGATTTCGTCGTGGTCGACTACGATATGAACCCTCGTGTGCCATTAATCGTTGGACGTCCATTCTTGAGGACCGGTCGCACTCTCATCGATGTAGAAGCGGGTGAGCTTATCATGAGAGTGGGTGACGATAAAATCGTCTTCAATATGGGAAAGCTTTCTAAACAGCCTTATTCATACGAGAGTGTTAATTGTATCGACGTTCTTGATGAGGCTTGTGAAGAACACTTTAAAGATGCTTGTAAAAGTATTCCTACCTCTCCTCCCAATGTTGAGACCGCTTCCTCTATTGATTCATCACTGTCTCTAATTGGAGAAAGTGATTTCCTTTGGAAAGATTTGGAAGCCACCATGGGAGATGTGAACTTAGAACATGACGATTCTCCCACCGATTGGGATGAAGACATTCGTCTCATTGAGAACCTTCTCAAAGAAGACAATATTTCTCCACCATCTCCCAAGGCTACTGCTATCGATGAATCGACTTTGAATACGCCTCTCATCGAAAATCCTCCGGATTTAGAACTTAAGGAGTTGCCGTCCCATCTCGAGTATGTGTTCCTTGAAGAAAAGAAGAAGTCGCCCGTCATTATCGCGAAGGACTTGAAAGAAGAAGAAAAATCTCGCCTCATCGTCGTGCTTAAAGATCATAAGAAGGCAATTGCTTGGAAAATTTCCGATATCCACGGAATTGATCCAAACTTTTGTACTCACAAGATTCTCATGGAAGATGACTTTAAACCCGCAATCCAGAGCCAAAGAAGGGTTAATCCTCGCATTCATGACGTCATCAAACAAGAGGTTATCAAACTTCTTGATGCCGACTTGATTTACCATATTTCGGATTCGCCATGGGTAAGTCCCGTCCATTGTGTGCCCAAGAAGGGCGGAATAACCGTTGTTCCCAATGAACACAACAAGTTGATTCCCACTCGTCTCGTTACTGGGTGGAGAGTTTGTATCGACTATCGCAAGCTCAATGATGCCACGAGAAAAGATCACTTTCCTCTTCCTTTCATGGATCAAATGCTCGCGCGTCTAGCGGGTAATGACTATTACTGCTTCTTAGACGGTTTCTCCGGGTATTTTCAAATTCCCATCGATCCCAAAGACCAAGAAAAGACTACATTCACTTGTCCCTACGGAACATTTGCTTACAAACGTATGCCTTTTGGTTTATGCAATGCTCCTGGGACGTTCCAAAGGTGTATGATGGCTATCTTCCATGACATGGTTGAAGAAACTATGGAAGTATTCATGGATGATTTCTCGGTTTATGGTGATTCATTCTCTGCTTGCCTTGCCAATTTAGAACGTATGCTTAAGCGGTGTGAAGACACTCGCCTTGTTCTTAATTGGGAAAAATGCCATTTCATGGTAAAAGAGAGCATCGTGCTAGGACACAAAATTTCCAAAGCCGGTCTCGAAGTGGACCGTGCTAAAGTCGATGTAATTGCTAAATTGCCTCCACCTTCAACCGTGAAGGGTGTGCGAAGTTTCCTTGGTCATGCGGGCTTCTACCGTCGTTTCATCAAAGATTTTTCTAAAATCGCTCGCCCGATGACCCACCTCTTGGAAAAAGATACTCCTTTTATCTTTTCCAACAAGTGTCTTGAAGCCTTCAACCTTCTTAAGGATAAGCTAACTAAGGCACCGGTCTTGGTTACCCCTAATTGGGAGCTGCCTTTCGAGTTGATGTGCGATGCTAGCGACTTTGCAATTGGAGCGGTTTTGGGCCAACGAGTGAACAAACACTTCCAACCAATCCATTACGCTAGCAAGACAAGGACGGGGGCTCAATTGCATTACACGACAACCGAAAAAGAGCTTTTAGCTGTTGTCTATGCTTTTGAAAAGTTCCGCCCCTATCTTGTCCTTTCCACCACAATCGTTTACACCGATCATTCCGCGTTGAAGTACTTGTTAACTAAACAAGATTCCAAACCAAGACTTCATCTCTGGGTTTTGCTACTTCAAGAATTTAAAATCGAAATTCGTGATAAGAAGGGAGCTGAAAACCTAGCCGCGGATCATCTCAACAGACTTGAGGATCCTTTCCAAGGGGATCATCCGAACAAAGAGATCAATGACTCTTTTCCCCTGGAGACCTTAATGTCTATCAACTCGAGTAATGATGAAGCCCCGTGGTTTGCGGACATTGCAAACTACTTGGCGGGTGGAATTCTCATTGACGGGTTAACATCCCAACAAAAGAAGAAGTTCTTCAAAGACATTAAGACTTACTTTTGGGATGACCCGTATCTATTTAAACAATGTGCTGATGGACCGGCAGCTTTAGACATTCTCGAAGCTTGCCACAAAGGACCCACCGGTGGTCACTTTAGTCCCAACTACACCGCCAAAAAAGTGTTTGACTCGGGATTTTATTGGCCCACCATTTATCATGATGCTCACGAGATGGTTAAACATTGTGATGCTTGCCAAAAACAAGGCAAGATCACACATAAAGATGAGATGCCTCAAAATTTCATACAAGAATGTGAAATCTTTGATGTTTGGGGTATCGACTTTATGGGGCCATTCCCTTCATCTAAAGGAAACAAATACATCCTTGTAGTCGTTGACTACGTTTCTAAATGGGTTGAAACCAAAGCTTTACCCACTAATGACGCAAGGGTGGTTTGTAACTTTTTGAAATCGATGTTCGCTAGATTCGGTGTGCCTCGTGCCATTATTAGTGATCGCGGGACTCATTTTTGCAATGACCAATTCGCAAGAGTCATGGCTAAGTATGGTGTAAATCATCGTTTCTCCACCGCCTACCACCCACAAACTAATGGCCAGGCTGAAATCTCTAACCGAGGATTAAAGCGAATTCTTGAAAGAACTGTGGGAGAGCATCGTGCCTCATAGGCCGATAAACTTGATGATGCTTTGTGGGCTTTTCGTACCACATACAAGACTCCGATTGGTTGTACACCATATCATCTCGTGTACGGGAAAGCATGCCACCTCCCCATTGAGTTGGAGCACAAGGCTTACTGGGCCTTGAAGTGGGCTAATTTCGATATCAACAAAGCCGGTGACCTACGCAAGATCCAACTAAATGAGCTCAATGAACTCCGGAATGAGGCTTATGAAATATCTTTGATCTATAAGGAAAGGACTAAGCTCATTCACGACTCTAAGATTAAAAACCGAGAGTTCCAAGTTGGAGAAAAAGTTTTACTCTTTAACTCTCGGTTGAAAATCTTTTCGGGCAAGCTGAAATCTCGTTGGTCCGGCCCATTCACCATTGCCCAAATTTTTCCATATGGCACTCTCGAGCTCGCTCAACCTAATGGACCTAATTTTAAGGTGAATGGCCAACGAGTGAAGTTGTACTTTGGTGAGGACATCTCTCATGAGATGATTCCATCCCTCACCACGTTCCCCATGAACTAATTTTGGGTCGAGTCAGGCTCGTGACTCGGTTATCAAAAACAAGCGCTCCTCGGGAGGCAGCCCGAGTATCTATCCTTTTCCGTTTTAACCTCCTAAGTGTAGGGGGACCTCTATAGGTTTTTTGTGTTTGTGTGGTGATGTGATTACAGGGATAAGTGCACTCTTGGAATCTCTGAAGAACCGTGCTCCCGTGTTATCCAAAATCTGGTTCTATCTCTCAACTATCGTGATTCAGTTTTCTTCATACTCACATTTGAAATTGATCACTTTAGTCGTCTCTTCCTTAACTTGATTTAACCAACGTGCATAATGTCATATGTGCAGGGGAGACTTTTCCCACATGCTTAAACATTGAGGACAATGTTTATCTTAAGTGTAGGGGGGACTTCTATCGAAGTTTTAAGTGGACTCTTCCATTAAAATGCCTTCATTTAACCGGAAAATCATCTTTTTCAACATTTTTCAATTTTTTTATTAACTTTGGCCACATAGTCGTAATTTTTAAATTTTTATCGTTGATTTCATATGTATATATCCCGCAATAAAGTCAAAAATATTAATAAAGTGGTGTAGCTAGTTTTGAAATCTTTGACATATTAGGCCCGTTGCGATTATTTTGACTCAATCCGAATAGACTTATCCAAGTTTATTCTAGCTAGTATCCTTAACCATGTAGAACTTAATTGGTTTATTAGGCTAAGCATCCACGAGTCTCATTACTTGAGATTTTGAATTGTGGAGAACGAGAAATGATAGAGTCAATTATAAGTCGGTATTCTTGCACAAGCACACTTGGTGTGATTATCTGCCTATTCTCCCATCACTTGCTAATAATTTATCTGCAATAAGTAAGGTCGTACGATTTGAAAAGTTACTTAGCTTCTAGCCCAAGATCGTTTAAAAGTTGCTCGGTAATGATAAGAGTTCATAGCCAAGGCATAACTTATGAAGCGAGGCGCGAAGATTGGCGAGTCCGAAAAGGCCCTAACAAGGCATGAGGATTCAATCTTATTGCTAAAGATCCAAGGTGATGTGAAAGGTATTATTCCCAAAGTCAATATGAAGGATCAAGAATCACGACGAAAAGCAATCAACTCCCATAAAGATCATGGAGAAGTCTATCCGAAAAGACCTAACAAGGTATGAGGATAAATAGATCTAAGTCCGAAAAGAAGGCGGATCGTTGTATCTCAAAATTCCAATTAGCGATTGAAGAAATAATCATGAAGTCGTGGTCAACAAAGTTGGAGTATCCCTCAAAAGTCTCCAAGTGAAGAAACTCTATTAACGAAGAGAAGACCATTATCTCAAGAACGTCTCTCAAGATATGAAGTATGAAGTACATGCCAAATATCGGCCTGAGAAAGGTCTCAAATCGTGAAGCGAGTTATGCCAAGATATGAACTTTTTGATATCCCGAGAAGCAGTTTTAAGAGATTTTGTCCTTTAGCTAACTATTGATCAAATCGTCCTACTTTGCTTTCAGCCTAAATAAACTATCGAAATAAGTCCAAAAATGCATCTTCATGATCATTCTAAGACAAAAATAAAATATAAGAGATACACCTAGGAATAAGGGTGTTTAAGCATATAATTAAGCCATGTGTGTAAGTGTTTGATTTGCTAACTTATAATAACAATGATCTCGTTTTTAAGCTTAGTTTGGGGAACGTGAAACTTGAGGGTGATAAATCTTCACAGCACCAAAGCCCTAATGTAAGTCCTTGATCTCTTTGCAAGTTATTTCCATATAGCTATTTTCAAGTGAAAATGGTTTTCTATCCTTTTGTTTACTTTAAAGTTTCAATTTCCCTTAGTACTTTAATTTTTGTTTAGTAGTATTTTAATAAGGCCAAGGTTGATTGATTATGAGAAAAGTGTAAATTTGCTTTATCACTAAGCATTGCATGAGGGCATGGCAACGGTTAAGTGTAGGGGATTTGATAGGTGTGAAAACACCCATCCTTTTACCACTTATTCCTTGCTAAAACAAGACCAAAACGCGTATTTAATATCATTTGTTTGGAATTATGCGTGGTTTTTGTGTTTATTGTGTTTTCAGAGCCAACCGGATGGATATTGGAGAAAACATGGGATTGCACGGGTTTTATCGAAGAAAAAGACTCAAGACGAAGTCTATTGTCCAAGAGATGCAAAAGATTTGAAGTCACTGGGCCTATTTGAAGATTTATCGAAGAAAAGGACCAAAGACGGAAGATTTACACATGTCGAAGGAACTCAAGTCTATTAAACGAAGAAATTAAAAGACGAGTTGAATTTAATCGTCGACAAATCCCGAATCAGAATAAAAAACGTCCACTTTTCTGAAAAGACGAGAAGACAAGAAGAAAGGGAGAAAGCCCACTTCACCAACCACCCACTAGCCTATAAATAGGACACACCCTCACACTTTTTGAGCTAGTTTTCAATTCCCAGTTTTCTTTCTTTTCTATCGTAGGAAGCCAACACCATTAAGGTGTTGGTGATTTTTCATTCTTGTTAAATCTCTGATTTTGTAAGTGTTTAATCTTTCCTTTTGTTTACTTTACATTAATCTATCAATACAATCCTTCCATTAATCTTGTTCATCTTCATCTTTTTGGTTTAAAGCTTAAAGTTCTTATTTGGTTGATTTTGATCTTCAAAAGTTATTGGGTTTTGTGTTTTTATTGTTGGGATTTGATGTTTATGGTTAGTAGATGATTAGTGTTTAGTTTGGTTTAAATCTTTTGGTTAAATTTGGCTTGTTTGGATTAAAATCGTTTTACCCTGTTTTTTCTGCTTAACTGTTCTTCGTTCCCCAGATTCCGAATCAAGTACTGTTAATCTTTTATTTTGCATCAAGCTTCTTCATCCGGAATACCCAATATTTCGGATCAACCTTCATATTCCGCATCAAACTCCTTCATCCGGAATATCTAATATTCCGGATCAGTGTCCTTCATCCGGAATAACCATTATTCTGGATCAACTTATTATTCCGCATCAATCATTTATTCCGCATGAGTTTATTATTCCGCATGAACCTTTTATTCCGCATGACCATTTATTCCGAATGAGTCTATTATTCTGCATGAGTCTTTTATTCCGCATGAACCTTATATTCTGGATCAAAGATTATTCCGCATGAACCTATTATTCCGCATCAACCTATTATTCCACATGAAGGATATTTATTCCGCATCAAGCTCTTATTCCGGATCATCGAGTATTCCGAATGAAGGCTGTTTTAATTATTCCGAATGAAGAGTGATATTCCGCATCAGTGATTTTCTGAGTTAAGGTTTTTATCTGTTTTATCTCAAGTAAAGTTTTATTTTTATTAATTGCTTTTAATTAATTGCTTTTTAGTTTATCTTTATTTACTTCACGCTCTTACCTTTTAGTAGCATAGAAAACCAACCTCCTATTTGTCACCAAGAACAACTATTCCACTTTGAGTTGTGATCAATTCGAGAAGATTCCGAGAGACTAAAATATTGAACCCCATAGCAAAACCATTGTATCAGACCCCATAGGTATTTCGATTTGTATGTGTCTTTACTTCTAGGAGTGAACCTTGGCTACATAGATCGGCCGGGAGGAATCACCTACCCTCTGGGGCCACTTGGATATTTATTCAACTCCTGATTTTGGTTGGGGAATATTGACTACATATATCGAGTGCAGGGATCTAAGTTCCACTCGAAGCCACTTAACCTTTTATTCCCCTTCCATAGACATCGACCATATTTATCGATATTGGAGGTTGCGAGCCTTCCGTCGAGGTCGCTTTTACTTTGGCTATTTTGTTAGATATCGATCACGTTAGGATCGATTTTTGTTTATCTACGAACATGGGTTACTTAGAACCATTCATGTGTTTGTTCTTTTACAAAGGGTGGTTATAAACACTGGCCACACGTTCCTACCACAGGTGATTGACCTTTCGGAGGGGGCCACTTTTTTCTTATGTTTACACTCCTTTTCCATATATATGGAAAATTGATATTCCTCAGCCGGGAGATAGCTTTAATTAACTTCATCATTAACGTGTTACAATGATAAGATAAGTTTAAACGTTAGGCTAGATGTGGCATTCCCTTAGGTTAATTGTGTGCCAGGTGCGTGGTACTGCCTTGCCATTTACTTTTTCCAATTTATATGAGCCGTTCATGTGGCCTCTGTCACCTTGTAAGGACCTTCTCATGTTGGACTCAGCTTTTCGGGTTTTTCCACGCGACTGGCCTCGTTTCTTCTGTAGACGTAGCTCCCCACCTTGAAAGACTTGGCCCTGACCCGCTTATTGTAATACAGCTCCATTTTTTTCTTCTATTTGGCCTCCCGGATGGCTGCGGCCTCCCTTCTTTCTTGCAACAGGTCTAAGTTGAGTTTGAGCTCTTCATCGTTGACTTCTTCATCCTTGATCATAAGCGTCCTATGGGTTGGCATTCCTATCTCCGCAGGGATTACGGACTCACTTCCATATGTTAGGCTAAATGGCGTCTCTCCATTGCTTATTTTCAATGAGGTTCTGTGTGTCCAGAGTACATTTGGAAGCTCGTCTGCCCACCTAGTTCGATCACGGCCTAGCCTTGTCTTTAGCCCTTCCATTAGTGACTTGTTTGCCCTTTCCACGAGGCCATTGGCCTGTGGGTGTGCAACTGCCATGTTTATTTGCTTAATGTTGAGTTTTTTGCACCATGTCTTGAATGGGTCGTTCACAAAGTTAGTCCCATTTTCAGTCACTATCACATGGGGTAGGCCAAATCTACAGACAATGTTATCCCACACAAATTTTATCACGTCCTTGCCTTTTACGTTGGCCAAGGGCTTTGCTTCCAACCACTTAGTCAAATAATCAATTGCCACAATGATGTACCTGACCTTACCCGATGCCGCGGGAAATGGACCCAACACGTCCATGCCCCATTGGAAGAATGGCCATGGGCCATGATTGATGTCATTAGTGTCTTGGGCATCTTGGGTACTGGTGAGTGAATCTGGCACGCATCACATTTTTTTGTTTCCTCCCTCACGTCACGGTGCATCGTGGGCCAATAGTATCCCTGCCTAAGTTCCTTGGCTACCACTGATCTTGTCTTCTGGTGCATGCAACAAGCTCCTCGGTGTATCTCCCGGATCACATAGTTGGCTTGGAGTGGTCCTACGCATCGTAACATTGGCATCAAGTAAGATTTCTTGAAGAGTACCCCTCCTTCCATCACATACTGGTTGATCTTCATCCGAAGGGCACGTGCTTCATTGTGGTCCTACGGCCATATCCCTTGCTCCAAGCACCTTATGATGGGTGTCATCCAATTATCTTCCTCCTCTTCCAAAATGGAATTTACTTCTTCCCTATCTGTTGAGGGTTTGTCTAGCACCTCCACCAATACTTCTTTTGTCAAATGATTAAATGCCACTGAGGCCAGCTTGCTTAGCACGTCAGCCTTACTCAAGTATTTGATCATGCTCTCGTTGGCAGCCACGAAATCCCCATTGATTTGACTGGTTACCATTTTCGAGTCCACCTTCACCGCCAAATGTTCTACCCCCATCTCTTCTGCTATTCTTAGGCCAGCTAGCGAGGCCTCGTATTCTGACTCATTGTTTGTGCTGTCAAAGTTCAACCTCAAAGCATACGTGTATTCCATGCTGTTGGGGCTGATCAATACTAAACATGCGCCTGAGCCTTTCGGGTTGGATGCTCCGTCCGTATATAGCACCCATTCCTCCTCTTTATCGACATTTTCTTCCTCGGAAACATGTGTCTCCAGGTCCTTTGAAGTGTCTGTTCCTACTGGCACTTCATTCAGAAAATCCGCTAGCACTTAACCCTTTATAGTGCTTCTTGGTTCATAGGTAATGTCGTATGTCCCCAACTCTATGGCATACTTTGTAAGCTTTCCTGATGCTTCGACCTTGTTCAGGATTTGCCTTATGGGTTGATCTGTGATGACCTTGATTGGGTGTCCTTCGAAGTACCGCCTTAGCCTCCTTGATGTGCTCAAGAGGGCCAGGGCCAGCTTCTCCAAAGGGGCATAGTTTCTTTCTGCTTCATGTAGCGTTCGGATGACATAGCGGACTGGCCGTTGGATCCCATTTCTTTCTGCTAACAATACTGCGCTGATTCCTCCTTTCGTTGATGTCAGATATAAGGAAAGTGTTGCTTTGGACCTGGGTGTGGTGAGTGATGGTAGCTCTATCACCATTCTCTTCATTTGTTGGAAAGCCTCCTCCGCTTCTTCCGTCCATCTGTACTCTTCTTTGTTGGCCTTAGTTATATTTTTCCAAGTGTCAAAGAAAGGTAATGACCTTTCGGTAGATTTTAAGAGGAAATGGTTAACCGCGGCCAACTTCCCTGCTAAGCTTTGCATTTCGTTCCATGTTTTGTGTGATTGCATATCTGTGACGTCCTTGATCTTGGCTGGGTTGGCTCTTATCCCTTCCGACGTCACCATGTACCCTAAAAACTTGCCCTCCTCAACTCCAAAAGAGCATTTCTTTGGATTAAGCTTCATGTTTATCTTTCGTAAGTTGTCGAACGTTTTGGCTATGTCTGCCAGCATTTCTTTCTCAGTCTTGCTTTTTATGACCATGTCGTCCACATATGCCTCCAGGTTTCGTCCAATCTGCGACTCGAACGCTGTGTCCACTAACCTTTGGTAAGTGGCTCCTGTGTTTTTTAGGCCGAAGGGCATTTTGGTGTAGCAATACGTCCCCTGATCGGTGTAAAAGGCTGTCTTTTCTTCGTCCTCTTGGGACATTTGCACTTGGTGGTAGCCCTTGTAGGCGTCTAAAAAGCTTTTGTACTTGTATCCCATGACAACTTCTATTTTGGCATCAATCTCTGGTAGAGGATAATAGTCCTTTGGACATGCAGAATTCAAATTTTTGAAATCTATGCACATCCTCCATGCTCCATCTACTTTTTTTGACCAACACCGTGTTGAATATCCACGTAGGATACCTAACTGGCCTCACGATCCCTGCTTTTACCCACTCTTCCACTTCCTTGGCCACAACTTCGCTTTTTTCAGCAGATAGTACCCTCCGTTTCTGGCTCACCGGCGCTACCGACGGATTCACATTGAGCTTGTGTTGGGCGATCCTTCTTGGTAATCCGGTCATGTCTTGCGGCTCCCATGCGAAGACATCTAAGTTGTTCTTTAGCAATTGTTTTAACTGCCCTGAACCTTCTTTTGACAAGTTTCCCCCAATCGTGACCAGTTGGTCGGGGAAGGCCGGGTTGATCATTACCTCCTCTGTTAGGTTGACGGCTTGGTGTTCTCCCTTCTCCGGCTCTTCCTTTGCCATTTTCCTATTTCCTATCTCTCTGCATTCATTAATAATTGAAGATGACGTAACGAGAGTTGCAATACCTCGAGGTGTTGGGATTTCATCATGGCATGGATGGTAGATGGGATGGCCCTTAGCCTCCTTATCCCCGGTCTTCCTAGGATGATATTATATGGGGAAGGGGCGGGTATGACGGTGAATCTCATCATGGCCCTTCGGAATAACCCTCCGTCCCCGAAGCACACCTCCAGCTCTATCTTTCCCAAAGGCTTCACACTTTCCCCCGAAAATCCTGACACTGTGCTGTGCGTCTTAGTCATCCTAGCTTGTATGCTTGGGTGAAGGCTGTTGAAACAATGCTCGTACATTATCTCCACGGACGCACCGCCGTCCACATGTACCCTTCTTACCAAGTATCCTTCGACCTCGGCCTCTATCACAATCGCTTCTTCTGACAGATCCTCGTCTGGGCATGGTGGGAACATTATCGGGACGTTCATCCAGTCCTCGTTGACCCATCTCGACTTCCTCTTTCGATTATCACTATGTCCCGACACCATGTTTATCACTTTGGCCTTTTGAGGGTGGCCCTTCTTGCCGCCCTTTCCTTTCTGCCTCACGTCTTTAATCAAGTGGTTGAGCTTCCCGGACTCCAAGGCGGCCTCCAACTGTCTCCTCAGCTGGAAGCAGTCATTCGTATAGTGCCCTTTCGCACAATGATAGTCAAAATATCTATCCATGTTCTCCTTTTTTGGTGTTCCTACCAAGGGAGGTGGAGCCGAAAGGTTTAGCTGGTGCTCTGCTGCCAAAATTTCCTTCGGTGAGCTGGACAAGTCTTCTAGGGTGAATATTCGATTCACCTCTTGTGGGCACTGCGGGTGACGGTAAGGCAAGGTATAGGGTTGGGTGTAAGGGGTTCTGTTTTGATAGGCCCCTCGACCTCCCCCTCTTCTTCCTCCAAAACCCTTTTTCTGGGCACGGTCATACCTCTGGCCTCCCGTTGGGGAACTGTCCCCCCAGATATACTCTCCCCTAGGCAGCTCAGCATCCTTAAATGCTGTTTCAGCACGGACAAAGTCGTCCACATGCTTCAGCATCTCATCCACCGTCTTTGGTATGCTTTCAGCAAACCGCTTGGCCAAACCAGGACATTTGTGTGAACCCATAAATGAAGAGATCCTCATGAGGTCAGGCACATTAGGGATGGAATTGGATTCACTTACCCACGTTTCTTTGAACATCGGCAGGCTCTCGTTGGCCTTTCGGATGATCTTTGTGATCTCAGTGGGGTCCTTCGCACACGCCTTCAGCATTCCAAACCGTGTGAGGAACTTGGCTTCCAAATCATCCAAATCATCTATGCTTCCTGACGGCAACTCATCGAACCAAGCTCTGGCCTTATCGTCTAGTGTTTGTTGGAACATTCGGCACCATACAAGCATGGGCCATTCCCCTGGTTCCCCATACCTTTAAAATGGTTGATGTGATCAGCCAGATCTCCCGTCCCCGCGTAAATCCTAACGTTGGCCGGTATCATATGGCTAGGGGCTGAGTATTCAATGATCCTTCGGCTAAGGGGGCATTTGGCCAGTGACTTGAAAGGTTTTCCCAAATCATCATCTGCCACCTTCTTCCCCTTGCTTTTCTCTCCTTCGCCTTGGCTTTACTTCTTCTTTCCCTTATCTCCTGAATGTTCTTCCCCTTCGTCAAAACTGATTAGCCTTGGCTTGATGTAGTCTCGGTTGCTTTTGTCTTTTATTAATTCTTTTAGGGCCGAAAGGTGACCCTCAATGATTTCTTCATTCGTGAGGCTGTTGTGGTTGTCATTATGAATTTCAATTTTCGGTGATGTTGGGGTAGGACCCGCCATTCTTTAGCTACTTGGTAGATCGAATTTAGTGTCCCATGGATGGCGCCATTTTGTAGATGCAAAAGTCCGCTGGGCCACTAAGTGGGCCGAGAATGCCTCTGGGCCGTCTGGGTCTTCCTCTCCACAAGCCTATAAGAAAGTAACACACGTTAGCTCGCCTCGGGTGGGGGGCCCGAGACCAACTCTGATGTGAGAGTAAGAATCTGATTGAGCCGAATGGCCAATAACATGTAGAGCCGAATGGCCACGTAGTGTGTGTAATAAATGTATGTGTGTGAATATGTGACTTACATTGAATGAGGGGTATTTATAGTGTTGAGAACACTGTAGTGGACTGTCGCTCCTCGGAGGTAGCACTCCTTGAGCCTTGTGACCTGACAGGCCAAGGTTTGGTCCAGCAGGCTATGCGAGGCATTTGGATAAAAGGGTGCGTCGTTTGTTCCCGAGGGAATCTGCCCTGCTTTTGAGGTGTGCAGGTGGGTGAGCCTTCTATCCGAGCGCCAGGCGAGTGTCCATTGGATAATAGGGTGTGCTGTTCCTTCCCAATGCACTGACATCACTTTCGAGGATTCCCTCTAGACTTGCGCTTGGTAGGTGGGCCGGTCTGCCAGGTCGTACGGCCAATCTTGTTTCTAGAAGATGACTTGGCACGTGGATATGGCCGAGCGGCCATATACGGAAACACAATGTAACTGGTAACTATTTGCATTCTATACGCATGCATGAATATGGTAAATATACGCATTCTATACATGGAAATGATATTGTAACGCCATCCCTATAACTATATAAGAATGACACACTCCTATGTCTCATTCATATCACCAAATTCGTATATCACTTGTATCCTAAACAATGTCAAATATTCCCGACGGTAACAATCACGATAACAATCACGATGTTACTCAGGTTAGTGTTCTTCGTTTCATTTTGTTGGTAAAAACTTTTATTCTAATCTTCGTTTCGTTTTGTTTTTTGTTTAGGTTGTTCCCCCTCCTCCTGCTAACCGTGAAAACATAATATCCATCATTTCCAGATTGGGTTTGTTGACCCAAGTGAGTATCCCAGGTTTCAAAACTACAGTCTATGTAGAAATGATTGGGTGATACTGTTTAATAGTAAAACAGTTATCAATGAGCTTTTTTTGCTGAAGAAACCGGCTTTAAGGTCAATGGGTGGATACCTTCCATTCGGGCTCTTCTTGGTGACACGACACCAGCCAAAATGTTGATCGGTAAACATAATTTACTAATAATAATATATCTATACAAGTTAACTAATATGATATATTCATAATCAATATATTTTTATACCATAGATACTGTAGCAAGAGTGATAGGAGGAGGCTTAAAAAAAACACGCAGGTTATGCCTCGTGTGAAGTGTTGTTGAGGGATTTGACGTAAGTATATCTATTAAAAACCGTTTTACATTATTTTTTTACGTGTTCTGAGCTTACAACTATTTTCTTATAGAGGAGCGGAAATGAAGTTCATAGCGTATTATACATTACGCAAATCAACTGCTAGACTCTCACGGGTTATAAAAGAAAAAGGAACTGTATTCTTAAGCCGTGTTAAGCTTGTAAAAACAAAAACAAGTATATACTTAACCCGCTTATATACTTACCTTTTTACCACTTTACTTAATTCCTATGTTTTTTTCCTAATCATACGTCGTATCCGTCTATTCACAGTTAACTTGTTGTGGGACACGGAGTTGACCGATGTCGAGTATGATCCAGAGATGCATGAAGCCAAGTTGCTGATGAAAATGAAAATTTGAAACTATCTTATTTTACCTCCTTTTCAATATTGAACATCTTTTTTATTTGAATGTACTGTTCTATGAATAATGTCCTAGCGTCAGATAATTTGAAACTAACCTATTTTACCTCCTTTTCAATATGAACATCTATTTCAACTATCTATGAGTAATTTCCTACCCGTATAATCCTTACTGACCCATTAATAGGATGACCACGTGCCTTTTGACTCAAATAGACTTGACAGATATATACAATCCTTACACAGTCCAATTAATAAGTAAATGGTTAGAATTGACATACCCTGAGTTTTAGTTCGTCAGAGAATGATCGTCTGTAGGGTTTCTATCCGCTTTGTCAAATTACCTTCTTTTAGGATTAGGATGTTCACGCAACTAATCACAGGAAAAAAATACAATTAAACATCTAGACAGTGAAACTATTGGTCGGGTTAAAAAAATGGGTCAAATGGGTCGAAATACAATAAAGGGTGATAATCAAATAAGTCATAACTTATCTATATAAGCTGTCTCAAATGGTAGACATTGTATCTTCTACTTCTATTTCAACCCATTGCCTGGACTCGTGTTTCTTCTTCCACAAAACCATGCCCCAAAGCATTAAGTTTTTTCTCCCTAATCTGTACTAAAAAAACACAAGAACAATATGCTCCAATCAGTCACTAGCATAAAATAACGTCTTAACAACTATAACGACCAATCCTGATATAACCATAAGTAATAAGCAGATAATCAGTTTTACAAAGCAATCCACCAAACACCCTTCACTAAACAAGTTGATAGCTTTTAGAAAAAATATAAAACGTCAATGGTGTTTGTTTCAGCTTATATAGCGAGCTTATGGCTTATGTGATTTTGGGCTTATGATTCACAAACTCATTTTTATGTGAAAAGTGAAACTTTTCGGCTTATATAAGCTTATTACGACATCATAAGCTTACATAAGCCAAAAAAACGGATCTTATGCCAAAGGGTTTCATCCGGAACTCCAAAGTTCCGGATCAAGAGTGTTCATTCGGAACTCTAAAAGTTCCGAATCAAACTTCCGAACGAAAGTCCGACTCAAGCTTTAGTTCATTCGGAACTTGAAAGTTCCGGATCAATTCACTTCATTCGGAACTCAAAAAGTTCCGGATCAAGGAGATTCATTCGGAACTCAAAAGTTCCGAATCAAGGGGCTTCATTCGGAACTTCTTAGAAGTTCCGAACCAACTTTCGGATCAAGGCAAAGGTCCGATTCAAGAAGTGTTCATTCGGAAGTCTGAAACTTCCGAATCAAGGAAGCTTCATTCGGAATCTTGCGAATCAAGGGGTTGATAAAAAGTTCCGAATCAAGGCTAGATTGAAAAGTTCCGAATCAGTAAAGTTTCGAACGAAGGATTGTTTTGGATAAGTGACATATTCAGATCAATTTGTTCCGGATCAAGGATTTTGGTAATATTCCGAGCGAAGAAGAATCATTCCAACCGAAGGTGACATTCCGGACGAGTGATTGTTCCAAACGAAGAATTATTCTGAATGAGCTGTATTCAGGTTCTTATTAGTTTTTGTCTTTGATTTTTATTTTCAAGCTTTATTTTTCCTGCCTTTTATTTAATTGCACTTTAAGATTAATTGCCTTAGCTTTATTTTAGTTTTGCCTTAGTTTAAGTTTTAGTCGCGTTTTAAGTTTGCCTTAGTTAGATTTAAGTTTGCGTAATTTACTTTAGTACCCTTTAATTTCAGTCACGTTTTTAAATACTTGCACCTTTATTTTAATTAGACTTAGATTTACTTTAAGAGCACCTTTACTTTAATTGTTTCGCATCTTTTATTTTAAACACTACAACGACACATCTTTGTTTCACCAAAAACAATAGAGTCACACACATTAAACACAAGTTTTTCAATTCGAAGAGACACACGACAAAGAATCTTTTTACCTGGCCAAAAGCCGTGTATCAAATGGCTTGATACACGGCTTTTGGCCAGGTAAAAAGATTCTTTGTCGTGTGTCTCTTCGAATTGAAAAACTTGTGTTTAATGTGTGTGACTCTATTGTTTTTGGTGAAACAAAGATGTGTCGTTGTAGTGTTTAAAATAAAAGATGCGAAACAATTAAAGTAAAGGTGCTCTTAAAGTAAATCTAAGTCTAATTAAAATAAAGGTGCAAGTATTTAAAAACGTGACTGAAATTAAAGGGTACTAAAGTAAATTACGCAAACTTAAATCTAACTAAGGCAAACTTAAAACGCGACTAAAACCTAAACTAAGGCAAAACTAAAATAAAGCTAAGGCAATTAATCTTAAAGTGCAATTAAATAAAAGGCAGGAAAAATAAAGCTTGAAAATAAAAATCAAAGACAAAAACTAATAAGAAACTGAATACAGCTCATTCGGAATAATTCTTCGTTTGGAACAATCACTCGTCCGGAATGTCACCTTCGGTTGGAATGATTCTTCTTCGCTCGGAATATTACCAAAATCCTTGATCCGGAACAACTTGATCTGAATATGTCACTTATCCAAAACAATCCTTCGTTTGGAACTTTACTGATTCGGAACTTTTCAATCTATCCTTGATTCGGAACTTTTTATCAACCCCTTGATTCGGAAGATTCCGAATGAATCTTCCTTGATTCGGAAGTTTCAGACTTCCGAATGAACACTTCTTGAATTGGAACTTTGCCTTGATCCGGAAGTTGGTTCGGAACTTCTAAGAAGTTCCGAATGAAGCCCCTTGATTCGGAACTTTTGAGTTCCGAATGAATCTCCTTGATCCGGAACTTTTTGAGTTCCGAATGAAGTGAATTGATCCGGAACTTTCAAGTTCCGAATGAACTAAAGCTTGAGTCGGACTTTCGTTCGGAAGTTTGATTCGGAACTTTTAGAGTTCCGAATGAACACTCTTGATCCGGAACTTTGGAGTTCCGGATGAAACCCTTTGGCTTGGAACTTTTCCTGGAAACAAAGAAACAGAAACCAACCTTCCAGAGAACAAGGAAAACAGTAACATCAGATCTAAAACTAATTAATCAAAATAAAAACACACGATTTAAACTAAACAGTAACGAATCAATAGATAAACATAAACAACAAATAAAAACAAGAAATCAAACAACTTTAACCACAATAATCAAAAGCCACTTGGATCAAAATAAAAGCATGAACATGAACACAAAACATAAAAATGAAAGATGAAGAAAGGTAGATGAGAGATTGACAAGATAAAGTAAAGATTGACAAGAATTAAAATGAAAACTTACTTGGAATTAAATGGTAATTAAGGTGCATAACATGAATTTAAATTGACAAGATAAGTAAATGACAAGGTAATTAAATGGTGGAAGAGCTAATTGTCACACTTAGCCAACAAGAAATAAACTTAGCTAGTCCTAATCTATATATAGGGGAGGATTAGGAAGCTTCCTCCCCTCTTTCCTTTTCTCTTAATTACAAGATTAGGTCCTTCCTTCTTTAATCTTCATTAATTGCGTCATTAGTCCTTTTCTTCTAATCTTCTTTAAACTTGGACTATAATGACTTGTGGCTTGGGATTTCTTTTGAACTCGTCTTTAAATTTTTCAATAAAATAGACTTGAATTCTTCGGCTTTTGATAAACTTCCGTCTTTTGACTTTTTCTTCGATAAATCTTCAGAATTGGTCGTGGACTTCCGTTTCTTTTCCACTCTTGATTTCTCGACTTCGTCTTTCATCTTTTTCTTCAATAAAAGTCCGTAAATGCCCGTGAATGTCCGTGTTTTCTCCACTTTTCGTCCTAAATCACAACAAAAACACAAACCACGCATAATTCCGACATAAAAGACATAAAATACACGTTTTGGTCCGGTTTATTACTATAATTAAGTGGTAGAAAAGATGGGTGTTTACACACCTATCAAATCCCCTACACTTGACCATTGCAATGTCCTCATGCAATGCATTAGTTACAAAGCAAGATTACACTTTTCATCATAATTAATCCAGGTTGGCCTTTATTAAAGAGATAGAAAATTAAAGACATACAAAATAAAGAAATCAAAAGCATGCCTTGGGTTTTGAAAAAGTTATGAATAATCATCATCCTCAAGTTTTCACTTTCTCCAAACCAAGCTTAAAAACGAGATCATTGTTATTATGAGTTAGTAAACTATCACGAACTCATGTGGGCCAATTACTAACTTAGACTCCCTTATTCCTAGGTGTATCTCTTATAGTTTATTATTGTCTTGAATGATCACGAGGATGCATTGTTTGACTTATTTCGATAGTTTATTAGGTCTGAAAATAAAGTGAACGATTTAATCAATAGTTAGCTAAAGGACCAAATCTTTTAAAACTGCTTCTCGGGACCTCATAAAGTTCATATCTTGGCATAACTCGTTTCGCGATTTGAGACCTTTCTCGGACCGATATTTGGCAGCGACTTCATACTTCAAATCTTGAGAGACGTTCATGAAATAATGGTCTTCTCTTCATAATAGGGATTTCTTCACTTGAAGTTTTGAGAGATTCATACTTGGACCACGACTTCTTCATTTTTCTCCAATCTTTATTTTGGACTTTGATATACAACGATCCGCCTCCTTTTATGGCTTGGATCTATTTATCCTCATACCTTGTTAGGGTCTTTTCGGATACACTTCTCCATGACTTTTGGGGAGTTTTGCTTTACGTCGTGTGTCTCGATCCTTCATATTGATTTTTGATAAATGATTCTTCACATCACTTTGGATCTTTAGCAACAAAATATAGCCCTCATGCCTTGTTAGGGCCTTTTCGGACTCGCCAATCTTCGCGTCCCGCTTCAATAAGTTATGCCTTGGCTATGAACTCTAATCCATACCGAGCAACTTTTAAACGATCTGGGGCTAGAAGCTAAGTAACTTTTCAAATCGTACAACCTTATTTATTAGCAGATAAATTTATTAGCAAGCGATGGGAGAATAGGATTATAATTAACTCACATAAATTCACAAAAGAATTCTGAACTTATAATTGGCTCTATCATCTCTCGTTCTCCACAGTTTAAAATCTCAAGTAATGAGACTCGTGGATGCTTAGCCTATTAAATCAAAGTTTTGGGTTTTCGAGTCGCCTATAGGATCTTGCAAATTCTTAGACTTTTTCAAGTTTAGAAATCGCATTTTAAAGTTCCCTTGATAAACGACTCTCTAGGATCAATTATAGGAACTTGCGAAAAGTTCTTGTTCTTAACCCGTGAGAGTTAAGACTTTCGCGTTTTATAGCTCCCTATATAAAAGCCTAGCAAAACTTGACTTAAACACGTTAAGGATACTAGTTAGAGCAAACTTAGATAAGTAAACTCGGGTTGAGTCAAAAGATTCATAACGTTTGAAAATTAAAACCACTTATTAATACATTTATTCTAATAAGGAAAGGAAATAACTATACAAAGGTAAAAACTAATAGGCCAAAATAATTCAAAAATTTTGAAAAATGTCGAAAAATTGATTTTCCGGTTAAAATGAGGACAAATACAAGGAAAAGACCACTTAACTTCGATAGAAGTCCCCCTACACTTAAGATAAACATTGTCCTCAATGTTTAAGCATATGGGAGTAAACTCCCCTACACTTAGGACATTGTGCACGTTGTTTAAATCTCGCTAAGGAAAAAACAACTAAAGAGATTCCTATTTTAATATTGAGAAAATATAAAATAGGGAATCGAAAAGAGTTTAGGATAGAACCGGGAAGAAGTAGAATACGGAATCACGGGTCGTCAAGAATCATCAAAAGTGGATCATTGAAGCTCGAATCCCTGATTAAGAAGTGAGGAGAGGAAATAGCAAACCAAAGGGTCCCCCTACACTTATGATAAAGAAAGCGAAAAGATAGATGCATGGGTTGCCTCCCAAGAAGCGCTTGATTTTTGTTAACCGAGTCGTGAGCCTGACTCGACCTTGATCATCAACGGAAGAAGCATGAAACATATCCACCAGGATCAAAGACATAGTTTTCATCGAGCAAATAACACAAGCTTAAGGCGAACAAGGCAAGCCAAAGAAGAGTAGGCAAGGTTCCCTTAAGCAGTGATGGAGCACGGGGGAAGCAAGGGTGAAGTGCAAGCATGTCTTCAAGATTTCCAAAAGATTTTTCCTTTTATTTCATCAGGTGGATACTGAGATGGCTTAAAAACTTCAATGCCGGGGTCGAACACCTTTTCCTTTAGGGGAAAATAGCACTCAGGCTCAGTAAGAAGATCCGCAAAGAAGCACAACCTCGTCCTCAGAAGGGGAACAAAGAGGTGTCAAATCATATGTGCAACGGATATTGGCGTCGATCGGTTTCTTCTCCTTTGACAGAATGTTCTTCAAATCCAAAGTAGGATCAAGACGATAATCTTCAAAGTACAAAGGAGGAGCATCACTCTCATGAGGGAAGTAGGTGTTGAGAAAGTCAGAGAAATCTTCCTCAAATGAATAATCGTCCAAAGTGGGATCAAGTGATGGCGGAGGATCTTCATCATGTGAAGAATCGCTCGAGAGAGTATCAGCCTCATCAAAATCATCGAAAGTGGGCAGCTCGGGATACTCAGAAGTACAATCAAAATCATCCGAATCTGAGCTAGAATCATCATCATCATAAGCATCAAAGATCGGTGGCGAAGCATAAATGGGAGAAGGTTCCAAAGTGGATCGAGAATCATCCTCATCATCGTCAAGGAGTGGATTATCGATGGAAGAATCGAATAGAGGATTGTCATAGACGGTAAAGTCATCGAGCACATTAATCATATTCACTCATTCTCGGCCTCCAAAGGATTTTCCTGTAAGCTTCCCCATTTTAAAGACTTTTGAATCATCCCCGACTCGTAAGATTAACTCACCTTCGGCTACATCAACTAAAGCACGTCCGGTTCTTAGGAATGGCCGACCAAGTATTAAAGGAATATGATGGTCCATTTCATAATCAACTACGACAAAATCGACCGGGAAAGTAAATGTGCCAACTTTGATAAACACGTCTTCGGCTATACCAACGGGGTAAGCGAGAGTGCGATTTGCAAGTTCGAGAGTCATCTTTGTTGGAATGAGGTCGGGCAATGATAGTGTTTTCCAAACACTCAGAGGCATCAAATTTATACTAGCCCCGAGATCAGCAAGGGCAGTAAATTCTTCAGTTTTGTTGAACACGCAAGGCAACACAAAACGACCGGGATCTCCAAGCTTTTCCGGTAATTCTTCAAGAATAACTGCTGAGCAGTTTTCATTTAAGCGTGTGTTGGCGAGTTCAATCAGCTTCTCCTTCTTGCTGAGCAATTCCTTGAATGCTTTGACAAATTTCGGCATGTGGCAAAGTGCTTCAACAAGGCTAATGTTGATGGTCATTTTAGATAGCATATCCACATATTTCGATACTTGACAGTCATTCTTGGTTAGATCATTGGTCTTGCCTATGCGAGAAGGGTATGGGATTCTAGGTTGATAAGGGAAAGGTGAAGGTGTAGTTGGTAAAGGTTGTGATGTTGAAGGGTCCTTTCGAGATACATCGTCATGACGAGGCGGAGACGGTAATGGTGTACTACTACTAGGTGTAGGAGGAGTAGGGATACATGGTGGTGGAGGAGGTGTAGATGATGGGGGTTGGATTGGTGGATTGACAATGGTAATTCCACTACGCGCAGTTATAGCACTCACATTAGCTCGCGGATTGGTGACGGTGTTTGAAGGTAGAGAACCCGAAGAAGAAGGTTGAGCTTCGGGCAAGAAACTAGCCAATAGATTCTTTAATTCAGTCATTTGAGTGCTGAAGGAAGATTGGATATTATCACGAACCTCGGTTCTGATGTCATTTCCTTGCTTCAAGATATCTCCTTTCAAATTGATTATTTGGCTCTGTAGATTCTTGATTTGCTCACCTTGATTTCTCATGATGGCATCAACATCGGTGTTTATGGGTGGGTGTTGTTGGGTGGGTGGTTGATAAGGGTTAGAAGCTCTTGGTGGGATTTGGTTGCTTCTATTGTAGTTGTTGGCGGGGTTTTGGTTTTGAGGAGAAAAACCGGGTGAAAGGTAATTGTTGGAACGGTAACTCAGCAGATTTCTATCCCCTTGTTGTCTAGCTTGGTAATTTTCCGGTGAATAATTACCGTAAGCAGCATAGACATTTTCCGGATTTCCTTGTGTCGAAGGACAATCGGTGTATGAGTGAGGACCGCCACATGTTTCACAAGGATTAGCAACCGCTTTAACTTGTTGTTGTTGTTGGTTTGAAGCGAGAAGCATAATACTTTTGCTCATTTCGGCCATCATGCGGGTGAGTTCGGTCATCTCAGGGTTTGCTGAGGTAGAGGAAACATTGACTCTCGGGTTGTTCCTAGAAGAAGCAGAGGAATCCCAGTTCTTGTGGTGAGTAGTCATGTTCTCAATTAACTCTCTACACTCCTCGGGTCTCCTTTTCATGAATGTGCCACCGGCGGCTGCATTAATCGTATCACCATCTCGAAAAGTCAATCCGTTGTAGAAAGTATCAATTAGGGTCACAGGGAGCATGTTGTGGTTTGGACATCTATCGATCAAGACATTATATCTCTCCCAAGCGTCAAAAAGAGATTCATCGGGATCTTGCATGAAACCGCTGATCTGATTGCGAAGGCTTGTGACCATGGATGGTGGAAAGTAGCGCGACAAAAAGCGTTGAGTCATATCATCCCAAGTGTGAATAGAATTCTTCGGGAGACGATCAAACCATTTCTCGGCATGATGCGATAAAGTATGTGGGAAGAGTTGTAGGCGGAGTACATCCATTGTGGCCCCAGGGAACTTCATGCTTTGGGTGATTGTAATGAATTTGTCGAGGTGTTTGTTGGCATCATCATCAGGCAATCCTCTAAATGGGTTTGTTTGTACTTGCTGAATCATGTGGTGCTTCAACGAAAACTCAGGAGCGTTGATTTGCATCGGCGCAATCGGTCCTCCTCGTCCAAACATTGTTGGTTGACAAAGTTCCTCCATGGTCCGAAGATCGGGCTGTGGAAGAGCATTGTTGTTATTATTATTATTATTGAGGTGCGGTGGAATATTGTTGTTGTTAACACCTGCCATATCTAAATCTTCTTGAGGCTCGGGCTCTTGATAATTAGAAGATCTAGTACGCATACACCTGAAAATGCAAAAGAAAAAGAAACCAAACACAAAGGCAATATATATACACACTAAAGCTAAAATCTTTTTGGATTTTTGAGATTTTTAATTTTTATGGTTTTTTATCAATTTTTTAATTTTTATGATTTTTTGAATTTTTTTTTTGCAAGAAAAATAACGCTCACAAGTGAACGGATCCCAAAAAGCAACGTGTCTCTCACAGAAAACTGTCAATCTTAACGAAAAGAGCCGGCAGCGGCGCCATTTGATACACGGCTTTTGGCCAGGTAAAAAGATTATTTGTCGTGTGTCTCTTCGAATTGAAAAACTTGTGTTTAATGTGTGTGACTCTATTGTTTTTGGTGAAACAAAGATGTGTCGTTGTAGTGTTTAAAATAAAAGATGCGAAACAATTAAAGTAAAGGTGCTCTTAAAGTAAATCTAAGTCTAATTAAAATAAAGGTGCAAGTATTTAAAAATGTGACTGAAATTAAAGGGTACTAAAGTAAATTACGCAAACTTAAATCTAACTACGGCAAACTTAAAACGCGACTAAAACTTAAACTAAGGCAAAACTAAAATAAAGCTAAGGCAATTAATCTTAAAGTGCAATTAAATAAAAGGCAGGAAAAATAAAGCTTGAAAATAAAAATCAAAGACAAAAACTAATAAGAACCTGAATACAGCTCATTCGGAATAATTCTTCATTTGGAACAATCACTCGTCCGGAATGTCACCTTCGGTTGGAATGATTCTTCTTCGCTCGGAATATTACCAAAATCTTGATCCGGAACAAATTGATCTGAATATGTCACTTATCCAAAACAATCCTTCGTTCGGAACTTTACTGATTCGGAACTTTTCAATCTAGCCTTGATTCGGAACTTTTTATCAACCCCTTGATTCGGAAGATTCGAATGAAGCTTCCTTGATTCGGAAGTTTCAGACTTCCGAATGAACACTTCTTGAATCGGAACTTTGCCTTGATCCGGAAGTTGGTTCGGAACTTCTAAGAAGTTCCGAATGAAGCCCCTTGATTCGGAACTTTTGAGTTCCGAATGAATCTCCTTGATCCAGAACTTTTTGAGTTCCGAATGAAGTGAATTGATCCGGAACTTTCAAGTTCCGAATGAACTAAAGCTTGAGTCGGAATTTAGTTCGGAAGTTTGATTCGGAACATTTAGAGTTCCGAATGAACACTTTTGATCCGGAACTTTGGAGTTCTGGATGAAACCCTTTGGCTCGGAAATTTTCCTGGAAACAAAGAAACAGAAACCAACCTTCCGAAGAACAAGGAAAACAGTAACAGCAGATCTATAACTAATTAATCAAAATAAAAACACACGATTTAAACTAAACAGTAACGAATCAATAGATAAACATAAACAACAAATAAAAACAAGAAATCAAACAACTTTAACCACAATAATCAAAAGCCACTTGGATCAAAATAAAAGCATGAACATGAACACAAAACATAAAAATGAAAGATGAAGAAAGGTAGATGAGAGATTGACAAGATAAAGTAAAGATTGACAAGAATTAAAATGAAAACTTACTTGGAATTAAATGGTAATAAAGGTGCATAACATGAATTTAAATTGACAAGATAAGTAAATGACAAGGTAATTAAATGGTGGAAGAGCTAATTGTCACACTTAGCCAACAAGAAATAAATGGGGAGGATTAGGAAGCTTCCTTCCCTCTTTCCTTTTCTCTTAATTACAAGATTATGTCCTTCCTTCTTTAATCTTCATTAATTGCGTCATTAGTCCTTTTCTTCTAATCTTCTTTAAACTTGGACTATAATGACTTGTGGCTTGGATTTCTTTTGAACTCGTCTTTAAATTCTTCAATAAAATAGACTTGAATTCTTCGGCTTTTGATAAACTTCCGTCTTTTGACTTTTTCTTCGATAAATCTTCAAAATTGGTCGTGGACTTCCGTTTCTTTTCCACTCTTGATTTCTCGACTTCGTCTTTCATCTTTTTCTTCAATAAAAGTCCGTAAATGCCCGTGAATGTCCGTGTTTTCTCCACTTTTCGTCCTAAATCACAACAAAAACACAAACCACGCATAATTCCGACATAAAAGACATAAAATACACGTTTTGGTCCGGTTTATTACTGTAATTAAGTGGTAGAAAAGATGGGTGTTTACACACCTATCATGGGTGTTTGGATCAGCTTATTTTATGGGCTTAATGGCTTATTCAAATTTAGAAAATCCGATAAGCTTACTTTTTAGAGCTTATGAGCAGATAAAAAACCAAAACCCAATACTAAAATCCTAAAGAAATCAAATAAAAATCAAAACTTTATCACAATACTTATAAAACAAAGCTTAAAAAGATGGTTATTCAGAAAACTAACCTATTGAGAAAGATAAAACCCTTTATTTTCTCTGGTTATAAAGGATTTATATTCGCTATAACCAGATAGGATCTTAGTCGAGAAGGACCTTAGTCTACACTAAAACTTGACTTGATAACTTGATTATCCTCTTATAATGAATGCCCGAGTTTGACTTGCTAGAATAGTGAGATCACCCCAGCTTGGTTTAGCATTCTCTTTCCCGTTACATATTCCATCTCAAATTATAAGATATCTTATTTCAATTTTTCTGCAAGAACATGAGAATTATGTTGGGAACAAGAGACTATCATATGAAAATAACCATTTGTTCCTAACATTTCCCGACTCATATGATCAACAATTGTTGCCAGCAACACTATTCTTCATAATACTGATATACTTTATTCAAAAGCACAAGAGAAAATGCATAATCTGCTTATTCTTTACTAAACCTATAGTATACATTTTGCCAACAACAATCCGTTAAAGGCATCGATTTTTATTATCATCTTTAACAAGACCACGGTGTCATATACGATATTAACACAAAACACTAACTAAACATTAAATTTAAACAAATCATCATCTTCTTTAACACCCTCAAATTTACACGCAGCGGAATACATCTTTGGGTGCTAAACAATGATACAATAACACATAATTTATAAAGAACGACTTGAAAAGAGACGTTTCAAATTTATCGTTCCTAAAACATTTGTCAGAGTAGCGTAGTCCCAAGACATCATAACCAAAGTACAACTAAAACAAAAGATTTAAATTGTTTTAAACAAAGGAACGACAAACATTCAAAGAGTTTATATTACAAAAGCAGTGCACAACATCATTCCCGTGACCTCCAAGCTTCACACTTCTTGATTACCTGAAATACATGAGAGAAAATCATCAGCAAAAATTGCTGAGTGAATCTATAGGTTTATATAATTATTTTGAACACAAGCAAAGATTTTAAGTTTGTGGCATACTTGAAGGCAACAAGCATCAAATAATTTGCATCAATAATAATAATTGTATATAGCATAAATTGTAATAAGCTCATAAAACCGAGCCCTTAGACACTCCGTTAGGTCTAATAAGACAAGAGATTTATTAATTGTCGGTTACCTCCAGATTATTGGTACATTGCCGTATACCTGACTTCTCAATACATTATGTTCAAACAGTGTGGAGGTTGGGCCTAAGCTTCTGTGACAAGTCCACACAAACTGAACCGGGGCGGCTTCCCCCATAGATCTATTAATTGTACTAGCGGTTAACCCATCATAGGTTAATTAAGGTCCATAATTGAGGCTTTAACAAAGGCAATCACTTAATGCAATTCAAAGGCAACCACGGGTCCATTCATAGAGGGACAAGCATACCATAAAAATCTTGTGTTCTAAGTTTACAAAACATGTATTCCCCCTCGCGGATTTTAAAATATTTGAATGAGCTCAAACGAGGCTATAGACTCACCTTATTATTTATAGTAGTTGAAGACGATCGCCGACTACAGATGATGCCCGATAAACACGACAACCGCAACCTAACAATTAAGGTGCGTTAACAATAGACTCGAGAAATAAATGATACATAATAAAATCAAACTCGAGTATAAAATCACGACAACTCGAGAGAAAATGATACAAGTGGTTCTATTATACTCTCCTATATATTCATTTTATTATTCTATGCCTTTAATAAAAATCTGCCGGAACATACCGAATGTCCAAGACGTTTTCCCATACTTAGACACATCAACATTTCATGATACTACCTGAGGAACTCACATACTATATGTAGAAAGTCCTCCCAAGAGCCCATCAAAAGATTTTACTTCTAAAGTTCCCTGCCCGAAACATCTTTGAATTACAAAATTCGGACAGTTTAGCGACCTTGACTTTTGAAACCATTTTGACCATTCTAAACAACTCCATTCATAAAACCGATACTTGATTCTAAAAATAGACTCAAAATATTAAACTTGAGCCTGAGAACAGCCCTTGAATCCTTTTGAAACTCATTTTATAGTCCCCTAGATTCGATCCAAATATCGACAACAATTTTCGGATTGTGTCAACACTCGTCTCCCGGCACACGAAAATCAAACTAGTGTATCTTCCACCTCGTTTGGAGTTGGAAGGCCTACTTTATATCAAATCGAAGCTAACAAAATTTTCTACAACATGATCCCATAATATCAATCTATTTTCAGACTTAAGACCCCCGAAAATGGCCTCAAACCTACTGCCTAAAATTGACCATTTAAAAACCATACAAAATCAAGTTTTTGATCAAAACCAACAACTTTTATCATCATTCTAACATCCTAATATCACCATAAACCAATCCTAACACTTGTATCATCACCAAAATCAAAATCCAAAAATTAAAAGTTCATCTTTTTAAAAAAAACATTGCATAAACATCATTTGATTATCACTAGTAACACATGCATGATCAAAATCTCCACCTAACAAGCCTAGTTTTTATCAAAAATCAATACTTAATGCATGTAAGAAAGATCAGTATCATTAGAATCGCCTTGCGATTTTAGGAATGGGACTTGTTTTAGTTTGGATTTAATCAAGCTAGATCATCAAAAAATTTGATGGATTTGTGTGTTGTGGTGTACGGCCAAAAAGAAAAAGAGAGGAAGAAATGGTGGATTTTGTTTTATTAATTTTTAAATGAAATGGTGCTAGTGAAAATTATATATATAGTGTAAGGTTGGGGTAGTTTTTGCCAATCTGTGATAGTTTTGGTCCAAAATGTAAATATTAGTTAAAAAGCGGGAAATGACTAAAAGTCAATTTTATAAATATTTACGGGACTCGGGTTTCGTAAAAATACTTTTTAAAATTTTAAACGCACACGAAATAACGAGTCGATACGTAATTAAAAGTTGATATCATCGAAAGTATTAAATATCGAAACTATCGATAATAAAATATAAAATTTTGGGCATCCGTCGGTATCGCGATCACTAGTAGTCCTCGTTGCTCGTCAAAATAATAAAATATTCAATATCGGTTTCAACTTAAACCGTTAAACATAATAATATTTAACGTCATAAAATACTTCAAAAATTATTTGAAAAGTAGGATTAAGTAATGACCTTATTTTTGTGGGTTTTACATCCTCACCACCTTAGGAGAGCACCGTCCCGGGGCTTACTTCTCCTTAGGTCCGTCTACGAATAAATGCGGATACTTGCTCTTGAAGTAGTCCTCTCGCTCCCAAGTGTATTTAGGTCCACGTCAGGAATTCCATCGCACTTTTACTATCGGGATCTGACTTTTCTTAAGCCGTTTCACCTCTCGATCCATAATCTCCACCGGTTCCTCAATAAAATGCAGCTTGTCGTCCAATTGAATCTCCTCAAGTGGAATTATCAAATTCTCGTCCGCCAAACACCTCTTAAGATTAGAAACGTGAAAAGTATTGTGAATAGCACTTAACTTCTCTGGCAATTCCAATTTATATGCCACAGGACCAACTCGATCAATAATCTTGAATGGACCTATATAGCGTGGACTAAGCTTTCCTCGCTTGCCAAATCGAATTACTCCTTTCCAAGGTGCTACTTTCAACATAACCATATCGCCAATATCGAACTCCAATGGTTTTCTCCTCTTATCTGCATAGCTCTTCTGTCTACTACGGGCTGTCAATAAACGATTTTTGATTTGCACGATCTTCTCAGTCGTTTCTCTAATCAATTTAGGACCCGTCAATTTACTTTCTCCAACTTCACACAAACCAACTGGTGATCTACACTTTCGCCCGTAAAGTGCTTCAAAAGGCGCAGCCTTGATACTTGCCTGATAACTGTTGTTGTATGAGAACTCCACCAAAGGTAAGTGTCGATCCCAACTACCTCCAAATTCTATTACACACGCTCGTAACATATCCTCCAAGGTCTGAATAGTCCTTTCACTTTGCCCGTCCGTTTCCGGATGATACGCAGTGCTCATGTCCAACTAAGTCCCCAAAGCTCGCTAAAGCGATTTCCAAAACTCATATGTGAACCGACTATCTCGATAAAAAATGATTGACAAAGGAACCCCATGTCTACAAACAACTTCCTTCAAATACAACCGAGTAAGTTTGTCTAAGTCATCTGTTTTCTTTATCGGTAAGAAATGAGCCGACTTAGTCAACCGATCAACAATCACCCAAATTGTATCATAACCACTAGAAGTTCTCGGATGTCCTGAAACAAAGTCCATAGTGATCTTCTCCCATTTCCATTCTGGAATTTCAGGTTGTTGCAGTACACCCGAAGGTCTCTTGTGCTCAAACTTCACCTTAGCACATGTCAAGCATTTACTAACATAAGTAGCAATGTTAGCCTTCATATTCGGCCACCAGTAGCATTTCTTCAAGTCTTGGTACATTTTATCCGATCCTGGGTGAATTGAATATTTAGACTTATGCGAATCGTGCATAATTATATCTCTCGGTCCTCCATATACCGGTAACCATACACGTTTCTCGAAATACCGAATTCCGTCATCACGAATTTCGAATATAGGTGTCATCCTTCTACCCAAGTCTTCATTTCTCACATTCTCCTCTTTCATCGCCTTCGTTTGAGCTTTATGTATTCGATTAGATAAATCAGAATAAGTTGTCATGGCTAAAGCTCTAACCCTTTTGGTTATTTCTCTATCCTTCCTGCTAAGAGCATCGGCAACTACATTCGCCTTGCGGGGATGATAGAAAAATTTAGTGTCATAATCACTCAACAATTCTACCCATCTTCTCTGCCTCATATTGAGCTCCTTCTGATCCAAAATATGTTGCAGGCTTTTATGATCGGTATATACCACACTCTTTGTACCGTAGAGATAGTGTCTCCAAAGTCTAAGAGCAAAGACAACAGCTCCTAATTCCAAATCATGTGTAGTATAATTCTCCTCATGCTTCCTCAATTGATGAGATGCATACGCGATCACTTTCTCCCTTTGCATTAACACATCACCAAAACCCTTACGTGATGCGTCACAATATACCACAAAGTCTTCAGCTCCATCGGGCAAAGCCAAAATTGGTGCAGAACACAGCTTCTGCTTCAATGTTTGAAATGTTTCTTCTTCTTCTGAACCCCACTCATACTTCTTGTTTTTCTGTGCCAGTTTAGTAAGATGTTTAGAAATTAAAGAAAATCCTTCTATGAATCATCGGTAGTACCCAGCTAATCCCAAGAATTGTCTAACTTCGGTCGGGGTTGTAGGCCTAGCCCAATCTCTAATAGCTTCAATTTTGGAAGGATCAACATGAACACCGCTACTATCGATCACGTGCACAAGGAATTGGACTGAATCCAACCAAAAATCACACTTGGAGAATTTTGCATACAACTTCTACTTCTTCAACAACTCCAAAGTAATCTTCAAATGACCTTCATGCTCTTCTCTACTCTTAGAATAAATCAGGATATCATTGATAAATAAAATCACAAACTTATCGAGGTATGGTTTACACACACGGTTCATTAAGTTCATGAACACCGCAGTTGCATTAGTTAACCCAAACGGCATCACTTGAAATTCAAAGTGTCCATAACGCATCCGAAAAGCTGTAATAGGTATGTCCTCCTCTTTAACACGAATATGATGATAACCCGACCTCAAGTCGATCTTCGAGTACACACATGAACCTTGAAGTTGATCAAATAAATCATCGATCCTAGGGAGTGGATAACGATTTTTGATAGTTAACTTGTTCAACTCTTGGTATTCTATGCACATTCTAAACGATCCGTCCTTCTTCTTCACGAACAATACTGGAGCTCCCCAAGGTGATGAACTTGGTCTAATGAAGCCCTTCTCCATTAACTCCTTCAACTGATCTGCCAACTCCTTCATCTCAGACGGTGCCATACGATATGGTGCACGCGCAACCGGTGCAGCTCCTGGCACTAGATCAATCTTGAATTTGACTTCTCGCTGAGGCGGAAGCCCTGGCAAGTCATCGGGAAATACTTCAAGAAAATCACGAATAACGGGAACATCTTCCACACGCCTAACCGATAGTTCTTTCTCCACTACTTGAGCCAAGAATAGGTGACAACCTCTTTCTACATATTTCCTCGCCTTGATACAAGATATCACCGTCAGACGAGATCTACCGACATCACCTTTAACTACTAACACCTTGCCCTTAACCGGTATGTGAACAACTTTCTCCCCACATACAGTTACCGCATCATGAGAAACCAACCAATCCATACCAACAATCACATCAAACGAACCCAACTCTATCGACATCAAATCAATCTCAAACAAATGATTTGCTAATTTCAAAGGACACTTCTTAAATATAGTGGTAGTACTAACTAATTGTCCATCAGCTAACTCGACCTCATAACTAGTATTTAGGCTTGTTGGCTCAATATCAATTAAACGACTAAAAGAAGTGCTTATAAAGATCCTATCAGATCCTGAGTCAAACAACACACTAGCATAACGATGGCTGAGTAAGAACGTACCCGTCACCACATTTGGACCTTGTGCCGGATCAGCATCATTAACAGCATAAACTGCCCTAGCAGCTTCACCTGCTTTCTTGTTCGTCAACTTTGGAATAGCATTTGCTCTAGTGGCAGGGATCCTTGCCTTGCATTTCTCCACAACATGCCCAACCATTCCACATTTAGTGCACCTTGGTGGACAATTACCAAAGTGACAAGCACCACAGCTCTTACATTTCTTGGCTCGTCCCCCATGGTCAGCATTATCATTCTTGTTAGTTGCAGTTCTATCCCCAACATTTATTTTCTGATTATACTGCTTATGGCGGTTACTACCCTGATTACCACTCTATGAATTTTCCCATTTCCTTTTACTACCCTCAACAGCTCTCTCAGTCCTATCTTAAACCTTCTGCCCCATGTGTGTATGAGCCATTCTTATAGTTTCAACAAAGTTCTTGGGTCGGGATGAAGTTGTCTCACCTTTAATGTACCCAGGCAGCCCTTTAATATATTGGTCCATCTTTTTCTTCTCAGTAACAAAAGCATCTGGACACAACAAAACCAAGTAGTTGCCGTCCCATCTCGAGTATGTGTTCCTTGAAGAAAAGAAGAAGTCGACCGTCATTATCGCGAAGGACTTGAAAGAAGAAGAAAAATCTCGCCTCATCGTCGTGCTTAAAGATCATAAGAAGGCAATTGCTTGGAAAATTTCCGATATCCGCGGAATTGATCCAAACTTTTGTACTCACAAGATTCTCATGGAAGATGACTTTAAACCCGCAATCCAGAGCCAAAGAAGGGTTAATCCTCGCATTCATGACGTCATCAAACAAGAGGTTATCAAACTTCTTGATGCCGGCTTGATTTACCCTATTTCGGATTCGCCATGGGTAAGTCCCGTCCATTGTGTGCCTAAGAAGGGCGGAATAACCGTTGTTCCCAATGAACACAACGAGTTGATTCCCACTCGTCTCGTTACTGGGTGGAGAGTTTGTATCGACTATCGCAAGCTCAATGATGCCACGAGAAAAGATCACTTTCCTCTTCCTTTCATGGATCAAATGCTCGAGCGTCTAGCGGGTAATGACTATTACTGCTTCTTAGACGGTTTCTTCGGGTATTTTCAAATTCCCATCGATCCCAAAGACCAAGAAAAGACCACATTCACTTGTCCCTACGGAACATTTGCTTACAAACGTATGCCTTTTGGTTTATGCAATGCTCCTGGGATGTTCCAAAGGTGTATGATGGCTATCTTTCATGACATGGTTGAAGAAACTATGGAAGTATTCATGGATGATTTCTCGGTTTATGGTGATTCATTCTCTGCTTGCCTTGCCAATTTAGAACGTATGCTTAAGTGGTGTGAAGACACTCGCCTTGTTCTTAATTGGGAAAAATGCCATTTCATGGTAAAAGAGGGCATCGTGCTAGGACACAAAATTTTCAAAGCCGGTCTCGAAGTGGACCGTGCTAAATTCGATGTTATTGCTAAATTGCCTCCACCTTCAACCGTGAAGGGTGTGCGAAGTTTCCTTGGTCATGCGGGCTTCTACCGTCGTTTCATCAAAGATTTTTCTAAAATCGCTCGCCCGATGACCCACCTCTTGGAAAAAGATACTCCTTTTATCTTTTCCAACGAGTGTCTTGAAGCCTTCAACCTTCTTAAGGATAAGCTAACTAAGGCACCGGTCTTGGTTACCCCTAATTGGGAGCTGCCTTTCGAGTTGATGTGCGATGCTAGCGAATTTGCTATTGGAGCGGTTTTGGGCCAACGAGTGAACGAACACTTCCAACCAATCCATTACGCTAGCAAGACAATGACGGGGGCTCAATTGCATTACACGACAACCGAAAAAGAGCTTTTAGCTGTTGTCTATGCTTTTGAAAAGTTCCGCCCCTATCTTGTCCTTTCCACCACAATCGTTTACACCGATCATTCCGCGTTGAAGTACTTGTTAACTAAACAAGATTCCAAACCAAGACTTCTTCGCTGGGTTTTGCTACTTCAAGAATTTAAAATCGAAATTCGTGATAAGAAGAGAGCTGAAAACCTAGCCATGGATCATCTCAGCAGACTTGAGGATCCTTTCCAAGGGGATCATCCGAACAAAGAGATCAATGACTCTTTTCCCCTGGAGACCTTAACGTCTATCAACTCGAGTAATGATGAAGCCCCGTGGTTTGCGGACATTGAAAACTACTTGGCGGGTGGAATTCTCATTGACGGGTTAACATCCCAACAAAAGAAGAAGTTCTTCAAAGACATTAAGACTTACTTTTGGGATGACCCGTATCTATTCAAACAATGTGCTGATTTGATTATTCGCCGATGTGTTGATGGACCGGCAACTTTAGACATTCTCGAAGCTTGCCACAAAGGACCCACCGGTGGTCACTTTGGTCCCAGCTACACCGCCAAAAAAGTGTTTGACTCGGGATTTTATTGGCCCACCATTTATCGTGATGCTCACGAGATGGTTAAACATTGTGATGCTTGCCAAAAACAAGGCAAGATCACACATAAAGATGAGATGCCTCAAAATTTCATACAAGAATGTGAAATCTTTGATGTTTGGGGTATCGACTTTATGGGGCCATTCCCTTCATCTAAAGGAAACAAATACATCCTTGTAGCCGTTGACTACGTTTCTAAATGGGTTTAAGCCAAAGCTTTACCCACTAATGACGCAAGGGTGGTTTGTAACTTTTTGAAATCGTTGTTCGCTAGATTCGGTGTGCCTCGTGCCATTATTAGTGATCGCAGGACTCATTTTTGCAATGACCAATTCGCAAGAGTCATGGCTAAGTATGGTGTAAATCATCGTCTCTCCACCGCCTACCACCCACAAACTAATGGCCAGGCTGAAATCTCTAACCGAGGATTAAAGCGAATTCTTGAAAGAACCGTGGGAGAGCATCGTGCCTCATGGGCCGATAAACTTGATGATGCTTTGTGGGCTTTTCGTACCGCATACAAGACTCCGATTGGTTGTACACCATATCGTCTCGTGTACGGGAAAGCATGCCACCTCCCCATTGAGTTGGAGCACAAGGCTTACTGGGCCTTGAAGTGGGCTAATTTCGATATCAACAAAGTCGGTGACCTACGCAAGATCCAACTCAATGAGCTCAATGAACTCCGGAATGAGGCTTATGAAAATTCTTTGATCTATAAGGAAAGGACTAAGCTCATTCACGACTCTAAGATTAAAAACCGAGAGTTCCAAGTTGGAGACAAAGTTTTACTCTTTAACTCTCGGTTGAAAATCTTTTCGGGCAAGCTGAAATCTCGTTGGTCCGGCCCATTCACCATTGCCCAAATTTTTCCATATGGTACTCTCAAGCTCGCTTAACCTAATGGTCCTAATTTTAAGGTGAATGGCCAACGAGTGAAGTTGTACTTTGGTGAGGACATCTCTCATGAGATGATTCCATCCCTCACCACGTTCCCCATGAACTAATTTTGGGTCGAGTCAGGCTAGTGACTCGGTTATCAAAAACAAGTGCTCCTCGGGAGGCAGCCCGAGTATCTATCCATTTCCGTTTTAACCTCCTAAGTGTAGGGGGACCTCTATAGGTTTTTTGTGTTTGTGTAGTGATGTGATTACAGGGATAAGTGCACTCTTGGAATCTCTGAAGAACCGTGCTCCCGTGTTATCCAACATTCGGTTCTATCTCTCAACTATCGTGATTCAATTTTCTTCATACTCACATTTGAAATTGATCACTTTAGTCGTCTCTTCCTTAACTTAATTTAACCAACGTGCACAATGTCATAAGTGCAGGGGAGACTTTTCCCACATGCTTAAACATTGAGGACAATGTTTATCTTAAGTGTAGGGGGGACTTCTATCGAAGTTTTAAGTGGACTCTTCCATTAAAATGCCTTCATTTAACCAGAAAATCATCTTTTTCAACATTTTTCAAATTTTTTATTAACTTTGGCCACATAGTCGTAATTTTTAAATTTTTATCGTTGCTTTCATATGTATATATCCCGCAATAAAGTCAAAAATATTAATAAAGTGGTGTAGCTAGTTTTGAAATCTTTGACATATTAGGCCCGTTGCGATTATTTTGACTCAAGCCGAATAGACTTATCCAAGTTTATTCTAGCTAGTATCCTTAACCATGTAGACCTTAATTGGTTTATTGGGCTAAGCATCTACGAGTCTCATTACTTGAGATTTTGAATTGTGGAGAACAAGAAATGATAGAGTCAATTATAAGTCAGTATTCTTGCACAAGCACACTTGGTGTGATTATCTGCCTATTCTCCCATCACTTGCTAATAATTTATCTGCAATAAGTAAGGTCGTACGATTTGAAAAGTTACTTAGCTTCTAGCCCAAGATCGTTTAAAAGTTGCTCGGTAATGATAAGAGTTCATAGCCAAGGCATAACTTATGAAGCGGGGCGCGAGGATTGGCGAGTCCGAAAAGGCCCTAACAAGGCATGAGGATTCAATCTTATTGCTAAAGATCCAAGGTGATGTGAAAGGCATTATTCCCAAAGTCAATATGAAGGATCAAGAATCACGACGAAAAGCAATCAACTCCCATAAAGATCATGGAGAAGTCTATCCGAAAAGACCCTAACAAGGTATGAGGATAAATAGATCCAAGTCCGAAAAGGAGGCGGATCGTTGTATCTAAAAATCCCAATTAGCGATTGAAGAAATAATCATGAAGTCGTGGTCAACAAAGTTGGAGTATCCATCAAAAGTCTCCAAGTGAAGAAACTCTATTAACGAAGAGAAGACCATTATCTCAAGAACGTCTCTCAAGATATGAAGTATGAAGTACATGCCAAAAATCGGCCCGAGAAAGGTCTCAAATCGTGAAGCGAGTTATGCCAAGATATGAACTTTTTGATATCCCGAGAATCAGTTTTAAGAGATTTTGTCCTTTAGCTAACTATTGATCAAATCGTCCTACTTTGCTTTCAGCCTAAATAAACTATCGAAATAAGTCCAAAAATGCATCTTCATGATCATTCTAAGACAAAAATAAAATATAAGAGATACACCTAGGAATAAGGGAGTTTAAGCATATAATTAAGCCATGTATGTAAGTGTTTGATTTGCTAACTTATAATAACAATGATCTCGTTTTTAAGCTTAGTTTGGGGAACGTGAAACATGAGGGTGATAAATCTTCGCAGCACCAAAGCCCTAATCTAAGTCCTTGATCGCTTTGCAAGTTATTTCCATATAGCTATTTTCAAGTGAAAATGGTTTTCTATCCTTTTGTTTACTTTAAAGTTTCAATTTCCCTTAGTACTTTAATTTTTGTTTAGTAGTATTTTAATAAGGCCAAGGTTGATTGATTATGAGAAAAGTGTAAATTTGCTTTATCACTAAGCATTGCATGAGGGCATGGCAATGGTTAAGTGTAGGGGATTTGATAGGTGTGAAAACACCCATCCTTTTACCACTTATTCCTTGCTAAAACAAGAGCAAAACGCGTATTTAATATCATTTGTTTGGAATTATGCGTGGTTTTTGTGTTTATTGTGTTTTTAGAGCCAACCGGATGGATATTGGAGAAAACATGGGATTGCACGGGTTTTATCGAAGAAAAAGACTCAAGACGAAGTCTATTGTCCAAGAGATGCAAAAGATTTGAAGTCACTGGGCCTATTTGAAGATTTATCGAAGAAAAGGACCAAAGACAGAAGATTTACACATGTCGAAGGAACTCAAGTCTATTAAACGAAGAAATTAAAAGACGAGTTGAATTTAATCGTCGACAAATCCCGAATCAGAATAAAAATGTCCACTTTTCTGAAAAGACGAGAAGACAAGAAGAAAGGGAGAAAGCCCACTTCACCAACCACCCACTAGCCTATAAATAGGACACACCCTCACACTTTTTGAGCTAGTTTTCAATTCCCAGTTTTCTTTCTTTTCTTTCGTAGGAAGCCAACACCATTAAGGTGTTGGTGATTTTTCATTCTTGTTAAATCTCTGGTTTTGTAAGTGTTTAATCTTTCCTTTTGTTTACTTTACATTAATCTATCAATACAATCCTTCCATTAATCTTGTTCATCTTCATCTTTTTGGTTTAAAGCTTAAAGTTCTTATTTGGTTGATTTTGATCTTCAAAAGTTATTGGGTTTTGTGTTTTTATTGTTGGGATTTGATGTTTATGGTTAGTAGATGATTAGTGTTTAGTTTGGTTTAAATCTTTTGGTTAAATTTGGCTTGTTTGGATTAAAATCGTTTTACCCTGTTTTTTCTGCTTAACTGTTCTTCGTTCCCCAGATTCCGAATCAAGTACTGTTAATCTTTTATTCCGCATCAAGCTTCTTCATCCGGAATATCCAATATTCCAGATCAACCTTCATATTCCGCATCAAACTCCTTCATCCGGAATATCCAATATTCCGGATCAGTGTCCTTCATCCGGAATAACCATTATTCCGGATCAACTTATTATTCCGCATCAATCATTTATTCCGCATGAGTTTATTATTTGGCATGAACCTTTTATTCCGCATGACCATTTATTCCGCATGAGTCTTTTATTCCGCATGAGTCTTTTATTCCGCATGAACCTTATATTCTGGATCAAAGATTATTCCGCATGAACCTATTATTCCGCATCAACCTATTACTCCGCATGAACCTTATATTCCGGATCAAAGATTATTCCGCATGAAACAAACATTCCACATGAAGGATATTTATTCCGCATCAAGCTCTTATTCCGGATCATTGACTATTCCGAATGAAGGCTGTTTTAATTATTCCGAATGAAGAGTGATATTCCGCATCAGTGATTTTCTGAGTTAAGGTTTTTATCTGTTTTATCTCAAGTAAAGTTTTATTTTTATTAATTGCTTTTAATTAATTGCTTTTAATTAATTGCTTTTTAGTTTATCTTTATTTACTTCACGCTCTTACCTTTTAGTAGCATAGAAAACCAACCTCCTATTTGTCACCAAGAACAACTATTCCACTTTGAGCTGTGATCAATTCGAGAAGATTCCGAGAGACTAAAATATTGAACCCCATAGCAAAACCATTGTATCAAATGGCGCCGCTGCCGGCTCTTCTCGTTAAGATTAACAGTTTTTTGTGAGAACTTGGATTTTGGGATCCGTTCGCCGTGAACGTTACTTTTTCATAAAAAATTTCAAAAACCCTAAAAAATATAAAATTTTCAAAAAAAAATTAAAAAACCATAAAAAACCAAAAATATTTCTTGTTTGCTTTGTTAGTTCTTTTGAAGGTGCATGCGTACACGATCAACGTCTTATCAAGAGCCCGAGCCTCTCGAAGACTTAGACATGGCCGGTGTACACAACAACAACAATAACCCACCTCAAAACAATAACAACAACAATGAACCTCTACCGGACAATCGGCCGATGATTGAACTTTTGAAAGCACATGTAAAGGGCAACAATGATCCAATTGTCATACCCGCGATTGCAGCCAACAACTTTGAGCTCAAATCCGGCTTTATTCAGATGGTCTTTGCTCAACCATTCTTGGGGCGTACCATTGATGATCCTCATGACCACATCAAAAGGTTCCTGCAACTCATGAATACGGTCAAATTCAATGGTGTTCCACAAGAGGTAATCCGTTTACAACTTTTTCCTTTCTCCTTAGAGGGACAAGCCCGGCATTGGCTTGCAAAGGAACCGCCACAAAGTATTCTGACGTGGACGGATTTGGAGACCAAGTTCATAAACTACTTTTTCCCACCCTCTCGTACTACCGCTTTGCGGAATGAAATCATTAATTTTGAACAAAAGTACAATGAGTCTTTTAGTGAATCTTGGGACCGTTTTAAAGACCTTTTAAGAAAGTGCCCACAACATGGTTTTACCAAAGTGCACCAAATTAATACTTTTTATAATGGTTTAAGCATGAATGACCAAGATTCACTAAACAGTGCCTCGGGGGGTAATATATTGGTTAAGACTTCTAATGCCGCTTGGGATATTATCGAGAATAAGTCTAGAGTGCAAACCAAGAGTGTGCAGACCAATGCCGCTAGTGCTAGTACTAGTGACAACGACAAGCGACTTGACAAAATCACTACGCTTCTTGAATCGCTTGCTACCCAAACCGCTAGCAACACCAACATCATCAACGCTAAAAACGCTCAAGTCAATGCTGTCAGCCAACCATGTGAAATATGCGGGGGTCCTCACTCTTACACCACTTGTACCACCACCCAAGACTATCCTTCTGAGAATGTTAATGCAGCATACGGTACCTATCCTCCGGCCGCTTATCAAGCTCGTCCTCAAGGAGACCGCAACTTGCTTAGCTACCGCTCAAACAACTTTCTCTCATCGCCCGGTTTTCCTCCTAACAACCCAAACCAACAACAAAACCTCAATCGCCCTCCTCAACAACAACCTCGTGCAGCATACCAACCACCTCAAAGACAACCATATCCACCTCAAAGAAACAACCAAGTTTACCAACAACCTGCTTATCAACCACCCGCCTACAATACTTCTCCCAACCAACCCACCGCATTACACCAAGATGTTGAAACCTACATGAGGACCAATGATGTGATCGTGGAAAATCTCCAGCGGGAAGTTCTCAACTTGAAAGCAGACATGGTGAAACAAGGGAACAATCTTTGAGCAAATATGCGAAACACTTTGGCAAGTCAAACGAATGACTTAAGGAACATGATGACTGGTTTCGTCCAAGGTAATCAATCCTCTTCTTCGGGTAATCTTCCGAGTAACACCGTTGCGAATCCAAGAGGGGAGATGAAAGCTATCACCACTCGCAATGGCAAAGGTACCAAGGAACCCGAGCTTCCTATACCTCCACCGGTGATTGTGACTAAGGAAAACGAGTCACCTACTCATATTCCTCATCCTTCTACTTCCCTAATTCCTCCACCTCTTACTTCTACCCCTCCTCCACCCAAGGATGTGAGTGATCCTACTATTCCAAAGCCTTCCTCTTCTTCCGATATACCTTATCCTTCAAGGTTGAGGAAAGAGAAGCTCAAAAGCAAGGACGATATTCTAGTTTCGAACTTTCTCAAAATGTTTAAACAATTGAATTTCAACATCTCCTTCGCTGAGGCTCTCGCTCACATGCCCAAATATGCGAAAATGTTCAAAGATCTTCTTAGCGACAAGGAGAAGCTTCTTGATATTGCTAATACCCAACTTAATGAGAATTGCTCCGCAGTGCTCTTAAGGAAATTGCCAACCAAGCTTGGTGATCCGGGTCGCTTCTTAATCCCTTGCAACTTCCCGGGAGTAGAGAATTGCATGGCCCTAGCCGATCTAGGTGCCAGTATTAACTTAATGCCTTTAAGTGTTTGGAAGCAATTATCTCTCCCTGAGCTAGTCCCCACCAAAATGACTTTGGAATTAGCTAACCGTACGGTTGCTTATCCAGTGGGGATAGCCGAAGACGTTTTTGTAGGAGTCGACAGATTCACTTTTCCTGCCGATTTCGTCGTGGTCGACTACGATATGGACCCTCGTGTGCCATTAATCGTTGGACGTCCATCCTTAAGGACCGGTCGCACTCTCATCTATGTAGAAGCGGGTGAGCTTATCATGAGAGTGGGTGACGATAAAATCGTCTTCAACATGGGAAAGCTTTCTAAACAGCCTTATTCATACGAGAGTGTTAATTGTATCGACGTTCTTGATGAGGCTTGTGAAGAACACTTTAAAGATGCTTGTAAAAGTATTCCTACCTCTCCTCCCAATGTTGAGACCACTTCCTCTATTGATTCATCACTATCTCTATTTGGAGAAAGTGATTTCCTTTGGAAAGATTTGGAAGCCACCATGGGAGATGTGAACTTAGAACATGACGATTCTCCCACCGATTGGGATGAAGACATTCGTCTCATTGAGAACCTTCTTGATGAGACTGCTTTTATACATAGTCTCATCGTCCAAATAGGGCTTAAAATGCATTAAATATCATCAAAATACCCAAATATATGCTTGTGTTTGTTGCTTGTGTATTTTAGGTACGGATATTGAGAAAATGACAAAAGATCACAAGAATCATGCAAAAACGAACACGGGAAACGAAGCCGCACGATGAACCAAGCCCTAATGAAGAATTTTCCAAAGAAAATCCTTGAAGATTTGAAGAATATTGAAGATTGGTCCTCCAAGTTTGAAGAATTGACACTTTATACCCTTGTATCTTCATAATTACAAGTTTGGTCCCTAAAGTTTGTCAAAATTACAAAAAGGACCCTTAACTTCGAAGAATTGGCAAATTTAGTCCCTCATCAAAACTAAATTGTCAACAATGGTCCTTCAAGAAGTCAACAAACAAGTCAAAGCCTTGAAATATGAAGACATGTCAAAATCAGTCCTTGGAATATGAAGAAATTGCATGTTTAGTCCTTAAAACAAGTTTTAAAACTTGTTGTGCCAAATTTGACAACCTTTCCAAAGTTGTCATGTGTTAATTTGGCGTTGATAGCCATTTTTAACAAAGTGGACAAAGTGTGAATTGTGAAGGGCCAAACCTGCCAGACAACCTAAAACAAATCATCCAATACCTGCTTGACACCTCACCCACTCACACTCTTCCACCAATCAAATTCAACCCTCCTGTCATGTCACCCATCCACTCACCCCTTAACTGAATACTTAATTCAGTTTAAACCTTCCCACCAAAACACTTAATTTAAAAAGTCATTAACCCCAAACGGATTAAACACCTCTTAAATCCACCCTTAAACCCTAATTTTTCCAGGAAGAACATCACTTAAAACAAGGGGTTTTTGGATGATATTTTCCAGATCCTTAATTAAACACCTCTTAAACCTTAAACCACCCTTAAACTCCCATCGCCATCACTTCACATGTCCCTCCAACCCTCCCCTGCCCCACTTTTCACTCTCAAACAAAACTTGGCAGCAAGATCAACAACCCTCAGCAATTTCTTGTTCTCAAAGGTTAAATGAACGTCCTAGATTGCTTCTACATCACTGGCATCTCAGCTACATGCCAAGATCATCACATGGCTTTGTTTTGACTCAAAATTCAAAAATCATCCAAGGGCAAGATTGGAAGTTCACTTGTTAGGGTTTTAGCTTCTTATCACTTCTAGAATCACAATGTAAGCCTCTATATAAAGGCCTTTAGGACGTAGCATAGTTCTTGTTCTTGATTTTTCTCCTTTTTCACAAACTTTGTAAAGCCAGTTTATGAGTTAATATAAATGGTTTAAGTATTGTAGATGAGAAATATTGAGTACCCTTTACATTTTCAGTTGATTTAAAGTTCATTGTTTAAGTTTGGTTTAAGTTTCAGCAAAGTTTTTTGAATTTCCAAGTTTCTGATTAATTTTCAAGCCTTTTCTCAAATCTTAAATTTTATTCAAAACTTGTTAAAATGGTGATTAATTGTATTAGTATGATGGTATTTGAGCTTGTGTATGTCCATAACACCATGGCTTGTTCTGGTGTAGTGGGTACCCAAGTTTAAACAAGCCATTGGTTTGGTCCTTTCTTTCTTTTTTTTTAAGATTATTATTATCTGACCTATAAGCTAAGGCTTTCTTCTAGCTTAAGCCATAAGCTGGGAGCAAGTTTTAAGCTTTTTACACAAGCTTTGTTCACTCTTATCTTAGCAGATTCAAAGAGGAACCTTTCTTGTTCATAATTGTTAAGTAGAATTCCATCAACACCTCAACAAAGTTCAGCATAGACCCGGGTCTATTGGAGGTGGTTTTTCAACCACAAAGGGTCCTGGATGTAGGACCCTTAAGGTAGTCATTGTTCCCTTTTTCATTTTTTAAAGTTTCTGAAATTTTATGTACTTTTTGTGATTCTGCTTGTTAAGAGTTTAAATGAATGTTTGAGTGCTTAAATCTGCTTAAATAGGACTTGTATGCATGCTTAGATAGTGGTCAATCACTTTGGTTATGTCTTGATTGGGTTTGCTTTGAAAAGTTGATATTCAGATTTAAAGGGGTGTTTGGATTTGCACATTAAGTAAGATTACTTGGTTGATTATGTGTTAAAAGCTGTTGGAATACACTCATTAGTTAGTAATTAGGAGTTTAGTGTGCTTAAGTTTCAGTTTGAACAAGTTTTGAACACTTTGCAGCTTAAAATTTGGGAAAAATAGCTAAAATCAGTTAACTGCCTTGTTTGCATAATTTTGTGAGAATTTGTGCTTGATTCATTGCAAGTTGTTAGATACAAGGTTGTTTAAGGAGTGTGATTCAGTTTCAAGATATTTAATATCATTGTGAGCTTTGTTTAAAGTATTGAATCTCACTTGTGTGTCAATTGCACCAGCAACTTGTGCTAAGTATATTAGTGACTTGTTCTTGAACTTTTGAGCTTGATTTTGTGCTTGTACTTGATTGTTTTTTTGTTTGATTTGACTCCTTGTACTCCAAAGAGTACAAGGGTGCCTTTGTTCCATCAAAAACACCACCAAAAAGCAAGATCAAGCCCTCTTGATCATAACTGCACAAGTGAAGAAAACTTCATTTGTTCATCAGAAAGTCATAATACCTGGGCACGTTTTTTGATTCTTAGACCTTAATCTTGTTAAATTTTGGATTGTGTTTGAGTTTTAGTAGTTAATTAAGTACCTAGTTTAAGTTTTAAAAGCTAAAAAAAAAAAAAAAAATTTGCAAAAAGTTCACCCTGCCTGGACTCGAACACGCGAGCTTGCGTTCCAAGGAGTAACGTGTTAACCAGTGATCTAGATGACTTTTTACGTTATGGTTTGATTTCATTACTTATTTAAGGGGTTTTGTTTTTGTAGCTTATTTAAGTAACAGCTTAATAATAAGCATTTTCCAGCTTATTCCTTTGAGGATTTATCTGTTTAGCATTTTTATTAAGATTATATAAGTGTTTGTGATTTTTCTGAGCAAATAGTACATTTTTCCCATTATTATTCTATTTATTAGGAATATTTTAAGTTTAATTTTTAATAAGTCATTTAAAAATAGTAAAAATGATTTAAAAATCTGGAAAAATAACTTTTAGGTTTTTAATCATACTTTTGAGGTTTACAGCTTATTAGGTTTTCAATTTAGCTTATTTTTAATTTTATAAGATTTTAGGATTTTTAAGCAACTTTAAAATTTAATTTAAAATTATTTAATAGGTTTCAAAAAATTTGGTTTGCATTTTTGTTTTAGTTACATTATTTAAGATTTTTGGTAATTTTTTAGAATTTATTTACAAACTTTTTATTTTTTGAATATTTTAATATTATTTTATTATTAAAATCTGAAGTTTTATTTTTTCTTGTTTTTACATTTTTCCTAGGTTAAGGACATTGAATTAGGAGTTTTTTCACTTTCCAAATATTTTTTAGGCTTTTCATTTATTTTCTAGAATTAATTTAAGATTTAATAGATTTTAATAGTTTTTAAGTGTTTAAAAATAGTTTAATTTGATTTTAAAATTTTTAAAAATAGTTTTTAGCTTAATTAGGTCATTTTTGAGGTTTACAAACTATAAAATCTTGTTTAGGGCTTTTTAATAATTAAAAGTGATTTTTATGGCTTTAATTAGCATTAAAAAGTCATTATTTAATTAATTAAAAGGTTTTAGCAAGTTTAGATTTTTTGTAAACTCTTAGAATATTATTTGGGATTTTTAGTAATTTTTAGGAATTTTTAGGTTAAAATTTTAATTTTGGCATTATTTACGACTTTACGTGTTCGTCTTTTTCGTCGTAGTTTAATTCATTTTCGTAACCGTCTTTCTCTTCTAATCCCATTTCTTTCTCAATCAATATAATCACAAACCAATTTCAACTCTTAACACAACGCACTTGCCTCCTCGAGAACGAACTCATTTAGGGTCATTCACACACGGTTTTCCTAAATCGTCGTGCACGCTTGCCCTATTTTTACGCTCTTTTTCCTAAAAGACGTAATTTTACTACAATCATTTTGACGCCGCTGCCGGGGAGGCGTGTTGTGTTTTGATTGAACCATTGTTGTTTTTATATATAACCATAAAAGTAATTGTATTAGTAGCACTCTACTAATACGTATTATCGGTTTTTCGTTTTTTGTGAATATTATTACTATATTGTATACGTAGAACAATAAATTTACAAGTACTCCAAATACGTGAGAAATCACAACCTTGATTCGGGATTTCATCACTCGATCATTGTATTCGAATCTCAAACCAAAGAAAAAGGCAAAAATAGATAAATACTTTCGAGAAGCTCGATTTTGAGAAATACAAACTATAAGGTGGGTATAAGGCGGTTGTATTTCACGACCTAAAGGAAAAAGGCTCTTAAGTGCTTCGCGCCGCCTCGTTTCCTCCGCTTGCTTGTGCGTATTTTGATTTTGAAAGCTAATCGAGGGTTTTGCCGCCCAAAGTATTATTAAGTATCATATATATTTTCTTGGTTTCTATTGATTAAACCCTCTTGAACGATTTGGTGTTCCACCATCGTTCTAAAGTCATCGAAGGCGTTCACTTCACGTGATCGTTTTCATTCCTTGAGGCTTCTTTAATCGAGAGATTTGATTAAGGAGGAGATTTGTAGATTTTGGTCTATTTAATACATTCCAAAGATCCAAAAAGTTAAAAACAATCAAAAACCACAAAAAAAATGAAAAAGTAAAAACACCAAAAAGAATCTTCTTTGCTCGCCTTCTCGTTGTACGTGACGTTTATGCAAACTCGCTCTAAAGCAAGACGTGCTCGTAAACGAAGAAACAAATCACTCACTCCTACTAGTGAGGAGTCTCCTATTGACGAACCCATTGTAGTGAAAGAAGCACCCATGGCTAATCGAACTATGATGGAGTTACTTCAAGCACCCACCGAGGGTTATGGAGAAGCGATTGTGATTCCCGCTATCCTTGCGGAGAATTTTGAGGTTAAGACGGGTTTGTTGTCCATGATTTAAAACAACAAGTTTCGAGGGGACGAAAAGGACAACCCTCATAACCACATTCGCCAATTTAATCGTCTCACCGCCACATGCAAGTTTAAGGATGTTTCAAACGACTCGATTAAGATGATGCTTTTTCCGTAATCCTTAGCGGGGCCCGCAAAAATTTGGTTAGAGAAAGAGCCACCCAATTCTATATTGACGTGGAAGGATCTCGTTTCAAAATTCGTGAACCAATTTTTTCCGCCCTCTAAGACTACGCACTTGAAAAACGAGATTTCAAAGTTTTCGCAAGAGTATAATGAGAGTTTTTCAACGGCTTGGAATAGGTTTAAGGAAATGTTGCACGAATGTCCTCATCGTGGTTTTTCCGACTTGCATCAAATAGACACGTTTTACAATGGCTTGAACGATCATGAGCGTGATTATTTTAATGCCGCCGCGGGTGGTAATTTTTTGTGTAAAACGGTCGAGGAAGCATTGTTAATCATTGAAAATAGGTCTAAGGTGTATAGTCCTCGTAGCACGTCGAGTGTTCGTAAGACTTCGTCTTCGTCTTCACCTAGTTTGTCACACACCGTTGATGCTTGCCAAGTCGAGGCTAATTTGGAGAACAAAATTTTTGATATAGTGAAAGGCTTGTTAGTTGAGTTTAAAGTTGGTGAACAACCCGCTCCCGCTACGATTAAAGCGGTTGAGGTTTCTTGTATGTATTGTGGTGGAGCTCATGATTATTCCGAGTGCATTACCAACGGTGGTAACACTTCGAGTGCCTTCGCGGCCGCGGGAACTTACAACCAAAACGGTCAAGTTCCTCGCACTAATCAATTGACTCCACCAGGTTTTTCACCAAATCAAAATGCTAACAATTATCGAAACAATCAAGTTGGTTACCAAAGCAATCAAAGGAACAATTACAAGGGTAATAACAACTATGGGAATCAAGGGAGTAGTAGTAGCCAATTGCAAAATCAAAATCAAAACCGTAATTTTCAAAACACGAGTCAATGTCTTCAAAATGCTTACACTAAAGAACTTCCAATGGATTTTGTGAATTACGCCACGGCAAATGATAAGATTTTGGAAAACATTCAAGAGCAATTGGCTAATCAAGCTAGGGACACGGCTAAGAACGCAAAGGAGTTAGCTAATTTTGTTAAGGAAAATCTAGCCATGAGAAATGAATTGAAAAATGATTTTGCTAACCAAATTCGAGGTCAAAACAACAAGATAGAGCAAAGTCATGCTAGGCTTGAACAAAGAATTGACCAAAAAGCTGCTAGCCAAGATTTGAAGTTTAATAGTCAAGATGCTAAGCTTAACGCCATTTTAGAAGCCGTCATAGGGAACAAAGCCTCTACTTCGAGTGGTCTACCTAGTAACACCGTTTCAAACCCGAAGGGAGAGATGAAAGTGATTACCACACGAAGTGGTAAGACACTTAAGGAACCGACTCCTCAACCAATTACTCCAACGGTGGAGGAAGTTGAGGAAGAACCCGAGGTGGTGGTCGAAAAGGAGCATATTTCAATCCCACAAAGTACCGCTCATGCCACACCTACGGTTGACCCATCACCCATATTGGAACCCGAGATTCCAAAGGCTATGCCTATGCCCCAACCCACACCACCCTTGCCTTACCCATCGAGACTTAGGAAGGAGAAACGACAAGAGCGCGACAACTACCAATTTGAGCTTTTTATGAAAATGTTTCGTGATTTGCATTTTAATGTGAGTTTCGCCGATGCTTTGGTCATGATGCCTCGATTTGCCGCTAACTTTAAGAGTATGTTGAACAACAAGGAGAAATTACACCAAATGTCTAGTTGTTCGTCGGTTTATCTTAATCGCATACCTCAAAAAGTCGGTGATCCCGGTAAATTTTTGATCCCTTGTGCCATTCAAGATATGGAAGAATGCTATGCCTTGGCTGATCTTGGTGCTAGCATTAACTTGATGCCACTTGCAATCTACAAGTCGCTCAATCTTCCTAATCTTACTCCTTCACGAATGTCTATTGAGTTGGCCGACCATTCCACGATTCTTGCATGTGGTTTAGCGGAAGACGTTTTTGTGAAAGTGGGGAAGTTCTACTATCCCGTAGACTTTATCGTTGTTGATATCCCCACGGATCCTCAAGTTCCTCTTATTTTAGGTCGTTCGTTTTTAGATACGTCTATGGCTTTAATTGATGTGCATGCTAGAAAGATCACCTTACGTTTCAACGACGAGGAACTTGTTATAAACGCAACTCAAAATTCTCAACTTTCTCATGTTTATTCCGTTGCTACCATAAACCTCGTTGATATGATCGACATAGTTTGCGAGGAATTTTCACAAGAAGTTTTAGGGTTTGGTGATGAAGAAACTAGTAGCAATCCCACTATGTTAGATCCAATTCTTGATAATTCGACACCAACCTTCACTCCTTTTGAAGGTGGTGGTTTTACGTTGGAAGAATTCGATGTTCCACGTACTTGTGACGAAGACCTCGATAACGATGAGGACTTCTCGATTATCAAGGATTTTCTCAACGATTTCCCATTTCCTCCACCCGAGGAGGTTATGAGTATCGAGCCCAAATCTTCACTTGAGGAACCACCTATTCTCGAGTTGAAAGATTTACCTCCTCACCTCGAATATGTCTATTTGGAGGAGGACGACAAGTTGCCGGTTATTATTGCGAAGGATCTTTCGAATGATGAAAAAACCGCACTTGTCGACGTTCTTAAGGATCACAAAGGGGCGATTGCGTGGAAGTTATCCGACATTAAGGGAATCGATCCCAAATTTTGTACCCACAAAATCTTAATGGAGGAGGATTTCAAGCCAACAATCCAAAGTCAAAGGTGGGTGAACCCCAAAATTCACGATGTCATCAAAAAGGAGGTCCTTAAACTCCTTGACGCGGGAATGATTTACCCTATTTCTGATAGCCCTTGGGTGAGTCCTATTCATTGTGTCCCTAAAAAGGGAGGGATGACCGTTGTGCCAAACGATGCCAACGAGTTGATTCCTACTAGACTCGTGACCGGATGGAGAGTGTGCATTGACTATCGAAAGTTGAATGAAGCCACTCGAAAAGACCATTTTCCCTTGCCCTTCATGGACCAAATGTTGGAGCGTCTTGCGGGAAACGACTTCTATTGCTTTTTAGATGGTTTTTCCGGTTACTTCCAAATTCCCATCGATCCTCGTGATCCAGAAAAAACTACGTTTACGTGTCCATATGGAACATTTGCCGATCGTAGAATGCCATTCGGACTTTGCAATGCACCAGGAACTTTTCAACGATGCATGATGGCTATTTTTCATGATATGATCGAGAAGACGATGGAAGTCTTCATGGATGACTTTTCCGTGTTTGGTGATTCTTTCACTTCGTGTTTGTCGAACCTAGAGAGAATGTTAAAACGTTGTGAGGAAACCAACCTTGTGCTCAATTGGGAAAAATGTCATTTTATGGTTAAAAGTGGAATCGTCTTAGGGCACAAGGTCTCGAAAGCGGGGATTGAGGTAGATCAAGCTAAGGTAGACGTCATCGCCAAATTACCTCATCCCAAAACCGTCAAGGGAGTTAGGAGTTTCCTAGGCCACGCGGGCTTTTATCGACGATTCATCAAGGACTTTTCAAAGATTTCTCGACCCATTACACATCTTCTTGAAAAAGAGGCACGTTTTGTCTTTGACGAAGATTCTGTACGAGCCTTTGAGATCCTTAAGAGGAAACTTACCGAAGCTCCCATTCTTGTTGCACCCAATTGGAACCTCCCCTTTGAACTAATGTGTGATGCTAGTGATTACGCTATTGGGGCCGTTTTGGGGCAACGTCATGATAAGCACTTCTTGCCTATTCACTATGCTAGCAAGACGATGACCGAGGCTCAACTTAAATACACTATAACAGAAAAGGAGTTCCTTGCCGTGGTGTATGCATTTGAAAAATTCCGACCTTATCTCGTCTTGACAAAATGCATAGTGTATACGGACCATTCGGCTATTAAGTATCTCATGGCAAAGCAAGATGCTAAGCCGAGATTACTTCGTTGGATTCTCCTCCTTCAAGAATTTGATCACAAAATCGTTGACAAAAAAGGAGCCGAGAATCTAGCGGCCGATCATCTCTCTCGTTTGGAAGATCCTCACCAAAGTGTTTACGAGCCCAAGGAAATCACCAAAACATTTCCGCTCGAGACACTTGGTGTAGTGAATTCTAAGCTTGATTCTTCCACCCCATGGTTTGCGGACTTTGCAAATTACCATGCGGGTAACTTCATCATTAAGGGTATGACGACTCAAGAAAAACGAAAATTCTTTCGTGATGTCAAGTTCTATTTTTGGAACGACCCTTACTTGTTTCGAACTTGTGCGGATCAAATCATCCGACGTTGTGTATTTGGCACCGAAGCTTCTAACATTCTTAGAGCTTGCCATGAGGGACCCACGGGTGGTCACCACGGTGCTAATCTCACGGCTAAAAAGGTGTTTGATGCCGGCTTCTTTTGGCCTACTATTTACCGAGATGCACAAGATCTTGTGAAGTCTTGTGATTCATGCCAACGACAAGGAAAAACCTCACAAAAGGATGAAATGCCACAAAACATCATTCAAGTGTGTGAGATCTTTGACGTGTGGGGTATAGACTTTATGGGGCCGTTCCCATCATCTCGTGGTAATAAGTACATTCTCGTTGCGGTTGACTACCTTTCTAAGTGGGTGGAGGCCAAGGCCTTGCCCACTAATGATGCTCGTGTGGTAGTTAAGTTCTTGAAAAGTTTGTTTGCTAGGTTTGGAACCCCTCGTGCTATCATAAGCGATCGTGGAACCCATTTTTGCAATGACCAATTTGAAAGGGTTCTAAGGAAATATGGGGTTACACATCGTCTTTCTACGGCTTATCACCCACAAACGAGTGGGCAAGTCGAGGTTTCAAACCGAGCGTTGAAGAGGATCTTGGAGAGATCCGTGGGGGAAAACCGACAATCATGGTCGGATAAGTTAGACGATGCTTTATGGGCCTTTAGGACCGCTCATAAGACACCCATTGGGTGCACTCCCTATAAGCTTGTGTATGGAAAGAATTATCATTTGCCTATCGAATTAGAACACAAGGCTTATTGGGCCCTAAAGCATTGTAATGATGATATGGAGACCGCGGGAAAACACCAGAAAATGCAATTGAATGAATTGGATGAATTAAGGGACATTGCTTATGAAAATTCATTGATTTACAAAGAGAAAACTAAAAAGTTGCATGATTCTAAAATTAAAAACCGGGTTTTTAACATTGGGGATCAAGTTTTACTTTTTAATTCAAGATTGAAAATATTTTCCGGTAAATTGAAATCCCGTTGGTCCGGTCGATTCACCGTGACTCAAGTGTTTCCGTATAGGACCATCGAGCTAGCTCAAGATGATGGTCCTAACTTCAAGGTGAATGGACATAGGTTGAAGCACTACTTTGGCGGGGAAGTTCCATCCTTGAACTACCTCGACCAAGTCACCTTCCCCAATGATAATTAGTATTGAGGGGATCGAGTCGAGCTCATGACTCGGTAATCAAAAACGAGGTGCCTCGTGGGGGAGTCCCATGCTTATCCTATGTACATTTTATCGCTTTCTAATGTAGCTTACGTGTGGGGATTCGTGCCCTTCCAACCTTTGTTTCGTGGTTGTTTGTGATATGTGAACTTTAGATCATGATCTTCACGATTGGATCCTCTCGTGTTCGTTTTATGGGAGCACTCGGTCGTTTGCTTTGGATACTTTCTCAATATCCATGATATCCTTTTGATGTTCTAACCTTAGGTTATTAGCACACTTCATAAACGGCTATTAATTTAATGGTTACACCCTTTCCATGCTAGATTAGGCATTCGACTACGTCTCTAGTATGGGGGTGTTTGTACCCCTAGACTCGAAACATTGAGGACAATGTTTAACTTTAGTATGGGGGGGTGAATAGATACTTGCCTTGCCAAACCTTCACGCTTTTCAAAGTTTATCTTTTTGTTTATCGTTTTTGTTGCAAAATAAGGCTAAAAATGGCCAAATTTTAAAATTTTTCTCATGTTTCATAAGTGTTTGAAGACACGAATGTAGATTTTCCGATGGCGAGAATAAGAGTAATTTTTTACTCGACCGTGCGTGTTGAGCACTTAGCTTTGATTCCTTAACTACACATTAGGCTAAGTATCTTAAATGAGGACGAGAAATGATAGAGTCAATTATAAGTTACTAAGCTAAACGTAGAGTACTCGTATTCTTTCAAAAACTCATGTGTTCTCGTTGTTTGCTTATTCTCCCTTCGCATGTAAATATTTTTTTTGCTTAATAAATATTGACTTAGCGGTTTAGTTAGGATTGTTGGGTTTCTAGTCTTTTCTAGTAGCTTCCGTGTAATTAAATTGGGAAGACATTAAGGTATCGCCAGCGTCACGGTTTTGAAGTATTGGCACCCGAATAATCGAAAGCTTCACCCAATAATAAGATTTCAAGTGCTCACCTAAATCAAGCAAACAATTTGAAGCCCCACAAGGCCTAAAATCTATGCAAAATTGAAAGTGAATCAAGCCTTAATCTTCGAAGCTTTAAAGATCCAAAATTCGCCTTAGCGTGAGGATATACGTCTTTGGCTAATAAAACCACCGATGAGGTGGATAATAAAAGGCAAGGCAAGACCGAAGTCATAATAAAAGCTTCATGGCGAAGTTGAATAAAAGATGGAGGTAAACCAAAGATAATAAGGCCTTCCGTTAGGGGGCGTATAAAAGTCTTGGTAATAAGTCTCATGTTCAAAACCGTTATAAAACCGTGTTTATCGATTCTTCTTGTTGACTTAATTTTTTAACATCGTTGTCTATTAGGAGGGGTTATTGATTTCATGGTCTTAGTTACACCGTTAGGACTCTATTTTTAGACCTAAATCTCTATTATCGCATAAGTCAAAAAAATGTATCCTTGTGAAACATTAAGACATAATAAAATATAAGAGATACAACTTAGGAATAATGGGAGAATAAGTACGTGATTAGGGCATATGAGTAGTGTTTGCATTACTAACTTATAATGACAATGATCTCGTTGCACGCTTGGCATGGAATTGAAGTGAAAATCGAGGACGATGAAATTATTTCTAACGAAGCATTCACGTGTTCTTATTCTATGAACCTAAACGTCCCATTTTGCGATGAAAATCATACATTATGTCTAAAACACAAGTAGTAGTAATAGTAGTAGTGTAGCTAGTTTATCATTTCAATAAAGTCCATAAAAAATGAATTTTGGAGATGCTACGATACTTTATTCTAGCATTGCGTGAGGGCACGGCAATGGTTTAGTATGGGGGAGTGATGAGACTGCTTTTATACATAGTCTCATCGTCCAAATAGGGCTTAAATTGCATTAAATATCATCAAAATACCCAAATATATGCTTGTGTTTGTTGCTTGTGTATTTTAGGTACGGATATTGAGAAAATGACAAAAGATCACAAGAACCATGCAAAAACGAACACGGGAAACGAAGCCGCACGATGAACCAAGCCATAATGAAGAATTTTCCAAAGAAAACCCTTGAAGATTTGAAGAATATTGAAGATTGGTCCTCCAAGTTTGAAGAATTGACACTTTATACCCTTGTATCTTCATAATTACAAGTTTGGTCCCTAAAGTTTGTCAAAATTACAAAAAGGACCCTTAACTTTGAAGAATTGGCAAATTTAGTCCCTCGTCAAAACTAAATTGTCAACAATGGTCCTTCAAGAAGTCAACAAACAAGTCAAAGCCTTGAAATATGAAGACATGTCAAAATTAGTCCTTGGAATATAAAGAAATTGCATGTTTAGTCCTTAAAACAAGTTTTAAAACTTGTTGTGCCAAATTTGACAACCTTCCCAAAGTTGTCATGTGTTAATTTGGCGTTGATAGCCATTTTTAACAAAGGGAACAAAGTATGAATTGTGAAGGGCCAAACCTGCCAGACAACCTAAAACAAATCATCCAATCCCTGCTTGACACCTCACCCACTCACACTCTTCCACCAATCAAATTCAACCCTCCTGCCATGTCACCCATCCACTCACCCCTTAACTGAATACTTAATTCAGTTTAAACCTTCCCACCAAAACACTTAATTTAAAAAGTCATTAACCCCAAACGGATTAAACACCTCTTAAATCCACCCTTAAACCCTAATTTTTCCAGGAAGAACATCACTTAAAACAAGGGGTTTTTGGATGATATTTTCCAGATCCTTAATTAAACACCTCTTAAACCTTAAACCACCCTTAAACTCCCATCACCATCACTTCACATGTCCCTCCAACCCTCCCCTGCCCCACTTTTCACTCTCAAACAAAACTTGGCAGCAAGATCAACAACCCTCAGCAATTTCTTGTTCTCAAAGGTTAAATGAACGTCCTAGATTGCTTCTACATCACTGGCATCTCAGCTACATGCCAAGATCATCACATGGCTTTGTTTTGACTCAAAATTCAAAAATCATCCAAGGGAAAGATTGGAAGTTCACTTGTTAGGGTTTTAGCTTCTTATCACTTCTAGAATCACAATGTAAGCCTCTATATAAAGGCCTTTAGGACGTAGCATAGTTCTTGTTCTTGATTTTTCTCCTTTTTCACAAACTTTGTAAGCCAGTTTATGAGTTAATATAAATGGTTTAAGTATTGTTGATGAGAAATATTGAGTACCCTTTACATTTTCAGTTGATTTAAAGTTCATTGTTTAAGTTTGGTTTAAGTTTCAGCAAAGTTTTTTGAATTTCCAAGTTTCTGATTAATTTTCAAGCCTTTTCTCAAATCTTAGATTTTATTCAAAACCTGTTAAAATGGTGATTAATTGTATTAGTATGATGGTATTTGAGCTTGTGTATGTCCATAACACCATGGCTTGTTCTGGTGTAGTGGGTACCCAAGTTTAAACAAGCCATTGGTTTGGTCCTTTCTTTCTTTTTTTTTTAAGATTATTATTATCTGACCTATAAGCTAAGGCTTTCTTCTAGCTTAAGCCATAAGCTGGGAGCAAGTTTTAAGCTTTTTACACAAGCTTTGTTCACTCTTATCTTAGCAGATTCAAAGAGGAACCTTTCTTGTTCATAATTGTTAAGTAGAATTCCATCAACACCTCAACAAAGTTCAGCATAGACCCGGGTCTATTGGAGGTGGTTTTTCAACCACAAAGGGTCCTGTATGTAGGACCCTTAAGGTAGTCATTGTTCCCTTTTTCATTTTTTAAAGTTTCTGAAATTTTATGTGCTTTTTGTGATTCTGCTTGTTAAGAGTTTAAATGAATGTTTGAGTGCTTAAATCTGCTTAAATAGGACTTGTATGCATGCTTAGATAGTGGTCAATTACTTTGGTTAAGTCTTGATTGGGTTTGCTTTGAAAAGTTGATATTCAGATTTAAAGGGGTGTTTGGATTTGCACATTAAGTAAGATTACTTGGTTGATTATGTGTTAAAAGCTGTTGGAATACACTCATTAGTTAGTAATTAGGAGTTTAGTGTGCTTAAGTTTCAGTTTGAACAAGTTTTGAACACTTTGCAGCTTAAAATTTGGGAAAAATAGCTAAAATCAGTTAACTGCCTTGTTTGCATAATTTTGTGAGAATTTGTGCTTGATTCATTGCAAGTTGTTAGATACAAGGTTGTTTAAGGAGTGTGATTCAGTTTCAAGCTATTTAATATTATTGTGAGCTTTGTTTAAAGTATTGAATCTCACTTGTGTGTCAATTGCACCAGCAACTTGTGCTAAGTATATCAGTGACTTGTTCTTGAACTTTTGAGCTTGATTTTGTGCTTGTACTTGATTGTTTTTGTGTTTGATTTGACTCCTTGTACTCCAAAGAGTACAAGGGTGCCTTTGTTCCATCAAAACCACCACCAAAAAGCAAGATCAAGCCCTCTTGATCATAACTGCACAAGTGAAGAAAACTTCATTTGTTCATCAGAAAGTCATAATACCTGGGCACGTTTTTTGATTCTTAGACCTTAATCTTGTTAAATTTTGGATTGTGTTTGAGTTTTAGTAGTTAATTAAGTACCTAGTTTAAGTTTTAAAAGCTAAAAAAAAAAAAAAAAATTGCAAAAAGTTCACCCTGCCTGGACTCGAACACGCGACCTTGCGTTCCAAGGAGTAACGTGTTAACCAGTGATCTAGATGACTTTTTACGTTATGGTTTGATTTCATTACTTATTTAAGGGGTTTTGTTTTTGTAGCTTATTTAAGTAACAGCTTAATAATAAGCATTTTCCAGCTTATTCCTTTGAGGATTTATCTGTTTAGCATTTTTATTAAGATTATATTAGTGTTTGTGATTTTTCTGAGCAAACAGTACATTTTTCCCATTATTATTCTATTTATTAGGAATATTTTAAGTTTAATTTTTAATAAGTCATTTAAAAATAGTAAAAAGTGATTTAAAAATCTGTAAAAATAATTTTTAGGTTTTTAATCATACTTTTGAGGTTTACAGCTTATTAGGTTTTCAATTTAGCTTATTTTTAATTTTATAAGATTTTAGGATTTTTAAGCAACTTTAAAATTTAAAATAAAATTATTTAATAGGTTTCAGAAAATTTGGTTTGCATTTTTGTTTTAGTTACATTATTTAGGATTTTTGTTAATTTTTTAGAATTTATTTACAAACTTTTTATTTTTTGAATATTTTAATATTATTTTATTATTAAAATTTGAAGTTTTGTTTTTTCTTGTTTTTACATTTTTCCTAGGTTAAGGACATTGAATTAGGAGTTTTGTCACTTTCCAAATATTTTTTAGGCTTTTCATTTATTTTCTAGAATTAATTTAAGATTTAATAGATTTTAATAGTTTTTAAGTGTTTAAAAATAGTTTAATTTGATTTTAAAATTTTTAAAAATAGTTTTTAGCTTAATTAGGTCATTTTTGAGGTTTACAAACTATAAAATCTTGTTTAGGGATTTTTAATAATTAAAAGTGATTTTTAGGGCTTTAATTAGCATTAAAAAGTCATTATTTAATTAATTAAAAGGTTTTAACAAGTTTGGATTTTTTGTAAACTCTTAGAATATTATTTGGGATTTTTAGTAATTTTTAGGAATTTTTAGGTTAAAATTTTAATTTTGGCATTATTTACGACTTTACGTGTTCGTCTTTTTCGTCGTAGTTTAATTCATTTTCGTAACCGTCTTTCTCTTCTAATCCCATTTCTTTCTCAATCAATATAATCACAAATCAATTTCAACTCTTAACACAACGCACTTGCCTCCTCAAGAACGAACTCATTTAGGGTCATTCACACACGGTTTTCCTAAATCGTCGTGCACGCTTGCCCTATTTTATTGCCCTCTTTTCCTAAAGGGGTAATTTTACTACAATCACTTCTCAAAGAAGACAATATTTCTCCACCATCTCCCAAGGCTACTGCTATCGATGAACCGACTTTGAATACGCCTCTTGTTGGGAATAAATTAAGGCCAGATAACTTGAGCGCTGACAAGAACAAATTAAGCGTTGACAAGAGCAAAGCAAGCGCTGACAGCTCAAGCGTTGACAAGTTAAAGTCAAGCGTTGACATCATTGAAGACAAGCACTGATGGAAGATATAAGCTACACGTTTATTATATTCTAGAATACTTTTAGTAAGGATAGAAACGACAATGTATTTTCTATGTTTATCTTTACCTAGAATAGTTGATACGTAGCTTATTGTACAAGGCTTCTTAGTCTATAAAAGAAGGCCTTTAGGTTAATGTTCAATATCAAGTTTTACATAAGTTTTCGTTCATAAACATCTTTCATTGTAAGCAAGTTCGACATTCATAATCAAAGTGAAAGTTTGTTTACATCTTGTGTGTTCTTGTTTAAGTGTTAAATTCCGCATAACACTTAGATTCATAAAGCATATAACAAAGGTTTCTCTACGTGTTATACTTGATCTAATCTCGTATACATAAAGCTAATCGATCTAAGTTTGGGATCAATAAGTGGTATCAGAGCTTGTTGAGGAACTTTTGATCTTTGAAGAACACCAGAACGATACACGAACACCAAAACCCTAATTTTCTCAGAAACCCTAAAAACACCAAAACCCTAACAACATCATGTCTGAAGTAATAACCACCTCCTCTTCACCCTTACCAAACATCAGGATTCCCATGCTTGATGCAACCAACTTTAACTTATGGAAGTTCAACTTTGAACAATATCTGGGGATCTATGACTACACACTCTGGGAGATTATTGAATATGGAAACTCATTCAATAAGGCTCAAAAGATTCAGGATGCCATTACTCAAAGATCAGCTGTTGAAGGATGCCCTGATGAAGATAAGAGAGAAAAACCTGGAGATGGTAGAGCTGTAGGTGCTGAAGATATTGCAAAGAAAAGGGTTGACATGAAAGCCCTAAATATTCTGAAAGTCTCTTTGGGACAAGAAAACCAGCACAAATATAGAGGCTATGAATCTGCTAAAGATCTTTGGGAAGCACTTGAAGTTGCATATGGTGGCAATGCAGACACTAAGGAAGAAAAGAAAAAACAACTTCTGCATGACTATGCTGTCTTCAAAGCTCAACCTAATGAAAAACTGAGTAGTGTGAGAAGCAGATTGCTTGACATCACAAGCAAATTGTCCTTCATGGGGACACAAGTTGGTGATGTTGACACCAATGCTACCTTTCTTAAAATTCTTGGAGAGGCATGGAAGATTGAGGCAAGATCTATTCTTGCCAATAATACTTACAAGAGCTCCTCGTTTGATGACATCTACAACAAACTAAGACTGTTGGAAGATGAAACTCTTTCAGACCATGGAAGCAAATCTTGCACCAGTAACATGGTCTTCTTCTCTCATAGTGAAGGTCAATTCAATCAAAAGGACTCTTTTATGCATCCAGTTACTGGATCATCATTTGTCAGCGCTGGAACAAGTCCTGTCAACGTCTCCTTTTCAGACGCTGACACATTCATGAATGACTCCCCAAGAGTTAAACCTGCTGGTTTGGATTTGGATACTGTGTGTGCTTATATTGCTTCTTTGCCCAATGGTTCAGTGATTACATATGAGGACCTTGAGCAGATAAGTGATGAGCACTTGGAAGAGATGGACATCAAGTGGAATATGGCTCTTGCTATTATAAGAGAAAATAGGTGGAATAGAAGGTTCAAGAAGAAGATGACCTTCAATGCTAAAGACACAGCTGGATTTGATAAATCCAAAGTTGAATGCTACAACTGTCATCGTATGGGACACTTCATGAGGGAATGCAGATCTCCTAGAAGATCTGATGCTGGTAAACCCTCAAGCCAGGTTGTTAAAGCTCAAGATTCCAAAGCCATGGTTGCAGTTCAAGGAATTGATGGTACAGGATGGGATTGGAGCTATCTGGCTAAGAATGCAGAAGAGGATAAAGCTTTGGTTGCTGATATTGAAGAAGAAGAGCATGCTGAATATGCTCTCATGGCACACTCCTCCTCTTCATCTGATAATGAGGTATATGATGATGCTTTTTGTAGCAAAGGTTGTAGGTTAAACACTGATAGACTTAACAAAGAGGTGTTAAAACTAAAAGATGATATGAGCACTGAAAGGTGTAAATTGTCCAATTACCAACTAGCTCTTACTGAAACAGAGAAAACCGTTTCTGAATACAAGAAAATGGAATTTGACTTAAAAGATAAGATAAATATCTTAAAACATGAGCTGGAGGGTAGTATGGATATTAGAAACATCATGACAAAGGTCAATAGAGACCTACGGGCTAAGTTAGATGAGGCCATTAAGAATAAAGATAATGTTGACCTCAAGATTCAAAGATTTGATAGAGCCACCCAAACCCTAGGAGACTGTGTAGCTAAGCAAAGGGATCCTAAGGACATGACTGGGATTGGGATGAATGATTACTCTCTGGTTCCACCACCAGCTGGTGACTTCTATGGTGTCCCTAGAAAGGACTTGTCTTGGACTGGGATACCAGAATGCCAAGAAGAGGAATTCATTCCTCCACCAAGAGTTGTCACTCCAGTGGAAGAGTATCCACAAAAATTGACTGACCTAAATGAGTGGAAGAAAGATAACCCTACTTTATTTGTTAAGGGAGGTTTGTTATGTGAAAGTCCTAATGAATCACCACCCATTAAGGTTACTCACCCAATCACTGGTAAAACTGTTGACCTAGGCTCCAACACTGTTAGAAGACCTACCATTAGATATGCAGAGATGTATAGGAATAATAGGTCACCCAAGAGCCAAGTTAGCAATCATGGAACAGGTTTCTTCTCCTCTAGACCTAAGGTTGTGTCTAAGAAAGCCTGTTACACTTGTGGTAGCTTTTCACATTTTGGCATACAAGTGTGTCAACGCTCACAAAGCCAGCACTGATAGGAACAATTTCAGCGCTGATAGGAAGAAAGTCAACGTTGTTAGGAAGTCAAACGTTGTCAGACCCAAACCTTGTGTGCAGCAAAGTCCACAAGTGATTAGACCTGCCCCATTCTTTTCTAGAAGGTCTAACACTCATGGACAAAGACCTTTTCAAAAGACAAACACCTGGTCAAATAGGCAATGGGTTCCTGTAGCAAACCCTAGGTTCAACGCTGACAAGGGTAATTTCAGCGTTGACAGGACAAAATCCAACGCTGACAGAAACGTGACTAGACCTAAATATTTGCAGCCACACGGTAAGGGGTCTAAAGCTTCTTCAAGATTAACATGGAGACCCAAGAAAGATCAAAACCCTAATGATAATGGAATTTCAATGACTTGCAATAGATTTAATTATATTTCAAAGGTCATTACAAAACCTATTGGGGTTAACTGGGTTTTTCATCCTAAAAAGGATGAGAATGGGGTTGTTGTGAGAACTAAGTCTGTTCTTATTGAACAACCAGATGAATCCAAGTCTTCTGAGACTTGGGTTCCCAAAGAAAACTAATTTGTTTTCTTTATGTGCAGGGCATTCAAAGACAGATCAATGATTATGGATATTGGGATAGTGGATGCTCAAGGCACATGACAGGAAAGGAAGACTATCTGACGAACTTCCCTCCTATTAAAGATGGTGATAAGGTATACTTTGGAGGGGGCTATGGCACCATTACAGGCAAAGGAACCCTTCTCACCAATAATCTACGTTTTGAGAACGTCTTCCTGGTAAAAGAATTGGATTATAATCTGTTTAGTGTATCACAAGTTTGTGATAACAAAAATAAGGTTCTTTTCACTGATACTGAGTGTTTGGTGTTAAGCAAGGATTTTAAGATCCCTGATGAGAAATATATTGAGTATAGAACACCTAGGCATAAGGACATATATAATGTGAATTTAAATGGGATTAAAGTGAATACAAATATGTCTTGTTTTTATGCTAAGGCCTCAGTAGATGAAAGTAATTTGTGGCACAGGAGACTAGGGCACATAAATTTTAAAAATATAAATAGACTTGTGAGGCTTGGTTTAGTTGATGGTTTGCCTGAGAAGGCCTTCCACAATGACCACTCTTGTGTTGCATGTCTTAAAGGCAAGCAGCACAAGGTCTCATTCAAGTCAAGCAGGTGCATACTAGTTCCAGACCTCTTCATATGCTTCACATGGACCTCTTTGGTCCAACAAATATAGAAAGTTTGAATGGCAAGTCATATTGTTTTGTTGTCACAGATGACTTTTCTAGGTTTACTTGGACATTCTTTCTAGCTATGAAGAGTGACACAGCTGATGTTCTTATTGATTTTATCACTCAGATTGAGAAAAGGTCTGGAAATGAGGTTAAAATGCTTAGGAGTGATAATGGTGGAGAATTTAGGAACAAGGAGCTAGATGATTTTTGTGCCAAGAAAGGAATTACTAGGAAATTTAGTATTGCTAGAACCCCACAACAAAATGGGGTTGCTGAAAGGAAAAATAGAACCCTAATTGAAGTAGCTAGAACAATGTTGGCTGATGCTCACTTCCCTATAGCCTTTTGGGCTGAGGCTGTTAATACAACATGCTATGTGCAAAATAGAGCATTGGTTAACAAAATTCAGAACAAAACACCTTATGAGTTACTTTGGGGAAGAAAACCTAATATTGGTTTTCTCAGACCTTTTGGATGTCATGTAGTAGTATTGGACACTAGTGATGCCTTAGGGAAATTTAGTGCAAAAGGTGATGAGGGTTACTTCATGGGGTATTTAGTCTAGAGCAAGGGTTATAGGGTTTATCTTAAAGAGGACAAACGCATTGTTGAGAGAGTACATGTTAGGTTCTTAGAGAATAAACCTAGTGATCCTGAAAGTGGTCCTAATTGGTTGTTTGATTTGGAACCCTTGTCTAGAACTTTAAATTATATGCCTGTCACTAATCCAGACATTGTAAAGGTAACTTCAAATATTGTGGAGGAACAAGTTGTTGATGTTTCAGGTACAAAGGTTAATGAGAGGGTTGGATCACAAGCAGAAAAGGCATCTCCTACATTTGAATATGTTACAATTCCCATTTGGACAGATGCTTTTGCTGCTACTGCTGCTGCTGGACAAGATAATGGTGGTTTCAAAATACCACCAGATACAAACATGCATGGTTCTTCAGGCGCTGACAAAGGCAAATCTAGCACTGACAAGACCAATCCAGACGTTGATGGCTCAGACGTTGACAACAACAGTTCAAGCGTTGTTAGCCCAAGCGCTGACAAACAAGGTTCAGACGTTGACAACACCTTTGCACATCTTTTCTCTTCCACTTTTGAACAAGGAGAACCTTCCAATTCCCATGAAGAAGGTCATCCTTATGTTGACATAAGAGAATCTGATGAAGAAGATATTGGCAACATGGAGCGTGAAGTTGAGGACACCAGACTTTTTGAAGGAGGAGTTCTCACTTCCACAATGAAGAATCACCCCACATCTCAGATCATTGGTGATATTATGACTCCAGTTCAGACAAGAAGATCTCATCAAGGACTTGGTGGATTTATTGCCAATATCCACAAGAAGGTTGATACCCCTCTTGTGCAAGCATGTTTGTTTGCATGTTTTCTGTCACAAGAAGAACCCAAGAAGATATTTGATGCTCTCAAAGAACCAAGTTGGGTGGAAGCAATGCAGGATGAGCTTCATCAATTTGCAATTCAGGATGTTTGGGAGCTGGTTGATTGTCCTAGATATGTCAGACCTATTGGGACACGATGGGTTCTCAGGAACAAAAGAGATGAAAGAGGCATTGTGGTCAGAAACAAGGCAAGGTTAGTGGCTCAAGGTTATACACAAGAGGAAGGGATAGACTATGAGGAGGTCTTTGCACCAGTTGCAAGGATTGAAGCTATTAGGATTTTTCTAGCCTATGCTTCCTGCATGGGCTTCACAGTCTATCAAATGGATGTCAAGAGTGCTTTCTTGTATGGCACCATTGTTGAGGAAGTATATGTCATGCAACCTCCTGGTTTTGAAGATTCAGAGCATCCAGATAAAGTGTATAGAGTCAAAAAGGCTATGTATGGCCTTCATCAATCCCCTAGAGCATGGTATGGTACTTTGTCTACATATTTGGTGGACAATGGATTCAAGAGGGGCACCATAGATCAGACACTATTTACAAAGAAGAAAGGCAAAGATGTTTTGCTTGTGCAGGTCTATGTTGATGATATCATTTTTGGGTCTACTGATCCAAAGATGAGTGAGGATTTCTCCAAGCTTATGACAGACAAATTCAAGATGAGTGCTATGGGGGAGATGAACTTCTTTCTTGGTTTACAAGTTCAGCAGAAAGAGGATGGTATCTTCATCTCCCAGGACAAATATGTTGCTGAAATCTTGAAGAAGTTTGGCTTTTCTCCACATGAAAAGAGGGCTACTACTCCTATGGATAGAGAACACCCTTGGGGAAAGATTGGAGATGGGAAAGATGTTGATGTCAGGCATTATAGATCCATGATTGGATCCTTGATGTATCTTACTGCTTCCAGACCTGATATCATGTTTGCTGTGTGTGCTTGTGTACGCCATCAAGTGACTCCCAAAGAATGTCACCTTTATGCAGTGAAGAGGATCTTTAGCTACCTAAGATGTTACCCTAGTCTTGGTTTGTGGTACCCAAAGGATTCACCATTAGAGCTGATTGCATATTCAGATAGTGATTATGGAGGTGATAAGTTTGATAGGAAATCCACAACTGGTGGATGTCAGTTTCTTGGGAGCAGGTTAATATCTTGGCAATGCAAGAAACAAACAGTGGTGGCTAATTCTACAACTGAAGCAGAGTATGTGGCTGCAGCAGCATGTTGTGGTCAAGTGTTGTGATTCAGAACCAGCTGTTGGACTATGGGTATAATTTCATGCATACTAAGATATTTGTTGACAATAATAGTACTTTATGCATCATTAAGAATCCTGTACATCATTCTAAAACTAAACACATAGAAATTAGACACCATTTTATAAGAGATTGCTTTGAGAAAGGTTTAATACAACCAGATAGGGTTGACACTGAGGAAAATGTGTCAGATTTATTAACTAAACCTTTTGATGCTGGAAGATTTCAATACTTGGTAACAAGTATTGGAATGGTTAATCTCACTTAGTATGTGTTTTGGATTCTTTTTGTAAAAGTATGTACAGGATGATGCATTATTATTATTGGTCTTATTGATAATTTAGATTTTCCACTATATTTTTCTAACACTGACAAAGGTTGCTTGAACACTGATAAGTGTTTTTGCAACGTTGTCAGCAATATAATTGTCTAACGCTGACAAAGCTTCCCTCAACGCTGTCATGTGTTATCGGGGCGTTGTCAGCAACAATGTTAGTTTTGTGGTTTTTAATCTAAATGTGCAGATGGTGTTAGCAGTATACCATTGGATACAGAGTTGCTTATGGATTAATGGAGAAGCATTTGGACAAGTTTTTATTTATGGATGATGGTTGGAATGTTTCATTCCTATCTTGACATAAATTTTTTATGTTCATGCATGATTTTAGCAAACTTTTTGTATCATCGTTTAAGGGGAGGTTTTAGGAACCTTTAGGATGTTTGGGTATCCATATGATACTCTTATCACAATTCTAGATTGTGTCCACAGGTGAGTATGGGTTAGTTTTGCTAAACCATGAGGCACTGTAGCATGCATAGTATATCAACTTTGCATGCTGCCAAGACATTTTTTTTGGCCTAGAATTGGTTGTGGTCTGTTGGGAGACTTGGGAATGATTTTGATATGGGATTTACCTGGGAGTAACAAGGATTTTATAAGGTTACTTTGTTGTTAAGAATTTTGGTTAGCAAGGGACACTAGAGGACTGTTATGTCTATCTTGCTTATGCAAGTGTGCATAACTGGACAGTGCTTGCCGCCCTATAATAATTATCAGCTTTTGGTTATCTTCTCTAGGATAAATTACTTGTTAAGGTCATTTTTCACTTTTTAAAACAATTTTATTTTTGGACGCTGACAAGATTTTTCCAAGCGTTGTTGTGACCAAATTGGACGCTGACATGGCTTTAGGCGAACGTTGACAAGATTATAGCCGTTGGGCGTTGATAGGTTATTTTTTACCGTTGACACTCAATGGGACCTACCCAGTTGTTACTTTTTGACATATTTTCAAGCCGTAATTTTAGGAGTTGTTACTTTCATTAAATGCATGAGATAACTTATAACTTTTTCAATATTTTCATGATTAGTTTTTGAAAATCTTTGCCTATTTTTGGGCCAATCACATGCATTCTTAATCTCCTATAAATTTGGCTCCTATTTTAAACAGGGTATCTATAATTCTTGTCTAACACTTTTCTCTTATCAACTTCATCTTCTACACTTAAAATTAACAGCTTTCGTCAATGGCACCAAAGTTTAACTCAGCAGAATTGGAATTGGGGTTCAAGTCTCAACACAACATGATTGCTTATCTTGTTGCTGATAATGATTTGTTTCCTCAATACACACAAATGGCGGCGTATTTGAACGCATCCCCACTAAGGTATGCTCTTTCTCATGCACCACTCATTCCAGTCACACACATTAAGCAGTTTTGGAACACTATTAGTTCCTCAACAGTTAATGGAGTGACCACATTGACTTCTATTGTTCATGGGAGGTCTTGGGTGGTTACTGAGGCCTTGGTACGCCAGGCCTTGCATCTTGATGATGCTGATGGTGTAGCCATTCTTCCCATAAATGAAATAGAACAAGGGCTTAGGGCTTTGGGATATCCTTTTCCTGATGAAGGTACTCTTAATAAGTATCATAAGCAGGAATTTCCCCCAGCCTGGAAGTACCTCATCCACATCCTCCTTTAATGTTTGAGTCCCAAATGTACTGCACACAATGAGATCAATAAATCCATTGCCAGTGCTATTGTGTGCATTGCAACAGGGCAAAAATATAACTATTCTAAAATGATTTTTGAAGGGATGTGTAAAAACAAGGGGACAAAAATGACTTTAGCTTATCCCCGTTTTCTGTAAATGATTTTTGATGATCAAGGTTACTGTTCCAGGGATCACAATGATTTTTATAAGATCCCTGAACAAAAGAAAGCTATTTTTACAAAAATGAATTCACCACCCCATAGAGACTTACCTTTAACCCCAGCCATGCTTGCTGTTATTGTAGCGGCACAACCCCAACCAGACCCCCAACCTCAAATTGACCCTCAACCACAATTTGAACCCATTCCTGAACCTTTACCCTCACCTGAACAAATGCAAATTGATCAAGAACCCTTTGACGCTGACACATCAAATGTTGGCGTTGATATGCCTATTTCCAACGCTGACACACAACCCTCACAATCCCAAACACCCCTTAACCAACCCACATCTACCCATTCTTCCACACCATCTTCCACACCACCTGAATATAGGTTGATGAAACGCCAAAGGACTACTGGAGTGTTCTCCTCTGGTGGTCCTAGCCATTAAGCAGAGAGAACCACCACCACAAGTGTGGCTGGTGACCTGGATGAGGCTGTGACTATTGGTTCTAGCTTAGATGCTGGCCAAGGCAGTCCCACCATAATTAAGTCCTCATCCTTGCCCAATGAACCTGACTTGGGAGGTCAAATCCCCATTTCAGAAGAGGGCAGACTGGAACCAATGACTCTTTTGGAATTGGCGGCAGTCTGCATTAGCTTGCAAAAGCAAAATGCAGACTTAGTACAAATTTTCAGCTCACAAGGCCTTGAACTCAAGCAATTGAGGGAGAGGATTGTTGTTTTGGAAAGTGATCATGCTAGGAAGGGTATGGAGGAGTCTTCCAAAGGGGAGGAAGATCAAAGAAATCTGAGTGATAAGGGCAGTCAAGATGGTCAATCAATGGATGTTGCTGAAGCCCTTATAACTTTGAAGGAACAAACAGGTTTTGATACGTCCTTAATCTCTCCAACCAATCTAAATTTATCATTTACAGCTATGTTGAGAGAGGTTACACAAGGCGCTGAGGGAAAATATTTGAGCGTTGACAAGACAAATTTGGACGCTGATAGAAGTATTTTGGGCGCTGATAGGATGAATTTGGGCGTTGACAGACCTGCACATGAAGGTGATGTATTCCAGTCATCATCTATCATCAAGGAAGTTTCTACTCAGGTATTACCATCTACCTTACCAACCATTGCACCATCAGATAAGGGTAAGGGTAAATTGGTAGAAGAAATTGTTCCAAAGGATGCAGCCCAAGTTGAATTTGATAGAAGCTTGGCTGAACAAATGATGGAACAAGGTGAAAAGGAAAAGTCACCATTTATTGTGACTTCTGAAGAAGAAAGTGATGGAGCTAGCTCAGACTCAAGTGTGATGATTATAGAACCAGAAAGGATTGAGTATGGTGATGAGCTTGCTAGGGAAAAGTTGAGAGATTTAAAATTGCAGGTTGACTTTGACATGCCATAGGTGGTTCAAATGTACAATTCTTGGGAAGAAAGCTGTATGGATAATCCAGACTTGACTATTTCAGATCAAATATGGGGTTTGGAGCTTCTTCAGAAGGATTGTAAGGTGATTTTGAAGAACAAGGCAAGCAATATTCTCTCAGAGTTAAAAAGGGATAGAAGAGAGCTCTATTTTATGTTGCTCAGATGTCATGGAGTTGGATGGACACATCAGAAGTTGAAGGCTTTGACATTTGATGAGTTGGAACATAGGGCTTATCCTATTTGGGTGAGAGTGCAGGAAGCAAACACTCTCAGACTTCTTTCAGATGAAAGAAAGGAGCAACTTGCAGAAGAAATGGAAATCAAGAAAGCTATGATGATTCCCAGACCAGTGAAGAAGGGATTTAAACTTGAGTTTCCAAAAGATATGAATCCACTATATCCAAGTGAAGCAGTTATCAGAAAGAGCCTCAAGCTCTCCCCATTAGAAGCTTCAGATATGGTGCAGGTGTTACCATTAGATTCCAGGAATCCAATTGTGAGTTATGATGAGGATGAATGTGGATTCTGGAAGATTGGCAGATTTGGCAAGGAGGTACACACTTTTACCACTCTCATATCTTTATTTGCAAGTTGTGATAGAGAAGACTTGGTGGACCTTTGGAAGTTGCTGGAGACCAAGTATGAGGCTGAAGCACCAACTTCAGCTAATGGAATAAAACTTTGGACCACATTCAAAAGAATGTGTGGGACAAAATAGGAAGATCCTGAAATATGGAAGGATCTTGAAGATGACCTCAGTGGTCTTCAATGGAGGTTATATTCAGCTGCTGGTATATACCATTTGAGTTCTACAAAGTTTGCTGAGTATCTACTTGTGGATGCTCAGTATTTCATATCCAAGGCTGTTTTGGAAAAGATGAAGGATACTCAGCTGGAGATAGATTATTCAAGTGACGTGGCAAAGGATTTGATCAGATTTATTCATTACCAATATGAGAAGATTTGTCAGACTCCTCCAAGTTCTTAATGCTTATTTAGAAACTTGATCATAAGAGTGGATATCAAGTTTAGGGGAGGATTGTTGGGAATAAATTAAGGCCAGATCACTTGAGCGCTGACAAGAACAAATTAAGCGTTGACAAGAGCAAAGCAAGCGCTGACAGCTCAAGCGTTGACAAGTTAAAGTCAAGCGTTGACATCATTGAAGACAAGCACTGATGGAAGATATAATCTACACGTTTATTATATTCTAGAATACTTCTAGTAAGGATAGAAACGACAATGTATTTTCTATGTTTATCTTTACCTAGAATAGTTGATACGTAGCTTATTGTACAAGGCTTCTTAGTCTATAAAAGAAGGCCTTTAGGTTAATGTTCAATATCAAGTTTTACATAAGTTTTCGTTCATAAACATCTTTCATTGTAAGCAAGTTCGACATTCATAATCAAAGTGAAAGTTTGTTTACATCTTGTGTGTTCTTGTTTAAGTGTTAAATTCCGCATAACACTTAGATTCATAAAGCATATAACAAAGGTTTCTCTACGTGTTATACTTGATCTAATCTCGTATACACAAAGCTAATCGATCTAAGTTTGGGATCAACACCTCTCATCGAAAATCCTCCGGATTTAGAACTTAAGGAGTTTCCGTCCCATCTCGAGTATGTGTTCCTTGAAGAAAAGAAGAAGTCGCCCGTCATTATCGCGAAGGACTTGAAAGAAGAAGAAAAATCTCGCCTCATCATCGTGCTTAAAGATCATAAGAAGGCAATTGCTTGGAAAATTTCCGATATCTGCGGAATTGATCCAAACTTTTGTACTCACAAGATTCTCATGGAAGATGACTTTAAACCCGCAATCCAGAGCTAAAGAAGGGTTAATCCTCTCATTCATGACGTCATCAAACAAGAGGTAATCAAACTTCTTGATGCCGGCTTGATTTACCATATTTCGGATTCGCCATGGGTAAGTCCCGTCCATTGTGTGCCCAAGAAGGGCAGAATAACCGTTGTTCCCAATGAACACAACGAGTTGATTCCCACTCGTCTCGTTACTGGGTGGAGAGTTTGTATCGACTATCGCAAGCTCAATGATGCCATGAGAAAATATCACTTTCCTCCTCCTTTCATGGATCAAATGCTCGAGCGTCTAGCGGGTAATGACTATTACTGCTTCTTAGACGGTTTCTCCGGGTATTTTCAAATTCCCATCGATCCCAAAGACCAAGAAAAGACCACATTCACTTGTCCCTACGGAACATTTGCATACAAACGTATGCCTTTTGGTTTATGCAATGCTCCTGGGACGTTCCAAAGGTGTATGATGGCTATCTTCCATGACATGGTTGAAGAAACTATGGAAGTATTCATGGATGATTTCTTGGTTTATGGTGATTCATTCTCTGCTTGCCTTGCCAATTTAGAACGTATGCTTAAGCGGTGTGAAGACACTCGCCTTGTTCTTAATTGGGAAAAATGCCATTTCATGGTAAAAGAGGGCATCGTGCTAGGACACAAAATTTCCAAAGCCGGTCTCGAAGTGGACTGTGCTAAAGTCTATGTTATTGCTAAATTGCCTCCACCTTCAACCGTGAAGGGTGTGCGAAGTTTCCTTGGTCATGAGGGCTTCTACCGTCGTTTCATCAAAGATTTTTCTAAAATCGCTCGCCCGATGACCCACCTCTTGGAAAAAGATACTCCTTTTATCTTTTCCAACGAGTGTCTTGAAGCCTTCAACCTTCTTAAGGATAAGCTAACTAAGGCACCGGTCTTGGTTACCCCTAATTGGGAGCTGCCTTTCGAGTTGATGTGCGATGCTAGCGACTTTGCTATTGGAGCGGTTTTGGGCCAACGAGTGAACAAACACTTCTAACCAATCCATTACGCTAGCAAGACAATGACGGGGGCTCAATTGCGTTACACGACAACCGAAAAAGAGCTTTTAGCTGTTGTCTATGCTTTTGAAAAGTTCCGCCCCTATCTTGTCCTTTCCACCACAATCGTTTACACCGATCATTCCGCGTTGAAGTACTTGTTAACTAAACAAGATTCCAAACCAAGACTTCTTCGCTGGGTTTTGCTACTTCAAGAATTTAAAATCGAAATTCGTGATAAGAAGGGAGCTGAAAACCTAGCCGCGGATCATCTCAGCAGACTTGAGGATCCTTTCCAAGGGGATCATCCGAACAAAGAGATCAATGACTCTTTTCCCCTGGAGACCTTAATGTCTATCAACTCGAGTAATGATGAAGCCCCGTGGTTTGCGGACATTGCAAACTACTTGGCGGGTGGAATTCTCATTGACGGGTTAACATCCCAACAAAAGAAGAAGTTCTTCAAAGACATTAAGACTTACTTTTGGGATGACCCGTATCTATTCAAACAATGTGCTGATTTGAGTATTCGCCGATGTGTTGATGGACCGACAGCTTTAGACATTCTCGAAGCTTGCCACAAAGGACCCACCGATGGTCACTTTGGTCCCAACTACACCGCCAAAAAAGTGTTTGACTCGGGATTTTATTGGCCCACCATTTATCGTGGTGCTCACGAGATGGTTAAACATTGTGATGATTGCCAAAAACAAGGCAAGATCACACATAAAGATGAGATGCCTCAAAATTTCATACAAGAATGTGAAATCTTTGATGTTTGGGGTATCGACTTTATGGGGCCATTCCCTTCATCTAAAGGAAACAAATACATCCTTGTAGCCGTTGACTACGTTTCTAAATGGGTTGAAGCCAAAGCTTTACCCACTAATGACGCAAGGGTGGTTTGTAACTTTTTGAAATCGTTGTTCGCTAGATTTGGTGTACCTCGTGCCATTATTAGTGATCGCGAGACTCATTTTTGCAATGACCAATTCGCAAGAGTCATGGCTAAGTATGGTGTAAATAATCGTCTCTCCACCGCCTACCACCCACAAACTAATGGCCAGGCTGAAATCTCTAACCGGGGATTAAAGCGAATTCTTGAAAGAACCGTAGGAGAGCATCGTGCCTCATGGGCTGATAAACTTGATGATGCTTTGTGGGCTTTTCGTACCGCATACAAGACTCCGATTGGTTGTACACCATATCGTCTCGTGTACGGGAAAGCATGCCACCTCCCCATTGAGTTGGAGAACAAGGCTTATTGGGCCTTGAAGTGGGCTAATTTCGATATCAACAAAGCTGGTGACCTACGCAAGATCCAACTCAATGAGCTCAATGAACTCCGGAATGAGGCTTATGAAAATTCTTTGATCTATAAGGAAAGGACTAAGCTCATTCACGACTCTAAGATTAAAAACCGAGAGTTCCAAGTTGGAGAAAAAGTTTTACTCTTTAACTCTCGGTTGAAAATCTTTTCGGGCAAGCTGAAATCTCGTTGGTCCGGCCCATTCACCATTGCCCAAATTTTTCCATATGGTACTCTCGAGCTCGCTCAACCTAATGGACCTAATTTTAAGGTGAATGGCCAACGAGTGAAGTTATACTTTGGTGAGGACATCTCTCATGAGATGATTCCATCCCTCACCATGTTCCCCATGAACTAATTTTGGTCGAGTCAGGCTCGTGACTCGGTTATCAAAAACAAGCGCTCCTCGGGAGGCAGCCCGAGTATCTATCCTTTTCCGTTTTAACCTCCTAAGTGTAGGGGGACCTCTGTAGGTTTTTTGTGTTTGTGTGGTGATGTGATTACAGGGATAAGTTCACTCTTGGAATCTCTGAAGAACCGTGCTCCCGTGTTATCCAAAATCCGGTTCTATCTCTCAACTATCGTGATTCAATTTTCTTCATACTCACATTTGAAATTGATCACTTTGGTCGTCTCTTCCTTAACTTGATTTAACCAACGTGCACAATGTCATAAGTGCAGGGGAGACTTTTCCCACATGCTTAAACATTGAGGACAATGTTTATCTTAAGTGTAGGGGGACTTCTATCGAAGTTTTAAGTGGACTCTTCCATTAAAATGCCTTCATTTAACCAGAAAATCATCTTTTTCAACATTTTTCAAATTCTATATTAACTTTGGCCACATAGTCGTAATTTTTAAATTTTATCGTTGCTTTCATATGTATATATCCCGCAATAAAGTCAAAAATATTAATAAAGTGGTGTAACTAGTTTTGAAATCTTTGACATATTTGGCCCGTTGAGATTATTTTGACTCAATCCGAATAGACTTATCCAAGTTTATTCTAGCTAGTATCCTTAACCATGTAGACCTTAATTGGTTTATTAGGCTAAGCATCCACGAGTCTCATTGCTTGAGATTTTGAATTGTGGAGAACGAGAAATGATAGAGTCAATTATAAGTCGGTATTCTTGCACAAGCACACTTGGTGTGATTATCTGCCTATTCTCTCATCACTTGCTAATAATTTATCTGCAATAAGTAAGGTCGTACGATTTGAAAAGTTACTTAGCTTCTAGCCCAAGATCGTTTAAAATTTGCTCGGTAATGATAAGAGTTCATAGCCAAGGCATAACTTATGAAGCGGGGCGCGAAGATTGGCGAGTCTGAAAAGGCCCTAACAAGGCATGAGGATTCAATCTTATTGCTAAAGATCCAAGGTGATGTGAAAGGCATTATTCCTAAAGTCAATATGAAGTATCAAGAATCACGACGAAAAGCAATCAACTCCCATAAAGATCATGGAGAAGTCTATCCGAAAAGACCCTAACAAGGTATGAGGATAAATAGATCCAAGTCCGAAAAGGAGGCGGATCATTGTATCTCAAAATCCCAATTAGCGATTGAAGAAATAATCATGAAGTCGTGGTCAACAAAGTTGGAGTATCACTCAAAAGTCTCCAAGTGAAGAAACTCTATTAACGAATAGAAGACCATTATCTCAAGAACGTCTCTCAAGATATGAAGTATGAAGTACATGCCAAATATCGGCCCGAGAAAGGTCTCAAATCGTGAAGCGAGTTATGCCAAGATATGAACTTTTTGATATCCCGAGAAGCAGTTTTAAGAGATTTTGTCCTTTAGCTAACTATTGATCAAATCGTCCTACTTTGCTTTCAGCCTAAATAAACTATCGAAATAAGTCCAAAAATGCATCTTCATGATCATTCTAAGACAAAAATAAAATATAAGAGATACACCTAGGAATAAGGGAGTTTAAGCATATGATTAAGCCATGTGTGTAAGTGTTTGATTTGCTAACTTATAATAACAATGATCTCGTTTTTAAGCTTAGTTTGGGGAACGTGAAACTTGAGGGTGATAAATCTTCGCAGTACCAAAGCCCTAATGTAAGTCCTTGATCTCTTTGCAAGTTATTTCCATATAGCTATTTTCAAGTGAAAATGGTTTTCTATCCTTTTGTTTACTTTAAAGTTTCAATATCCCTTAGTACTATAATTTTTGTTTAGTAGTATTTCAATAAGGCCAAGGTTGATTGATTATTAGAAAAGTGTAAATTTGCTTTATCACTAAGCATTGCATGAGGGCATGGCAATGGTTAAGTGTAGGGGATTTGATAGGTGTGAAAACACCCATCCTTTTACCACTTATTCCTTGCTAAAACAAGACCAAAATGCGTATTTAATATCATTTGTTTGGAATTATGCGTGGTTTTTGTGTTTATTGTGTTTTCAGAGCCAACCGGATGGATATTGGAGAAAACATGGGATTGCACGGGTTTTATCGAAGAAAAGGACTCAAGACGAAGTCTATTGTCCAAGAGATGCAAAAGATTTGAAGTCACTGGGCCTATTTGAAGATTTATCGAAGAAAAGGACCAAAGACGGAAGATTTACACATGTCGAAGGAACTCAAGTCTATTAAACGAAGAAATTAAAAGACGAGTTGAATTTAATCGTCGAAAAATCCCGAATCAGAATAAAAAACGTCCATTTTTCTAAAAAGACGAGAAGACAAGAAGAAAGGGAGAAAGCCCACTTCACCAACCACCCACTAGCCTATAAATAGGACACACCCTCACACTTTTTGAGCTAGTTTTCAATTCCCAGTTTTCTTTCTTTTCTTTCTTAGGAAGCCAACACCATTAAGGTGTTGGTGATTTTTCATTCTTGTTAAATCTCTGATTTTGTAAGTGTTTAATCTTTCCTTTTGTTTACTTTACATTAATGTATCAATACAATCCTTCCATTAATCTTGTTCATCTTCATCTTTTTGGTTTAAAGCTTAAAGTTCTTATTTGGTTGATTTTGATCTTCAAAAGTTATTGGGTTTCTTGTTTTTATTGTTGGGATTTGATGTTTATGGTTAGTAGATGATTAGTGTTTAGTTTGGTTTAAATCTTTTGGTTAAATTTGGCTTGTTTGGATTAAAATCGTTTTACCCTGTTTTTTCTGCTTAACTGTTCTTCGTTCCCCAGATTCCGAATCAAGTACTGTTAATCTTTTATTCCGCATCAAGCTTCTTCATTCGGAATATCCAATATTCCGGATCAACCTTCATATTCGCATCAAACTCCTTCATCCGGAATATCCAATATTCCGGATCAGTGTCCTTCATCCGGAATAACCATTATTCCGGATCAACTTATTATTCCGCATCAATCATTTATTCCGCATGAGTTTATTATTCCGCATGAACCTTTTATTCCGCATGACCATTTATTCCGTATGAGTCTTTTATTCTGCATGAGTCCTTTATTCCGCATGAACCTTATATTCCGGATCAAAGATTATTCCGCATGAACCTATTATTTCGCATCAACCTATTATTACGCATGAACCTTATATTCCGGATCAAAGATTATTCCGCATGAAACAAACATTCCGCATGAAGGATATTTATTCCGCATCAAGCTCTTATTCCGGATCATCGACTATTCCGAATGAAGGCTATTTTAATTATTCCGAATAAAGAGTGATATTCCGCATCAGTGATTTTCTGAGTTAAGGTTTTTATCTGTTTTATCTCAAGTAAAGTTTTATTTTTATTAATTGCTTTTAATTAATTGCTTTTTAGTTTATCTTTATTTACTTCACGCTTTTATCTTTTAGTAGCATAGAAAACCAACCACCTATTTGTCACCAAGAACAACTATTCCACTTTGTGCTGTGATCAATTCGAGAAGATTCCGAGAGACTAAAATATTGAACCCCATAGCAAAACCATTGTATCAGACCCCATAGGTATTTCGATTTGTATGTGTCTTTACTTCTAGGAGTGAACCTTGGCTACATAGATCGGCCGGGAGGAATCACCTACCCTCTGGGGCCACTTGGATATTTATTCAACTCCTGATTTTGGTTGGGGAATATTGACTACATATATCGAGTGGAGGGATCTAAGTTCCACTCGGAGCCACTTAACCTTTTATTCCCCTTCCATAAACATTGACCATATTTATCGATTTTGGAGTTTGCGAGCCTTCCGTCGAGGTCGCTTGTACTTTGCCTATATTTTTAGATACCGATCACGTTAGGATCGCTTTTTGTTTATCTACGAACATGGGTTACTTAGAACCATTCATGTGTTTGTTCTTTTACAAAGGGTGGTTATAAACACTGGCTACACGTTCCTACCGCAGGTGATTGGCCTTTCGGAGGGGGCCACTTTTTTCTTATGTTTACACTCCTTTTCCATATATAGGGAAAATTGATATTCCTCAGTCGGGAGATAGCTTTAATTAACTTCATCATTAACGTGTTACAATGATAAGATAAGTTTAAACGTTAGGCTAGATGTGGCATTCCCTTAGGTTAATTGCGTGCCAGGTGCGTGGTACTGCCTTGCCATTTACTTTTTCCAATTTATATGAGCCGTTCATGTGGCCTCTGTCACCTTGTAAGGACCTTCCCATGTTGGACTCAGCTTTCCGGGTTTTTCCACGCGACTGGCCTCGTTTCTTCTGTAGACGTAGCTCCCCACCTTGAAAGACTTGGCCCTGACCCGCTTATTGTAATACTGCTCCATTTTTTCTTGTATTTGGCCTCCCGGATGGCTGCGGCCTCCCTTCTTTCTTGCAACAGGTCTAAGTTGAGTTTGAGCTCTTCATCGTTGACCTCTTGTCATCCTTGATCATAAGCGTCCTATGGGTTGGCATTCCTATCTCCGCAGGGATTACGACCTCACTTCCATATGTTAGGCTAAATGGCGTCTCTCCATTGCTTATTTTCAATGAGGTTCTGTGTGTCCAGAGTACATTTGGAAGCTCGTCTGCCCACCTAGTTCGATCACGACCTAGCCTTGTCTTTAGCCCTTCCATTAGTGACTTGTTTGCCCTTTCCACAAGGCCATTGGCCTGTGGGTGTGCAACTACCATGTTTATTTGCTTAATGTTGAGTTTTTTGCACCATGTCTTGAATGGGTCGTTCACAAAGTTAGTCCCATTTTCAGTCACTATCACATGGGGTAGGCCAAATCTACAGACAATGTTATCCCACACAAATTTTATCACGTCCTTGCCTTTTACGTTGGCCAAGGGCTTTGCTTCCAACCACTTAGTGAAATAATCAATTGCCACAATGATGTACCTGACCTTACCTGGTGCCGCGGGAAATAGACCCAACACGTCCATGCCCCATTGGAAGAACGGCCATGGGGCCATGATTGATGTCATTAGTGTCTTGGGCATATTGGGTACTGGTGAGTGAATCTGGCACGCATCATATTTTTTTGTTTCCTCCCTCACGTCACGGTGCATCATGGGCCAATAGTATCCCTGCCTAAGTTCCTTGGCTACCACTGATCTTGTATTCAGGTGCATGCCACAAGCTCCTCGGTGTATCTCCCGGATCACATAGTTGGCTTGGAGTGGTCCTACGCATCGTAACATTGGCATCAAGTAAGATTTCTTGAAGAGTACCCCTCCTTCCATCACATACTGGTTGATCTTCATCCGAAGGGCACGTTCTTCATTGTGGTCTTTCGGCCATATCCCTTGCTCCAAGCACCTTATGATGGGTGTCATCCAATTATCTTCCTCCTCTTCCACAATGGCATTTACTTCTTCCTTATCTGTTGAGGGTTTGTCTAGCACCTCCACCAATACTTCTTTTGTCAAATGATTAAATGCCACTGAGGCCAGCTTGCTTAGCACGTCAGCCTTTTGGTTCTTACTTCTCGGGATGTTCATGGTTTTGAAGCTCTTGAACCGTGCTACGTGCTCTTTTGCCTTACTCAAGTATTTGATCATGCTCTCGTTGGCAGCCACGAAATCCCCATTGATTTGACTGGCTACCAATTTCGAGTCCACCTTCACCGTCAAATGTTCTACCCCCATCTCTTCTGCTATTCTTAGGCCAGCTAGTAAGGCCTCGTATTCTGACTCATTGTTTGTGCTGTCAAAGTTCAACCTCAAAGCATACGTGTATTCCATGCTGTTGGGGCTGATCAATACTAAACATGCGCCTAAGCCTTTCGGGTTGGACGCTCCGTCCGTATATAGCACCCATTCCTCCTCTTTATCGACCTTTTCTTCCTCGGAAACATGTGTCTCCAGGTCCTTTGAAGTGTCTGTTCCTACTGGCACTTCATTCAGAAAATCCGCTAGCACTTAACCCTTTATAGCGCTTCTTGGTTCATAGGTAATGTCGTATGTCCCCAACTATATGGCATACTTTGTAAGCTTTCCTGTGCTTCGGCCTTGTTCAGGATTTGCCTTACGGGTTGATCTGTGATGACCTTGATTGGGTGTCCTTCGAAGTACCGCCTTAGCCTCCTTGATGTGCTCAAGCGGGCCAGGGCCAGCTTCTCCAAAGGGGCATAGTTTCTTTCTGCTTCATGTAGCGTTCAGATGACATAGCGGACTGGCCATTGGATCCCATTTCTTTCTGCTAACAATACTGCGCTGATTCCTCCTTTCGTTGATGCCAGATATAAGGAAAGTGTTTCTTTGGACCTGGGTGTGGTGAATGATGGTAGCTCTATAACCATTCTCTTCATTTGTTGGAAAGCCTCCTCCGCTTCTTCCGTCCATCTGTACTCTTATTTGTTGGCCTAAGTTATATTTTTCCAAGTGTCAAAGAAAGGTAATGACCTTTCGGTAGATTTTGAGAGGAAATGGTTAACCGCGGCCAACTTCCCTGCTAAGCTTTGCATTTCGTTCCATGTTTTGGGTGATTGCATATCTGTGACGTCCTTGATCTTGGCTGGGTTGGCTCTTATCCCTTCCGACGTCACCATGTACCCTAAAAACTTGCCCTCCTCAACTCCAAAAGAGCATTTCTTTGGATTAAGCTTCATGTTTATCTTTCGTAAGTTGTCGAACGTTTCGGCTATGTCTGCCAGCATTTCTTTCTCAGTCTTGCTTTTTATGACCATGTCGTCCACATATGCCCCCAGCTTTCGTCCAATCTGTGACTCGAACGCTGTGTCCACTAACCTTTGGTAAGTGGCTCCTGTGTTTTTTAGGCCGAAGGGCATTTTGGTGTAGCAATACGTCCCCTGATCGGTGTAAAAGGTTGTCTTTTCTTCGTCCTCTTGGGACATTTGCACTTGGTGGTAGCCCTTGTAGGCGTCTAAAAAGATTTTGTACTTGTATCCCATGGCAGCTTCTATTTTGGCATCAATCTCTGGTAGAGGATAATAGTCCTTTGAACATGCGGAATTCAAATTTTTGAAATCTATGCACATCCTCCATGCTCCATCTACTTCTTTGACCAACACCGTGTTGAATATCCACGTAGGATACCTAACTGGCCTCACGATCCCTGCTTTTACCCACTCTTCCACTTCCTTGGCCACAACTTCGCTTTTTTCAGTAGATAGTACCCTCCGTTTCTGGCTCACCGGCTCTACCGACGGATTCACATTGAGCTTGTGTTGGGCGATCCTTCTTGGTAATCCGGTCATGTCTTGCGGCTCCCATGCGAAGACATCTAAGTTTTTCTTTAGCAATTGTTTTAACTGCCCTGAACCTTCTTTTGACAAGTTTCCCCCAATCATGACCAGTTGGTCGGGGAAGGCCGGGTTGATCATTACCTCCTCTGTTAGGTTGACGGCTTGGTGTTCTCCCTTCTCCGGCTCTTCCTTTGCCATTTTCCTCTTTCCTATCTCTCTGCATTCATTAATAATTGAAGATGATGTAACGAGAGTTGCAATACCTCGAGGTGTTGGGAATTTCATCATGGCATGGATGGTAGATGGGATGGCCCTTAGCCTCCTTATCCCCGGTCTTCCTAGGATGATATTATATGGGGAAGGGGCGGGTATGACGGTAAATCTCATCATGGCCCTTCGGAATAACCCTCTGTCCCCGAAGCACACCTCCAGCTCTATCTTTCCCAACGGCTTCACACTTTCCCCCGAAAATCCTGACACTGTGCTGTGCGTCTTAGTCATCCTAGCTTGTATGCTTGGGTGAAGGCTGTTGAAACAATGCTCGTACATTATCTCCACGGACGCACCGCCGTCCACATGTACCCTTCTTACCAAGTATCCTTCGACCTCGGCCTCTATCACAATCGCTTCTTCTGACAGATCCTCGTCTGGGCATGGTGGGAATGTTATCGGGACGTTCATCCAGTCCTCGTTGACCCATCTCGACTTCCTCTTTCGATTATCACTATGTCCCGACACCATGTTTATAACTTTGGCCTTTTGAGGGTGGCCCTTCTTGCCGCCCTTTCCTTTCTGCCTCACGTCTTTAATCAAGTGGTTGAGCTTCCCGGACTCCAAGGCGGCCTCCAACTGTCTCCTCAGCTGGAAGCAGTCATTCGTATAGTGCCCTTTTGCACAATGATAGTCAAAATATATGTCCATGTTCTCCTTTTTTGGTGTTCCGACCAAGGGAGGTGGAGCCGGAAGGTTTAGCTGGTGCTCTGCTGCCAAAATTTCCTTCTGTGAGCTGGACAAGTCTTCTAGGGTGAATATTCGATTCACCTCTTATGGGCGCTGCGGGTGACGGTAAGGCAAGGTATAGGGTTGGGTGTAAGGGGTTCTGTTTTGATAGGCCCCTCGACCTCCCCCTCTTCTTCCTCAAAAACCCTTTTTCTGGGCACGGTCATACCTCTGGCTTCCCGTTGGGGAACTGTCCCCCCAGATATACTCTCCCCTAGGCAGCTCAGCATCCCTAAATGCTGTTTTAGCACGGACAAAGTCGTCCACATGCTTCAGCATCTCATCCACCGTCTTTGGTATGCTTTCAGCAAACCGCTTGGCCAAACCAGGACATTTGTGTGAACCCATAAATGAAGAGATCCTCATGAGGTCAGACACATTAGGGATGGAATTGGATTCACTTACCCATCTTTATTTGAACATCGGCAGGCTCTCGTTGGCCTTTCGGGTGATCTTCGTGATCTCAGTGGGGTCCTTCGCATACGCCTTCAGCATTCCAAACCGTGTGAGGAACTTGGCTTCCAAATCATCCCAATCATCTATGCTTCCTGACGGCAGCTCGTCGAACCAAGCTCTGGCCTTATCGTCTAGTGTTTGTTGGAACATTCGACACCATACGGGCATGGGCCATTCCCCCTGGTTCCCCATCCTTTTAAAATGGTTGATGTGATCAGCCGGATCTCCCGTCCCCGCGTAAATCCTAACGTTGGCCGGCATCATATGGCTAGGGGCTGAGTATTCAATGATCCTTCGGCTAAGGGGGCATTTGGCCAGTGACTTGAAAGGTTTTCCCGAATCATCATCTGCCACCTTCTTCCCCTTGCTTTTCTCTCCCTCGCCTTGGCTTTCCTTCTTCTTTCCCTTATCTCCTGAATGTTCTTCCCCTTCGTCAAAACTGATTAGCCTTGGCTTGATGTAGTCTCGGTTGCTTTTGTCTTTTATTAATTCTTTTAGGGCCGAAAGGTGACCCTCAATGATTTCTTCATTCGTGAGGCTGTTGTGGTTGTCATTATGAATTTCGATTTCCGGTGATGTTGGGGCAGGACCCGCCATTCTTTAGCTACTTGGTAGATCGAATTTAGTGTCCCATGGATGGCGCCATTTTGTAGATGCAAAAGTCCGTTGGGCCACTAAGTGGGCCGAGAATGCCTCTGGGCCGTCTGGGTCTTCCTCTCCACAAACCTATAAGAAAGTAACACACTTTAGCTCGCCTTGGGTGGGGGGCCCGAGACCAACTCTGATGTGAGAGTAAGAATCTGATTGAGCCGAATGGCCAATAACATGCAGAGCCGAATGGCCACGTAGTGTGTGTAATAAATGTCTGTGTGTGAATATGTGACTTACATTGAATGAGGGGTATTTATAGTGTTGAGAACACTGCAGTGGACTATAGCTCCTCGGAGGTAGCACTCCTTGAGCCTTGTGACCTGACAGGCCAAGCTTTGGTCCAGCAGGCTATGCGAGGCATTTGGATAAAAGGATGCGTTGTTTGTTCCCGAGGGAATCTGACCTGCTTTTGAGGTGTGCAGGTGGGTGAGCCTTCTATCCGAGCGCCAGGCGAGTGTCCATTGGATAATAGGGTGTGTTGTTCCTTCCCAATGCACTGACATCACTTTCGAGGATTCCCTCTAGACTTGTGCTTGGTAGGTGGGCCGGTCTGCCAGGCCGTACGGCCAATCTTGTTTCTAGAAGATGACTTGGCACGTGGATATGGCCGAGCGGCCATATACGGGAACACAATGTAACTGGTAACTATTTGCATTCTATACGCATGCATGAATATGGTAACTATACGCATTATATACATGCAAATGATATTTTAACGCCATCCCTATAACTATATAAGAAAGACACACTCCTATGTCTCATTCATATCACCAAATTCGTATATCACTTGTATCCTAAACAATGTTAAATATTCTCGACGGTAACAATCACGATAACAATCACGATGTTACTCAGGTTAGTGTTCTTCGTTTCATTTTGATGGTAACAACTTTTATTCTAATCTTCGTTTCGTTTTGTTTTTTGTTTAGGTTGTTCCCCCTCCTCCTGCTAACCGTGAAAACATAATATCCATCATTTCCAGATTGGGTTTGTTGACCCAAGTGAGTATCCCAGGTTTCAAAACTACAGTCTATGTAGAAATGATTGGGTGATACTGTTTAATAGTAAAACAGTTATAAATGAGCTTTTTTTTGCTGAAGAAACCGGCATTAAGGTCAATGGGTGGATACCTTCCATTCGGGCTCTTCTTGGTGACAAGACACCAGCCAAAATGTTGATCGGTAAACATAATTTACTAATAATAATATATCTATACAAGTTAACTAATATGATATATTCATAATCAATATATTTTTATACCATAGATACTGTAGGAAGAGTGATAGGAGGAGGCTTAAAAAACACGCAGGTTATGCCTCGTGTGAAGTGTTGTTGAGGGATTTGACGTAAGTATATCTATTAAAAACCGTTTTACATTATTTTTTTGCGTGTTCTGAGCTTACAACTATTTTCTTATAGAGGAGCGGAAATGAAGTTCATAGCATATTATACATTACGCAAATCAACTGCCAGATTCTCACGGGTTATACAAGAAAAAGGAACTGTATTCTTAAGCCGTGTTAAGCTTGTAAAAACAAAAACAAGTATATACTTAACCCGCTTATATACTTACCTTTTTACCACTTTACTTAATTCCTATGTTTTTTTCCTAATCATACGTCGTATCCGTCTATTCACAGTTAACTTGTTGTGCGACACGGAGTTGACCGATGTCGAGTATGATCCAGAGATGCATGAAGCCAAGTTGCTGATGAAAATGAAAATTTGAAACTATCTTATTTTACCTCCTTTTCAATATTGAACATCTTTTTTATTTGAATGTACTGTTCTATGAATAATGTCCTAGTGTCAGATAATTTGAATCTAACCTATTTTACCTCCTTTTCAATATGAACATCTATTTCAACTGTCTATGAGTAATTTCCTACCCGTATAATCCTTACTGACCCATTAATAGGAGGACCACGTGCCTTTTGACTCAATTAGACTTGACAGATATATACAATCCTTACACAGTCCAATTAATAAGTAAATGGTTAGAATTGACATACCCTGAGTTTTAGTTCGTCAGAGAATGATCGTCTGTAGGGTTTCCATCAGCTTTGTCAAATTACCTTCTTTTAGGATTAGGATGTTCACGCAACTAATCACAGGAAAAAAATACAGTTAAACATCTAGACAGTGAAACTATTGGTCGGGTTAAAAAAATGGGTCAAATGGGTCGAAATACAATAAAGGGTGATAATCAAATAAGTCATAACTTATCTATATAAGCTGTCTCAAATGGTAGACATTGTATCTTCTGCTTCTATTTCAACCCATTGCCTGGACTCGTGTTTCTTCTTCCACAAAACCATGCCCCAAAGCATTCAGTTTTTTCTCCCTAATCTGTACTAAAAAACACAAGAAAAATATGCTCCAATCAGTCACTAGCATAAAATAACGTCTTAACAACTATAACGACCAATCCGGATATAACCATAAGTAATAAGCAGATAATCAGTTTTACAAAGCAATCCACCAAACACCTTTCACTAAATAAGTTGATAGCTTTTAGAAAAAATATAAACCGTCAATGGTGTTTGTTTCAGCTTATATAGCGAGCTTATGGCTTATGTGAATTTGGGCTTATGATTCACAAACTCATTTTTATGTGAAAAGTGAAAATTTTCAGCTTATATAAGCTTATTACGACATCATAAGCTTACATAAGCCAAAAAAACGGATCTTATGTAATGGGTGTTTGGATCAGCTTATTTTATGGGCTTAATGGCTTATTCAAATTTAGAAATTCCGATAAGCTTACTTTTTAGCTTATGAGCAGATAAAAAACCAAAACCCAATACTAAAATCCTAAAGAAATCAAATAAAAATCAAAACTTTATCACAATACTTATAAAACAAAGCTTAAAAAGATGGGTATTCAGAAAACTAATCTATTGAGAAAGATAAAACCCTTTATTTTCTCTGGCTATAAAGGATTTATATTCGCTATAACCAGATAGGATCTTAGTCGAGAAGGACCTTAGTCTACACTAAAACTCGACTTGATAACTTGATTATCCTCTTATAATGAATGCCCGAGTTTGACTTGCTAGAATAGTGAGATCACCCCAGCTTGGTTTAGCATTCTCTTTCCCGTTACATATTCCATCTCAAATTATAATACATCTTATTTCAATTTTCTTGCAAGAACATGAGAATTATGTTGGGAACAAGAGATTATCATATGAAAATAACCATTTGTTCCTAACATTTCCCGACTCATATGATCAACAATTGTTGCCAGCAACACTATTCTTCATAATACTGATATCCTTTATTCAAAAGCACAAGAGAAAAAGCATAATCTGCTTATTCTTTACTAAACCTATAGTATACATTTTGCCAACAACAATCCGTTAAAGGCATCGATTTTTATTATCATCTTTAACAAGACCACGGTGTCATATACGATATTAACACAAAACACTAACTAAACATTAAATTTAAACAAATCATTATCTTCTTTAACACCCTCAAATTTACACGCAGCGGAATACATCTTTGGGTGCTAAACAATGATACAATAACACATAATTTATAAAGAACGACTTGAAAAGAGACGTTTCAAATTTATCGTTCCTAAAACATTTGTCAGAGTAGCGTAGTCCCAAGACATCGTAACCAAAGTACAACTAAAACAAAAGATTTAAATTGTTTTAAACAAAGGAACGACAAACATTCAAAGAGTTTATATTACAAAAGCAGTGCACAACATCATTCCTGTGACCTCCAAGCTTCACACTTCTTGATTACCTGAAATACATGAGAGAAAATAATCAGCAAAAATTGCCGAGTGAATCTATAGGTTTATATAATCATTTTGAACACAAGCAAAGATTTTAAGTTTGTGGCATACTTGAAGGCAACAAGCATCAAATAATTTGCATCAATACTAATAATTGTATATAGCATAAATTGTAATAAGCTCATAAAACCGAGCCCTTAGACACTCCGTTAGGTCTAATAAGATAAGAGATTTATTAATTGTTGGTTACCTCCAGATTATTGGTACATTGCCGTATACCTGACTTCTCAATACATTATGTTCAAACAGTGTGGAGGTCGGGCCTAAGCTTCTGTGACAAGTCCACACAAACTGAACCGGGGCGGCTTCCCCCATAGATCTATTAATTGTACTAGCGGTTAACCCATCATATGTTAATTAAGGTCCATAATTGAGTCTTTAACAAAGGCAATCACTTAATGCAATTCAAAGGCAACCACGGGTCCATTCATAGAGGGACAAGCATACCATAAAAATCTTGTGTTCTAAGTTTACAAAACATGTATTCCCCCTCGCGGATTTTAAAATATTTGAATGAGCTCAAACGAGGCTATAGACTCACCTTATTATTTATAGTAGTTGAAGACGATCGCCGACTACAGATGATGCCCGATAAACACGACAACCGCAACCTAACAATTAAGGTGCGTTAACAATAGACTCGAGAAATAAATGATACATAATAAAATCAAACTCGAGTATAAAATCACGACAACTCGAGAGAAAATGATACAAGTGGTTCTATTATACTCTCCTATATATTCATTTTATTATTCTATGCCTTTAATAAAAATCTGCCGGAACATACCGAATGTCCAAGACGTTTTCCCATACTTAGACACATCAACATTTCATGTGACTACCTGAGGAACTCACATACTATATGTAGAAAGTCCTCCCAAGAGCCCATCAAAAGATTTTACTTCTAAAGTTCTCTGCCCGACACATCTTTGAATTACAAAATTCGGACAGTTTAGCGACCTTGACTTTTGAAACCATTTTGACCATTCTAAACAACTCCATTCATAAAACCGATACTTGATTCTAAAAATAGACTCAAAATACTAAAATTGAGCCTGAGAACAGCCCTTGAATCCTTTTGAAACTCATTTTATAGTCCCCGAGATTCGATCCAAATATCGACAACAATTTTCGGATTGTGTCAACACTCGTCTCCCGGCACACGAAAATCAAACTAGTGTATCTTCCACCTCGTTTGGAGTTGGAAGGCCTACTTTATATCAAATCGAAGCTAACAAAATTTTCTACAACATGATCCTATAATATCAATCTATTTTCAGACTTAAGACCCCCGAAAATGGCCTCAAACCTACTGCCTAAAATTGACCACTTAAAAACCATACAAAATCAAGTTTTTGATCAAAACCAACAACTTTTATCATCATTCTAACATCCTAATATCACCATAAACCAGGCCTAACACTTGTATCATCACCAAAATCAAAATCCAAAAATTAAAAGTTCATCTTTTAACAAAAACATTGCATAAACATCATTTGATTATCACTAGTAACACATGCATGATCAAAATCTCCACCTAACAAGCCTAGTTTTTATCAAAAATCAATACTTAATGCATGTAAGAAAGATTAGTATCATTAGAATCGCCTTGCGATTTTAGGAACGGGACTTGTTTTAGTTTGGATTGAATCAAGCTAGATCATCAAAAAATTTGATGGATTTGTGTGTTGTGGTGTACGGCCAAAAAGAAAAAGAGAGGAAGAAATGGTAGATTTTGTTTTATTAATTTTTAAATGAAATGGTGCTAGTGAAAATTATATATATAGTGTAAGGTTGGGGTAGTTTTTGCCAATTTGTGATAGTTTTGGTCCAAAATGTAAATATTAGTTAAAAAGCGGGAAATGACTAAAAGTCAATTTTACAAATATTTACGGGACTCGGGTTTCGTAAAAATACTTTTTAAAATTTTAAACACACACGAAATAACGAGTCGATACGTAATTAAAAGTTGATATCGTCGAAAGTATAAAATATCGAAACTATCGATAATAAAATATAAAATTGTGGGCATCCGTCGGTATCGCGATCACTAGTAGTCCTCGTTGCTCGTCAAAATAATAAAATATTCAATATCGGTTTCAACTTAAACCGTTAAACATAATAATATTTAACGTCATAAAATACTTCAAAAATTATTTGAAAAGTAGGATTAAGTAATGACCTTATTTTTGTGGGTTTTACATCCTCACCACCTTAGGAGAGCACCGTCCCGGGGCTTACTTCTCCTTAGGTCCGTCTACGAATAAATGTGGATACTTGCTCTTGAAGTAGTCCTCTCGCTCCCAAGTGTATTCGGGTCCACGTCAGGAATTCCATCGCACTTTTACTATCGGGATCTGACTTTGCTTAAGCCGTTTCACCTCTCGATCCATAATCTCCACCGGTTCCTCAATAAAATGCAGCTTGTCGTCCAATTGAATCTCCTCAAGTGGAATTATCAAATTCTCGTCCGCCAAACACCTCTTAAGATTAGAAACGTGAAAAGTATTGTGAATAGCACTTAACTTCTCTGGCAATTCCAATTTATATGCCACGGGACCAACTCGATCAATAATCTTGAATGGACCTATATAACGTGGACTAAGCTTTCCTCGCTTGCCAAATCGAATTACTCCTTTCCAAGGTGCTACTTTCAACATAACCATATCGCCAATATCGAACTCCAATGGTTTTCTCCTCTTATCCGCATAGCTCTTCTGTCTACTACGGGCTGTCAATAAACGATTTTTTATTTGCACGATCTTCCCAGTCGTTTCTCTAATCAATTTAGGACCCGTCAATTGACTTTATCCAACTTCACACAAACCAACTGGTGATCTACACTTTCGCCCGTAAAGTGCTTCAAAAGGCGCAGCCTTGATACTTTCCTGATAACTGTTGTTGTATGAGAACTCCACCAAAGGTAAGTGTCGATCCCAACTACCTCCAAATTCTATTACACGCGCTCGTAACATATCCTCCAAGGTCTGAATAGTCCTTTCACTTTGCCCGTCCGTTTCCGGATGATACGCAGTGCTCATGTCTAACTAAGTCCCCAAAGCTCGCTGAAGCGATTTCCAAAACTCATATGTGAACCGACTATCTCGATCAAAAATGATTGACAAAGGAACCCCATGTCTACAAACAACTTCCTTCAAATACAACCGAGTAAGTTTGTCTAAGTCATCAGTTTTCTTTATCGGTAAGAAATGAGCCGACTTAGTCAACCGATCAACAATCACCCAAATTGTATCATAACCACTAGAAGTTCTCGGATGTCCTGAAACAAAGTCCATAGTGATCTTCTCCCATTTCCATTCTGGAATTTCAGGTTGTTGCAGTACACCCGAAGGTCTCTTGTGCTCAAACTTCACCTTAGCACATGTCAAGCATTTACTAACATAAGTAGCAATGTTAGCCTTCATATTCGGCCACCAGTAGCATTTCTTCAAGTCTTGGTACATTTTATCCGATCTTGGGTGAATCGAATATTTAGACTTATGAGAATCGTGCATAATTATATCTCTCAGTCCTCCATACACCGGTAACCATACACGTTTCTCGAAATACCGAATTCCGTCATCACGAATTTCGAATATAGGTGTCATCCTTCTACCCAAGTCTTCATTTCTCACATTCTCCTCTTTCATCACCTCCGTTTGAGCTTTAAGTATTCGATTAGATAAATTAGAATAAGTTGTCATGGCTAAAGCTCTAACCCTTTTGGTTATTTCTCTATCCTTCCTGCTAAGAGAATCGGCAACTACATTCGCCTTGCTGGGATGATAGCAAAATTTAGTGTCATAATCACTCAACAATTCTACCCATCTTCTCTGCCTCATATTGAGCTCCTTCTGATCCAAAATATGTTGCAGGCTTTTATGATCGGTATATACCACACTCTTTGTACCGTAGAGATAGTGTCTCTAAAGTCTAAGAGCAAAGACAACAGCTCCTAATTCCAAATCATGTGTAGTATAATTCTCCTCATGCTTCCTCAATTGATGAGATGCATACGCGATCACTTTCTCCCTTTGCATCAACACATCACAAAACCCTTACGTAATGCGTCACAATATACCACAAAGTCTTCAGCTCCATCGGGCAAAGCCAAAATTGGTGCAGAACACAGCTTCTGCTTCAAAGTTTGAAATGCTTCTTTTTCTTCTGAACCCCACTCATACTTCTTGTTTTTCTGTGTAAGTTTAGTAAGATGTTTAGAAATTAAAGAAAATCCTTCTATGAATCACCGGTAGTACCCAGCTAATCCCAAGAATTGTCTAACTTCGGTCGGGGTTGTAGGCCTAGCCCAATCTCTAATAGCTTCAATTTTGGAAGGATCAACATGAACACCGCTACTATCGATTACGTGCCCAAGGAATTGGACTGAATCCAACCAAAAATCACACTTGGAGAATTTTGCATACAACTTCTCCTTCTTAAACAACTCCAAAATAATCTTCAAATGACCTTCATGCTCTTCTCTACTCTTAGAATAAATCAGGATATCATCGATAAATAAAATCACAAACTTATCGAGGTATGGTTTACACACACGGTTCATTAAGTCCATGAACACCGCAGGTGCATTAGTTAACCCAAACGGCATCACTTGAAATTCAAAGTGTCCATAACGCGTCCGAAAAGCTGTAATAGGTATGTCCTCCTCTTTAACACGAAGTTGATGATAACCCAACCTCAAGTCGATCTTCGAGTACACACATGAACCTTGAAGTTGATCAAACAAATCATCGATCCTAGGGAGTGGATAACGATTTTTGATAGTTAACTTGTTCAACTCTCGGTATTCTATGCACATTCTGAACGATCCGTCCTTCTTCTTCACGAACAATACTGGATCTCCCCAAGGTGACGAACTTGGTCTAATGAAGCCCTTCTCCATTAACTCCTTCAACTGATCTGCCAACTCCTTCATCTCAGACGGTGCCAAACGATATAGTGCACGCGCAATCGGTGCAGCTCCTGGCACTAGATTAATCTTGAATTTGACTTCTCGTTGAGGCGGAAGCCCTAGCAAGTCATCGGGAAATACTTTAAGAAAATCACGAATAACGGGAAAATCTTCCACACGCCTAACCAATAGTTCTTTCTCTATTACTTGAGCCAAGAACAGGTGACAACCTCTTTCTACATATTTCCTCGCCTTGATACAAGATATCACCGTCAGACGAGATCTACCGACATCACCTTTAACTACTAACACCTTGCCCTTAACCGGTATGTGAACAACTTTCTCCCCACATACAGTTACCGCATCATGAGCAACCAACCAATCCATACCAACAATCACATCAAACGAACCCAACTCTATCGACATCAAATCAATCTCAAACAAATGATTTGCTAATTTCAAAGGACACTTCTTAAATATAGTGGTAGTACTAACTAATTGTCCATCAGCTAACTCGACCTCATAACTAGTATTTAGGCTTGTTGGCTCAATATCAATTAAACGACTAAAGGAAGTGCTTATAAAGATCCTATCAGATCCTGAGTCAAACAACACACTAGCATAACGATGGCTAAGTAAGAACGTACCCGTCACCACATTTGGACCTTGTGCCGGAACAGCATCATTAACAGCATAAACTGCCCCAGCAGCTTCACCTGCTTTCTTGTTCGTCAACTTTGGACATCTAGGGCGAATATGATCACGTTCTCCGCATTCAAAGCAAGTCTTGATTCGAATAGCATTCGCACCAGTGGCAGGTATCCTTGCCTTGCATTTCTCCACAACATGCCCAACTATTCCACATTTAGTGCACCTTGGTGGACAATTACAAAAGTGACAAGCACCACAGCTCTTACATTTCTGGGCTAGTCCCCCATGGTCAGCATTATCATTCTTGTTAGTTGCAGCTCTATCCCCAACATTTATTTTATGATTATACTGCTTATGGCGGTTACTACCCTGATTACCACTCTGCGAATTTTCCCATTTCCTTTTACTACCCTCAACAGCTCTCTCAGCCCTATCTTGAACTTTCTGCCCCATGAGTGTATGAGCCATTCTTACATTTTCAACAAAGTTCTTGGGTCGGGATGAAGTTGTCTCACCTTTAATGTACCCAGGCAGCCCTTTAATATATTGGTCCATCTTTTTCTTCTCAGTAACAAAAGCATCTGGACACAACAAAACCAAGGAGTTGCCGGCCCATCTCGAGTATGTGTTCCTTGAAGAAAAGAAGAAGTCGTCCGTCATTATCGTGAAGGACTTGAAAGAAGAAGAAAAATCTCGCCTCATCTTCGTGCTTAAAGATCATAAGAAGGCAATTGCTTAGAAAATTTCCGATATCCGCGGAATTGATCCAAACTTTTGTACTCACAAGATTCTCATGGAAGATGACTTTAAACCCGCAATCCAGAGCCAAATAAGGGTTAATCCTCGCATTCATGACGTCATCAAACAAGAGGTTATCAAACTTCTTGATGCCGGCTTGATTTACCCTATTTCGGATTCGCCATGGGTAAGTCTTGTCCATTGTGTGCCCAAGAAGGGCGGAATAACCGTTGTTCCCAATGAACACAACGAGTTGATTCCCACTCGTCTCGTTAATGGGTGGAGAGTTTGTATCGACTATCGCAAGCTCAATGATGCCACGAGAAAAGATCACTTTCCTCTTCCTTTTACAGATCAAATGCTCGAGCGTCTAGCGGGTAATGGCTATTACTGCTTCTTAGACGGTTTCTCTGGGTATTTTCAAATTCCCAACGATCCGAAAGACCAAGAAAAGACCACATTCACTTGTCACTACGGAACATTTGCTTACAAACGTATGCCTTTTGGTTTATGCAATGCTCCTGGGACATTCTAAAGGTGTATGATGGCTATCTTTCATGACATGGTTGAAGAAACTATGGAAGTATTCATGGATGATTTCTCGGTTTATGGTGATTCATTCTCTGCTTTCCTTGCCAATTTAGAACGTATGCTTAAGCGGTGTGAAGACACTCGTCTTGTTCTTAATTGGGAAAAATGCCATTTCATGGTAAAAGAGGGCATCGTGCTAGGACACAAAATTTCCAAAGCCGGTCTTGAAGTGGACCGTGCTAAAGTCGATATTATTGCTAAATTGCGTCCACCTTCAACCGTGAAGGGTGTGTTAAGTTTCCTTGGTCATGCGGGCTTCTACCGTCGTTTCATCAAAGATTTTTCTTAAATCGCTCGCCCGATGACCCACCTCTTGGAAAAAGATACTCCTTTTATCTTTTCCAACGAGTGTCTTGAAGCCTTCAACCTTCTTAAGGATAAGCTAACTAAGGCACCGGTCTTGGTTACCCCTAATTGGGAGCTGCCTTTCGAGTTGATGTGCGATGCTAGCGACTTTGCTATTGGAGCGGTTTTGGGCCAACGAGTGAACAAACACTTCCAACCAATCCATTACGCTAGCAAGACAATGACGGGGGCTCAATTGCATTACACGACAACCGAAAAAGAGCTTTTAGTTGTTGTCTATGCTTTTGAAAAGTTCCGCCCCTATCTTGTCCTTTCCACCACAATCGTTTACACCGATCATTCCGCCTCATTCCGCGTTGAAGTACTTGTTAACTAAACAAGATTCCAAACCAAGACTTCTTCGCTCGGTTTTGCTACTTCAAGAATTTAAAATCGAAATTCGTGATAAGAAGAGAGCTGAAAACCTAGCCGCGGATCATCTCAGCAGACTTGAGGATCCTTTCCAAGGGGATCATCCGAACAAAGAGATCAATGACTCTTTTCCCCTGGAGACCTTAATGTCTATCACCTCGAGTAATGATGAAGCCCCGTGGTTTGCTGACATTGCAAACTACTTGGCGGGTGGAATTCTCATTGACGGGTTAACATCCCAACAAAAGAAGAAGTTCTTCAAAGACATTAAGACTTACTTTTGGTATGACCCGTATCTATTCAAACAATGTGCTGATTTGATTATTCGCCGATGTGTTGATGGACCGACAGCTTTAGACATTCTCGAAGCTTGCCACAAAGGACCCACCGGTGGTCACTTTGGTCCCAACTACACCGCCAAAAAAGTGTTTGACTCGGGATTTTATTGGCCCACCATTTATCGTGATGCTCACGAGATGGTTAAACATTGTGATGCTTTCCAAAAACAAGGCAAGATCACATATAAAGATGAGATGCCTCAAAATTTCATACAAGAATGTGAAATCTTTGATGTTTGGGGTATCAACTTTATGGGGCCATTCCCTTCATCTAAAGGAAACAAATACATCCTTGTAGCCGTTGACTACGTTTCTAAATGGGTTGAAGCCAAAGCTTTACCCACTAATGACGCAAGGGTGGTTTGTAACTTTTTGAAATCGGTGTTCGCTAGATTCGGTGTGCCTTGTGCCATTATTAGTGATCGCGGGACTCATTTTTGCAATGACCAATTCGCAAGAGTCATGGCTAAGTATGGTGTAAATCATCGTCTCTCCACCGCCTACCACCCACAAACTAATGGCCAGGCTGAAATCTCTAACCGAGGATTAAAGCGAATTCTTGAAAGAACCATGGGAGAGCATCGTGCCTCATGGGCTGATAAACTTGATGATGCTTTGTGGGCTTATCGTACCGCATACAAGACTCCGATTGGTTGTACACCATATCGTCTCGTGTACAGGAAAGCATGCCACCTCCCCATTGAGTTGCAGCACAAGGCTTACTGGGCCTTGAAGTGGGCTAATTTCGATATCAACAAAGCCGGTGACCTACGCAAGATCCAACTCAATGAGCTCAATGAACTCCGGAATGAGGCTTATGAAAATTCTTTGATCTATAAGGAAAGGACTAAGCTCATTCACGACTCTAAGCTTAAAAACCGAGATTTCCAAGTTGGAGAAAAAGTTTTACTCTTTAACTCTCGGTTGAAAATCTTTTCGGGCAAGCTGAAATTTCGTTGCTCCGGCCCATTCACAATTGCCCAAGTTTTTCCATATGGTACTCTCGAGCTCGCTCAACCTAATGGACCTAATTTTAAGGTGAATGGCCAACGAGTGAAGTTTTACTTTGGTGAGGACATCTCTCATGAGATGATTCCATCCCTCACCACGTTCCCCATGAACTAATTTTGGGTCGAGTCAGGCTCGTGACTCGGTTATCAAAAACAAGCGCTCCTCGGGAGGCAGCCCGAGTATCTATCCTTTTCTGTTTTAACCTTCTAAGTGTAGGGGGGCCTATATAGGTTTTTTGTCTTTGTGTGGTGATGTGATTACAGGGATAAGTGCACTCTTGGAATCTCTGAAGAACCGTGCTCCTGTGTTATCCAAAATCCGGTTCTATCTCTCAACTATCGTGATTCAATTTTCTTCATACTCACATTTGAAATTGATCACTTTAGTCGTCTCTTCCTTAACTTGATTTAACCAACGTGCACAATGTCATAAGTGCAGGGGAGACTTTTCCCACATGCTTAAACATTGAGGACAATGTTTATCTTAAGTGTAGGGGGACTTCTATCGAATTTTTAAGTGGACTCTTCCATTAAAATGCCTTTATTTAACCGGAAAATCATCTTTTTCAACATTTTTCAATTTTTTTATTAACTTTGGCCACATAGTCGTAATTTTTAAATTTTTATCGTTGCTTTCATATGTATATATCCCGCAATAAAGTCAAAAATATTAATAAAGTGGTGTAGCTAGTTTTGAAATCTTTGACATATTAGGCCCGTTGCGATTATTTTAACTCAAACCGAATAGACTTATCCAAGTTTATTCTAGCTAGTATCCTTAACCATGTAGACCTTAATTGGTTTATTAGGCTAAGCATCCACGAGTCTCATTACTTGAGATTTTGAATTGTGGAGAACGAGAAATGATAGAGTCAATTATAAGTCGGTAGTCTTGCACAAGCACACTTGGTGTGATTATCTGCCTATTCTCCCATCACTTGCTAATAATTTATCTGCAATAAGTAAGGTCGTACGATTTGAAAAGTTACTTAGCTTCTATCCCAAGATCGTTTAAAAGTTGCTCAGTAATGATAAGAGTTCATAGCCAAGGCATAACTTATGAAGCGGGGCGCGAAGATTGGCGAGGCCGAAAAGGCCCTAACAAGGCATGAGGATTCAATCTTATTGCTAAAGATCCAATGTGATGTGAAAGGCATTATTCCCAAAGTCAATATGAAGGATCAAGAATCACGACGAAAAGCAATCAACTCCCATAAAGATCATGGAGAAGTCTATCCGAAAAGACCCTAACAAGGTATGAGGATAAATAGATCCAAGTCCGAAAAGGAGGCGGATCGTTGTATCTCAAAATCCCAATTAGCGATTGAAGAAATAATCATGAAGTCGTGGTCAACAAAGTTGGAGTATCACTCAAAAGTCTCCAAGTGAAGAAACTCTATTAACGAAGAGAAGACCATTATCTCAAGAACGTCTCTCAAGATATGAAGTATGAAGTACTTGCCAAATATCGGCCCGAGAAAGGTCTCAAATCGTGAAGCGAGTTATGCCAAGATATGAACTTTTTGATATCCCGAGAAGCAATTTTAAGAGATTTTGTCCTTTAGCTAATTATTGATCAAATCGTCCTACTTTGCTTTTAGCCTAAATAAACTATCGAAATAAGTCCAAAAATGCATCTTCATGATCATTCTAAGACAAAAATAAAATATAAGAGATACACCTAGGAATAAGGGAGTTTAAGCATATAATTAAGCCATGTGTGTAAGTGTTTGATTTGCTAACTTATAATAACAATGATCTTGTTTTTAAGCTTAGTTTGGGGAATGTGAAACTTGAGGGTGATAAATCTTCGCAGCACCAAAGCCCTAATGTAAGTCCTTGATCTCTTTGCAAGTTATTTCCATATAGCTATTTTCAAGTGAAAATGGTTTTCTATCCTTTTGTTTACTTTAAAGTTTCAATTTCCCTTAGTACTTTAATTTTTGTTTAGTAGTATTTTAATAAGGCCAAGGTTGATTGATTATGAGAAAAGTGTAAATTTGCTTTATCACTAAGCATTGCATGACGGCATGGCAATGGTTAAGTGTAGGGGATTTGATAGGTGTGAAAACACCCATCCTTTTACCACTTATTCCTTGCTAAAACAAGACCAAAACGCGTATTTAATATCATTTGTTTTGAATTATGCGTGGTTTTTGTGTTTATTGTGTTTTCAGAGCCAACCGGATGGATATTGGAGAAAACATGGGATTGCACGGGTTTTACCGAAGAAAAAGACTCAAGACGAAGTCTATTGTCCAAGAGATGCAAAAGATTTGAAGTCACTGGGCCTATTTGAAGATTTATCGAAGAAAAGGACCAAAGACGGAAGATTTACACATGTCGAAGGAACTCAAGTCTAATAAACGAAGAAATTAAAAGACGAGTTGAATTTAATCGTCGACAAATCCCGAATCAGAATAAAAAACGTCCACTTTTCTAAAAAGACGAGAAGACAAGAAGAAAGGGAGAAAGCCCACTTCACCAACCACCCACTAGCCTATAAATAGGACACACCCTCACACTTTTTGAGCTAGTTTTCAATTCCCAGTTTTCTTTCTTTTCTTTCGTAGGAAGCCAACACCATTAAGGTGTTGGTGATTTTTCATTCTTGTTAAATCTCTGATTTTGTAAGTGTTTAGCCTTTTCTTTTGTTTACTTTACATTAATCTATCAATACAATCCTTCCATTAATCTTGTTCATCTTCATCTTTTTGGTTTAAAGCTTAAAGTTCTTATTTGGTTGATTTTGATCTTCAAAAGTTATTGGGTTTTGTGTTTTTATTGTTGGGATTTGATGTTTATGGTTAGTAGATGATTAGTGTTTAGTTTGGTTTAAATCTTTTGGTTAAATTTGGCTTGTTTGGATTAAAATCGTTTTACCCTGTTTTTTTTGCTTAACTGTTCTTCGTTCCCCAGATTCCGAATCAAGTACTGTTAATCTTTTATTCCGCATCAAGCTTCTTCATCCGGAATATCCAATATTCCGGATCAACCTTCATATTCCGCATCAAACTCCTTCATCCGGAATATCCAATATTCCGGATCAGTGTCCTTCATCCGGAATAACCATTATTCCGGATCAACTTATTATTCCGCATCAATCATTTATTCCGCATGAGTTTATTATTCCGCATGAACCTTTTATTCTGCATGACCATTTATTCCGCATGAGTCTTTTATTCTGCATGAGTCTTTTATTCCGCATGAACCTTATATTCCGGATCAAAGATTATTCCGCATGAACCTATTATTCCGCATCAACCTATTATTCCGCATGAACCTTATATTCCGGATCAAAGATTATTCCGCATGAAACAAACATTCCGCATGAAGGATATTTATTCCGCATCAAGCTCTTATTCCGGATAATCGACTATTCCGAATGAAGGCTGTTTTAATTATTCCGAATGAAGAGTGATATTCCGCATCAGTGATTTTCTGAGTTAAGGTTTTTATCTGTTTTATCTCAAGTAAAGTTTTATTTTTATTAATTACTTTTAATTAATTGCTTTTTAGTTTATATTTATTTACTTCACGCTCTTACCTTTTAGTAGCATAGAAAACCAACCTCCTATTTGTCACCAAGAACAACTATTACACTTTGAGTTGTGATCAATTCGAGAAGATTCCGAGAGACTAAAATATTGAAACCCATAGCAAAACCATTGTATCAGACCCCATAGGTATTTTGATTTATATGTGTCTTTACTTCTAGGAGTGAACCTTGGCTACATAGATCGGCCGGGAGGAATCACCTACCCTCTGGGGCCACTTGGATATTTATTCAACTCCTAATTTTGGTTGGGGAATATTGACTACATGTATCGAGTGGAGGGATCTAAGTTCCACTCGGAGCCACTTAACCTTTTATTCCCCTTCCATAGACATCGACCATATTTATCGATTTTGGAGGTTGCGAGCCTTCCGTCGAGGTCTCTTGTACTTTGCCTATTTTGTTAGATATCGATCACGTTAGGATCGCTTTTTGTTTATCTACGAACATGGGTTACTTAGAACCATTCATGTGTTTGTTCTTTTACAAAGGGTGGTTATAAACACTGGCCACACGTTCCTACCGCAGGTGATTGGCCTTTCGGAGGGGGCCACTTTTTTCTTATGTTTACACTCCTTTTCCATATATAGGGAAAATTGATATTCCTCAGCCGGGAGATAGCTTTAATTAACTTCATCAAACATGTTACAATGATAAGATAAGTTTAAATGTTAGGCTAGATGTGGCATTCCCTTAGGTTAATTGCGTGCCAGGTGCGTGGTACTGCCTTGCCATTTACTTTTTCCAATTTATATGAGCCGTTCATGTGGCCTTTGTCACCTTGTAAGGACCTTCCCATGTTGGACTCAGCTTTCCGGGTTTTTCCACGCGACTGGCCTCGTTTCTTCTGTAGACGTAGCTTGATGGTTGTAAAATTACCCCTTTAGGAAAAGGAAGGTAAAATAGGGCAAGCGAGCACGACGATTTAGGAAAATCGTGTGTGAATGACCCTAAGTGAGTTCGTTCTCGAGGAGGCAAGTGCGTTGTGTTAAGAGTTAATTAATGTTTGTGATTATATGATTGAGAAAGAAATGGGATTAAGAAAAGACGGCTACGAAAATGAATTAAACTATGTCGAAAAAGGTGAAAACGTAAAACCGTAAATAGTGCCAAAAATAAAATTTTAACCTAAAAATTCCTAAAAATTACTAAAAATCCACAATAATATTCTAAGAGTTTACAAAAAATCCAAACTTGCTAAAACCTTTTAATTAATTCAATAATGACTTTTTAATGCTAATTAAAGCCCTAAAAATCACAATTAAATATTAAAAAGCCTTAAACAAGATCTAATAGTTTGTAGACCTCAAAAATATCCTAATTAAGCTAAAAACTATTTTTAAAAATTTTAAAACCAAATTAAACTATTTTTAAACACTTAAAAACTATTTAAATCTATTAAATCTTAAATTAATTCTAGAAATTAATTGAAAAGTCTAAAAAATATTTGGAAAGTGACAAAACTCCTAATTTAATGTCCTTAACCTAGGAAAACATGAAAAAACTAGAAAAAACGAAACTTCAATTTTTAATAATAAAATAATATTCAAATATTCAAAAAAATAAAAAGTTTGTATATAAATTCTAAAAAATTACCAAAAATCCTAAATAATGTAACTAAAACAAAAATGCAAACCAAATTTTCTGAAACCTATTTAATAATTTTATATTAAATTTTAAAGTTGCTTAAAAACCCTAAAATCCTATAAAATTAAAAATAAGCTAAATTGAAAACCTAATAAGCTGTAAACCTCAAAAGTATGATTAAAAACCTAAAAATTATTTTTCCAGAATTTTAAATTACTTTTTACTATTTTTAAAAGACTTTCTAAAAATTAAACTTAAAATAATCCTAATAAATAAAATAATAATGGGAAAAATCTACTTCTTGCTCAGAAAAATCAACAACCCTAATATAATCCTAAGAAAAATGTTAAACAGGAAAAAACTCAAGGAAATAAGCTAGAAAATGCTTATTTAAAAGCTGATAGCTAAATAAGCACAAAACCAAAAACACCTTAAATAAGTATTGAAATGAGAACTAAACGTAAAAAGCCATCTAGATCACTGGTAAACACGCTACTCCTTGGAACGCAAGGTCGCGTGTTCGAGTCCAGGCAGGGTGTGCTTTTTGTAAAAAATTTTCTTTTTTTTTTTAAAAAAAAAACTCAAACCAGTAACCTTATAACTCACTAAAACTCAAACACAATCCAAAATTGAACAAGATTAAGGTCTACAAATCGAAAAACGTGCTCAGGTTTGCACTTATCAAGAACACATGCAGTTTGAAATCTTCACAGGTGCAATTGACCAAGAGGACATGGTTTTTTTGATGTTTTGGTGATGCTTTTGATTGGACAAAGGCACCCCTATACTCTTTGGAGTATATGGAGTCAAGAGTAAGCAGAAAACAAGCAAGCAACAAACACAAATCACACAAACAGGGCTAATGAAGGTTGCTGTTGTAAAGACTATGGGTCTGAGGGTGTTTTGCTTTTTCTACATGCACAATAATGAAATTCAAGCTCCCAAATCTTGCATACAATCACACCCAATTACTAACAAACAATTGCAAATACTTCTTACACCTAAGACCTAACAGATTACAAGATTGGTGGTTCAAAAATTCACAAATCAAACAGAAAAGTGATAATGCAGTTTTATGCTATCTTGTTTCACTTTTGAACATACAACTTGATTTAAAACTTTACCAAACTGATGACCAAACTTCACACAACCTAATGCATCCCTATTAAGTGATTCTAACACGTTTTAAAGCAAGATCTAATTCAACTAAACCCTGTTAAACCTTGATCCAAACACTCCTTTAAAAACTGAACTCAACTTTTTTCAAACAAAATGAACTCAAATCCTATCCAACCTGATTCCAAGTACTTCTTGCATGCATATTACATCTACTTAACTCAACTCAAACCAAATTAACACACTTTGCATGCAGTTCATACAAATCACTTAAGTGACCAAAACTTGAAAATTAAAAAAAAAGAGTAAAAAGGTTTCTACCTTGAGGGACTTACTTCCAAGTCCCTCAGTGGTTGATAAACCACCTCCAATCAGGCTGGGGCCTGATGCTGAACCTTGGACTAATGAACAAGTAAGCAAAGGAAGTGAGGGTGGTGGTGGTCACTGTTGACACACATACCACATGACTTTTCCAAAGGGATTAGAATTTTTGAACCCTGCTAAGAGAAAAGTAAAGCTCCAGGGTTAACTGCTCACAATACCAATAAGCTATAAACAAGCTTATTGGTTAAGCTGTTTATGGCTTATTGGATAAAATAAAAAAACCTGATTTGAATATTTTTGAAATGCTACCACAACCTAAATCAACAAAGGCTTAAACCCTCATTTAAGCTTGATAATCTACAAGATTATCAGGCTTATGATGCAAGCTTAATCCCTTGGACCAATTTCAGGAAAATTCACAACTTGAGTCACAAACAGAAACTTAAACTGAAAATTTAAACTTGGAAAATTTAAAATTGCAAGAATGTAAAAGGTGGTTCTTTGCTTCTCATCAACAACACAATACCAATTTTATTTCACAAAATAAAACGGATTTACAATGCTTGTGACAAAAATGGAGAAAAAAGAACAGCTCTAAGCTAAGTCCTACAATGCCTTTATATAGAGGCTTACACTTCTTCTAGAAAGCTGAAAAACAATACTAAACCCTAATGCTTGAGAATTCCAGAAATACCCCTTTTGCAATTTTGAATTTTTCATCCCATGTGATCTTTCTTGTTTGCTTGTGGTGAAATCAGTTTTGCAAAATGATTCAAGGGGTGTAATTGGTGTGTGGTCCTTAAGCCAAGTCTTGGTCGTTGATTTTCTGGCCGAATTTTGTCTTGGAGTCCAAAAGTGGGTCAGGGGAGGGTTGGAGAGGCACATGGGAGGGGATGGTGACATTTTGGGAAGGTGGGATATGATTAGAGTGAGGTTAATCATAGTTCTTGAGAGATTTGGCCAAAAACCCTTAGGTTTAGTGGGTTAATTAGTTAGGGTTTATGGGGTTAGGGGAGGGTAAACAGTGAGGTTTAATCCGAATTAGGGACAAAAAGGTTTTCAAATCCTTGTTTAGTGGGAAATCTCCTTTTGACTTTTTTTACCAGATTAATAAAATGGGGTATTAATTTGGGAGGGTATTGGATAGTGGGTAGGGTCGGGTAAAGGGTTTGGTAATATGGGTGGGTTATGTGACGTGTCAAGAGGTGACTGGTGGTGAGAGTTTGCATAGTTGGCAGAAAGGGCCCCCAAGCTTCCATTCTTTGTTCAATCTGTAATAAAAGGCTATCAACCCCATTTCTCTTCACAACAACTTTAGACCATTTGTCAAAAATGGCACAACAACTTTCTAAACTTGTATCAAGGACCATAAGTGCACATTCTTCATTTTCTAAGGGCTTTTCTTGTACAATCTTCAAACATGGAGGACCATTCTTGTACAAATAACATTTGGAGGGTCATTTGTGACAAGTTCTTCAAAGATGAGGGACTAAAGTTGCCAATCTTCAATTCTTCAGGGGTCATTTTGCAAAATTCCAAATTTGGGCCCGGTTCATTGTGCGGCTTCGTTTCTCGTGTTCGTTTTTGAATGATTCTTGTGATCTTTTGCCATTTCCTCAATATCCGCACCTAAAAATACACAAGTAACAACCACGAGCATATATTTGGTATATTTGATGATATTTAATGCATTTTAAGCCCAATTTGGACGATGAGACTATGTATAAAAGAAGTCTCATCATAGCTCCCCACCTTGAAAGACTTGGCCCTGGCCCGCTTATTGTAATACTGCTCCATTTTTTTCTTGTATTTGGCCTCCCAGATGGCTGCGGCCTCCCTTCTTTCTTGCAACAGGTCTAAGTTGAGTCTGAGCTCTTCATCGTTGACCTCTTCATCCTTGATCATAAGCGTCCTATGGGTTGGCATTCCTATCTCCGCAGGGATTACGGACTCACCTCCATATGTGAGGCTAAATGGCGTCTCTCCATTGCTTATTTTCAATGAGGTTCTGTGTGTCCAGAGTACATTTGGAAGCTCGTCTGCCCACCTAGTTCGATCACGGCCTAGCCTTGTCTTTAGCACTTCCATTAGTGACTTGTTTGCCATTTCCACGAGGCCATTGGCCTGTGGGTGTGCAACTGCCATGTTTATTTGCTTAATGTTGAGTTTTTTGTACCATGTCTTGAATGGGTCGTTCACAAAGTTAGTCCCATTTTCAGTCACTATCACATGGGGTAGGCCAAATCTACAGACAATGTTATCCCACACAAATTTTATCACGTCCTTGCCTTTTACGTTGGCCAAGGGCTTTGCTTCCAACCACTTAGTGAAATAATCAATTGCCACAATGATGTACCTGACCTTACCCGGTGCCGCGGGAAATGGACCCAACACGTCCATGCCTCATTGAAAGAACGGCCATGGGGCCATGATTGATGTCATTAGTGTCTTGGGCATCTTGGGTACTGGTGAGTGAATCTAGCACGCATCACATTTTTTTGTTTCCTCCCTCACGTCACGGTGCATCGTGGGCCAATAGTATCCCTGCCTAAGTTCCTTGGCTAACACTGATCTTGTCTTCAGGTGCATGCCACAAGCTCCTCTGTGTATCTCCCGGATCACATAGTTGGCTTGGAGTGGTCCTACGCATCGTAACATTGGCATCAAGTAAGATTTCTTGAAGAGTACCCCTCCTTCCATCACATACTGGTTGATCTTCATCCGAAGGGCACGCGCTTCATTTTGGTCATGCGGCCATATCCCTTGCTCCAAGCACCTTATGATGGGTGTCATCCAATTATCTTCCTCCTCTTCCACAATGGCATTTAGTTCTTCCCTATCTGTTGAGGGTTTGTCTAGCACCTCCACCAATACTTCTTTTGTCAAATGATTAAATGCCACTGAGGCCAGCTTGCTTAGCACGTCAGCCTTTTGGTTCTTACTTCTCGGGATGTTCATGATTTTGAAGCTCTTGAACCGTGCTACGTGCTCTTTTGCCTTACTCAAGTATTTGATCATGCTCTCGTTGGCAGCCACGAAATCCCCATTGATTTGACTGGCTACCAATTTCGAGTCCACGCTCACCGCCAAATGTTCTACCCCCATCTCTTCTGCTATTCTTAGGCCAGCTAGCAAGGCCTTGTATTCTGACTCATTGTTTGTGCTGTCAAAGTTCAACCTCAAAGCATATGTGTATTCCATGTTGTTGGGGCTGATCAAATACTAAACATACGCCTGAGCCTTTCGGGTTGGATGCTCCGTCCGTATATAGCACCCATTCCTCCTCTTTATCGACCTTTTCTTCCTCGGAAACATGTGTCTCCAGGTCCTTTGAAGTGTCTGTTCCTACTGGCACTTCATTCAGAAAATCCGCTAGCACTTAACCCTTTATAGCGCTTCTTGGTTCATAGGTAATGTCGTATGTCCCCAACTCTATGGCAGACTTTGTAAGCTTTCCTGATGCTTCGGCCTTGTTCAGGATTTGCCTTACGGGTTGATCTGTGATGACCTTGATTGGGTGTCCTTCGAAGTACCGCCTTAGCCTCCTTGATGTGCTCAAGAGGGCTAGGGCCAACTTCTCCAAAGGGGCATAGTTTCTTTCTGCTTCATGTAGCGTTCGGATGACATAGCGGACTGGCCGTTGGATCCCATTTCTTTCTGCTAACAATACTGCGTTGATTCCTCCTTTCGTTGATGCCAGATATAAGGAAAGTGTTTCTTTGGACCTGGGTGTGGTGAGTGATGGTAGCTCTATCACCATTCTCTTCATTTGTTGGAAAGCCTCCTCCGCTTCTTCCATCCATCTGTACTCTTCTTTGTTGGCCTTAGTTATATTTTTCCAAGTGTCAAAGAAAGGTAATGACCTTTCGGTAGATTTTAAGAGGAAATGGTTAACCGCGGCCAACTTCCCTGCTAAGCTTTGCATTTCGTTCCATGTTTTGGGTGATTGCATATCTGTGACGTCCTTGATCTTGGCTGGGTTGGATCTTATCCCTTCCGACGTCACCATGTACCCTAAAAACTTGCCCTCCTCAACTCCAAAAGAGCATTTCTTTGGATTAAGCTTCATGTTTATCTTTCGTAAGTTGTCGAACGTTTCGGCTATGTCTGCCAGCATTTCTTTCTCAGTCTTGCTTTTTATGACCATGTCGTCCACATATGCCTCCAGGTTTCGTCCAATCTGCGACTCGAACGCTGTGTCCACTAACCTTTGGTAAGTGGCTCCTGTGTTTTTTAGGCCGAAGGGCATTTTGGTGTAGCAATACGTCCCCTGATCGGTGTAAAAGGCTGTCTTTTCTTCGTCCTCTTGGGACATTTGCACTTGGTGGTAGCCCTTGTAGGCGTCTAAAAAGCTTTTGTACTTGTATCCCATGACAGCTTCTATTTTGGCATCAATCTCTGGTAGAGGATAATAGTCCTTTGGACATGCGGAATTCAAATTTTTGAAATCTATGCACATCCTCCATGCTCCATCTACTTTTTTGACCAACACCGTGTTGAATATCCACGTAGGATACCTAACTGGCCTCACGATCCCTGCTTTTACCCACTCTTCCACTTCCTTGGCCACAACTTCGCTTTTTTCAGCAGATAGTACCCTCCGTTTCTGGCTCACCGGCGCTACCGACGGATTCACATTGAGCTTGTGTTGGGCGATCCTTCTTGGTAATCCGGTCATGTCTTGCGGCTCCCATGCGAAGACATCTAAGTTGTTCTTTAGCAATTATTTTAACTGCCCTGAACCTTCTTTTGACAAGTTTCCCCCAATCGTGACCAGTTGGTCGGGGAAGGCCGGGTTGATCATTACCTCCTCTGTTAGGTTGACGGCTTGGTGTTCTCCCTTCTCTGGCTCTTCCTTTGCCATTTTCCTCTTTCCTATCTCTCTGCATTCATTAATAATTGAAGATGATGTAACGAGAGTTGCAATACCCTCGAGGTGTTGGGAATTTCATCATGGCATGGATGGTAGATGGGATGGCCCTTAGCCTCCTTATCCCCGATCTTCCTAGGATGATATTATATGGGGAAGGGGCGGGTATGACGGTGAATCTCATCATGGCCCTTCGGAATAACCATCCGTCCCCGAAGCACACCTCCAGCTCTATCTTTCCCAACGGCTTCACACTTTCCCCCAAAAATCCTGACACTGTGTTGTGCGTCTTAGTCATCCTAGCTTGTATGCTTGGGTGAAGGCTGTTGAAACAATGCTCGTACATTATCTCCACGGACGCACCGCCGTCCACATGTACCCTTCTTTCCAAGTATCCTTCGACCTCGGCCTCTATCACAATCGCTTCTTCTGACAGATCCTCGTTGACCCATCTCGACTTCCTCTTTCGATTATCACTATGCCCCGACACCATGTTTATCACTTTGGCCTTTTGAGGGTAGCCCTTCTTGCCGCCCTTTCCTTTCTGCCTCACATCTTTAATCAAGTGGTTGAGCTTCCCGGACTCCAAGGCGGCCTCTAACTGTCTCCTCAGCTGGAAGCAGTCATTCGTATAGTGCCCTTTCGCACAATGATAGTCAAAATATCTGTCCATGTTCTCCTTTTTGGTGTTCCTACCAAGGGAGGTGGAGCTGGAAGGTTTAGCTGGTGCTCTGCTGCCAAAATTTCCTTCGGTGAGCTGGACAAGTCTTCTAGGGTGAATATTTGATTCACCTCTTGTGGGCGCTGCGGGTGACGGTAAGGCAAGGCATAGGGTTGGGTGTAAGGGGTTCTGTTTTGATAGGCCCCTCGACCTCCCCCTCTTCTTCCTCCAAAACCCTTTTTCTGGGCACGGTCATACCTCTGGCCTCCCGTTGGGGAACTGTCCCCCCAGATATACTCTCCCCTAGGCAGCTCAGCATCCCTAAAGGCTGTTTCAGGACAGATAAAGTCTTCCACATGCTTCAGCATCTCATCCCCCGTCTTTGGTATGCTTTCAGCAAACCGCTTGGCCAAACCAGGACATTTGTGTGAACCCATAAATGAAGAGATCCTCATGAGGTCAGGCACATTAGGGATGGAATTGGATTCACTTACCCACCTTTCTTTGAACATCGGCAGGCTCTCGTTGGCCTTTCGGATGATCTTCGTGATCTCAGTGGGGTCCTTCGCACACCCCTTCAGCATTCCAAACCGTGTGAGGAACTTGGCTTCCAAATCATCCAATCATCTATGCTTCCTGACGGCAACTCGTCGAACCAAGCTCTGGCCTTATCGTCTAGTGTTTGTTGGAACATTCGGCACCATACGGGCATGGGCCATTCCCCCTGGTTCCCCATCCCTTTAAAATGGTCGATGTGATCAGCCGGATCTCCCGTCCCCGCGTAAATCCTAACATTGGCCGGCATCATATGGCTAGGGGCTGAGTATTCAATGATCCTTCGGCTAAGGGGGCATTTGGCCAGTAACTTGAAAGGTTTTCCCGAATCATCATCTGCCACCTTCTTCCCCTTGCTTTTCTCTCCCTCGCCTTGGCTTTCCTTCTTCTTTCCCTTATCTCCTGAATGTTCTTCCCCTTCCTCAAAACTGATTAGCCTTGGCTTGATGTAGTCTCGGTTGCTTTTGTCTTTTATTAATTCTTTTAGGGCCGAAAGGTGACCCTCAATGATTTCTTCATTCGTGAGGCTGTTGTGGTTGTCATTATGAATTTCGATTTCCGGTGATGTTGGGGCAGGACCCGCCATTATTTAGCTACTTGGTAGATCGAATTTAGTGTCCCATGGATGGCGCCATTTTGTAGATGCAAAAGTCCGTTGGGCCACTAAGTGGGCCGAGAATGCCTCTGGGCCATCTGGGTCTTCCTCTTCACAAGCCTATAAGAAAGTAACACACGTTAGCTCGCCTCGGGTGGGGGGCCCGAGACCAACTCTGATGTGAGAGTAAGAATCTGATTGAGCCGAATGGCCAATAACATGCAGAGCCGAATGGCCACGTAGTGTGTGTAATAAATGTCTGTGTGTGAATATGTGACTTACATTGAATGAGGGGTATTTATAGTGTTGAGAACACTGTAGTGGACTGTAGCTCCTCGGAGGTATCACTCCTTGAGCCTTGTGACCTGACAGGCCAAGCTTTGGTCCAGCAGGCTATGCGAGGCATTTGAATAAAAGGATGCGTCGTTTGTTCCCGAGGGAATCTGCCCTGCTTTTGAGGTGTGCAGGTGGGTGAGCCTTCTATCCGAGCGCCAGGCGAGTGTCCATTGGATAATAGGGTGTGATGTTCCTTCCCAATGCACTGACATCACTTTCGAGGATTCCCTCTAGACTTGCGCTTGGTAGGTGGGCCGGTCTGCCAGGCCGTACGGCCAATCTTGTTTCTAGAAGATGACTTGGCACGTGGATATGGCCGAGCGGCCATATACGGGAACACAATGTAACTGGTAACTATTTGCATTCTATATGCATGCATGAATATGGTAACTATACGCATTCTATACATGGAAATGATATTGTAACGCCATCCCTATAACTATATAAGAAAGACACACTCCTATGTCTCATTCATATCACCAAATTCGTATATCACTTGTATCCTAAACAATGTCAAATATTCCCGACGGTAACAATCACGATAACAATCACGATGTTACTCAGGTTAGTGTTCTTCGTTTCGTTTTGTTGGTAACAACTTTTATTCTAATCTTCGTTTCGTTTTGTTTTTTGTTTAGGTTGTTCCCCCTTCTCCTGCTAACCGTGAAAACATAATATCCATCAATGTAGAAATGATTGGGTGATACTGTTGACCCAAGTGAGTATCCCAGGTTTCAAAACTATAGTCAATGTAGAAATGATTGGGTGATACTGTTTAATAGTAAAACAGTTATCAATGAGCTTTTTTGTTGAAGAAACCGGCTTTAAGGTCAATGGGTGGATACCTTCCATTCGGGCTCTTCTTGGTGACAAGAAACCAGCCAAAATGTTGATCGGTAAACATAATTTACTAATAATAATATATCTATACAAGTTAACTAATATGATATATTCATAATCAATATATTTTTATACCATAGATACTGTAGCAAGAGTGATAGGAGGAGGCATAAAAAAACACGCAGGTTATGCCTCGTGTGAAGTGTTGTTGAGGGATTTGACGTAAGTATATCTATTAAAAACCGTTTTACATTATTTTTTTACGTGTTCTGAGCTTACAACTATTTTCTTATAGAGGAGCGGAAATGAAGTTCATAGCGTATTATACATTACGCAAATCAACTGCTAGACTCTCACGGGTTATACAAGAAAAAGGAACTGTATTCTTAACTCGTGTTAAGCTTGTAAAAACAAAAACAAGTATATACTTAACCCGCTTATATACTTACCTTTTTACCACTTTACTTTATTCCTATGTTTTTTTCCTAATCATACGTCGTATCCGTCTATTCACAGTTAACTTGTTGTGCGACACGGAGTTGACCGATGTCGAGTATGATCCAGAGATGCATGAAGCCAAGTTGCTGATGAAAATGAAAATTTGAAACTATCTTATTTTACCACCTTTTCAATATTGAACATCTTTTTTATTTGAATGTACTGTTCTATGAATAATGTCCTAGCGTCAGATAATTTGAAACTAACCTATTTTTCCTCCTTTTCAATATGAACATCTATTTCAACTGTCTATGTGTAATTTCCTACCCGTATAATCCTTACTGACCCATTAATAGGAGGACCACGTGCCTTTTGACTCAAATAGACTTGACAGATATATACAATCCTTACACAGTCCAATTAATAAGTAAATGGTTAGAATTGACATACCCTGAGTTTTAGTTCGTCAGAGAATGATCGTCTGTAGGGTTTCCATCAGCTTTGTCAAATTACCTTCTTTTAGGATTAGCATGTTCACGCAACTAATCACAGGAAAAAAATACAGTTAAACATCTAGACAGTGAAACTATTGGTCGGGTTAAAAAAATGGGTCAAATGGGTCGAAATACAATAAAGGGTGATAATCAAATAAGTCATAACTTATCTATATAAGCTGTCTCAAATGGTAGACATTGTATCTTCTGCTTCAATTTCAACCCATTGCCTGGACTCGTGTTTCTTCTTCCACAAAACCATGCCCCAAAGCATTCAGTTTTTTCCTCCCTAATCTGTACTAAAAAAACATAAGAACAATATGCTCCAATCAGTCACTAGCATAAAATAACGTCTTAACAACTATAACGGCCAAAAAGAAAAAGAGAGGAAGAAATGGTGGATTTTGTTTTATTAATTTTTAAATGAAATGGTGCTAGTGAAAATTATTTATATAGTGTAAGGTTGGGGTAGTTTTTGCCAATTTGTGATAGTTTTGGTCCAAAATGTAAATATTAGTTAAAAAGCGGGAAATGACTAAAAGTCAATTTTACAAATATTTACGAGACTCGGGTTTCGTAAAAATACTTTTTAAAATTTTAAACGCACACGAAATAACGAGTCGATACGTAATTAAAAGTTGATATCGTCGAAAGTATTAAATATCGAAACTATCGATAATAAAATATAAAATTGTGGGCATCCGTCGGTATCGCGATCACTAGTAGTCCTCGTTGCTCGTCAAAATAATAAAATATTTAATATCGGTTTCAACTTAAACCGTTAAACATAATAATATTTAACGTCATAAAATACTTCAAAAATTATTTGAAAAGTAGGATTAAGTAATGACCTTATTTTTGTGGGTTTTACATCCTCACCACCTTAGGAGAGCACCGTCTCGGGACTTACTTCTCCTTAGGTCCGTCTACGAATAAATGCGGATACTTGCTCTTGAAGTAGTCCTCTCGCTCCCAAGTGTATTCGGGTCCACGTCAGGAATTCCATCGCACTTTTACTATCGGGATCTGACTTTGCTTAAGCCGTTTCACCTCTCGATTCATAATCTCCACCGGTTCCTCAATAAAATGCAGCTTGTCGTCCAATTGAATCTCCTCAAGTGGAATTATCAAATTCTCGTCCGCCAAACACCTCTTAAGATTAGAAACGTGAAAAGTATTGTGAATAGCACTTAACTTCTCTGGCAATTCCAATTTATATGCCACAGGACAAACTCGATCAATAATCTTGAATGGACCTATATAGCGTGGACTAAGCTTTCCTCGCTTGCCAAATCGAATTTCACCTTTCCAAGGTGCTACTTTCAACATAACCATATCGCCAATATCGAACTCCAATGGTTTTCTCCTCTTATCCGCATAGCTCTTCTGTCTACTACGGGCTGTCAGTAAACGATTTTTGATTTGCACGATCTTCTCAGTCGTTTCTCTAATCAATTTAGGACCCGTCAATTGACTTTCTCCAACTTCACACAAACCAACAGGTGATCTACACTTTCGCCCGTAAAGTGCTTCAAAAGGCGCAGCCTTGATACTTGCCTGATAACTGTTGTTGTATGAGAACTCCACCAAAGGTAAGTGTCGATCCCAACTACCTCCAAATTCTATTACACACGCTCGTAACATATCCTCCAAGGTCTGAATAGTCCTTTCACTTTGCCCGTCCGTTTCCGGATGATACGAAGTGCTCATGTCCAACTAAGTCCCCAAAGCTCGCTGAAGCGATTTCCAAAACTCATATGTGAACCGACTATCTCGATCAAAAATGATTGACAAAGGAACCCCATGTCTACAAAAAACTTCCTTCAAATACAACCGAGTAAGTTTGTCTAAGTCATCAGTTTTCTTTATCGGTAAGAAATGAGCCGACTTAGTCAACCGATCAACAATCACCCAAATTGTATCATAACCACTAGAAGTTCTCGGATGTCCTTAAACAAAGTCCATAGTGATCTTCTCCCATTTCCATTCTGGAATTTTAGGTTGTTGCAGTACACCCGAAGGTCTCTTGTGCTCAAACTTCACCTTAGCACATGTCAAGCATTTACTAACATAAGTAGCAATGTTAGCCTTCATATTCGGCCACCAGTAACATTTCTTCAAGTCTTGGTACATTTATCCGATCCTGGGTGAATCGAATATTTAGACTTATGAGAATCGTGCATAATTATATCTCTCAGTCCTCCATACACCGGTAACCATACACGTTTCTCGAAATACCGAATTCCGTCATCACGAATTTCGAATATAGGTGTCATCCTTCTACCCAAGTCTTCATTTCTCACATTCTCCTCTTTCATCGCCTTCGTTTGAGCTTTAAGTATTCGATTATATAAATCAGAATAAGTAGTCATGGCTAAAGCTCTAACCATTTTGGTTATTTCTCTATCCTTCCTGCTAAGAGCATCGGCAACTACATTCGCCTTGCCGGGATGATAGCAAATTTTAGTGTCATATTCACTCAACAATTCTACCCATCTTCTCTGCCTCATATTGAGCTCCTTCTGATCCAAAATATGTTGCAGGCTTTTATGATCGGTATATACCACACTCTTTGTACCGTAGAGATAGTGTCTCCAAAGTCTAAGAGCAAAGACAACAGCTCCTAATTCTAAATCATGTGTAGTATAATTCTCCTCGTGCTTCCTCAATTGATGAGATGCATACGCGATCACTTTCTCCCTTTGCATCAACACATCACCAAAACCCTTACGTGATGCGTCACAATATACCACAAAGTCTTCAGCTCCATCAGGCAATGCTAAAATTGGTGCAGAACACAGCTTCTTCTTCAAAGTTTGAAATGCTTCTTCTTCTTCTGAACCCCACTCATACTTCTTGTTTTTCTGTGTAAGTTTAGTAAGATGTTTAGAAATTAAAGAAAATCCTTCTATGAATCACCGGTAGTACCCAGCTAATCCCAAGAATTGTCTAACTTCGGTCGGGGTTGTAGGCCTAGCCCAATCTCTAATAGCTTCAATTTTGGAAGGATCAACATGAACACCGCTACTATCGATCACGTGCACAAGGAATTGGACTGAATCCAACCAAAAATCACACTTGGAGAATTTTGCATACAACTTCTCCTTCTTCAACAACTCCAAAATAATCTTCAAATGACCTTCATGCTCTTCTCTACTCTTAGAATAAATCAGGATATCATCGATAAATAAAATCACAAACTTATCGAGGTATGGTTTACACACACGGTTCATTAAGTCCTTGAACACCGCAGGTGCATTAGTTAACCCAAACGGCATCACTTGAAATTCAAAGTGTCCATAACGCGTCCGAAAAGCTGTAATACGTATGTCCTCCTCTTTAACACGAAGTTGATGATAACCCGACCTCAAGTCGATCTTCGAGTACACACATGAACCTTGAAGTTGATCAAACAAATCATCGATCCTAGGGAGTGGATAACGATTTTTGATAGTTAACTTGTTCAACTCTTGGTATTCTATGCACATTCTGAACGATCCGTCCTTTTTCTTCACGAACAATACTGGAGCTCCCCAAGGTGACGAACTCGGTCTAATGAAGCCCTTCTCCATTAACTCCTTCAACTGATCTGCCAACTCCTTCATCTCAGACGGTGCCAAAAGATATGGTGCACGCGGAACCGGTGCAGCTCCTGGCACTAGATCAATCTTGAATTTGACTTCTCGCTGAGGAGGAAGCCTTGGCAAGTCATCGGGAAATACTTCAAGAAAATCACGAATAACAGGAACATCTTCCACACGCCTAACCGATAGTTCTTTCTCCACTACTTGAGCCAAGAACAGGTGACAACCTCTTTCTACATATTTCCTCGCCTTGATACAAGATATCACCGTCAGACGAGATCTACCGACATCACCTTTAACTACTAACACCTTGGCCTTAACCGGTATGTGAACAACTTTCTCCCCACATACAGTTACCGCATCATGAGCAACCAACCAATCCATACCAACAATCACATCAAACGAACCCAACTCTATCGACATCAAATCAATCTCAAACAAATGATTTGCTAATTTCAAAGGACACTTCTTAAATATAGTGGTAGTACTAACTAATTGTCCATCAACTAACTTGACCTCATAACTAGTATTTAGGCTTGTTGGCTCAATATCAATTAAACGACTAAAGGAAGTGCTGATAAAGATCCTATCAGATCCTGAGTCAAACAACACACTAGCATAACGATGGCTGAGTAAGAACGTACCCGTCACCACATTTGGACCTTGTGCCGGATCAGCATCATTAACAGCATAAACTGCCCCAGCAGCTTCACCTGCTTTCTTGTTTGTCAACTTTAGACATCTAGGGCGAATATGGTCACGTTCTCCGCATTCAAAGCAAGTCTTGATTGGAATAGCATTCGCTCCAGTGGCAGGGATCCTTGCCTTGCATTTTTCCACAACATGCCCAACCATTCCACATTTAGTGCACCTTGGTGGACAATTACAAAAGTGACAAGCACTACAGCTCTTACATTTCTGGGCTAGTCCCCCATGGTCAGCATTATCATTCTTGTTAGTTGCAGCTCTATCCCCAACATTTATTTTCTGATTATACTGCTTATGACGGTTACTACCCTGATTACCACTCTGCGAATTTTCTCATTTCCTTTTACTACCCTCAACAGCTCTCTCAGCCCTATCTTGAACTTTCTGCCCCATGAGTGTATGAGCCATTCTTACATTTTCAACAAAGTTCTTGGGTCGGGATGAAGTTATCTCACCTTTAATGTACCCAGGCAGCCCTTTAATATATTGGTCCATCTTTTTCTTCTCGGTAACAAAAGCATCTAGACACAACAAAACCAAGGAGTTGCCGGCCCATCTCGAGTATGTGTTCCTTGAAGAAAAGAAAAGTCGCCCGTCATTATCGCGAAGGACTTGAAAGATGAAGAAAAATCTCGCCTCATCTTCGTGCTTAAAGATCATAAGAAGGCAATTGCTTGGAAAATTTCCGATATCCGTGGAATTGATCCAAACTTTTGTACTCACAAGATTCTCATGGAAGATGACTTTAAACCCGCAATCCAGAGCCAAATAAGGGTTAATACTCGCATTCATGACGTCATCAACCAAGAGGTTATCAAACTTCTTGATGCCGGCTTGATTTACCCTATTTCGGATTCGCCATGGGTAAGTCCCGTCCATTGTGTGCCCAAGAAGGGCATGTTGGGTCCAATTATTAAGTTGATAAGTCAAAACACAACAAAATAAGAAGACAAGGGCTAAAAAGTACAAGTTGCAAAAGAACAAGCCGTTGGAGTCTTTTTATTACTTTAGGTTTCTTTGTAAGCTATGTTTTCTAGTATATAAAGAAAACATAGGCCGTAGGTTTTATAATATATCTTTCATTCACAATGTAAACCTAAAGTGTGTGTCGACTAGACGTGGGATTCAATGTATACACGTCTAGTGATTGTTAATTATTAATATAGTTAGCAATCCAATTGTGTTTTAATTCGTGTACCTTGTGCCTAAACACCTTGTCATGATCATTGTTCTTTTCCGCTATGTTATCATATGAACGATGATCAACCTAGATATATGGTTCATAACCATTGAGTCCAACGATCTATAGGTTCAACAATTGGTATCAGAGCCTAAGGCTCTTGATATCTAGGTCCGACGAGGTGTTCGTGTATGGTGAAGAAGAAAAATTCGTATTGAGTTTTTCTGGACGTTTTTGTGTGCGCAGCAGTATTCAGAAGGTCATAACTTTTGATCTAACTGTTGGATCGTCACGAAATTTTAGATGTGTGTTCTACATACATAGATCTAAACATCCACCGGAGGGATTGTCGAGTTTTATCCCCAGGCAAAAGTTATTAAGCGTCGAAGTTGACAGCAGAGGTGATTTTCAGTTTTCTGCTTTCACATGAAATCATGAACTAGGGTTCCTCAAACCCTAGATCTATTTAAAAGCAGGAAGAATTGATGTTTGTGGCTGTTATAACGTGTGAAGATTCACGATCTAAGGTTAATTTATAAACCCTAATTAGGGTTTCGGTGCTTAAAGTCTTGAAACCCTAGATCGAGAATTGAAGGATACTACGTTGCTGTTACAATACTTGGTTTTGATTCAAAGGCATATGATTGGTTCTTCAAACGTGTGTTCACACGATGCAAGAGTTCTGATTGGCTAATGAAGGTTAAGTGCTTCAAGCTACAAAGCAAGTCACGCTCTATCTTGCATTCACATGGCCCAAAATTAAAACCCTAATGTTCGGATCCTCTACACGCTAGATCATTCTGTTACCGTGAGTCTCTCTTCTCATTGGTGGAGGATTATAGTGTTCACACGGTTGCATAATGATGATTGGATAAAAGATGCATTCACACGGTTTAAGAGTTTTGATTGGATAATCTATTCACGGCGTAAAGTGATTTGTTATGCTATTAGTTCTCTACATGCTGATACATAGTTACTTACGTGGGGCTGCATCTTTATATAAGCCTATCGTTTCCATTGGTGGAAATTCTTTGTGTTCACACGGAAGATAACAAAGTTGTGAGACGAGTGTATAATTGAAGAAAAGGTTTGCGTTCACACAACCAAGGGATATTGATTGGTTTAGAAGTCTGTGTTTATACGGTATATGATCAAACGAACCTTTATTTACTTATTTTATTCAACGTTGATATTTAATTCAACGTTGACAAGTGAAAAGGGTGTGGACGCTGACAAGACTTCATAAGACGCTGACAAGGTTTAACATCGACGCTGATGTTTGAAATCTAAACGCTGACAGCGTATATTATTGACGCTGACAAGAGTTATGGTTGGCGCTGACGTGTGTAATTCAAGCGCTGACAGAAAGGGTTTCGACGCTGACAGAATAAGTCAACACTGATAGGTTGACAGTGTCGTCCGATATATGTACTTCAACGCTGACACGTATTGTCCGATATCGGACAATACATCTGACCAAGATATTGGACAGAAGAGATATTGGACAACACATGGATAGCTGCTGTTTGAGAAAACTGGTACGTTTTAAGCACACAAAAAGAAGGGAAATACACACAAAGGTACATGGAATCTCCGTTTAATTCAGAATATCATGATGATATTTATGGCTCGGATATTTTGAAATGGATTAATGATTTTAACGCGAGTTAGCAATTATTCGTGGAATTTGATGGATATTTAAACTATGTAATCGGGATAGCCTTGCAAAAGAGTTATTCAAATCACACTTTTACATATGGTATGAAGATGTTATTTCATTCAAATTCGTCATGAAGAAGTGTTAGCTTAAGGGGAAGAATTCTTTTGGTAAGATTGATGATTGAAGAAGATTTGCGCAAGTTTGTGTTCTATCATATCTTAAAGTACCTAGACTTTAATGGTAACTTGTTCGTGCTTACATAGTTGGTGATGAAGACTTGTCATAAACACTTGAAGGAGTTACATTATCGTGCTCAGTGTCTCACATAGGATGAGAATATTGACAAGGGATCGAGGTCTACTTATATTTTCTCAATTTGGTATAAGTTCTTCATCACATGGATAAACAAGACATGGAACATAGGTTTGTGGCATTTTACTTCTACATCAAGACTACTTTATTTATTTTTCTTCAGGATCATTACATAGAGCTACTTTTGGAGAATCTTCAAGATTGCATACTTTCACATATTCCCTATTGATGTGTCAAAAAGGGGAAGAATATGTGCTATACTTAAGGGGAAGCTTCTTGGAGATCATGTACTACATACAAAGGATTCATGCTTAAGAAGAGTGTTTTGACATCATCAACTAGGGGAAGATTGTTGGGTCCAATTATTAAGTTGATAAGTCAAAACACAACAAAATAAGAAGACAAGGGCTAAAAAGTACAAGTTGCAAAAGAACAAGCCGTTGGAGTCTTTTTATTACTTTAGCTTTCTTTGTAAGCTATGTTTTCTAGTATATAAAGAAAACATAGGCCGTAGGTTTTATAATATATCTTTCATTCACAATGTAAACCTAAAGTGTGTGTCGACTAGACGTGGGATTCAATGTATACACGTCTAGTGATTGTTAATTATTAATATAGTTAGCAATCCAATTGTGTTTTAATTCGTGTTCTTTGTGCCTAAACACCTTGTTATGATCATTGTTCTTTTCCGCTATGTTATCATATGAACGATGATCAACCTAGATATATGGTTCATAACCATTGAGTCCAACGATCTATAGGTTCAACAGGGCAGAATAACCGTTGTTCCCAGTGAACACAACGAGTTGATTCCCACTCGTCTCGTTACTGGGTGGAGAGTTTGTATCGACTATCGCAAGCTCAATGATGCCACGAGAAAAGATCACTTTCCTCTTCCTTTCATGGATCAAATGCTCGAGCGTCTAGCGGCTAATGACTATTACTGCTTCTTAGACGGTTTCTCCGGGTATTTTCAAATTTCCATCGATCCCAAAGACCAAGAAAAGACCACATTCACTTGTCCCTACGGAACATTTGCTTACAAACGTATGCCTTTTGATTTATGCAATGCTCCTGGGACGTTCCAAAGGTGTATGATGGCTATCTTTCATGACATGGTTGAAGAAACTATGGAAGTATTCATGGATGATTTCTCGGTTTATGGTGATTCATTCTCAGCTTGCCTTGCCAATTTAGAACGTATGCTTAAGCGGTGTGAAGATACTTGCCTTGTTCTTAATTGGGAAAAATGCCATTTCATGGTAAAAGAGGGCATCGTGCTAGGAAACAAAATTTCCAAAGCCGGTCTCGAAGTGGACAGTGCTAAAGTCGATGTTATTGCTAAATTGCCTCCACCTTCAACCGTGAAGGGTGTGCGAAGTTTCCTTGGTCATGCGGGCTTCTACCGTCGTTTCATCAAAGATTTTTCTAAAATCGCTCGCCCGATGACCCACCTCTTGGAAAAAGATACTCATTTTATCTTTTCCAACGAGTGTCTTGAAGCCTTCAACCTTCTTAAGGATAAGTTAACTAAGGCACCGGTCTTGGTTACCCCTAATTGGGAGCTGCCTTTCGAGTTGATGTGCGATGCTAGCGACTTTGCTATTGGAGCGGTTTTGTCCAACGAGTGAACAAACACTTCCAACCAATCCATTACGCTAGCAAGACAATGACGGGGGCTCAATTTCATTACACGACAACCGAAAAAGAGCTTTTAGTTGTTGTCTATGCTTGTGAAAAGTTCCACCCCTATCTTGTCCTTTCCACCACAATCGTTTACACCGATCATTCCGCGTTGAAGTACTTGTTAACTAAACAAGATTCCAAACCAAGACTTCTTCGCTGGGTTTTGCTACTTCAAGAATTTAAAATCGAAATTCGTGATAAGAAGAGAGCTGAAAACCTAGCCGCGGATTATCTCAGCAGACTTGAGGATCCTTTCCAAGGGGATCATCCGAACAAAGAGATCCATGACTCTTTTCCCCTGGAGACCTTAATGTCTATCAACTCGAGTAATGATGAAGCCCCGTGGTTTGCGGACATTGCAAACTACTTGGCGGGTGGAACTCTCATTGACGGGTTAACATCCCAACAAAAGAAGAAGTTCTTCAAAGACACTAAGACTTACTTTTGGGATGACCCGTATCTATTCAAACAATGTGCTGATTTGATTATTCGCTGATGTGTTGATAGACCGGCAGCTTTAGACATTCTCGAAGCTTGCCACAAAGGACCCACCGGTGGTCACTTTGGTCCCAACTACACCGCCAAAAAAGTGTTTGACTCGGGATTTTATTGGCCCACCATTTATCGTGATGCTCACGAGATGGTTAAACATTGTGATGCTTGCCAAAAACAAGGCAAGATCACACATAAAGATGAGATGCCTCAAAATTTCATACAAGAATGTGAAATCTTTGATGTTTGGGGTATCGACTTTATGGGGCCATTCCCTTCATCTAAAGTAAACAAATACATCCTTGTAGCCGTTGACTACGTTTCTAAATGGGTTGAAGCCAAAGCTTTACCCACTAATGACGCAAGGGTGGTTTGTAACTTTTTGAAATCGTTGTTCGCTAGATTCGGTGTGCCTCGTGCCATTATTAGTGATCGCGGGACTCATTTTTGCAATGACCAATTCGCAAGAGTCATGGCTAAGTATGGTGTAAATCATCGTCTCTCCACCGCCTACCACCCACAAACTAATGGCCAGGCTGAAATCTCTAACCGAGGATTAAAGCGAATTCTTGAAAGAACCGTGGGAGAGCATCGTGCCTCATGGGCCGATAAACTTGATGATGCTTTGTGGGCTTTTCGTACCGCATACAAGACTCCAATTGGTTGTACACCATATCGTCTCGTGTACGGGAAAGCATGCCACCTCCCCATTGAGTTGGAGCACAAGGCTTACTGGGCCTTGAAGTGGGCTAATTTCGATATCAACAAAGCCGGTGACCTATGCAAGATCCAACTCAATGAGCTCAATGAACTCCGGAATGAGGCTTATGAAAATTCTTTGATCTATAAGGAAAGGACTAAGCTCATTCACGACTCTAAGATTAAAAACCGAGAGTTCCAAGTTGGAGACAAAGTTTTACTCTTTAACTCTCGGTTGAAATTCTTTTCGGGCAAGCTGAAATCTCGTTGGTCCGGCCCATTCACCATTGCCCAAACTTTTCCATATGGTACTCTCGAGCTCGCTCAACCTAATGGACCTAATTTTAAGGTGAATGGCCAACGAGTGAAGTTGTACTTTGGTGAGGACATCTCTCATGAGATGATTCCATCCCTCACCACGTTCCCCATGAACTAATTTTGGGCCGAGTCAGGCTCGTGACTCGGTTATAAAAAACAAGCGCTCCTCGGGAGGCAGCCCGAGTATCTATCCTTTTCCGTTTTAACCTCCTAAGTGTAGGGGGGCCTCTATAGGTTATTTGTGTTTGTGTAGTGATGTGATTACAGGGATAAGTGCACTCTTGGAATCTCTGAAGAACTGTGCTCCCGTGTTATCCAAAATCCGGTTCTATCTCTCAACTATCGTGATTCAATTTTCTTCATACTCACATTTGAAATTGATCACTTTAGTCGTCTCTTCCTTAACTTGATTTAACCAACGTGCACAATGTCATAAGTGCAGGAGAGACTTTTCCCACATGCTTAAGCATTGAGGACATGTTTATCTTAAGTGTAGGGGGACTTCTATCGAAGTTTTAAGTGGACTCTTCCATTAAAATGCCTTCATTTAACCGGAAAATCATCTTTTTCAACATTTTTCAAATTTTTTATTAACTTTGGCCACATAGTCGTAATTTTTAAATTTTTATCGTTGCTTTCATATGTAAATAAAGTCAAAAATATTAATAAAGTGGTGTAGCTAGTTTTGAAATCTTTGACATATTAGGCCCGTTGCGATTATTTTGACTCAACCCGAATAGACTTATCCAAGTTTATTCTAGCTAGTATCCTTAACCATGTAGACCTTAATTGGTTTATTAGGCTAAGCATCCACGAGTCTCATTACTTGAGATTTTGAATTGTGGAGAACGAGAAATGATAGAGTCAATTATAAGTCGGTATTCTTGCACAAGCACACTTGGTGTGATTATCTGCCTATTCTCCTATCACTTGCTAATAATTTATCTGCAATAAGTAAGGTCGTACGATTTGAAAAGTTACTTAGCTTTTAGCCCAAGATCGTTTAAAAGTTGCTCGGTAATGATAAGAGTTCATAGCCAAGGCATAACTTATGAAGCGGGGCGCGAAGATTGGCGAGTCTGAAAAGGTCTTAACAAGGCATGAGGATTCAATCTTATTGCTAAAGATCCAAGGTGATGTGAAAGGCATTATTCCCAAAGTCAATATGAAGGATCAAGAATCACGACGAAAAGCAATCAACTCCCATAAAGATCATGGAGAAGTCTATCCGAAAAGACCCTAACAAGGTATGAGGATAAATAGATCCAAGTCCGAAAAGGAGGCGGATCGTTGTATCTCAAAATTCCAATTAGCGATTGAAGAAATAATCATGAAGTCGTGGTCAACAAAGTTGGAGTATCCCTCAAAAGTCTCCAAGTGAAGAAACTTTATTAACGAAGAGAAGACCATTATCTCAAGAACGTCTCTCAAGATATGAAGTATGAAGTACATGCCAAATACCGGCCCGATAAAGGTCTCAAATCGTGAAGCGAGTTATGCCAAGATATGAACTTTTTGATATCCCGAGAAGCAGTTTTAAGAGATTTTGTCCTTTAGCTAACTATTGATCAAATCGTCCTACTTTGCTTTCAGCCTAAAAAAACTATCGAAATAAGTCCAAAAATGCATCTTCATGATTATTCTAAGACAAAAATAAAATATAAGAGATACACCTAGGAATAAGGGAGTTTAAGCATATAATTAAGCCATGTGTGTAAGTGTTTGATTTGCTAACTTATAATAACAATGATCTCGTTTTTAAGCTTAGTTTGGGGAACGTGAAACTTGAGGGTGATAAATCTTCGTAGCACCAAAGCCCTAATGTAAGTCCTTGATCTCTTTGCAAGTTATTTCCATATAGCTATTTTCAAGTGAAAATGGTATTCTATCCTTTTGTTTACTTTAAAGTTTCAATTTCCCTTAGTACTTTAATTTTTGTTTAGTAGTATTTTAATAAGGCCAAGGTTGATTGATTATGAGAAAAGTGTAAATTTGCTTTATCACTAAGCATTGCATGAGGGCATGGCAATGGTTAAGTGTAGGGGATTTGATAGGTGTGAAAACACCCATCCTTTTACCACTTATTCTTTGCTAAAACAAGACCAAAACGCGTATTTAATATCATTTGTTTGGAATTATGCGTGGTTTTTGTGTTTATTGTGTTTTCAGAGCCAACCGGATGGATATTGGAGAAAACATGGGATTGCACGGGTTTTATCGAAGAAAAAGACTCAAGACGAAGTCCATTGTCCAAGAGATGCAAAAGATTTGAAGTCACTGGGCCTATTTGAAGATTTATCGAAGAAAAGGACCAAAGACGGAAGATTTACACATGTCGAAGGAACTCAAGTCTATTAAACGAAGAAATTAAAAGAAGAGTTGAATTTAATCGTCGACAACTCCCGAATCAGAATCAAAAACGTCCACTTTTCTGAAAAGACGAGAAGACAAGAAGAAAGGGAGAAAGTCCACTTCACCAACCACCCACTAGCCTATAAATAGGACACACCCTCACACTTTTTGAGCTAGTTTTCAATTCCCAGTTTTCTTTCTTTTCTTTCGTAGGAAGCCAACACCATTAAGGTGTTGGTGTTTTTTCATTCTTGTTAAATCTCTAATTTTGTAAGTGTTTAATCTTTCCTTTTGTTTACTTTACATTAATCTATCAATACAATCCTTCCATTAATCTTGTTCATCTTCATCTTTTTGGTTTAAAGCTTAAAGTTCTTATTTGGTTGATTTTGATCTTCAAACGTTATTGGGTTTTGTGTTTTTATTGTTGGGATTTGATGTTTATGGTTAGTAGATGATTAGTGTTTAGTTTGGTTTAAATCTTTTGGTTAAATATGGCTTGTTTGGATTAAAATCGTTTTACCCTGTTTTTTCTGCTTAACTGTTCTTCGTTCCCCAGATTCTGAATCAAGTACTGTTAATCTTTTATTCCGCATCAAGCTTCTTCATCCGGAATATCCAATATTCCGGATCAACCTTCATATTCCGCATCAAACTCCTTCATCCGGAATATCCAATATTCCGGATCAGTGTCCTTCATCCGGAATAACCATTATTCCGGATCAACTTATTATTCCGCATCAATCATTTATTCCGCATGAGTTTATTATTCCGCATGAACCTTTTATTCCGCATGACCATTTATTTCGCATGAGTCTTTTATTCTGCATGAGTCTTTTATTCCGCATGAACCTTATATTCCGGATCAAAGATTATTCCGCATGAACCTATTATTCCGCATCAACCTATTATTCCGCATGAACCTTATATTCCGGATCAAAGATTATTCCGCATGAAACAAACATTCCGCATGAAGGATATTTATTCCGCATCAATCTCTTATTCTGGATCATCGACTATTCCGAATGAAGGTTGTTTTAATTATTCCGAATGAAGAGTGATATTCCGCATCAGTGATTTTCTGAGTTAAGGTTTTTATCTGTTTTATCTCAAGTAAAGTTTTATTTTTATTAATTGCTTTTAAATAATTGCTTTTTAGTTTATCTTTATTTACTTCACGCTCTTACCTTTTAGTAGCATAGAAAACCAACCTCCTATTTGTCACCAAGAACAACTATTCCACTTTGAGCTGTGATCAATTCGAGAAGATTCCAAGAGACTAAAATATTGAACCCCATAGCAAAACCATTGTATCAGACCCCATAGGTATTTCGATTTGTATGTGTCTTTACTTCTAGGAGTGAACCTTGGCTACATAGATCGGCCGGGAGGAATCACCTACCCTCTGGGGCCACTTGGATATTTATTCAACTCCTAATTTTGGTTGGGGAATATTGACTACATATATCAAGTGGAGGGATCTAAGTTCCACTCGGAGCCACTTAACCTTTTATTCCCCTTCCATAGACATCGACCATATTTATCGATTTTGGAGGTTGCGAGCCTTCCGTCGAGGTCGCTTGTACTTTGCCTATTTTGTTAGATATCGATCACGTTAGGATCGCTTTTTGTTTATCTACGAACATGGGTTACTTATAACCATTCATGTGTTTGTTCTTTTACAAAGGGTGGTTATAAACACTGGCCACACGTTCCTACCGCAGGTGATTGGCCTTTCGGAGGGGGACACTTTTTTCTTATGTTTACACTCCTTTTCCATATATAGGGAAAATTGATATTCCTCAGCCGGGAGATAGCTTTAATTAACTTCATCATTAACGTGTTACAATGATAAGATAAGTTTAAATGTTAGGCTAGATGTGGCATTCCCTTAGGTTAATTGCGTGCCAGGTGCGTGGTACTGCCTTGCTATTTACTTTTTCCAATTTATATGAGCCGTTCATGTGGCCTTTGTCACCTTGTAAGGACCTTCCCATGTTGGACTCAGATTTCGGGTTTTTCCACGCGACTGGCCTCGTTTCTTCTGTAGACGTAGCTCCCCACCTTGAAAGACTTGGCCCTGACCCGCTTATTGTAATACTGCTCCATTTTTTTCTTGTAGTTGGCCTCCCGGATGGCTGCGGCCTCCCTTCTTTCTTGCAACAGGTCTAAGTTGAGTCTGAGCTCTTCATCGTTGACCTCTTCATCCTTGATCATAAGCGTCCTATGGGTTGGCATTCCTATCTCCGCAGGGATTACGGCCTCACTTCCATATGTGAGGCTAAATGGCGTCTCTCCATTGCTTATTTTCAATGAGGTTCTGTGTGTCCAGAGTACATTTGGAAGCTCGTCTGCCCACCTAGTTCGATCACGGCCTAGCCTTGTCTTTAGCCCTTCCATTAGTGACTTGTTTGCCCTTTCCACGAGGCCATTGGCCTGTGGGTGTGCAACTGCCATGTTTATTTGCTTAATGTTGAGTTTTTTGCACCATGTCTTGAATGGGTCGTTCACAAAGTTAGTCCCATTTTCAGTCACTATCACATGGGGTAGGCCAAATCTACAGACAATGTTATCCCACACAAATTTTATCACGTCCTTGCCTTTTACGTTGGCCAAGGGCTTTGCTTCCAACCACTTAGTGAAATAATCAATTGCCACAATGATGTACCTGACCTTACCCGGTGCCGCGGGAAATGGACCCAACACGTCCATGCCCCATTGGAAGAACGGCCATGGGGCCATGATTGATGTCATTAGTGTCTTGGGCATCTTGGGTACTGGTGAGTGAATCTAGCACGCATCACATTTTTTTGTTTCCTCCCTCACGTCACGGTGCATCGTGGGCCAATAGTATCCCTGCCTAAGTTCCTTGGCTACCACTGATCTTGTCTTCAGGTGCATGCCACAAGCTCCTCGGTGTATCTCCTGGATCACATAGTTGGCTTGGAGTGGTCCTACGCATCGTAACATTGGCATCAAGTAAGATTTCTTGAAGAGTACCCCTCCTTCCATCACATACTGGTTGATCTTCATCCAAAGGGCACGCGCTTCATTTTGGTCATGCGGCCATATCCCTTGCTCCAAGCACCTTATGATGGGTGTCATCCAATTATCTTCCTCCTCTTCCACAATGGCATTTAGTTCTTCCCTATCTGTTGAGGGTTTGTCTAGCACCTCCACCAATACTTCTTTTGTCAAATGATTAAATGCCACTGAGGCCAGCTTGCTTAGCACGTCAGCCTTTTGGTTCTTACTTCTCGGGATGTTCATGATTTTGAAGCTCTTGAACCGTGCTACGTGCTCTTTTGCCTTACTCAAGTATTTGATCATGCTCTCGTTGGCAGCCACGAAATCCCCATTGATTTGACTGGCTACCAATTTCGAGTCCACCTTCACCGCCAAATGTTCTACCCCCATCTCTTTTGCTATTCTTAGGCCAGCTAGCAAGGCCTCGTATTCATAAACTCCTTTTAACCTTGTATTAATAACTATAAATGACATGAATCGGTTAAATCCAATTATATAAACTATGTAAGTAGAAAGAAATTTTACTTCGCTCTATTTTAAAGAAAGTCTTTTAGAATTTGAAATAAATAAGTGTTGATAAAAAATTAAAAAAAAACTTATGTTACATCTTGTTTCAAACATGACTCCAACACCTTACCCTTATTTTACCGAATACAACCAACTATCTAACTCTATAGTAGATTTCCAAGTCCCCCCTTTTTCCATATACCAACCAAAAGAAATGTAAGACTCAACCCAAAAGATTTCATTATCCCAAAAGAAATCTCCATTTATTTCAACGGACTTAAAACCCAGAACAACATTTTAAAACGTACACGTGAAATATGAACTCAAATAATACGCTACAAGACACAGTTCAAAAAAATTCGAAACGTTGTTGAAACTCCATCAACTCCAGCACCATAAAACACGAACAAACACAAGGTACGTTCAAGTTATAATAACTAGTGAACGACCATATACCATAACTTAACACATAGTAGTATATATACATCCGCATATATACACCTATTAAATCACCCAAAACATACTCGTTACCATACATGTCGGATCAACCAATCACGTCATACACTCGTTTTTCCATACGACTAATCACCATCTCACCGTGCCACAACAAGGCATAATGCCCACCTCCAAAACCAAACCATGTCGTGTGACCCCATAATCACACAACACAACTATAACCCAAAACATATAACACAAAAGAACAATAGCCATATCATAGGCAGCCATTACATAAACCCATATATTATACGTATACCCAAATTCTACATCTCATAATATACAAGCATGTACTAACCCTCTTTCATGCAATCATACTTGAGAACCCATTGAAGTTGTGGTACTTGTATAACTATGTTGGCCACCATACTTATACAATTACCCTTTCCCCAATGAACTCCCTCCTATGATGACACTTATAAGAATCAATACAACATATAACACATAAACCCATATACTCACATAAGCTCATAACCACATAACCAATAAGGTCCAAAACTCTAACTATAAAAATAACATAATAAAACTCTTGGAATACCGAAATCCATAGTCTAGCTAAAACAGCCTAGACTAAATCCAAAACAAAAACATAATTAGTTATAAGTCATGTCGCCCGTAAGAGTGGAAAACAGCTTAAAACCCTTCCTATCCACCTACTCCTAGTAACTCGAACCACCACACGATTCTTAGGGAACATGACTTAAACATCAAAAGAAAAATAACATCTCAGGTATGTCGAATAACTCGATAAAAGATAGAAACTACCTTGCACTAAATTATGTACTATAATGTACCATTTAAGCAAAATACAACAGTGACTAGCGTGGACGATTATGGTTAAACCCGCACTACTCACAACTCGAAAAGAAAATAACATGTGGCTAAGTATGAATTTACTATGGTTCAATTCATACTAGTCAAAACATCACAATAAATAACATTCAAACACATCAATTATAATAAAATGCACACATACTCCTATGACGCCTATATGCAGGGACCCTTAAGCTATAGACTAGGCTACGCGACTAGGCAACCTAATTCTCTATAACCAGGCTCTGATACCATTCTATCACACCTCACCATGGCGGAATATAGGGCGCGACGTATGGATATCATCACAACATGGCGTGTCTATAGAGATAACTATATGATATAAGAAATGTCATAAAAATGGTGACACGAAGGTCATGACAATATCTCAACAATGCGGGAGTTTAGGTAAGTAGGTAACAGTCCTACCTCTTACCCAAGACAATCAAATATCACAAACAAAACAAACATATAGGTGCCAACAATATCACTTATTAAACAAACAAAAGAAACTAAGAAGGAAACGGGGATTCTCCTTCTATATGCATTCCTAAGCTTCTCCAATCCTAGCCACTTATGTTCTCAAGCTTAACCATAACATCACCTGAAAGAGACACTAAAACACGTCAACATAAAGTTGGTGAGAGTCATAGGTTTAGACTCCAACGCTAAAACAGTCATAAGCTGTGAATATCAAACATCAACACAATAACATATGGACCATGTGCTACAATAATGTATTAACAACTAGCATTCAAGTTCAATTAATCAATACAATTCCAAGGCATCACGCCTTACCAACAACCACAATTACCAAGGCATCACGCCTTACCAACAACCATAATTACCAAGTCATCACGCCTTACCAAACACTATAATTTCCAAGGCATCACGCCTTACCAAACACTATGGTGCCATAGGCGCACACCTATGTACCCTTCCGATCCAAACCATACACAAACAAGAACCACATAGCAGTTAAACACATACTGTACACACAAGTCCAATCTCAAACCTTAAAAACATACACAACTTCAATTTATAAATAACTTCACACAGTGTCTCTTCCATCCCATATGGAAGTCAAAAACAATAATAAACATGGGACTATGAACACTCACCTGATTGCTTCTTCACAAGTCCTCGCACTAGCAACAAGCTAACAAACCAAAAACACGCAATCAATACATGAACCAATCACTAAGATGGCTCATCAACCTATGATGGACATCTAGCCTATTCCCACATATTTACCTCATTGATAAGCTCTAATCACCCCATTACCCTTCCTTAACAAGTCCTTAACTTGGTTAAGTTTAATAACTAACCCGTTCATATTTTACCCAAAACAGTCCCAGTTTTTAGGTCTCAAAACTTTAAGTCAAACGTCCACTTAAACAAACCCATGGTTTCTGTAAAAGGAATATTCATACCCTTACATATGTTGGCTAACACCTCCCACTTGCCCTAACCTTAAAGCTACTGTTAAGGCCCCGATATACATATATCTACTTTTGTCATTCCAGATTTCCTGATTTTAAACGTACTAAACGTTTGTTACCATTAAGGGGTCTTACCCTAAACCACAACCTTATCCCAAGTGCAGATACTTACTAAAATATATAAACCATCTCTCACGTTCGTGAGAAGATCCCAATGCAACCCTAAGTACCCCAAACAACCCAAAACTTAAAAAGAAAACAGGCAGAATTCAAAACTGTTTTGACCTCCGGCTGTTGTAACCTGTTTTTGACCCACTTCCTGACCTCCAATTTAGTTCTCGTTTCTTGCATTGTAAAGCCACTTCAAATATCTTTCTAGGGGTACTTGGATCGTAAAATAAGAGTTTATAGAACTCCCGATATGATCAAAACAATTGACTCAAAAATCTGCCCAGTTTTTTAAGGTGAATGGTCAACGAGTGAAGTTGTACTTTGGTGAGGACATCTCTCATGAGATGATTCCATCCATCACCACGTTCCCCATGAACTAATTTTGGGTCGAGTCAGGCTCGTGACTCGGTTATCAAAAACAAGCGCTCCTCGGGAGGCATCCCGAGTATCTATCCTTTTCCGTTTTAACCTCCTAAGTGTAGGGGGACCTCTATAGGTTTTTTGTGTTTGTGTGGTGATGAGATTACAGGGATAAGTGCACTCTTGGAATCTCTGAAGAACCGTGCTCCCGTGTTATCCAAAATTCAGTTCTATCTCTCAACTATCGTGATTCAATTTTCTTTATACTCACATTTGAAATTGATCACTTTAGTCGTCTCTTCCTTAACTTGATTTAACCAACTTGCACAATGTCATAAGTGCAGGGGAGACTTTTCCCACATGCTTAAACATTGAGGACAATGTTTATCTTAAGTGTAGGGGGACTTCTATCGATGTTTTAAGTGGACTCTTCGATTAAAATGCCTTCATTTAACCGGAAAATCATCTTTTTCAACATTTTTCAAATTTTATATTAACTTTGGCCACATAGTCGTAATTTTTAAATTTTTATCGTTGCTTTCATATGTATATATCCCGCAATAAAGTTAAAAATATTAATAAAGTGGTGTAGCTAGTTTTGAAATCTTTGACATATTAGGCCCGTTGCGATTATTTTGACTCAACCCGAATAGACTTATCCAAGTTTATTCTAGCTAGTATCCTTAACCATGTAGACCTTAATTGGTTTATTAGGCTAAGCATCCACGAGTCTCATTACTTGAGATTTTGAATTGTGGATAACGAGAAATGATAGAGTCAATTATAAGTCAGTATTCTTGCACAAGCACACTTGGTGTGATTATCTGCCTATTCTCCCATCACTTGCTAATAATTTATCTGCAATAAGTAAGGTCGTACGATTTGAAAAGTTACTTAGCTTCTAACCCAAGATCATTTAAAAGTTGCTCGGTAATGATAAGAGTTCATAGCCAAGGCATAACTTATGAAGCAGGGCGCGAAGATTGGCGAGTCCGAAAAGGCCCTAACAAGGCATGAGGATTCAATCTTATTGCTAAAGATCCAAGGTGATGTGAAAGGCATTATTCCCAAAGTCAATATGAAGGATCAAGAATCACGACGAAAAGCAATCAACTCCCATAAAGATCATGGAGAAGTCTATCCGAAAAGACCCTAACAAGGTATGAGGATAAATAGATCCAAGTCCGAAAAGGAGGCGGATCGTTGTATCTCAAAATTCCAATTAGCGATTGAAGAAATAATCATGAAGTCGTGGTCAACAAAGTTGGAGTATCCCTCAAAAGTCTCCAAGTGAAGAAACTCTATTAACGAAGAGAAGACCATTATCTCAAGAACGTCTCTCAAGATATGAAGTATGAAGTACATGCCAAATATCGGCCCGAGAAAGGTCTCAAATCGTGAAGCGAGTTATGCCAAGATATGAACTTTTTGATATCCCGAGAAGCAGTTTTAAGAGATTTTGTCCTTTAGCTAACTATTGATCAAATCGTCCTACTTTGCTTTCAGCCTAAATAAACTATCGAAATAAGTCCAAAAATGCATCTTCATGATCATTCTAAGACAAAAATAAAATATAAGAGATACACCTAGGAATAAGGGAGTTTAAGCATATAATTAAGCCATGTGTGTAAGTGTTTGATTTGCTAACTTATAATAACAATGATCTCGTTTTTAAGCTTAGTTTGGGGAACGTGAAACTTGAGGGTGATAAATCTTCGCAGCACTAAAGCCCTAATGTAAGTCCTTGATCTCTTTGCAAGTTATTTCCATATAGCTATTTTCAAGTGAAAATGGTTTTCTATCCTTTTGTTTACTTTAAAGTTTCAATTTCCCTTAGTACTTTAACTTTTGTTTAGTAGTATTTTAATAAGGCCAAGGTTGATTGATTATGAGAAAAGTGTAAATTTGCTTTATCACTAAGCATTGCATGAGGGCATGGCAATGGTTAAGTGTAGGGGATTTGATAGGTGTGAAAACACCCATCCTTTTACCACTTATTCCTTGCTAAAACAAGACCAAAACGCGTATTTAATATCATTTGTTTGGAATTATGCGTGATTTTTGTGTTTATTGTGTTTTCAGAGCCAACCGGATGGATATTGGAGAAAACATGGGATTGCACGGGTTTTATCGAAGAAAAAGACTCAAGACGAAGTCTATTGTCCAAGAGATGCAAAAGATTTGAAGTCACTGGGCCTATTTGAAGATTTATCAAAGAAAATGACCAAAGACGGAAGATTTACACATGTCGAAGGAACTCAAGTCTATTAAACAAAGAAACTAAAAGACGGGTTGAATTTAATCGTCGACAAATCCCGAATCAGAATCAAAAACATCCACTTTTCTGAAAAGACGAGAAGACAAGAAGAAAGGGAGAAAGCCCACTTCACCAACCACCCACTAGCCTATAAATAGGACACACCCTCACACTTTTTGAGCTAGTTTTCAATTCCCAGTTTTCTTTCTTTTCTTTCGTAGGAAGCCAACACCATTAAGGTGTTGGTGATTTTTCATTCTTGTTAAATCTCTGATTTTGTAAGTGTTTAATCTTTCCTTTTGTTTACTTTACATTAATCTATCAATACAATCCTTCCATTAATCTTGTTCATCTTCATCTTTTTGGTTTAAAGCTTAAAGTTCTTATTTGGTTGATTTTGATCTTCAAAAGTTATTGGGTTTTGTGTTTTTATTGTTGGGATTTGATGTTTATGGTTAGTAGATGATTAGTGTTTAGTTTGGTTTAAATCTTTTGGTTAAATTTGGCTTGTTTGGATTAAAATCGTTTTACCCTGTTTTTTCTGCTTAACTGTTCTTCCTTGCCCAGATTTCGAATCAAGTACTGTTAATCTTTTATTCCGCATCAAGCTTCTTCATCCGGAATATCCAATATCCCGGATCAACCTTCATATTCCGCATCAAACTCCTTCATCCGGAATATCCAACATTCCGGATCAGTGTCCTTCATCCGGAATAACCATTATTTCGGATCAACTTATTATTCCGCATCAATCATTTATTCCGCATGAGTTTATTATTCCGCATGAACCTTTTTATTCCGCATGACCATTTATTCCGCATGAGTCTTTTATTCCGCATGAGTCTTTTATTCTGCATGAACCTTATATTCCGGATCAAAGATTATTCCGCATGAACCTATTATTCCGCATCAACCTATTATTCGGCATGAACCTTATATTCCGGATCAAAGATTATTCTGCATGAAACAAACATTCCGCATGAAGGATATTTATTCCGCATCAAGCTCTTATTCCGGATCATCGACTATTCCGAATGAAGGCTGTTTTAATTATTCCGAATGAAGAGTGATATTCCGCATCAGTGATTTTCTGAGTTAAGGTTTTTATCTGTTTTATCTCAAGTAAAGTTTTATTTTTATTAATTGCTTTTAATTAATTGCTTTTTAGTTTATCTTTATTTACTTCACGCTCTTACCTTTTAGTAGCATAGAAAACCAACCTCCTGTTTGTCACCAAGAACAACTATTCCACTTTGAGCTGTGATCAATTCGAGAAGATTCCGAGAGACTAAAATATTGAACCCCATAGCAAAACCATTGTATCAGACCCCATAGGTATTTCGATTTGTATGTGTCTATACTTCTAGGAGTGAACCTTGGCTACATAGATCGGCCGGGAGGAATCACCTACCCTCCGGGGCCACTTGGATATTTATTCAACTCCTGATTTTGGTTGGGGAATATTGACTACATATATCGAGTGGAGGGATCTAAGTTCCACTCGGAGCCACTTAACCTTTTATTCCCCTTCCATAGACATTGACCATATTTATCGATTTTGGAGGTAGCGAGCCTTTCGTCGAGGTCGCTTGTACTTTGCCTATTTTGTTAGATATCGATCACGTTAGGATCGCTTTTTGTTTATCTACGGACATGGGTTACTTAGAACCATTCATGTGTTTGTTCTTTTACAAAGGGTGGTTATAAACACTGGCCACACGTTCTTACCGTAGGTGATTGTCCTTTCGGAGGGGGCCACTTTTTTCTTATGTTTACACTCCTTTTCCATATATAGGGAAAATTGATATTCCTCAGCCGGGAGATAGCTTTAATTAACTTCATCATTAACGTGTTACAATGATAAGATAAGTTTAAACGTTAGGCTAGATGTGGCATTCCCTTAGGTTAATTGCGTGCCAGGTGCGTGGTACTGCCTTGCCATTTACTTTTTCCAATTTATATGAGCCGTTCATGTGGCCTCTGTCACCTTGTAAGGACCTTCCCATGTCTGACTCAGCTTTCCGGGTTTTTCTACGCGACTGGCCTCGTTTCTTCTGTAGACGTAACTCCCCAACTTGAAAGACTTGGCCCTGACCCGCTTATTGTAATACTGCTTCATTTTTTCTTGTATTTTGCCTCCCGGATGGCTGCGGCCTCCTTTCTTTCTTGCAACAGGTCTAAGTTGAGTCTGAGCTCTTCATCGTTGACCTCTTCATCCTTTATCATAAGCGTCCTATGGGTTGGCATTCCTATCTCCGCAGGGATTACGACCTCACTTCCATATGTTAGGCTAAATGGCGTCTCTCCATTGCTTATTTTCAATGAGGTTCTGTGTGTCCAGAGTACATTTGGAAGCTCGTCTGCCCACCTAGTTCGATCACGACCTAGCCTTGTCTTTAGCCTCTCCATTAGTGACTTGTTTGCCCTTTCCACGAGGCCATTTGCCTGTGGGTGTGCAACTGCCATGTTTATTTGCTTAATGTTGAGTTTTTCGCACCATGTCTTGAATGGGTCGTTCACAAAGTTAGTCCCATTTTCAGTCACTATCACATGGGGTAGGCCAAATCTACAGACAATGTTATCCCACACAAATTTTATCACGTCCTTGCCTTTTATGTTGGCCAAGGGCTTTGCTTCCAACCACTTAGTGAAATAATCAATTGCCACAATGATGTACCTGACCTTACCCGGTGCCGCGGGAAATAGACCCACCACGTCCATGCCCCATTGGAAGAACGGACATGGGGCCATGATTGATGTCATTAGTGTCTTGGGCATCTTGGGTACTGGTGAGTGAATCTGGTACGCATCACATTTTTTTGTTTCCTCCCTTACGTAACGGTGCATCGTGGGCCAATAGTATCCCTGCCTAAGTTCCTTGGCTGCCATTGATCTTGTCTTCAGGTGCACGCCACAAGCTCCTCGGTGTATCTCCCGGATCACATAGTTGGCTTGGAGTGGTCCTACGCATCGTAACATTCGCATCAAGTAAGATTTCTTGACGAGTACCCCTCCTTCCATCACATACTGGTTGATCTTCATCCGAAGGGCACGTGCTTCATTGTGGTCCTGCGGCCATATCCCTTGCTCCAAGCACCTTATGAAGGGTGTCATCCAATTATCTTCCTCCTCTTCCACAATGGCATTTACTTCTTCCCTATCTGTTGAGGGTTTGTCTAGCACCTCCACCAATACTTCTTTTGTCAAATGATTAAATGCCACTGAGGCCAGCTTGCTTAGCACGTCAGCCTTTTGGTTCTTACTTCTCGGGATGTTCATGATTTTGAAGCTCTTGAACCGTGCTACGTGCTCTTTTGCCTTACTCAAGTATTTGATCATGCTCTCGTTGGCAGCCACGAAATCCTCATTGATTTGACTGGCTACCAATTTCGAGTCCACCTTCACCGCCAAATGTTCTACCCCCATCTCTTCTACTATTCTTAGGCCAGCTAGCAAAGCCTCGTATTCTGACTCATTGTTTGTGCTGTCAAAGTTCAACCTCAAAGCATACGTGTATTCCATGTTGTTGGGGCTGATCAATACTAAACATGCGCCTGAGCCTTTCGGGTTGGATGCTCCGTCCGTATATAGCACCCATTCCTCCTCTTTATCGACCTTTTCTTCCCCGGCAACATGTGTCTCCAGGTCCTTTGAAGTGTCTGTTCCTACTGGCCCTTCATTCAGAAAATCCGCTAGCACTTAAACCTTTATAACGCTTCTTGGTTCATAGGTAATGTCGTATGTCCCCAACTCTATGGCATACTTTGTAAGCTTTCCTGATGCTTCGGCCTTGTTCAGGATTTGCCTTACGGTTTGATCTGTGATGACCTTGATTGGGTGTCCTTCGAAGTACCGCCTTAGCCTCCTTGATGTGCTCAAGAGGGCCAGGGCCAGCTTCTCTAAAGGGGCATAGTTTCTTTCTGCTTCATGTAGCGTTCGGATGACATAACGGACTGGCCATTGGATCCCATTTCTTTCTACTAACAATACTGCGCTGATTCCTCCTTTCGTTGATGCCAGATATAAGGAAAGTGTTTCTTTGGACCTGGGTGTGGTGAGTGATGGTAGCTCTATCACCATTCCCTTAATTTGTTGGAAAGCCTCTTCCGCTTCTTCCGTCCATTTGTACTCTTCTTTGTTGGCCTTAGTTATATTTTTCCAAGTGTCAAAGAAAGGTAATGACCTTTCGGTAGATTTTGAGAGGAAATGGTTAACCGCGGCCAACTTCCCTGCTAAGCTTTGCATTTCGTTCCATGTTTTGGGTGATTGCATATCTGTGACGTCCTTGATCTTGGCTGGATTGGCTCTTATCCCTTCCGACGTCACCGTGTACCCTAAAAACATGCCCTCCTCAACTCCAAAAGAGCATTTTTTTTGGATTAAGCTTCATGTTTATCTTTCGTAAGTTGTCGAACGTTTCGGCTATGTCTGCCAGCATTTCTTTCTCAGTCTTTCTTTTTATGACCATGTCGTCCACATATGCCTCCAGGTTTCGTCCAATCTGCGACTCGAACGCTGTGTCCACTAACCTTTGGTAAGTGGCTCCTGTGTTTTTTAGGCCGAAGGGCATTTTGGTGTAGCAATACGTCCCCTGATCGGTGTAAAAGGCTGTCTTTTCTTCGTCCTCTTGGAACATTTGCACTTGGTGGTAGCCCTTGTAGGCGTTTAAAAAGCTTTTGTACTTGTATCCCATGACAGCTTCTATTTTGGCATCAATCTCTGGTAGAGGATAATAGTCCTTTGGACATGCGGAATTCAAATTTTTGAAATCTATGCACATCCTCCATGCTTCATCTACTTTTTTGACCAACACCGTGTTGAATATCCACGTAGGATACCTAACTGGCCTCACGATCCCTGCTTTTACCCACTCTTCCACTTCCTTGGCCATAACTTCGCTTTTTTCAGCAGATAGTACCCTCCGTTTCTGGCTCACCGGCGCTACCGACGGATTCACATTGAGCTTGTGTTGGGCGATCCTTCCTGGTAATCCGGTCATGTCTTGCGGCTCCCATGCGAAGACATCTAAGTTGTTCTTTAGCAATTGTTTTAACTGCCCTGAACCTTCTTTTGACAAGTTTCCCCCAATCGTGACCAGTTGGTCGGGGAAGGCCGGGTTGATCATTACCTCCTCTGTTGGGTTGACGGCTTGGTGTTCTCCCTTCTCCGGCTCTTCCTTTGCCATTTTCCTCTTTCCTATCTCTCTGCATTCATTAATAATTGAAGATGATGTAACGAGAGTTGCAATACCTCGAGGTGTTGGGAATTTCATCATGGCATGGATGGTAGATGGGATGGCCCTTAGCCTCCTTATCCCCGGTCTTCCTAGGATGATATTATATGGGGAAGGGGCGGGTATGATGGTGAATCTCATCATGGCCCTTCGGAATAACCCTCTGTCCCCGAAGCACACCTCCAGCTCTATCTTTCCCAACGGCTTCACACTTTCCCTCGAAAATCCTGACACTGTGCTGTGCGGCTTAGTCATCCTAGCTTGTACGCTTGGGTGAAGGTTGTTGAAACAATGCTCGTACATTATCTCCACGGACGCACCACCGTCCACATGTACCCTTCTTACCAAGTATCCTTCGACCTCAGCCTCTATCACAATCGCTTCTTCTGATAGATCCTCGTCTGGGCATGGTAGGAATGTTATCGGGACGTTCATCCAGTCCTCGTTGACCCATCTCGACTTCCTCTTTCGATTATCACTATGTCCCGACACCATGTTTATAACTTTGGCCTTTTGAGGGTGGCCCTTCTTGCCGCCCTTTCCTTTCTGCCTCACGTCTTTAATCAAGTGGTTGAGCTTCCCGGACTCCAAGGCGGCCTCCAACTGTCTCCTCAGCTGGAAGCAGTCATTCGTATAGTGCCCTTTCGCACAATGATAGTCAAAATATCTGTCCATGTTCTCCTTTTTTGGTGTTCCTACCAAGGGAGGTGGAGCCGGAAGGTTTAGCTGGTGCTCTGCTGCCAAAATTTCCTTCGGTGAGCTGGACAAGTCTTCTAGGGTGAATATTCGATTCACTTCTTGTGGGCGCTGCGGGTGACGGTAAGCAAGGTATAGGGTTGGGTGTAAGGGGTTCTGTTTTGATAGGCCCCTCGACCTCCCCCTCTTCTTCCTCCAAAACCCTTTTTCTGGGCACGGTCATACCTCTGGCCTCCCGTTGGGGAACTGTCCCCCCAGATATACTCTCCCCTAGGCAGCTCAGCATCCCTAAATGCTGTTTCCGCACGGACAAAGTCGTCCACATGCTTCAGCATCTCATCCACCGTCTTTGGTATGCTTTCAGCAAACCGCTTGGCCAAACCAGGACATTTGTGTGAACCCATAAATGAAGAGATCCTCATGAGGTCATGCACATAGGGATGGAATTGGATTCACTTACCCACCTTTCTTTGAACATCGGCAGGCTCTCGTTGGCCTTTCGGATGATCTTCGTGATCTCAGTGGGGTCCTTCGCACACGCCTTCAGCATTCCAAACCGTGTGAGGAACTTGTCTTCCAAATCATCCCAATCATCTATGCTTCCTGACGGCAACTCGTCGAACCAAGCTCTGTCCTTATCGTCTAGTGTTTGTTGGAACATTCTGCACCATACGGGCATGGGCCATTCCCCCTGGTTCCCCATCCCTTTAAAATGGTTGATGTGATCAGCCGGATCTCCCGTCCTCGCGTAAATCCTAACGTTGGCCGGCATCATATGGCTAGGGGCTGAGTATTCAATGATCCTTCGGCTAAGGGGGCATTTGGCCAGTGACTTGAAAGGTTTTCCCGAATCATCATCTGCCACCTTCTTCCCCTTGCTTTTCTCTCCCTCGCCTTGGCTTTCCTTCTTCTTTCCCTTATCTCCTGAATGTTCTTCCCCTTCGTCAAAACTTATTAGCCTTGGCTTGATGTAGTCTCGGTTGCTTTTGTCTTTTATTAATTCTTTTAGGGCCGAAAGGTGACCCTCAATGATTTCTTCATTCGTGAGGCTGTTGTGGTTGTCATTATGAATTTCGATTTCCGGTGATGTTGGGGCAAGACCCGCCATTCTTTAGCTACTTGGTAGATCGAATTTAGTGTCCCATGGATGGCGCCATTTTGTAGATGCAAAAGTCTGCTGGGCCACTAAGTGGGCCGAGAATGCCTCTGGGCCGTCTGGGTCTTCCTCTCCACAAGCCTATAAGAAAGTAACACACGTTAGCTCGCCTCGGGTGGGGGGCCCGAGACCAACTCTGATGTGAGAGTAAGAATCTGATTGAGCCGAATGGCCAATAACATGCAGAGCCGAATGGCCACGTAGTGTGTGTAATGAATGTCTGTGTGTGAATATGTGACTTACATTGAATGAGGGGTATTTATAGTGTTGAGAACACTATAGTGGACTGTAGCTCCTCGGAGGTAGCACTCCTTGAGCCTTGTGACCTGACAGGCCAAGCTTTGGTCCAGCAGGCTATGCGAGGCATTTGGATAAAAGGATGCGTCGTTTGTTCCCGAGGGAATCTGCCCTACTTTTGAGGTGTGTAGGTGGGTGAGCCTTCTATCCGAGCGCCAGGCGAGTGTCCATTGGATAATAGGGTGTGTTGTTCCTTCCCAATGCACTGACATCACTTTCGAGGATTCCCTCTAGACTTGCGCTTGGTAGGTGGGCCGGTCTGCCAGGCCGTACGGCCAATCTTGTTTCTAGAAGATGACTTGGCACGTGGATATGGCCGAGTGGCCATATACGGGAACAGAATGTAACTGGTAACTATTTGCATTCTATACGCATGCATGAATATGGTAACTATACGCATTCTATACATGGAAATGATATTGTAACGCCATCCCTATAACTATATAAGAAAGACACATTCCTATGTCTCATTCATATCACCAAATTCGTATATCACTTGTATCCTAAACAATGTCAAATATTCCCGACGGTAACAATCACGATAACAATCACGATGTTACTCAGGTTAGTGTTCTTCGTTTCATTTTGTTGGTAACAACTTTTATTCTAATCTTCGTTTCGTTTTGTTTTTTGTTTAGGTTGTTCCCCCTCCTCCTGCTAACCGTGAAAACATAATATCCATCATTTCCAGATTGGGTTTGTTGACCCAAGTGAGTATCCCAGGTTTCAAAACTACAGTCTATGTAGAAATGATTGGGTGATACTGTTTAATAGTAAAACAGTTATCAATGAGCTTGTTTTGCTGAAGAAACCGGCTTTAAGGTCAATGGGTGGATACCTTCCATTCGGGCTCTTCTTGGTGACAAGACACCAGCCAAAATGTTGATCGGTAAACATAATTTACTAATAATAATATATCTATACAAGTTAACTAATATGATATATTCATAATCAATATATTTTTATACCATAGATACTGTAGCAAGAGTGATAGGAGGAGGCTTAAAAAAAACACGCAGGTTATGCCTCGTGTGAAGTGTTGTTGAGGGATTTGACGTAAGTATATCTATTAAAAACCGTTTTACATTATTTTTTTACGTGTTCTGAGCTTACAACTATTTTCTTATAGAGGAGCGGAAATGAAGTTCATAGCGTATTATACATTACGCAAATCAACTGCTAGACTCTCACGGGTTATACAAGAAAAAGGAACTGTATTCTTAACCCGTGTTAAGCTTGTAAAAACAAAAACAAGTATATACTACCCGCTTATATACTTACCTTTTTACCACTTTACTTAATTCCTATGTTTTTTTCCTAATCATACGTCGTATCCGTCTATTCACAGTTAAATTGTTGTGCGACACGGAGTTGACCGATGTCGAGTATGATCCAGAGATGCATGAAGCCAAGTTGCTGATGAAAATGAAAATTTGAAACTATCTTATTTTACCTCCTTTTCAATATTGAACATCTTTTTTATTTGAATGTACTTTTCTATGAATAATGTCCTAGCGTCAGATAATTTGAAACTAACCTATTTTACCTCCTTTTCAATATGAACATCTATTTCAATTGTCTATGAGTAATTTCCTACCCGTATAATCCTTATTGACCCATTAATAGGAGGACCACGTGCCTTTTGACTCAAATAGACTTGACAGATATATACAATCCTTACACAGTCCAATTAATAAGTAAATGGTTAGAATTGACATACCCTGAGTTTTAGTTCGTCAGAGAATGATCGTCTGTAGGGTTTCCATCAGCTTTGTCAAATTACCTTCTTTTAGGATTAGGATGTTCACGCAACTAATCACAGGAAAAAATACAGTTAAACATCTAGACAGTGAAACTATTGGTCGGGTTAAAAAAATGGGTCGAAATACAATAAAGGGTGATACTCAAATAAGTCATAACTTATCTATATAAGTTGTCTCAAATGGTAGACATTGTATCTTCTGCTTCTATTTCAACCCATTGCCTGGACTCGTGTTTCTTCTTCCACAAAACCATGCCCCAAAGCATTCAGTTTTTTCTCCCTAATCTGTACTAAAAAAACACAAGAACAATATGCTCCAATCAGTCACTAGCATAAAATAACGTCTAAACAACTATAACGACCAATCCTGATATAACCATAAGTAATAAGCAGATAATCAGTTTTACAAAGCAATCCACCAAACACCCTTCACTAAACAAGTTGATAGCTTTTAGAAAAAATATAAACCGTCAATGGTGTTTGTTTCAGCTTATATAGCGAGCTTATGGCTTATGTGATTTTGGCCTTATGATTCACAAACTCATTTTTATGTGAAAAGTGAAACTTTTCGGCTTATATAAGCTTATTATGACATCATAAGCTTACATAAGCCAAAAAACAGATCTTATGTAATGGGTGTTTGGATCAGCTTATTTTATGGGCTTAATGGCTTATTCAAATTTAGAAAATCCGATAAGCTTACTTTTTAGAGCTTATGAGCAGATAAAAAACAAAAACCCAATACTAAAATCCTAAAGAAATCAAATAAAAATCAAAACTTTATCACAATACTTATAAAACAAAGCTTAAAGAGATGGGTATTCAGAAAACTAACCTATTGAGAAAGATAAAACCCTTTATTTTCTCTGGTTATAAAGGATTTATATTCGCTATAACCAGATAGGATCTTAGTCTACACTAAAACTCGACTTGATAACTTGATTATCCTCTTATAATGAATGCCCGAGATTGACTTGCTAGAATAGTGAGATCACCCCAGCTTGGTTTAGCATTCTCTTTCCCGTTACATATTCCATCTCAAATTATAATACATCTTATTTCAATTTTCTTGCAAGAACATGAGAATTATGTTGGGAACAAGAGACTATCATATGAAAATAACCATCTGTTCCTAACATTTCGCGACTCATATGATCAACAATTGTTGCCAGCAACACTATTCTTCATAATACTGATATACTTTATTCAAAAGCACAAGAGAAAATGCATAATCTACTTATTCTTTACTAAACCTATAGTATACATTTTGCCAACAACAATCCGTTAAAGGCATCGATTTTTATTATCATCTTTAACAAGACCACGGTGTCATATACGATATTAACACAAAACACTAACTAAACATTAAATTTAAACAAATCATCATCTTCTTTAACACCCTCAAATTTACACGCAGCGGAATACAACTTTGGGTGCTAAACAATGATACAATAACACATAATTTATAAAGAACGACTTGAAAAGAGACGTTTCAAATTTATCGTTCCTAAAACATTTGTCAGAGTAGCGTAGTCCCAAGACATCGTAACCAAAGTACAACTAAAACAAAAGATTTAAATTGTTTTAAACAAAGGAACGACAAACATTCAAAGAGTTTATATTACAAAAGCAGTGCACAACATCATTCCCGTGACCTCCAAGCTTCACACTTCTTGATTACCTGAAATACATGAGAGAAAATCATCAGCAAAAATTGCCGAGTGAATCTATAGGTTTATATAATCATTTTGAACACAAGCAAAGATTTTAAGTTTGTGGCATACTTGAAGGCAACAAGCATCAAATAATTTGCATCAATAATAATAATTGTATATAGCATAAATTGTAATAAGCTCATAAAACCGAGCCCTTAGACACTCCGTTAGGTCTAATAAGACAAGAGATTTATTAATTGTCGGTTACCTCCAGATTATTGTTACATTGCCGTATACCTGACTTTTCAATACAATATGTTCAAACAGTGTGGAGGTCGGGCCTAAGCTTCTGTGAAAAGTCCACACAAACTGAACCGGGGCGGCTTCCCCCATAGATCTATTAATTGTACTAGCGGTTAACCCATCATAGGTTAATTAAGGTCCATAATTGAGGCTTTAACAAAGGCAATCACTTAATGTAATTCAAAGGCAACCACGGGTCCATTCATAGAGGGACAAGCATACCATAAAAATCTTGTGTTCTAAGTTTACAAAACATGTATTCCCCCTCGCGGATTTTAAAATATTTGAATGAGCACAAACGAGGCTATAGACTCACCTTAGTATTTATAGTAGTTGAAGACGATCGCCGACTATAGATGATGCCCGATAAACACGACAACCGCAACCTAACAATTAAGGTGCGTTAATAATAGACTCGAGAAATAAATAATACATAATAAAATCAAACTCGAGTATAAAATCACGACAACTCGAGAGAAAATGATACAAGTGGTTCTATTATACTCTCATATATATTCATTTTATTATTCTATGCCTTTAATAAAAATCTGTCGGAACATACCGAATGTCCAAGACGTTTTCCCATACTTAGACACATCAACATTTCATGATACTACCTGAGGAACTCACATACTATATGTAGAAAGTCCTCCCAAGAGCCCATCAAAAGATTTTACTTCTAAAGTTCCCTGCCCGACACATCTTTGAATTATAAAATTCGGACAGTTTAGCGACCTTGACTTTTGAAACCATTTTGACCATTCTAAACAACTCCATTTATAAAACCGATACTTGATTCTAAAAATAGACTCAAAATACTAAACTTTGAGCCTGAGAACAGCCCTTGAATCCTTTTGAAACTCATTTTATAGTCTCCGAGATTCGATCCAAATATCGACAACAATTTTGGGATTGTGTCAACACTCGTCTCCCGGCACACGAAAATCAAACTAGTGTATCTTCCACCTCGTTTGGAGTTGGAAGACCTACTTTATATCAAATCGAAGCTAACAAAATTTTCTACAACATGATCCCATAATATCAATCTATTTTCAGACTTAAGACCCCCGAAAATGGCCTCAAACCTACTGCCTAAAATTGACCATTTAAAAACCATACAAAATCAAGTTTTTGATCAAAACCAACAACTTTTATCATCATTCTAACATCCTAATATCACCATAAACCAATCCTAACACTTGTATCATCACCAAAATCAAAATCCAAAAATTAAAAGTTCATCCTTTTAACAAAAACATTGCATAAACATCATTTGATTATCACTAGTAACACATGCATGATCAAAATCTCCACCTAACAAGCCTAGTTTTTATCAAAAATCAATAACTTAATGCATGTAAGAAAGATTAGTATCATTAGAATCGCCTTGCGATTTTAGGAATGGGACTTGTTTTAGTTTGGATTGAATCAAGCTAGATCATCAAAAAATTTGATGGATTTGTGTGTTGTGGTGTACGGCCAAAAAGAAAAAGAGAGGAAGAAATGGTGGATTTTGTTTTATCAATTTTTAAATGAAATGGTGCTAGTGAAAATTATATATATAGTGTAAGGTTGGGATAGTTTTTGCCAATTTGTGATAGTTTTGGTCCAAAATGTAAATATTAGTTAAAAAGCGAGAAATGACTAAAAGTCAATTTTACAAATATTTACGGGAATCGGATTTCGTAAAAATACTTTTTAAAATTTTAAACGCACACGAAATAACGAGTCGATACGTAATTAAAAGTTGATATCGTCGAAAGTATTAAATATCGAAACTATCGATAATAAAATATAAAATTGTGGGCCTACGTCGGTATCGCGATCACTAGTAGTCCTCGTTGCTCGTCAAAATAATAAAATATTCAATATCGGTTTCAACTTAAATCGTTAAACATAATAATATTTAACGTCATAAAATACTTCAAAAATTATTTGAAAAGTAGGATTAAGTAATGACCTTATTTTTGTGGGTTTTACATCCTCACCACCTTAGGAGAGCACCGTCCTAGGGCTTACTTCTCCTTAGGTCCGTCTACGAATAAATGCGGATACTTGCTCTTGAAGTAGTCCTCTCGCTCCCAAGTGTATTCGGGTCCACGTCAGGAATTCCATCGCACTTTTACTATCGGGATCTGACTTTGCTTAAGCCGTTTCACCTCTCGATCCATAATCTCCACCGGTTCCTCAATAAAATGCAGCTTGTCGTCCAATTGAATCTTCTCAAGTGGAATTATCAAATTCTCGTCCGCCAAACACCTCTTAAGATTAGAAACGTAAAAAGTATTGTGAATAGCACTTAACTTCTCTGGCAATTCCAATTTATATGCCACAGGACCAACTCGATCAATAATCTTGAATGGACCTATATAGCGTGGACTAAGCTTTCCTCGCTTGCCAAATCGAATTACTCCTTTCCAAGGTGCTACTTTCAACATAACCATATCGCCAATATCGAACTCCAATGGTTTTCTCCTCTTATCCGCATAGCTCTTCTGTCTACTACGGGCTGTCAATAAACGATTTTTGATTTGCACAATCTTCTCAGTCGTTTCTCTAATCAATTTAGGACCCATCAATTGACTTTCTCCAACTTCACACAAACCAACTGGTGATCTACACTTTCGCCCGTAAAGTGCTTCAAAAGGCGCAGCCTTGATACTTGCCTGATAACTGTTGTTGTATGAGAACTCCACCAAAGGTAAGTGTCGATCCCAACTACCTCCAAATTCTATTAGACACGCTCGTAACATATCCTCCAAGGTCTGAATAGTCCTTTCACTTTGCTCGTCCGTTTCCAGATGATACGCAATGCTCATGTCCAACTAAGTCCCCAAAGCTCGATGAAGCAATTTCCAAAACTCATATTTGAACCGACTATCTCGATCAAAAATGATTGACAAAGGAACCCCATGTCTACAAACAACTTCCTTCAAATACAACCGAGTAAGTTTGTCTAAGTCATCAGTTTTCTTTATCGGTAAGAAATGAGCCAACTTAGTCAACCGATCAACAATCACCCAAATTGTATCATAACCACTAGAAGTTCTCGGATGTCCTGAAACAAAGTCCATAGTGATCTTCTCTCATTTCCATTCTGGAATTTCAGGTTGTTGCAGTACACCCGAAGGTCTCTTGTGCTCAAACTTCACCTTAGCACATGTCAAGCATTTACTAACATAAGTAGCAATGTTAGCCTTCATATTCGGCCACCAGTAGCATTTCTTCAAGTCTTGGTACATTTTATCCGATTCTGGGTGAATCGAATATTTAGACTTATGAGAATCGTGCATAATTATATCTCTCGGTCCTCCATACACCGGTAACCATACACGTTTCTCAAAATACCAAATTCCGTCATCACGAATTTCGAATATAGGTGTCATCCTTCTACCCAAGTCTTTATTTCTCACATTCTCCTCTTTCATCGCCTTCGTTTGAGCTTTAAGTATTCGATTAGATAAATCAAAATAAGTTGTCATGGCTAAAGCTCTAACCCTTTTGGTTATTTCTCTATCCTTCCTGCTAAGAGCATCGGCAACTACATTCGCCTTGCCGGGATGATAGCAAATTTTAGTGTCATAATCACTCAACAATTCTACCCATCTTCTCTGCCTCATATTGAGCTCCTTCTGATCCAAAATATGTTGCAGGCTTTTATGATCGGTATATACCACACTCTTTGTACCGTAGAGATAGTGTCTCCAAAGTCTAAGAGCAAAGACAACAGCTCCTAATTCCAAATCATGTGTAGTATAATTATCCTCATGCTTCCTCAATTGATGAGATGCATACGCGATCACTTTCTCCCTTTGCATCAACACATCACCAAAACCCTTACGTGATGCGTCACAATATACCACAAAGTCTTCAGCTCCATCGGGCAAAGCCAAAATTGGTGCAAAACACAGCTTCTGCTTCAAAGTTTGAAATGCTTCTTCTTCTTCTGAACCACACTCATACTTCTTGTTTTTCTGTGTAAGTTTAGTAAGATGTTTAGAAATTAAAGAAAATCCTTCTATGAATCACCGGTAGTACCCAGCTAATCCCAAGAACTGTCTAACTTCGGTCGGGGTTGTAGGCCTAGCCCAATCTCTAATAGCTTCAATTTTGGAAGAATCAACATGAACACCGCTACTATCGATCACGTGCCCAAGGAATTGGACTGAATCCAACCAAAAATCACACTTGGAGAATTTTGCATACAACTTCTCCTTCTTCAACAACTCCAAAATAATCTTCAAATGACCTTCATGCTCTTCTCTACTCTTAGAATAAATTAGGATATCATCGATAAATAAAATCACAAACTTATCGAGGTATGGTTTACACACACGGTTCATTAAGTCCATGAATACCGCAGGTGCATTAGTTAACCCAAACGGCATCACTTGAAATTCAAATTGTCCATAACGCGTCCGAAAAGTTGTAATAGGTATGTCCTCCTCTTTAACATGAAGTTGATGATAACCCGACCTCAAGTCGATCTTTGAGTACACATATGAACCTTGAAGTTGATCAAACAAATCATCGATCCTAGGGAGTGGATAACGATTTTTGATAGTTAACTTGTTCAACTCTTGGTATTCTATGCACATTCTGAATGATCCGTCCTTCTTCTTCACGAACAATACTGGAACTCCTCAAGGTGACGAACTTGGTCTAATGAAGCCCTTCTCCATTAACTCCTTCAACTGATCTGCCAACTCCTTCATCTCAGACGGTGCCAAACGATATGGTGCACGCGCAACCGGTGCAGCTCCTGGCACTAGATCAATCTTGAATTTGACTTCTCGCTGAGGCGGAAGCTCTGGCAAGTCATCGGGAAATACTTCAAGAAAATCACGAATAACGGGAACATCTTCCACACGCCTAACCGATAGTTCTTTCTCCACTACTTGAGCCAAGAATAGGTGACAACCTCTTTCTACATATTTCCTCGCCTTGATACAAGATATCACCGTCAGACGAGATCTACCGACATCACCTTTAACTACTAACACCTTGGCCTTAACCGGTATGTGAACAACTTTCTCCCCACATACAGTTACCGCATCATGAGCAACCAACCAATCCATACCAACAATCACATCAAACGAACCCAACTCTATCGACATCAAATCAATCTCAAACAAATGATTTGCTAATTTTAAAGGACACTTCTTAAATATAGTGGTAGTACTAACTAATTGTCCATCAGCTAACTCGACCTCATAACTAGTATTTAGGCTTGTTGGCTCAGTATCAATTAAACAAGTGCTTATAAAGATCCTATCAGATCCTGAGTCAAAAAACACACTAGCATAACGATGGCTGAGTAAGAACGTACCCGTCACCACGTTTGGACCTTGTGCCGGATCAGCATCATTAACAGCATAAACTGCCCCAGCAGCTTCACCTGCTTTCTTGTTCGTCAACTTTGGACATCTAGGGCGAATATGATCATGTTCTCCGCATTTAAAGCAAGTCTTGATTAGAATAGCATTCGCTCCAGTGGCAGGGATCCTTGCCTTGCATTTCTCCACAACATGCCCAACCATTCCACATTTAGTGCATCTTGGTGGACAATTACCAAAGTGACAAGCACCACAGCTCTTACATTTCTGGGCTAGTCCCCCATGGTCAGCATTATCATTCTTGTTAGTTGCAGCTCTATCCCCAACATTTATTTTCTGATTATACTGCTTATGGGGGTTACTACCCTGATTACCACTCTGTGAATTTTCCCATTTCCTTTTACTACCCTTAACAGCTCTCTCAGTCCTATCTTGAACTTTCTGCCCCATAAGTGTATGAGCCATTTTTACAGTTTCAACAAAGTTCTTGGGTCGGGATGAAGTTGTCTCACCTTTAATGTACCCAGGCAGCCCTTTAATATATTGGTCCATCTTTTTCTTCTCAGTAACAAAAGCATCTGGACACAACAAAACCAAGGAGTTGCCGTCCCATCTCGAGTATGTGTTCCTTGAAGAAAAGAAGAAGTCGCCCGTCATTATCGCGAAGGACTTGAAAGAAGAAGAAAAATCTCGCCTCATCGTCGTGCTTAAAGATCATATGAAGGCAATTGCTTGGAAAATTTCCGATATCCGCGGAATTGATCCAAACTTTTGTACTCACAAGATTCTCATGGAAGATGACTTTAAACCCGCAATCCAGAGCCAAAGAAGGGTTAATCCTCGCATTCATGACGTCATCAAACAAGAGGTTATCAAACTTCTTGATGCCGGCATGATTTACCCTATTTCGGATTCGCCATCGGTAAGTCTCGTCCATTGTGTGCCCAAGAAGGGCGGAATAACCGTTGTTCCCAATGAACACAACGAGTTGATTCCCACTCGTCTCGTTACTGGGTGGAGAGTTTGTATCGACTATCGCAAGCTCAATGATGCCACGAGAAAAGATCACTTTCCTCTTCCTTTTATGGATCAAATGCTCGAGCGTCTAGCGGGTAATGACTATTACTGCTTCTTAGACGGTTTCTCCAGGTATTTTCAAATTCCCATCGATCCCAAAGACCAAGAAAAGACCACATTCACTTGTCCCTACGGAACATTTGCTTACAAACGTATGCCTTTTGGTTTATGCAATGCTCCTGGGACGTTCCAAAGGTGTATGATGGCTTTCATGACATGGTTGAAGAAACTATGGAAGTATTCATGGATGATTTCTCGGTTTATGGTGATTCATTCTCTGCTTGCCTTGCCAATTTAGAACGTATGCTTAAGCGGTGTGAAGACACTCGTCTTGTTCTTAATTGGGAAAAATGCCATTTCATGGTAAAAGAGGGCATCGTGCTAGGACACAAAATTTCCAAAGCCGGTCTCGAAGTGGACCGTGCTAAAGTCGATGTTATTGCTAAATTGCCTCCACCTTCAACCGTGAAGGGTGTGCGAAGTTTCCTTGGTCATGCGGGCTTCTACCGTCGTTTCATCAAAGATTTTTCTAAAATCGCTCGCCCGATGACCCACCTCTTGGAAAAAGATACTCCTTTTATCTTTTCCAACGAGTGTCTTGAAGCCTTCAACCTTCTTAAGGATAAGCTAACTAAGGCACCGGTCTTGGTTACCCCTAATTGGGAGCTGCCTTTCGAGTTGATGTGCGATGCTAGCGACTTTGCTATTGGAGCGGTTTTGGGCCAACGAGTGAACAAACACTTCCAACCAATCCATTACGCTAGCAAGACAATGACGGGGGCTCAATTACATTACACGACAACCGAAAAAGAGATTTTAGTTGTTGTCTATGCTTTTGAAAAGTTTCGCCCCTATCTTGTCCTTTCCACCACAATCGTTTACACCGATCATTCCGCGTTGAAGTACTTGTTAACTAAACAAGATTCCAAACCAAGACTTCTTCGCTGGGTTTTGCTACTTCAAGAATTTAAAATTGAAATTCGTGATAAGAAGAGAGCTGAAAACCTAGCCGCGGATCATCTCAGCAGACTTGAGGATCCTTTCCAAGGGGATCATCCAAACAAAGAGATCAATGACTCTTTTCCCCTGGAGACCTTAATGTCTATCAACTCGAGTAATGATGAAGCCCCGTGGTTTGCGGACATTGCAAACTACTTGGCGGGTGGAATTCTCATTGACGGGTTAACATCCCAACAAAAGAAGAAGTTCTTCAAAGACATTAAGACTTACTTTTGGGATGACCCATATCTATTCAAACAATGTGCTGATTTGATTATTCGTCGATGTGTTGATGGACCGGCAGCTTTAGACATTCTCGAAGCTTGCCACAAAGGACCCACTGGTGGTCACTTTGGTCCCAACTACACCGCCAAAAAAGTGTTTGACTCAGGATTTTATTGGCCCACCATTTATCGTGATGCTCACGAGATGGTTAAACATTGTGATGCTTGCCAAAAACAAGGCAAGATCACACATAAAGATGAGATGCCTCAAAATTTCATACAAGAATGTGAAATCTTTGATGTTTGGGGTATCGACTTTATGGGGCCATTCCCTTCATCTAAAGGAAACAAATACATCCTTGTAGTCGTTGACTACGTTTCTAAATGGGCTGAAGCCAAAGCTTTGCCCACTAATGATGCAAGGGTGGTTTGTAACTTTTTGAAATTGATGTTCGCTAGATTCGGTGTGCCTCGTGCCATTATTAGTGATCGCGGGACTCATTTTTGCAATGACTAATTCGCAAGAGTCATGGCTAAGTATGGTGTAAATCATCGTCTCTCCACCGCCTCCCACCCACAAACTAATGGCCAGGCTGAAATCTTTAACCGAGGATTAAAGCGAATTCTTGAAAGAACCATGGGAGAGCATCGTGCCTCATGGGCCGATAAACTTGATGATGCTTTGTGGGCTTTTCGTACCGCATACAAGACTCCGATTGGTTGTACACCATATCGTCTCGTGTACGGGAAAGCATGCCACCTCCCCATTGAGTTGGAGCACAAGGCTTACTGGGCCTTGAAGTGGGCTAATTTCGATATCAACAAAGCCGGTGACCTACGCAAGATCCAACTCAATGAGCTCAATGAACTCCGGAATGAGGCTTATGAAAATTCTTTGATCTATAAGGAAAGGACTAAGCTCATTCACGACTCTAAGATTAAAAACCGAGAGTTCCAAGTTGGAGACAAAGTTTTACTCTTTAACTCTCGGTTGAAAATCTTTTCGGGCAAGCTGAAATCTCGTTGGTCCGGCCCATTCACCATTGCCCAAATTTTTCCATATGGTACTCTCGAGATCGCTCAACCTAATGGACCTAATTTTAAGGTGAATGGCCAACGAGTGAAGTTGTACTTTGGTGAGGACATCTCTCATGAGATGATTCCATCCCTCACCACGTTCCCCATGAACTAATTTTAGGTCGAGTCAGGCTCGTGACTCGGTTATCAAAAACAAGCGCTCCTCGGGAGGCAGCCCGAGTATCTATTCTTTTCCGTTTTAACCTCCTAAGTGTAGGGGGACCTCTATAGGTTTTTTATGTTCGTGTAGTGATGTGATTACAGGGATAAGTGCACTCTTGGGATCTCTGAAGAACCGTGCTCCCGTGTTATCCAAAATCCGGTTCTATCTCTCAACTATCGTGATTCAATTTTCTTCATACTCACATTTGAAATTGATCACTTTAGTCGTCTCTTCCTTAACTTGATTTAACCAACGTGCACAATGTCATAAGTGCAGGGGAGACTTTTCCCACATGCTTAAACATTGAGGACAATGTTTATCTTAAGTGTAGGGGGACTTCTATCGAAGTTTTAAGTAGACTCTTCCATTAAAATGCCTTCATTTAACCGGAAAATCATCTTTTTCAACATTTTTCAAATTTTTTATTAACTTTGGCCACATAGTCGTAATTTTTAAATTTTTATCGTTGCTTTCATATGTATATATCCCGCAATAAAGTCAAAAATATTAATAAAGTGGTGTAGCTAGTTTTGAAATCTTTGACATATTAGGCCCGTTGCGATTATTTTGACTCAACCCGAATAGACTTATCCAAGTTTATTCTAGCTAGTATCCTTAACCATGTATACCTTAATTGGTTTATTAGGCTAAGCATCCACGAGTCTCATTACTTGAGATTTTGAATTGTGGAGAATGAGAAATGATAGAGTCAATTATAAGTCAGTATTCTTGCACAAGCACACTTGGTGTGATTATCTGCCTATTCTCCCATCACTTGCTAATAATTTATCTGCAATAAGTAAGGTCGTACGATTTGAAAAGTTACTTAGCTTCTAGCCTAAGATCGTTTAAAAGTTGCTCGGTAATGATAAGAGTTCATAGCCAAGGCATAACTTATGAAGCGGGGCGCGAAGATTGGCGAGTCCGAAAAGGACCTAACAAGGCATGGGGATTCAATCTTATTGCTAAAGATCCAAGGTGATGTGAAAGGCATTATTCCCAAAGTCAATATGAAGGATCAAGAATCACGACGAAAAGCAATCAACTCCCATAAAGATCATAGAGAAGTCTATCCGAAAAGACCCTAACAAGGTATGAGGATAAGTAGATCCAAGTCCGAAAAGGAGGCGGATCGTTGTATCTCAAAATCCAAATTAGCGATTGAAGAAATAATCATGAAGTCGTGGCCAACAAAGTTGGAGTATCCCTCAAAAGTCTCCAAGTGAAGAAACTCTATTAACGAAGAGAAGACCATTATCTCAAGAACGTCTCTCAAGATATGAAGTATGAAGTACATGCCAAATATCGGCCCGAGAAAGGTCTCAAATCGTGAAGCGAGTTATGCCAAGATATGAACTTTTTGATATCCCGAGAAGCAGTTTTAAGAGATTTTGTCCTTTAGCTAACTATTGATCAAATCGTCCTACTTTGCTTTCAGCCTAAATAAACTATCGAAATAAGTCCAAAAATGCATCTTCATGATCATTCTAAGACAAAAATAAAATATAAGAGATACACCTAGGAATAAGGGAGTTTAAGCATATAATTAAGCCATGTGTGTAAGTGTTTGATTTGCTAACTTATAATAACAATGATCTCGTTTTTAAGCTTAGTTTGGGGAACGTGAAACTTGAGGGTGATAAATCTTCGCAGCACCAAAGCCCTAATGTAAGTCCTTGATCTCTTTGCAAGTTATTTCCATATAGCTATTTTCAAGTGAAAATGGTTTTCTATCCTTTTGTTTACTTTAAAGGTTCAATTTCCCTTAGTACTTTAATTTTTGTTTAGTAGTATTTTAATAAGGCCAAGGTTGATTGATTATGAGAAAAGTGTAAATTTGCTTTATCACTAAGCATTGCATGAGGGTATGGCAATGGATAAGTGTAGGGGATTTGATAGGTGTGAAAACACCCATCCTTTTACCACTTATTCCTTGCTAAAACAAGACCAAAACGCGTATTTAATATCATTTGTTTGGAATTATGCGTGGTTTTTTTGTTTATTGTGTTTTCAGAGCCAACCGGATGGATATTGGAGAAAACATGGGATTGCACGGGTTTTATCGAATAAAAAGACTCAAGACGAAGTCTATTGTCCAAGAGATGCAAAAGATTTGAAGTCACTGGGCCTATTTGAAGATTTATCGAAGAAAAGGACCAAAGACGGAAGATTTACACATGTCGAAGGAACTCAAGTCTATTAAACGAAGAAATTAAAAGACGAGTTGAATTTAATCGTCGACAAATCCCGAATCAGAATCAAAAACGTCCACTTTTCTGAAAAGACGAGAAGACAAGAAGGAAGGGAGAAAGCCCACTTCACCAACCACCCACTAGCCTATAAATAGGACACACCCTCACACTTTTTGAGCTAGTTTTCAATTCCCAGTTTTCTTTCTTTTCTTTCGTAGGAAGCCAACACCATTAAGGTGTTGGTGATTTTTCATTCTTGTTAAATCTCTGATTTTGTAAGTGTTTAATCTTTCCTTTTGTTTACTTTACATTAATCTATCAATACAATCCTTCCATTAATCTTGTTCATCTTCATCTTTTTGGTTTAAAGCTTAAAGTTCTTATTTGGTTGATTTTGATCTTAAAAAGTTATTGGGTTTTGTGTTTTTATTGTTGGGATTTGATGTTTATGGTTAGTAGATGATTAGTGTTTAGTTTGGTTTAAATCTTTTGGTTAAATTTGGCTTGTTTGGATTAAAATCGTTTTACCCTGTTTTTTCTGCTTAACTGTTCTTCGTTCCCCAGATTCCGAATCAAGTTAATCTTTTATTCCGCATCAAGCTTCTTCATCCGGAATATCCAATATTCCGGATCAACCTTCATATTCCACATCAAACTCCTTCATCCGGAATATCTAATATTCCGGATCAGTGTCCTTCATCCGGAATAACCATTATTCCGGATCAACTTATTATTCCGCATCAATCATTTATTCCGCATGAGTTTATTATTTCGCATGAACCTTTTATTCCGCATGACCATTTATTCCGCATGAGTCTTTTATTCCGCATAAGTCTTTTATTCCGCATGAACCTTATATTCCGGATCAAAGATTATTCCGCATGAACCTATTATTCCGCATCAACCTATTATTCCGCATGAACCTTATATTCCGGATCAAAGATTATTCCGCATGAAACAAACATTCCGCATGAAGGATATTTATTCCGCATCAAGCTCTTATTCCGGATCATCGACTATTCCGAATGAAGGCTGTTTTAATTATTCCGAATGAAGAGTGATATTCCGCATCAGTGATTTTCTGAGTTAAGGTTTTTATCTGTTTTATCTCAAGTAAAGTTTTATTTTTATTAATTGCTTTTAATTAATTGCTTTTTAGTTTATCTTTATTTACTTCACGCTCTTACCTTTTAGTAGCATAGAAAACCAACCTCCTATTTGTCACCAAGAACAACTATTCCACTTTGAGCTGTGATCAATTCGAGAAGATTCCGAGAGACTAAAATATTGAACCCCATAGCAAAACCATTGTATCAAATGGCGCCGCTGCCGGCTCTTCTCGTTAAGATTAACAGTTTTTTGTGAGAACTTGGATTTTGGGATCCGTTCGCCGTGAACGTTACTTTTTCATAAAAAATTTCAAAAACCCTAAAAAATATAAAATTTTCAAAAAAAATCCAAAAAAAAAATTAAAAAACCATAAAAAACCAAAAATATTTCTTGTTTGATTTGTTAGTTCTTTTGCAGGTGCATGCGTACACGATCAACGTCTTATCAAGAGCCCGAGCCTCTCGAAGACTTAGACATGGTCGGTGTACACAACAACAACAATAACCCACCTTAAAACAATAACAACAACAATGAACCTCTACCGGACAATCGCCCGATGATTGAACTTTTGAAAGCACATGTAGAGGGCAACAATGATCCAATTGTCATACCCGCGATTGCAGCCAACAACTTTGAGCTCAAATCCGGCTTTATTCAGATGGTCTCTGCTCAACCATTCTTGGGGCGTACCATTGATGATCCTCATGACCACATCAAAAGGTTCCTGCAACTCACGAATACGGTCAAATTCAATGGTGTTCCACAAGAGGTAATCCGTTTACAACTATTTCCTTTCTCCTTAGAGGGACAAGCCCGGAATTGGCTTGCAAAGGAACCGCCACAAAGTATTCTGACGTAGACGGATTTGGAGACCAAGTTCATAAACTAATTTTTCCCACCCTCTCGTACTACCGCTTTGCGGAATGAAATCATTAATTTTGAACAAAAGTACGATGAGTCTTTTAGTGAATCTTGGGACCGTTTTAAAGACCTTTTAAGAAAGTGCCCACAACATGGTTTTACCAAATTGCACCAAATTAATACTTTTTATAGTGGTTTAAGCATGAATGACCAAGATTCACTAAACAGTGCCTCGGGGTGTAATATTTTGGTAAAGACTTCTAATGCCGCTTGGGATATTATCGAGAATAAGTCTAGAGTGCAAACCAAGAGTGTGCGGACCAATGCCGCTAGTGCTATTACTAGTGACAACGACAAGTGACTTGACAAAATCACTACGCTTCTTGAATCACTTGCTACCCAAACCGCTAGCAACACCAACAGCATCAACGCTAAAAACGCTCAAGTCAATGTTGTCAGCCAACCATGTGAAATATGCGGGGGTCCTCACTCTTACACCACTTGTACCACCACCCAAGACTATCCTTCTGAGAATGTTAATGCAGCATACGGTACCTATACTCCGGCCGCTTATCAAGCTCGTCCTCAAGGAGACCGCAACTTGCTTAGCTACCGCTCAAACAACTATCTCTCACCGCCCGGTTTTCCTCCTAACAACCCAAACTAACAACAAAACCTCAATCGCCCTCCTCAACAACAACCTCGTGCACCATACCAACCACCTCAAAGACAACCATATCCACCTCAAAGAAACAACCAAGTTTACCAACAACCTGCTTATCAACCACCCGCCTACAATCCTTCTCCCAACCAACCCACCACATTACACCAAGATGTTGAAACCTACATAAGGACCAATGATGTGATCGTGGAAAATCTCCAGCGGGAAGTGCTCAACTTGAAAGCAGACATGGTGAAACAAGGGAACAATCTTCGAGCTGATATGCGAAACACTTTGGCAAGTCAAACGAATGACTTAAGGAACATGATGGCTGGTTTCTTCCAAGGTAATCAATCCTCTTCTTCGGGTACTCTTCCGAGTAACACCGTTGCGGTTCCAAGAGGGGAGATGAAAGCAATCACCACTCGCAGTGGCAAAGGTACCAAGGAACCCGAGCTTCCTATACCTCCACCGGTGATTGTGACTAAGGAAAACGAGTCACCTACTCATATTCCTCATCCTTCTACTTCCCCAATTCCTCCACCTCTTACTTCTACCCCTCCTCCACCCAAGGATGTGAGTGATCCTACTATTCCAAAGCCTTCCTCTTCTTCCGATATACCTTATCCTTCAAGGTTGAGGAAAGAGAAGCTCAAAAGCAAAGACGATATTCAAGTTTCGAACTTTCTCAAAATGTTTAAACAATTGAATTTCAACGTCTCCTTCGTTGAGGCTCTCGCTCACATGCCCAAATATGCGAAAATGTTCAAAGATCTTCTTAGCGACAAGGAGAAGCTTCTTGATATTGCTAATACCCAACTTAATGAGAATTGCTCCGCAGTGCTCTTAAGGAAATTGCCAACCAAGCTTGGTGATCCGGGTCGCTTCTTAATCCCTTGCAACTTCCCGGGAGTAGAGAATTGCATGGCCCTAGCCGATCTAGGTGCCAGTATTAACTTAATGCCTTTAAGTGTTTGGAAGCAATTATCTATCCCTGAGCTAGTCCCCACCAAAATGACTTTGGAATTAGCTAACCGTACGCTTGCTTATCCAGTGGGGATAGCCGAAGACGTTTTTGTAGGAGTCGACAAATTCACTTTTCCTGCCGATTTCGTCGTGGTCAACTACGATATGGACTCTCGTGTGCCATTAATCGTTGGACGTCCATTCTTGAGGACCGGTCGCACTCTCATCGATGTAGAAGCGGGTGAGCTTATCATGAGAGTGGGTGACGATAAAATCGTCTTCAACATGGGAAAGCTTTCTAAACAGCCTTATTCATACGAGAGTGTTAATTGTATCGACGTTCTTGATGAGGCTTGTGAAGAACACTTTAAAGATGCTTGTAAAAGTATTCCTACCTCTCCTCCCAATGTTGAGACTGCTTCCTCTATTGATTCATCACTATCTCTATTTGGAGAAAGTGATTTCCTTTGGAAAGATTTGGAAGCCACTGTTGGAAATACGTTTTACGTATTAAGAAGGATCGGTCACTCCAACGATAGTCCATGTAATAGCTCGTAGTTTAGATAACTTTCTTTATTTATCAAACAAGAACAAGCCTAGCCTACAACATGTGTAGGCCGGCCCAAAATTAAGCCCAAGCCCATGACAAGGGCTTGGGTATATAAACCCTCTCCATTGATGGAGAGGGTGGTGTGGTTTTCATAATTTACACATAGTTCTCTTAACTTTCTCTCTCTAAAAGTGTGAAATCCACCATCTTTATATCTCTTTCTCTCTCTAAAAACATAAGCATAGATTTACATTTCTACAAATGGTATCAAAGCTTGGGATGAAATATAGGTTTGTTTTAGTATTGTGTATGTTCTTATAAGCATTTCGTGGCTTTTTGAGTTCATATTGCCGAATCTTCAAAAAAATTTTGTGTTTGATCGTGATTTCAAGAAGCATAACGTATTCAGTAGTATTGTAGTGTTTTTGGTGTCTTGATTTTGGTTAAAACACAATCTTTCTTGGATCAAAAGTGCAAAAAGGTATTGTGTTCTTCTTTCCAAAATTCAAGCAAACACTTCCATCGGAAAGTACAAGAAAAAGGGGGCTTCCATCGCAATAACCATCACCATCGGAAAGTGTTTGGTTCCACATTGCGATACTGAGGATTTCGATACTTATTCCGATCTGAACATTCCGATCGTTCTTTGCGATCTGGGATTCCGACGGATATAAGGAAGTTGCTTAATCGTTACTCTGCCGAAATTTTGTCAGCTATATTCCGATCTGAATCATTCCGATAGGTCATTGCGATCTGAATCTTTCCGATAGGTCATTGCGATCTGAATCATTCCGATAGGTCATTCCGATCTGAATCTTTCCGATAGGTCATTCCGATCTGGACTTTCCGATAGTGACATTCCGATCTGACATTCTGACAATCCAACAATTATTCCTTAAAAAATTTCGAACAATCGTGTGTAATTTTGACTTGGATTTTTTGGTTTATCGAGAACATATTTTAGGAGATTTTAACATTGTTTCTTGATTTTAACTCACAACAACACAAAAATACTTAACCTTATTTCATTGTTCGATCAACTTTGTAAATCTTAACTTATTGAAATGGAGTACACATCTCTTACGGACAAGTCCATCCTCTCGGGTACGGATAATCGTCCACCAATGTTGGTGAAGACTATGTATGAGGAATGGGCTTCCCGAATGGAACTTTATATGTTGAACAAGGAGAATGGACATCTAATTTGGGCATCGGTGCTCAATAGACCATTAGATTATGGTACAGTGACGGAAGGTACGACTACTCGTCCTCGCACAACGGGTGAGTTGACTGGAGATATGAAGATTCAAGATAAATGTGATAAGTATGCTACAAACATCATTCTCCAAGCCCTTCCTCCAGATGTCTACAAACTCGTCAGCAAACATAAAGTTGCCAAAGAGTTATGGGATAGAATTCGGGTTCTAATGCAAGGCACCTCGTTAACTAAACAAGAACGAGAGTGTAAGCTTTATGATACTTTTGATAAGTTTGCCTATGTGCCAGGGGAGACTCTCAATGATTACTATCTGAGATTTACCCTATTGTTGAATGAGCTTAATATCTATGGCATGGCAATCCCTACCTTTCAATTGAACACCAAGTATTTGAACACTCTTCCTCCAGAATGGAAAAAATACGTGACGGATGTTAAATTGGCTAAGGACTTGCATAACACCAATGTGGATCAACTTCAAGCTTTTCTTCAACAACACGAATGCCATGTGATCGAGGCTCGGTTGTCTAAACCTCAAGTTCATGATCCACTTGCAATGTATGCTTCTCAACAAAACATGGCTTATACTTATCAACAACCATCATACTTGCAGCAGCCACCACCACACATCTATCAGCAACCACAACAACCATCTTATCAACCACCAATGATGCCACAGCAATAATATCAACAAAGTGTTCATCAACAATCTTTTCCACAGCAACCACAATATCCGACATCACCATCACAAGCCAACACTTCTCCATTTGGCTATACTCCTCAGCAAGGATATTTTCCAATAGAAGCACAACCAGCACAAGCTTTCTACTCTAATGAACTTCCACCAATCCAAGCACCGGTCTTTACTCCAAATGATACGCCAGCTGATGTTCTAAACCATCTCACCGCCTACTTGTCAAAACTTGTTGCAACTAGAGGATTTCCACCAACAAACAATCAGCTCCGCACCTCATCAAATCCTCGACAACAAGCCACTGTTCAAGATGGTCAAGTGACGGTGCAACCTATTCAGGGAAGGAAAAATTCATATGGACCTCCTACAAAGACTGGGAACAATCAAGCTGTGAATTCTCAAGCTAATGGAAATGGGAGTCCTATTGGTCCTAAGAAGGTTGTGACTTGCTACAATTGCCGAGGACAAGGTCATATGGCTAGGGAATGCACTCAGCCGAAAAGGAGAAGGGATGATGCATGGTTTCGTGAGAAGATGTATTTGATTGATGCTCAGTCTAAGGGGAAGATTTTGGATTCAGAGGAGTTGGCATTTCTTGCAGACCCAGGGGCAGCAGATACTAAAGGCATTGCAGTCGTTTCTACTTCTAATGCAGCTTATCAAGCGGACGATCTTGATGCATACGATTCGGATTGTGATGACATTCACTATGCCCAAGCTGCTCTCGTTGCTAATCTCTCTCACTACGATTCTGATCTCATCAGTGAGGTACCAACCACATCTAATAATATTGATGATAACCAACATCAAGTTGGGCATGAAAATGACAACCTCGAACAGCATTCGGGAACTAGTAACTCAAATGATGTGGTACCTAATCCTACACATTTGAGTGAACCTCAACCAAATGCTACGACGGGTATGGCATCTTATGCTCAACATGATTTGGTCATGGTGCCTAAACATATAATTGATCAAATGCATATGGCCCTCAGACAATCCGTAGATACCAATTCCACTCTAACTGCTGAGCTTGCGTTGCATAAAGAAAAGATCATAACTTTTGAAATGGTCCCTCAAGAAGAGAAAATAACATGTTCTGAATTTGACCAATTTCGTTTTGAAAAGATTGAACACTTGAAAGATATAGAATCATTAAAAGCTAATCTTTCCAATGAATTAAAAGAAAAGGAGTCGTTTGTCAATGATTTTCAGAAACTTAAAATGGATTTCGACACTCTCGAGTCTAAAAAGGTTGAATCAGAAATTAATGCTACCAAACTTCTTAAATTCAAGGAACAACAGCTTTTAAAACAATACGCTTCCACAGAAAAGGTTCATCTTTTAATTAAATCATTTAAAGAACTCGAACTTAAACTTCTTCAAGATTTACCACCTAATCCCGGTTATGCAAAACAAGCTCAGGAATATATTCCCGGTCTTTATGATATGACCATAATTGGCAAATCAAAAGAAGCACCGTTTGTTCGTAGTTCTGAGGAGTCACAGTCACTTGCGGATGAAACTCACTCTAAAATGCTTTCAAAATTCCATACAATTGATTATGATCAACATAACAAAGATCAATTTTCTAAAAAGACACGCATTCGCTTACAAAAGGAATTAGCAGAATTGACAGTTCTTGCGCCCCAAAGTTTGTCAAATGAAGACCTTCCTAGTACGTCTCCTACACTTGTCAAAAAGGATTTAACAAAGTTAATTTCACCGGTAAGCAAGGCGTCCGTTAACTTAAATGCGGTTCACCAACACTTAGCCGATTTTGACAAGGTCATTTTGGAACGTACGACGGCTTCGGCCATAACGGAAGGTGAATGGAACTTTGAGCACACTAGAGTTGCGTTCCGAAATGAAATTGTTCCGTTTGTAGACAATGTTAAAGCTTGTCTTAGTAATATTGATCAAGATTTGTTTTTGGAAATAGAAGAAGTTAGACGTGTTTTCAATGAAATGGAAGATGCTTATGAATACAGTTTACTTGAAATAGAACGGTTTTCACGCCAAAATGATCTGCTTCTGAAGCAAGTGACGTCTCATGATGTAGTTTCTGTCTGTGTGAATAAAAGTGTTGATGATGATTTTATTGTGCATAATGTTGAATCTTTGGATACTGTGGTAGATAGTACTTGTCACGAATCTGACGCTGAATTTTTAAAGCTTCAAGATTCATATTCTTTGCTTTCAAAACGTTTTGATGAGATTCAAACACATTGTATTTCGCTTGAATGCAAGCAACAATTTATTCAAGAAATATTTGAAACGTCATTCGAAGGTGTTAATATCGATGATGCAAACTTTGAAAAGAATTTTCGATTGAATTTACAATCAAAACAGCGTCAGCCAAGTGACAAAGTTGCTAAATCTTTGCCGATAGACATAGAGAAATCTAAGGAGCTTAACTGTGTGAACGTACTTGAGGCCGCTGAGAATTTTACACTTGATCTAGATAATCGAGTTTCCAAGATTTTGTCCAAAGTTGATAACTTAAAACAGAAAAATACACGACTCTTTGATTCAGTAAAGCCCGCATGTGCTAATACCACTGCACAGAATCAATCGTTGATTGAACAATTGAATTGAAAGTCGGTGGAAATATCTGATTTGAGGGAACAAATTTGTGATAAAAATATGCTCTTGGCTGAGTTAAAGGAAACACTTCGTACTCTAAAAGGTAAGAATGTCGTGGATAACGCAGCCACTGTCTTAGCATCGTCCTCTAGTGCAATCAAAAGGAACCTAATAGCCATCACACCACTTAACAAGGGCCCTAGGACTAAGCCATCTCAAACTTTGGTCACTAAAGATAAGGCGGAATCAAAACCAGCTTCTAATATTCCCGTGTTGCCTTCTACATGAGTAAGCACCACTACTAAGGCTCAAAGATCTAAGCTTAAGAGAAACAAGAAGAATGATAGGATCTTGCCCCCATCTAGTAGTCAAGTGAAGAAGAAAGTAGAAGCCCATCCTAGGAATGTTATTTCTGTTTTGAATAAAAAGAATCATGTAGCTAAACCTAAAGGCTCTGCGGTTATGCAGCGTTCTAAGCCTACTGTGAATTCTAATTTGAAATGTTGGAATTGCAATGAATGTATGTTTTCTAGTCGTCATGATTCTTGTCTTATTGACCATGTGAATGAGATGCATGCCCGGAAAAATGGATAAGAATGGAAACCGACTGGGAAAGTGTTAACCCAAGTTGGTTGGATGTGGCGCCCCACTGGTAGAACTTTCACTATAGTAGGAAATACGTGCCCTTTAACTAGGATCACTCCCACTGAAGTGAAGAAAGCGTGCCCTTTAACTAGGAGTACCAAGGCTACCAAAACACAAGCGTGTCCTTTAACTAGGAACACTGACACTACTGTAGGAAACAAGTGCCCTTTAAATAGGTCTACTCCCACTGTAGTGCCCGCGGATAATCCAAAACCTAAGAAAGTTGGAACTGTAAAACCTGTTAGTGCTAAAACTCACATTAGAAAACGCAGGAAATCTAAGGGTCACAAACATGTTAGCAATTCTGATAATTCTATATCTGTATCTGCTAACACTCAGGAACCAATAGTTTCCAATGCATTGTCTACTGTTGTTATTGAAAACAGGTGGTCCAAATTGTTCTCTGGTATTTGGACTCTGGTTGCTCCAAGCATATGACCGGAGATCGCTCTCAGCTCAGAAATTTCGTCAGCAAGTTTCTTGGTACGGTTAGATTTGGGAATGATCATATTGCAAAGATAATGGGTTATGGTGAATATCATATTGGGAATGTCATAATTTCGAGAGTGTATTATGTGGAAGGTCTCGGTCACAACTTATTTTCTGTGGGACAATTTTGTGATGCAAACCTAGAAGTTTCTTTTCGAGAGCATACCTGCTTCATTCGTAATTTGGAAGGGGTTGATTTATTGAAAGGTACTTGAGGGAATAATTTGTATACTTTGTCTCTACAAGATATGATGGCCGCTTCTCCCGTATGTCTTCTCTCCAAAGCATCAAAGACTAAGTCATGGTTATGGCATCGACGGTTATCTCATCTTAACTTTGACGCTATTAATCACTTGGCGAAAAACGAACTTGTTCGTGGTCTTCCTAAACTATCATTTGTGTTCCGCGTGTACAATGGGGAAAAGCACTAAGAAGTCATACAAACCCAAGACTGCAGACACCAACCAAGAGAAACTTTATCTGTTGCATATGGATCTTTATGGGCCAATGCGTGTTGAAAGTCTTAGTGGCAAAAAGTACATCCTCGTCATTTTCGATGATTACTCTCAGTTTACATGGGTGAAATTTCTTAAAGCGAAAAATGAGGCACCTAAATTCATCATCGGATTTCTCAAGATGATTCAAGTGCGTCTCAACACTACTGTCCGACGCATTCGTACAGATAATGGAACCGAATTTGTGAATCAAATTTTGCGTGATTATTATGAAGAAGTTGGCATATCTCATGAAACATCAGTTGCACGCACTCCACAACAAAACGGTGTCGTTGAAAGTCGAAATCGTACACTTATGGAAGCTGCTCGAACGATGTTAATTTACGCAAAGGCTCCATTGTTTTTATGGGCAGAAGCAGTATCTACAGAAGTGTACACCCAAAACCGGTCACTAATTCGTAAACGCCATGGTAAACACCTTATGAGCTTCTCCATGGAAAAGTACCAGATTTATCATATCTTCATGTATTTGGTTCTCTTTGCTATCCAAATAATGATGGTGACAATTTGGGAAAACTTCAACCAAAGGCTGATATTGGTATTTTCATTGGTTACGCACCCGCAAAGAAGGCATACCGAATCTACAACCGTAACTCTCGCAAGATCCTCGAAACTATGAATGTTGATTTTGATGAGCTGACAGCAATGGCTTCTGAGCAAAACAGTTCTGAACCCGCACTTCATGAAATGGGACCCAGTAACATTAGTTCTGGTCTTGTCCCAAACAACCCTACTTCATCATCATTCACACCACCTTCTAGGACTGAATGGGATACGTTGTTTCAACCGTTCTTTGATGAATTCTTTACTCCTCCAAGTATTGTTGCTCCAGAACCTGAGGTAATAGCTCTGGTAACCGAAGTTGTCGCTCCAGCAACCGTTGCACAATCAGATACATCTGCACCTACAATTGGTCAAGATATACCTTCAACAAGTAATTCTCAACCAACACATGTTTCAACTACCCATGTCATGCCTATTGATGATGAAGAGGATGATGATGATCACGACTTGGAATTCGCTCAAATGCGTGAACTTCCATTCTTTGGTGTACCAATTCCCGCCCTTAATCAAGCCGGGTCGTCCACCTCAGAGGAAGCTCCTTCTGCAGTTTACTCCAATCCACGGATTCGTGAACATGACAGCAAGTGGACAAAAGATCATCCTATAGATTCTATTATTGGTGTCCCTAATCGTCCGGTATCCACACGAAGTCAGTTACAAGAAAGTGCAATGTTTTGTCACTTTGATGCTTTTCTCACTGAAGTTGAACCTAAGACATGGCAACAAGCTTTTACTCAATCATGTTGGATAGAAGCTATGTAAGAAGAACTTAATGAATTTATACGTCTTGAAGTATGGGAACTTGTCCCATGCCCGGATCAAGTGCAGTTACTCACTTTGAAATGGGTTTACAAGGTGAAACTCGATGAGTTAGGTGGAATATTGAAGAACAAAGCTCGACTAGTAGCTCGTGGATACAAGCAGTTATTGGGCATCGACTTTATGGAATCCTTTGCACCTGTTGCCCGTTTGGAAGCTATTAGACTATTCCTCGCTTATGCAGCCCATATGAATATGATCGTCTATCAGATGGATGTGAAGACGGCATTTCTTAATGGTGAACTTAAGGAAGAGGTCTATGTTCAACAACCGGATGGATTTATGAATCCTAATTATCCTAATCATGTGTACAAGCTTAAGAAGGCTCTCTATGGGTTGAAGCAAGCTCCACGCGCATGGTATGATCTATTGTCACAATTCCTCATCACACAAGGCTTCGCTAAAGGCAAGGTGGATCCCACGCTGTTCATTCAGAAACGAGGTAAAGATATGATTATGGTACAAATATATGTTGATGATATTATATTTGCAGCCTCGACCCAAACCTTATCGGATGAGTTTGGGACACTCATGTCTTCCAAGTTTAAGATGTCAATGATGGGCAAGGTATCATTCTTCTTATGTCTTTAGATATCTCAGAGTCCCAGAGGCATCTTTATCAATCAATCCAAGTATGCCCTTGAATCGCTTAAGAAGTATAAGATGGAATCTTGCGACCCCGTGGATACTCCAATGGTGGAACGAACTAAGCTTGATTCAGATCCACATGGAATTGCCGTTGATCCAACACTTTATCGTGGAATGATCGGTACTCTTCTGTATATCACAGCCAGTCGACCTGATCTTCAGTTTGCTATATGTATGTGTGCCAGGTATCAAACTAGGCCTACTGAGTTACACTTAGCTACTGTTAAAAGGATCTTTCGATATCTTAAAGGAACCATTAATCGGGGACTTTGGTATTCGAAGGACTCTTCTATTGCACTAATGGCATATGCAGATGCGGATCACGCGGGTTGTCAAGATACAAGGCGTAGCACGAGTGGAACTTTGCAACTACTAGGAGATCGACTAATCAGTTGGGCATCGAAAAGGCAAAAAGCGCTGCAATTTCAAGTACGGAAGCAGAATACATAGCTATGTCCGGTTGCTGTGCTCAAATTCTTTGGATGAGATCGCAATTAACCGACTATGGTCTAGGTTTCAACAAAATTCCGATGTACTGCGACAAAAAGAGTGCAATTACCTTATGCTGCAACAATGTTCAATTCTCCCGGTCGAAGCATATCGACATTCGCTACCACTTCATCAAGGAGCAAGTGGAAAATGGAGTAATCGAGCTTTACTTTGTCCGTCTGAGTATCAATTGGCGGATATTTTCACGAAGGCTTTAGATCGCGCTCGAATTGAATTTTTGGCCGACAAGCTAGGAATGAGAACCTTCTCGCCTGAGACTCTAAAGGAACTAGCAGATGAAGCGAAAGAATAGTCTTGGTAAAACTATTCTCCGTATCCTTGGTGATCATTTGTATATATTGTTTATATTTTTATCCACAAAAGCAAAATACAAAAATATAAAACCATATAAAAACCATAAAAATTAAAAAAAAAATTCATAAAAATCCAAAAATATTTTTACTTTATTTTTCAAAGGCATGTCTTTTGGTAAAATAATATTTACGGACTTAGAAATGTTGATTAATATCGACACGGCGCCATAAATAGAGTTCGTACAAAAGTTGTAAATATTTCATAAAACATGCCTAAATGGCTTGTAGTTATTTCAGACTGCAACCCAGTTTTCATATTAAAGTCAAGTATTTCTTATGAAAGCTTTGGCTCACAACGGGAATTAATTTTCTCGGGCAAGGTTTACTTTAAAACCTTGTAAGGGATCAAGTTTACTTTATAACTTGGTCTAACACAAATATATGTACGCATCAGTGCATTTATTTGTTAAAACAAGAGAAGTCTTGTTTTTATGAATCTATCATCTCTACAACCATTGCAATCTACAATTGGTATCTACATACTCGACGTTGCGACTACTCAACCGACGACTACAGCTCTTTCAATAGAACATGGGTCAACAATTGAGGGGGAGCAATTGTCAAGCATTCAGAATCTTCGACGCCGAACGTGCCAAGTTCACAAGTTGGTGTCAAGACAACAATACCAATCGTACACGTGGTGTCAAGAGATGACTTCAAACGTGACGAGGCGACCAACATATGCTGAAAAGAACCATTTGATCTTATCATATGATGTTCTCATCAATCAGGTCCAACCTTGTCAATTATTTTTAATATGGTGAATATGTGATCATGCTACAATTCGATACCATATCTCATACATTTGGTATCATGAAGATTAAACGGACTTGCATTTTTCTTCCCAAAACCTTTGTTAAAACTTCATTAAATCAGTTGATATTAAAAACATCGATTGGGTTAATATTATTAATATGGGGAGAAAATGTGATTTAATATGGGATATTATCACGAATGGTTTGACTTAATGTGCTGGCTCATCCCGACATGTGAGAAATGGTTTCGAATATCGTGGCATATGTTAAGGGGGAGAAAAATGGATTTGCATATCAAAATGGATTTTCATGGTGACATATACTTACCCAAAACTCATTTATTTCACGACGATGAAGATTGTGGTGACATAAGGATGGTAGGATAGGTTAAGTCCTATGATTCTTCCAGAATCGGAGGAATCTTCCCAAGGACATTCCATAGCTAGAAATAGTCGTCCTTAGGAAAGTTGGAGAAAGATTGTGAACGTAGCTGAATGCCGACCAAGTACTTAAGTTAGCACTGGAACAATCACAACAAGGTGCTAGTTATGATGTATAGTAAGCATTGAAGGGGTTGAAGAATGAAAAAGAATTGTAAAGATAAAGGGTGTAAAGAAAGAAGCCCTCCTTACAACTTTAGGCAGAAACCGGGTCAATACATATGCTATTGAGATCATTCTTAATGATGCTTGATATTGAAGATAAGACATATGGACCCAGTGATGCAATGCACAACCCATCCCAGCTAACTCAGATATCTCTCAAAAGGTATTTGTTTTAATCACACGGAGACAACACGTTATCTATTGATTTATTCACTCCGAATAAATTGGTATTGAAATGGTGGCACTCCCCTCCAGCCTCCGATCACTAAAATCCAAAGTGCACGATCGAGTCTATAGCCATTTGAGATCATCAAATATCTCATTAGGACACACTTTCATAATTCCTTGCTTCTTCACATACTGTGAAAAGTAAGAAAGATCTTAAGAGTCCTACGCAAAATCTTCATGATCTTGCCTGAACATCCGAGTAATACGAAAGTATTTACAATGAAGATGGAAATCCTTCTTGAGCGAATATCAAAAAGCTCATGGTAGGTGACTTGTGCGATTCTTTATGAATCAAACTTGTGATAACTGGAAAGCAACAGCTGTTTAATTCTTAACTGAATTTAAACACGTTCCAGGCCTCTACGTAATATCTTAGTGATCTTGCCAGAACACTCAGAGTGATACCGTAGTGTTCACAGTGATGAGTGGAAATCCTTCTAGTGTTAACCTCAAACAGCACTTGGTAGGTAACTTGCAAGATTCTATACGAATCAAGCTCGTGACAACTGGAAAGCAACGATGGTGCGGTTCTTAATTGAATTTCACTTGTTCCAGGAACATGAATTGACGGCTTCAAATCATGCGGATATTATTATCCAAATGATTCACTCTTTATGTTCGCAGTCAGCTTTGGACGGTCGAATAAAGAGAACGGGTTTACCCGCGAAATCCTGTCAGGAAGTTACTTAATTGAAACTATCCGTCACGGGTACGATATCTAATATCGTCCAACGGTCTTCACCGACCGGAGGTAAAATGCTACCGATTTAGAATGAAATGTTCAAAGCCATTTCGTTCGTGTCTACTTATGTTGCGGCATTTGAAGACGGTGGCGTTGCGGAATCCAAGAAGAAGTCGTCCCCGCATGCTTATACTTTATGCACTTAATATCTCATTTAATTCAAGAAAGCCTAAAAGTTAAGTCTTCCGCTGTATCAAACTCTGAAGCTTTCAAGAATTACTAAGGTATAAGTATGTGGGGCATGGCGTCACGAAGAGGCAAAGATCACAAGTGATGGATGCACGAGATCAAGGCAAGAGATTAATGCTCAAGATTGATATCAAAGATCACATCAACATGTTCACCAGAAAAGAAAAAGAAAAAGAAAGACGAAGACTACGAGCTCAAGACAAGCATAGTATGCTAGGTTTATTTAATTATTGTAACTTGGATAATGCCCTTGTTTGGAGTGACCTCCCTTAGGGGGAGATTGTTGGAAATACTTTTTACGTATTAAGAAGGATCGGTCACTCCAACGATAGTCCATGTAATAGCTCGTAGTTTAGATAACTTTCTTTATTTATCAAACAAGAACAAGCCTAGCCTACAACATGTGTAGGCCGGCCCAAAAGTAAGCCCAAGCCCATGACAAGGGCTTGGGTATATAAACCCTCTCCATTGATGGAGAGGGTGGTGTGGTTTTCATAGTTTACACATAGTTCTCTTAACTTTCTCTCTCTAAAAGTGTGAAATCCACCATCTTTCTATCTCTTTCTCTCTCTAAAAACATAAGCATAGATTTACATTTCTACAGCCACCATGGGAGATGTGAACATAGAACATGACGATTCTCCCATCGATTGGGATGAAGACATTCGTCTCATTAAGAACCTTCTCAAAGAAGACAATATTTCTCCACCATCTCCCAAGGCTACTGCTATCGATGAACCGACTTTGAATACGCCTCTCATCGAAAATCCTCCGGATTTAGAACTTAAGGAGATGCCGTCCCATCTCGAGTATGTGTTCCTTGAAGAAAAGAAGAAGTCTCCCATCATTATCGCGAAGGACTTGAAAGAAGAAGAAAAATCTCGCCTCATCGCCGTGCTTAAAGATCATAAGAAGGCAATTGCTTGGAAAATTTCCGATATCCGCGGAATTGATCCAAACTTTTGTACTCACAAGATTCTCATGGAAGATGACTTTAAACCCGCAATCCAAAGCCAAAGAAGGGTTAATCCTCGCATTCATGACGTCATCAAACAAGAGGTTATCAAACTTCTTGATGCCGGCTTGATTTACCCTATTTCGGATTCGCCATGGGTAAGTCCCGTTCATTGTGTACCCAAGAAGGGCGGAATAACCGTTGTTCCCAATGAACACAACGAGTTGATTCCCACTCATCTCGTTACTGGGTGGAGAGTTTGTATCGATTATCGCAAGCTCAATGATGCCACGAGAAAAGATCACTTTCCTCTTCCTTTCATGGATCAAATGATCGAGCGTCTAGCGGGTAATGACTATTACCGCTTCTTAGACGGTTTCTCTGGGTATTTTCAAATTCCCATCGATCCCAAAGACCAAGAAAAGACCACATTCACTTGTCCCTGCGGAACATTTGCTTACAAACGTATTCCTTTTGGTTTATGCAATGCTCCTGGGACGTTCCAAAGGTGTATGATGGCTATCTTCCATGACATGGTTGAAGAAACTATGGAAGTATTCATGGATGATTTCTCGGTTTATGGTGATTCATTCTCTGCTTGCCTTGCCAATTTAGAACGTATGCTTAAGCGGTGTGAAGACAATCGCCTTGTTCTTAATTGGGAAAAATGCCATTTCATGGTAAAAGAGGGCATCGTGCTAGGACACAAAATTTCCAAAGCCGGTCTCGAAGTGGACCGTGCTAAAGTCGATGTTATTGCTAAATTGCCTCCACCTTCAACCGTGAAGGGTGTACGAAGTTTCCTTGGTCATACGGGCTTCTACCGTCGTTTCATCAAAGATTTTTCTAAAATCGCTCGCCCGATGACACACCTCTTGGAAAAAGATACTCCTTTTATATTTTCCAACGAGTGTCTTGAAGCCTTCAACCTTCTTAAGGATAAGCTAACTAAGGCACCGGTCTTGGTTACCCCTAATTGGGAGCTGCCTTTCGAGTTAATGTGCGATGCTAGCGACTTTGCTATTGGAGCGGTTTTGGTCCAACGAGTGAACAAACACTTCCAACCAATCCATTACGCTAGCAAGACAATGACGGGGGCTCAATTGCATTACATGACAACCGAAAAAGAGCTTTTAGCTGTTGTCTATGCTTTTGAAAAGTTCCGCCCCTATCTTGTCCTTTCCACCACAATCGTTTACACCGATCATTCCGCGTTGAAGTACTTGTTAACTAAACAAGATTCCAAACCAAGACTTCTTCGCTGGGTTTTGCTACTTCAAGAATTTAAAATCGAATTTCGTGATAAGAAGGGAGCTAAAAACCTAGCCGCGGATCATCTCAGCAGACTTGAGGATCCTTTCCAAGGGGATCATCCGAACAAAGAGATCAATGACTCTTTTCACCTGGAGACCTTAATTTCTATCAACTCGAGTAATGATGAAGCCCCGTGGTTTGCGGACATTGCAAACTACTTGGCGGGTGGAATTCTCATTGACGGGTTAACATCCCAACAAAAGAAGAAGTTCTTCAAAGACATTAAGACTTACTTTTGGGATGACCCGTATCTATTCAAACAATGTGCTGATTTGATTATTCGCCGATGTGTTGATGGACCGGCAGCTTTAGACATTCTCGAAGCTTGCCACAAAGGACCCACCGGTGGTCACTTTGGTCCCAACTAAACCGCCAAAAAAGTGTTTGACTCGGGATTTTATTGGCCCACCATTTATCGTGATGCTCACGAGATGGTTAAACATTGTGATGCTTGCCAAAAACAAGGCAAGATCACACATAAAGATGAGATGCCTCAAAATTTCATACAAAAATGTGAAATCTTTGATGTTTGGGGTATCGACTTTATGGGCCATTCCCTTCATCTAAAGGAAACAAATACATCCTTGTAGCCGTTGACTACGTTTCTAAATGGGTTGAAGCCAAAGCTTTAACCACTAATGACGCAAGGGTGGTTTGTAACTTTTTGAAATCGCTGTTTGCTAGATTCAGTGTGCCTCGTGCCATTATTAGTGATCGCGGGACTCATTTTTGCAATGACCAATTCACAAGAGTCATGGCTAAGTATGGTGTAAATCATCGTCTCTCCACCGCCTACCACCCACAAACTAATGGCCAGGCTGAAATCTCTAACCGAGGATTAAAGCGAATTCTTGAAAGAACCGTGGGAGAGCATCGTGCCTCATGGGCCGATAAACTTGATGCTGCTTTGTGGGCTTTTCGTACCGCATACAAGACTCCGATTGGTTGTACACCATATCGTCTCGTGTACGGGAAAGCATGCCACCTCCCCATTGAGTTGGAGCACAAGGCTTACTGGGCCTTGAAGTGGGCTAATTTCGATATCAATAAAGCCGGTGACCTACGCAAGATCCAACTCAATGAGCTCAATGAACTCCGGAATGAGGCTTATGAAAATTCTTTGATCTATAAGGAAAGGACTAAGCTCATTCACGACTCTAAGATTAAAAACCAAGAGTTCCAAGTTGGAGACAAAGTTTTACTCTTTAACTCTCGGTTGAAAATCTTTTCGGGCAAGCTGAAATCTCGTTGGTCCGGCCCATTCACCATTGCCCAAATTTTTCCATATGGTACTCTCGAGCTCGCTCAACCTAATGGACCTAATTTTAAGGTGAATGGCCAACGAGTGAAGTTGTACTTTGGTGAGGACATCTCTCATGAGATGATTCCATCCCTCACCACGTTCCCCATGAACTAAATTTGGGTCGAGTCAGGCTCGTGACTCGGTTATCAAAAACAAGCGCTCCTCGGGAGGCAGCCCGAGTATCTATCCTTTTCCGTTTTAACCTCCTAAGTGTAGGGGGACCTCTATAGGTTTTTTGTGTTTGTGTGGTGATGTGATTACAGGGATAAGTGCACTCTTGGAATCTCTGAAGAACCGTGCTCCCGTGTTATCCAAAATCCAGTTCTATCTCTCAACTATCATGATTCAATTTTCTTCATACTCACATTTGAAATTGATCACTTTAGTCGTCTCTTCCTTAACTTGATTTAACCAACGTGCACAATGTCATAAGTGCAGGGGAGACTTTTCCCACATGCTTAAACATTGAGGACAATGTTTATCTTAAGTGTAGGGGGGACTTCTATCGAAGTTTTAAGTGGACTCTTCCATTAAAATGCCTTCATTTAACCGGAAAATCATCTTTTTCAACATTTTTCAAATTTTTTATTAACTTTGGCCACATAGTCGTAATTTTTAAATTTTTATCGTTGCTTTCATATGTATATATCCCGCAATAAAGTCAAAAATATTAATAAAGTGGTGTAGCTAGTTTTGAAATCTTTGACATATTAGGCCCGTTGCGATTATTTTGACTCAACCCGAATAGACTTATCCAAGTTTATTCTAGCTAGTATCCTTAACCATGTAGACCTTAATTGGTTTATTAGGCTAAGCATCCACGAGTCTCATTACTTGAGATTTTGAATTGTGGAGAACGAGAAATGATAGAGTCAATTATAAGTCGGTATTCTTGCACAAGCACACTTGGTGTGATTATCTGCCTATTCTCCGATCACTTGCTAATAATTTATCTGCAATAAGTAAGGTCGTTGTAAAACCCGCATGCTTTTACCATGAATAGTGCCCTTAAGATCGTACGTCCTAGATTAAAACTTACCCTATTTAGTATTGATCACATTCATGTGCTAATAATCAAGCAAGTGCATACGTGTATGACATGATAAGTATCGATTACGTACAAACTCATGATAAACAGTTAATAGATATTTCACGTGAACATAATTAAATCATGATCACCATTTTAAAACACGAACTAAAATAATTACGTAAGTACTTATTACGAGTGTAAATAATACGATAAACTACATGATAAAATAAACAGAAACACTTTAAACACGAACACGTTTAACCACGAACGAACACGAAACATCGGGACACGAGAAAAGGTACGGGAACCCCATGTGGGGCCCCATACCCACGGCACACATAACAAGGTGGGCTAAGCCCATGGACTTTTACAAGAAAAGGGGGGGTTATGGTAACTTTTCATTTCATTTTACATTTCAAGCAAAATAAACATTTAACCTAAAAAGGTTTTATCTCCTTCCTTTTTGTCCTCTTTGTGCCGCCACCCTAAGACCACCATAGGTGGTTGATTGGTTGATTTTGATCTTGAAAACCATTGCTATAAACCGTGTTTGTGCATCCTCTTCCAAGCTACGTATTGGTATATCATTCTAAACCTTTCTTTTTAATTCTTTTTAAATCTTTGATTATTTTCATGAACATGTTATTGTTATTCTTGTTAAAACATGATAATTAAACATAGATCTAACATGTTTTGGGGTTAATTAAAATCAAAGGTTGTTATATGAGGGTGTTTGTTTTTGGCCGCCTAGTATAACCAACCCGAGGGGGGGTTCGGTTTGCTTTTAGCCGCCACCACCAAGACCATTTTGGTCTTGGTTGGTGCATGTGGGACCCACGGCAGCAAGGGGACACAAGTACCCCGAGTTGGCTCGGGGTACGGTGTCGAGTTCATGCCCGATTCATGGTTCATTGGTTAAATCATGATTTATGCTACATGTTAATATTATGAATTATGAACTTAGGATATAAATTAATTAATAACATGAGATATTAATTAAACCATGACTTAGGTTATTTTAATTATTAATTTAGCATGATATTAATTTAACCTAAGTTTTTTATGTTATAAGTTATAATTAATTAATTATTTAAAACGTGGTTATAATTAATTAATTTAGACATGACTTTGGTTATATTATTAATACATATTAATATACATTTTAACCTAAGTAATTTATTCCATTTTAATTAAAACATGTTATACTCTAATTAAAATGCTTAACCTATAGTTTAATTAAAATGCATGAAATAATAATTAAACTATACACTATATCATATGACTTAAGAAATAAGCTTATAAACACTTAGACTTATATTTTAGCTTATGCAACCAGCTTAATTCTAATTATGGAAACTTCTATTTATAGAAACTTAATTAAATAAGGCAACTAATCTATTAATGGAAACCTTCTATATATGGAAATCTTTCTATTTCAGGCAGCTAATCTAATCATGGAGACCTTCTATATATGGAAACTTATTTAATTAAGGCATCTGATCTATTTTTGGAAACTTTCTATTTTTAGAAACTAATCTATTTTAAGCAGTGAATTCTATTTTTGGAAACTTTCTATTTTAGGAAACTTTCTATTTTTGGAAACTTTCTATTTTTGGAAACTTTCTATTTTTGGAAACTTTCTATTTTTTGGTAACTTTCTATTTTTGGAAACTTTCTATTTTTGGAAACTTTCTATTTTTGGAAACTTTCTATTTTCGGAAACTTTCTTTTTTTGGAAACCTGCTATTTTTGGAAAGTTACTTATTATTACACAGTAAGTATAATAATACATGAATTACCAGTAATACTTTATCAGATTAATCAGAGTACAAGGTAAACACAGATAGGGCTTTAAACAGTAAACCATGACCTAAAACATACAAAGTAAGCTAAGATGAGACATAAAACCCAGTACGTAATCAGTGATTCGATACTTATACACGTGTGTATTCATGTAGCGTTAGTGATCCAGAAGTAGGAGTCTTTCTTCCGTTCATTCACTGGACTTGAGGTACGGATTCCCGTCCTTTCAGTATGGACATTCTTTTCTTATTAGGATTTCCCCGTATGCAGCCAACTGTTTTCCCCAGTATTTGTTTTATTGTTTTGAACTGCTTATGTTTAATTAGCATAATCTATAGCCATATACAAGCATGACCAGTTTCACCTAGTTATGGAGGTACCATAACCATAACATTGGAGGCACCAATGTTATGACTTCCCCACGGCGGAGTGATTGCTCGTGGCGTCCCTTTCAGTTTTGGCCATATTATTATATCATGTGGGGCGTATGGGTGCATCCTAGTTACATGTTTTATTCAGTATTTCATGGTGAATGTGGTGTGTGCCTTGCATCCTTCACAAGGAGTTGATCCCTCCTACCCAGACCAGTATATTAATTAGAGGCATCCCCTCTAATCAGCATGATGAGGTCACCCCTCTAAGTATTCATGCACGCGACCTTTTCATGATCTATATGGGCTATGGTATATATATGTTAAAACAGTTTTCATAAGATAAACATAAGGCTTTTCAAACTATAAAACCAGTTTTCTCAATACTTAACCAGTCTACTCAGAACTTAGTCTTCCGCTGTTATATGTTACCTGTTTATCCTATTTCATGCTATATTGTACATCCGTGCACTGAGCGTCTTGCTCAGCCGTTTTCCTTTTCATGTTCCCAAAACGGCAGGTACTCAGGGACGCTCGTAGATCTCAAACGTACGTGCATATGGACTGGAAGCTTTACTGTCTTTCTTTACTTTATACATTTCCTTTACTTTAATACAGCTTGCAATGGACATTGTTTCGCCCTTTCCTTTTACAGTATTTATGTTTGTGTGTGATGAGCTTTACTTTGGGGTTACCGATGTTTGATTCCGGTATTTCCCTTTTATGGTTAAATAATGCTTAGACATTTATCCTTGTATGCTTTGATGATACGCCATGATTATGGGTAAGATTTCATTTCCAAAATGGGGTGTTACAGTTTGAAAATTTACTTAGCTTCTAGCCCAAGATCGTTTAAAAGTTGCTCGGTAATGATAAGAGTTCATAGCCAAGGCATAACTTATGAAGCAGGGCGCGCAGATTGGCGAGTCCGAAAAGGCCCTAACAAGGCATGAGGATTCAATCTTATTGCTAAAGATCCAAGGTGATGTGAAAGGCATTATTCCCAAAGTCAATATGAAGGATCAAGAATCACGACGAAAAGCAATCAACTCCCATAAAGATCATGGAGAAGTCTATCCGAAAAGACCCTAACAAGGTATGAGGATAAATAGATCCAAGTCCGAAAAGGAGGCGGATCGTTGTATCTCAAAATCCCAATTAGCGATTGAAGAAATAATCATGAAGTCGTGGTCAACAAAGTTGGAGTATCCCTCAAAAGTCTCCAAGTGAAGAAACTCTATTAACGAAGAGAAGACCATTATCTCAAGAACGTCTCTCAAGATATGAAGTATGAAGTACATGCCAAATATCGGCCCGAGAAAGGTCTCAAATCGTGAAGCGAGTTATGCCAAGATATGAACTTTTTGATATCCCGAGAAGCAGTTTTAAGAGATTTTGTCCTTTAGCTAACTATTGATCAAATCGTCCTACTTTGCTTTCAGCCTAAATAAACTATCGAAATAAGTCCAAAAATGCATCTTCATGATCATTCTAAGACAAAAATAAATTATAAGAGATACACCTAGGAATAAGGGAGTTTAAGCATATAATTAAGCCATGTGTGTAAGTGTTTGATTTGCTAACTTATAATAACAATGATCTCGTTTTTAAGCTTAGTTTGGGGAACGTGAAACTTGAGGGTGATAAATCTTCGCAGCACTAAAGCCCTAATGTAAGTCCTTGATCTCTTTGCAAGTTATTTCCATATAGCTATTTTCAAGTGAAAATGGTTTTCTATCCTTTTATTTACTTTAAAGTTTCAATTTCCCTTAGTACTTTAATTTTTGTTTAGTAGTATTTTAATAAGGCCAAGGTTGATTGATTATGAGAAAAGTGTAAATTTGCTTTATCACTAAGCATTGCATGAGGGTATGGCAATGGTTAAGTGTAGGGGATTTGATAGGTGTGAAAACACCCATCCTTTTACCACTTGTTCCTTGTTAAAACAAGACCAAAACGCGTATTTAATATCATTTGTTTGGAATTATGCGTGATTTTTGTGTTTATTGTGTTTTCAGAGTCAACCGGATGGATATTGGAGAAAACATGGGATTGCACGGGTTTTATCGAAGAAAAAGACTCAAGACGAAGTCTATTGTCCAAGAGATGCAAAAGATTTGAAGTCACTGGGCCTATTTGAAGATTTATCGAAGAAAAGGACCAAAGACGGAAGATTTACACATGTCGAAGGAACTCAAGTCTATTAAACAAAGAAATTAAAAGACGGGTTGAATTTAATCGTCGACAAATCCCGAATCAGAATCAAAAACGTCCACTTTTCTGAAAAGACGAGAAGACAAGAAGAAAGGGAGAAAGCCCACTTCACCAACCACCCACTAGCCTATAAATAGGACACACCCTCACACTTTTTGAGCTAGTTTTCAATTCCCAGTTTTCTTTCTTTTCTTTCGTAGGAAGCCAACACCATTAAGGTGTTGGTGATTTTTCATTCTTGTTAAATCTCTGATTTTGTAAGTGTTTAATCTTTCCTTTTGTTTACTTTACATTAATCTATCAATACAATCCTTCCATTAATCTTGTTCATCTTCATCTTTTTGGTTTAAAGCTTAAAGTTCTTATTTGGTTGATTTTGATCTTCAAAAGTTATTGGGTTTTGTGTTTTTATTGTTGGGATTTGATGTTTATGGTTAGTAGATGATTAGTGTTTAGTTTGGTTTAACTCTTTTGGTTAAATTTGGCTTGTTTGGATTAAAATCGTTTTACCCTGTTTTTTCTGCTTAACTGTTCTTCCTTGCCCAGATTCCGAATCAAGTACTGTTAATCTTTTATTCCGCATCAAGATTCTTCATCCGTAATATCCAATATTCCGGATCAACCTTCATATTCCGCATCAAACTCCTTCATCCGGAATATCCAATATTCCGGATCAGTGTCCTTCATCCGGAATAACCATTATTTCGGATCAACTTATTATTCCGCGTCAATCATTTATTCCGCATGAGTTTATTATTCCGCATGAACCTTTTTATTCCGCATGACCATTTATTCCGCCTGAGTCTTTTATTCCGCATGAGTCTTTTATTCTGCATGAACCTTATATTCCAGATCAAAGATTATTCCGCATGAACCTATTATTCCGCATCAACCTATTATTCCGCATGAACCTTATATTCCGGATCAAAGATTATTCCGCATGAAACAAACATTCCGCATGAAGGATATTTATTCCGCATCAAGCTCTTATTCCGGATCATCGACTATTCCGAATGAAGGCTGTTTTTATTATTCCGAATGAAGAGTGATATTCCGCATCAGTGATTTTCTGAGTTAAGGTTTTTATCTGTTTTATCTCAAGTAAAGTTTTATTTTTATTAATTACTTTTAATTAATTGCTTTTTAGTTTATCTTTATTTACTTCACGCTCTTACCTTTTAGTAGCATAGAAAACCAACCTCCTGTTTGTCACCAAGAACAACTATTCCACTTTAAGCTGTGATCAATTCAAGAAGATTCCGAGAGACTAAAATATTGAACCCCATAGCAAAACCATTGTATCAGACCCCATAGGTATTTCGATTTGTATGTGTCTTTACTTCTAGGAGTGAACCTTGGCTACATAGATCGGCCGGGAGGAATCACCTACCCTCCGGGGCCACTTGGATATTTATTCAACTCCTGATTTTGGTTGGGGAATATTGACTACATATATCGAGTGGAGGGATCTAAGTTCCACTCGGAGCCACTTAACCTTGTATTCCCCTTCCATAGACATCGACCATATTTATCGATTTTGGGGGTTGCGAGCCTTCCGTCAAGGTCGCTTGTACTTTGCCTATTTTGTTAGATATCGGTCACGTTAGGATCGCTTTTTGTTTATCTACGAACATGGGTTAATTAGAACCATTCATGTGTTTGAAATTTTACAAAGGGTGGTTATAAACACTGGCCACACGTTCCTACCGCAGGTGATTGGCCTTTCAGAGGGGGCCACTTTTTTCTTATGTTTACACTCCTTTTCCATATATAGGGAAAATTGATATTCCTCAGCCGGGAGATAGCTTTAATTAACTTCATCATTAACGTGTTACAATGATAAGATAAGTTTAAACGTTAGGCTAGATGTGGCATTCCCTTAGGTTAATTGCGTGCCAGGTGCGTGGTACTGCCTTGCCATTTACTTTTTCCAATTTATATGAGTCGTTCATGTGGCCTCTGTCACCTTATAAGGACCTTCCCATGTTGGACTTAGCTTTCCGGGTTTTTCCACGCGACTGGCCTCGTTTCTTCTGTAGACGTAGCTCCCCACCTTGAAAGACTTGGCCCTGGCCCGTTTATTGTAATACTACTCCATTTGTTTCTTGTATTTGGCCTCCCGGATGGCTGCGGCCTCCCTTCTTTCTTGCAACAGGTCTAAGTTGAGTCTGAGCTCTTCATCGTTGGCCTCTTCATCCTTGATCATAAGCGTCCTATGCGTTGGCATTCCTATCTCCGTAGGGATTACGGCCTCACTTCCATATGTTAGGCTAAATAGCGTCTCTACATTGCTTATTTTCAATGAGGTTCTGTGTGTCCAGAGTACATTTGGAAGCTCGTCTGCCCACCTAGTTTGATCACGGCCTAGCCTTGTCCTTCGCCCTTCCATTAGTGACTTATTTGCCCTTTCCACGAGGCCATTGGCCTGTGGGTGTGCAACTGCCATGTTTATTTGCTTAATGTTGAGTTTTTTGCACCATGTCTTGAATGGGTCGTTCACAAAGTTAGTCCCATTGTCAATCACTATCACATGGGGTAGGCCAAATCTACAGACAATGTTATCCCACACAAATTTTATCACATCCTTGCTTTTTACGTTGGCCAAGGGCTTTGCTTCCAACCACTTAGTGAAATAATCAATTGCCATAATGATGTACCTGACCTTACCCGGTGCCGCGGGAAATGGACCCAACACGTCCATGCCCCATTGGAAGAACGGCCATGGGGCCATGATTGATGTCATTAGTGTCTTGGGCATCTTGGGTACTGGTGAGTGAATCTGGCACGCATCACATTTTTTTGTTTCCTCCCTCACGTCATGGTGCATCGTGGGCCAATAGTATCCCTGCCTAAGTTCCTTGGCTACCACTGATCTTGTCTTCAGGTGCATGCCACAAGCTCCTTGGTGTATCTCCCGGATCACATAGTTGGCTTAGAGTGGTCCTACGCATCGTAACATTGGCATCAAGTAAGATTTCTTGAAGAGTACCCCTCCTTCCATCACATACTGGTTGATCTTCATCCGAAGGGCACGTGCTTCATTGTGGTCCTGCGGCCATATCCCTTGCTCCAAGCACCTTATGATGGGTGTCATCCAATTATCTTCCTCCTCTTCCACAATGGCATTTACTTCTTCCCTATTTGTTGAGGGTTTTTCTAGCACCTCCACCAATACTTCTTTTGTCAAATGATTAAATGCCACTGAGGCCAGCTTGCTTAGCACGTCAGCCTTTTGGTTCTTACTTCTCGGGATGTTCATGATTTTGAAGCTCTTGAACCGTGCTACGTGCTCTTTTGCCTTACTCAAGTATTTGATCATGCTCTCGTTGGCAGCCACAAAATCCCCATTGATTTGACTGGCTACCAATTTCGAGTCCACCTTCACCGCCAAATGTTCTACCCCCATCTCTTCTGCTATTCTTAGGCCAGCTAGCAAGGCCTCGTATTCTGACTCATTGTTTGTGCTGTCAAAGTTCAACCTCAAAGCATACGTGTATTCCATGCTGTTGGAGCTGATCAATACTAAACCTGCGCCTGAGCCTTTCGGGTTGGATGCTCCGTCCGTATATAGCACCCATTCCTCCTCTTTATCGACCTTTTCTTCCTCGGAAACATGTGTCTCCAGGTCCTTTGAAGTGTCTGTTCCTACTTGCACTTCATTCAGAAAATCCGCTAGCAATACGTCCCCTGATCGGTGTAAAAGGCTGTCTTTTCTTCGTCCTCTTGGGACATTTGCACTTGGTGGTAGCCCTTGTAGGCGTCTAAAAAGCTTTTGTACTTGTATCCCATGATAGCTTCTATTTTGGCATCAATCTCTGGTAGAGGATAATAGTCCCTTGGACATGCGGAATTCAAATTTTTGAAATCTATGCACATCCTCCATGCTCCATCTACTTTTTTGACCAACACCGTGTTAAATATCCACGTAGGATGCCTAACTGGCCTCACGATCCCTGCTTTTACCCACTCTTCCACTTCCTTGGCCATAACTTCGCTTTTTTCAGCAGATAGTACCCTCCGTTTCTGGCTCACCGGCGCTACCGACGGATTCACATTGAGCTTGTGTTGGGCGATCCTTCTTGGTAATCCGGTCATGTCTTGCGGCTCCCATGCGAAGACATCTAAGTTGTTCTTTAGCAATTGTTTTAACTGCCCTGAACCTTCTTTTGACAAGTTTCCCCCAATCGTGACCAGTTGGTCGGGGAAGGCCGGGTTGATCATTACCTCCTCTGTTAGGTTGACGGCTTGGTGTCCTCCCTTCTCCGGCTCTTCCTTTGCCATTTTCCTCTTTCCTATCTCTCTGCATTCATTAATAATTGAAGATGATGTAACGAGAGTTACAATACCTCGAGGTGTTGGGAATTTCATCATGGCATGGATGGTAGATGGGATGGCCCTTAGCCTCCTTATCCCCGGTCTTCCTAGGATGATATTATATGGGGAAGGGGCGGGTATGACGGTGAGTCTCATCATGGCCCTTTGGAATAACCCTCCGTCCCCGAAGCACACCTTCAGCTCTATCTTTCCCAACGGCTTCACACTTTCCCCCAAAAATCCTGACACTGTGTTGTGCGTCTTAGTCATCCTAGCTTGTATGCTTGGGTGAAGGCTGTTGAAACAATGCTCGTACATTATCTCCACGGACGCACCGCCGTCCATATGTACCCTTCTTACCAAGTATCCTTCGACCTCGGCCTCTATCACAATCGCTTCTTCTGACAGATTCTCGTCTAGGCATGGTGGGAACGTTATCGGGACGTTCATCCAGTCCTCGTTGACCCATCTCGACTTCCTCTTTCGATTATCACTATGTCCCGACACCATGTTTATCACTTTGGCCTTTTGAGGGTGGCCCTTCTTGCCGCCCTTTCCTTTCTGCCTCACGTCTTTAATCAAGTGGTTGAGCTTCCCGGACTCCAAGGCGGCCTCCAACTGTCTCCTCAGCTGGAAGCAGTCATTCGTATAGTGCCCTTTCGCACAATGATAGTCAAAATATCTGTCCATGTTCTCCTTTTTGGTGTTCCTACCAAGGGAGGTGGGGCCGGAAGGTTTAGCTGGTGCTCTGCTGCCAAAATTTCCTTCGGTGAGCTGGACAAGTCTTCTAGGGTGAATATTCGATTCACCTCTTGTGGGCGCTGCGGGTGACGGTAAGGCAAGGAATAGGGTTGGGTGTAAGGGGTTCTGTTTTGATAGGCCCCTCGACCTCCCCCTCTTCTTCCTCCAAAACCCTTTTTCTGGGCACGGTCATACCTCTGGCCTCCCGTTGGGGAACTGTCCCCCCAGATATACTCTCCCCTAGGTAGCTCAGCATCCCTAAATGCTGTTTCAGCACAGACAAAGTCGTCCACATGCTTCAGCATCTCATCCACCGTCTTTGGTATGCTTTCAGCAAACCGCTTGGCCAAACCAGGACATTTGTGTGAACCCATAAATGAAGAGATCCTCATGAGGTCAGGCACATTAGGGATGGAATTGGATTCACTTACCCACCTTTCTTTGAACATCGGCAGGCTCTCGTTGGCCTTTCGGATGATCTTCGTGATCTCAGTGGGGTCCTTCGCACACGCCTTCAGCATTCGAAACCGTGTGAGGAACTTGGCTTCCAAATCATCCCAATCATCTATGCTTCCTGACGGCAACTCGTCGAACCAAGCTCTGGCCTTATCGTCTAGTGTTTGTTGGAACATTCGGCACCATACGGGCATGGGCCATTCCCCCTGGTTCCCCATCCCTTTAAAATGGTTGATGTGATCAGACGGATCTCCCGTCCCCGCGTAAATCCTAACGTTGGCCGGCATCATATGGCTAGGGGCTGAGTATTCAATGATCCTTCGGCTAAGGGGGCATTTGGCCAGTGACTTGAAAGGTTTTCCCGAATCATCATCTGCCACCTTCTTCCCCTTGCTTTTCTCTCCCTCGCCTTGGCTTTCCTTCTTCTTTCCCTTATCTCCTGAATGTTCTTCCCCTTCGTCAAAACTGATTAGCCTTGGCTTGATGTAGTCTCGGTTGCTTTTGTCTTTTATTAATTCTTTTAGGGCCGAAAGGTGACCCTCAATGATTTCTTCATTCGTGAGGCTGTTGTGGTTGTCATTATGAATTTTGATTTCCGGTTATGTTGGGGCAGGACCCGCCATTCTTTAGCTACTTGGTAGATCGAATTTAGTGTCCCATGGATGGCGCCATTTTGTAGATGTAAAAGTCCGCTGGGCCACTAAGTGGGCCGAGAATGCCTCTGGGCCGTATGGGTCTTCCTCTCCACAAGCCTATAAGAAAGTAACACACGTTAGCTCGCCTCGGGTGGGGGCCCGAGAACAACTCTGATGTGAGAGTAAGAATCTAATTGAGCCGAATGGCCAATAACATGCAGAGCCGAATGGCCACGTAGTGTGTGTAATAAATGTATGTGTGTGAATATGTGACTTACATTGAATGAGGGGTATTTATAGTGTTGAGAACATTGTAGTTGACTGTAGCTCCTCGGAGGTAGCACTCCTTGAGCCTTGAGACCTGACAGGCCAAGCTTTGGTCCAGCAGGCTATGCGAGGCATTTGGATAAAAGGATGCGTCGTTTGTTCCCGAGGGAATCTGCCCTGCTTTTGAGGTGTGCAGGTGGGTGAGCCTTCTATCCGAGCGCCAGGCGAGTGTCCATTGGATAATAGGGTGTGATGTTCCTTCCCAATGCACTGACATCACTTTCGAGGATTCCCTCTAGACTTGTGCTTGGTAGGTGGGCCGGTCTGCCAGGCAGTACGGCCAATCTTGTTTCTAGAAGATGACTTGGCACGTGGATATGGCCGAGCGGCCATATACGGGAACACAATGTAACTGGTAACTATTTGCATTCTCTACGCATGCATGAATATGGTTACTATACGCATTCTATACATGGAAATGATATTGTAACGCCATCCCTATAACTATATAAGAAAGACACACTCCTATGTCTCATTCATATCACCAAATTCGTATATCACTTGTATCCTAAACAATGTTAAATATTCCCGACGGTAACAATCACGATGTTACTCAGGTTAGTGTTCTTCGTTTCATTTTGTTGGTAACAACTTTTATTCTAATCTTCGTTTCGTTTTGTTTTTTGTTTAGGTTGTTCCCCCTCCTCCTGCTAACCGTGAAAACATAATATCCATCATTTCTAGATTGGGTTTGTTGACCCAAGTGAGTATCCCAGGTTTCAAAACTACAGTCTATGTAGAAATGATTGGGTGATACTGTTTAATAGTAAAACAGTTATCAATGAGCTTTTTTTGCTGAAGAAACCGGCTTTAAGGTCAATGGGTGGATACCTTCCATTCGGGCTCTTCTTGGTGACAAGACACCAGCCAAAATGTTGATCGGTAAACATAATTTACTAATAATAATATATCTATACAAGTTAACTAATATGATATATTCATAATCAATATATTTTTATACCATAGATACTGTAGCAAGAGTGATAGGAGGAGGCTTAAAAAAACACGCAGGTTATGCCTCGTGTGAAGTGTTGTTGAGGGATTTGACGTAAGTATATCTATTAAAAACCGTTTTACATTATTTTTTTACGTGTTCTGAGCTTACAACTATTTTCGTATAGAGGAGCGGAAATGAAGTTCATAGCGTATTATACATTACGCAAATCAACTGCTAGACTCTCACGGGTTATACAAGAAAAAGGAACTGTATTCTTAACCCGTGTTAAGCTTGTAAAAACAAAAACAAGTATATACTTAACCCGCTTATATACTTACCTTTTTACCACTTTACTTAATTCCTATGTTTTTTTCCTAATCATATGTCGTATCCGTCTATTCACAGTTAACTTGTTGTGCGACACGGAGTTGACCGATGTCGAGTATGATCCAGAGATGCATGAAGCCAAGTTGCTGATGAAAATGAAAATTTGAAACTATCTTATTTTACCTCCTTTTCAATATTGAACATCTTTTTTATTTGAATGTACTGTTCTATGAATAATGTCCTAGCGTCAGATAATTTGAAACTAACCTATTTTACCTCCTTTTCAATATGAACATCTATTTCAACTGTCTATGAGTAATTTCCTACCCGTATAATCCTTACTGACCCATTAATAGGAGGACCACGTGCCTTTTGACTCAAATAGACTTGACAGATATATACAATCCTTACACAGTCCAATTAATAAGTAAATGGTTAGAATTGACATACCCTGAGTTTTAGTTCGTCAGAGAATGATCGTCTGTAGGGTTTCCATCAGCTTTGTCAAATTACCTTCTTTTAGGATTAGGATGTTCACGCAACTAATCACAGGAAAAAAATACAGTTAAACATCTAGACAGTGAAACTATTGGTCGGGTTAAAAAAATGGGTCAAATGGGTCGAAATACAATAAAGGGTGATAATCAAATAAGTCATAACTTATCTATATAAGCTGTCTCAAATGGTAGACATTGTATCTTCTGCTTCTATTTCAACCCATTGCCTGGACTCGTGTTTCTTCTTCCACAAAACCATGCCCCAAAGCATTCAGTTTTTTCTCCCTAATCTGTACTAAAAAAACACAAGAACAATATGCTCCAATCAGTCACTAGCATAAAATAACGTCTTAACAACTATAACGACCAATCCTGATATAACCATAAGTAATAAGCAGATAATCAGTTTTACAAAGCAATCCACCAAACACCCTTCACTAAACAAGTTGATAGCTTTTAGAAAAAAATATAAACCGTCAATGGTGTTTGTTTCAGCTTATATAGCGAGCTTATGGCTTATGTGATTTTGGGCTTATGATTCACAAACTCATTTTTATGTGAAAAGTGAAACTTTTCGGCTTATATAAGCTTATTAAGACATCATAAGCTTACATAAGCCAAAAACGGATCTTATGTAATGGGTGTTTGGATCAGCTTATTTTATGGGCTTAATGGCTTATTCAAATTTAGAAAATCCGATAAGCTTACTTTTTAGAGCTTATGAGCAGATAAAAAACCAAAACCCAATACTAAAATCCTAAAGAAATCAAATAAAAATCAAAACTTTATCACAATACTTATAAAACAAAGCTTAAAAAGATGGGTATTCAGAAAACTAACCTATTGAGAAAGATAAAACCCTTTATTTTCTCTGGTTATAAAGGATTTATATTCGCTATAACCAGATAGGATCTTAGTCGAGAAGGACCTTAGTCTACACTAAAACTCGACTTGATAACTAGATTATCCTCTTATAATGAATGCCCGAGTTTGACTTGCTAGAATAGTGAGATCACCCCAGCTTGGTTTAGCATTCTCTTTCCCGTTACATATTCCATCTCAAATTATAATACATCTTATTTCAATTTTCTTGCAAGAACATGAGAATTATGTTGGGAACAAGAGACTATCATATGAAAATAACCATTTGTTCCTAACATTTCCCGACTCATATGATCAACAATTATTGCCAGCAACACTATTCTTCATAATACTGATATACTTTATTCAAAAGCACAAGAGAAAATAAATAATCTGCTTATTCTTTACTAAACCTATAGTATAGATTTTGCCAACAACAATCCGTTAAAGGCATCGATTTTTATTATCATCTTTAACAAGACCACGGTGTCATATACGATATTAACACAAAACATTAACTAAACATTAAATTTATACAAATCATCATCTTCTTTAACACCCTCAAATTTACACGCAACAGAATACATCTTTGGGTGCTAAACAATGATACAATAACACATAATTTATAAAGAACGACTTGAAAAGAGACGTTTCAAATTTATCGTTCCTAAAACATTTGTCAGAGTAGCGTAGTCCCAAGACATCGTAACCAAACTACAACTAAAACAAAAGATTTAAATTGTTTTAAACAAAGGAACAACAAACATTCAAAGAGTTTATATTACAAAAGCAGTGCACAACATCATTCCCGTGACCTCCAAGCTTCACACTTCTTGATTACCTGAAATACATGAGAGAAAATCATCAGCAAAAATTGCCGAGTGAATCTATAGGTTTATATAATCATTTTGAACACAAGCAAAGATTTTAAGTTTGTGACATACTTGAAGGTAACAAGCATCAAATAATTTGCATCAATAATAATAATTGTATATAGCATAAATTGTAATAAGCTCATAAAACCGAGCCCTTAGACACTCCGTTAGGTCTAATAAGACAAGAGATTTATTAATTGTTGGTTACCTCCAGATTATTGGTACATTGCCGTATACCTGACTTTTCAATACAATATGTTCAAACAGTGTGGAGGTCGGGCCTAAGCTTCTGTGACAAGTCCACACAAACTGAACCGGGGCGGCTTCCCCCATAGATCTATTAATTGTACTAGCGGTTAACCCATCATAGGTCATATAAGGTCCATAATTGAGGCTTTAACAAAGGCAATCACTTAATGTAATTCAAAGGCAACCACGGGTCCATTCATAGAGGGACAAGCATACCATAAAAATCTTATGTTCTAAGTTTACAAAACATGTATTCCCCCTCGCGGATTTTAAAATATTTGAATGAGCTCAAACGAGGCTATAGACTCACCTTGGTATTTATAGTAGTTGAAGACGATCGCCGACTATAGATGATGCCCGATAAACACGACAACCGCAACCTAACAATTAAGGTGCGTTAATGATAGACTCGAGAAATAAATGATACATAATAAAATCAAACTCGAGTATAAAATCACGAAAACTCGATAGAAAACGATACAAGTGGTTCTATTATACTCTCCTATATACTCATTTTATTATTCTATGCCTTTAATAAAAATCTGCTTGAACATACCGAATGTCCAAGACGTTTTCCCATACTTAGACACATCAACATTTCATGATACTACCTGAGGAACTCACATACTATATGTAGAAAGTCCTCCCAAGAGACCATCAAAAGATTTTACTTCTAAAGTTCCCTGCCCGACACATCTTTGAATTACAAAATTCGGACAGTTTAGCGACCGTGAATTTTGAAACCATTTTGACCATTCTAAACAACTCCATTTATAAAACCGATACTTGATTCTAAAAATAGACTCAAAATACTAAACTTTGAGCCTGAGAACAGCCCTTGAATCCTTTTGAAACTCATTTTATAGTCCCCGAGATTCGATCCAAATATCGACAACAATTTTCGGATTGTGTCAACACTCGTCTCCCGGCACACGAAAATCAAACTAGTGTATCTTCCACCTCGTTTGGAGTTGGAAGGCCTACTTTATATCAAATCGAAGCTAACAAAATTTTCTACAACATGATCCCATAATATCAATCTATTTTCAGACTTAAGACCCCCGAAAATGGCCTCAAACCTACTGCCTAAAATTGACCATTTAAAAACCATACAAAATCAAGTTTTTGATCAAAACCAACAACTTTTATCATCATTCTAACATCCTAATATCACCATAAACCAATCCTAACACTTGTATCATCAACAAAATCAAAATCCAAAAATTAAAAGTTCACCTTTTTAACAAAAACATTGCATAAACATCATTTGATTATCACTAGTAACACATGCATGATCAAAATCTCCACCTAACAAGCCTAGTTTTTATCAAAAATCAATACTTAATGCATGTAAGAAAGATTAGTATCATTAGAATCGCCTTGCGATTTTAGGAATGGGACTTGTTTTAGTTTGGATTGAATCAAGCTAGATCATCAAAAAATTTGATGGATTTGTGTGTTGTGGTGTACGGTCAAAAAGAAAAAGAGAGGAAGAAATGGTGGATTTTTTTTATTAATTTTTAAATGAAATGGTGCTAGTGAAAATTATATATATAGTGTAAGGTTGGGGTAGTTTTTGCCAATTTGTGATAGTTTTGGTCCAAATGTAAATATTAGTTAAAAAGCGGGAAATGACTAAAAGTCAATTTTACAAATATTTACGGGACTCGGGTTTCGTAAAAATACTTTTTAAAATTTTAAACGCACACGAAATAACGAGTCGATACGTAATTAAAAGTTGATATCGTCGAAAGTATTAAATATCGAAACTATCGATAATAAAATATAAAATTATGGGCATTTGTCGGTATCGCGATCACTAGTAGTCCTCGTTGCTCGTCAAAATAATAAAATATTCAATATCGGTTTCAACTTAAACCGTTAAACATAATAATATTTAACGTCATAAAATACTTCAAAATTTATTTGAAAAGTAGGATTAAGTAATGACCTTATTTTTGTGGGTTTTACATCCTCACCACCTTAGGAGAGCACCGTCCCGTGGCTTACTTCTCCTTAGGTCCGTCTACGAATAAATGCGGATACTTGCTCTTGAAGTAGTCCTCTCGCTCCCAAGTGTATTCGGGTCCACGTCAGGAATTCCATCGCACTTTTACTATCGGGATCTGACTTTTCTTAAGCCGTTTCACCTCTCGATCCATAATCTCCACCGGTTCCTCAATAAAATGCAGCTTGTCGTCCAATTGAATCTCCTCAAGTGGAATTATCAAATTCTCGTCCGCCAAACACCTCTTAAGATTAGAAACGTGAAAAGTATTGTGAATATCACTTAACTTCTCTGACAATTCCAATTTATATGCCACAGGACCAACTCGATCAATAATCTTGAATGGACCTATATAGCGTGGACTAAGCTTTCCTCGCTTGCCAAATCGAATTACTCCTTTCCAAGGTGCTACTTTCAACATAACCATATCGCCAATATCGAACTCCAATGGTTTTCTCCTCTTATCCGCATAGCTCTTCTGTCTACTACGGGCTGTCAATAAACGATTTTTGATTTGCACGATCTTCTCAGTCGTTTCTCTAATCAATTTAGGACCCGTCAATTGACTTTCTCCAACTTTACACAAACCAACTGGTAATCTACACTTTCGCCCGTAAAGTGCTTCAAAAGGCGCAGCCTTGATACTTGCCTGATAACTGTTGTTGTATGAGAACTCCACCAAAGGTAAGTGTCGATCCCAACTACCTCCAAAATCTATTACACACGCTCGTAACATATCCTCCAAGGTCTGAATAGTCCTTTCACTTTGCCCGTCCGTTTCCGGATGATACGCAGTGCTCATGTCCAACTAAGTCTCAAAGCTCGCTGAAGCGATTTCCAAAACTCATATGTGAACCGACTATCTCGATAAAAAATGATTGACAAAGGAACCCAATGTCTACAAACAACTTCCTTCAAATACAACCGAGTAAGTTTATCTAAGTCATCAGTTTTCTTTATCGGTAAGAAATGAGCCGACTTAGTCAACCGATCAACAATCACCCAAATTGTATCATAACCACTAGAAGTTCTCGGATGTCCTGAAACAAAGTCCATAGTGATCTTCTCCCATTTCCATTCTGGAATTTTAGGTTGTTGCAGTACACCCGAAGGTCTCTTGTGCTCAAACTTCACCTTAGCACATGTCAAGCATTTACTAACATAAGTAGCAATGTTAGCCTTCATATTCGGCCACCAGTAGCATTTCTTCAAGTCTTGGTACATTTTATCCAATCCTGGGTGAATCGAATATTTAGACTTATGAGAATCGTGCATAATTATATCTCTCAGTCCTCCATACACCGGTAACCATACACGTTTCTCGAAATACTGAATTCCATCATCACGAATTTCGAATATAGGTGTCATCCTTCTACCCAAGTCTTCATTTCTCACATTCTCCTCTTTCATCGCCTTCGTTTGAGCTTTAAGTATTCGATTAGATAAATCAGAATAAGTTGTCATGGCTAAAGCTCTAACCCTTTTGGTTATTTCTCTATCCTTCCTGCTAAGAGCATCGGCAACTACATTCGCCTTTCCGGGATGATAGCAAATTTTAGCGTCATAATCAATCAACAATTCTACTCATCTTCTCTGCCTCATATTGAGCTCCTTCTGATCCAAAATATGTTGCAGGCTTTTATGATCGGTATATACCACACTCTTTGTACCGTAGAGATAGTGTCTCCAAAGTCTAAGAGCCAAGACAACAGCTCCTAATTCCAAATCATGTGTAGTATAATTCTCCTCATGCTTCCTCAACTGATGAGATGCATACGCGATCACTTTCTCCCTTTGCATCAACACATCACCAAAACCCTTACGTGATGCGTCACAATATACCACAAAGTCTTCAGCTCCATCGGGCAAAGCCAAAATTGGTGCAGAACACAGCTTCTGCTTCAAAGTTTGAAATGCTTCTTCTTCTTCTGAACCCCACTCATACTTCTTGTTTTTCTGTGTAAGTTTAGTAAGATGTTTAGAAATTAAAGAAAATCCTTCTATGAATCACCGGTATTACCCAGCTAATCCCAAGAATTGTCTAACTTCGGTCGGGGTTGTAGGCCTAGCCCAATCTCTAATAGCTTCAATTTTGGAAGGATCAACATGAACACCGCTACTATCGATCACGTGCCCAAGGAATTGGACTGAATCCAACCAAAAATCACACTTGGAGAATTTTGCATACAACTTCTCCTTCTTCAACAACTCCAAAATAATCTTCAAATGACCTTCATGCTCTTCTCGACTCTTAGAATAAATCAGGATATCATCGATAAATACAATCACAAACTTATCGAGGTATGGTTTACACACACGGTTCATTAAGTCCATGAACACCGCAGGTGCATTAGTTAACCTAAACGGCATCACTTGAAATTCAAAGTGTCCATAACGCGTCCGAAAAGCTGTAATAGGTATGTCCTCCTCTTTAACACGAAGTTGATGATAACCCGACCTCAAGTCGATCTTCGAGTACACACATGAACCTTGAAGTTGATCAAACAAATCATCGATCCTAGGGAGTGGATAACGATTTTTGATAGTTAACTTGTTCAACTCTCGGTATTCTATGCACATTCTGAACGATCCGTCCTTCTTCTTCACGAACAATACTGGAGCTCCCCAAGGTGACGAACTTGGTCTAATGAAGCCCTTCTCCATTAACTCCTTCAACTGATCTGCCAACTCCTTCATCTCAGACGGTGCCAAACGATATGGTGCACGCGCAACCGGTGCAGCTCTTGGCACTAGATCAATCTTGAATTTGACTTCTCGCTGAGGCGGAAGCCCTGGCAAGTCATCGGGAAATACTTCAAGAAAATCACGAATAACGGGAACATCTTCCACACGCCTAACCGATAGTTCTTTCTCCACTACTTGAGCCAAGAATAGGTGACAACCTCTTTCTACATATTTCCTCGCCTTGATACAAGATATCACCGTCAGACGAGATCTACCGACATCACCTTTAACTACTAACACCTTGCCCTTAACCGGTATGTGAACAACTTTCTCCCCACATACAATTACTGCATCATGAGCAACCAACCAATCCATACCAACAATCACATCAAACGAACCCAACTCTATCGACATCAAATCAATCTCAAACAAATGATTTGCTAATTTCAAAGGACACTTCTTAAATATAGTAGTAGTACTAACTAACTGTCCATCAGCTAACTCGACCTCATAACTAGTATTTAGGCTTGTTGGCTCAATATCAATTAAACGACTAAAGTAAGTGCTTATAAAGATCCTATCAGATCCTGCGTCAAACAACACACTAGCATAACGATGGCTGAGTAAGAACGTACCCGTCACCACATTTGGACCTTGTGCCGGATCAACATCATTAACAGCATAAACTGCCCCAGCAGCTTCACCTGATTTCTTGTTCGTCAACTTTGGACATTCTAGGGCGAATATGATCATGTTCTCCGCATTCAAAGCAAGTCTTGATTGGAATAGCATTCGCTCCAGTGGCAGGGATCCTTGCCTTGCATTTCTCCACAACATGCCCAACCATTCCACATTTAGTGCACCTTGGTGGACAATTACCAAAGTGACAAGCACCACAGCTCTTACATTTCTGGGCTAGTCCCCCACGGTCAGCATTATCATTCTTGTTAGTTGCAGCTCTATCCCCAACATTTATTTTCTTATTATACTGCTTATGGCGGTTACTGCCCTTATTACCACTCTACGATTTTTCCCATTTCCTTTTACTACCCTCAACAGCTCTCTCAGCCCTATCTTGAACTTTCTGCCCCATGAGTGTATGAGCCATTCTTACAGTTTCAACAAAGTTCTTGGGTCGGGATGAAGTTGTCTCACCTTTAATGTAACCAGGCAGCCCTTTAATATATTGGTCCATCTTTTTCTTCTCAGTAACAAAAGCATCTGGACACAACAAAACCAACTCATTGAATCGGCTAGTATAGGCAGCAATGTTGTTATCTTTCAGCTTCAGGTTCCTCAACTCATCCTCCAAAGCAGATAACTCTTCTTCTGGACAGAACTCTTCTTTCAGCAACCTTTTGATTTCATCCCAAGGTTTCCTGTGTGCAGCTTCTAAACCAACTGTAGCAACTTGAGTCTTCCACCAGCTTAAAGCTCGATCCTTGAAAGTAGCAACTGCGAACTTAACCTTGTTCCTTTCTGAGCAATCACTAATCTCAAATGTTGTTTCTGTTTTCTCAATCCACTTGAATAATTCTAGTGCTCCACCAGTTCCTTGAAATGTAGTAGGTCCACATTTCATGTATCCATCAAAAGTACACTCTTTAACCGCAGCAGCAGCCTGAGCAACCTCACCTGCAGGATTCTCAGCTACACCTGCTCCTCCAACAACTTCTGGTCCAACAGGTTCACCTTCACCTTCAGCACCCGCACCTCCAGAGCCACCTGCTCCTTCAGTGTTAACACGTGTTAATGCTTTCGCAACCTCTTCAGCAACTAGCCTTGCAATGGCATCATTTGTCATTCTCCCAGGTGGCATGATTCTGTCATATCACAAAGAGAGAAGATAAAATGAATGAGTTAATTGTAATCATGGTATAGTCATATTATGTATAAAATCAATCATCAAATGCATACACATTCTCAATACCAGAAATCACAATCATTATAAGGATCAAAGGAAACTATTATCATAGATCAACAAGGAATGATCTTAAAGATAAATAGAATACAATGACACAAAATAATAGACACTAGTCATGTGGGGATCCACATGGCTTAGTTGAATGTGACTCGCTTGTAGCAGTGGAACCTGCTTCCTCCACATCGAAGACGTAATTTGCGGTGGTAAATTCATAAAATAGCTATAAGGTCATAATAAAATGAAATAGAATAATTTCCAAAAATTTAAATAAATATAGAAAATCCTTCAAAATAAGTAGAGGAAAATTCCAGAAATTTATTCAAATAAATCATTAGTAAATGATAAACTTTTATCGAAAAGTTTAATCATATTAATATATATCGATCAAGGTTTACAGTATTTATTTATAAATACTTAGCAATAAGGCATACATAATAATGTATACTAAAATTGTAATCCCAGAATTAGCTTGAACCTGAAGTCACGCAAAATCATGTACAAGGTTTTCAGAAAAAGACCTAGTTCTCTATAACTCATGGCTCTAATACCAATCTTTAACACCCCCAAATTTACACGCAGCGGAATACATCTTTGGGTGCTAAACAATGATACAATAACACATAATTTATAAAGAACGACTTGAAAAGAGACGTTTTAAATTTATCGTTCCTAAAACATTTGTCAGAGTAGCGTAGTCCCAAGACATCATAGCCAAAGTACAACTAAAACAAAAGATTTAAATTGTTTTAAACAAAGGAACGACAAACATTCAAAGAGTTTATATTACAAAAGCAGTGCACAACATCATTCCCGTGACCTCCAAGCTTCACACTTCTTGATTACCTGAAATACATGAGAGAAAATCATTAGCAAAAATTGCCGAGTGAATCTATAGGTTTATATAATCATTTTGAACACAAGCAAAGATTATAAGTTTGTGGCATACTTGAAGGCAACAAGCATCAAATAATTTGCATCAACAATAATAAATGTATATAGCATAAATTACAATAAGCTCATGGAACCAAGCCCTTAGACACTCCGTTAGGTCTAATAAGACAAGAGATTTATTAATTGTCGGTTACCTCCAGATTATTGGTACATTGCCGTATACCTGACTTCTCAAATATGTTCAAACAGTGTGGAGGTCGGGTCTAATCTTCTATGACAAGTCCACACAAACTAAACCGGTGCGGCTTCCCCCATAGATCTATTAATTGTACTAGCGGTTAACCCATCATAGGTTAATTAAGGTCCATAACTGAGGCTTTAACAAAGGCAATCACTTAATGCAATTCAAAGGCAACCACGGGTCCATTCATAGAGGGACAAGCATACCATAAAAAATTTTGTGTTCTAAGTTTACAAAACATGTATTCCCCCTCGAGGGTTTTAAAATATTTGAATGAGCTCAAACGAGGCTATAGACTCACCTTAGTATTTATAGTAGTTGAAGACGGTCGCCGACGATAGATGATGCCCGATAAACACGACAACCGCAACCTAACAATTAAGGTGCGTACATTAATAATAGACTCGAGAAATAAATGATACATAATAAAATCAAACTCAAGTATAAAATCACGACAACTCGAGAGAAAACTATACAAGTGGTTCTATTATACTCTCCTATATATTCATTTTATTATTCTATGCCTTTAATAAAAATCTGCCAGAACATACCGAATGTCCAAGCCGTTTTCCCATACTTAGACACATCAACATTTCATGATACTACCTGAGGAACTCACACACTATATGTAGAAAGTCCTCCCAAGAGCCCATCAAAAGATTTTACTTCTAAAGATCCCTGCCCGACACATCTTTGAATTACAAAATTCGGACAGTTTAGCGACCTTGACTTACGAAACCATTTTGACCATTCTAAACAACTCCATTTATAAAACCGACACTTGATTCTAAAAATAGACTCAAAATACTAAAATTTGAGCCTGAGAACAGCCCTTGAATCCTTTTGAAACTCATTTTATAGTCCCCGAGATTCGATCCAAATATCGACAACAATTTTCGGATTGTGTCAACACTCGTCTCCCGGTACACGAAAATCAAACTAGTGTATCTTCCACCTCGTTTGGAGTTGGAAGGCCTACTTTATATCAAATTGAAGCTAACGAAATTTTCTACAACATGATCCTATAATATCAATCTATTTTCAGACTTAAGACCCCCGAAAATGGCCTCAAACCTACTGTCTAAAATTGACCATTTAAAAACCATATAAAATCAAGTTTTTGATCAAAACCAATAACTTTTATCATCATTATAACATCCTAATATCATCATAAACCAATCCTAACACTTGTATCATCACCAAAATCAAAACCTAAAAATTAAAAGTTCATCTTTTTAACAAAAACATTGCATAAACATCATTTGATTATTACTAGTAACACATGCATGATCAAAATCTCCACCTAGCAAGCCTAGTTTTTATCAAAAATCAAAACTTAATGCATGTAAGAAAGATTAGTATCATTAGAATCACCTTGAGATTTTAGGAATGGGACTTGTTTTAGTTTGGATTGAATCAAGCTAGATCATCAAAAATTTTGATGGATTTGTGTGTTGTGGTGTACGGTCAAAAAGAAAAAGAGAGGAAGAAATGGTGGATTTTGTTTTATTAATTTTTAAATGAAATGGTGCTAGTGGAAATTATATATATAGTGTAAGGTTAGGGTAGTTTTTGCCAATTTGTGATAGTTTTGGTCCAAAATGTAAATATTAGTTAAAAAGCGGGAAATGACTAAAAGTCAATTTTACAAATATTTACGGGACTCGGGTTTCGGAAAAATACTTTTTAAAAGTTTAAACGCACACGAAAAATAATAATATAACGAGTCGATACATAATTAAAACGATATCGTCGAAAGTATTAAATATCGAAACTATCGATAATAAAATATAAAATTGTGGGCATCCGTCGGTATCGCGATCACTAGTAGTCCTCGTTGCTCGTCAAAATAATAAAATATTCAATATCGGTTTTAACTTAAACCGTTAAACATAATAATATTTAACGTCATAAAATACTTCAAAAATTATTGAAAAGTAGGATTAAGTGATGACCTTATTTTTGTGGGTTTTACATCTTCACACACACAAACAAGAGTGATCAAAGTATATGACATAGTGGTGTAGAAACAATTAAAAAACAGATCCCTAAATCTTAAGAAAAAAATTGGGTATTTTTTTCAATTATATATCAATTATATAAGAAACGAACAATTAATGAAAAAAATAGCTACAAACCTTATGATTCATACACTGAAAGTCGAATGGTGGAATACATGCACGACTGGCTCAAATATTGTGGACTTGATAAAATTTTATGCTGCTAAAATATTGGGGGTTACAATTTGGGTGCATCAACAACACAGTATTTGCACATGCATACTCTGTTTCGATTTCAGTAGAATAAAAAAAAGATAATCATTATACTTCGAAGTAACTATGAGAACCCTTGTTGTTGATGCATGTGCAATATTTGTTTTTGTAATGTTTTCTGAATAGATTTTATTTGGTATTCTCGTGAATGTTGCGCTGTGTTTTTAATATTTTATCAACGGAGAAAAAAAAGTTATAAGAAGAAGGTTAGGTGAGAGAGGGTAAGTACATTTCTAATAAAAAAAATACTGTGTATTATTTTTGTTAAGAGAGAGAAATAGGTTCAGTGCCATTTGTAAGATTACTTGTTTGAACGTAGCAAGATATTAGTATATTACTATGTTATACAGTGCGCTTTTTTTTACTTTGTATAAATCTTGAATGTTGTTTTTTTAACAAAATAACATGATAAAATAAAAAAATAATAAAGTCATAAGTTGTCACCATATTGGACTTTATTTACACTATGGGTTCAACCATATATTTAATGTTTTGATATAACATTTTTTTTCCTTTTAGTCAATTTTTCTTATTTAGATGTGAAAAGGTTAGTTTTTTATTTTACTTACATAAAAATTGTTTGACATGTAATTTTAGCTGATATGCACTTAAAAGAATACAACAAATGATAAAAGTCGCTAGACAAATAATTCAAATTAATTAGAAAATTGTTCATGTTTTATTAAACTCATATTTAAATGTTGTTTAAAGTTTGTCGCTTTAAAATAACACAAAATGCGTTTACTATATACTCCCTCCGTCCCATATTAATAGTCCAGGTTATTATTTTTGGACGTCTCAAATTAATAGTCCAGTCCAAAAATAGATAAGAAATACGAATTAAGTTTACCATATCACCCTTATTTGAATGTATTATTACAAACAATAAAAAAAGTTATAAATTAATTGGTTAAAGGTAAAATTGTCATTTTGTAAATGTAAGAGAACGAAAGTTAAAAAAGTGGTATTTTTATTAAACTGCGTTTTTTCGATGGACTATTATTATAGGACGGAGGGAGTTTCGATGGACTATTATCTTATTTATTAATAAAAAGCCTAAACTTTAGTTAAAATACTCTAATTTCGTTAAAGTTAAGGGGAACGACTTTGCATGTAGATTGATTTTGGACTAATGTAATTAATCACCGTTGTTGTTGTAGTTTGAAGACGCGATCATTGGAGTGGCACAATCTAGCACTAGAATTGACACCACCAATCTTGTAGATTTAAACAAAGGTATGCTTCTTTTATGGTTTTAATATGTTATATTACTTTTAAAAATATTTTGTTAATTGTAACTCTAATTTCTTTAAATATTACGCTAGAAAAACGCAAAGTATTCGTTGACACAATTGTTAGTGAAACACAAAGGAGGAAAAAAGGCAAGACAAATTTTACCTACGGAGAATCTGATTTTGAACACAGATTAAAATGGCCTAACCTTGATAAAGATATTGTTACAATATTATCACGAGTCCTTGTACCAAACCCATATGTTCGGACATTTCGATCACTTGGTAACCTTGCTACACTTGACAATTATAGGGTGGATTTAAGTGCATCAGTTAAGGTTGATCAACGAGAGCATAATCGTCCGACAAAAACTGAGGTATTAATATGATTCTGAACATCTCGCGTCTTATCTAAATATATATAAGTATAAATAATCCTATATTGTTACCTTACAAATGTTATCACGCAGGTCGCTGGTATCAGGGTGGAAGGTAATGACAACATCACTTCATAAAAGAGAAGTATTACTGTGTATGGAAAGTCTGAACACACTACGCAAATACAACCTTATTAGGCTTCCTATGATCCTTTGTCTTATCCAATGTTCTTTCCAAATGGTGAGGCTGGATGGCATTCTAGAATACCAAGGGAAGGTGTCGACATAAGAGAACTTGAAGATGATGGCGATGGCGTCGGCGAAGATGATGAAGGTACTAAACTAATCATATTAGGGAAATACTACTTTAATCTTCTTTAATACCATTTTAGAATACTATCGTATACTAAATATATGCCTTACACTAAATTTTATTTATCAAAAATTAGAATGAAACGTACATATTTCCATAGTAACAAACAAATTAACATAATCTTTTTAATATCACCACGCAGGGATTAACCCAAAAACTAGTAGAAAAATAGTTACTATGCGTGAGTATTATTTTTACAAATTCTAGATTCGGCCATGTCATAATTTGATCCTGTTTGGAGGGCGATTGTTTCAACAATTTGTGGTAGACCCATACATAAAGATCGAAACTTCACGCTTGCAATTTTGTGAAAAAACCAATCCACAATTAGAGCAGATTTGTATCAAGGAATCGTTGATTGTGTTATTGCCGGAGAGGTTCACTCAAATAGACTTGGCCAAGTAATTGTCCTGTCTGTGTCGTTCATAGGGGGACCACGTGACATGCGAAGACGATTTTTGGACGTCATGACGTTAGTACAAGATGCTGGGAAACCTGATATTTTTCTAACCATGACTTGCAATCCAAACTGGCCATAAATTGTAGAAGAGCTTTATGAAGGACAAACAACACAAGATCGACCAGACCTCGTTACAAGAGTTTTTCGTGCAAAACCGGAGTCTCTCAAGTACTATCTATTCATAAAACATATCCTTGGTGTTGTTTCCTCGCATATATATGTTATTGAGTTTCAAAAGCGTGGTTTACCACATGCCCATTTTCTTCTGATTATGCGATCTGCTGACAAGCTGGCAAATCCCGACGACTACGACAAAGTTGTTTGTGCTGAAATTCCAGACCCGGATAAATATCATGAATTACACCAGTTGGTCATGAAGCACATGATGCATGGTCCTTGTGGTCATTTAAATACTAATTGTGCTTGTATGGAGAGTGAACCAAAAAAATGTCGTTGGAATTATCCTAGGCAATTCCAAGAAACAACGCAACAAGGAGATGACTCATACCCGTTGTACCAGCGAAGAGACAATGGAATTGATGTAAACGTACGGAACAACGTCCTAGATAATAGATGGGTTGTTCCATATAACCCCAAATTGTTGATGATGTTCAATTGTCACGTCAACGTGGAGGCGTGCTCAAGTATAAAGTCTGTTAAATATCTCTTCAAGTACGTTTACAAGGGTCATGACAAAGAAGTTGTAATTGTTGATAAAGAAGGAGAGCAGGTCCTTAACGACATAAAGAGATTCAAGGATGCCCGATATGCATCGCCCCCCGAGGCCATGTGGCGAATTTATGGATTCCCTTTATCTAATATCTATCCGTTTGTAATGTCATTCAAGTTCATCTACCAAATAAACAATTGGTTAGGTTCGCTGAAGACGATGTACTCACTGACATTCTTGAAAGAGAAAATGATAAAAGATCGATATTGACAGCATTTTTTGAATTGAACAAGTTAGATGTAAACGCGAGGCAATATTTGTATAAAGACATTCCAACGCAGTATACATGGAATAAGAGTACACGCAAGTGGAACCTTCAAAAAAAGGGAAAATGAGAGGAAGAATGGTTTCGGCTAATCCTGCTGAAGGAGAGCGGTTTTATCTGCGGGTGCTATTGAAACATGTTAAAGGACCTACAGGGTTTGATTTTCTTTATAAGGCAAATGACGTATTGTATACTACCTTTCATAAATCAGCTCTGGAAAGAGGGTTAATAAAGGGTGATAATCACATACATGATTGTCTACGTGAGTCCTCTACACGCGAGATGCCCGGTCCTCTTAGAAGACTATTCGCTACTATTTTAATATTTTGTGAACCAGAAGATGTTCGAAAGTTATGGGATGACCACTACGAATCTCTTTCAAAATACTACAACTTATAATGTATGAGTGCTGAACGAGTTCAAAATATGGTTCTAAGAGACATATCAGCAATTCTATAGTCTATGGGTAAGAGTCTTAGTGATTTTAATCTTCCAAACATTACTGAGGACGTGCGTTCATATGCATATGGATGTCGTGAAGTACACGAGGAATGCTCGATAGTTGTACTTCCTGAAGATATACTAGCTCGACATTCATTAAACGCTGATCAACATATAGCATATGATACCATCATGAAACATGTTGATGACGACTCTCCGGGTGTGTTTTTTATTGATGGTCCAGGAGGAACTGGTAAAACATTCTTGTATAAAGCTTTGCTTGCCACTGTTCGTTTTCGTGGACTTATTGCACTTGTTACCGCTTCATCAGGGGTTGCGGCAAATAACATGGCAGGGGGAGAACCGCTCACTCGCGCTTTAAGATTCCCATCAGTCTTACTACAAAGTCAATATGCACTGTCAAAAAACAAAGTGGGCTTGCTAAACTGCTTTGTCAATCCAAGTTGATAATATAGGATAAAGCCTCAATGGCTAAAAGACAAGGTGTGGAGACGGTAGATCAAAGTATGCAAGACATTACCGAGGTGAACGTTCCTTTCAGTGGCAAGATAATGTTTTTAGGAGGAGACTTTAGACAGGTTTTACCAGTTGTAAGACGTGGAACACGAGCACAAATTGTAGATTCAAGTCTTCGAATGTCACCTCTTTGGCCTCGAATTAAAAAAATGCGGTTAACCATAAACATGAAAGCGCGAACAGATCCATGGTTTTCAAATTTCCTATTACGTGTCGGTGATGGAGTTGAAGAGGTCATCGATGAAGACTATATACGAATACCTGATGACATGACCATTCCATACACTACTGATGCTGCCTCAAAAGATGCATTGATCCGTGCAATTTTTCCTTCTTTTGCTAACAACGTTCATACATCCGCTGATATAGTTTCAAGAGCAATACTATCTACTAAAAATGAACACGTTGATAGTATTAATGAAATGTTGATTGGCAGATTTCCTGGTGAAGAGAAGGTTTACTATAGTTTCGATGAAGCGGAAGATGACACACACAACATGTATCCTCTTGAATTCTTAAACTCTCTCAATGTGAGCGGAATTCCACCACATTACTTGCGATTGAAAATTGGATGCCCCATTATTCTTTTGAGAAATCTTGAACCGGAAAATGGATTATGCAATGGCACGAGGTTGATATGCAAACGATTTGATCCAAATACAACTGATGCTGAAATTGTTGTCGGGCAACACGCTGGAGCTAGATTTCTCTTGCCTAGAATTCCTCTTGCTCCATCTGAAGAAGACATGTTTCCTTTCAAGCTAAAGAGAACACAATTTCCTGTCCGTCTTTGCTTTGCCATGACTATTAATAAAGCTCAAGGGCAAACAATTCCAAATGTGGGTGTCTATTTGCCCGACTTTGTCTTCTCACATGGCCAGCTTTATGTTGCTTTGTCTAGAGGGATCTCACGTGCAACTACCAAGGTACTTGTGAAACCAGTCAAACAGTTTGGTGAAGAAGGTGTATACACCTCAAATGTCGTGTACCGAGAAGTTTTAGGCGACGAGTAACATCTGTTCTTAGATTATATTTTATAACTGATGTCATGTTTCACTTAAGTTTTTTATGTGTTGTTTGATACATTCTTATGAGATTTTATTCTAAATTGAATTATTGTATGTAATTTCATCTTACTATTGTAAAGTTTATCGTTGCTTAGTTGCTATTACGTAGTTCCGCCGCTTTGCGCGGGTATTCGCCTAGTTTCTATAAATAGCAAACAACCAAACATGATCAGAGAATTTCCACAGCAAGGGCTACGCAAACCACATAAGGCCCAAAAACTTAAACATGCCTTAAGTTTAAATGAAGCCCGATACGTATGTCATAAAGGTAACTCAAGTTTAGATGCTGAAAAAAAAGTGCCAAGCCCAATTCTTTATAATCTTCAGCTCGATTTTCTTACTTAAAATGCAGCCCAACATAAAAGAGCAAAGGGTTGTTGGCACTTTTTTCCCACTTATCCACAATAACCCAGATAGTGTCGTTCTTCTTTTGAGTAACCGGAAGACCAGTAACAAAATCTATGGAGATTTTGTCCCACTTCCATGCTGGAATATCTAATGGCTCTAGTAAACCACTAGCTCGCTGATGTTCGATCTTCACCTGTTGGCAGATCATACATTTAGAAACGAAGGTGGAAACATCCTGCTTCATACCACTCCACCAAAAGTGTTGCTTGATGTCGTGGTACATCTTGATAGAACCAGGATATATGGTAAATGGAGAACTATGAGCTTCAGTCAGCACAGCTTCCCTGAGTGTAGAGTCATCAGGAACCACTAGTCTAGTGCCCTGCCATAAGATAACGTCGTTGTCAACATGAAACTCCGTCTGCTGATCAAGGTTCTGAATGATAGCCCAAACCTCACCATCGTCCTTCTGAGCTTCCTTGATCCTAGAATGTAAGTCTGGTTCCACTCTAAGCCCAATAACCGTGTTGTCCTCGTACACAAAACTCAATGTCAGTCATCTCTAGGTCATTAATGATCTCCTTTATAATCCAGATACCGTCAATCATACCCGACCTTCTGCTTAGAGCATCTGCCACCACATTCGCCTTACCAGGATGGTACTGAATGTTGGTGTCGTAGTCCTTCAATAGCTCTAACCATCTCCTCTGTCTCATGTTTAGATCCTTCTGGGTGAAGATGTACTTGAGACTCTTGTGGTCGATGAATATGTCACATGATTCACCATACAAATAATGTCTCCAGATCTTCAACGCGAAAACAACTGTTGCATGCTCTAAATCATGAGTAGGATAGTTTTCTTCATAAGGTTTCAGCTGTCGTGATGCGTATGCAATAACCTTCCCATGTTGCATGAGAACGCAGCCTAAACCCTTTCCTGAAGCGTCACTATATATCTGAAATCCAACTGAGCCAGATGGAAGAGTAAGAATAGGTGCAGTCACTAACTTCTGCTTAAGATCTTCAAAGCTCTCATCTCGCTCTTCCATCCAGACGAATTTCTCTCCTTTCCTCATCAGCTTAGTCAAAGGTAAGGCTAACCGTGAAAAGTTCTCTACAAACCTGCGGTAGTAGCCAGCTAGACCCAGCAAACTTCTAACTTCTGTTGCAGATGTAGGTCTCGACCATTTAGTGATAGCTTCAACCTTTGCAGGATCCATGGTGATCCCCTATGCGGATACAATATGGCCCAGAAATGCCACCTAGTTTAACCAGAACTCACACTTAAAGAACTTGGCGTACAGTTGTTTCTGACGAAGAATCTGTAAGACTGTACGAAGGTGTTCCTCATGTTCCTCCTTGGATTTGGAGAATATCATGATATCATCAATGAACACAAGAACGAACTTGTCTAGAAACTCATGGAAGATACGGTTCATCAGATCCATGAAGACAGTTAGAGCATTAGTGAGTCCGAATGGCATGACTACGAACTCATAGTGCCCATAGCGTGTACGGAAAGCAGTCTTGTAGATGGCCTGCTCTTTAACCCGTAACTGATGGTAGCCGGACCTCAGATCAATCTTGGAGAAATACTTGGCGCCTTGAAGTTGATCAAAAAGGTCATCGATACGTGGCAAAGGATAACGATTCCTGATCGTGATCTTGTTTAGCTCACGATAGTCTATACATAAACGCGTGTTGCCGTCTTTCTTCTTTACGAACAGTACCGGTGCACCCCATGGCGATGCACTGGGACGGATGAAACCTCGTTCCAGAAGTTCCTGCAGCTGATCTTTTAGTTCCTTAAGCTCTATAGGAGCCATGCGATATGGAGCTTTGGATATCGACTCTACACTAGTATGAGCTCGACTCCAAACTCGACTTCACGAACGGGTGGTATGCCCGGAAGTTCATCTGGAAATACATCAGGAAACTCTGACATAATAGGCTGAACTTGGATCGATGGAGACTCGGTAGTAATGTCATGAATATTGGCTATGAAGCCTTGACAGCTGTGTGATAGCAATGCACGCGCCTCTATGGATGAAATAATTTGTATTGACCTCCCTGGAAGAAAACCATGGTGTATGTACTCTCGAAATTTAACATCACTGAAGATAACCCGATAAGTGTGGCAGTCAATCGTAGCCTGGTGTTTGGATAAACAGTCCATGCCCAAAATCAAGTCAAACTCGCACATGTCCAAAGGAAGTGCGTCTACTCTGCGGATCTTATCATCAAGTTCTAGGGGAAGATCTCTGTACACCTGAGTGATTCATACAGAGTCCCTAAGTGGCGTGGAAATGCATAAGGCATTATCTAGTGGCATCGGGGAAATCCTAACACATACAGCAAAAGTAGTGGATACGACTAAATGCGCCGCTCCGGTATCAAATAGAACACATGCTGCCAAACCATTCATAAAGAGATTTCCGGTGATGGTACCTGAAGTCTTATTCGCCTGATCTCGGGTAGTAGTGAATACGTGGCCAGAAGTAGGAGATGGCTTGGTGTCGGCGTGCCCAGAGGTGCCTTCTATCTCACCCTGGCGACAGTCCTTCTTCTGATGGCCTTGTTGGCCACACTTGAAACAACCACCAGTACCTCGGTGACAAATACCAGACTGTGTACGCGAACAAGTAGGACAGACAGGATGCATGAATCCTCCAGCAGGCGTTCTAGTTAGCTGAGAGCCTGTTTAAGGATTATATGCATGAGACATGATCGTGGAACATAAACATGATTACATAGAAGGTGTAAAATTTACCAGATGAGGTGGAACGGTTAGGCTGTGAACCCCTACGGTCCTGATCCCTGTCATTACCGTTGTTCCTAAATTAATAATTGTTGGAGTGTTAGAATCCCATAACATAAGATAGTTTAATCATGAAAGAAGGTTAATGTAGGGACCTGCTGTTGTTCGAGTTGTTAGCGTTGTTACGGTAACTATCATTACCGCCACGCCTCTCAGAACCAGAACGGTCGTTGGTCTGACCGTTTCCCTTGGATGACTGTTGCTGAGTAGCCGGAGTCTTCCGGTCCTCAGTCTTCTGTCTAAAAAATACTTTCATACTTGAAATATATATATATTTCAAATATGTATGTAACTATATATATATATTCTTTTAGGGTTATTAGGGTCGATTTAAAAACCGGACCGAATTCAAACTATTTCTTCATTGTATTATGCTAAATATGTGATAAAAATGTTTTGTTTTTCATCTTTATACATTGTATTATAATTGTTAAATATGTACTTTAAAAATACATCATTCAGACAATTGTAAAAAACAAGGAAAATGATTTATCCTCCTACTTGATATGCCTAAATATCCTCCTGCTTACATGATCATAACAAGTGGATTGGTCAATGGATGAAATTAAAAAAGAGAATTAGTGGATTACACATGTTTTAATTTGATATGAGTAGGAGGATAAGTAGTAAGATATTGTAAGAGGATTTAACATTACTCAAAAAACAAACAATATTTTTTCATTCGGATTCAGATATTATGACCACCTTTTATCAGTAAGAGGCGATAATTAGATTCAGACCTAAAACATCTTAATAAAACAAACACCACCTAATTCTTTCATATAGTTAATAAAAATGTTAATGAAATATCACACAACTTAACATTTGTGATGGCACGACAAAGAGCAAGACCGACATCTATGGCGTTGTTACTTTGCGCACAATTACTCACATCATTCGGATCACGACAGTTTTCAGTGTTTTTCTAACTGTAACGATTGGCAAAGATGGAAAAAATAATAATGAACAAAGACCAAAAAGTCAAAGAACTATTTATCTTAACTAATTATAAAAGGCGGATGACATTTTTTGAATATTGAAAATTTCCTTTGTTCTTTCTTTTGTAAGCTTCAACTGGTTTGACTTTACGCATCCTAAATCACTACAACATTGAATTTGCAATTACGCATACATGAATACTTTCCAATATGTATTTGAATTTGCAATTACGCATGCATGAATACTTTCTAAAATTATAATTTGGAAAGCATTTGACTTTACACATCCCAAATCACTGCAACAACTGTATCTGAAATTGCAAAATGATAATTTAGAAAATATTTGACTTTACGCATGCATGAATATGTATGAAAACATAATATCCAATGTATGAAAGTATTTGGAGTGTTTTTAATTTTGAGTTTAACATAAAGAAAAATAATGAGCAAAGACAAAAAAGTCAAAGAACTATTTATTTCTATAAATAGCAAAACAACCAAACATGATCAGAAAATTTACACAACACACAGGCTGCAAACCACATAAGGCCCAAAAACTTAAACAGGCCTCAAGTTTAAATGAAGCCCGATACGTATGTCATAAAGGTAACTCAAGTTTAGATGCTGCAAAAAAAAAAAAAAGTGCTAAGCCCATTGGCAGACTTATTTTGATCTTCCCATCCGTATAGCCCAATTCTCTCTAATCTTCAGCCCGATATATAGCCATACTAAGAGATCATACTGATTTGTGGTACAAATAAGTTTCTCAAAATAATATACACGTGCCGAAAAATAGATTTAATTCTCGTCGCAATTGTGGTTTCGTTATGCGTAGCGGTTAACAGTTTGTGAGATATTTAATTTAGAAAAATAAAAATGGAAGTAAATTTTTTATTAGATGAAAAAAACCAACGTACCTCAAAATATTCATATCATTAAATTCGTTTGACCTCATGAAAAATAAGTAAAAAACAATTGTGAAAATGGTCTCTTTTAATAACAACGTCATAAAATATTCAACTCGAAAACAAATCGAACCGCTAAACCGATTTGTATCGAGCCGACCAAAACCAAACTGACCGTCTTTTATTTTTTATACTTAGGTTGGGTTTGTTTGGTTCGGTTTATTATTCTAGAGGGGAAAAACAAGAAAAATACTCAAGTATACTTGGTTAAATTTTTTTAGTTCGATTCAATTTTGAACCGATCCTCGTTGCCTATAAATAGTCTTAAAACTATTCCAGAATTTATGAGTTAGAAAATGTATAACCACCGATGCGTGATATGTGATTATTTGTTTTGTCTGAATTTAAAATTTACTCAATTCATTTAAGTATAAAAAATAAAATCTCAATGTGAATGTGTATATCAAAGTTTTAAATAGCATAAAGTGTGACGTGGCGGCAAAGCAAAACCTTAAGCTTTTACGGTTAAGATGTAACTTTTGGGTCTTTAAAACGTGACTTAAAGCGGCATAAAAATATAATTTTGTTTTTATATTAATATAGTTTTTTATAATAACCAAGAATAAAAAAAAACGTATTAATACATAATGAATAAGGTTAAACTGCTATTTTTACATGTAATTTTCTTCACTTAGAAAAATAAAAAGAAATTGAAGTTGAATAAAAAAACTTGCCACACCGTTATCACGCATTTTCAAATCTTTCTCACACCACGCTTAAAACCCACGCCATCAGGGGCGTACTCACATGGGAGTCAGGTGTGGCACGGGCTACACTCGATTTTAGGTCACGAAAGATAAATTTGTAATAAAATAGGTCTTTTCTCGATACGTGCAATACCCGTTTTTAGATAATATGAGTTAACTTTAGTATTAATAATCGTTAAAAAAATTTGTACAACACCCAGTTATAAATTCTAGGTCCGCCTCTGCACGCCATGATATATATCGCAACGAAAAAGCTACGCCTCACGTCTTAACGACGTCTTTGCACCGCCATAACGCGCCTTTTAAAACCTCGGTGTATACACAGGGGTGATTTTCAAGGAAAAAAACTGCATGCATGTCACATGGGCATCCTTTATACTCTTAAACATATCCTACTTGATGTTTAGCATTTAGATTGAAGAAGTTTAACTATTTGTTAAAAGCCTATAAACAATCAGTTACAAACATTCACATTTGGATGAGTTCAAATCTGAAGTTGTTATATAGTTGGTCATGTTACAGAATATGCATATTAAAAATTATTTATAATAAATAAAGTGAGATCCCACAATGATTCTGTGTTTATCTTTTTGTAAAAGTTGTTGGTATAGGGTTATTGGGGAGGCACAGAGCTAGAGTATTAGGTCCCACTTCATTTAATGCTAAAAATATTACTGCATAAATTTAAAAGAATTTTAAAAGGGTCAAACTTAGTTAGTGAAGAAAACCCTAATCTAAATAAAAACTAACTAACGAGACAAAATCAAAAATAAATATCTAACCTAAATAAAGACCCAAATCTATGGATGTCCAAATATAAACCGAATTATCTATGAAAAGAAAAAATCCATACCTAAGTGTGGTCTTAAATCGAGTTATGGCCTTATTGTTATTATTTATCCTTTCTAGCTAGTCAACTTTTTTGTTCTCTGTTGTACGTTGCATTAAAAATATTAGTGTAAGAAACACAACAACTTTATGTACTGTATACGATAAGTTGTGACTAAAGGTAATACTAAACTTGTCACTTGTCACTTTTCAATACGTCTTTCAACACGATTCTGCTTTTCAATACAGTCTTTAAACTATTCTCAGGATTTATGAGTGTGAAAATGTATAACCACCGATGTGATGTGGGGGTGTATGTGATTACTAATTTTAATTTTTCCCACTTCACTTGAGTAAAAAAGAGAGAAAAAATCCCAATGTCCACGTACACACAAAGGTGATTTTCAAGCCAAAAAAACTGCATGTAGATATGGTTTGTAAGAAGAGTGCAAACAGAAAAAGAAAAGAAAAGTTCGAACAACTTGTTGGAATTTCCGTTCTCAAACATTTTTTTTTAAAGCAAAGATATTATTGCCAAAGAGGCAAAAACACCACAAACATTCAAAGAGCTCTTTAAAAAAAAGTATATACAAAGATTATTCGACATGACAACGCCTAGCTCTCTTACGTTAGCATCTCGTGCTTCTCTTACGTTAGCATCTCGTAGTCAGAGATTGTAGAAAGGTACTTAGGATACAAAGCTAGAACATGTCATGTCGTCACAATTATTGCATTAAAGAAAAAACGTTGTTACATATTTTACATTAAAGACAAAGTTTGATTGAAAATTACTATCTTTTTTACATTTTTATTTGAAAAAATTATATGCAGAAATGATTCAAGTTAAAGAATATATATATCAAATAAATTGGAGGCTAACCCATCAGATCATGATTATATCTTTATTGGAAAAGAAAACATCTGATGGATCAATTAAAACTCAGTCAATCAGATTTAAAAAAGGTTTCATAGGTTCATACCCACCCTACTTAAGATATTCACCCACTTTTTGACTAAAATAATTAGTTAACTAATCATTAACTATTAATTAGCTAATCATTAACTACTATTAAATAAGTAATCATTAACTATTATTAATTAGCTAATCATTTACTACTAATTGCATTTTATTTATTTTATATTAAATAAAAATTAAACATTAAAATAAATTTTATTTATTTTATATTAGACAAAATTAGACATTATAATAACTTTATTAAATTTAAAATTAAGATTACAATCACGAAAATATTACATTTGTCTTCGAGAACGAATATATTCTTCAAACACGAGTTGCCGACTTGAAAACATGTCTTCCCATGCAGATGCCCTATAAGTCCTATACGTCTTCTATTGTGGGTGAGTTGACGGTATTGGAAAACCTTCTCGTAGCAACAAATTAATGAAATGAATTTCCTCCACAAGTGCAATAATTATAAGGTTAGTTGATTCTGACTCATGCGGATCCGACCAAAGAGGAAAACACGTAGAACTAAGTACATCACTTCCTACCATAGATATGAATACAACCGGCCTCCTATAAAATGAAGCGATAACAAATTCGGTATCTAGCATAGACATCCATTTCTCTCTTGGGGCAATATCAGTTCCCGAAAAGTTCACGGTCTTTCAAATGTAATCAAAGCCGTTAGAAGTAAATATATTCATGTAATATTACATATGATTCCTTAACTCTTGAAACAACTCTTGTCGAACTAGAGGCCACATATTTTCATCACGACCAACGCCAACGGCAACAGACCGGAATCCAAAGTTTTCGTCACCTTTGACATTGTTTAATTTTCTGATATAAGGATGAAAAATATCTGGAATATGATAGAGTAAAGGGTTTTTTAAAATCTCCTGGTTTAAGTTTGGGACTTCATTTAAATCAACAAACATTCTATGTCTCGCTGGTTGCGTATTTAAATTCACGAACATACTATGTCTCATCGGCACTTCATTTAAATTCGCAAACATACAATGTCTCGTCGGCTCCTCATTTAAATCCAGAAATGTACTATGTCTCGCCGGATCCTCATTTAAATCCGCAAACATACTATGTCTCGTCGGCTCCTCATTTAAATCCATAAACATACTATTTCTTGTCGGCTCCTCATTTAAATCCATAAACATACTATGTCTCGCCGGCTCCTCATTTAAATCCATAAACATACTACGTCTCACCGACTCTTCATTTAAATCTGAAAATATACTATTTCTCGCCGACTCTTCATTTAAATATGAAAACATACTATTTCTTGCCGGCTCCTCTTTTTGATAGTTCGTATATGAACTATGTCTTCCCGGTTCGAAGTTCAAATCAACACCAGAAAACCTCGTTGACTGGCAACGTGCTCGTGATTCTGTATTCTTAGGAGGAGCATGTCTCTTTTGTTGTTGTTGTTGTTGTTGTTGTTGTTGTTGTTGTTGTTTTTGTTATCAGTTCTATTCCCGTATATTATTACCATGCTTCATATCCGTTCACTGAGCGTTATGCTCAGCCGTAATTTCCTTTCATGTTTCCAAATGGAAGGTACACAGGGACGATCTTAGGACTTCTAAGAGAGTACGTGCATCGGATGGGAACTATCCAGACTCCTTTACTTTATGCACACATACATTACTTTGGTTGTTTGGACATTGTTTCGTCCTTTTCTTTCAGTATTTAATCTTATTATTTTGAGCTTATGTTTGGACTACCGATGTTTGATTCCGGTACTTCCGTTATGGTCAGTTAATGTTTAATACATTGCCTTGCATGCTTTGATGAAACGCCATAAATACATGTAACGGTCCATTTATCCAAGTGGGGTGTTACAGATTATATTTTGAAGTTTAATTGAATTTGTTTTTCTTAGCTTAACCGAAACCAAACAGAATTCTGATTTACTTTATGACTTAGCTTTGTTATTACTATAATTAATTTAATTTAATTTTTATTTTGACTTTGAAATTTGTCAAACCATTCAACCTGAATCGTACAACCCACAAACTCATAAACCAAACCGATAAACACCCCTAATTCACTACAAGCCTACTAACTTGCAATTTAGTCGGATCTTGGATGGAGCTTTAATGACTCTAGATCTAAACTTTCAAGTCACTAATTCTGAAGCTGTTATGTCTGTTTTTATTGTCGATCCATACATATTATTATATGTTATATCATGTGTTATATTACTTGTACATCTAAGTGAAAGGGTATTTTTAGTAATAGCATTGATTAAGCTTTATATGTGTATTATGAGTATTATACATTGTGCTTCACAATGTCGATTACTTAAAAATTTTGGGATATGAATGCAAAGAGAGATATTACTACCCTAGGAAAAACCTTTTCTTTTGTTCCTCTCTCTACCTCATTCCTTTTTGTGCGTCATAAAACAGAAGTGTTTTTTCTATTCAATCGTTTAATTTCTAATGATTCACTATTAATTGAAAGTCGAGATTATAATCACGAAAATATTACATTTGTTTTCGAGAATGAATATATTGGGAAAGCTTCTCGTAGCAATCGATTAATGATTGAAAACCTTCTAAATAAATATCTTGTATTAACTGGATTTTACTATTACACGTAATATTTTGTAGTGTAAATACCTAGGGATAGACGAGGGTACATGATAATTGCCATGTTTACATTTGTAATGAATAATATCTATCGCACATTGAGGAAGTTAAATAGAATTTTAGCTAATAAGAAATAAAAAATAAGATCACCTAACACAACACTTATTTTGTTACGACCTTTGATAATTTTTCTTTAGCCCAAAAATAACGTGAGGGATAGATCTATTTGTGTATATCATTATTTGGTAATTGGATAAATATGCATCTGCTTTTAATTCGGTTACGGAAAAAACATACACTACGTCTAGACATGCATAAGTTAAAAAACATACATAAAACAGAAGATAAAATTAATTACTTAATCTATATCTAAAATGATTAGTGTATGTAATGTGTAAATAAAAAAAAGTGAAAATTAGTAATTAATGAAATAGTTAAAGTGTATTAAATGTTTTGTTGTTGTAATTAAATATTAAAGCAAATTAAATACTAATGATTGCCTATATTTATGTGTACATATTGATTAAATGATAGTCAAATGTAATTAAATGCTAATGATTGTCTATATTTTTGTGTAAAAAATATTAAATAATTGTTATATGGGTATAAACCATAGGACTCTTTAGAAAATATCACAAAAAATTGTTAATTATTGGTTTAAAACTTGTGGCGCCTTTTCTTAGGGATCCAACCACATATATTGAATGGGCACCACTTTAGGTTGCGTTTGATTCATTGTAATGCATGGTAATTAATTGTAATTAATTGTAATGTGAATTACGTATCAATCATGTTTGGTTGGAAGGAGTTTTTTACCAAATGATGGTTTTTAAAAAAAGTATTTACATTATAAGAAAAAACACCTATAGTGACAAACCAGTTTTCGTCACTAACAGTAATAAAATATCGTCACTAGCCAGTTAGTGATCAAATCCAGAGTCGTCACCAGTCGTCACTATAGCTCCGTCACAAATGTTTAGTGACAAAATTTTCTTGTCACAGATCTGTGACGAAGATAATGGTCACTATTTAACCCTGTTAATGACGAATAATCTCGTCACAAAGACGAAAGTGACGAAAAGTCGTCACTGTTATTCGCCATAAGTGACGAAAATGTCGTCACAGGCAGTCAAATTAGAGACCAAAATAGTGGTCACTAATAATGAACATATAACAAAAAAAATTAGAGCCAAGATCTAGAAACCTGTAGCAATACAAATACTTAACATTAACTTCATTAAAATATACATAGTAATAATTTTTCACAAAACAAATGGTAGGGCTGAAATTAGACATGGACACATAACCTATCATTACAAAACCATGCCAGCCCATTACGTTAAGACTGTTCTTGGTCCTGCTCGGTATCGGAACCTTTACCCTGATGATGTGACCTAGCTCGCACTAAGACGTTCTACTTGGACCTCAATCTGTTTTAACCCGTCATTACAAGAAACAAATGTAGATTTTCTATGTATCCCAAGTTTTATAGGAGGATAAGAAACTTCAAATTGTGAGAGAATTTACCATATGCTCTTTTACAGAATCCCTGGCATTGAAACCTTTTGTCATCTTGATCTGATCTCGCCTCGCCTAGCCTCGCCTCCCAATCTTCTTGGTTTGAGCATATTTTAATGCTTGCTACTAATGGCTGCACTTCAAGAGATTCTGCTAATCATAGAAACCATAAGAAATCAATTATCGATCACAACGCATCTCTTAAGAGGATGTGAGAAACATTGCAAACAACCTGAACTCTGCAGCAGGGGAACTCCAATTGTGGAATGGAACGTTTCCGCAAATGGATTTGAAGATAATATGATGTTTGACTAAGGCGATCTGAATTACGAAGACATGGAATTTGAACCAAGTGTTGTCAATATATGAACCGTGATTTCAAAACATGTTTATACAATCTTGTTCTGTACAACACGTTCCCTCTTCAAAATTATACTTCCTTTTTAATTAGTAATATACATTGAACTGATGACTTGACACTAAATACTTATTACAACCAGTTCCACATTACCCAAACACTAGGTGACTGAATCTGTTTGTTTACTAGGTACTTGAAAACACAACTAATATCTCACACATCTATGTTATGATACTGATATTTCTCACTTTTTATTTGTAGATGTGGCAACTTAGACCTATTTATGGATAAACAGGTTGATATTATACTTGACATTTAAGAGTTAAATTTGGTAAAGATGGAAGTAGGTTGAATGGGATAAAAGTCAACCAAAGTCATTTTAAATGCATAGGCACCTTTAATACTTGTAACTTTAAAAAGCTACATATCACTGTAAGAATATATAAATAAGCATAATCTTCTAATAAACCACGACTTGAAACCCAAAATCCCTAAACTAAGAAGAAACATTAACAACCCGTACACAGCAAACTGTATACTAAAATGGACGGACACATGGGCGGGACATTAGTTATACGCAATCTAACAAATTTAGGAATCTATAAAAACATCGATTTAATGAATTAATACCTTAGAGTAATAGTCTTTCCAAAATCTATGAGCGATCTGATGTCCACCTAAATCAAAAGCCTTAAACTTAAGAGTTGAATGAGAGTTGTGGGTGGCTAAGGCTGGAAAATAGCAGCTGCACACAATAAGAGAAAGGCATTACAAAGATTCAAAAAGCTTTACTGTATGAAGAAAGGGGCTAAAGCAGATATACCTTTCAAATGTGCAATCAGCGTAGGGCTGTGGATGGACATCCCGTTCACACAGGTTAGAGTAGTTGTGCATAAACATGTGGTTGTGACCCGTGTTTCAAAAAACCCGAAGGACTGTGAGCCATGGGATATTTTTCTAGAGACAAAATTTTCGACCAGAGGTAGGAGAATCAGCTAGTGTCCAAAAATTTTATACGTGTCTAAACAAATAACATGTTCAAGATCCTTTTCCGATTGTATTAATGTTGTAAGTAAATGTAAATGAGCAAAAAAAGAAGAAATTAAAACTTAGCCAACGTTTGTTGTTGGCCTCACACGAAATACATATGTGATAACTCAATATGGCAAAAGCATAGAGACACAGTTGAGTTGGGCTGCAATCTAATATCGACAGAAAAAATATATTAAAGCTTATGCGAGAATCTGTTAAAAGGGTATTCCATAAACGATGCCAAAAAATGTATTGTAACATCGTGTTTTTTTATAAAAGGGATTAGATAAGGTGGTACTAAACCATTTTGGTCATAGTCAATAACTTGAGATGTGCTACTTGATCGGCCCAATCCATGAATATTTCTAAATTTACATATACACTCGTAACTTTTCTCCAATATCCTGCCAATTTTTTTTTATGTCGACACTTTGAAAAGGGGAAGAAAAAAGAATACCTCGGATTTCTGCCTTGCGTATACGGATTCAAGTGGGGTGTTCTTGAATGTTGTGATCTCTTACAACACTTACAAAACTGTCGTCCAGCAAAAAAATAAGGATTCAGAAATATTATGAATAAAGTGTATAGTAGAAGGAAAACACTTGTAAAGATTTTAACTCACTTTGAGTTATATCACGTGTAGGTACATCGTCATCACGATTGTACGTACATTGAAAGTTAGTTGTATTATTATACACATAGCTGTAAGGTAGGTTCTGCTTGTTATATTCTTGGGGAAAACGTTAACCCTCTCTCTAAGACTCAAGATAGATGTCGTTGGTTAGTTAGTGCACCGAGCACCAAAGAGTCAACATCTAACGTAAATCTCATCAGATAGGCCATACACTTATCATAACTATATATGAAATGACCATGTCCATATTTTTTTATCAAAGTTGAAAGTTCATAACGAGGATATACTTCGAAATATCTTATTTTCATCTAGCTAATGGCATACATACTTTTGTTATAATGTGATCTTACACAAATACAACTACTTAGCCGGATTAAAGATCCTAGATAGCAGTAGTGCAAGTATCGACGTTCCAAAATCTTTCATATCAGTGATGCCCTCTTACATACTTATACTTGGGTTTGTCCCTGTCTTGGGGTCGGGTCGGGTCAGTAAAATAAGCTGATAAGACCCTAGCTATAATTGAGCAACTGCTTAAACAAGTAAAATGTCCGTATTATTAATCCATGTGAAATTATAGTTCGGGTCTGTTTCACCTCTGTTGGGTCTGTTTCCACAGTTTACGTCCATACTTAGGTGTGTACTGAATGTAGATTGGTACGAAGAAGAATACTAGATTGACCCGTACCAAACTTGCCTGCTTTGACCCATACCAAAACAGAACCTTTTAAAATGAACCCGTTTTTATCCCTTAGCCAACTTATATACCTACCATTTTCTCGAATCTACACTTGTAAGCTTCTTTTCAAAATGATTTACAAACAGTAGTATCATAAAGCCTTTTTTTAACAATTTAGCCGATTTGAAATGCGCTGCAAAAGAATTAGTGGCCACCATCTAGATATCCTTATTACTCAAATCCATAAAATTATTAGCTTAAAGTATAGACAACTTGGATACGATGAAAAACTGCAATCAACAATGGTGTTCCCACCATCTAATCTTTGAACAACATAAATATCTACTAAAAGGTACTCTATAAAGCATACTCTCATGGCAACGCTAATCTCTCGTCAATTGAAATGATTGAACTCCCTTCCATAATGGAAACTAGGCAAGCTAACGAAATTGATAAAATAAAACTTACTTTTTGTTACAACCACACGCAAGTTAAGCCTATACAAAATAAAATATGCATGTAAAATGATGTTACTTTTGTTATACATCTAATCAAACACTTGGTATGCAGCGTTTTACCAACCAAAATTTAGACCCCTTAAGCCTGAACTTTTTAAACTCAAAACACCATACTTAATATAAACTTCGGCCTAGTTATCACAGAAATAAGGTTATGATCAATTAAGCTAATTGAATAAGCCAATCAAATAAGCTTATCGAATAAGCTAATCAAATAAGCTAATCAAATAAACAAATCAAACACAAGCTAATCAACAAGCTAATCAAATAGCAATCAAATAAGCAATTAAATAAGCAATTAAATAAGCAATCAAATAAGCAAATCAAACACAAAGATTAGAAACAACCTTTAATAAGATTAGGGCAAATTAGAATGAGAAGATCGTTATGGCGGAATGGGTGACTATGTGTTTTTAGTGTGTGTAGTTATGGAGAAATGGTTATGACGGAATTGTTAGTGTGTGTGAAGGATGGGGGTAATGGTTCCGTTTTTAAAAAATACGATATTGTTATTTTGAGGGCAAATTATAAAGTAAAACATATGTGGTTTAATATTTAAGTTTTATTTTTATTTTTAATATTCAATTTTTTCTTACATATTCATGAGAAGATTTCAATATGCATAAATGGTCTTGTTATTTTGAGACCGAAGACCGACCCGGACCAGACCGAAGACCGGACCGACCTGGCCCGGACCGGAACGGACCATTTCGGTCCGGTCTTGTACGAACCATTTCAATCCGGTCCAGACCTGATACTCACCCCTATGCGTAAATGTCTTTATTTGTAATTTAGTGACTATATAATGACCATTTATAAGTTTCGTCACAGACTTTATACTAGTGACGAAAAATAGTGACTATAAAATTATATCGTCACTGTTTAATGACGAAATAAAAAAATGGTCACTCAATTTTTGTCACTAAAGCTCTTTTTTCTTGTATTGTTACCATTGTATGGTATATTTAAAAATATTATCCATGACTTAGTAAATTTGATATATATTTTATTATTTATACATATCTTGTACCAAATAAGCAAAAAGATAAAACCCTACAAACAGCCGTTAATTCGATTATGTCTTAATGCATGACTTCATACATGTCACCCAGGCTAAGTTATTGTGCTTAGAAAGTGCAATATTGTTACTCTATGGTTGTTTTTTGGTTATGTAGTTTAGATTCGTTAACAGCTACTGTAACTTTATTTTTCTGGATATAATTAATGTCTCATGTGACTACACTGAAACACAACATAAAATACACAACGAAACATGAAGCACAAGGATTTTGCATACGTTCGCCCCAATAAGAGTACGCAAAATAACGACACAACTAAAAGTTAATATTAATAAGTTTTCACATAATTCATAAGCGTTTTAATACAGAAATATTAGTGGCTTTAGAATATATATATCTCATTCTCTCCAACAAAATCGTAAGCTATAGATTTTATTTTTACTTCCTTCAACATCTTTAAAATTGATAACGTGGCAATGGTTTCAGAAACTTCATGTAGCATCCGGGGCGGAGCTAGGGGGTTCTCGGGGATGCACGGGAACCCGATGGAATTTTGTCACGTAGTGTATATATTTGCTAAAAATTCTATTTTTTTCTAAATGAACCCGGTCCTAAAATTATGTACTATATAATCGTCGTATTAAAAGTTTTGTGCACCCGATTATTTATAGTCTGAATCCACCCCTGTGTAGCATATCTGTTTAACCTGGCTAACTAACTTATTTACGTATCAACTTTCAATTCATGGAGTAGTTTTTAGAGATCTCCAATTACTCCAAATAGGCTTTTCTTGTCGTTACTCAAAAGCTTCAACTTGTTTATCTATCTGAGTTCAGCGTTGATGATCTTACAAATGAAAATATTTGATTTCAGGTAATTGCTGATAGAGGTAGCGATATCATCATTGTGGGTCGTGGAATCATAAAGGCTGCTAATCTTGTGGATGCCGCACGCGAATACCGACAACAAGGTTGGAATGCATATTCAGTTAGCTGTAAGTGAGTGATATCAAATGAAATTGAGATGTTTCTGTAATGGTTTCAAACGATTGTCATGAAATTTTGGTCTACTGATGTAAGACCTTCTCTTCCATTGCTGGGCTATTTGCATAGACATTTTGTTATCTCAACCTTTCTATCTCCATTTCAGAAGCTCTAGAAGAACCATGTTGCTGAAAATAAGATTAGAGGATGGAAATCATGCCTTTTTCAAGTAGTATGACTAATACAGTAAGACGCGTTTGCTGCATGTTGATTATCAAGAGATGGAGAAACAAAACACTTTTGAAAACTTAAGTGCATACAGTTCTCAAATTTATGGGCCAAATTCTGCATTTTTACATCTTGTTCCCTTTCGTGTAAAGGTGGCAATGGCAGCTCAGCCCCTTAATACAAGTCCGAAGTATTATCATTTTAGTAATCAGCCAGCCCCTTCTAATACAGCTCATCCCCTTCTAATACAAGCCTCAAGCATTATCAAGTGTTGCAGCCTCCACCTTTTTTGTTCAAAAGAATTTGGATAATTATCATTTTAATAATCAGATTTAGCATACACGTTTGCAAAATTTGAACAAACAAAGTGTATCACAGTAAGAGGGCATATGAGATGACCTTTAATAAATGAGCTAAAATATAGATTGAAAAAATAAATAAAGAAACACCATACAATTGATACTATTTATAAATGTATCATACAATGGTAAATACTTTTTAAAAAGAACATCATTTGGTAAAAAACTCGGTTACGATTCAAATTACATTACAACGACTCTTTGATTCGTGTCGTAATTGTATTCACACATTACAATTACATCAATGGAGGGAATTTGGATTGCTTATGATGTTGAATGGAAAGTTTTAAATTACGTTGTAATTCAGTATTTGTTATTTTAAAAAATCTGTATTTATAAATAATACTACGTAATAATATTAATAATAATAATTGTAATAAAAAATAAAAAATAAAAAATATATTAATAATAATAATTAAATATAATAATAATAATCATTAAATATAATAATAATTAAATATAATAATAATTATTAATATTTTAATTATTAAAATTATTATTAATAAAAAGTTAATATTTATATATTATTATTTTCAATAAAATATTTATAATTATATTAATTAAATATATAAATGATATAATAATTATATTAAAAATATTAATAAAATAATTATTGTATATATAAAATTAAGAATAATAAAAATTTTAAATAATAACTTAATTGTTAATAAAACATTATTATAAAAAAATAAAAACCTTTATCTTTAATTATTAAAAATATATTATTATACAAATAAAAATTTTAAAATACTATTAAAAAAATATAATATTAAAAAAATAATATATAATATTAATAAAATTATTAATACTAAAAAAATAATATATATTATAAATATACTAATATATATTATACAAAAGTTGAATTATATTACGCTGGGAGTTAAACCAAATACATTTATAAATTTTAGTCAATTATAATTACAACACATTACATTACATTATATTCCAATTCATTAAATTGCAATTCATTGCAAAGATTATAATTCTTTCAAACACATTCTGTAAACCAAATAGCCCCTTAATTTCAACTAGTGTTTACATGCACGATAGTACACTAACTATGATACTTAATGTAAAAAATGACTCCCAGATTGATTTTGAATAAAAATAAACTGTTTAATAAATGTCATTGATTATGATTTGAATAATATTAATATAATATTTTAACCTAAGGTAATGTTATATAAATAAATGAAATTATCGATTATAAATAAAATGATATAATGTACATCTAAAGAAACAATATTTAAAATTAACATGAGAAAATAAGAAAGAAATTGTCAACGCTATTATATAAAATGAAACATAGTTTGATAGTCATTATTATTTTTTCTAGTTATTATTTCAATTTAAAGATAAGTATGTCGATTTGACTTTCAAAATTGAACTAAAATCTTACTGGTATCGTATCAATTTTCGGTATCCGAATCTCGTTTGGTATAATACCGAAACTACGAAATAAGATTAAAAAATTCGGTACTAATAATTTGGTACCGGTACTAAATCGGAAAATTCTCGAAATTAAACGAGAAAAATCCGATTTTTCGGTGCCGGCCAATACATGCATCGGTACCATTAATTTATGTTCGGAAAAAAACAGTAACACAAATTCAATAATACATGATCAATACCGGATCGATACCATGTTCATGCATATTCAATTATAGTATGTAAATTTTTTATCTGATAAGACGGTTTCATTTTAACTTATTTGAAAAAAGAGTGATGATCGTGACAAATTTTTATAAGGTAAAAAGGAAATAAGAATGACGAGTGAGGTATGTGGTATATTAATTATTTAAATGAAAGGAATCAATATTTCAATTTAAACATATGAATGTAAGGTCATTGCTAGTAGTATTTGTTGCTGAATGAAGTAGTATTATTTTTGTGTAAAATGGTTAAGAGGCTAGAAGAATCGTACAATACCATTAATTGTAACTATCAAACATTTAGATTGCTGACAGATTCATTAGATGGAACAAACACCTAATGAGACTATGGTTTATGGGTGATAGAGCAATGGAGAAATAAACTTGTCCAAGTAGCCTTTGTCTTTGACTCACGTGATAAAGCTTTGAGAGAATATATTTTTCCGTTAATTCAAAGGTTATCAAAGACGTGGAAGAAGGTGATAGCCCTGTAGATTCGTTCCATCTTAGCCCTTATGCACCAAAAGACGAAGGAATCTCGAATCGCTGCAACTTGTCCCCTAGCAACTGGAACAACTAGATTTTTAATCCTAAATCTGTCTTTAACATGATTTAGCTTGGTTTTCTTTGTAGTTTGTCGATCGTTCGGTCTTTTTCTATTGCGCTTATCTTTCGTTTCTCTTTGTAGTTGCATTTCTGTCTCCTCGTTAGAGTGTTCTATATATCTCAGCTTTTTCAAAAAAAAAAAGAAAAAAAAACAATGTCGCAGTATTACAGTAACTTTTAAAGACCTAATTAGCCATTTATTGTTGCTAAATTCGTAATTAAATATAGTGGTTTAAAACGATTCTTGCTTTTTATAAACTTAGTTTAAATGATATACCTTTTTAATGGTGGTTTAAAACTTTGTTTTCATAAACTAGGCAATTTTTTCTTTGTAAACCCAACCATTGAAGATAACACCTAATTATGGTTTTAATTTTTGAGGTTCAACGTGAAAACCATGCAAATTTCTAGTAATAAGAGTTAGTATATGAATGCGATGGTTATTATTTATGATATTTTTATGATACTTATAAATTATGATTCGCGCGAGTACAAAATGATTTTTATGATACTTATAAATTATGAATGAGATGGTTATTATTTATGAAATTTTTTATAAACTTAATATATTTTTAAGATATGATATATGTATGTATGTAGAATATTTTCCAAGTATTTTTAAATTTTTTGCCAATTTAGATTATGTTTTATAAATTATAATGACTTATAAAACTTGAAGCTTAAATACGCCATCACATCACGTTTCACGTTACTTTTAATCTTACTAATGATTGTATCTATTGGTCATATTATGTTATATATGTTGATGTGTTTAAGATTTTTGTAATGCAAGTATCCAACGGAGTATGTATTGGGGCACTTATCTGTACTTTTTTTTATTTCTTTTCACTAACTTAACTCATATTTTAATCATAACGGCGAGTAAAAAACTCACATTTCAATAAAATACATATTGTATATAAAATATATTTAATTAAATACCACACACACTCACAAATTAATAAATTATATATTAAACTGCACTGTTAATTCTTGTGATTTTTTGACAAAAAATCTCTAGCCTCGTCCTTGATCTTTAACTTTTGCACGAATCATCTTTATCTTGAACTATGTAACACTATTCGTCTTTAATTCAAAATTTTGATATTACTTGGCATGTCGTCTCTATCTTTAAATATAAGAAGGAATGATGTTACGTGTTTTCAAGATAAAAATGATTCATACAAAAAATAAAGATTAAAAACGATGTTAGAAATTTAGCGTAAAGTACACAGACGAACGACGGAATTTACTCTAAAATATATTACGTAAATTTGGAGAAATCACGTGTGACATTTATGTCATTCCACTCGGCTTTAGGACATAAAATTAACAAGAGGATAAAGAAATGTTTTAGCTGGTTAAACAAACGAGCAGGGGCGGAACTATTTAGAATGTTTGGGGGGCGGCGGCTCCTATGGCTCGCTAAAAAAATTAAATTTTAGTGTAAAAAAAATTTTTAGGACCATTTTATTAAAATGCCCTTTATTATAGACTCGAATTGCTCCCCACTAGGAAATAAATGAAGGTAAAAACCTTCAAATTGCCCCCTAAAATGAAAAAAAGAATGTAAAAACCTTATATTTGTATGTTTATTTTGATGTATACAACGACTTTTGTCTAAAGAATTTTTTTGCCCCCATTACGCCAACTTCTGGTTCCACCACTGCAAACGAGTCGATGCGTTTTACACGTCAACATTAAAAGTTGTAGCCAAATACTCAAATATGAATATAAAACTTGTACGATCCGGAGAAAGTTGGCGCTCAGTCACTTTGTAACTGGCGGCATGTTTAACTACACGTTTTACGGTTAATACGAAATTTTATTTTTTTAAAAATGTGACTTATTGCAGCACAACATATAAAAATATTTATGTGTTTTATTTTAAATGTTATTTTTGAAGTTGAATTAAAAAACCATCGCATCTCATGTAGTAACGCGTTAACTTATTATGCAGCGTAAAAGCTGTCGGTCAAGTTTTAGCGCGTCTCAAAATGACCTTAGCTAACTATTTAGAACCATGCGTCTCAATAACATCATTAGATTGACTGTAACTTTAAACACGATTTCTGCTTTCTATAAACTTAGTTTAAAGAAGATCCTTTTTAGTGTGGTTTAAAAGTTGCGATTTCATAAATTGGCGCCTTTACTTAGGGACCCAACCACATTGAATGACAACATTTAATTTCAACTACTGTTTATATGGATAATCATACAGTAACAATGATATTTAATGTCAAAAAGTCACATATCATAAATAGTGACACATAACATGAGTGACTAAAGTTTTGAAGGGTTGCTAGGAGCATGAAGCCGCCCTGCAAAGCTAATGATTATAAAGGGTATTGTGAAGTACTAATAAAGTTACTGGAGAGGAATAGGGTTGGGGAATATGGGTCTTCTCTAGCTAGTCAACTTTTTGTTCCATGTTCTACTATTAAGTTGCATTAACAAAAAAAAATAGGAAACACATTATTATATTTCTAACCATGTTTTTAAATAACGCGTTATATCACGTCTTATAACATGCTATAATGTGAAGCGTGTCCTACACGTTACGAAATAGAAAACATATTGTTATAACTTTATAATGTGTGGTTTATATTTATAACTATGGTTCTAAATAACGTGCTATAACGCGTCTTATAGCGTGTTATAACGTGAAGCGTGACCTCCACGATACGTGACACTTTTTTTTAATCTTTTTACAAATTTACAAGATTTGAGCTTGTTTACTAGTTTTGTGCTACTTAGAGCATCAATAATGGGATGGTTTTATAATGACTTTTTACTATTTGAGCAAGTTATTAGTATGATTTTATGCATTGTTGTAACAACTTGGTAAATGACTTTTTAGCAAAACTTGTAAACCATCAAGTATTTGATAAGAAAAAGTAGAAAGTTATTGTTGTTAAATGGAATAAATATTTATGATGGAGCAAGAAACTTAAAAAAATTCTCATGCATGCATCAAGTTTTTAAAAACTTGATAGCAATGTAGATGCTCTTAGTAAACTTAGATTTGCTAATTTTATTATGAGTGAAAATCTTGAGTAACTATTTTTGTTTTAAATTTTAATTAAATTATTCTTTTATTTTATAAACTCGTTATATAAATATTAATTAATAAAAAATTTATAAATTATGACAAGAATATGTAAAAATAATTAATTTGCAATAGAAAATAATAAAGAATATTAGTTGGTGTTTCAAATTTGTTTTAAACTTAATTTTATCTTTTAAAACTTAAAAATACTGATAAACTTCATAAATATATTTTTTAATATAAAAATTGTTACTCGTCTGGATTTATCAAACCGAGTAAAAAAAAAACTAACCATTTAATTTAATTCGATAAACCGAGTCACATGTAACTCGGTCTTTGAGCAAATGCTCGGGCCAACCGATCCAACCCGATTTCTAAAACATTGCTATGAATTATCTCTTTTACTAGCATTTAATATTACATCTAAAAAGTATTTATAATTTTATTTAAATATAAAGAGTAGCCCCACCATGATTTGGTTTTTGTCTTTTTGAAAAAGTTGGTAGTGTTGGGAAGAGGTATAGGGAGAGGAGGGTACGTCCCTGCTTTCATTAAATGAGACATGACACATTGTTGTTTGACATTTTTTCTTCGTTTGGAATTTTCAACTAAATTGTTTTGAATCTATATGCTATTAAAAGTAACACAGGTCGGTGACGAAAATGAGAGACATACCTATAATCTAGAAAAATCAAGGTACGAAAATAGTAACACCAAAGTGAAAAGAAAAAATGTTATAGATTTGAAAAGTTGCAAAGACAAAGTTTGATTGAAAACTATATATCTTTTATAAATTATCATTAGAAAAAAATGTATGAAGAAATGATTGAAGTTAAAAAAAAGTATAAAAAAAATTGTTACAGTACTATATTATCTTTATATCATACAACACTTTCCTTTATATCAAAACATATAAAATTTTACTTGGGAACCTTTATTAAATATGTCGGCCAAATAAGTGGGTTCTACGTTGTGCTAACACGTCCATTTTTAAAGTACTCATGCTAGAGTAATTTTAACAAAAGGTAACATGCAGGTCAGTTCAACATGCCATTGCAATAGGCTAAGCTTCACATAAAATATTACTACTATATCGCTAAACACCGTTAGTGTCACACCATCATCACCGGAGTATATTATAGGTAGCCTATATAGGGTTCCAGACTTCCATCATATCTTGCGTTAAATAAATAAATCCATAAATCAAAAAGTAACAATATTAGGAATAAGATGATTTAATTTTATCTCACTAATCAAAATCAAACTATGCCCACAAACCCAAATGCCACATCTGATTTCTTCTACACATACTTAACAACTATACCAAAACCCTAATTAAAAAAATGGCAAGTTTTTAAAACATAGTAAACCACAGCCAGCCCTAAACATACTTACTAACAACAATAAGACACAATCTTAAATATCCAAAGCCATAATCGCAAATGAATCAAATATCCCAAAATTAATATGAGAAATTCATCGATCAACAAATATCCCAAAACAATTTGAAAAACAAAACCCACAAACAAACCCAAATGACACATTATTATGTGAAAAAATTATATGCAGAAGTTAAAAAAAAAATATATCAAATTCAAGTTGAAAAGAAAGACACCAAAAGTAAACATTTTTTTCAATCAACCAAGAAGTAAACTTTTTTTAAGTACCAACCAAAAGTAACCTTTTTTTAAAGTAATATTTTGACAGAAAAACATTACATTAGATATTAATTAAGTATGTGTATTAGAATAGGAAACCAAGAATCCGAAAACCCTAATGATGAAAAAAATGGCAAGTGTCATCAAAAGATATGTATCAAATCTAACAAAATATTAAGGAAGATTCAACAAGAAACAAATAATGGCAAGTTTTTAAAACATAGTAAACCACAGCCAGCCTAAAACAACAATAAGAAACAATCTTAAATATCGTAACCCATCATGCCAAATGACCAAAAGTAACCATGTTATTAAGCAAAACCAAAAAAGTAACCTTATTTTTCAGTACCAACCAAAAGTAACCTTTTTTTAAAGTAATATTTTGACAGAAAAACATTACAGTAGATATTAATTAAGTATGTGTATTAGAATAGGAAACCAAGAATCCGAAAACCCTAATGATGAAAAAAATGGCAAGTGTCATCAAAAGATATGTATCAAATCTAACAAAATATTAAGGAAGATTCAACAAGAAACAAATAATGGCAAGTTTTTAAAACATAGTAAACCACAGCCAGCCTAAAACAACAATAAGAAACAATCTTAAATATCGTAACCCATCATGCCAAATGACCAAAAGTAACCATGTTATTAAGCAAAACCAAAAAAGTAACCTTATTTTTCAGTACCAACCAAAAGTAACCTTATTCTAAAGTAATATTTTCATGAATTTAGATCTTAAGTAATATGGAAACTAGAACTTAAGACAAAGAATCCCAAAACCCTAATGAAAAATTTGGCAAGTGTCATAAAAAGATATCCATATCTAAGAAAATATTAGCATTAAGCTAAGGGGGTGTTTGTTTTGGCTTATATGTGGTGAGCTTATGAGCTAATTTAAATTCGGTTTATATTTAATAAGCTCAAATTTTCCGGCTTATTTAGAGACTTTTGGGCTTATATAAGTTTATTACAATATGATAAACATATATATAAGTTTGTAAGTCTAAAAATAAGCCGGAAAATCGAAGTTTATGAAATATAAGCCGAAATAGAATAAGCTCATAAGCCAACATATAAGCTGAAACAAACACCCCTAAGATGGACAAAATAAACAAATAACAAAGCAAGATCTACTACCATTATCATCCACCGACCATAGAGCAACGAGTATCAAATATTACAATCCCCAAAATCTAAGCCCTTTCGGCAAGTAAATGAAAGAAGTTTTAATAACAGCATTAACAAAAAAAGAGATATGGATAGATTGATAAGCAAACTTTTAACGTGAAATGATGACGTCATAAGGATCAAAGGAAGTGAGATCTTGTATGTCTTCATCATCACGACTCCAAAGTTTGCTTAACGCTTGTTTCCAACCCTGCCCCCTGCAGGGTGCTTTTTCCCTTTGCCGCCCCTCCCCTTGGCGTTTCCGCCCCACTTGAGCTTTTTCTTAGTTCGTAAACTCTTCATCTGAAATACCAGCAAAACCAAAATAAAATACGAGTAAATACTAAGAAAGAAATAGATGATGATATTTACTCTGAGATCTAGGCTATAAATATGCTTACCAAGCAATTGCCATCATTGTGGCTCTTCCAATCAAAGAAAATTCCACTGAAAGAGCAGCCTTTCTCTTTGCAAGCGTACACCTTCTTGTCATTAGGATCATGGACGTCGATTTCGGCGTTTTCGGCGGCCATTGTTTCACAGGAGTGTGTTAGGTAGTGATGTGTGTAGTTGTATATGGCAACATCATGTATAAAACCCTAGCTAGCTAGGTTTACTTTTGGTTAATTACCCCAACTGGTCCCTCTAAAATAATACTGTATCCTTAAAGGCCCTTTACCTTTTTAATAACCTATTCTGTTTTTGTGATGCACATTTTCTTTTTTCTTTTTTTTACTATTTTTTTTATCATGGGGAACTACTTTACACCAATGCGATTCCGCTCGGATACGAGCTACGAAAGCACGGAGTGCACGTTCGGCGGCCATTGTTTCGAAGGATATTGGGGGATACTAAAAATATTTACATTTTAATTTCCCTCAAATATTGTGTTTGGTATGACTAATGAAGGAATTTCAAATTCTCCAAATTCCCAAAATGGAGGATATTAAAATTACTACAAAAAGTGAGAAATTTTAATTTACTTCAAAATTATCTTTCATAAACTTTTTTCTAGTCGTTTTTATTCGGATTTTAACATTATATAAAAAATTATAAAATCTAAAAAATTTGTATAAAATTTATTTTTTTCGGTTTTTACTTTTTTAAATTATGAAAAATAAAATTTATATATAAAATTTATATAAATTGTTTATAAATTTAAAGAATTTTTTTATAAATTTTAAAGAAATTTTTTATTAAATTTATAAACTTTTTTTTTTAAAATTTTATATAAATTTTTTATAATAATTATTGACTTTTTTTATATAATTTATATAAGTTTTTATAAAAAAATTATAAATATTATATAACTTTTTTATAAAATTTATATAAAATTTTTACAAAATTTTTTTAATTTTTTTTATAAATAGTTAAAATTTGATTTTTACTCTTTTCAATAAAAAACTTATAAAAAATATTTATTTGTTAATCGGTTCAACACAAATCGAGATTTCAAAATATTATAAATTGTTGCCAACCAAACATGATTAGACATTTAAAATTCTAGAATTTTTAATTCTTAGAAATTTTAACTTACTAGAATTTAGAATTCTAGAATTTCAATATCTTGAACCAAACGGCACCTTGGTCTTTTTTAGTATAAAATGGTCTATTTTAGACTAATATAGTAGTTACGTGATATGTATGCGTTACCACTTTTACCAACCAACACCGTCATTGGCATATAACCAAACTATTTAATAAAAAATTGACTGGGTTTTTTATGGACGTTTTTAAAACCTATATTGGTTTGTTGTCATCATTTATAGTGGAGGGTTCAGGTTTTTAGAGGGTGAGAAAGAGATACTTCTTTTGTTCGAAGTGGTGTATAAATTGACACATGACAATGTCTTGTTTTTCGGAAGTAGCGGTGGTGGTTGTAAGGATAAGCTCTAAGGTTTCGTTCAAGGAAAGTAAGGCTTCTGTAACCTCCGGGGGGTTACGTTTAGGAGGCATGAGTAACAAGAATGAAAGCACCAATCAATAAGTAGTTGTTTGTGTGAGACCCCCAAAATCTGACATGGAACAACTAGGCAACGAGGGGGTAACACGTCATAGTACAAGAAACAATGAATTACAGTTCATACAAAGCCGACGAAATAAAAACATGTACATTACATCATAAAAGGTTAGAGTTTTTTAAACATAGGTCCCAGAGTTTTAGAAGCGGAAAATTATATTATTTCGTCTCAATTTATAACATAAAGTTGCCCAAAAGATAGAATAAACTCCTGGCAGTTTTTACTAAAAACCGTCTTTTAAAAGCATCACAGAAATCTCCAAGCTACGATAATCTCCTGCGGGCTCCCATCCAAGCAAAGCTAAGTAATAATACCTGAGATTAAACATGTAAAACCGTCAACATAAAGTTGAGTGATATTCATAGGTTTAACAGTAAAGGTATGGGACACAAACATTCATTTGTAAACACGTAGTAGGGGAAATGGTTATATACGCCAACCACAGTCCGATACTATTATTATTATTGCTGTTAAGTTTCATGAACCGAAGCTTAACTACGTAAGTATTCAGCCTAAATACTCAGGTATAAAAAAATGTAATCCGTCATGGTTAAACAACCGCATCGTTGGGACGCGGATAGTCAATCCCGATGGATCCACCCACAACATTCGCGCTTCGCGCAATGCACCAGGACAATTAACGGTTCATGATCGAAGAGATGAAACTCAAGGCTAACGTCTAAAAAGCAATAATATCGAAAATCTGAAAATCATACATGTTCTGGATAGCATACAAGTTCTGGATAGCATACAGTTTTTAAATGGTTGTGTTCCACCATGTAAAATCTCATCCCGTATTTAGAAACCATGTATAAGTAAAAAGGGGCTATGAACTCACCTTAGCCACGAGTTAAGTCAATCATGGTACTCAGCAACTGAGTAGAAACAATGGTAGTGAGACGATCACCGACGATATGGATGTCCTGGAAACACGAAAACCGCAACCTATTAAAATAAGGCGCGCGTTAAGACTCGAACTCAAGTATCGATATGTACCAAATATAATATGACTCAAATGTTTTTAAAATATTCATATTTCAAAACCATTGACACGAACCAAAAGAATCCATACTTACCCCTTTATTTCAACACTACACGTTAAAACACTTGTATACTTGAAATTGACCCGTTATACGACGCCAAGTTAACACAAGTCAAACTATTCTTTACCCTTACTTGGACCAGTAGCTAAGTCATTTATATAATTACTAAGCACTTGAATAAGTCATCATGTCCGATGATGAATACTCAAACTCACGCAACACAAACATTGAACTACGTGCCCAAAATTAAAATCAGCAAATACATCCCGAATGTACATATCGATCTACCCTATCTAGACTTGTCCGTTTTATATGAAAATTGTTGTCAAGGACACTTATAACCTGAATAAGACCTCACCAAAATTTGAGCCAATGTTCACACGTTAAAATCTATCAGCTCGACACTTTACTCGACTTCAAATTTGGGACAGATTTGTGCACTTGTTTTGTAAAACCGTTTGGACCACTTTAAAAGTACTAACTCGACAATCCGTCTTTTGAAACCACTACTAGACTCATCAAACTAAGTTTGTAAACTTTGAAAACCAGTAGTATCAACTATCTAACCAAGCCTAAAGTCCCCGGGAGTCGACCCAAAATCAACCACAATTTCGGATTGTGCCGACTTGCGTCTCCCGGTACACGAATACTAAAACTAGCATAACTTTTGACTCGTAATGACTTAGAAGCTCTATCTTATACCAAAACGAGCGTCTCGGAAAACTCTATAATAAAATCAAATAATATTAGCCTTTATCAGACCTTAAACCCACGAAACAATCTATTATATGCTGCTGTCCCAAAATACCTTTTTAGAAAACAAGTCAAATCAATTTTTCAACCAAAACCAATCATTCTCATACCTATAGAATGATCATACTATCATACCCATCAACCAAACACTCCTAAAAACACTTGTATGCAAAATTTAACAAAAATCAAAGATCAAAAATCAACCTTTTTAACATGAAAGCATAAAGATCATTGCTTACACCACACATGCAAGATGATCAAAACATTTTCCAACCACCAATTTATAAAATCATGAAATTCTGATGCATGTGTGAAATTCTTGTATCAATAGAATCACAAGAACATTTAGAACGTGGGTCTTTGCTTAGTTTTGATTAGATCATGTTTAAAATCAAGATTTGAGGGTGTTTATGGTTGATGGTGGTGGCGGAAAAACAAAGGGGAGAGAAGATGGTGTGTGTTTTTTTATAACATGTTATGTGTGTGTGAAAGTGGAAGAAAATGGCATTTTATATGGTGGTTTAAGTGGAGGGACCATTGTTGCCAACTTTGAAACTTGTGGACTTAAAAATAATTAATAGTTTTAAAGGGTAAAAAATGGTTATTGGTAAATATTGAAAATATTTACGGGGCTCGGGTTTCGTAAAAATACTTTTCAAAAGTTACAATGCATCATAAAAATGATTATATGATTTCCCGACACGACTTAACACGTAATTAAAACGAAATCGTTGAAAATATAAATTATCGAAACAATCGGTAATAAAATGTAAAATTTTGGGCATCCGTCGGTATCGTGATCACTAGGAATTCTCGTTGTACATTGATTTGAATAAACTCGTTTGTAAAACGCACGCGGGTGATCTTAAATCAAAAACTTTGATTTAAATTAAATATGGAAAAATAAAATAAAAAATTTTATAATTCCGTACAAAGAATTTATCGATGATCAGAAAAATACTTAAAAACTATAATTTAAAAATCTCAGGATTTACATATAGCAATACAAGAAAACGTAATACGTTGGAAAATTCAAGAAGCACGAATAAAAAGAATAAAATAATGCTGGGAAAGTACAGGTTCTCACAGTCTCCCCCCTATAGGAACTCTGATCCCCAGAGTTCTCCTGAAAACAGTAGAAGATGCGAACAAGAGGAGGTACAAAGTGTAGAACAAAATTCATTGCTTCCCAGGTAATTTCCGTACCACGACGAATCTTAACGGTTAGAATTCACTATGCTTCAGTTTCTTAACTCCTTTACGAATAACTTTTTCGAACTCGGATTAGAATAATGACTTTTCAGTACGGGAAACATTCAAAAGATAGATGAACGCAAGAATCGCTTACACGGACAAAGTGCGTTAAAATGAATCAGGATTGGTAATCAACAAGGATTTGCAAATCACTTAACTTGTAAAACGTGACAAATCTTAAAATGTAAGAATCTAGTCACAAAGCGAAATAGAAGGAAAAAATGAATAACATATGATCATTTAAAATACAATCTGTCAAAATCAGTTGTCTAGTATTTTGGTATTACTTTAAAACTCAGTTTAAATACTTTTTTAATTAAAAGAAAATTTACAAGGTGTAGTGATTTAAAATCAAACTATTTGTATTTAGTGAGTATGACGTTGCTATATCTTTTTCTTGATCAGGACTTTCAAAGCGAAAGTAGAACAGTTCAAAATGATCGGCTTAAGAACTTTTGGGTGACTACATGAATTTATCGTTAAAACTCAGTTTTATCGTTACCATTAGAGAAAATCAGATTTTCTAAGTTATTTAGAAGCATTGTTTAGAAATTATAAATTAATTTAATAATTTCATTATATTGACAGTAAAGTACGGTATAATCAAATACTTTAAAAGATACAGCTTGATATCCTTTTTAAATACTAGTTATAAATTTACCAAAGAGGATGTATAGATCTGGTACTTAACTTGAAACAGTTATTTTGATAATTTAAACATTTGATAAAATGTATAAAACGTTCTTAAAAATTAATAATAAATTTGTTAGAAATTCAAGAAAGTGTTTAAGGTATCAAATGATAAACACGTAACATTTACTGGTTTCAGAAGGTGACAAGACATCAACGAATATGAATCATATAAAGGTCAACAATCTGTATGCGAGCGATAACACAAGGGAATAAAACCAAAATCGTATCATTTCTTAACAAACGTGATAGAATAGACGCGTCGATGATAACAATAATAAGAAACAAAGGATTATAGCAAGTCATCGCATCTTGAGTGCAGTTGGTGACACTAATAACGGCTTATTAAGTTCTCGATGATCGATACACGATTGAAAGAGAAAAGCCACACAATAAATTTTCAAATCACGGAAAATTCTTAAGAAGTCACTTGAGAGTATTTCCAGCAAACTGAACATCATTAGAAATGAGAGGCGAAATCAATACGTGGTTCACACGAATGAATTTCAAGACGATGAAGTCTAACACACATAATGACGGATACACGAAATCATTGGTCACTTCCAGTCATAAATCACTATTTGCGTCCAGAGATGTTTCGAAGGTCTACCAAAATAGATAAAGAAGATCGATTGATGTAGAAACATAATAACGTTGGAACTATCAAGTCTGGTATCAACGGTAAGAATTTAGGCAAATGGTAACGAAAATCGTTTCATGAGGATGATGAGGTAACAGGTAAAACAAAGGTCGTTGAGTAAGGAAATATGTGCTTGAGGCATGTACTTTGTTCAAGAAAGGATAAGGGTTCATATGTGTATGTCGTGAATTGTTGCTACTCGCATAAGATGTAAAAGTTTTCAAAACTTTTATTTTATCTAACTTTTTAAGGAACACAATTAAAAAGTTGATTGTTGATCAAATATTTAGGGTGACTACTATTTGGCCTTGCATGGCTCCTTCTAAATTAGGCATAGGTGATCAGGCCATGCATAATTTAGGACTAGCAATGCGATGCTCAGCTTCGTCAAACCAGTATTACATATCATATAATTTAAAATATGTATATAATAGCATTTGTAAAAACAAGAATATGAAACCTTTCGCCTATAAGTTACTGGCTAACTGTTTAAATCAACAATTTGTATAGTTACAAGGGTTCTTTATAAGACCGTATTAGAACAATTTATGAAAAATACATTGTAAAATTAATATAAATTAATTTTATAAGATAGCATTCTATTGTTTAAGAAAGCCCAAATGAATCCTTTTGTAAAATGATTCGCAAACAAGACCAGTTTGAGTTTATATGGTAACATGACAATAGTTTATAAAGTAGCGAGTGAGTTACAAGAGGGAAATAAGGAGTAGTTCAAGTCAGTCAACGAAATGGTTACAAGGTGATAAGGTTTCAAGAGATTTAGCCGAAATCGTCAAGAGACACGTACCAAGATGATAACGAAAGATAAAAATAAGAACTTCAACCTCGGTCCAAATCAGTGGTACGATATAAACAAAGAAAAGCCAATGTAGAATGACGAATAAGTCATAAATAAAAGAAAGGATAAAGGAATCCGTATGTGTGTACATTGTGATTAATTTGACAATAATATACTTTTAAGAAAGTAGGGTATCAGTTAACAAATAGTACAATCACTCCAAAAAGTTTCTATATTAGGAAGTTACCGAATTTCAAAAGTTCAAGATCTATGTACATGTATGACCGAACTCAAAGTTACTATTTTATACTTGTTCAAACGCAATCCTTGTTTTAGTTTGCAAAATATCATTAGTTAAAGTTTTACGAGCTCAACGAACTCAAAAACGCTTGAAATCATATTTTTAAAGTCTATCAATTTTGACTTTTTGGTTTGACTAGACCAAATAACTCACTAAACGATATTTTAAGACTCAAAGTCTAATGCATTTCGATGTAACACAATGTTTTGAACAACTTTCTAGTTTTACCCGAGATTTGAAACGGAATAAAATGGACGAAAATGCCCTTGCATTAAATCTGTCAACAAAATGATATTTTAGCATTATTCAGAAAATAACTTCTTAGATTTTACAATCTCAAATGAGCGTAACTTGCTCGATTTTATAGTTTACTGGTCAAATTTTATGTCCTAAACGGACGTCTCAACATGTAGAAATATATATTTTTATGTCTAAAGTTATAAAAATATTTCTCGACACTGTTAAACTTCCTGTAAAGTTTCTATACAAAGTATATTTTTTTCGACAAAGCTTGAAATTAAATCCAATTTCATAATAACTCCGAATTAATGTATACACAAGACTTGTGGATTCCATAAAGACGAAAGAAAAGAGAACTGCATAATTAATCATGTAAAGAAAACACAATATGGAATTGGTTCAAGAATACCAACGATAATCTGAGAGATAAAAAACGACGCATATCATCCGTGTCTTCGGCTGCAAGATGCAATGCAGGAAGGTCTCTAGGCGGTGTGATTTTCCAAAATCACAAGACATACCGAGAAGGAAATAAAATATTAACAAGTCACACTCCTGAGGCGAGGAGGTTTAATGAAAAAGGGAGGATACAAATAGGATCGTATTCCAAATGATTGTCACATAATAAATGACGATCATGTGTTCAAGGTACAACGGACGTTGTAAGTCGAATTCGAAACGTAGAATGGTCCATGAAATAAGATGTAATCCATGTACAAATGTCGTGTAAAACGGTGGCGTAAAGGTAAATCAAGATTATGAAAACCCACGATATTATTCAACACTGATTCAAGGAATGCTTCGAGATATTTAACTCACACGATGTCCTTTAGTCTTTCTGGGAGACACATTGAGCTACACAATGGTCTATAGACTATGTTCCAAGACATTCAATCACAAATGGTCGACAAACAGATTGGATATCTAAATAGATATTTTAAAGAAATTAAACAATGAGAGCAACACGTACGGTAGTAGAATGAAAATCAGAAGTTCATAAAAAACAACACTTCTTAATCCCGAACAATGGTATCTCGAAAGTATGCACAACATGTATCAGCGAGTCGAGAAAAACAGACGGTTCAAAACGAACGAGCATATGAAGTCAATCGTATCACACATAAGTGAAATAGCAATAGTACTCAGAAAAATGAGCATGAAAAGTCGGCAGTACACGTGCTCTGAATACAAGTATGTAACGTCATAACGATATAAAATCATCGTAACCAGATCAGTTCACAAGAATAAGAATTCCAGAAATACAGTAAGAGCAGATGTAATCACAGTAATATCGAATGATAATCCATGAAGCACAAGACTTTGAAAAGACATAGTAATTATCATCATTAGGGTAATGTAATATTTCAACATGTAATAACGAGAAGAAATATTATAATGATAATTGATAACTGGGCTTTTGGCCAGTATGAAAATTATCGTTGTTCCAGTCTCTTCGAATTGATAATTGGTAAACGTGCGACTCAGCTGTCTTTGGTGGAAACAAATGTTGTGTCGTTGTAGTAAAGGAAATGTGCAAAACTTTAACGTAAATGGCGGGTAAAATAAATCTAAACCTAATTTAAAATAAATGACGGTAATTAAAAACGTGACGAAAAGTAAGTGGCAATTAAAGTAAATAACGCAGACCTAAAACTATCCTAGAGGCAAACTTAAAACGCAACTAAAACTTAAACTAAGGCAAGGCTTAAAATAAATCTAAGGCAAGTAAACTTAAAGTGCGACTAAGTAAAAAGGCGGGAAAAGTAAAGCTTAAAATTCAAAAACATAAACTTAAAATAAACTAAAAACACCTTACTCGGAATAATTACTCGTTCGGAATGTCACCTTCACCCGGAATAATTCTTCTTCGTTCGGAATAATCAAAATAAAACCTCATTCGGAACAACTAGTTCATCCGGAATAAACAAAGCTCCCCTTCATCCGGAATAAGTAGTCTTCATTCGGAATAATCAAAATTAAGCCTTCATTCGGAATAAATATTCTTCCGGAATAATCTGCTCATGCGGAATGTTACTGATTCGGAAAAGGTTACTTCATCCGGAATAATTTGTTGATCCGGAATATTGCTTTATTCGGAATAATTAAAGAAAGTGCTCATCCGGAATAAAAGGTTGATCCGGAATAACAGCTTGGTTCGGAATATGGCCTTTATCCGGAATATCGCTTTGGTTCGAAATGTGGCACTGATCCGGAATATCAAGTTGATCCGGAATATACAGTTTGGTTCGGAATATTGCTCTGATCCGGAATATGTCACTTATCCGGAATAAACTAGAACCAACCCTTCATTCAGAATAACCTAGGCAACAATAATAGCGAAGAAAACGGAAGAACAAATATGCACGAATCTAATCTAATCTAATCAAAATCAACCAAAAGATTAAATCAAACTAACCAAATAGCATCTACTAATCATAAACAAACAATCCAAATCAATCAAACTAACATTACTAATCAAAATAATCAAAACCCACTTGATTAAATCAATAAAACTTCAAGAACATAAGAATAAACATAAAGATTAAGATCAAACAAGAAAGGTAGATAGGAGATTAACAAATAAAAGTAAAGATTAACAACAATAAAAAGGAAACTTACTTGAAATTAAAGGAATTTAAGGTGCAAGACAATTAAGTAAATGACATGAATTTAAAGAACAAGTAATTAAAATGGTGGAAGAACTAATTGTCACTATTAGCCAACAAAATGAAATGAAATGAAATGAAAGCTATTTATAGGGGATTAGGGAGGTGCTTAGTGGAAGCTTCCTCCACTCTTTCTTCTTTCTTTAATTATCATTAAGTCCTTGTCTTCTTAATTCTTCGACTTTTGTCTCGGGATTAATAAACTCGTCTTGTAATTTCTTTAATAAATTAGACTTGAGTTCTTCGGCTTTTAGTAAACTTTCGTCTTTTGACTTTTTCTTCGATAAATCTTCAGAATTGGTCTTGGACTTCCGTTCTTTTTGCACTCTTGATTTCTTGACTTCGTCTTTTGTCTTTTTCTTCGATAAACGCCCGTGAAAGCCGTGTTTTCTTCCCTTTTTACATTTTGATCCTAAAATCACAACAAAAACACAAACCACGCATAATTCCGACATTTACGACATAAAATACACGTTTTGGCCTGGTTATTATTGTAATTAAGTGGTAAAAGGATGGGTGTTTACACACCTATCAAATCCCCTACACTTGACCATTGCAACGTCCTCATGCAATGCATTAGTTACAAAGCACGCTTTACATTTTCCATCATAATCAATCCATATTGGCCTTTATTAAAGAGATAGAAAATTATAAACATTCAAAGGAAGAAAGTAAGTAAAGAAATCAAGGACATACCTTAGGGTTTTGAAAGTGTCATGAATGATCATCATCCTCAAGTTTTCACATTCTCCAAACCAAGCTTAAAAACGAGATCATTGTTATTATAAGTTAGCAAACTAACACGAACTCATGTGGGCCAATTGTTTACTTAGACTCCCTTATTCCTAGGTGTATCTCTTATATTTTATTGTTGTCTTGAATGATCACGAGGATGCATTGTTGACTTATTTTGATAGTTATTTAGGCTGAAAATAAAGTGGGACGATTTAATCAATAGTTAGCTAAAGGACAAAATCTTTTAAAACTGCTTCTCGGGACCTCAAAAAGTTCATATCTTGGCATAACTCGCTTCGCGATTTGAGACCTTTCTCGGACCGATATTTGGCAGCGACTTCATAATTCAAATCTTGAGAGACGTTCATGAAATAATGGTCTTCTCTTCATAATAGGAATTTCTTCACTTGAAGTTTTGAGAGATTCTTCATATTTGGACCACGACTTCTTCATTTTTCTCTAATCTTTATTTTGGACTTTGATATACAACGATCCGCCTCCTTTTAGGACTTGGATCTATTTATCCTCATACCTTGTTAGGGTCTTTTCGGATAGACTTCTCCATGATCTTTAGGGGAGTATTCCTTTTCGTCGTGTGTCTTGATCCTTCATATTGATTATTGATAAATGATTCTTCACATCACTTGGGATCCTTAGCAACAAAATGTAGCCCTCATGCCTTGTTAGGGCCTTTTCGGACTCGCCAATCTTCACATCCTGCTTCAATAAGTTATGCCTTGGCTATGAACTCTAATCATTACCGAGCAACTATTAAACGATCTTGGGCTAGAAGCTAAGTAACTTTTCAAATCGTACAACCTTATTTATTACAGATAAAATTATTAGCAAGCGATGGGATAATAGGCTTATAATTAACTCACATAAATTCACGAAAGAATACTAAACTTATAATTGACTCTATCATCTCTCGTCCTCCACAATTTAAAATCTCAAGGAATGAGGCTCGTGGATGCTTAGCCTATTAAATCAAAGTTTTGGGTTTTCGAGTCGCTTATAGGATCTTGCAAATTCTTAGACTTTTTCAAGTTTAGAAATCGCATTTTAAAGTTCCCTTGATAAACGACTCTCTAGGATCAAATATAGGAACTTGCGAAAAGTTCTTGTTCTTAACCCGTGAGAGTTAAGACTTTCGTGTTTTAAAGCTCCCTATATAAAAGCCTAGCAAAACTTGACTTAAACACGTTAAGGATACTAGCTAGAGTAAACTCAGATAAGTAAACTCAGGTTGAGTCAAAAGATTCACAACGTTTGAAAATTAAAACTACTTTATTAAAATTGTATTCTAGCAAAGAAAGAAAATAACTATAACAAAGGAAAAACAAATAGGCCAAAATAGATCAAAAATTTTGAAAAATGTCGAATTTTTTTTTTTCGGTTAAAATGAGGACAAATACAAGGAAAAGACCACTTAACTTCGATAGAAGTCCCCCTACACTTGATATAAAAATTGTCCTCAATGTTTAAGCATGTGGGAGTAAACTCCCCTACACTTAGGACATTGTGCACGTTGATTAAATCTTGCTAAGGAAAAGACAACTAACGAGATTCCTATTTTAATATTGAGAAATATAAAATAGTGAATCGAAAAGAGTTTAGGATAAAACCGGGAAGACGGAAACACGGAATTACGGGTCGTCAAATATCATCAAGAGTGGATCTTTGAACGCTCGAATCCCTGAATATGAGAAGAGAGGAAATAGCAAACACCAACGGATCTCCCCTACACTTAGGATAAAGATAGCTAAAAGATAGATACTTGGGTTGCCTCCCAAGAAGCGCTTGATTTTTGTTCACCGAGTCGTGAGCCTGACTCGACCTTGATTATCATAGGAAGAAGCATGAAACACATCCACCGGGATCAAATACATAGTTTTCGTCCATCAAATAACAGAAGCTTAAGGCGAACAAGGCAAGCTAAAGAAGAGTAGGCAAGGTTCCCTTAAGCAAAGATGGAGCACGGTGGTAGCAAGGATGATGGGGTGCAAGCGTATCTACAAAAGTTCCAAAGATTTTTCCTTTTATTTCATCAGATGGATACTGAGATGGCTTGAAAAGTGCAATACCGGGGTCGAACACCTTTTCCTTTAGGGGAAAATAGCACTCAGGTTTAGCAGAATTTGAAGATGACCCGCTAAGAAAATGCACAACCTCGTCCTCAGAAGGTGGACAAAGAGGTGTCAAAACATACGTGCTGCGGATGTTGGTGTCGTCCGGTTTCTTCTCCTTTGAAAGAATTTTCTTCAAAATACGTAGAAGGATGAAGACCAAAATCATCAAAGTCTAAAAGAGGAGCATCACTCTCATGAGGGAAGTATGTGTTGAGAAAAGTAGCAAAGTCTTCCTCAAATGAGTAATCATCCAAAGTAGGATCAAGTGATGTTGGAGGAGGATCTTCATCATGAGAAGAATCACTCGAGAGACTATCGGCCTCATCAAAATCATCATAAGTGGGCATGTCGGGATACTCGGAAGTAAAATCATCATAATCATCTCCATCGGAACTAGAATCATCATCATAAGCATCATAGATCGGTGGAGAATCATATATGGGTGGAGGTTCCAAATTGGAGAGAGAATCATCCACATCATCTTGAAACAGTGGATTATCATTGCAAGAATCGAATAGAGGATTGTTATAGACGACAAAATCATCAAGCACATTAATCATATTCGCTGATTCTCTTTCATAGGATTTGCTTGTAAGCTTCCCCATTTCAAAAACCTGGGCATCATCCCCGACTCTTAAGATGATTTCGCACTTATCCACATCTATTAAAGCTCTACCGGTTCTCAAAAATGGGCGTCCAAGTATTAACGGAATACGAGGGTCCATTTCATAATCAACAACGACGAAGTCGACCGGAAAAGTGAATGTGCCAACTTTAATGAACACATCTTCGGCAATACCAACGGGGTAAGCGAGAGTGCGATTTGCAAGCTCAAGAGTCATCTTCGTGGGTGTAAGGTCGGGCAATGATAACTTTTTCCAAACACTTAAAGGCATCAAATTAATACTTGCCCCGAGATCGGCTAAGGCAATAAATTTGTCGGTTTGGTTAAAAGTACAAGGTAGCACAAAACGACCGGGATCTCCAAGTTTTTCCGGAAGTTCTTTAAGAAGGATTGCTAAGCAATTTTCATTCAAGCGAGTATTAACAAACTCGGTCATCTTCTCCTTCTTATTAAGCAATTCCTTAAACAACTTGACAAATTGTGGCATTTGGGCAAGAGCTTCAACAAGGGTAAAGGTGACTTTCATGCCGGCAATTTTTTTCCAAAAAGTTAGCGACTTGGATGTCATTCTTAGTCAAAATTCTAGCCTTGTTGAGTCAAGAAGGGTAAGGAATGCTAGGGTTGGGTGGTGTGGGTGGAGAAGGTGAAGGTTGAGATATTGAAGGGTTAAGGGTGGAAGGTGGGGTTGGTGGAGGATTCTTCTGGGGTACTTCGTCACGTCGAGGCGGAGACGGTAATGGTGCACTAATACTAGGTGTAGGAGTAGTAGGGATACATGGTGGTGGAGGAGGTATAGATGGTGTAACTGGGGGTGGGGTAGATGGTCCTACTAAAGTAACTCCACTACGGGTAGTAATAGCACTCAAATTCGCTCGCGGGTTGGTGACGGTGTTTGAAGGTAGAGAGCCCGAAGTAGAGGGTTGAGTGGTGGGTAAGAAACTTGCCAGCATATTCTTCAAATTATTCGTTTGAGTGCTGAAGGAGGATTGTATATCATTTCGAAGCTCGAATCTAATGTCATTACCTTGCTTAGTGATATCTCCTTTCAAATTGATAATTTGGCTTTGTAGATTCTTAATTTGCTCTCCTTGGGTTCTCATTAAGGCTTCAACATCTTGATTCATGGGTGGGGCTTGTTGAGCGGGTGGGTGATAAGGATTAGAAGCTCTAGGTAGGATTTGGTTGCTTTTATTGTAGTTGTTGTTGGGGTTTTGGTTTTGAGGAGAAAAACCGGGTGAAAGGTAGTTGTTGGACCGGTAACTTAGCAAATTTCGATCCCCTTGAGGCCGGGCTTGGTAATTTTCTGGTGAATAATTACCATAAGCCGCATACACGTTTTCCGGATTGCCTTGAGTAGAAGGACAATCAGTGTATGAGTGAGGACCGCCGCATGTCTCATAAGAAGGTGCTATCGCTTTAACTTGTTGTTGTTGTTGGTTTGAAGCGATGAGCAAGATATTTTTGTTCATTTCGGCCATCATGCGGGTGAATTCGGTCATATCGGGGTTTGCTGAAGTAGAATAAACATTGACTCTTGGGTTGTTCCTTGAAGAAGCGGAGGAATCCCAATTTTTGTGATGAGTAGTCATGTTCTCAATAAGCTCTCCACACTCCTCGGGTCTTCTTTTCATAAATGTGCCACCGGCGGCTGCATTAATCGTATCACGATCACGAAAAGTCAAACCATTGTAGAAAGTATCAATTAAGGTCACGTGGAGCATGTTGTGGTTTGGACAACGATCGATCAAAAAATTATATCTTTCCCAAGCATCAAAGAGAGATTCATCAGGTTCTTGCATGAAACTGCTGATTTGATTTCGAAGGCTCGTGACCATGAATGGTGGAAAGTAGCGTGACAAAAAGCGTTGAGTCATGTCATCCCAAGTATGAATTGAATTCTTCGGGAGACGATCAAACCATTTCTCGGCGTGGTGTGATAAAGTATGTGGAAAGATTTGAAGGCGAAGGACATCCATAGTAGCACCGGGAAACTTCATGCTTTGAGTAATAGTAATGAATTTGTCGAGGTGCTTGTTGGCATCATCATCAGGCATTCCGCGGAATGGATTAGTTTGCACTTGTTGTATCATGTGATGCTTCAACGAAAACTCCAGAGCCGTGATTTGCATCGGCGCAATCGGTCCTCCTCGTCCAAACATTGTGGGTTGACAAAGCTCCTCCATTGTCCGAAGATCGGGCTGTGGAAGAACATTGTTGTTGTTATTGTTGAGGTGTGGTGGATTATTGTTGTTGTTCACACCTGCCATAGCTAAATCTTCACGAGTCTCGGGCTCTGGATAAGTAGAAGATCTAGTACGCATACACCTGCAAAAGCAAAAGAAAACAATACCAAAGCAATAGACAATATATATACACTATAAAAATAAAATCTTTTTAGATTTTTGAAATTTTTTAATTTTTATGGATTTTTAACAATTTTTTTTTATTTTTATGGGTTTTTGAAAATGTTTAAGCAAGAAAATAACGCTCACAAATGAACGGATCCCAAAAAAGCAACGCGTCTCTCACAGAAAACCGTTAATCTTTAGAAAAGAGCTGGCAGCGGCGCCATTTGATAACTGGGCTTTTGGCCAGTATGAAAATTATCGTTGTTCCAGTCTCTTCGAATTGATAATTGGTAAACGTGCGACTCAGCTGTCTTTGGTGGAAACAAATGTTGTGTCGTTGTAGTAAAGGAAATGTGCAAAACTTTAACGTAAATGGCGGGTAAAATAAATCTAGACCTAATTTAAAATAAATGACGGTAATTAAAAACGTGACGAAAAGTAAGTGGCAATTAAAGTAAATAACGCAGACCTAAAACTATCCTAGAGGCAAACTTAAAACGCAACTAAAACTTAAACTAAGGCACGACTTAAAATAAATCTAAGGCAAGTAAACTTAAAGTGCGACTAAGTAAAAAGGCGGGAAAAGTAAAGCTTAAAATTTAAAAACATAAACTTAAAATAAACTAAAAACACCTTACTCGGAATAATTACTCGTTCGGAATGTCACCTTCACCCGGAATAATTCTTCTTCGTTCGGAATAATCAAAATAAAACCTCATTCGGAACAACTAGTTCATCCGGAATAAACAAAGCTCCCCTTCATCCAGAATAAGTAGTCTTCATTCGGAATAATCAAAATTAAACCTTCATTTGGAATAAATATTCATCCGGAATAATCTGCTCATGCGGAATGTTACTGATTCGGAATAAGGTTACTTCATCCGGAATAATTTGTTGATCCGTAATATTGCTTTATTCGGAATAATTAAAGAAAGTGCTCATCCGGAATAAAAGGTTGATCCGGAATAACAACTTGGTTCGGAATATGCCCTTTTATCTGGAATATCGCTTTGGTTCGGAATGTGGCACTGATCCGGAATATCAAGTTGATCCAGAATATACAGCTTGGTTCGGAATATTGCTCTGACCCGGAATATGTCACCTATCTGGAATAAACTAGAACCAGCCCTTCATTTGGAATAACCTAGGCAACAGTAACAGCGAAGAACACGGAAGAACAAATATGCACGAATCTAATCTAATCTAATCAAAATCAACCAAAAGATTAAATCAAACTAACCAAATAACATCTACTAATCATAAACAAACAATCCAAATCAATCAAACTAACAATACTAATCAAAATAATCAAAACCCACTTGATTAAATCAATAAAACTTCAAGAACATAAGCATAAACATAAAGATTAAGATCAAACAAGAAAGGTAGATAGGAGATTAACAAATAAAAGTAAAGATTAACAACAATAAAAAGGAAACTTACTTGAAATTAAAGGAATTTAAGGTGCAAGACAATTAAGTAAATGACATAAATTTAAAGAACAAGTAATTAAAATGGTGGAAGAACTAATTGTCACTATTAGCCAACAAAATGAAACGAAATGAAAGCTATTTATAGGGGATTAGGGAGGTGCTTAGTGGAAGCTTCCTCCCCTCTTTCTTCTTTCTTTAAACATGAAATATTTTGAACTTTCGGTTATAGACTAAGTTTTTGAAAAATGACTCAGTTCCCTATAACCATCGCTCTGATATCAATCTGTGAGACCCCCAAAATCTGACATGGAACAACTAGGCAACAAGGGGGTAACACGTCATAGTACAAGAAACAATGAATTACAGTTCATACAAAGCTGACGAAATAAAAACATGTACATTACATCATAAAAGGTCAGAGTTTTTAAACATAAGTTCCAGAGTTTTAGAAGCGGAAAATTATATTATTTCGTCTCAATTTATAACATAAAGTTGCCCAAAAGATAGAATAAACTCCTGACAGTTTTTACTAAAAACCATCTTTTAAAAGCATCACAGAAATCTCCAAGCTGCGATAATCTCCTGCGGGCTCCCATCCAAGCAAAGCTAAGTAATAATACTTGAGATTAAACATGTAAAATCGTCAACATAAAGTTTGAGTGATATTCATAGGTTTAGCAGTAAAGGTGTGGAACACAAACATTCATTTGTAAACGCGTAGTAGGGGAAATGGTTATATACGTCAACCACAGTCCGATACTATTATTATTATTGCTGTTTAGTTTCATGAACCGAAGCTTAACTACGTAAGTATTCAGCCTAAATACTCAGGTATAAACAAATGTAATGCGTCATGGTTAAACAACCACATCGTTGGGACGGGGATAGTCAATCCCGATGGATCCACCCACAACATTCGCGCTTCGCGCCAATGTACCAGGACAATTAAAGGTTCATGATCGAAGAGATGAAACTCAAGGCTAACGTCTAAAAAGCAATAATATCGAAAATCTGAAAATCATACATGTTCTGGATAGCATACAAGTTCTGGATAGCATACAGTTTTTAAATGGTTGTGTTCCACCATGCAAAATCTCACCCCGTGTTTAGAAACCATGTATAAGTAAAAAGTGGCTATGAACTCACCTTAGCCACGAGGTAAGTCAATCACGGTACTCAGCAATTGAGTAGAAACAATGGTTGTGAGACGACCACCGACGATATGGATGCCCGGGAAACACAAAAAACGCAACCTATCAAAATAAGGCGCGCGTTAAGACTCGAACTCAAGTATAGATATGTACCAAATATAATATGACTCATATGTTTTCAAAATATTCATATTTCAAAACCATTGACACGAACCAAAAGAATCCATACTTACCCATTTATTTCAACACTACACGTTAAAACACTTGTACACTTGAAATTGACCCGTTATACGACGCCAAGTTAACGCAAGTCAAACTATTCTTTACCATTACTTGGACCAGTAGCTAAGTCATTTATATAATGACTAAGCACTTGAATAAGTCATCATGTCCGATGATGAATACTCAAACTCACGCAACAAAAACATTGAATTACGTGTCCAAAATTAAAATCAGCAAATACACCCCGAATGTACACACTGATCTACCCTATCTAGACTTGTCCGTTTTATATGAAAATTGGTGTCAAGGTCACTTATAACCTGTATAAGACCTCACCAAAATTTGAGCCAATGTTCACACTTTAAAATCCATCAGCTCGACACTTTACTCGACTTCAAATTTGGGACAGATTTGTGCACTTGTTTTGTAAAACCGTTTGGACCACTTTAAAAGTACTAACTTGACAATCCGTCTTTTGAAACCACTACTAGACTCATCAAACTAAGTTTGTAAACTTTGAACACCAGTAGTATCAACTATCTAATCAAGCCTAAAGTCCCCGAGGGTCGACCCAAAATCAGCCACAATTTCGGATTGTGCCGACTTGCGTCTCCCGGTACACGAATACAAAAACTAGCATAACTTTTGACTCGTAATGACTTAGAAGCTCTATCTTATAACAAAACGAGCGTCTAGGAAAACTCTACAATAAAATCAAATAATCTTAGCCTTTCTCAGACCTTAAACCCACGAAACAATCTGTTATATGCTGCTGTCCCAAAATACCTTTTTAGAAAACAAGTCAAATCAGATTTTCAACCAAAACCAATCATTCTCATACCTATAGAATGATCATACTATCATACCCATAAACCAAACACTTCTAAAAACACTTGTATGCAAAATTTAACAAAAATCAAAGATAAAAAATCAACCTTTTTAACATGAAAGCATGAAGATCATTGCTTATACCACACATGCAAGATGATCAAAATATTTTCCAACCACCAATTCATAAAATCATGAAATTTTGATGCATGTGTGAAATTCTTGTATCAATAGAATCACAAGAACATTTAGAACATGGGTCTTTGCTTAGTTTTGATTAGATAATGTTTAAAATCAAGATTTGAGGGTGTTTATGATTGATGGTGGTGGCGGAAAAACAAAGGGGAGAGAGGATGGGGTGTGTTTTTTTATAACATGTTATGTGTGTGTGAAAGTGGAAGAAAATGGTATTTTATATGGTGGTTTAATTAGAGGGACCATTGTTGCCAAGTTTGAAACTTGTGGACTTAAAAACAATTAATAGTTTTAAAGGGTAGAAAATGGTTATTGGTAAATATTGAAAATATTAACGGGGCTCGTGTTTCGTAAAAATACTTTCCAAAAGTTACAATACATCATAAAAATGATTATATGATTTCCCGACATGACTTAACACGTAATTAAAACGAAATCGTCGAAAATATAAATTATCGAAACAATCGGTAATAAAATATAAAATTTTGGGCATCCGTCGGTATCGTGATCACTAGGAATTCTCGTTGAACATTGATTTGAATAAACTCGTTTGTAAAACGCACGCGGGTGATTTTAAATAAAAAACTTTGATTTAAATTAAATATGGAAAAATAAAATAAAAAAATTTATAATTCCGTACAAAGTATTTATCGATGATCAGAAAAATACTTAAAAAGTATAATTAAAAATCTCAGGATTTACATATAGCAATACAAGAAAACGTAATACGTTGGAAAATTCAAGAAGCACGAATAAAAAGAATAAAATAATGCTGGGAAAGTACGGGTTCTCACAGTTTGTACGTAAACTACACGTTTTAGGAAAAACGCGTATTTGTAGTAAGTATCAAACTTTACGATTTAGGAAAAACGTAAAATCGAATAATAGAGTTCGTTCTCGAAGAAGGTGTTGTGTATGTGTACCATTATTAAAAATCCTATTTGGATTAGTAACGTTTTTGGAAGGCAAGAGAGAAATTTAAATGACAAGTTACGCATTTAAGCTACGATAAAACGTAAAATAATGACGAAAAATAAAATTTGACTAAAAAATTATTAAAAAACACATATAAATCCTAAATAACATAATTAAGGCCTAAAATTAATAAAAACTTTTTGTAACTTTTTATTTAATTATTATTAAATTTTTAAATCTAATTAAAAACCTAAAATTTTAAATTAAGAAATAAAAAGCTCAATCTAAGATATATGACTTTGAAAACCTCAAATATACTTTTCCAAAACTAAAAATTATTTTTCAAAACTTTTCAAAAACTTTTTTCTATTTTTTAATGGCTAAAAACTATTTTAAATTAAAATAATAACAAAAAATAAAATGAACAGTAGAAAAATCCAAAACCAATTTTGAAAAATCTAAAATACTTATACTAACTAAGGAAAAATGAAAAATTGCAAAACCAATGAATGAATAGGCAAAAATGGCTGGAAAAATAAGCTGTTTAGCTTTAACACTATTAGTGGCAACTTGAATGTGAAGTCAGTGGGAAAATCCCTTCTCACTGACAGTTATATTTGGATGGTGACCATTTGGAGCCCGTTTTATGCTTGTTTTGTTTGTTTTACTGGGCACATAGGGAACCCCCAATAGCAGTAGGCTATTAGGGAATCAATACAAACACAAACACAAATTAACCAATTTCTAGCCTAGATTAGACCAAGAACAAGAAAAATAATGAAGAAAAGATACTTGCTGATATAGTTGGCAAGGCAGAAAGTTTCAAAAGCTTTTAGAAGCTACTTTAAGCTACCATTTTTGAATCCACTTTTTAATAGACCTAGACCTAACCCTAACCTAACAAGTCAACAACTTGAAAACTTCTACACTAACTTAACTGAAAAAATAAACTATTCAACTTACTCAAAATACACGACTCAAGTTATTTAGGCATACATGAGGTGAATTTCTGTCACCAAACACACTTTAATTAGCATACCCAAACACTACTGTATATGCAGAAAATGAGATTTTTTTAAAAGAATACTTTAGTAACTCAAATCCAATCCATTTATACTTAACAAAATATGAACTAATCTAATCAAGATCATCTATTACTCACTAAAATTTCATAAACATAGAACACAAATGCAAATCACAAAAACACATAAACCTATGAAATTCAAAAGGTTTTAAGCCAAAACATGGCTTGACTTTGTTCAAGCCAAGCACCACTAGATGATTGCCTTCTTTTGAAGTTATAGAAGCTCTATGTAGCTTATGGAAGGTATGGTTTGTTATGTTTCAACAGTAGAACCAAACCAGACAATGGAAGGAAGGAAATGGTTGTTATGATTGGGAATTTTGCTCCTACAAAATAACACACTCCAAGTACCTAAGAGCTTAGTGAAAGGTTGGTGTCAACAAGCTTTCATAAGCTTTTGCTACAGTGAGATGGCAGAATAAGATAAACAAGATTATTATGAAAACCTTAGAAAAACATCAATTTGAGAACAAAAATGGGTAACCAAAGAATAGAAGAACAAGCTTATACACACTTTGTTGAAATCTGGTTGTCAAACAGATCTACACAAAGGTTGGATAACCTTGGATCTCAAAGTGTTTAAGGCCAAAAATTACTTTGAAATAAAAACCTTTGATAAAATCAGAATCTTTAAACCACTTGCATAAATGATAAGAGATTTACACTACATAACATTGCGATAAGTAGAACCAACATTGGTGTGACAACCACGGTTTTGAGGTTCGTCACTTAGCTTTATTTTGTGCATATTTTTGTGAACTTATGTGCCTTTATGTGTTTACGTGTTATTTGGTGTGAACAGAGTGTGGTTGGGACATCGTTTTTGGGTACGGGGTACCTTGTGAGTGAAACGATGTGTGATGTTTTTCATGTTCATGAGCTCAAAAGGTAGTGACTATGAAATGAGATGGTGTTATTTAGTGGTTTACGTATACGTATATGTATTAGAGAAAAATCGTATTTTTAGGATTTAGGGTTTGCATTTAGGGGTCTCGGATGAGGTATTTAGTCACGGGAATAGTTTACGGGATGGTTTTAAGTCATTTAGGACTTAGTTATATAGTTTATTTCTTATTCTAAGAGTTAATAATAAAACTGTATATTTTTACGTCTTTTACGGTATACGCGTAAAAACTGACTCGTTTTACGGTTTTGAGGGTTTGGAGGCTTTAGGAGCTGAAATAAATTAAGGTAATTTAAGGTAATATTAATAATACATTAATAAAGAAAAATAAAAAAAAACGAAATTAAGAGGGTGTTTGGTCGGTTATGTGACACACAGGGGAAAAAGAAAAGGAAAAAAAATAGAAAAAAGAAACTAGACTTGTAATGGGCCAAAGACTTGTTAGATAATTATATTAAGACTTTGTATTAACCAAAAACACATAAAAATCCCCTGTAGATCAAGCATTAGTCGAAATCCATGGAGTCTAATTAGGGTTTTCATATTTTTCCCGTCTTCCATTAATTTTAAGGTAAAACCTTCAAATCCCTTTTCAATTAAATTGTTTTTAATGTTTTTATAATCAATGTATGATGGATTTAGGTTTATTCTAAATTAAAAACATGAGTTTTTATGATTAATTAACAATGATTAGACTAATTAGGGTTTGTGATTAAGTAAATTATGAATAATTAATTAGGTTAATTCAATTAAATTCGTAATTAAAAACTGGGCAGAATTTTTGTCCATTGTTTTGATCATATCTAGAGTTTTACAAACTTTTAATTTTCAAATACTATGTCCCTGGAAAGGTAATTGAATTGTCTTTCAAATTCAAGAAACGAGAACTAAATTGGAGGTCCGGAAGTGGGTCAAAAAAGGTTACAACAGTCGGAGGTTAAAACAGTTTTGAAATCAGCGGGTTTTCAATTAATGTTTTAAGATGGTTAGGGTACTTAGGAGTACAATTGGACTTTAAAACGAATATAAGAGTTAGTTTATATGTTATATAAGATATCTGAAAGAGAGGTAATCAATTGGGATAGTGGAATACCCTCTGATCATAACAAACTTTTCATACGTTCAAAATCGGTATAATCTAGATAGGCGAAAGTATAAGTTATATATCGGGGACTTAAAATTAGCTTTGATGTTGGGTAAAGGGCTGAGATTTTAGATAACACATATAAGTTTATGGTTCTTTCTTTGCAAGGAATGTGGTTTAGGTTTGGTGGGCGTTTGGCTCATAATACGGAATACGAAAATCAGGACTATTTTGGGTTAAATGTTAACGGGACGGGGTATTAACTTAACTAAGTTAAGGGCTTTATAGAGGGGTGTAATGGGATGCTTATGGCATATAAATGAGGTTAAGTTGTAGGAGAAGGTTAGATATCCATCATAGATTGATGAACCATTTTAGTATTTGGTTCATGTTTTGATTGTATGCGTTTGTGTGTTTAGATTTTGCTAGTGCGCGGATATTTGGAGAAGCTCAATCAGGTGAGTTTCATAGTCCCATATCTTTTTATGTTTTTTACTTCCAGATGGGATGGACGAGACACTGTATGGTTTTGTAACTATTGTTGTGAATGTTTATATGGTTTACGGTGGACTTGTGTGTACACTTATGTGATTGATGAGACTGCAATTATACATAGTCTCATCGTCCAAATCGGGCTTAAAACGCTTAAAATATCGTCAAAATACCCAAATATATGCTTGTGTTTGTTCATTGTGTATTTTAGGTACGGATATCGTGAATTCACCAAAAGATCAAAGGAATCAAGCAAAAACGAACACGGGAAACGAAGCCGCACAAAGAACCGGACCCGAATCATGAATTTCCAAAGAAGTCCTTGAAGATTTAAAGATTGTCAAGAATGGTCCCTCACTTTTTGAAGACTTGTCACTTTAGACCCTTGTAAACCTCAATTATTACAAGATTGGTCCTAAATTTTCAAGACATGACATTATTATCCCTTGAAGAAAGCAAATATTGCATGTATGGTCCTTGTTCAAGGTTTGAAAGTATATTGGGTCATTTTCAGCAAGTTGATGAAAGTTGTTATAAAGGGGATTGGATGTTTTGCTATTAAAAACTTGAAGTGACAAGAGTTTTCAAAGAGAGGGGCCAAAACCGTCCAAACAACAAAACCTCCATCACCCACTCACCACACGACACGTCACCTCTTTCCACCCATCATCCAATCAGATTGCACTCACACTCCACCTCACTATCCAATCCTTTTTAAACTGATTTTAAATAATCAGTAAACCTTAATGGGAGGTAAACATATTTTTTAAAACCTATTAACCCTTAAACACAATTAAACTCTACTGTTTATCACCTTCTTCCCAAAAACCCTAAACCAAATCCCAGATTAGTTAACCTAATCCCTCACCCTCCATCTAATTAATCATAGGGGTTTTGCTCATGAGCCCACAC